>OY997262.1:479622689-480978522 GCA_963921465.1 Triticum timopheevii
TGTGTCATTCCCCCTTGGGGGCATCATTCTTAAAGGTGTGCATTGGCTCGAGGGATCAGTGGACAGTTTCAGTGCACCCACGGCCTAGCAAGGTCGATGCATTGATACCTGCTCTGAAGATGGACCGGTGCAAGACGGTGACAGCGGCCTCTACAGCATGCGCATGCGGTTCCTGATGAGAGTACGTTGGACCGGTGTGTGCCCGCGATTGCGGCTTGGTTGAGGCCTCCGGTTTTAGATGTTGGGCTTTGGTGTGAACTGTGAAGTCTGGGCAGGCGGCCTGGACAATACACACCCCTTCATCAAGTTGATAGGAGTAGCGACAGGTGTTGCCAAAATGGTGGCTTTAGACTTATTGATGTATTATTTTGTAAGGTTTTAATGAATAATTAATAAAATGGATGTACGCATCGATAGAATGGCAGCAGCACTCCCGAGTTGTAGGTTGGGGATGCCATGACCTACGAACTGTATTGGCTTACAAACTTGTTTCCAATAGACCAAGCATTTGCCCCATGTTGCCTCATCTTTTGTTGGCCGACAGGAATCCTCTGCAAGCCTTGCCAAACTTCTTCAAAAGCAAAGGTGGTGGGTCAATGTTGAGTAATTTAAACACCGGCAAGGCATTCATAACAGAAATGACCAGGGTGAGTCTTCCGCCGATGGGGAGGTTTAGGCTGATCCATCCGATGGTCTGGTGATGAAGATAATCCAGGTAGGTGCAAGGGAATTCCGCCACCGGGCAGCGAGTGATCGAGGATAGGGAAACAAGGTCGATACCATCGCACCGGATAGGGGATATGCTGCTCTTGCTGAAATTTGGGTTCAGATCACCGGCACTTGCAAAGGTGTCCATTAGCTCTTTGATCACCCTCGTCTCCCGATCCTTCGGCTTGAGAAAGACAGCCATGTCATCAGCGTACCTGGAAGCCCGGAGGCGAGGCAACCACTAACGCAGAGCTTCAAAAATCCCTTCCATCTCGGCTAGTCTCAACATGACAGTCAAAATGTCCATACCAGTACAAAGAGAAGAGGTGACAAAGGGTCGCCCTGGCTGCGGCCCCTGGCATGAGACTGTGATCAGATAATTTGTCATTGAACAGGATCCGAGTAGTGGCACTAGCTGAAAAGAAAAGAAGATATCCAGTTGCGCCATTTTTGCCCAAAGCCTTTAGCGGTCAACACCTCAATCAAGAATTCCCACGAGACAATGTCGAATGCGTTATGAATATCCAGCTTCAGCAGCAGGGCAGGGGTCTTCTTGATGTGCAATGATCTGATAATCTCTTGAACAAACATGAAATTACCATGACTTGAACTACCCATAATAAACGCACTTTGAGCACCATTGACAAGGGATTGCATTTTAGGCTGAAGTTGGAGAGCGCGAATTTTGAGAACCAACATGGCAAAGAAAAAGAAACACATCAGGTTGGTAGGTCTGTAGTTGCTTGCTCTTGAAGCACCAGGCCCCTTTGGAATGAGCACCAGGGTGGCTTCATCCATGCATGAAAGGTGGCGAAAGGCCAGATCATGGACTGCCTTCACGGCATTCAACACATCAACCTGAATGGTGTTCCAACAGCAGTGAAAGAAATCCGGGCCCGGTGCCTTATTCGGTTTGATATCCATAGGACTTCTTCAGCAGACAAGGCACCCTCAAGATCGGAAAGGTAGCTAGGTTGGATCCCCAGAGTATTGAAATTAGGACTGTGGGACCTAGCATATTTGTGAGAACCTCCAATTTTGCAGGCTGGCCTGACTAGACAACATTGGTGTGTTTTAGCGAAAGGACCAAGTTTTTCTGTCACACCTGCATCACCTGTAGGCTGTAGATGATGCGGTGGACGCGTGATGGTGTGGACCCCCTCTGCCATGTGGCATGGACCCACCTGTAAGTCAAATGAGCCAAGTGGAGCGATGGGTATTTAGCCAGCTGTTGCCAGTAGGATGATCACGCGAGATTTGTATCTGAACCTGATCCCTCACCTACTCTGTACTCTCTCCTTCCTTGGCAAGAAATCCCTCTTCCAAGTCTGCTCCCATCCCCTTTTCCCTTCCCCGATCCGATCTGAAGAACCGAGTTTGTGACAGTTGGTAATCAGAGCCTCCATTTCCCCACCAAATTTTTTTTCGCTGTCGCTCATCCTCTCTAGATCGAGCCGTAACATCCACCGCTACGGGTGTGGAACTTGCTCCGGCGAGATCCACGCGAAATCCCCAACGAGGTTGGCCTGATTTGGAGCGAGTGCGACGACGCCACCCAGCAAACCTTCGGCTCAAACTCGCCAGATCATCGCCGCCATGTCGGAGTCCACGGAAGAGCTCAAATCGATGATGTAGGCGCTCATGACCCACTTTGACGAGACCAAGCTTGCGGGCGACAAGCACCGCGAGGCCCAGATCGCGTTCAACACGCAAGTGTCCTCCGATTTGGCGCATCTCCGCAAGCTGGACCTCACGCAAGCAGACGTCGACGAGGTGTGACAGCAGCGCGACCCACCGCCATCGCCGACCGCCGACGCGCACCATCAATAGATCGACGCCGACAACCACGAGGGCAAAACCCAAGCTTCCGCGGTGACTTCCATGGAGCACGCGCGCGGCCCTCATCCTCAGGGTCCAGCCGTTCGCCTAGCCAACAACGGGCCGCCGCTGCTTCCCACGCGCCCCCCTCTGCAGTTCGCGGGCACGGGTCGCACGAGGAGTACACGGTCAAGCCGCCCAAGCATGATTTTTCCCACTTCGACAGCGACGCCCCCAACCTTTGGATTGACCGCTGCATCGCCTACTTCGACCTGTACCGCATCCCGTCGCACAGCTGGGTGACCACAGCCTCCCTCTACATCGACGGCCACGCGGCGCACTGGTTCCAGGCGTTTCGCCAGACGCACCGATCGCCAACCTGGGACGAGTTCACCATGGCCATCATCACCCAGTTCGGGCCGGACGAGTTTGAAGTGGAGATGCATAAGCTGCTGCAGCTCCGTCAAACCGGCACCGTCGCCGAGTACAAAACGGCGTTCGAGGCCCACATGTACCACCTACTCGCCCTGGACGCGACGCTCAACCCCAAGCTCTTCATCACCCAGTTCCTGCTGGGCTTGCGTGACGATCTGCGGGCCACCGTCCGTCTTGCAGGAGCCGTCCAGCATCACGCGCGCCGTGGTGTTGGCCAGAATTGTGGAAGAAGAGGCAGGCGTGCAACGTGCTCGACCGCGGATAATTCCTGTGGGCCGACCACCACCACCACCCCTTCCACCCCTCCCTCCTCGGGCGGTGGGGGCGCCACGGCGCCCAGGCGGCGCTGCCGTGCCCAACGACGACCTGGCGTGCCAACGGACTCTGTTTCAAATGTGGCGATCGCTACTCCCGCGACCACCGATGCAAGCCGGCCACCCAGTTGCTGACAATTCAGATCGGCGACTACCGAGAAGTGCTCAGCGACGACGCCGTGCATGCCCTGGACCTGCTCGACATGCCGGCTAAACAAGAGCCCGCTCCGGAGTGTTGCGTGCTCTCCACACATGTTGTCGCCGGTTCCGAGTCGCCACACACCATCCGTCAGCACGCGCTCGTTGGCAATCAGGTCATGTTGCTGTTGGTGGACTCGGGGAGCACGCACAGCTTCATCTCCAAGTCGTTTGCCGAGCGCGTGCAAGCACCATCCGCGCCCGTTCCAGCGGTTGAGGTTCGAGTGGCCAACGGTGAGCGCATGACTTGCAACAGTATGGTTCAAGGGTTGAACTGGTGGATTCAGGGGCACACCTTCCGCACAGATATGCGCCAACTGGACTTGGGGGCATACGACGGAGTGCTCGGCATGTATTGGTTGGAGCAGTTCAGCCCGATGAGCTGCCACTGGCTCAAGAAGACGCTGACATTCGAGCACCACGGCGCCATGATCACCCTGCAAGGTGTTCGGCCCAAACAAAGCGAGAAGATGGAGGAAATCGAACCCGAGCAGCTGCGCAAATGGCAGGCAGGCAATGACATCTGGTACATGGCAGTTTTGGACCTGCCCCGGGCACCCAAGCCGCACACGAAGGTGCCGCCAAGCGTGCAGAGCGTCCTGGTTGAAGCTTTGGCATGGAAGAATCTTGTGTTGGCATCACCATCACCAAGCCATTGAATGCGCGAGCATTGTCTAAATTCATCTTCAGCATGCCGTAGAGTGTGATGAACTTGCTGGAGAACGCAGCGCGAAGCTTCAGGTCGTCCACAAGGCCACAAGCCCACGCTTTGAGTGCGGGTCAGCTTGCAATGAAGGATTAGGAAGGGATCAGATCAAGGCGTCGGCCATGACCACGCTTCGGCCACCACCATCATGAAATCCCTCGAGGCGTCGGCCAATAATTATAAAAACAGAAATGGTGCTGTGGCTGAAAGAGGGCGTCCGTGTTGAGCAGCAAGGGGCAGTGATTAGACAGGTCGGTGGGGAGTGCCTGCAGGAAGCAATTGGGGCGCTCAGCGATCCAATCCTCATTGAACAACATTCCGTCCAGGTTCACCTTGGTTGCAAAGTGCTGCTCATTGGACCAAGCGTATCGTCGGCCGTGTAAGTACACCTCTCTAAGCTCCATCTCATTGGTTGATGAATCGCCACCGGTTGAGGTTGTCGGCAGCAGCAGCAGCAGCAGCAGAGGCAATCAAGTTGAAATCTCCGGCAATGAAACAAGGTATGGCAGTAGAACAACTGAACCAACTACTCCACGACACACGTTTGCACTAACTAATCATGGACACTGAGCCGACACACAACAAAGGGGAACACAAATCACGAGCGGCCCGATCAAGAAGGGATCTCCGATGAGATGAGATGCTGTCCTCCTCCATCTCCTGCTCCAAGTCGATGAACGATGATGAAGTAGGGGACGGACTGGGCGTTGCTGCCAGAAGCGGCCATCACACAGGGGGTGGCAAAGTGAATCCCAGTCGTTGATTGTTCACTCACAATCATAGCAGCAAGTCCAATCGACGCTGCCCATCAGTCGAGCAAAACAAAAAAAACCTGTGCAGAATCTATGAAAAACTCTGGCAAAATCATTTTAAAAAAGAGAACCCTGAACCAAGCATATAAATGAACTCTACTTATGCAAATCCAAAGCTAAAACGGCTGGCATTACCAATTAACATATCAGAGAGATATATCAAGCCAAAAAGGACTAGCTCCGTTGGCAACAGCAAGTTAATTTGCTTAACTAGTCATAGCTCAAGGCAGCCTGCACTTCTCCTCACACTTGTGCCACCCCGTGCACAAACACAAACAAAAACTCATGCAACAAAAGTCACCAGTGTTTGATACTCAAGTGCCGGGACGACTTCCACACCAAACACATCTACTCTTGCTTGGTGTGCGGCACTGGTTCCTGCTTGTCATCTGACAAGACGCCGCCCATGTCGTCGCTGGTGGACAGCACCTCATACAATGACTTACTTTGCTCCCATTGAATGCCTAAAATGGAACAGTTTATAGTTATTACTTATTAGTAATCGCAAGTGCTGACTTGATATGATATTAGTGTCAGTTTTGTTGAAGAAACAAAAACTTACAAAACTCATATTTGAGACACTCCACCCCCCATTCGCACGCTGCGTCATTCATTGACTTCTGCAAAACCATGTGTTGTTAGATGTGCTGCAAGAGCATGAAAGGATTTAGAGTGAAAAGGCAAAAAAGATGCATAAAAAAACAATGTGTTGCCTGGGATTCGAACCAAAGGCCTTGGGGGTTGACAGCCACCTCCGTATCCATTGGAACATCAACTACTTTCTGTTCCATAATGCAGCTCACACTATATATTACTATATTGGTGCCTGTGAATTTAACCATTTTAAGATCATGTAGAGTCTCCCTGGACAGGTAGATTTCATTCTACATTTGCTCGTTCAATTTCCTTCTTTTGGCGATCGTATCAAGTCCCTCTTAAGTCTTAACCCATTTCCTTCCTTTGACATTAATAATGTTGAAAGAACTAAGAACTTTTCTAAAATACATATATAACACCACCATACATTTCGCTGTGGCCTCTTCCCTAAAGCAGGTTATGGTTGAGCTGCAGAATTGGAGCCGTGCGAAGTTTGGAGATGTCAGGAAGGAATTGGAAAAGCTTAGGGCTGAGCTAGCTGAACTGCAAAGTAATGGGGCTGAACATGAATTGCTGAAAGAAAAGGCGAATAGGATGGATGAATTGCTACATAGGGAGCAAATGATGTGGCTTGAATGTTCGTGTATAACGTGGCTAAAAGAGGGAGATCGAAATACACAATTTTTCCATCAAAGGGCAGTATGGCAGGCTCATAGAAGCTATATTTCCAAACTGAAAAATGAGGAAGGGGAGTGGTACACGTCACCCTCGGATATGGAAAGAATGGCATCATCTTATTTTAAGGAGGTTTTCACAAGGGATCCGACCTTAGATGTGGATTCAGTCCTGGATCTCCTCAACATCAAAGTTACTAATGACATGAAAATGAGATGTTAGTGAGGGACTTTACAGAGAAGGAAATCAGTGATGCGCTGTTCCAAATCAGCCCTATCAAGGCGCCCGGACCGGATGGTTTTCCGGCACGGTTTTATCTGCATAATTGGGACATGATGAAGGCGGAAGTGCAACATTTTTTCTCACCAGGGGTGATGCCGCAAGGTGTTAATGAAACGAGAATTGTGCTAATTCCTAAAAAGCAATACCCGGAGAGCATGAAATCGTTTCTAAGTGTTTAGTGAATCGGCTCCGGCCATTGCTGGATGGTATTATTTGTGAGTGCCAAAGTGCATTTGTTCCAGGGAGATTAATATCTGACAATGTGCTCATCGCATTTGAGTGCATTCAACACATTCAGCAGGAAAGTAATCCAGAGAGGGCAAGTTGTGCTTACAAGTTGCACCTCTCAAAGGCGTATGATCGTGTTGATTGGGTTTTTTTGGAACAGGCTATGGGAAGGATGGGGTTTGAGAATAAATGGGTTTCTTGGATCATGCAATGCGTCCGGACAGTCGACTATTCGGTGAAATTTAACGGAAGGTTGCTGGAGCGTTTTTCGCCATCCCGAGGCCTACGCCAAGGTGACCCATTATCACCGTTTTTCTTCTTATTTGTGGCTGATTCTTCGTCGGCTTTGATACTAGATGCAGTTGGAACGCGTGGGCTTTCTCCGGTTGCTATTTGTCGTACGGCACCGAGGATTTCTCACCTTCTGTTCGCGAATGATACACTGCTTTTTTTCAAGGCATCTGAGGCCCAAGCAAACATTGTTGCTGATGTGTTGCATCGCTATGCAGGAGGGACGGGGCAATTAATAAATCCAGAGAAGTGCGGCATTTTATTTGGGGAATCTTGTCCAGTAGATGTTCAAGAGCTAGTTAAAAATATCCTTCATGTTCGACAACAGGAGTTTGAAGATCGATATTTGGGGCTGCCTGTTCCTGAAGGTAGAATGTGTAAGGGTCGATTCCAAACACTTCAAACTAGATTGGCCAAGATACTTGTGGATTGGGGCGAAAGATTTATGTCCTCGCCCGCAAAGGAAGTGTTGATTAAAGCAGTTGCTAATGCTATCCCGACATATGTTATGAGCGTATTTAAACTCCATTGTCGGTGTGTGATGAACTGACCAAGATGGTCCGGAGGTACTGGTGGGGTGTGGAGAAAGGAAAACATAAGACACACTGGATTGCATGGGAAAAATTAATTCTCCCAAAGAATCAAGGTGGTCTCGGTTTTCGTGACATGCGCCTCTTTAACCAGGCTTTGCTTTCGAGGCAAGCTTGGCGTTTGATTAAGCGACCAGATAGTTTGTGTACAAGATTGATGAAGGAAAAGTACTATAGACGAGGAAACCTGATTGATACTGTGTTCACCGGAAACTCATCAGCAGTTTGAAAGGGCATTGAGCATGGGCTGGAGTTGTTAAAGAAAGGTGTCATATGGAGGATTGGAAATGGGCGCAGCGTGAGAATTTGGCGCGGTCCGTGGATCCCAAGGGGGATATCTCGTAGACCTCTTACCTCACAGGGTCGATGCCGGCTAACAAAAGTTGCCCGGCTTATCAATCAGGATGGAGTTTGGGATGCTGAGAGGCTCAACCAATATCTAATACCAGCTGTTGTGGAGGAAATACAGAAAACCAAATTATCTGCTCAAGTGCAAGATGATTTTATTGCGTGGCAACCTGAGAAAGATGGAAGGTTCTCGGTTCCGAGCGCTTATCACCTTGCCGTGGCGGATCATCTAAAGGAACAGGGAGGGGTTTCCACTAGTCCAAGGCCATCCGGTGAAAGAACTGTATGGAGGATGTTCTGGAAGATTCAAGTGCCACAAAATATGAAAAATTGTGTGTGGAAACTGTTAACTGGAGGGCTACCAAGTAGAGTTTTGAAGAAGCACCGACATTTAGACCCGGTGGACACCTGTGTACGTTGCGGACAGACGGAGGAATCCTCTTCTCATGCTGTTATTTCATGCCCATACGCGTCTGCTGTGTGGGATTCAATGCGAGAGGTCAGGACCCTACCCGAGAGAGATCCGAGTTGCTGGATACAGGTCCTGAATGGCTGTTTGATGCGCTGGTTAAAACGGGTGAATCAGAGAGAGCAAAAGTACTCCTTATCGTTTGGAGGAATTGGCACTTGCATCCTCGTTCAATTGAGACAAGCTTTCAATCAATATCTGCAGGCACATTATATAATTCCTATATGGAAATTCATTTGCGGAAGACCTCCATTCAAACATGAGAAAAGGGAATGATATGACCCATGGAAAAACAGTACCTCCAACCGACTGATATTACTAGCTAGGCGGTTCCTTGAGAGCTACTGGAGTACACTTGTGTTGATCAAAAGATGATGAAGGCAGAGATCAGATCAAGGGGAAAGCTATTATAAGTAACAGATTGACTTACAACGCCGGCCGGTGAAAATTGTTCAGCAACAGTCAGCAGTAAGTTGGGCTCAGCCGGCCGTAGCTGCATCAGTGGATGGTTCGTTTGATGTTACAAGCAAAGATGGCGGGGTGGGAGTCGTTGTCAGGGAGGGCAACGGATTGTTTGTTCCTGCCGATACTTACCCAGCTGTGGTGAGGCTGAGTTAATGGCAGCAATCAAGGAAGGCATACTCATCACATGCCCCTGCCAATGTTTGTTCAAACTGATAGTGACAAATAAGATGCTTGATCGGTCGTATCTCGGACACTTTGTGGATCGAGGAAGTAAAGGACATAGTTATGGGAGATGGGGAACTTAAGCTAGTTAAAATTAGTCCTACTCAAAAAAAGGCCTTTGCATGCTGCGAGCGGAAATTTAGTGCCTTGGAGCAAGTAATGGATGGAGAGAGTTGTACCATAATGTTGCGGTCGAGCTGGTCTCGCTGCTCAAAGCTCTGCTCAAGGGTCATCTTGCCGATTTCCCTCATCTGAACAGTCCCTGCAAGCTGGGTGACAGCGTGAATGGGGTTGCCGTCCACAGCGTAGGAGGCAAGGAACGGATCTGATATCTGCAGAGTTCATTTCCAATTGAATTCAGTTTGTGGCTAAGCAAGTTAATTACCTAGGGTTTAGAGATAGAGATGGATTACCTGTAGATGAAGCAATCCTCCAAACTGGATCAAGGCGTTATCTTTGGTGACCGCAGGATAGTTGGGGATGCGGATGGGCTTCTCCTTGAGCGAGTGGACGTACGCGATGCGGTCGACGACGGGCAAGAGGAAGTGAACCCCAGAGGGCAGGATCTTGTGGTAGTGGCCGAATCGCTCGACGACGAACACATGTAGGTCCGGCACTGTGGCCACGCCAAGGTGCGCTGGGATCGACGGCGGATCGGCGCCCGCGGCGGCTCCCGAGTACCAGCGGGGCGCGGGCGCTTGGCCCTGCAGCAGCGCCCGGTTGGGGTCCGGGCGGGCGGAGCCGCGGAGGAGGAAGGAGGCGGGGGTGCGGCGCGCGTGGACGCGCATCGCGCGGGTGGCCGCCGACATCCACATCGCCATCGCCCAATTCCCTTTCCGCGGCGGCGCTGGGTGGGGAAGTGGGTGACCTAGCTAGGAGCGTCCAGCGAGTGGGTGAACCAGCGAGCGACTTCGGGTTCCTTTTCTTTCTCCACCGTGTCTCTCTCTCTCTCTCTCTCTAAAAACAAAGAAAAAAAATATGTCTTTTCCCTATTTTTATTTGTTGCTATGTGTAAAAATTATAAGTCGTTTTAGACAATTATTATTCATTAGTACGAAATTTCATCGTTCAAACATTTTCTGGACTTTCCACAAATATCCCCGGTTGAAGAGTGGTACCCGAAGCCGCAGTTGTCGTCCTCTAGGGAGCGCCCACCATGGCAGCGCGCTTTGGGCGACCTGAAGCGACGCGATTAGCTGCCGGTGACCTCCATTTGCTGCCGTGCCCTCGATCTGGGGAACGGCGTCGGCGACCTGAGACGAGGGCAGCCTGGGCCGAGCTTGCGCGACCTGGGGCGGGGCCGGTGATCTGCTAGAGACCTGAAGGGGAGGGTGTTGGGGATATAACTTTGAGGTATGACCCGCCCACGAGAGGCCGGGTTACACCATTGGCGGTTTAACAAAAAGAAGGTCCAAGGAGGCCCAAGAAGGACTATGAGGACGACGGCTCTTGGAGGCAGGCCTGGTGAAGGCCCAAGATCTGGCCCTGTGAACCGCTGTGTGAAGACTTGTACTGTAACGCATGATGATTAGTTAGAAACCGAGCCGGTCACGTTGGGTGAGCCGGCCGGGACTTTGTAAGCCTTCGGGTCTCTACCTGTGTATATAAAGGTGAGACCCGGCGGCTGGTTAACTCAAGAAACAAGCAATCGAGAACTAGGTCAAGCGTATTCGCTCCCTTGTAATCGAAACTCAAGCAATACAACTAGAAGCAGGACGTAGGCCTTTACCTCGTGGTGAGGGGCCGAACCTGGGTAAACTCTCTGTGTCCTTTGTCCCATTCAATCCCTTCAAGCTAACCTAGTTGCGATGGCTTCACACCTAAGTCCTTTCACTAGGTCATCTGCCATGACAAATCCACGACAGAGGAGCTGCAGCGGGAGGCGGTCTGCGGGAAACATATTCACGAATTTACATAAACTTTTTTTTTTCAAATTATAAAAAATGGTAACGAATACCAAAAATGTTCTATATACAAGTGAACAATCGTTCAATATATGATGATCATTTTCTGAGTACACACTATTTTTCTTTTTGCAGTATACATTTTTTAATATACAGTGAACTTTTTTTAATTATACACAATCAACATTTCTTTACACACACCAAATTATTTTCAAACACACACTAAACAATTGATTCTGCATTCAAAAATTGTTCATGGATTAAAAGAAAATATTCATGATTCAAAATTTGTTCACAGATTCAAAAGATATGTTCATGAATTTCAAAAAAAAAATTCATGATTTTTTAAAAATAAAAAGGAATGGAAAAATAGAACAACCAAAAGAATGAAAAGCAAACAAGAAAAAACCAAATAGAGAAAGTAGATAAATAAGAAGAGAAAAAATGAATGTATTTTATTTATTTTTTAAACATGATTATATTTTAGAAAAATGAAAAAAAATTATGAATTTTGGAACAGTTATTGAAACTTGTGAATTTATGAAAAAAGAAAAAAGAATCAAAAAATGAGATCAACTTTTGAAAAATAGAAAAATTTAAAAGGAGATGAAAACCAATGAAGAAAAGATGATAAAATAAAAAACAGAGAAACCATGAAGAAAACAAAACAAAACAAAACAAAATGTATCCTAGCTAGTTGGGCTGGCTCAGCTGCGGTTTGTTCGCTGTCTAGGGTGGACTTGCAAGTTGCAACTAGGACAAAAAAGGTCGGACCCCTAGTGACGAGTCGAGGGTGGACTAGTAATTGGGATTCAAAAAAGGTCGAGCCCCAGTTGCGAGTCAAGTTTGGACTGGCAACTGGGACAAAAAGGTTGGACCCTAGTTCCGCGTCGAGGGTGGACTTGCAAGTGGGATAAAAAAAAGGTTGATCCCGGGTTGTAAGTCGACCATGGAATTGCAAGTGGGATAAAAAAAAGGTTGATCCTGGGTTGTAAGTCGACCATGGACTTGTAACTGGGACAAAAAAGGTCGAACCCCAGTTGTGAATCGAGGATGGACTTGCAAGTGTGACTAAAATAACTCGAGCCCAGTTGTGAGTCTAGAGTGAATTGCCCATTTGCTGGGTTGTATGAAAACATAATGTTGCAGGCATGTTGCAACCATTTATTCTTTTTTTCTTAGAACTTACAACCCATTTGCTTCTTTATTGAGTACATGCATTTGTTGGGCTGGCTGAACAGATCAATGTTATAAAAAATAAAATTGGGCTGCGCATTTCGTTTGGGCAAGAGATTTTCTTTAATAATTTACAGGATGAGTGAAAAATAATGTTGCGTACTGCAAACCAATTAATTTTTTATGAGAATTTGCAGCCCTTTTTTTCAAAATACACAGATTTCTGGGCTGGAAATAATGTTGTAGACATGCCCATTTAATATTTTCGGAGAATTTACAGCCATTACCTTTTTAAGAAATACACATATCTGCTTGTCTGGGTTAAATAGTAATGTTGGTCTTGCCAGAGCATTCTTCTCAAATATAAGACATTTTTTAGGCAATTTTAGCCTACCAAAACGTGTGTGTTTTTTAAGGAAACATGTTATATTTTGATACGGAGGGAGTAGAAAATAAGAACTGAGCTATGCATTTTTTTCATAAAAAAAGGTAACATGACCTGGCTGTGCCATTTTAAAGAAAAAAACTAGGTTGGGTCTCCCACATCCCAGTCGAGACCTGCTGGATCCCGGTGTTAGCATGTCGTGGGCTGCGCATATACTAGTCTGGGCAAGCTAAAGCCCGATTTATAGTTGCTCGACCCAAAAAACAAATCCTTGGTGACAACCTCTCCTTATTTAATTCACTCGTTTATTTACTACATTGACAACCTGGTGGGTCCGAGATGTCAATATTTTAGTAGACGGCGGGACTCTTTTTCGCTTTTACTATTTACTAGTAAGTGTGTATGTGCAACACACGTATCTTAATAAACTAAAAAAAACATTAACTATGTTTTGTGTTTTTACCTGAACATTTAAATGCGTGTCGCACCCATTGATTTCAATATAGTAATTTATTTTAGATCAAGTCATAGGTCTTGTTTGATGGGTGAAAGACTTCCATTGTTGAAATGTTGTGATCCCAAAATTCCAAAATTAAAATACGTAAAAACTCGCACATGTAATACACGACCAATACACATGTCTTCACATAAAATTAACGATCACATAAATGTATTGTATTTGTTAATTATTACAAAATACGTAAAAATAACAACTAAGCAACATTATCAAGCAAAGTTCATCTATTAAGTCGTCGTTTCCTGGAGTGACAAACAACGAAAGGATAAATGATTGCGACATGAGCTCAACTTGTGACGAGGAGTTGGATGATTTGGGTTTGTTAGGAGGTCTTTCGACAATCATACAATCGGTGGGATCCGTGCTGGTTTCATCATCATCCAAGTCTCGGTTTCTTATATCGTCATCATTGAATCCGAGTCGACTAAAATCACAGCTAATTTTGTTCTAAAATCTGTCATATGAACCTCAAGTGAAGTAGTAATCTGTCATATGAACCTCAAGTGAAGTACTAATAATAAGACTTAGCTTTCAAATAATGATACAACACAAAATAATTAGTATCATGATACGATGCAAAATATACCTATCCGGAAGTGTCGGACAAACTATCTCCTGTGAAGTACTCCATATAATTTAACATCCAGAGACCACAAGATGACCTAGATGATAAAGAAATTTTGATATGCTTAATAACAAGAATATTAAAAAATATTAGTATTATAACATGATGATGACTGAACCACATAGTCATACCGGAGACGCTCGATAAAAAAAGAATTGAATAACGTTTGCCGCTAATATAAATCAAATGAACAAAAGGGCTATCAGTAAAATAATTGAATTTGTGAACGCATATTAATTTATATAAATCAAATGAACAAAAGGGCTATCAATAAAAAAATGAATTTGTGAACACATAATTTATTTGAGAGGAACCCATATAATTATTACTTCACCAAATGGGTACATATAAAAATTTATTCAGATTTCACTCGTGCGTTATAATTCTTTTGAGAGGAACCCATATGAAAAATAAAACAAAATAGACACGCTCAATAATCCATTTGGTCGATGATATGTTTAATGTGGGTGACGTAATTAGGCCACACAAAAGCAACCAGAGGTCAAATTGCAAAAAAAGAAAAAAAAAGCAACCAGAGGAACACTAATAAGGAGCAGCGGGTGAAAAGTAAAATAAAAGAACGGGCAGCAGTTGATTCAGATCAGTCCCTTTCTCACAACAGGATGTATCCCTTTTTTTTTTTGCAAAATGGATGTATCCCGATCTGAAACGGGCAGCACTTGCTTTCTCCAGTGATGTGTGTGCGGTGAGACCGTGAGAGACACAGGCACCCACCACTTTGCTTTCTCCGCCAGCCGCCTGCTCTGCTGCACGCCGCCGCCTGCTCTGCAGCACGCCACCGCCTCTCCCGCCACGAAGTCGCCCGGCGCCCCCTCCCCCCCAACCCACACCACCACTACGGCCTCGCCCCTTCTCGTCCTATCCCCACGACGGCCTTGCCCCGCCGTCCCTTATCCCCACTACGGCCTCGCCCCGCCAGCTCCTGTCACCACCGCGGCCTTGCCTCGCTGCCAACCCCGCCAATCTTCTGCTCCAGAGCAAATCAAGATGCGAGCTGCTAGACACGATGTGGGAGGAGGAATCTCGAATTTGACGGAGATCCAGTGTGTTGACGTGCCTACTGTAATCATCGTCCCCCGTGCTTGGCTCACACAGTTGCTCCTGGAAGGAGTTCATAGCTCGCGTACGTGCTCGGTTGCTGAAGCCCCGCCGCTAGCGCCCGTGCCCCATCTGGCCGCGCCACTCGCCAATGCATCCAAGGAACAGAGCAGGGTCGCGAACAGAGGGGAGCTAGGGTTCGTCTGTTGCGTTTGGTAGAAAAGGCCCAGTAGGCACGCACAACACGATTAAGCCCACCAGTCCCCCATCAAAGAGAAAACCCACCAGGCCCATTTTAATAGGAGACGACCGAAAATGTTACTGGAGCAGCGGCCCACCACTACGTACCACTCCGTGGTTACTCAACGACGAACCGAAGCGACCGGAAAGGGCAATCAAACGGCCAGAAACACATAAATCTCAAGATCTAATGGCCAAAAATGCTGATGGCATGAGAGGGCTGGAAGGATGCTCAGTTTTAATATATCTAAATGATGTTCGTTTAGATGTTGTTAATGGATCTATGGTTATCAGTGGGGATTTAGTCAGGTGACATTTTTTAGGCAACCATGCTGTGACAAAGCTAATTGATTTGTGGATTTGAATTCTGGGTGGCTTAATTTGTCACTATCAGCTATCTATAATTGATGTTGAGTTGCTGCCTTTTGTGGCTGTTGCTTGATTAGTGTGGTATTCTCATGTTGTAATGTCGCATTATTACTGGCACCAAGTAACAGAGAGTTCCAGGGTCACAACCAAGTTGGTATTTACACTATTTGTATCAGAAATACATGTGACACCATCATTTGACATCTAAACTTTGCTGATGCTTATGGCATTGTATTCACAACAGGCACCTTCATCACATTGTCATTCATTTGTGAGATGTTTCTCTTTCTCTATGTTGGCATCGATGATATATAGAGTAGTGGAAGATTGTTAGTGAAACACATTCAGGTATGCTATCTATCTGATTCTTTACATGTGTGTAGTAACATATTCGTTGTTCAAATCCAGAAATTGTAACACATTTTCTATACTACTATATGCAGCCCAAAGAAATGTATCGCCTTGAGCTCCATTATTTAGGCCATATCTCACGAGAGATGCTATGTCAATTGCATTGGCATCCAATAAGGTAAAAGCTCTGAGTTATATTAGGAGGCCTACCCATCCGTCTGAAGACTGCTCTTAATATATTCTTCTCTTTCTCATGTTGTAACATTTAGATCAATCCACTTATCGGATTATAATTCCATGTGCTCGGATGCATATTTGAATAAATCATCCAGTCCTTCTAGCTGTTGTACCAACAAAAGGAACAAGTATAAGCATCACAAGCGAGAAATAAGAAAAAAAGCTACTTATGAAAATAGTTTTCTAGCATTTATAACACATAGGTACCAGTGAACATCGTCCATGTTTATTGGAATGAATATCTGAAGAAAATGATTATTTTAGTTGTACTCCTATGTGGACGAATCGTTCGTTCTCGCTGTAATTCATAGAAATGTGTAGAAAACTAAGATTTACCATATCATTTTCCAAACACTCTTTGGCTCTGTTTAATACCCATGCTGGTGTGGCATCCGTGTCATCTGAGGACGGATAGCAACCGATCTTTATCATCTTATAGATGCATGCAATTTCTAAGAACACAATTCCACCTGACCTTACTTGTAGATGCTCCTTAGCCAATCACAATCTTCATCAGCTACAAAAATTGAGTGACTGTCAGTCAGGAAATGAAAGATTGGATATGCAGTGTTTCATGTAGCTGGCATCACCTATGTCAGATTGTTTTTGTTCTCCAGTTGTAAGGACTACTGTAGATTTGGCTCGACGCCGTTTGTCACGTAGGCTTTGTAATATACGTTGTTTATCTTGCTCATACCGGGCACTTTCCCTCTGCCTCTTGAGTGCTTGTTTTGCTTCTGTATAATAAGTGTTAATTAGGTACAAGACAGCATGAGCAACAGTGTTTTCTCAATCGGATGTACGGTGTAAGTGTAAATTATGTATGATAGTTAATATGAGCCACAATTGAGTACCATATGAACTGTTGCATCTGTAGGCTTGAAGTGGTGGTCGTAACACAGTCGGTTGGGAGGACTCAATGTCAGAGTCGATATTATGGACACTTTCCTTGTTAGAACCGGCACTGTCGGTGTTCTTAATGAATTTGGAGCATGCGGTGGAGTTTGATCACTCATTATCATATCAACAGGTATGGCTGCATCATAATTGTATGTACAATGTCAGTTGTTGACACACACGAACTAAGGTATTATGTTTGACAAGAGAACACATGAACTTCCGCAGCTGGGGTGTGTCGTTGCTGGGTGACAGCAGACTACGCACTGGGCCTGTCCACAGTGTCAAAACCTGTCCAAAAGAACACTTAATTAACACGATTTTACTTGTGATTCATGAAATGTATGATGAAGAACATAGAAAATGGAGTAACTAGGCGACATGGCCACGGGTGGCTTAGATGGAGTGTTGGTTCCATTTAGAATAACAGACGTAACTTTCTTAGATCCCTTGCCTCCTGTCTTATTTTTCTAGTATTGCATCCCTGTTTACCTCTCCCTTTCCCTCTGTCTCTTTAGTTCTTTTGAATCTGTTTTTTGACCTGCGAGGCAATGACATATTCTGGATTTACAAGATTGAAGTAGGTAAGAGTACGTGATATATGTATTTACCTGAATTCCCGTTGTTCGTTGGGTCGTGAAAGGGAGTACGTGCCCTACTATGCTCAGAGGATGCCATATTGTCAACTCAGTTTGTCATGCAGATCATGATGTACTGTAAGTATCAAATTTCACAGTACAAATTACAGATTAAAAGAGCAATTTCCTTTTGTCGTCTACCTGATCATCTATACTTGCTAATTCAAATGATCTAACCTTTGCGCTGGCAGGTCAGAAAGTAGTCATATGTCCTCAGATGCTGCGGGCCACAAGGGGTGATGACACCGCAGGTAGGGCAACACGCCGAGTCAAGGACGTCCACCGAGTGGAGGACGTCGCGGCTAACAGGGGCGACGGCGGTGTGGCGACGACGACGGGGCGAGGAGAGGTAGGGCAACAAGGTGGGTCAAGGAAGGACGTGCACCGGGGTGGAGGACATCGCGGCCACCAGGGGCTAGGGCGGCGTGGCGACAGCGGCGGGGCGAGGAGAGGTAGGGCGGCAAGGCGGGTCAAGGATGTCCACCGGGTCGAGGACGTCGCAGACACCAGCGCTGATTGCGGTTGTTTGTGGCGTGGTGGCGGCGTAGATCGTGGAGGTGTTGTTTAATTCCCAGGAGGTGTCATCGTGGGGCTAGGAGGTGTCATCGTGGGGCTGTGTAGCATCCTGAACGGGGGATTCTGCCGGCAGAACATTTGTTGTGAACCGTCGATCTGATTGTAGTATGGTTGATCTAACATGGACAGTTGGATGGTACCAAGTAGATCTGATCGGACGTGGGGGGTTATCCCGTGTGCACTTTCTGGTGTGGATGTAGGGGAAGGCATGTTTGGTCTTTTAATAGTAGTATAGATTCTGCCGGCAGAACATTTGTTGTGAACCGTCGATCTGATTGTAGTATGGTTGATCTAACGTGGACAGTTGGATGGTACCAAGTAGATCTGATCGGACGTGGGGGGTTATCCCGTGTGCACTTTCTGGTGTGGATGTAGGGGAAGGCATGTTTGGTCTTTTAATAGTAGTATAGATATAGATATATCTGGTGGCAGAACATTTGTTTCGTGACGGTCGCCGGCCATAGGGTGGCGAGAGCATGCGAACCGGTCGGCGCTGGTTTGGGAGGTGGAGGAAGAATGACCACAACTCGGGCTACCCCCACCTCCATGGTAGAATTTGTGGAATCGGGCAAAGTTGGAGTGGACGGCGAGGAAATATGCCCCGGCGGAGTCAGCGTCCAACGTAGGCCATTCGTCCGCGGTGGCGGGCCGGGGGCCCCAAATTAAACTATTGCTCCGCCTCTATTGGGAATCATTGCATGGAAAACAAAAAAAATTCTACGCACACGCAATGATCTGTCCATGGAGATGCATAGCAACGAGGGGGAGAGTGTGTCTACGTACCCTCGTAGACCGTAAACGGAAGCGTTTATCATCGCGGATGATGCAGTTGTACACCTTCACGATCCGTCCTGATCAAGTACCGAACGTACGTCACCTCCGCGTTCAGCACACGTTCAACTCGATGGTGGCCTTGCCTTCTTGATCCAGCAAGAGGGGCGATGTAGTACATGAGTTCCGGCAGCACGACGGCGTGGTGACGGTTGGTGATGAAGAGCAATCTCCGCAGGGCTTCACCAAGCACTACAGAAACTAGACGGGGGATAAACTAGAGGGGACGGGGTTGCCGGCACACGGCTTAGTGAATCTTGATGTCCCTTGGCTGCTAGCCCTGCCCCTCTATTTATATGTTGAGCCTTGGGGTCGAAACTTGGAGTAAAAGCCTCCTCAAAGTCGGTTTTGCCCGCAAGGAAGAGTCCTTCTTGGACTTCCAGGACCAGACGCCACAGTCCTTGGCGTCTGGCCCAGGGCCAGACGCCAGGGTCTCCGGTGTTTGGCCCCCCTAACCTCCGCAAAACTCCTTTTGCACTGACTTAAAGCCCCGTGGGCCTTACCCCTTGGCCTAACCATATCATCCTATATATCAATCTTTGCCTCCGGACCATTCCGGAGCTCCTCGCCAAGTCCGTGATCTCATCACCGGACTCCGAACAATTTGGTCACCAACATACATAACTCATATAATACTATATCGTCAACGAACGTTAAGCGTGCGGACCCTACGGGTTCGAGAACTATGTAGACATGACCGGGACACCTCTTCGGTCAATAACCAATAGCGTAACCTGGATGCCCATATTGGCTCCTACATATTCTAAAAAGATCTTTATCGGTCGAACCTTTATGACAACATACGTATTTCCCTTTGTCTTTTGGTATGTTATTTGCCCGAGATTCGATCGTTGGTACCTTCATACCTAGTTCAATCTCGTTACCGGCAAGTCTCTTTAGTCGTTCGGTAATACATCACCTCGTGACTAACTCCTTAGTCATTTGCTTGCAAGCTTATGATGTGTATTACCGAGAAGTCCCAAAGATACCTCTCCGATACTCAGAGTGACAAATCCTAATCTCGATCTATGCCAACCCAACAAACACCTTCAGAGATACCTGTAGAGCATCTTTATAATCACCCAGTTACATTGTGACGTTTGATTGCACACAAGGCATTCCTCCGGTATTCGGGAGTTGCATAATCTCATAGTCGAAGGAATATGTATTTGTCATGAAGAAAGCAATAGCAACAAAACTGAACAATCATTATGCTAAGCTAACAGATGGATCTTGTCCATCACATCATTCTCCTAATGATGTGATCCCGTTATCAAATGACAATTCATGTCAATGGTTAGGAAACCTTAACCATCTTTGATCAACGAGCTAGTCTAGTAGAGACTTGATAGGGACACAATGTTTGTTTATGTATTCACATATGTATTAAGGTTTCCGATCAATACAATTTTAGCATGAATAATAAACCTTTATCATGAATAGGAAATATAAAATAACAACTTTATTATTGCCTATAGGGCATATTTACTTTAGTCTCCCACTTTCACTAGAGTCAATAATCTAGTTCACATCGCCATGTGATTAACTCCCATAGTTCACATCGCCATGTGACCAATACCCAAAGAGTTTAGTAGAGTCAATAATCTAGTTCACATCACCATGTGATCAACACCCAAAGAGTATTAAGGAGTGATCATGTTTTGCTTGTGAGAGAAGTTTAGTCAAAGGGTCTGTCACATTCAGATCCATATGTATTTTGCAAAATTCTATGTCTACAATGCTCTACATGGAACTACTCTAGCTAATTAATTGCTCCCACTTTCAATATGTATCCAGATCGAGTTTCAGAGTCATATGGATCGGTGTCAAAGCTTGCATCGACGTAACTCTTTACGACGAACTCTTTATCACCTCCATAACCGTGAAACATTTCTTTAGTCCTCTCTAGGTACCTAAGATAATTTTGACCGTTGTCTAGTGATCTACTACTAGATCACTATTGTACCCCCTTGCCAAACTCATGGCAATGCACACAACAGGTTTGGTACATAGTGTGGCATACTTTATAGAACCTATGACTGAGGCATAGGAAATGACTTTCATTCTCTCTATATGTTCTGCCATGGTCGGGTTTTCGAGTCTTACTCAACTTCACACCTTGTTACACGGGCAAGAACCCTTTCTTTGACTGATCCATTTTGAACTTCTTCAAAACTTTGTCAAGGTATGTGCTTTGTGAAAGTCCTATTAAGCATCTCGATCTATCCCAATAGATCTTGATGCCCAATATATAAGCAGCTTCATCGAGGTCTTTCATTGAAAAATTCTTATTCAAGTATCCTTTTATGCTATCCAAAAATTCTATATCATTTTTGATCAACAATATGTCATCCACATATAATATCAGAAACACTACAGAGCTCTCACTCACTTTCTTGTAAATACAGGCTTCACCATAAGTCTGTATAAAACCATATGCTTTGATCACCTCATCAAAGCGTATATTCCAACTCCGAGATGCTTGCACCATTCCACATATGGATCACTGGAGCTTGCACACTTTGTTAGCACCTTTAGGATCGACAAAACCTTCTGGTTGCATCATATACAACTCTTCTTTAAGAAATCCATTAAGGAATGCAGTTTTGACATCCATTTGCCAGATTTCATAATTATAAAATGTGGCAATTGCTAACATGATTTGGACTGACTTAAGCATCGCTACGGGTGAGAAGGTCTCATCATAGTCAACTCCTTGAACTTGTCGAAAACCTTTCGCCAACAAGTCAAGCTTTGTAGATGGTGACATTACCATCAGCGTGTGTCTTCTTCTTAAAGATCCATTTATTCTTAATGGCTTACCGATCATCGACCAAGGCCACCAAAGTCCACACTTTTTTCTCATGCATGGACCCTATCTCAGTTTCATGGCCTCAAGCCATTTATCAGAATCTGGGCTCATCATAGCTTCTTCATAGTTCGTAGGTTCACCTTGGTCTAGTAATATGACTTCCAGAACAGGATTACCGCACCACTCTGGTGCGGATCGTGCTCTGGTCGACCTATGAGGTTCAGTAGCAACTTGATCTGAAGTTTCATGATCATCATCATTATCTTCCTCTCTAGTTCGTGTAGGCATCACGGGAATGGATTTCTCTGATGTGCTACTTTCCAAATTGAGAGAAGGTACACTTACCTCATCAAGTTCTACTTTCCTCCCACTCACTTCTTTTGAGAGAAAACTCCTTCTCTAGAAAGGTTCCATTCTTGGCAACAAAGATCTTGCCTTCGGATCTGTGGTAGAAGGTTTACCCAATTGTCTCCTTAGGGTATCCTACGAAGACACACTTCTCCGCTTTGGGTTGGAGCTTATCAGGCTGAAGCCTTTTGACATAAGCGTCACATCCCCAAACTTTTAAGAAACGATAGCTTAGGTTTCTTGCCAAACCATAGTTCATACGGTGTCGTCTCAACAGATTTAGACGGTGCCCTATTTAACGTGAATGCGGTTGTCTTTAATGCATATCCTCAAAACGATAGTGGTAAATCAGTAAGAAACATCATAGATTGCACCATATATCTAATAAAGTACGATTACGATGTTCGGGCACACCATTACGTTGTGGTGTTCCAGGTGGCGTGAGTTGTGAAATAATTCCACATTGTTTTAAATGAAGGCCAAACTCGTAACTCAAATCTTCGCCTCCGCCCTCAGGTTGAAGAAACTTTATTTTCTTGTTACGATGATTCTCTACTTCACTCTGAAATGCTTTGAACTTTTCAAATGTTTCTGACTTATGTTTCATCAAGTAGATATACCCATATCTACTCAAATCATTTGTGAAGTTTAGAAAATAACGATACCCGCCGCGTGCTTCAATACTCATTGGACTGCATACATCGGTTTGTATTATTTCCAATAGGTCATTAGCTTGCTCCATTGTCCCAGAGAACGAAGTTTTAGTCATCTTGCCCATGAGGCATGGTTCGCAAGTATCAAATGATTCATAATCAAGTGATTCCAAAAATCCATCTGCATGGAGTTTCTTCATGCGCTTTACACCAATATGACCTAAACGGCAGTGCCACAAGTATGCCGCACTATCATTATCAACTTTGCATCTTTTGGCATCAATATTATGAATATGTGTATCACTACGATCGAGATTCAATAGACCATTCACATTGGGTGTATGACCATAGAAGGTTTTATTCATGTAAACAGAACAACAATTATTCTCTAACTTAAATGAATAAACATATTGCAATAAACATGATTTAATCATATTCATGCTCAACGCAAACACCAAATAACATTTATTTAGGTTAAACCCTAATCCCGAAGGTAGAGGGAGTGTGCGATGGTGATCATATAAACCTTGGAATCATTTCTAGCACACATCATCACCTCACTTTTAACTAGTCTCTGCAACTCCAGTTTTGAATTACTAATCTTAGCAACTGAACCGGTATCAAATACCCATGGGCTACTACGAACAGTAGTAAGGTACACGTCAATAACATGTATATCAAATATATCTTTGTTCACTTTGCCATCCTTCCTATCCGCCAAGTACTTGGGGCAGTTCCGCTTCCACTGACCAGTCCCTTTGAAATGGAAGCACTCAGTTTCAGGCTTGGGTCCAGCTTTGGGCTTCTTCCCGGGAGTGGCAACTTGCTTGCCATTCTTCTTGAAGTTCCCTTTCTTTTCATTGCCCTTTTCTTGAAACTAGTGGTCTTATTAACCATCCACACTTGATGCTCTTTCTTGATTTCTAGCTTCGCCGATTTCAAGCATCATGAAGAGCTTTGGGTATCGTTTTCATCATCCCTTGCATATTATAGTTCATCGCAAAGTTCTAGTAGCTTGGTGATAGTGACTAGAGAACTCTGGAAATCACTATCTTATCTGGAAGATTAACTCCCACTTGATTCAAGCGATTGTAGTACTCAGACATCCTGAGTATATGCTCACTGGCTGAGCTATTATCCTCCATCTTGTAGCTATAGAACTTGTTGGAGACTTCATATCTCTCAACCCGGGCATTTGCTTGAAATATTAACTTCAACTCTTGGAACATCTCATATGCTCCATGACGTTCAAAACGTTTTTGAAGACCAGGTTCTAAGCTATAAAGCATGGCGCATTAAAATATCAAGTAGTCATCATATCGAGCTTGCCAAACGTTCATAACGTTGTATCTGCTCCTGCAACAGGTTTGTCACCTAGCGGTGCATCAAGGACATACTTCTTCTGTGCAGCAATGAGGATAATCCTCAGATCACGGACCCTGTCCGCATCATTGCTACTATCATCTTTCAACTTAGTTTTCTCTAGGAACATATAAAAAATATAAGGGAGCTAAATCGCGAGTTATTGATCTACAACATAGATATGCAAAACTATAAGACTAAGTTCATGATAAATTAAGTTCAATTAATAAAATTACTAAAGAACTCCCACTTAAATAGACACCCCTCAAGTAAGTGATACGTGATCCAAATCAACTAACCCATGTCCGATCATCACGTGAGATGGGGTAGTCATCAATGGTGAACATCTCTATGTTGATCATATCTACTATATGATTCATGTTCGACCTTTTGGTCTCCAGTGTTCCGAGGCCATGTCTGTACATGCTAGGCTCGTCAAGTTTAACCCAAGTATTCTGCATGTGTAAAACTGTCTTACACCCGTTGTATGTGAACGTAGAGTCTATCACACCCGATCATCACGTGTTGTCTCTAAACGAAGAACTGTAGCAATGGTGCATATCGAGGGAGAACACTTTTACCTTGAAATTTAGTGAAGGGATCATCTTATAACGCTACTGCCGTTCTAAGCAAAATAAGACGCATAAAAGATAAACATCACATGCAATCAAAATATGTCACATGATATGGCCATCATCATCTTGTGCTTTTGATCTCCATCTTCAAAGCAACGTCATGATCTCCATCTTCACCAGCTCGACACCTTGATCTCCATCGTAGCATCGTTGCGTCGAGGTCGTCACGCCAGCTATTGCTTCTACAACTATCGCTAACGCATAGTGATAAAGTAAAGCAATTACATGGCACTTGCACTTCATACAATAAAGAGACAACTAAGGCTCCTGCCAGTTGTCGATATTATAAAACATGATCATCTCATACATCAACATATATCACATCATATCTTGACCATATCACATCACAACATGCTCGTCAAAAACAAGTTAGATGTCCTCTACTTTGTTGTTGCAAGTTTTACGTGGTTGCCACGGGCTTCTAGCAAGAACTGTTCTTATCTACGACAAACACCACAATGGTGATTCGTCAAGTTTGCTGTTTTAACCTTCTTCAAGGACCTGCCACAGTCATCGATTCAACTAAAGTAGGAGAAACAGACACCCGTCAGCCACCTTTATGCAAAACTAGTTGCATGTCAGTCGGTGGAACCGGTCTCATGTACGTTGCTAACTCTTGAGCACTGCATTGGTTTTCCCTTGAAGAGGAAAGGGTGATGCAGCAAAGTAGCGTAAGTATTTCCCTCAGTTTTGAGAACCAAGGTATCAATCTAGTAGGAGGCTACACGCAAATCCCTCGTACATACACAAACAAATAAGAACCTCGCAACCAACACGATAAAGGGGTTGTCAATCCCTTCACGACCACTTGCAAAAGTGAGATCTGATAGAGATAACAATAAGATAAATATTTTTGGTATTTTTATGATGTAGATTGGAAAGTAAAGATTGCAAAATAAAGTAGATCAGAAACTTATATGATGGAAAATAGACCCGGGGCCATAGGTTTCACTAGTGGCTTCTCTCAAGATAGCATAAGTATTACGGTGGGTTAACAAATTACTGTCGAGCAATTGATAGAAAAGTGCATAGTTATGAGAATATCTAGGCGTGGTCATGTATATAGGCATCACGTCCGCAACAAGTAGATCAAAACGATTCTACATCTACTAGTATTACTCCACACATCGACCGCTATCCAGCATGCATCTAGAGTACTAAGTTCATAAGAACAGAGTAACGCATTAGGCAAGATGACACGATGTAGAGGAATAAACTCAAGCAATATGATATAAACCCCATCATTTTATCCTTGATGGCAACAATACAATACATGCCTTGCTGCCCCTGCTGTCACTGGGAAAGGACACAATATTGAACCCAAAGCTAATCACTTCTCCCATTGCAAGAAAGATCAATCTAGCAGGGCAAACCAATCTGATAATTCGAAGAGACTTGCAAAGATAACCAATCATACATAAAAGAATCCCGAGGAGATTCAAATTTTTCTCATAGATAAACTTGATCATAAACCCACAATTCATCGGATCTCGACAAACACACCGCAAAAAGAGTTACATCAAATAGATCTCCAAGAAGATCGAGGAGAACTTTGTATTGAGAATGAAAGAGAGAGAAGAAGCCATCTAGCTAATAACTATGGACCCGAAGGTCTGTGGTAAACTACTCACACTTCATCGGAGAGGCTATGGTGTTGATGTAGAAGCCCTCCGTGATCGATTCCCCCTCCGGCGGAGCACCGGAAAAGGCCCCAAGATGTGATCTCATGGGTACAGAAGGCTGCGGCGGTGGAAATAGGGTTTTTTGGTGCTCCTGGATGTTTTCAGGGTATGTGAATATATATAGGCGAAGGAAGTCGGTCAGGGGAGCCACGAGGGGCCCACGAGGGTGGGGGGGGGGGGCGCCCACCCCCCTAGGGCGCGCCTCCCTGCCTCGTGGCCTCCTCAATTGCTTCTTGATGTCCACTCCAAGTCTCCTGGATTGCGTTTGTTCCAAAAATAACTCTCCCGAAGGTTTCATTCCGTTTGGACTCCGTTTGATATTCCTTTTCTACGAAACACTGAAATAGGCAAAAAAAACAACAATTTGGGCTGGGCCTCCAGTTAATAGGTTAGTCCCAAAAATAATATAAAAGTGCTTAGTAAAGCCCATAACATCCAAAATGGGTAATATAATAGCATGGAACAATCAAAAATTATAGATACGTTGGAGACGTATCAAGCATCCCCAAGCTTAATTCCTGCTCGTCCTCGGGTAGGTAAATGATAAAAACAGAATTTTTGATGTGGAATGCTACCTAGCGTATTTCTCAATGTAATTTTCTTTATTGTGGCATGAATGTTCAGATCCAAATGATTCAAGATAAAAGTTTAATATTGACATAAAAATAGTAATATTTCAAGCATACTAACAATTAATCATGTCTTATCAAAATAACATAGCCAAAGAAAGCTTATCCCTACAAAATCATATAGTTAGGGCATGCTTCATTTTCGTCACACAAAATACTCCCATCATGCACAACCCCGGTTTCAGCCAAGCAATTGGTTCATACTTTTTAACGCGCTTCATCTTTTTTAACCCTCACGCAATACATGAGCGTAAGCCATGGATATAGCACTATGGGTGGAATAAAATATGATGATATTGATTGTGTGGAGAAGACAAAAAATGAGAAAGTCTCACATTGACTAGGCGTATCAACGGGCTATGGAGATGCCCATTAATAGATATCAATATGAGTGAGTAGGGATTGCCATGAAACGAATGCACTAGAGCTATAAATGTATGAAAGCTCAACAAAAGAAACTAAGTGGGTGTGCATCCAACTCACTTGCTCACGAAGACCTAGGGCATTTTGAGGAAGCCCATCATTGGAATATACAAGCCAAGTTCTATAATGAAAAATTCCCACTAGTATATGAAAGTGACAACATAGGAGACTCTCTATCTTGAAGATCATGGTGCTACTTTGAAGCACAAGTGTGGAAAAAGGATAGTAACATTGTCCTTCTCTCATTTTTTCTCTTTTTTTATTTTGGTGGGCTTCTTTGGCCTCTTTTTTTATTTGGGCTTCTTTGGCCTCTTTTATTTTTCATAAAGTCCGAAGTCTCATCCCGACTTGTGCGGGAATCATAGTCTCCATCATCATTTCCTCACTTGGGACAATGCTCTAATAATGAATATCATCACACTTTTATTTATTTACAACTCAAGAATTACAACTCAATACGTAGAACAAAATATGACTCTATGTGAATGCCTCCGGCGGTGTACCGAGATATGCAGTGAATCAAGAGTGACATGTATGAACGGATTATAAAGGTGGCTTTGCCACAAATACGATGTCAACTACATGATCATGCAAAAGCAATATGACAATGATGGAGTGTGTCATAATAAACGGAATGGTGGAAAGTTGCATGGCAATATATCTCGGAATGGCTATGGAAATGCCATGATAGGTAGGTATGGTGGCTGTTTTGAGGAAGGTATATGGTGGTTGTATGATACCGACGAAAGTTGCGCGGCACAAGAGAGGCTAGCAATGGTGGAAGGGTGAGAGTGTGTATAATCCATGGACTCACATTAGTCATAAAGAACTCATATACTTATTGCAAAATTTTATTAGCCCTCGAAGCAAAGTACTACTACGCATGCTCCTAGGGGAAGGGTTGGTAGGATTTAACCATCGCGCGATCCCGACCTCCACTCACAAGGAAGGCAATCAAAGAACACTCCATGCAACAAATTTGTCACAGAACGTTTACCATACATGCATGCTACGGGACTTGCCAACTTTAACACAAGTATTTCTCAATTTCATAATTACCAAACTAGCATGACTCTAACATTACCACCTTTATATCTCAAAACAATTATCAAATATCAAATTGATCATAGTATTCAATGCACTCTATATGATAGTTTTTATTATACCCAATTTGGATGCCCATCATATTAGGACTAATTTTATAACCAAGGAAAATACTATGCTGTTCTAAAAAACTCTCAAAATAATATAATTGAAGCATGAGAGATCAATAATTTCTACAAAATAAAACCACTGTCGTGCTCTAAAAAGATATAAGTGAAGCACTAGAGCAAAATTGTCTAGCTCAAAAGATATAAGTGAAGCACATAGAGTATTCTAATAAATTTCGATTCATGTGTGTCTCTCCAAAAAAGGTGTGTACAGCAATGATGATTTTGGTAAACTAAAATTCAAATACTCAAATCATACAAGACGCTCCAAGCAAAACACATATCATGTGGTGAATAAAAATGTAGCCTTAAGTAAAGTTACCGATAGACGAAGATGAAATAGGGGATGCCTTCCGGGGCATCCCCAAGCCTAGGCTTTTGGTTGTACTTAAATTTTACCTTGGGGTGCCTTGGGCATCCCCAATCTTAGGCTCTTGCCACTCCTTATTCCATAATCCATCAAATCTTTACCCAAAACTTGAAAACTTCACAACACAAAACTCAACAGGAAATCCCATGAGCTCCGTTAGTGCAAGAAAGAAAAACCACCACTTAAGGTACTGTAATGAACTCATTCTTTATTTATATTGGTGTTAAACCTACTGTATTCCAACTTCTATATGGTTCATACCCCCCGATACTATCCATAGATTCATCAAAATAAGCAAACAACACACGAAAAATAGAATCTGTCAAAAACAGAACAGTCTGTAGCAATCTATAACTTTCGAATACTTCTGGAACTCTAGAAATCCTACCAAAATAGGAAGTCCTAGGAAATTTGTATATTAATCTTCTGCAAAAAGAATCAACTAAAAATCACGTTTCTGTGATTTATTAAAATTATTCTCGTGCGTGCAGAAGTTTCTGTTTTTCAGCAAGATCTCATTAACTATCACCCAAGATGATCCTATAGGTTCTACTTGGCACAAACATTAATTAAAACATAAAACCACATCTAACCAGAGGATATATGAATTATTTAATACTAAACAGGAGCAAAAAGTAAAGAACAAAAATAAAATTGGGTTGCCTCCCAACAAGCGCTATCGTTGAACGCCCCTAGCTAGGCATAAAAGCGAGAATAGATCTAAGTATTGCCATCTTTGGTATTCAACTCATAAGTGACTCTCATAATAGATTCATAAGGTAATTTGATTTACTTCCTAGGAAAGTGTTCCATACCTTTCCTTAATGGAAATTGGAATCTAATATTTCCTTCTTTCATATCAATAATTACACCAATCGTTCTAAGGAAAGGTCCACCAAGAATAATAGGACATGAAAGATTGCAATCTATATCAAGAATAATAAAATCTACGGGCACATAATTCCTATTTGCAACAATAAGAACATCATTAATCTTTCCCATAGGTTTCTTAATGGTGGAATCCGCAAGGTGCAAGTTTAAAGAGCAATCATCAAATTCACGGAAACCTAACACATCACACAAAGTTTTTGGAATCGTGGAAACACTAGCACCCAAATCACACAAAGCATAGCATTCATGATCTTTAATTTTAATTTTAATTGTAGGTTCCCACTCATCATAAAGTTTTCTAGGGATAGAAACTTCTAATTCAAGTTTTTCCTCATAAGATTGTATTAAAGCATCAACGATATGTTTAGTAAAAGCTTTATTTTCACTATAAGCATGAGGAGAATTTAACACGGATTGCAACAAGGAAATACAATCTATTAAAGAACAATTATCATAATTAAATTCCTTGAAATCCAAAATAGTGGGTTCATTGCTATGTAAAGCTTTGATCTCTTCAATCCCACTTTTACCAATTTTTGCATCAAGATCTAAAAACTCCGAATCATTGGGACGCCTTTTAACTAAAGTTGACTCATCTCCAGTCCCATCATTATCAAGATTCATATTGCAAAACAAAGATTTAATAGGAGATGATATGTCCATTTTGCATCATGCTTTTATATCAATATTTATTGCATTATGGGCTGTTATTACACATTATATCTCAATACTTATGGCTATTCTCTCTTATTTTACAAGGTTTACCATGAAGAGGGGGAATGCCGGCAGCTGGAATTCCGGCTGGAAAAGGAGCAAACGTTGGAAACCTATTCTGCACAGCTCCAAAAGTCCTGAAACTCCACGAAACAACTTTTTGGAATTTATAAGAATTTCTGAGCTAAAGAAATAGGCCAGGGGGCCCACACCCTGTCCAGGAGACAGGGGGCGCCCCCCTTATAGGGCGCGCCCCCTATCTCCTGGGCCCCCTGGTGGGCCTCCGGCGTCCATCTTCTGCTATATCATCACTTTTACCTGGAAAAAATCGTGGGCAAGCTTACGGGACGAAACTCCGCCGCCACGAGGCGAAACCTTGGCGGAATCAATCTAGGGCTCTGGCGGAGCTGTTCTGCCGGGGACACTTCCCTCCGGGAGGGGGAAATCATCACCAACGTCATCACCAACGATCCTCTCATCAAGAGGGGGTTAATCTCCATCAACATCTTCACCAGCACCATCTCCTCTCAAAACCCTAGTTCATCTCTTGTATCCAATCTTGTATCAAAACCACAAATTGGTACCTGTGGGTTGCTAGTAGTGTTGATTAGTCCTTGTAGTTGATGCTAGTTGGTTTACTTGGTGGAAGATCATATGTTCAGATCCTTTATGCATATTATTACTCCTCTGATTATGGACATGAATATGCTTTGTGAGTAGTTACGTTTGTTTCTGAGGACATGGGTGAAGTTTTGCTATTAGTAGTCATGTGAATTTGGTATTCGTTTGATATTTCGATGAGATGTATGTTGTCTTTCCTCTAGTGGTGTTATGTGAACGTCGACTACATGACACTTCACCATTATTTGGGCCTAGAGGAAGGCATAGGGAAGTAATAAGTAGATGATGGGTTGCTAGAGTGACAGAAGCTTAAACCCTAGTTTATGCGTTGCTTCGTTAGGGGCTGATATGGACCCATATGTTTAATGTTGTGGTTAGGTTTACCTTAATACTCCTTTTTGTAGTTGCGGATGCTTGCAATAGGGGTTAATCATAAGTGGGATGCTTGTCCAAGTAGGACAGTACCCAAGTGTCGGTCCACCCACATATCAAATTATCAAAGTACCGAACGCGAATCTTATGAACGTGATGAAAACTAGCTTGACGATAATTCCCAATGTGTCCTCAGGAGCTCCTTCTTCATTATTAGAATTTGTCCAGGCTTATCCTTTGCTACATAAAGGATTGGTCCACCTTGCTGCACTTTATTTACTTTATTTACTTTTTGCTCGTTACTATTTATCTTGTCACAAAACTATCTATCACCTACTATTTCAGTGCTTGCAAAGAAAACCTTACTGAAAACCACTTATCATTTCCTTCTACTCCTCGTTGGGTTCGACACTCTTACTTATCGAAAGGACTATGATAGATCCCCTATACTTGTGGGTCATCAGGAGACACATCAATCACTTTTAGATCTTCATCCCTATTATCATGAAAACTAGAAGAACACGCTTTTACAAAACAATCTTTCTTAGCACGCATCCTAGCGGTTCTTTCTTTGCGTAGATCTAAGTTTCAAAGAATCAACATCAAAAGAAGTTCTATCCATGTTCCTAGCCAATTCATCAATCTTAGGCAATTCTTCTTCAAGCAAAGCATTGAAATTCTTTTGAGAGATCATAAACTCTTTAACACTAATCTCAAAATTAGAGGGCATCTTATTAAAATTTTCATAAGAGTTGTTGTAGGAATTACCATAATTATTAGAGGAATTACTGGGAAATGGCCTAGGATTAAAGTTTCCTCTATACGCGTTGTTACCAAAATTATTCCTACCAACAAAATTCACATCTAGTGATTCATTTTTATTCTCAATCAAAGTAGACAAAGGCATATCATTAGGATCAATAGGAGAACTCTTATTAGCAAACAATTTCATAAGTTCATCCATCTTTCCACTCAAAACATTAATCTCTTCTATCGCATGAACTTTTTTACTAGTAGATCTTTCGGTGTGCCATTGAGAATAATTAACCATAATATCATCGAGGAGTTTAGTAGCTTCTCCTACAGTGATTTCCATAAAAGTGCCTCCCGCGGCCGAATCTAAAAGATTTCTAGAAGCAAAATTCAATCCGGCATAAAATTTTTGTATGATCATCCATACATTTAATTCATGTGTAGGGTAATTGCGAATCATTAATTGCATCCTCTCCCAAGATTGTGCAACATGTTCATGATCAAGTTGCTTAAAATTCATAATATCGTTTCTAAGAGAGATGGTCTTAGCGGGAGGAAAATACTTACACTAGTAGAAAAGGGGCCTATTGACCCGGTTGGTGAGGGCCTTTAGTCCCGGTTCATGAACCAGGACTAAAGGGTCGGTACTAATACCCTGGCCCTTTAGTCCCGGTTCAATCCAGAACCGGGACTGATGGGCCTCCATGTGGCCTGTGCGCTGAGCCCAGGCAGGAGGGCCTTCGGTCCCGGTTGGTGCTACCACGCGTCAGCATTTCTGTGGCTGGGGTTTTTGTTTTTTTTAAAGGGGGGGGGGTTGGGGGTTTTGGGGGGTTAATTTAGGTGTTTCATATATTGTGTTAGCTAGCTAATTAATAGAGAGAAGTGTCCTCTTTTGTCCGTGCTTGGTCGACGCTACGTACTATACATACGTATAGAGAGGACTAGCTAGACACGCTAGCTAGCTAGTAAGCAAACGAAGGAAACAGAAGATCGTCATGAACATATATGCATACAGAGGGAAGTGATATCGACCACCTCTCCTTCTCCGAGAGATTGGTCGAACAACAAGTTCTCGTATATCTATCCGACACTACCGGCTACATATATACAATAATTATCTTTTACAAAAATAATCTCCTAACATACGGATGCGTGGTCCACATAGTATTCTCCGTCTTTAGTGATCACGTGGTCAAGAAAGAATGCCGCCAATTCCTCTTGAATTGCTCGCAGGCGATCTGGTGCTAGTAGTTCATCCCGCATCCGAAACATCTAATTTTAAGAAGGGGGTCAATACATATATATATGAATGAATGAAACTCAACACAAATGATGGTAACAAAATAAAATTGTGAATATTGTTATTTACGCACTTCATATTGTTTGTCAGAGTAGCCCCGCTCACAGGTCGTGTGGCGGATGGACTCGCAAATGTAGTATCCACAGAAATCATTCCCTTGTTCCTGCCACAACCACTTTATAAGAAATAGAGGTCAATCAAGCTGATAATTAGCAAGCATGTTAAATGGTATTGATGAAACTAGTGCTTGAATCACTAGGAGATGCGTGGAATATGCTACTATAGTACTTACTTTCGGGTGTCTAAATTGCAGCTTCTTCGGCAGTCCCGGAGCTTTTTTGGTGAATTTTCTCCAAACCCTGCCATACAAAGAAAACAATTACTTGATATCAGAAATGAACAAAGTTGCTGATATGGTGGATAATGATCGATTTAACTTACTTCTCGAGCATTTTAGTCATGTCCGCATACTCCTTGGGATCTTTTCGTTTGGAGTCTAAGACAGTTACTACTCCCTGCTCAAGATTAATCTCTAGGAGAATATAGTGGTACCTACGCACGCATGCATAACTCATGAATATTACATTACTATAACCTGGACTAATAAGGGAAACCGAATATGCCACAAGACAGTAACACTCACTTGAAGTTGTAAGGAAAGAGTATTATATCCAGTACTAGAAAAAGGGCTATAGATGGGATTGACACTAATGGCGCACCAGACAAGTGGTGCGCCATTAGTATATACTAATGGCGCACCACCTTCTGATACGCCATTAGTGTTGAAACTACTAATGGCGCACCTGGCACAAGGTGCGCCATTAGTATCAAAATTTTTTTTGAACTAGCGCGCCTGTCCAAACATACTAATGGCGCATCCCGAGGAAGTGCGCCATTACTAGTTGTAACTAGTAATGGCGCACCTGTCAGTAAGTGCGCCACTAATGTTGTTTTTTTTATTATTTTTTTATTCCTTTTTTTTGCAAAACTACTAATGGCGCACTGTCCCACGGTGCGCCATTACTAGTTTAAACTAGTAATGGCGCACCGTGGGACAGTGCGCCATTAGCATGTTTTTTTTTGCAAAACTACTAATGGCGCACCGTGGGAGAGCGCGCCATTAGTAACCTAGATTACTAATGGCGCATTTATGGTTGGTGCGCCATTAGTAAGTGGGCAGCAACAAGATATTTTAGACATCCTCTCCTCCCACACTCACTTTCTCCCCACTTCATTCTCTCCACCGCCTCCTCCTTGTCTCGGGTGCCTCCTCTTTTTCACCTCATTTCCACCATAGATTCATTCAAATTAAGTGGTTAAATTACCTTGTTTTGATAGTTAAGCAAGGGGGAAGCTATATTTATGTTGTTCTCCCTACAACAATGTGCACATGCACTTTTTATGGCCTAGCTAGATCTATGTATGTTCATGGTGTTGCATATGTTTGTGGTGTTGCATATGTGTTTGTGTTTGGAGGTGTACCGGTATTTGAAATGCGATAGTTGCCAATATTTTGCCGGAATGTTGATTCATTTCCGTTTCGGCGAGAATTTTGGCATTAAGCATTCTTTTTGGTCCTATTTTTAGGGAAAGTCATGCCAAATTTTTTCTTGGTTCTAAAATATCGTTTTGCTCTACCTAACAGGCGACCATGGTCCGCATGATGACCGAAGGCATCGTGAATGGGATTTTGAGGTCCGCGAAGGCCGAGATGCTTCAAAAGAACGAGCCGGAGATAAGATGTCCGTGTCGAAGATGCAAGCTGAAGAGCCTTATTGCGGACCCGGATTCCGGGCAGGTGCGGGACCACCCGCTCTTGCGTGGTTTCATGGATGGCTATCGGTGGCAAGGTGATGAAGATGACTACGAAGTCGTCCATGGGGGCCGGGCAAGAAATGAGGAAGGGCAGCAAGACAACCACCGCGGCTCGGGCAGGCGAGAAGACGAAGAATCCCCATGAGATGATCACGACGGTGATGCTGTACACAGTCATCATGTAGAAGATGCAGGACATGATGATGATGCCGGCGGAGCAGACGACGCTGGACCATCAATGGGCTGGGTGCAGGACCCTCATATTCAAGAGCTGCTTCTCAAGCAGACGGATAACGCAAGAGCTGCCGCCCGAGAGAAAGCCAAGATGGATCAACTTGAGTTAGACGCGGTTACTCCATTGTATGAAGGATGCAGGCCCGAGGATACTCGCCTGAAAGTAACGCTCATGGCTCTGGAGATGAAGGTAAAACACAAAATGACCGACGCATGCTTCGACGAGAACATGTCATTCTGGCACGAACGTCTTCCCAAGGGGAACAAGTGCCCGACCAGTTTGGAGGAGGCGAAGAAAATCGTGTGTCCTCTGGATTTACCGCACGTGAAATACCATGTGTGCATGAACAATTGCATCATTTATCGGGACGAGCACGCGGAGTCTACCATATGTCCGGTGTGCGGTGTCACTCGATACAAGAAGAGGAAGAAAGCTTCTCGAAAAGTGGTGTGGTACTTTCCAATCACTCCTCGTCTGCAGTGGTATTTCGCGGACCCTAAGGTAGCAAAGCTCCTGCGTTGGCACGCGGATAGGGAGGAGAAGAAGCGAGAAGATGACGCAAATGATCCGGAGATAGATAAAAAAGACAAGATGCTGAGTCACCCTAAGGATGCGAGCCAGTGGCAAGCGTTGAACTTCGAATACCCAGAATTTGGGAACGATCCAAGGAACATCGTGCTGGGCGCGAGCACCGATGGAGTCAATCCGTTTGGCAGCCAGAGAAGCACACATAGCACCTGGCCTGTGTTTGTGTGGATGTACAACCTTCCCCCTGGTTGTGCATGAAGAGGAAGTACATTCACATGAGTATGCTAATTGAAGGGCCGAAACAACCAGGGAACGACATCAATCTGTATCTGGGGCTGCTGAAAGAGGAGCTTGACACGCTGTGGAAAACGCCAGCCAATACGTGGGATGCCGCAGAGAAAGAATATTTCCCTATGAGAGCCGCACTGCTCACGACGGTGCACGACTATCTCGGTTACGGATATCTTGCGGGGCAGGTAGTCCACGGATTTTCTGGATGCGTAATGTGCATGGATGACACAACGTATCGCCAGCTAGATAGAGATCCCGGGTCTTCGAAAACCGTGTTCATGGGACATCGAAGGTGGCTTCGCGACGATGACCCGTGGAGGAAACACAAGGATCTGTTCGATGGTGAAACCGAACCCCGAAAACGCCCGTGTACGAGGAGCGGCGAGGAAATAGACAAGCTGTTGAAAAATTGGAAAGACTGCCCACTGCCGGGAAAGAAGCAAAAGGTGCCAGAGCCGGGAAAGAAGCGAAAGGCGCCAGAGCCGCTGCTGAAGGTATGGAAAACGAGGTCTGTTTTCTGGGACTTGCCGTACTGGAAGATCCACCGTGTGCCTCACAGCCTTGATGTCATGCATATCACGAAGAACGTGTGTGAGAGTCTGCTTGGTACCCTGCTCAACATGCCAGAGAGGACCAAAGATGGGCCGAAAGCAAGGGCATACTTGAAATCAATGGGCATCAGGCAGGAGCTTCACGCTATATATGATGATGATGATGATGATGATGATGATGATGATGAGGCGAAGCAGGACACAGAAAGTCGTCGCAAAGGCAAAAAGTCCAAGAAGACCGGAAATGACTACCCTCCCGCGTGCTTCACTCTAAGTCAGGAGGAGATCGAGCAGTTTTTCACCTGCCTCCTAGGAGTAAAACTTCCTTACGGTTACGCGGGGAAGATAAGCAGATACCTAGACCCAGCCAAGCAGAAGTTCAGCGGGATGAAGTCTCACGACTGTCACGTGCTGATGACGCAGATACTTCCAGTTGCAATCCGTGGGATCATGGACGCGCACGTCCGTGAAATGCTATTTGGCCTATGCAACTTCTTCGACGTCATCTCTCGGAAGTCGATTGGCGTGAGGCAACTCAGAAGGCTACAGGAAGAGATCGTGGTGATACTATGCGAGCTTGAGATGTACTTCCCGCCCGCATTCTTCGATGTTATGGTGCATCTGCTGGTCCATATAGTGGAGGATATCATCCAACTCGGGCCGACGTTCCTGCACAGCATGATGCCGTTCGAAAGGATGAATGGTGTCATCAAAGGATACGTTCGCAACATGTCACGTCCAGAGGGAAGCATAGCCAGGGGCTTTCTGACCGAAGAGTGCATCTCCTACTACACGAATTATCTAGGCATCGAGAACCCCGTTGGTCTGCCCGTCAACAGGCACCTCGGCAGGCTTGCTAGATGGGGTCACCGTGAGGGTCGCCGCGAAATGCATGTCGACTTCGAGGGTCGACTCGCCGACTTTGAAAGAGCAAACCTAGTCGTGCTACAACACATAGACGTGGTTGATCCTTGGGTGGTAGAGCACAAAACCTTTATTAAGAAGATGTACAATGACCGAGGCCAACAGAGGATGGACGGAGATATACTCAAAGAGCACAACTCATGCTTCACGCATTGGTTCAAGCAGAAGCTTCTGTCGTACCCTTTACATGAGGATTCTTCCGTGGAAGAACAACTCATATTCGCCTTGTCACAGGGCGCCGAGCACAACCTGATGACCTATGAGGCGTACGATATCAACGGCTACACATTCTACACCGAGGCCAAGGACATGAAGAGCGATGGTTATCAGAACTCCGGGGTAACGATGGAATCCTACACCGGTAACGACAAGGACAGATACTACGGAAGGATTGAGGAGATCTGGGAGCTGAGCTACGCTGGAGAGAAGGTCCCGATGTTCCATGTCAGATGGGCCAAGAGCGTCCTAAAAGAAGACCGGTATTTCACCACCATGGTTATACCCGAAGCCAAATCCAAGACCATGGGCGCAAACGTCACCGCGAAAAATGAGCCATGGGTACTGGCTTCCCAAGTGGACCAATGCTTCTTCATTACCGACCCGTCAAAGCCCAGTCGTGTTGTCGTGAGGAGAGGCAAAAGGAAGATCATCGGAATGGATGGAGTAGCCAATGAGCAAGACTTCGACAAGTACGGCGACCCGAGGATCGAACATGACGACGACGATGAAGTAGCAGCATACACCACAAGAAGAAGCAGAACCACCCTACCTAAAGGACGTCCGTTCCACAGAAGAACTCCATTTGCGAAAAAGAAGGGCAAGAAGATTGTATTTAATTAAATCGTAGCCTTCATTTCTCGATTGTATTTCATGGGCACTTTTTGAACTATCATGAATATTTTTAAATTTCATGGACACTCGATCTCGATCCCGTTCCATCTCGATCGCTATCCCACCTCGCCAGATCCGGTCCCACTCACCGCCGAGCACCCCCCCCCCCCCCGGTCCACCGGCCGCCGCCGCCGACCCCCCGCACCCTCAATTCCCCTACTCAACCGCCGCCGCCGACCCCCCGCACCCCTCCCCTACTCAACCGCCGCCGCCGACCCCCCGCACCCCCGCACCCTCCCCCGCTCCACCGGCATTACTGTTTGATGATATTTTTTTAAAAAAATATTACTGTCTTATAAAAAAATATTACTGTTATGATTTAAACAAGTTTGAACATATTTAAACACAAGTAAGTATCAAACAGCATTTTTAATGCATAAAAAAATTGTGGAGCCTGGGAATCGAACCCAGGACCTCCTGGTGTGAGAACTGGCTGCTGACAAGTCGAGCTAGTAGAGGGAACTTGATGTGGACCAGGTTAGGTGGGAGATAACCTGTTGGCTCGAGCAGAAATAAAAAAAAATACTAATGGCGCACCAGGGTGAGGTGCGCCATTAGTATGGATGTACTTATGGCACACCGAGGTGTGGTGCGCCATTAGTATTGTGCCGCCCCCCATCCATACTTCCTCCCGGGCCCACACTTATCCCCTCTCCCTCGCCCCTCGCCCTCGATCCCCTTCCCCTCTCCTCTCCCGACGCCGCTACCCCCGCCGCCTCGACGCCGCCCCACCGCCTCGATGCCGCCCCGCCGCCTTGCCCCTGCGCCCATCGCCGGCGCCCCGTCGTCCCTGTCGCCCGTCTCCAACCTCCGCCGCCTGAGGCCCCAACGTCGGCGCCGCTCTCCCCGTCGCCCCACCTCGTTGGACGCCATCGCCCCGTTGCTCTCGTCGCCGGCGGCCCGGACGCCGCCCCGTCCACACCACCGTCGCCGGAGCACCACCACCACCCGGACCTCGTCGCCTCCTCCCCTGCATCGTCGTCGTCCCCGACATCCTCCCCGCGCCCCACTGCCCCCGTGAGCTCCCCCTCCTCCTCTCCCCCTCTCCCCCTCCTCCTGCCCCCGTGAGCATTGTTTTGTCAGTGCCTTTGAACTGTTGTGCCATGGTGATTTGTGAATAACGAAAAAAGTTCAGAATAACTCAAGTTAGCATTTTGGTGTTATTTCTGTTCTTCAGTGACGGTTGGTGCTCCGATTTTTTGCTATATGCAGTCAATTTGTCCACATATTAATATCAGAGATAATGTGCCATGGTGTTTTGTGTATAACTGAAATTCAGAATGAACTCAATCTACCATGTGAGTGCCTGCGATACACTCAGTTTGCAGTTTCTCAAATACTGAATGTTTAGTCCCTTGAGACTCCAGATTTTGGCTCAACTTGCAGTTTTCTGAACTCTACTTCAGAATGTTATAGTTATACCTGCGATGCTTTTTCTTTCTGAATGGCATGTGCAATTTCTGCAAGGGAAGATCCTAGAACACACGAAACTTGGTTCTATCTGAAACAAAGAAACTATACACTAGATAAAATGGTTAGTATCTGAAGGGTTAAGCTTATTTTTGGTTAATCTACTGCTTCAAGTTTGCTTCATCAAATGATGCCTTTTTTGGCCATTTTAATATTTATTGAAATGGTTAGTATCTGGTACTTTAATCTTCCACAGTTCACCAAGAATCACTAGGAGTACTGTGCAATACACCACAAATAAAATAAATAAATAACTATGCAACAATAGAAGGCTGCGTGCATCAATCGATATTAAGTTCGGGGGTGCTATCAGTTTAGTTTATACAGGGGTTGTGCTGCTGTATTATGCCTATAAAAACACTTGTTTGGTCAATTAAACAGGGCATTGAAAATTGACAGGGCATTTTTGTTTTCTGTTGAACCTAAGCAATTTCATACGCTTGACAAAGTTGATGCTTTATTCTTTTGCTCTGCTCTGCTCTTGCTCTGCATGTGCTTCTCAGTTTGCTAGCTATATCTCTAGGTTCTTGATTGGCTTCACTAGTTGATTGGTTGTTTGCATTGTCTATTTGTGCTACTTTCCCCCGAGCACCCATGATCTATAGTTCTTGTTACAGACAGAGAGTTGGTCCACTAGTTATGTAGTTTTTAGGAAAATGCTAGTAACTTGTGCTTTCATATCCTAGTTATGTAGTTTTTAGGCAAATGCTAGTAACTTGTGCTTTCATATCTCTGTATTGGTTCAGTAGGTGTTTCCTTTATTTTGTCAGTGTTAGATCATCTAACTGAATTTGTGTGTACAAGCCCTGCAGTGCAGATGTATTTTAGTGTAAGCTCAGCAATTTTCGGTGTAGCCCTGATGCTTCTTATATGTAACTACAGTATAAAACTTCCCCTAATAACAGTGTAAATTTTCCTATAATTATAGTGTAACCGTCATGCTTTCCATAATTTTTGTTACACTGAAAATAAGGCAATTAACTAGCTACTTACTTTTTTTGCCCATTGGCATTTGACTTTGTATGGAACCTGAAGCTATATACCAACTTATCAGATTTATTGTGCTTCTTTGCCACATTTATAGCTACCATGTTGTTTTGATACAGAAACAGTTTGGTAGCTGTCCGTGAACAATGTGGTAGCTGGTACAGTTACCAGGTCTTTTTTTTAATTGAACCAAACTGGTACAGTTACCAGGTCAGATGATGCTTAGACTAGGAAGATTGCTGCTAGATGTTAATTTGCTGGTACTAGCTACAATTTGGCACTGAAAAGCAAAAGCAAAAGCCCTTGAGTTTGCTGATATATATTTTTCCATGTTGCGATGGAGGCCTTTTTTGCCTTGTCCACCCGAGAGGCCCTTGAGTTTGCTGGAATGTCGATTAACTTCTGTTCCGGCAAATTCGGGTACTCCATATGTCCTATTTTCAGCAAAGGTCATGCTGAAATTTTCCGTGAATTTTAGCATGACTTTGCTAAAAATAGGACATATGGGGTACTTGTGACTAATGCATGGGCCGGGGTATCTTAGTAGTTAATTAAGTAGGATCAAGTGCCCCTTTATTCTAGCTGCATTAAACCATAGGCGTGCCTCGGTGTCGAAAAACCCTCAATGATAAAAGCTTAGATTTTAGGATGCCTCGGTGTCGACAAACCCTAAATGATGAGACCATGATCTTGTTCGTTGACAATAACCAACTTTTTGACCAAACTTTGTTCCTATTTAGAGAGAAACATGGCCCACAACGATGAGGCCGGGGGTTCGGGCGGCAAGGCATTCTGGGAGCTATCCCGAGAGATGGAGGAACAACCTCACTTGTATGAGGACGCCGCCTTCCCCACCGATCCTGAGACCGCTGATGGTACCGCCGAGGATGACCCCACTGAGGCCACCACTGATGGTGCCGCCGAGGATGCCACCACTGATGATGGCGGCGCACGCACAGATGGCAGCCAACAGAAGAGGCAACGGAAGGACCGGCGCCCGACCGTGCTCCGCACCCTCAAGGAGGAAGTTACTGAAGTGGACTCCAACGGGAATCCAACGGCGCCCGAACGAATAGTCAAGGGGTACTCGCTTCAGCTCGGGTGCATTCTCCGGAGCACCGTCTCGATCAACACCGAGAACCTGAGGCATCCTGACCGAGGGAATTTGCGCAACCTCCTCTTCACGAAGCTGCACGAACGATACAAGTTCCCCGCTGCTTTTGAAAACATAAGCCTCAAAGGGAATAAAGTGAACAATGCTGCCCTCACGAAGATGAGCAAGGCCCTGTCTACTTGGAAAGGCAATGTGAAGAGAATGATCGAGAAAGGTGAGAGTTATGAGAAGATCAAGGAGAAAAATCCTTCGATCACCGAAGATGACTACAACGACTTCAAGATCAATTGCTCGAGCACCGCAAACTCCCAATCAAGTCAGTGGGGGAAAGAAATGCGGGAGCTGAACTTAGGGGAACACAAACTCGGTCCCGGCGGTTACAGAGTGGCGGAGCCTATATGGGACAAGGAGGACGCGGAGCGTGCCGAGCAAGGCCTACCGCCCCGCTTCGAGAAATACAGCGGTAACAAGCAGACTAGGAACTATGTCAGGGCCCGGTACAAGGAGGACCCGATAACAAAGGAGCTTACCACGGATCCGAAGACCAGGGCGCTTGAGCTTGTTCTGGTAAGGAATACACCCCCGCGTAATTAGCTCCATATGGTTGCATTCTAATTAATGAAGCCAAATTTCTAAATGGTTCACATTCCTTCCGCAGGCGACTGAAAGCAGTAGCGCGGGGTCGACTATGAGCAACCCTTGGGACACCACTCTAAATAGGGCGTTGAATGTAATGAAGAACAAGGATAAGCTCAGTAAGCCGACGTCAGCTGGCCGTGTGGCCGGCAAAGGCTTGTCCACAAAATGGGGGTCATACTATACCGCTGGTGTGCGGAAGGAGAAAAAGACCAGCTCGGAAAGCCAGGCGCGCGAGGTTCAAGAACTCAAGGCACATGTGGCGCGGATTCCGGAGATTGTCCAAGAGCAAGTGGAACAACGACTCGGAGCGACGATCACCGCCATTGTGCCTACCTTGATCCAGGGGTTGAGTGCGTGGATTGCGGGCGGCCAACAGGGGCCGCCCCCGATTCCTAGCTTCACGGCCAGCAACTCGCAGAATGCGATGGCGGGGCCATTGGTGTCTCTGGCGGAGGCGGCATTGGTGTCTCCGACGCCGGCACGGGAGCTTAATGCACCCGGGTGTACGCCGGCCGGCACCTCTGCAGCAAGCGGCCCCTCCGTCAACTGCACGCCCGCCGTTGGCGGTGCCTCGACATTAGCCGAGCTCGACGCCATCATCACGGTAACTAATTAAGCCTCTCTCGGCCGAGGACTTCATCGCCTTGCCTTTGACTGGGCATCCCTGACGCCCTACATGTTTTCGCAGGGCGCCGCCGACGTTCCGTGCACTCTCCTGCACTTCGTGAACAACGAGTTGGTCGATGTCACCAAGGGCCAAATCGTTCAACCGGGCAACCCCTTGTTCCACGGTACCCAGATGCCACCCAACTTGTTTAGGGTTCAACTGGTTCAGGTGCTGCCAGGCTGCGACGAGTTGTTACCTCCGATTCGACCCGTCGGGGCCGACGATGATGACGTGATGACCCTCAGCGCCTGCCTGAGCTGGCCCCTGCTTTGGCCGAAGAGCCAGATTCGTTTGGGGGCGGGGGACACCACCCCAAAGACAACGCCGTCAGTCGTGCCGGCGCCAAGTCGGCCCCATGGCAAGACCGCCGCAACGGTGCCGGACATCCCTATGCCACTGGATCCAAACATGCATATGGCACAGGATCAGAACGACTACGACGACGATACATTTGGCAACGTCGATCAGTACTTTGCCGAACATGGGTACGATGGCGACTTCATGGGGGCTCCTTCTCAAGAACCCAACCCAACAAAAGACGTGCGCGATCTAGCTGGTACCGCGGAGAAGCCAAGTTGCAACAGGCGTCGTCTGTAGTTCAGCTCTCAGGAGACGCCTCCAGCTGCCGACTTCACCGAGCCTCAGATAGGCGAGGTGCGAAATATTATCAGCCCAAATACACTCAAGAAGGCGCTCTGTGAGCAGAACTCGGTCCCATTACAGGAGAAGAAGAAGGCACGCAAAAGAAAGACTAACAAGGGTGCGAGCCAGCCGGCACCGAGTACGATCCGTGCTCAGGACGGGCCACCTTCACCTGAGGATATCTCGAGGAGGGTGCATGTGGCGGGTAGGGCGATGCTACCGACAAATATGCTCAATGCTGCAACCGGTGCTATGGGAGTCTGCATGACAGTGTTCTTTCTTTGGAGAAGCGGCGTCTCAGAGAGAAGGATGTGGCATACCCGGTTTTCGCGGCCAAGGTGCCAGAGGGCAAGGGCTTTGTGGATAACTCCATCGGGCGTATGATCGTCCTGCGGTTTGATGACATCCACGCTATGATGAACCTTCATCCGCTGCACTACACCTTCGTTCGGCTATTTTCGCTGAGTATGGAGATGCGGATCATTCGCGACAAGACCCCGGACATCGTGATAGTCGACCCCTTCTACATGCGTGCCAAGATCTTGGGCAGCGCTGGGGACCGACAAGTCGCGAGTTCTTACCTTGAAGGCGTCATTCTGGCAAACCAAGAGAAGGATAACTTCCTCGTGCCTTACTTTCCCGAGTAAATCCCCCCCTCAACCGGCCCGTAACATATGAATTCTTAGATTTTGATCGTTTTTCTTTTAACATTCCGTGTTTTCTGCAGTGACACACATTGCACGCTCATCCTCCTAAGCCCCAATATTCCATGGCCACGTATTTTGACCCGGACCGTCAGTCGAACGTAGACTACACAAATGTCAAGAAGGTTCTTGATGATGTTCTCCCCGGCTACGCCAAATCTGGAGGCACCTTCACCAGGCCTATTCGTAAGTACGGCAAGCACGTGTTCTCCCACAATACGACGTTCTGCTGCGTCAAGCAGCCGCCTGGCAGTCAGAAGGGTGCCTACTACGCCATCCATCACATGCGGGCGATCGTACGGGACCATCATCAACTTCTGCTACCGAGTAAACTCAAAGATTGGGCAAAGAGCGTGTCGGCAATCCAGACGCGGACCTCCGACAAGAATTCTTTCGCATCCAGTCAGAGTTTGCAGAAATCATCCATCAAGATGTCATTCGTACCTCGGGGCAGTTCTACCTCAGAAATCAACCGTCCAACAGTGACATCGACACAATGCTACAAATGCAGGCTGGCAACGCCCATTCTTTCATGACTCCCACGATAGACGGCGGCTTCATCCACGCTTCGGTCCCTTGAGTCGAGTCGAAAGCAGTGATGCTGTGTCTGGTTCTGAAACATCGATTGGCTCATGTTGTAATTAAACTTTAATGAACTTGTAGTATGTATCTTTGGTTTCGAGAGTCGTTCAACTTAGATGTAATCGATGCTATTAATGTCTTGCTTTTCTCTTCCGATCGTTCTGTTGCATACTTATATATTGCTTATGTATTGTCTGTGAATTGGTACTAACGTTTCATTTGGCTAGTGCATAGCGATGCCGACGTATGTCGTGTACAAGGGTAAGGTTCCCGGAGTCTACGACGACTGGGAGGAGTGTCGGAGACAGGTTCACCGATTCAGCGGTAACAGTTACAAAGGGTACACCACTAGGGCCGAGGCCGAATCTAGATACGCCCGCTATCTAGCGGGAGAGGGGAGGGAGCGTTGGAGGAACCGGATGAAGACGAGTTTCATCGTGATGATGCTCATCGTGATGACCGCAACTCTCTTCTATGTGATGGTAGTTTAGATGATCGATATCGACTTGTAATGTGAAGAAAAACTCGTTACTCGCGGTCTCGAGACTTGTAATATAATGTTCTATCTTTGTTCGGTCTTTTCAATTCGGAGACTAATATGATGAATTGTATTCGGAGACTAATATGATGAATTGTATTCAAAGACTAATCTTCTATTGTATTCGATGAATCTGTTGTTGATGTGTGCTGTCTATATTTTGTCAAATTATACATTTTGTAACCTGTGCAAAAAACAGAAAATGAAAAATAAAAAAAACCTAATATTCATACTAATGGCGCATCACATGACAGTGCGCCATTAGTATGACAAAGCATACTAATGGCGCATCACTGAAGAGTGCGCCATTAGTATGCCGAGGTTACTAATGGCGCATCTTGTTGCCGTGCGCCATTAGTATGCCAGAGCACCTGGGTATACATGGCCCCTGGGAGGCATACTAATGGCGCACTTATGTATACACTAATGGCGCATCAGTGGTGCGCCATTAGTATATCAGATACTAATGGCGCACCAGGGGGTGCGCCATTAGTAAAATATACTAATGGCGTGGTACTAATGGCGCAGCACTAATGCGCCATTAATGGCCAAATTAGGTGCGCCATTAGTAGGCCTTTTCCTAGTAGTGATCCTTGTGTTCATTTATTACCAACAATTGTAGCAAGTTGGCCTCGGTATTTTTGGCATGAAATTCAACCTCAGTTGCATCTATGAGATATGTGTTAATGAACCCAATATCACCCACTTGTCTTTTCTTCAATTCGACGATCTTCAATCTGCATAATATAGTGAGGATAATTATAAATACATGCAATGAAACGTCTGAGTTATATAGAGAGACTTAATGACAGAAGTAGTACTACTTACAGACAATAGCAGGTGACCGTTGCTTTATCGAGGGCCAATTGATTGAAAAACTGATAGAACTCCTCAAATGGAATAGGCAACAGTTCAATTCCAACGAGGTCATGCTCCTTTTTAACTCTCACATACAAATTACTCCTCCCCTCAGACTCTCTGCAGGTTTTCATGTACCAATCATGCAATCTTCGCATCATCGTTGATAGAGATCTTTCATCTTTGACGAGAGGCTTCCTGTACTCGTATCTTTGTATCTGCACCTCCAAGAAATCATAATGTACATCGTCGGGCAGGTAATCTTCAGGATTGCCATAACCGGGCACCATCCTCGGATCGACGATGTCGCTAGCAGGCACCTTGAGCGGGGGGCACGATTGCTTCGCTTGTTCGCCGAGCTGGGCAATTTGTTTCCCAGCTCGTCGTTCTTTCATTCTTTGATCACTTTTAGTACTTCCCGACCTCTCCGCTTCAGCAAATGCCTTTCCAATAATGCGCTCATAGTTGCCTTTCGGCGGAGACTTGGGTGGTTTTGTCAGGGCAGCCAGAGTGCGCTTCGCTTTCACCGGATCTACCTTCTCCTCCGGAGGTGGATGTCTCTTTGCTTTGAACCCTTCAAACCAGTCGTGCACTTCGGTCTGCGCAATCTTCGCGTTTTCCTCCTTGGTCCTCTCGTACGGTAACTTCTCTGGATTCTTCAGAGAAGGACCGAATCTGTATCTCCTCCCGCCTTTGGCTGTCCTACTAGACGCCGGCAGAGCAGACGGAGCGGGTGTCTTCTTTCCTTGCTTACGAGGCGGAGGAGAAGGACTACGATGCGCCGGAGCAGCCGGAGCGGCGGCGGGTCTCTTCCGCCCTTGCTGACGAGGCGGAGAAGGAGGAGGCAGGCTGCTCGGGCGCGCCGGTGCAGGCGGAGAAGGAGGCGGAGTGCCGCCATGCGCCGGAGAAGGAGCCGGCCGAGTGCCCTGATCGTCACTCGCCGGAGAAGGAGGCGGTGGAGGAGGCGGAGTGCCCTGACTCACCGGAGGAGGAGGAGGAGGCGGAGGCGTCCAGTTCGGAAGGTTGATGAGATCCTTCCGCCATAGGCATGGAGTCTTTAGAGCAGAACCTAGCCAATACTCCCCTTCACCGGTAGGGTGGTGAAGCCGGAGGTCCTCAAATCCCTCCGTTATTTCATCCACCATCACCTTAGCATATCCTTCTGGAATCGGCCGGCAGTGAAAATTTGTGTCCGGTTTAGTAGGATAAACAGAGCCAACAGCCGCCTTGACCTTCAAATTGCTCCATTGCGCCATAAGGTGGCAATTTTGAGACTCCGTGATAGCATCCACGGGATAGCTGGCAGGAGCCGTCAAGGCATGCTCCGGCTGAAGCAGCTCGGTGGAAGCCACGCTGCTTCTCCGCTGAGATGGCGGGGTAGCTTCGGGGGAAGCTTCGGTAGGTCGTTTGCTCCGTTCTTCTTCTCGTTCCTCTAGCCCCATTACCCTTTCGTGCAGCGCCTGCATTTGGCTCTGCTCCAGTTTCTTCCTCCTCTCATGGGTTTTGTAACCCCCTGCGTCCGGAAATCCAGCCTTCCACGAAACGGAGCCTGGCGTGCCTCGTGTCCGTCTAGGGGCTCAGGATTCCCGAGGGCCATTGTGAGCTCGTCCTTCTCCCAGTCTGGAACGAACTTCCCTTATTGCGTTGCTTCGATATATTGCTTTAGCCTCTTGACTGGTATGTCCAATTGATCGTCCGTCCAAATGCACTTTCCTGATACAGGGTCCAAGGTACCGCCAGCCCCGAAGAACCAAGTCCGGCAATGGTCTGGCCAGTTCATTGTCTCTGGTTCGATCCCTTTATCAAGCAGATCATTCTCAGCCTTGGCCCACTTAGGCCGGGCTATGAGGTAGCCACCTGACCCCGTGTGATGGTGAAGCTTCTTCTTCGCAGCATTTTGCTTGTTTGTCGCCGACATCTTTTTACTCTTTTCCGATGTCTTGTGGGCCACAAACGCGGGCCACTCATCTCTGATCTTCTCATATTTGCCCTTGAATTTTGGTGTCTCTTTTTTATCAACAAACTTATTCAGGTATTTCTTCCAATTCCTGAATAGGTCTGCCATCTTCTTAAGAGCAAAAGACTTGATTAATGGCTCTATAACTGGCTTCTCCGGATCATCCTCTGGTGGTAGGGTGAAATTTGACTTCAGCTCAGTCCAAAGATCATTTTTCTGCAGATCATTGACATAAGACACCTCAGGGTCTTCGTTCTTAGGCTTATACCATTGCTGGATGCTGATCGGGATCTTGTCCCTAACCAGAACCCCGCACTGAGCAACAAATGCCTTCTTTGTCTGGACGGGTTCAATCGGTTGGCCGTCGCGCGCGATTTCTATGATCTCAAACCTTTCATCCGATCTCAACTTTTTCTTCGGGCCTCGTCTCTTTACCGAAGTTGTGCTCGATCTGGAGGGCTAGAAAAAAGAAACAAAGACGAGAGTTAATTAATATGTGTACATACCAAAACAATGAATGCATCAATTAGCTAGTCAGCACAGGCTTAACTAATATATATACCTGGCCGGACTCAGTTCGGTGATCATCAGAGCAGTCCTCACGGTCTACTTCTTTACCCTCTCCTTCTTCCACCGGCATTGGGTCATCGGAGCCATCATAATCATAGCCAGCTGCTTCTTCACCCTCTCCTTCCAGACCATCGGTGTCGTTGAGAAACATCAACGAGCTGACGGCATCAGTTCCTTCTGCGATTATGTCCCTCAACAACGCTTCTTGTGCTTCGTCTCGGGGCGGGGTGTCCATAGTTTCTACAAATATTTACAACATGGAAATTATTATTCAAACATGACAGATATGGATATATTAGTGGCAAACGTAGAACTAGTTAGCTAATCACAATAAGGAATCATATTAATTAGTGGCCTCGACGCTGCTTCTCTAGGGTTTCGGGTGGCCTCGACAATGCTTCAAGGGTTAGGGGGTGGCCTCGAGAACGCTGCAAGGAGGGGGTAATATCGCCCCCCCACGTGTTGAAGCTATCGGGAGGGGGTATATCGACAACAACAACGACGACACTACATCTATGTCCCACAAGTGACGTGGGCATCGACGCCCGCGTCACTTGTGGGACGTGGATGTAGTGTCCGACACCGACAACCACATGCTCACACCGATGATACTTGCTATTTAATTAGGGTTTCCTATACCGCTCGGCGACCCTCGACGACCCTCGTTCCCGATAAAAAAAGAGGAAGAAGAAGAAAAATAAGAGGAGAAGAAAGAATAGAGGAGAAGAACTCCTCTATTCTTTCTTCTCCTCTTTTTTTTCTTCTTCCTCTTCTTTTTTTATCCTCTTCTTCCTCTCAGGGTCAAGGGGTCGAGGATCGCCGAGGGGTCGGGAGGTTGCCTAGTGTCAAAGGATTCAACAAAACCATGTCTTCATCATTAGGCGAAAGTAATAGGTGCATGATGGTACGAAGCTCTCCAAAGTTATTTTGGAACGGAGTCCCAGATAGGATAATTCGCTTTTTGGTACAAAGTTCAGCAAGAACCTTCCGAATATCGTTATTTGGAAGGCCTTTGCTGAAATTCGTACAAAAAGGCAAATTATCCTATCCGGGACTCCGTTCCAGAATAACTTTGGAGGACTTCGTACCATCATGCTCTGGTTACTTCCGGCTAATGATGAAGCCATGGATTTCTTCAATACTTTGACACTAGGAAACCTCTCTCGACCCCTCGGCGATCCTCGACCCCTCGAACCCTCGACGAGCCTGGAACCCTCGACCCCTAGACGACCCTGGAACCCTTGACCCTCGATCCCTCGACCCTATAGAACCCTCGAACCCTCAACCCTGAAACCCTCGACCCTTGACCCCTTAACGACCCTCGACCCTCTACCCTAGTTCCCGACCCTCGACCCCTCGGCGATCCTCGACACCCTCGACACCCTCGAAAAAAAGAGGAGAAAAAAAAGGAGAAGAAGCTCCTCTATTCCTTCTTCTTCTCCTCTTTTTTTCTTCTTCTTCCTCTTCTTCCTCTCCTCGTCTTCTCCTTCTTCTCCTTCTTTCTCTACTTATTTTCCTTTTTCCTCTCCTTCTTTTTCTTCTTCTTCTTCCTTCTTCCTCTTTTCTTCCTTTTCCTTATTTTACTTTTTCCTCTACACTAACCTAATTAAAATGCACTAACCTAAAATCGATATCTACTAACAACCTAATAAAAAATTAATACATATATGAAAAAATATATATAAACAAAAAAATGCCATGAACATTATATTCATACATACATAGCCACATCCATTCATCATATAGCTACCACATACATATATACATTATATATCTGAAAAAAATGCAATGAACAAAAAATATATATAAAAATGCAATGAACAAAAAAATGCAAGCACTGAACATGAGCCTCGACGGCGGCGGCTCACAACGGGGGCGGCCGGCGAGGGCGACGGTGGGGGCAGCGAGGGCGTCGGCGATGACCACGGCGGGCTGGGGCAGGGGCGTGGCCGGCGACGACAGCGACGGTGGGGGGCGGGTCGTGGGGCAGGGGCGCGACCGGGCGTGCTCGGGGGCGACGACGACGACGATGACGGGCGCGGGCAACGACGACGGCGTCGGCGGGGGCGGCGGGCGGCGATGGGGCAGGGGCGACGATGGGGGCACGCGGACGGCGTCGGGGCGGCGCGCGGACGATGTCTGGGCGGCGGGCGGCGTCGGGGCAGCAGACGGCGTCGATCTGGGCAGCCTGGCAGCGTCGATGAGCTCGGCGTCGTCAGGCGGGCCGGGGGGCAACTGGCGATGTGTTCGTCAAATTTTCCTAAGTGTTATATATATAGCAAGAGCATTAGTCCCGGTTCGTGGCACCAACCGGGACTAATGCCACCCTTTAGTCCCGGTTGGTGCCACCAACCGGGACCAAAGGCCTCTTTTCAGCAGCCCAAAGGGCGGGAAGCGGCGGCCTTTGGTTCCGGTTGGTGGCACCAACCGGGACTAAAGGGTTGCATTATTCCCGGTTGGGGCCACGAACCAGGACTAATGCACCACTTTAGTCCCGGTTGGTGCCACCAACCGGGACCAAAGGCCTTGTGCTGCCCCGCACCAAATGTTTAGTCCCACCTTGCTAGTTGAGAGGGAGCCGCACCAGTTTATAAGGTGCGGTGCGCCTTCCCTCTCGAGCTCCTCTCTAAAGCAGGCTTTCGGGCCTAAACGTGCAATATGTGCCTGTGGGCCTACTGGGCCTCCCGCGGGCCTGTATCCTGGCCCATGGTAGGGTTTCTAGTCGTATTCAGGCCGTGGGGGCCCAGTAGGTGGCACTTTTTTATTTTATTTATTTGTTGCTTTATTTAGTTTATTTTGGTTTTGGTTTATTTTTCTTTTGGTTTTTTGCTTTATTTTTTAATTCTTTTTGCTTTTAGTTTTAGAAAAATTATAAACTTTCTATTAGTGCCATTAGTTTTCAAATTTGGAAACACTTTTTTTGTTTTGTTTTCTGCATTATTTATTTTCTTTTGGTTTTTTGCTTTATTTTTTAATTCTTTTTGCTTTTAGTTTTAGAAAAAATATAAACTTTCTGTTAGTGCCATTAGTTTTCAAATTTGAAAACACTTTTTTTGTTTTCTTTGTTGCTTTATTTATTTTATTTTGTTTCTACTTACAACAAAATACTTATTGTTGCTATTTTAATTTTTTTTCCAGTTTTTTTGTTTTGTTTTCTGCATTATTTATTTTCTTTTGGTTTTTTGCTTTATTTTTTAATTCTTTTTGCTTTTAGTTTTAGAAAAAATATAAACTTTCTGTTAGTGCCATTAGTTTTCAAATTTGAAAACACTTTTTTTTGTTTCTTTGTTGCTTTATTTATTTTATTTTGTTTCAACTTACAACAAAATACTTATTGTTGCTCTGAAAAAGTTGGCATAACATGTGCATGTACAAAACGGGCAATGGTATCATACTCGTCTATTACAAAATTGGCATGGTATCATCATAATAGTTGTGGGAGAAAGTCTTCATTTTTTCTTCGCTTGTGTCATTTGCTTATTGCGCCGTAACCATGGATAATCTTCATCGTTTATCAGGATGCTTGGGTCAGCCTTGACTTTGAAGGGAGGAATTTCATGAAACTTTTCATACTCTTCAGACATGTCTGTCTTGCCCTCCACTCCCAGGATGTCCCTTTTTCCTGAAAGAACTATGTGGCGCTTTGGCTCATCGTATGATGTATTCGCTTCCTTATCTTTTCTTTTCCTTGGTCTGGTAGACATGTCCTTCAAATAGATAACCTGTGCCACATCATTGGCTAGGACGAACGGTTCGTCAGTGTACCCAAGATTTTTCAGATCCACTGTTGTCATTCCATACTGTGGGTCTACCTGTACCCCGCCTCCTGACAGATTGACCCACTTGCACTTAAACAAAGGGACCTTAAAATCTACTCCGTAGTCAAGTCCCATATGTCTACTATGTAACCATAATATGTGTCCTTTCCCCTGTCGGTTGCTGCATCAAAGCGGACACCGCTGTTTTGGTTCGTGCTCTTTTGATCTTGGTCAATCGTGTAAAATGTATTCCCATTTATCTCGTATCCTTTCCAAATCATTACAGTCGAAGATGGTCCCCTGGACAACAAGTACAACTCATCACAAACAATGTTGTCACCTCTGAGACGTGTTTCCAACCAACTGCTGAAAGTCCTGATGTGTTCACATGTAATCTAGTCGTTGCACTGCTCTGGGTGTTTGGAGCGCAGACTGTTCTTGTGTTCGTCGACATACTGGGTCACCAAGGTAGAGTTCTGTAGAACTGTGTAGTGTGCTTGAGACCAAGAATATCCGTCCCTGCATATTATTGAGTCCCTTCCAAGCGTGCCTTTTCCAGTCATTCTCCCCTCATACCGCGATTTAGGGATACCTATCTTCTTAAGGCCAGGAATGAAGTCAACACAAATCCCGATGACATCCTCTGTTTGATGGCCCATGGAGATGCTTCCTTCTGGCCTAGCGCGGTTACGAACATATTTCTTTAGGACTCCCATGAACCTCTTAAAGGGGTACATATTGTGTAGAAATACAGGCCCCAGAATGACAATCTCGTCGACTAGATGAACTAGGACGTGCGTCATGATATTGAAGAAGGATGGTGGGAACACCAGCTCGAAACTGACAAGACATTGCGCCACATCACTCCTTAGCGTTGGTACGATTTCTGGATCGATCACCTTCTGAGATATAGCATTGAGGAATGCACATAGCTTCACAATGGCTAATCGGACGTTTTCCGGTAGAAGCCCCCTCAATGCAACAGGAAGCAGTTGCGTCATAATCACGTGGCAGTCATGAGACTTTAGGTTCTGGAACTTTTTCTCTGGCATATTTATTATTCCCTTTATATTTGACGAGAAGCCAGTCGGGACCTTCATACTGAGCAGGCATTCAAAGAAGATTTCTTTCTCTTCTTTCGTAAGAGCCTAGCTGGCAGGACCTTCACACTGCTTCGGAGGCATGCCCTCTTTTTCGTGCAAGCGTTGCAGGTCCTCCTGTGCCTCAGGTGTATTTTTTGTCTTCCCATACACGCCCAAGAAGCCTAGCAGGTTCACGCAAAGGTTCTTCGTCACGTGCATCACGTCGATCGAAGAGCAGACCTCTAGGTCTTTCAGGTAGGGTAGGTCCCAAAATATAGATTTCTTCTTCCACATGGGTGCGTGATTCTCAGCGTCATTCGGAACAGCTAGTCCGCCGGGACCCTTTCCAAAGATTACGTGTAAATCATTGACCATAGCAAGTACGTGATCACCGGTACGCATGGCGGGCTTCTTCCGGTGATCTGCCTCGCCTTTGAAATGCTTGCCTTTCTTTCGACATTGATGGTTGGTCGGAAGAAATCGACGATGGCCCAGGTACACATTCTTCCTGCAGCTTCCCAGGTATATACTATCGGTGTCAAGTAAACAGTGCGTGCATGCGTGGTATCCCTTGTTTGTCTGTCCTGAAAGGTTACTGAGAGCGGGCCAATCATTGATGGCCACGAACAGCAACGCCTTTAGGTGAAATTCCTCCTTTTTGTGCTCATCCCACGTACGTACACCATTTCCATTCCACAGCTGTAAAAGTTCTTCAACTAATGGCCTTAGGTACACATCAATGTCGTTGCCGGGTTGCTTAGGGCCTTGGATGAGAACTGGCATCATAATGAACTTCCGCTTCATGCACATCCAAGGAGGAAGGTTATACATACATAGAGTCACGGGCCAGGTGCTGTGATTGCTGCTCTGCTCCCCGAAAGGATTAATGCCATCCGCGCTTAAAGCAAACCATATGTTCCTTGGGTCCTTTGCAAACTCATCCCAGTACTTTCTCTTGATTTTTCTCCACTGCGACCCGTCAGCGGGTGCTCTCAACTTCCCGTCTTTCTTACGGTCCTCACTGTGCCATCGCATCAACTTGGCATGCTCTCCGTTTCTGAACAGACGTTTCAACCGTGGTATTATAGGAGCATATCACATCACCTTCGCAGGAACCCTCTTCCTGGGAGGCTCGCCGTCAACATCACCAGGGTCATCTCATCTGATCTTATACCGCAATGCACCGCATACCGGGCATGCGTTCAGATCCTTGTATGCACCGCGGTAGAGGATGCAGTGATTAGGGCATGCATGTATCTTCTCCACCTCCAATCATAGACGGCATACGACCTTCTTTGCTGCGTATGTACTGTCGGGCAATTCGTTATCCTTTGGAAGCTTCTTCTTCATTGTCGGATAATATATACCACATCCGAATCATAGACAGGACGAGGGCCGACGGGGGCGGATACCAAAACCATTGCACTATATAAGATGCAATAATAAAAGTAAGAAAATAATACAAGTATCTATCTAAACATACAAGTAAGAATATTTTTCCTTCCATAAAGAAGATAAGAACAAGAGGCTCACCACGGTGGTGCCGGCGATGAGATCGGCGCGGGTGATCGACGGTGATGAAGACGGGGACGGGGCATGACGGACCGCTAAACCTAGATAAATATTGAGGAAAATGGATCTTGGCGGTCGAGCTTGGAGAGGAGAAACCTTAAGTAGTGTGGCTCGGGCATTCCATCGAACACCTTGTGTGCATAGGAGGTGAGATAGAGCACCACCAAGCCCTCTCCCCGTCGGCCAGAAAAAATAGAGCAGTGTGCTCTGCTCTTGCGCGAGGGGGTATATATAGGCACCACCATTTGCCCCGGTTGGTGGCATGAACCGGGACTAAAGGGAAGCCTTTGGTCCCGGTTCAAGCCACCAACCGGGACCAATAGTGGTGGGCCAGGAGCCAGGCCCATTGGTCCTGGTTCGTCCCACCAACCGAGACCAAAAGGTCCAGACGAACCGGGACCAATGGCCCACATGGCCCGGCCGGCCCCCTGGGCTCACGAACCGGGACAAATAGCTCCATTGGTCCCGGTTCTGGATTGAACCGGGACTAATGGGCTGAACCGGCCTGGGCCATTGCCCCCTTTTCCACTAGTGTTAGAGATAAAAGCATCTTTGCACTTATTCCATGAATCAATACTATTTTTAGGCAAAGACGAAAACCAAGTTTTAGCACGATCTCTAAGCGAAAACGGAAATAGCTTCAATTTAACAATATCATTATCCATGTCTTTCTTCTTTTGCATATCACACAAATCAACAAAGTTGTTTAGATGAGTAGCGGTATCTTCACTAGGAAGGCCACATAATTGATCTTTCATGACAAGATTCAACAAAGCAGCTTTAATTTCACAAGATTCAGCATCGGTAAGAGGAGTAATCGGAGTGCTAAGAAAATCATTGTTGTTGGTATTGGAGATATCACACAATTTAGTATTATCTTGAGCCATCGTGACAAACAATCCAACACACAAGCACACAAGAGGCAAGCGAAAAAGAGGCGAACGGGAAAGGGAGGGCGAATAAAACGGCAAGGGTGAAGTGGGGGAGAGGAAAACGAGAGGCAAATGGCAAGTAATCTAATGTAATGCGAGGGAGAAGAGTTTGTGATGGGTACTTGGTATGTTTTGACTTGTGCGTATACCTCCCCGGTAACGGCGCCAGAAATCCTTCTTGGTACCTCTTGAGCACTGCGTTGGTTTTCCCTTCAAGAGGAAAGGTGATGCAGCAAAGTAGCATAAGTATTTCCCTTAGTTTTGAGAACCAAGGTATCAATCCAGTAGGAGGCTACACGCAAATCCCTCTTACCTACACAAACAAATAAGAACCTCGCAAAAGTGAGATCTGATAGAGATAATAGTAAGATAAATATTTTTGGTATTTTTATGATGTAGATTGGAAAGTAAAGATTGCAAAATAAAGTAGATCGGAAACTTATATGATGGAAAATAGACCCGGGGGCCATAGGTTTCACTAGTGGCTTCTCTCAAGATAGCGTAAGTATTACGTTGGGTGAACAAATTACTGTCGAGCAATTGATAGAAAAGTGCATAGTTATGAGAATATCTAGGCATGATCATGTATATAGGCATCACGTCTGCAACAAGTAGATCGAAACGATTCTCCATATACTACTATTACTCCACACATCGACCGCTATCCAGCATGCATCTAGAGTATTAAGTTCATAAGAACAGAGTAACACATTAGGCAAGATGACATGATGTAGAGGAATGAACTCAATCAATATGATATAAACCCCATATTTTTATCCTCGATGGCAACAATACAATACATGCCTTGCTGCCCCTGCTGTCACTTGGAAAGGACACCGCAAGATTGAACCCAAAGCTAAGCACTTCTCCCATTGCAAGAAAGATCAATCTAGCAGGCCAAACCAAACTGATAATTTGAAGAGACTTGCAAAGATAACAATCATACATAAAAGAATTCAGAGGAGATTCAAATATTTCTCGTAGATAAACTTGATCCTAAACCCACAATTCATCGGATCTCGACAAACACACTGCAAAAAGAGTTACATCAAATAGATCTCCAAGAAGATTGAGGAGAACTTTGTATTGAGAATCAAAGAGAGAGAAGAAGTCATCTAGCTGATAACTATGGACCCGAAGGTCTGTGGTAAACTACTCACACTTCATCGGAGAGGCTATGGTGTTAAATTAGAAGCCCTCCGTGATCGATTCCCCCTCCGACGGAGCACCGGAAAAGGCCCCAAGATGGGATCTCACTGGTACAGAAGGTTGCGGCAGTGGTAATAGGGTTTCGTGGTGCTCATGGATGTTTTCCGGGTATGTGAATATATATAGGCGAAGGAAGTCGGTCAGGGGAGCCACGAGGGGCCCACGAAGGTGGGGGCGTGCCCACCCCCCTAGGACACGCCTCCCTGCCTCGTGGCCTCCTTGATTGCTTCTTGACGTCCACTCCAAGTCTCCTGGATTGCGTTTGTTCCAAAAATAACTCTCCCGAAGGTTTCATTCCGTTTGGACTCCGTTTGATATTCGTTTTCTGCGAAACACCAAAATAGGCAAAAAAACAGTAATTTGGGCTGGGCCTCCGGTTAATAGGTTACTCCCAAAAATAATATAGAAGTGCTTAGTAAAGCCCATAAACATCCAAAACGGGTAATATAATAGCATGGAACAATCAAAAATTACAGATACGTTGGACACGTATCATACGTGGACATGTAAGGTTGGTCCGGGTCGCTTCATCCTACAATACCGCCGAATCAAAATAAGACGTTGGTGGTAAGCAGCATGACTATCACCGCCCACAACTCTTTGTGTTCTACTCGTGCATATCATCTACGCATAGACCTGACTCGGATGCCACTGTTGGGAATCATTGCATGGAAAACAAAAAAAAATCTACGCACACGCAATGATCTATCTGTTGGGGAACGTAGCATGCAATTTCAAAAAATTTCCTACGCTCACGCAAGATCTATCTAGGAGATGCATAGCAACGAGAGGGGGAGAGTGTGTCTACGTACCCTCGTAGATCGAAAGCGGAAGCGTTCGACAACGCAGTTGATGTAGTCGAACTTCTTCTCGTTCCAACCAATCAAGTACCGAATGTACGGCACCTCCGAGTTCTGCACACGTTCAGCTCGATGACGTCCCTTGAACTCTTGATCCAAAAAAGTGTCGAGGAAGAGTTCCATTAGCACGACGGTATGGTGACGGTGATGGTGAAGAGATCCACGCAGGGCTTCGCCTGAGCACTACGGAGATATATGGCCGAGGGTGTAATCTGTGGAGGGAGGCGCCGCACACGGCTAACAGATGTTCACTACAAAAAAAGACACATCCGTGACATTTTGGGCCAAACAATTTTTTTCTGTCATACATATGACACATCTATGACGATAATTGTGACAAAACCAGGTATCATCATAGATGTGGTGGGCTCCTACTTCCACTAAAAGAAATATGTCAACTTGTGACCTGCACTATTGGTCGCTTAAAGGTCATAGTTTTTCATTTGCGACCTTTTTGTGACCAAAAACAGAAGGTCAAAAGCTGGCGGTCGTAAACTGAAATTAGTGACCTTCTTTGTGATATGTAAAAGGTCGTTGGTTCCACGACCAAATTTTTGGTCACTAGCAACCTCCCCAGGCCACATAGGCATCCAACATGGCAAGCTGATGTGGCACAAGAATCAGCCCGGTCCGATCCGGCGTTTTACATGGGCCGAGCCCAACAATTCGGTCAGTGCTTTACTTGGGCCAAGCCCAACAATTCGGTCTTCCTATTATTATTTTCCTACAAATTCTATTCGGCTATATGGGTTAAGCCCAATAATTCAACGTCATTTTTAATTTTTGGACCGTGGCCTTCTTGGCCCAAGAGTTTCAGTTTTTTCTCATAAGACGGGTCCTAATTGTCAGTTTCTAGTAATGGTTCCCAAGGTCAGTTATTCATATTTCAATCTGATAGGAAATAAGTAACCAATATTTAAATCAGCACTGACAAAAAACAATGTTTGAAATAATAACTAGAATGGCAATCACAATATTACAACGCGGATACATTTTTTATAGGTAAACACAGATACATCACACAACACAAATAGAATGACAATCACAGTAATACAGTATTACAAGCTCTACTACTCCTATCAATCTTCTTCAACATGGACCTCCTTCCAATCTGCTTTTGCATGGAGCTTCTTTTTCATAGAGCTCCTGCTAGAGGAAATCCACATTGTTAGTACTGCTAACAATAAAAACAATTAAGAACAAAATACAGAACAAGTATACAAGCAAGCAGTTGGGTACAGATCACTTTGGAAAGCCCAAAATACCATTTGGCCGGACATGAAAATCATACTACTGACCACATTAACAGTCTTTTATTGCAGGGTCAACAATCAAATAGAAGCATAATTAACAGCTCTAAATCTATAAGAATCATAATTAATAACCAATAAAAGGTACATGTAATTGACAGGAAGCGCAAAACTCGACACTCGTTATTAACATGTAAATTGTTTAGAGCATTTAAGTTGGCACATGACAAAATAAACATTCGGTGAACATGGAATATCCAGGAGTGAAAGATTTAGCATGTAGTGAACATGGCATCCTTCACAAACACAAAAACTCAAGCTTCTAGTGTACACGGGGTGCTTGAGCTCCTGCTGCTTAGTACATATACATGGTAGAATCCTGCTGCTAGTGTTCTAAACCAACAGAGCATGCTATAGGAGTAGAAAAGAGGAAGCTAAGGGTAGGAGATGGAGCCAACTCACCGGAGAACTTCTGGTCGCCGCCGTACACAGCCACCATAACGCCGATCACCTCGTTGATCTTGTCCTTGAAGTTCTCTGACTCCAGGTTGTTCCACTGTAGCTCGGTATTTGCTCAACCCTGTGTGTACATGCATAAGGGCATACATAAAATATTCAAGTCAATATTCTCAGCTAACTGTGATGTAATGAAAATAATTACTCAAGGACTTTGCAGCGCTCATTTCAGCCATGTTCAGATAAGCTTGAGGTAAATTAGCAGTAAGGATATTAGTTGCAAGCTAGGTGAAACACAAACGAAGTCCTGTTGTATTTATGGATCCCAACTTGTTTAAGCTAGAGCAGATCATTCAACTTGTACAGTCTAGCAATCTAAAAAGAGAGTAATATATTCATTCTCAGTTACACATTAATTAGGACAGACATGAAAGACACTAATGTAAGCAAGAACTTACAACAAAGTATACATTAAATATATTGCAACATCTCTAGCACTGTTGTTGTTTGAGTATTAAAACCAATGGTTGACAGTTATGGATCATCACTGATAAATTTGCATCTGATGCTACCACTTAAATTCAGCACATGACAAGACCAAAAGAGAAATCGAGCGGACTAGAAGGGGATGTCGTGCGGGGTGCAGGAAATGTGACTGAACTGCCGCAGAACATAAATCGTAAAACAACGCCTGAAGCAAGTGTGTTGTCTTCAAACAGCCTAAACACTGAGGTAGAAAAGAAACACCTGACTGGGCAGTTGGGTTCATTTCGGGCAAGCAGAGTGCGAGATGAGTGAAAAACAGTCCTACCTTCAAATTCTTAATCATTCTGAAACTCTGGAGCTAGGTGTTATTCTAAACATTGTAAGCCCCAAGATTCTTACAATATTGACAGACTGCAGATATTTTGCGTCATCTGACTATGCATAGAGGCTACGATAATGTCTCCAAGTGACTGCAACATGGACAAAATGAGTGGTTGTTCATTTTTGCAAGAGAAAAGATGGGCCTGCCATGTTACTGTAAGACCTAGAGTTCGTATTGGCTAATAACTGTTGTCGAAAGCAAATATGTCAGCCAAAGAAGCATATGCAGGAGCATAGTAGTATGAAGGAAAGGCAATTATAACTGAAAATTTGTAGCGTCCCTTGAGCTACAGGAGTGGTTCAGTGGCACACATGCACTGGGTGAGGGGCGCCATGACCCTGATGATCAGCTGAAGGTTGCTTCTCACCACTGTTGGGGAACGTTCCATAAAATAAAAATTTTCCTACGTTCACCAAGATCAATCTATGAGTTCATCTAGCAACGAGAGAGAGAGATGCATCTACATACCACTTGCAGATTGCGTGCGTAAGTGTTCAAGAGAACGGGGTTGAGGGAGTCGTTCTCGTCGTGATCCAAATCACCGGAGATCCTAGCGCCGAACGAACGGCACCTCCGCGTTCAACACACGTACGGTCAGCGTGACGTCTCCTCCGTCTTGATCCAGCAAGGGGGAAGGAGAGGTTGATGAAGATCCAGCAGCACGACGGCGTGGTGGTGGATGCAGCAGGGCTCCAGCAGGGCTTCGTCAAGCAACTACGGGAGGAGGAGGAGGTGTAGCAAGGGGAGGGAGGCGCCAAGTGCAAGGGTGCGGCTGCCCTCCCTCCCCCCTCTATATATAGGGTCCCCAGGGGGGGCGCCGGCCCTAGGAGATGGGATCTCCTAGGGGGGGCGGCGGCCAAGGGGGTGGAGTGCCCCCAAGGCAAGTGGGCCGCCCCCTCCCCTAGGGTTCCCAACCCTAGGCGCAGAGGGGGGCCGGGGGGGGGGGGGGCGCACCAGCCCACCAGGGGCTGGTTCCCCTCCCACTTCAACCCATGGGGCCCTCCGAGATAGGTGGCCCCACCCGGTGGACCACCGGGACCCTTCCGGTGGTCCCTGTACAATACCGGGTGACCCCGAAACTTTCCCGATGGCCGAAACAACACTTCCTATATATAATTCTTTACCTCCGGACCATTCCGGAACTCCTCGTGACGTCCGGGATCTCATCCGAGACTCCGAACAACTTTCGGTTTGCTGCATACTCATATTCATACAACCCTAGCGTCACCGAACCTTAAGTGTGTAGACCCTACGGGTTCGGGAGACATGTAGACATGACCGAGACGGCTCTCCGGTCAATAACCAACAGCAGGATTTGGATACCCATGTTGGCTCCCACATACTCCTCGATGATCGCATCGGATGAACCACGATGTCGAGGATTCAAGCAACCCCGTATACTATTCCCTTTGTCAATCGGTATGTTACTTTCCCGAGATTCGATTGTCGGTATCCCAATACCTCGTTCAATCTCGTTACCGGCAAGTCACTTTACTCGTACCGTGATGCATGATCCCGTGACCAGACACTTGGTCACTATGAGCTCATTATGATGATGCACTACCGAGTGGGCCTAGTGATACCTCTCTGTAATACGGAGTGACAAATACCAGTCTCGATCCGTGTCAACCCAACAGACACTTTCGGAGATACCTGTAGTGCACCTTTATAGTCACCCAGTTACGTTGTGACGTTTGGTACACCACAAGCACTCCAACGGTATCCGGGAGTTACATGATCTCATGGTCTAAGGAAAAGATACTTGACGTTGGAAAAGCTCTAGCAAAATGAACTACACGATCTTGTGCTATGCTTAGGATTGGGTCTTGTCCATCACATCATTCTCCTAATGATGTGATCCCGTTATCAATGACATCCAATGTCCATAGTCAGGAAACCATGACTATCTATTGATCAATGAGCTAGTCAACTAGAGGCCCACTAGGGACATGTTGTGGTCTATCTATTCACACGTGTATTACGATTTCCGGATAATACAATTATAGCATGAATAAAAGACAATTATCACGAACAAGGAAATATAATAATAATCCTTTTATTATTGCCTATAGGGAATATCTCCAACAGTCTCCCACTTGCACTAGAGTCAATAATCTAGTTACATTGTGATGAATCGAACACCCATAGAGTTCTGGTGTTGATCAAGTTTTGCTCGCGGAAGAGGTTTAGTCAACGGATCTGCGACATTCAGATCCGTATGCACTTTGCAAATTTCTATGTCTCCATCTTGAACATTTTCACGAATGGATTTGAAGTGACGCTTGATGTGCCTAGTCTTCTTGTGAAACCTGGGCTCCTTGGCAAGTGCAATAGCTCCAGTGTTGTCACAGAAGAGTTTGATCAGCCCCGACGCATTGGGTATGACTCCTAGGTCGGTGATGAACTCCTTCACCCAAATTGCTTCATGCGCTGCCTCCGAGGCTGCCATGTACTCCGCTTCACATGTAGATCCCACCACGACGCTCTGCTTGCACCTGCACCAGCTTACTGCTCCACCATTCAACATATACATGTATCCGGTTTGTGACTTAGAGTCATCCAGATCTGTGTCGAATTTAGCATCGACGTAACCCTTTACGACGAGCTCTTCGTCACCTCCATAAACGAGAAACATATCCTTAGTCCTTTTCAGGTACTTCAGGATATTCTTGACCGCTGTCCAGTGTTCCTTGCCGGGATTACTTTGGTACCTTCCTACCAAACTTACGGCAAGGTTTACATCAGGTCTGGTACACAGCATGGCATACATAATAGACCCTATGGCTGATGCATAGGGGATGACACTCATCTCTTCTATATCTTCTGCCGTGGTCGGACATTGAGCCGAGCTCAATTTCACACCTTGTAATACAGGCAAGAACCCTTTGTTGGACTGATCCATTTTGAACTTCTTCAATATTTTATCAAGGTATGTGCTTTGTGAAAGACCTATGAGGCGTCTCGATCTATCTCTATAGATCTTGATGCCTAATATATAAGCAGCTTCTCCAAGGTCCTTCATTGAAAAACTCTTATTCAAGTAGGCCTTAATGCTGTCCAAAAGTTCTATATCATTTCCCATCAAAAGTATGTCATCTACATATAATATGAGAAATACTACAGAGCTCCCACTCACTTTCTTGTAAACACAGGCTTCTCCATAAGTCTGCATAAACCCAAACGCTTTGATCATCTCATCAAAGCGAATGTTCCAACTCCGAGATGCTTGCACCAGCCCATAAATGGATCGCTGGAGCTTGCACACCTTGTTAGCATTCTTAGAGTCGACAAAACCTTCTGGCTGCATCATATACAGTTCTTCCTTAAGATAGCCGTTAAGGAATGCCGTTTTGATGTCCATTTGCCATATCTCATAATCATAGTATGCGGCAATTGCTACCATGATTCGGACGGACTTCAGCTTCGCTACGGGAGAGAAAGTCTCATCGTAGTCAACCCCTTGAACTTGCCGATAACCTTTAGCGACAAGTCGAGCTTTATAGATGGTAACATTACCATCCGCGTCCGTCTTCTTCTTAAAGATCCATTTGTTTTCTATCGCTTGCCGATCATCGGGCAAGTCTGTCAAAGTCCATACTTTGTTCTCATACATGGATCCTATCTTGGATTGCGTGGCTTCAAGCCATTTGTTGGAATCTGGGCCCACCATCGCTTCTTCATAGTTCGAAGGTTCACCATTGTCTAACACATGATTTCCAGGACAGGGTTGCCATACCACTCTGGTGTGGAACGTGTCCTTGTGGACCTACGAAGTTCAGTAGTAACTTGATCCGAAGTACCTTGATCATCATCATTAATTTCCTCTCCAGTCGGTGCAGGCACCACAGGAACATTTTCCTGAGCTGCACTACTTTCCGGTTCAAGAGGTAGTACTTCATCGAGTTCTACTTTCCTTCCACTTACTCCTTTCGAGAGAAACTCTTTTTCCAGAAAGGATCCGTTCTTGGCAACAAAGGTCTTGCCTTCGGATCTAAGGTAGAAGGTATACACAATGGTTTCCTTGGGGTATCCTATGAAGACACATTTTTCCGACTTGGGTTCGAGCTTTTCAAGTTAAAGTTTCTTGACATAAGCATCGTGTCCCCAAACTTTTAGAAACGAGAACTTAGGTTTCTTCCCAAACCATAATTCATACGGTGTCATCTCAACGGATTTAGATGGTGCCCTATTTAAAGTGAATGTAGCTGTCTCTAGAGCGTATCCCCAAAATGATAGCGGTAAATCTGTAAGAGACATCATAGATCACACCACATCCAATAGAGTGCGATTACGATGTTCGGACACACCGTTACGCTGAGGTGTTCCAGGCGGCGTGAGTTGTGAAACGATTCCACATTTCCTTAAGTGTGTACCAAATTTGTGACTTAAATATTCTCCTACACGATGTGATCGTAAGAACTTTATTTTTCGGTCACGTTGATTCTCTACCTCATTCTGAAATTCCTTGAACTTTTTCTCATACTTGTGTTTCATCAAGTACACATACCCATATCTACTCAAGTCATCAGTGAGAGTGAGAACATAACGATATCCTCCGCGAGCCTCAACGCTCATTGGACCGCACACATCGGTATGTATGATTTCCAATAAGTTGGTTGCTCGCTCCATTGTTCCGGAGAACGGAGTCTTGGTCATTTTGCCCATAAGGCATGGTTCGCATGTGTCAAATGATTCATAATCGAGAGACTCTAAAAGTCCATCTGCATGGAGCTTCTTCATGCGCTTGACACCAATGTGACCAAGGCGGCAGTGCCACAAGTATGTGGGACTATCGTTATCAACTTTACATCTTTTGGTATCCACACTATGAGTATGTGTAATATTACGTTCGAGATTCATTAAGAATAAACCATTGACCATCGGAGCATGACCATAAAACATATCTCTCATATAAATAGAACAACCATTATTCTCGGATTTAAAATGAGTAGCCATCTCGCATTAAACGAGATCCTGATACAATGTTCATGCTCAAACTTGGCACTAAATAACAATTATTGAGGTTTAAAACTAATCCCGTAGGTAAATGTAGAGGTAGCGTGCCGACGGCGATCACATCGACCTTGGAACCATTCCCGACGCGCATCGTCACCTCGTCCTTCGCCAGTCTCCGCTTATTCCGTAGCTCCTGCTGTGAGTTACATATATGAGCAACAGCACTGGTATCAAATACCTAGGAGTTACTACGAGTACGGGTAAGGTAGACATCAATTACATGTATATCAAATATACCTTTAGTGTTGCCGGCCGTCTTGTCTGCTAAGTATTTGGGGCAGTTCCGCTTCCAGTGACCCTTCCCTTTGCAATAAAAGCACTCAGTCTCAGGCTTGGGTCCATTCTTTGACTTCTTCCCGGCCACTGGCTTACCAGGCGCGGCAACATCCTTGCCGTCCTTCTTGAAGTTCTTATTACCCTTGCCCTTCTTGAACTTAGTGGTTTTATTGACCATCAAGACTTGATGTTCTTTCTTGATTTCTACCTCTGCTGACTTCAGCATTGAAAATACTTCAGGAATAGTTTTCACCATCCCCTGCATATTGTAGTTCATCACAAAGCTCTTGTAGCTTGGTGGGAGCGACTGAAGGATTCTGTCAATGACCGCCTCGTCCGGGAGGTTAATGTCCAGCTAGGACAGGCGGTTGTGCAACCCAGACATTTTGAGTATGTGCTCACTGACAGAACTATTTTCCCCCATCTTACAACTATAGAACTTGTCGGAGACTTCATATCTCTCGACCCGGGCATGAGCTTGGAAAACCATTTTCAGCTCCTCTAACATCTCATATGCTCCGTGTTGCTCAAAACGGTTTTGGAGCCCCGGTTCGAAGCTGTAAAGCATGCCGCACTAAACAGGGAGTAATCATCAGCACGAGACTGCCAAGCGTTCATAACGTCTTGGTTCTCTGGGATGGGTGCTTCACCTAGTGGTGCTTCTAGGACATATTGTTTCTTGGCTGCTATGAGGATGATCCACAGGTTCCGAACCCAATCCGAATAGTTGCTGCCATCATCTTTCAGCTTGGTTTTCTCTAGGAACGCATTGAAGTTCATGGTGACATGAGCGTTGGCCATTTGATCTACAAGACATTTTGCAAAGATTTTAGACTAATGTTCATGATAATTAAGTTCATCTAATCAAATTATATAATGAACTCCCACTCACATTTGACATCCCTCTAGTCATCTAAGTGTTACATGATCCGAGTCGACTAGGCCGTGTCCGATCATCACGTGAGACGGACTAGTCATCGTCGGTGAACATCTCCATCTTGATCGTATCTTCCATACGACTCATGCTCGACCTTTCGGTCTCTTGTGTTCCGAGGCCATGTCTGTACATGCTAAGCTCGTCAAGTTAACCAAAGTGTTTTGCATGTGTAAAATTGTCTTACACCCGCTGTATGTGAATGTAGGAATCTATCACACCCGATCATCACGTGGTGCTTCGAAACGACGAACTTTAGCAACGGTGCACAGTTAGGGAGAACACTTTCTTGAAATTATTATAAGGGATCATCTTATTTACTACCGTCGATCTAAGTAAACAAGATGCATCACATGCAATTATATATAGTAGTGACATGATATGGCCAATATCATATAGCTCCTTTGATCTCCATCTTCGGGGCTCCATGACCATCTTGTCACCGGCATGACACCATGATGTCCATCATCATGATCTCCAGCATCGTGTCTCCATGAAGTTGCTCGCCAACTATTACTTCTACTACTATAGCTAACGGTTTAGCAATAAAGCAAAGTAATTACATGGCGTTGAATCAATGACACGCAGGTCATACAATAATTAAGACAACTCCTATGGCTCCTGCCGGTTGTCATACTCATCGACATGCAAGTCGTGATTCCTATTACAAGAACATGATCTCATACATCACAATATATCATGCATCATTCATCACAACTTCTGGCCATATCACATCACATGACAATTGCTGCAAAAACAAGTTAGACGTCCTCTAATTGTTGTTGCATCTTTTACGTGGCTGCAATTGGGTTCTAGCAAGAACGTTTTCTTACCTACGAAAAAGCCACAACGTGATTTGTCAACTTCTATTTACCCTTCATAAGGACCCTTTTCATCGAATCCGCTCCAACTAAAGTGGGAGAGACAGACACCCGCTAGCCACCTTATGCAACTAGTGCATGTCAGTCGGTGGAACCTATCTCACGTAAGCGTACGTGTAAGGTCGGTCCGGGCCGCTTCATCCCACAATACCCCTGAAGCAAAATAAGACTAGTAGCGGCAAGAAAGTTGACAACATCTACGCCCACAACAAATTGTGTTCTACTCGTGCAATAGAGAACTACGCATAGACCTAGCTCATGATGCCACTGTCGGGGAATGTTGCATAAAATAAAAAAATTTCTACGTTCACCAAGATCAATCTATGAGTTCATCTAGCAACGAGAGAGAGAGAGAGAGATGCATCTACATACCACTTGTAGATTGCGTGCGGAAGCGTTCAAGAGAACGGGGTTGAGGGAGTCGTTCTCGTCGTGATCAAATTCACCGGAGATCCTAGCGCCGAACGAACGACACCTCCGCGTTCAACACATGTACGGTCAGCGTGACGTTTCCTCCATCTTGATCCAGCAAGGGGGAAGGAGAGGTTGATGAAGATCCAGCAGCACGACGGCGTGGTGGTGGATGCAGCAGGGCTCCGGCAGGGCTTCGCCAAGCAACTACGGGAGGAGGAGGAGGTGTAGCAAGGGGAGGGAGGCGCCAAGTGCAAGGGTGCGGCTGCCCTCCCTCCCCCCTCTATATATAGGGTCCCTAAGGGGCGCGCCGGCCCTAGGAGATGGGATCTCCTAGGGGGGGTGGCGGCCAAGAGGGTGGAGTGCCCCCCAAGGCAAGTGGGGTGCCCCCTCCCCTAGGGTTCCCAACCCTAGGCGCAGAGGGGGGCCCAGGGGGGAGGGGGCGCACCAGCCCACCAGGGGCTGGTTCCCCTCCCACTTCAGCCCATGGGGCCCTCCGGGATAGGTGGCCCCACCCTGTGGACCCCCGGGACCCTTCTGGTGGTCCCGGTACAATACCTGGTGACCCCGAAACTTTCCCGATGGCCGAAACAGCACTTGCTATATATAATTCTTTACCTCCGGACCATTCCGGAACTCCTCGTGATGTCCGGGATCTCATCCGGGACTCCGAACAACTTTCGGTTTGCTGCATACTCATATTCATACAACCCTAGCGTCACCGAACCTTAAGTGTGTAGACCCTACGGGTTCGGGAGACATGTAGACATGACCGAGACGGCTCTCCGGTCAATAACCAACAGCGGGATCTGGATACCCATGTTGGCTCCCACATACTCCTTGATGATCTCATCAGATGAACCACGATGTCGAGGATTCAAGCAACCCCGTATACTATTCCCTTTGTCAATCGGTATGTTACTTGCCCGAGATTCGATCGTCGTTATCCCAATACCTCGTTCAATCTCATTACCGGCAAGTCACTTTACTCGTCGTAATGCACGATCCCGTGACCAGACACTTGGTCACTTTGAGCTCATTATGATGATGCACTACCGAGTGGGCCCAGTGATACCTCTCCGTAATACGGAGTGACAAATCCCAGTCTCGATTCGTGTCAACCCAACAGACACTTTCGGAGATACCTGTAGTGCACCTTTATAGTCACCCAGTTACGTTGTGACGTTTGGTACACCCAAAGCACTCCTACGGTATCCGGGAGTTACAAATTCTCATGGTCTAAGGAAAAGATACTTGATGTTGGAAAATCTCTAGCAAAACGAACTACACGATCTTGTGCTATGCTTAGGATTGGGTCTTGTCCATCACATCATTCTCCTAATGATGTGATCCCGTTATCAATGACATCCAATGTCCATAGTCAGGAAACCATGACTATCTATTGATCAACGAGCTAGTCAACTAGAGGCCCACTATGGACATGTTGTGGTCTATCTATTCACACGTGTATTACGATTTCCGGATAATATAATTATAGCATGAATAAAAGACAATTATCATGAACAAGGAAATATAATAATAATCCTTTTATTATTGCCTCTAGGGCATATCTCCAACAGTCTCCCACTTGCACTAGAGTCAATAATCTAGTTACATTGTGATGAATCGAACACCCATAGAGTTCTGGTGTTGATCATGTTTTGCTCGCGGAAGAGGTTTAGTCAACGGATCTGTGACATTCATATCTGTATGCAATTTGCAAATTTCTATGTCTCCATCTTGAACATTTTCATGAATGGAGTTGAAGCGACGTTTGATGTGCCTGGTCTTCTTGTGAAACCTGGGCTCCTTGGCAAGTGCAATAGCTCCAGTGTTGTCACAGAAGAGTTTGATCGGCCCCGACGCATTGGGTATGACTCCTAGGTCGGTGATGAACTCCTTCACCCAAATTGCTTCATGCACTGCCTCCGAGGCTGCCATGTACTCCGCTTCAAATGTAGATCCCGCCACGACGCTCTACTTGTAGCTGCACCAGCTTACTGCTCCACCATTAAACATATACACGTATCCAGTTTGTGACTTAGAGTCATCCAGATCTGTGTCGAAGCTAGCATCGACGTAACCCTTTACGACGAGCTCTGCGTCACCTCCATAAATGAGAAACATATCCTTAGTCCTTTTCAGGTACTTCAGGATATTCTTGACCGCTGTCCAGTGTTCCTTGCCGGGATTACTTTGGTACCTTCCTACCAAACTTACGGCAAGGTTTACATCAGGTCTGGTACACAGCATGGCATACATAATAGACCCTATGGCTGATGCATAGGGGATGACACTCATCTCTTCTATATATTCTGCCGTGGTCGGACATTGAGCCGAGCTCAATTTCACACCTTGTAATACAGGCAAGAACCCTTTCTTGGACTGATCCATTTTGAACTTCTTCAATATTTTATCAAGGTATGTGCTTTGTGAAAGACCTATGAGGCGTCTCGATCTATCTCTATAGATCTTGATGCCTAATATATAAGCAGCTTCTCCAAGGTCCTTCATTGAAAAACTCTTATTCAAGTAGGCCTTAATGCTGTCCAAAAGTTCTATATCATTTCCCATCAAAAGTATGTCATCTACATATAATATGAGAAATGCTATAGAGCTCCCACTCACTTTCTTGTAAACGCATGCTTCTCCATAAGTCTGCATAAACCCAAACGCTTTGATCATCTCATCAAAGCGAATGTTCCAACTCTGAGATGGTTGCACCAGCCCATAAATGGATCACTGGAGCTTGCACACCTTGTTAGCATTCTTAGGGTCGACAAAACCTTCCGGCTGCATCATATACAATTCTTCCTTAAGATAGCCGTTAAGGAATGCCGTTTTGACGTCCATTTGCCATATCTCATAATCATAGTATGCGGCAATTGCTAACATGATTTGGACGGACTTCAGCTTTGCTACGGGAGAGAAAGTCTCATCGTAGTCAACCCCTTGAACTTGCCGATAACCTTTAGCGACAAGTCGAGCTTTATAGATGGTAACATTACCATCCGCGTCCGTCTTCTTCTTAAAGATCCATTTGTTTTCTATCGCTCGCCGATCATCGGGCAAGTCTGTCAAAGTCCATACTTTGTTTTCATACATGGATCCTATCTCGGATTGCATGGCTTCAAGCCATTTGTTGGAATCTGGGCCCGCCATCGCTTCTTCATAGTTCGAAGGTTCACCATTGTCTAACAACATGATTTCCAGGACAGGGTTGCCATACCACTCTGGTGTGGAACGTGTCCTTGTGGACCTACGAAGTTCAGTAGTAACTTGATCCAAAGTACCTTGATCATCATCATTAATTTCCTCTCCAGTCGGTGTAGGCACCACAGGAACATTTTCCTGAGCTGCACTACTTTCCGGTTCAAGAGGTAGTACTTCATCGAGTTCTACTTTCCTCCCACTTACTCCTTTCGAGAGAAACTCTTTTTCCGAAAGGATCCGTTCTTGGCAACAAAGATCTTGCCTTCGTATCTAAGGTAGAAGGTATACCCAATGATTTCCTTGGGGTATCCTATGAAGACGCATTTTTCCGACTTGGGTTCGAGCTTTTCAGGTTGAAGTTTCTTGACATAAGCATCGCGTCCCCAAACTTTTAGAAACGACAGCTTAGGTTTCTTCCCAAACCATAATTCATACGGTGTCGTCTCAACGGATTTAGACGGTGCCCTATTTAAAGTGAATGTAGCTGTCTCTAGAGCGTATCCCCAAAATGATAGCGGTAAATCTGTAAGAGACACCATAGATCGCACCATATCCAAAAGAGTGCGATTACGACGTTCGGACACACCGTTACGCTGAGGTGTTCCAGGCGGCGTGAGTTGTGAAACGATTCCACATTTCCTTAAGTGCGTACCAAATTCGTGACTTAAATATTCTCCTCCACGATCTGATCGTAAGAACTTTATTTTTTGGTCACGTTGATTCTCTACCTCATTCTGAAATTCCTTGAACTTTTCAAAGGTCTCAGACTTGTGTTTCATCAAGTACACATACCCATATCTACTCAAGTCATCAGTGAGAGTGAGAACATAACGATATCCTCCGCGAGCCTCAACGCTCATTGGACCGCACACATCGGTATGTATGATTTCCAATAAGTTGGTTGCTTGCTCCATTGTTCCGGAGAACGGAGTCTTGGTCATTTTGCCCATAAGGCATGGTTCGCATGTGTCAAATGATTCATAATCAAGAGACTCTAAAAGTCCATCTGCATGGAGCTTCTTCATGCGCTTGACACCAATGTGACCAAGGCGGCAGTGCCACAAGTATGTGGGACTATCGTTATCAACTTTACATCTTTTGGTATTCACACTATGAATACTAGTCGTCAACCCGTGCGCCTGCACGGGCTAGCACTATTAGTATCAGATATAACAAAGTTGTTTTAAATTAGAAATGTTGGAATAAAATGAATAATTTGATATGGGTTATCAATGTGCATGTTTGTTTAAGCAACATTACATTGCTTCGGACTATTTTGTGATTAGATACTTTACATCCAATTAGGTGACAACCTTATCAATATTGTCATTGTGTGATGGCGAGCAACCACAGATTTATAGATGATATGTGCAAATATGGATGTGCTACCTTATGAAGGTTATATAAGTGTAAGGACATATGTGTTTTTTTGGTAGAAAACATGGTTGCAAATGCAAATTTGCTGGATATATCATGTATTTCTGACCTATAAGTTTCTAAAAGGTATAAAGATGTAGTGTCTTATTGTAGCATATTCCCATCTTGCATTACCTAAAAAACATATATCTTCTTTTCTTGTCATGCAAGAACGGTAGAATTGTGAAAAATCTTTTTTTTTCTATACACAATAATGGACATATACATGCACAATTTTCTACCAACATACCTAATATCGTAGCAAATAATATAGATATATAAAAAAGAGTTTGTTGTGTGTTCTCGTTACTATCAGCACCATAGATTATTCAGATTTTAAGTTCTTTTCTCAACCAACAAATTCTTAGACAATACATTTTAAGATTAACATGGGTGGCATTTTACAATATTTTTTATCCATACTATATACATATCTATATCACATAGATAATAATGTGTTTATATGATATCTTTGTGTGGCGCATGATACGTCTGGATTTTCTTGCTACTTCAATAATTTATATGTATTTATAGATGCTTTAATAGCTAATTTTCTTTTTTGTTTTTATTCCTAAATAAAGGCATGCATAGACCGAAAATGCCTTTTGGAGCTCGGCCTCCATGGAGGCCGGTTTTTGAAAAACACAAAATTCATGAAAATTCATATTTTTACAATTCAAAAAAATCTGAGAAAAAATACAGATATACATGGAGGCATAACACACATGTGTGTAAATTTTCAGGACGAAATACGTTGAAATGAAGGCTGTGCAAAAAAGACAAATCTGATGCTTTTTTACACATGATACTATTCATCCTCAAAGTCCAGAAATTTGTCTTTTTTGTATAGGTCGCATTTCAAAGTATTTCATCTTGAATTTTTACACACACATACATTTCATCCTTGTATAGTTGCATATTTTTTTTCAGAATTTTTTGAAGTCGAAAAGTTTGAATTTTGAATTTTTCAAAAATAAAGGGCTCCATGGAGCTCGGTCACCAAAACGCCCTACTCTGCATAGACATACTATATATGCAAATACATATTACCAATCTGCACCTAGAAAGAATCATGTCAATCCATGTTATTCACCAAATAACATGCAAGCCAGGCAATGTACTATATCTTTAAAAATATTCGTATTATGCACATGCATAATACTAATGACGCTCCAGATGATTCAACATGTATGCATCACGACACCACTACTATGTTGCACCTGGCCACACTGGATGCAGCTGAATTTGGTCTAGTCCTCTAAACATAATCCGATTAAGTGTGCTCATGGAAACGCACGTATATAGCAATTTATATCATGATCGGACACATGGTTTTGGCATGAGTTCATACATCCAAAATCAAGTCGCACATTAAAAAAATTTAGGACAGGTTTTACTTGCATGTGGAGTTGGAGAACCAACGACGAATTGGACATCAGTAGAGAGATAAATAGTTGTGCTTGCTGCCCACTGTAGGTTCTCCGATGGCTAGTTTACCAATTACCACAACAACACGATCTACTTCAAACCATCATCAGTACACCTCATCCTTCGCTGCATCGACCATTAATCCATTATTATCATGGTTAGTTTGTAGCCTTCCCCAAATAAAAAGCCAAAAACTTGCTAGAGCTTGTACATGATAATTCGCCTTTTATATATCATAAACGTGGGTGGATTGAGGGAGACATGGCGACACTAACAATGAGTAAGACTGATCGCCGCTTGGTCTCACAGTCGATCTCTCATCATCCCTCGCATCAGCTGGCTTCAAGTTCCTTTACGGTTCGCTTGTGGCCATGCGGGTGGGAGAGCGCACTTGACGGCGATGGGGAGTTCGGGACATCCTTTGGTGAGAGAAATCGCCAACACCGGCCATATGTAGGAGAATAGGATTAAACGGGAGATGGAGTCAGTTGGCAGGTACAGGAGCCGACGGAGACGTTTTTCCTTTTTTATTGGTCGGCAGAAGATTTTATTCATGGGGTTTCACGGATCAGCAACTGAATTTATTTATTTTCCTTTTTATTGTTAGAGTTTTTCTGAAGGACGCTATATTTTTTTAGGAGCGGATTGATGTTTTTTTAAAACGTTGCTCATGACAGATGCCATTATTTGGACGGAATCATCTCTGTTGGGCAAGTTTTATTTTTTTCATCTTGGGCGTACTTTCACGATTCAATAGGTAAGGCTGGAAAGGTGCGGCCATGTACAGGTGCTGTGATTTGCCTAATAAAATACTTTCCCTTTTTAATTGACATAAGAGATTCACGTATCCCATCTTTTCCCTTTTTATCGGTAGAGTTGTAAGGCAAGTGGTCTATCTCTTTTTGTTCAGCCGGAGCCTATCTCTTTTTTAAACGAACGGATGGATGCTTTTTAGTTTGTTTCTAAATATCGGACGTGCCAGATGCCGTTTTATTGGACGGGGCCATAGGAGCTGAGGTTGACTTAAAAAATGTACAGGAGCGGTGGAAGAGATGTTTTTCCATTTTTTAGTGGCAAGAAAAAAGTTTTACGGATCCCATCCTTTTTCCTTCTTATCCATAGAGCTGTCATGAAAGGAGTCTATATTTTTTTAAGTAAAGGATGAATGTTTTTTTTCTTTGTTTCAAAATATTGCACGTGTCAGATGCCATTGATTTTTGGATGGGACCATCTGTGTTATGCATATTTCCTTTTTATCTTGAGCGTAAAATTTAGAATCCAACGGTCTAATTAATTATGATGATGTGGATTAATTAGAAGGCTTGAAAGGTGCCTCCAATTAGTAAATATAAGATGTGTAATATTACGTTCGAGATTCATTAATAATAAACCATTGACCATCGAAGCATGACCATAAAACATATCTCTCATATAAATAGAACAACCATTATTCTCGGATTTAAATAAGTAACCATCTCGCATTAAACGAGATCCTGATACAATGTTCATGCTCAAACTTGGCACTAAATAACAATTACTGAGGTTTAAAACTAATCCCGTAGGTAAATGTAGAGGTAGCGTGCCGACGGCGATCACATCGACCTTGGAACCATTCCCGACGCCCGCATGGAATCAATCTCGATCCGACTACCAACCTACCAACCCGGAAGCGAACAGATCTGACGCAGCAAGCGAGAACGAACCAGGGATAAAGGCGGGAGGGAGATGGATCTCATCTATCACCTAGGAGAGACGCCCACCGCTAGTTTCCGGTCGCGGTCGCAGTCGCCGGAGCCGAGGGAGCCGATGGCGCCGTCCCGTCCTGGTGGCAAGAGACCCTAGCCAGGCCACGCGCGAGCCGCGGTCCGGCCAGCTTGATGGAGCGCTGTGCACGCCGGCGAGCTAGCCAGCCGTGGTTGCTGGGTGGCGACGCCTCTATCTCCGGCGAGGCCGAGGCGGGCGGTGGAGAGCAGAGAAGATCGAGATCAAAGAGGGAGGGAGAGGGTTGGGGGTGGCAGCCGTGGGTGCATGGGGCTGAGGGGGTGAGGGCTGCTGTCAGATCCGGCGCGTGGTAGACGTTGTCGGCCTTGGTTCGTGGCGGCGGGCGAGGCTCGGATGGATCCGTGAGGATGGCAGCGGCGGCGTATGGATCTCGGAGAGAGAGGAGAGTCGTGCGGGGGATGAGTGGTGTGCAGGGGAGAGTGGGTGGATGTGCATGGGTGAGAGGGTGGACGTTGGATCCATACGCTGTGGACGGTTCAGATTGCATAGAGTGGGGCGATCCGGGAGAGAGATCCTGATTTGTTCGATACTTTTGTCATTTAAAATAGTTTAAGTGCTAAAACATAGTAAAATGTGAAGCAACTGCCAGTATTATTTTGCAAAATGGCACCACTAAAATTTGCAATCAAATTATATCACATTTTATGAATGATCACCAACTTTAATGCATTTCCAATCTTTCTATCTATTTTTGGCCGTTTAAACGGGTTCCTTCCGAATCAACTGGAAGAGGGTCAAATTTGAACTACACCTACATCATATCTTGCTCTTTATTTTTCCAAAAAATCATTTTTAGGTACAAAAGTATCTATTTAATCAGAGAAGCACCAAAAGTTTTTCAAGATTCAACCACTAGCTAGGAACGGTCATGCCCGCCGTTTTGACCGCATTTTGAAACGGGCATGAAAAATTCAAAAAAAAATCAAAAAATTGGAAAACCTTCGCATTGTGTCATTATATATGGCCAAGTTACCAGGAAAAATAATAAACTTGTAATACGATAATTATTTTAAAAAAGTGTTCTTAGAAACGAGCTATCATGTGTGGAGATCAATGGCTTTCAAGCCAAATGATCAATCTTATGGCCACATTCATGGTATAGTTTGTTCAAATGATCTCATATTGTGCACAATGGTGCATATTGGAATGGCAAACAATGTTGCCTAAGGAAGTTTTCATCTTCTTAGGACGAAAAAATCATTTTCCATTTTTTGAGTGCCCAAAATGAGGTTTCTTTGTGAAGAACCTACCAAATAATTGTTGCAAAATTGGAACAAATCAATTTTCTAAAATTCTAGGCCGTATTTAATGCACAAATGACCAAATGGTTGGGTGTAAAAAGTTTTGATCCACCTATCGTGAAAAAGACAAATTCCTGTCGATTTAGTAGGAAGCGGGTCAAATTTGAACTGTAGCTGCCTCGTAGTTTGCTCTTTATTTTTTCCAAAAATAATTTATTGGTACATAAGTATCTTTTTAATCAGAGAAAAACCAAAAAAAATATTCAAGATTCAACCACTAGCTAGGAACGGTCATTCCCGCCGTTTTGACCGCATCTTGAAACGGGCATAAAAAATTCAAAAAAATCAAAAAATTGGAAAACCTTCGCATTGTGTAATTATATGTGGCCAAGTTTCCAGGAAAAATAATAAACTTGTAATACGGAAATTATTTTTAAAAAGTGTTCTCAGAAACGAGCTATGATGCGTGAAGATTCATGGCTTTAAAGCCAAATGATAGATCTTATGGCCACATTCATGGCATAGTTTGTTCAAATGATCTCATATTGTGTACAAGGGTGCATCTTGGAATTACAAACAATATAGCCTGAGGGAGTTTTCATTTTCTTTGGACAAAAAATTCATTTTCCATTTTTCGAGTGCCCGAAATGAGTTTTTTTTGTGAAGGACCTACCATATATTTGTTTCAAAATTGGACCTAATCAATTTCATAAAATACTAGGACATATTTAATGCACAATTGACAAAATGGTTGGGTTTCAAAAGTTTTGATCCACCTCTGGTGAAAAAGACAAATTTCTGTCGATTCAGAAGGAAGCGGGTCAAATTTGAACTGCAGCTACCTTATTGTTTGCTCTTTATTGTTTCCAAAAATCATTTCTAGTTACACAAGTATCTATTTAATCAGAGAAACACCAAAAAAATCCAAGATTCAACCACTAGCTAGGAACGGTCATGCCCGCCATTTTGACAGCATTTTGAAACGGGCATAGCAAAATTCAAAAAATCTAAAAACCTTTGCATTGTGTCATTATATGTGACCAAGTTTCCAGGAAAAATAATAAACTTGTAATACAATAATTATTTTAAAAAAGTGTTCTCAGAAATGAGCTATCATGCATGAAGATTCATGACTTTCAAGCCAAATGATCAATCTTATGGCCATATTCATGGAATAGTTTGTTCAAATGATCTCATATTGTGCACAAGGGTGCATCTTGGAATTCCAAAAAATGTTGCATAAGGGAGTTTTCATTTTCTTTGCACGGAAAATTCTTTTTCCATTTTCCGAGTGCCCGAAAAGAGTTTTTTTGTGAAGGACCTACCATATATTTGTTGCAAAATTGCACCAAATCATTTTTTATAAAATACTAGGACATATTTAATGCACAATTGACAAAACGGTTGGGTGTCAAAAGTTTTGATCCACCTCTGGTGAAAAATACAAATTCCCGCCGTTTTAGAAGGAAGCGGGTCAAATTTGAACTGCAGCCGCCTCATAGTTTGCTATTTATTTTTTCCAAAAATCATTTCTAGTTACATAAGTACCTATTTAATCATAAATACATGGTTTGGTGGCGATACGTCGAGGTTTGGTTGGTGGCCGAGGGCCCCAACTCTAGAGCGCATAAACTCGCATCCCCGCTGCATGGTCACCGCGTGACCTTGGTGTTGCCATGTGTTCTGGGCGGCCTAGGCATGTCTAGTGGATTGGGCACTCCCCAGGTATGTGCTAGGAAGGAAATCACAACATAAGATTCTCACGATGAGACCGATCGATGCTCAAACATGAATAAGCAGCCAAGTGTTTGATTAGCGGTACAGGAAATGCACATGGCTAATGGGCGTGAGTTTTGGCTGAGGATGACCAGTTACTAAGAAGACCGTCTTAAAAAAATTTCAGCTCAAAAGGAGGAGCCTAGGGGGTACTTGCTTTGCAAAGTACCACACTGGACATAAATACGAATGTTGAAGCTGGGCTCAAAATAATGAATGGATTGAGCTGGCATTTGGTGGAGGATGGTTATTTGGGCACAGGAAAGCACTGTAGAAAATGGATACCATTTGGACATGCCAAAGTGGTACTTCCTTCACAATGTGTTTTTCTGAACAGAATAGGAAAATGAATATTTTTGAATTATTTATGAACTGGGCAAGGAAGGTTTTTTACATATTTGATGAAGATATGACCCAAAGAATTTATGAGATTTTTTTCGGAATTTTGGGAATGAAAGAAATATAGTTGCTTCACAACCTAGGGCAAAAACTGCCACATGGACATACACATAGGCAAAACTGATGAGGTGGCGCCTAGTCATAGCAATAAGTACTAATGCATCCACGTTCACAACCTCATGACCATTTATATTGGTCGTAATCAGGTGGAAATAAGGTCATGGACCACTCTTGTCTGCTTTATGACCATTTGGTGTAAGGCAATTCAGGGTTTGAGCCCTTCCAAGCGAAATGGCCGTGGATTTACGACCAATTCAGCTAGGGTCACTAAGAGAAGGTCACTAGTTGACATATTTCTTGTAGTGTTCTATGACAAAAAATCATGAGAGAAAATGTGCTTTTCGTCCTAGGCGGGCCGGAGACGCAGCTGCATGACATTCTTTGGGCCGTCCATGACGGAAAAAACCATGGTAGAAGCGAGGGCGAGGAAAATTTCGGGGAGTTCCCGGTTACGGTGGGAGGTCGGGAGCCGAGCGATGCGCGTTTCTCTCGTACACGTACGCGCGTGTGTGCGAGGCTTTGGCAATAACTGAACCCAAGCGAGGTGTTGGGCTCTAACTGAACCCGAGCGATTGATGATGGCTGTTAACTGAACCCGATCGAGCGATTCCTTCGCTACTGCTGCTAACTGAAGCCGATGGATGCTGCCTCTCTGGATGAACAGTGAGTGTTGCGGGGGGGGGGGGGGGGAGGGGGGGTGAGGGGGTCCTGGATTAGGGGGTATCCGGACAGCCGGACTGTGCACAACGTCCGGACTATTGAAGCGTGAAGATACAAGACTCAAGACTTCGGCTCGTGGCCGGATGGGACTTTCCTTGGCGTGGAAGGCAAGCTTGGTGATCCGGATATTATATTTCCTTCCTTGTAACCGACTCCATGTAAACCCTAGCCCTCTTCGGTGTCTATATAAACCGGAGAGGTTGGTCCAGGCTAGCTCTTAGGGTTTAGCCTCTACGATCTCGTGGTAGTTCTACTCTTGTACTACCCATATCATCAATATTAATCAAGCAGGAAGTAGGGTTTTACCTCCATCGAGAGGGCCCGAACCTGGGTAAACATCTGTGTCCCCTGTTTCCTGTTACCATCAGCCTTGACGCACAGATCGGGACCCCCTACCCGAGATCCGCCGGTTTTGACACCGACATTGGTGCTTTCATTGAGAGTTCCTCTGTGGCATCACCACAAGGCTCGATGGCTCGTCTCATTGTCAAGGACGACATTACCTCGGAGGGGGCTCTGGCTATAGGCCAGATGCTCTGGCTCGGTGACTTTATCATGGCCGCCCCATCGGCGGTGGCACCGACGATGACTTCTCGGGTCATCAATCATAACCTTCGCGTCAGTTCGGAACTTGCCGAACAGATGGATCCAATGGAGCTCTCTTCCCTTAACGAACTCTTGGATCGCATCACCGCTCTGGTAGTCGCTACAGACTACGACCGGATTGGGCTTAAACCTGACCAAAGGGATATCAGGTCCCCGTCGGCCACCTATGTGATAGCGATAGTGGAGGAACCACACGCAGATTGCTCCTCAACTTTGAGAACAAGTTATGATCGGATCACCGAACTCCTTGAGCCAAAGACCTGCTCAAAGGAAAACCTGACCCAGGTCCCAGACTTAGAAACTGGCATTGGGCCGAAGAAATTGGGCACTCCGGCTTCTGAGCTGTTTAGCTCGGGACCGCCCGCGCCCTTGGGCGTTAGATCGGATCAAAATCCGGACTCTAAACTGGACCTAAACTGTCTCTCCCGCATCAGGCAAGAGCCCCAGGAAACCGTACATCGCTACTGGGCCAGATTCCTCCTTGCGCTTAACAAGGCCAGGGACTACCGCGAAGAGAACATGGTCTCACTTTTCTGCAAAAACTGCAAGGACGAAGGACTCCTCAATGCTATAAGCCACCGCGACATAGTACGCTTCGCGGACTTGGCAACCATAGTACGGAAGTACTGTGCGATGGAGAGCGCTTGGAAGACCCAAACAGAATTTTGGGATAGTACTGCTCTCACCAAAACCTTTGTCCAAACTAAACGGACGAACTCTCCTAAGTCGTCCGACCCAACCCCCAAGAAACCAAAGACCACCCCAGGGCGGGGATCCGTATTGGAAGAATGGCTCGACGGGCCATGTAAGCTCCACAGTACTCCGGATACAACACCTACTCATAGCCTTAAGGCATGTTGGATACTCCGGCAGGTGGCAAAAAGTGGCGAGGATCTTCTTGTGGGCCATAAAGCGGAACAACATCCTGCCAGCGAACACAATACGGTACTAACAGTTTTCGAGACTTTCGCCTCAAACAATAGGCGCAAGCGAGCTCGTCGAAGCTCCGCTGAAATTTACCATGTAGCAAAAATAAACCCTTGGAACAATACTGCTATAACTTTTAATGCCAGTGATGAACCTCAATTCCGGGCTGTCCGGGCACCAGCCGCTCTGGTCCTTAGTCCGATCATAGATGGCTTTCGGCTCACTATAGTACTCATGGACGGTGGAAGTGGATTATATTTGACTTATGAAGAAACACTCAGCAAGATGGAGATTGATAAAAGCCGCATTCAACAAAGCGGCACGACCTTCAGGGGAATTATCCCTACTCGGGAAGCGCGGTGTGCGGGAAAAATCACACTTGATGTGGTATTCGGCACCCCGGAGAATTATAGGTCCGAGGAAATCACATTCCAGGTGGCTCCTTTTAGCAGCGGATACCACGCCCTTCTAGGGCGGGACGCGTTTACAAGCTTTCAAGATGTACCCCATTATGGGTACATGAAGCTCAAAATGCGCAGACCAAATGGAATCATCACTCTAGCTAGTGATCCGGACGGTGCACTTCGCGCCAAAGATAAAACCGCAGCTCTAGCCTTGGAAGCATTATCTGATGCCCTAGCAGCCGAAGAGTTAACAACACTGCGGGACACTGTGGACACGGACGACGTGATACTAGACAAGCGACCCAAGTCCACGTCATTTAAACCTGTAGATGAGATAGTCAAATTCCAGGTCCATCCAACAGACCCCACGAAGACAGCTTCCATCGGGACACAGCTGAGCCCCGCGATTGACGCCGCACTACGAGATTTCTTACGCGAGAATTGGGACATTTTTGCCTGGCACCCATCGGACATGCCAGGCATCCCACACAGACTGGCCGAACACAGCCTCAATATTCTAAAAGGATATAAACCAGTCAAGCAGACCCTAAGGCGATTCTCAGAGCCAAAACGACATGCAATGGGGGAAGAGTTAGCCAAGCTACTCGAGGTCGGATTCATCAGAGACATCAAACATCCGGATTGGCTGGCAAATTTGGTGATGGTACCAAAGAAGGACAAATCCTGGCACCTATATATGCGTCGACTTCAAAGACCTCAAAAAGGCTTGCCCCAAGGATCCCTTTCCCCTCCCTCGCATCGATCAAATCATCGATGCCTCAGCTGGACACGACTCGCTGTGTTTTCTCGACGCATACTCTGGATACCATCAAATAAAGATGGCAGAGTCTGACCAAGCTGCAACAGCTTTCATAAGGCCATATGCCCCTTTTTGCTTCAACACTATGCCCTTCGGGCTCAAGAATGTCAGCGCAACCTATCAACGCATGATTCAAACATGCCTGGAAAAACAAATCGGCAAAACAGTGGAAGCATATGTGGACGACGTGGTCATAAAAACTAGACACGTCGAAACCCTGATAGATGACTTGAGGCTTACATTCGATAACCTCCGGACATACGACATTAAGTTGAATCTGGAAAAATGCGTCTTCGGCATCCCATCGGGGAAACTGCTGGGCTTCATTGTTTCCAATAGAGGAATAGAAGCGAACCCGGCAAAAAACCGAGCTCTGTCTCAGTTGGCTATACCCACAGACCTCAAGCACATCTAGAAGCTAGCCGGACGTGTGGCCTCTTTGAGCCGCTTTATCTCCAGGCTAGGAGAAAAGGCATTGCCTCTTTACCGCCTCCTGCGGCGCACCGAACACTTCGTATGGATGGATGCAGCCGTGGCCGGACTCGATGAAATAAAGACCTTACTGGCCAGTAATCCAGTCCTAACAGCGCCGAACACCGGTGAGCCTATGCTATTATACATAGCGGCAACACACCAAGTTGTAAGCGCAGTACTCGTCGTCGAACGAGAGGTTGACGGATACAAATTCCCGCTCCAAAAGCCGGTTTATTACGTATCCACAGTCCTCACCCCATGCAAATCCCGATACCCACACTATCAAAAAATAGCATACGCGGTCTTCATGGCATCCCGGAAGCTGCGACACTACTTTAAGAGTGTTCGATCACAGTAGCCTTCGAAGTACCACTCAATGACATAATAAACAACCGCGACGCTACGGGCCGGATTGCTAAATGTGCCATCGAGCTCCTTCCGTTCGACATAATGTACAAACCACGGCGGGCCATCAAGTCGCAAGTACTGGCCAACTTTGTCGCCGAATGGACGGAAGACGAACTCCCTAAAGAGTACGACGCATACTCCAACTGGATCATGCACTTTGACGGCTCTAAAATGCTGGCCGGATTGGGAGCAGGTGTAGTCCTGACATCCCCCATCGGAGACACGGTCCAGTACGTCCTCCAGATATTATATACAGATTCCAACAATGCAACCGAATATGAGGCTCTGTTGCATGGCCTTCGGATGGCAGTCTCTATGGGCATCCAACGCCTGGAAGTGCGAGGGGATTCGAACCTCGCAATCTCACAAATAAACGGAGACTTCGATGCCAAGGATCCGAAAATGGCGGCCTACCGTAATGCTGTCCTAAAAATGTCAGCACGGTTCGAGGGGCTCGAGTTCCACCATGTGGCTCAAGAAAATAATCAAGCGGCGGACGTCCTCGCCCGCATCGGCGCCAAACGCGACCCTGTCCCACCTAACATATTCCTGGAAAGGCTTTTCAAGCCATCCGTAGTATGGGAAGGGGAGTCTGGCAATACCAGCTCGGACCCGAACACGCCCCTAGATATCGAACCATCAGACACAATTGGAGGCTATGCCACCGAAATAACATCCTCAGCCCACGAAATCATGGCCGTTATTGCCCCATGGACCGAGCCTTTCTTGGCCTACCTAAATAGGCAGGAGCTACCCAAAGACCAAAATGAAGGACGCTGCATAGTCTGGCGTTCTAAAGCTTACAAAGTCCACGAAGGGGAACTCTATAAGAAAAGCGCGACTGGAGTGCTCCAAAGGTGCATCTCTGAAGAGGAGGGGCGGCAACTCTTGGCTGAAATCCATGCCGGACTGGGCGGACATCACGCCGCGGCTCGAGCGCTAGTCAGCAAAGCCTTCCGCACAGGCTTCTATTGGCCGATGGCCCGAGCAGACGCACAGGACCTTGTCCAACATTGCGTCGGTTGCCAGCTCTTCGCCAATCAGAGTCATATGCCCCCTACCGCTCTCCAAACAATCCCCATAACTTGGCCGTTCGCGGTCTGGGGGCTGGATATGGTTGGACCCCTTAAAGGGGGAAGCCATAAGAAAAAATACTTATTGGTCATGGTGGACAAGTTCACCAAATGGATAGAAGCCAAGCCAGTTAAAACGGCCGAATCCGGACTAGTAATCGACTTCATATCCGGGGTCATACGCCGATATGGTGTCCCCCATAGCATCATCACTGATAATGGCTCAAATTTCACAGCCGATGAAGTGAAAACTTGGTGCGGCAAAATGGGCATTAAGCTCGACTATGCTTCCGTCTACCACCCCCAAACAAACGGCCAGGTCGAACGGGCAAACGATCTCATCATGAGCGGCATCAAACCCAGACTAGTGCGATCTCTAACAGAATCGGATACGCACTGGGTAGAGGAGCTCTACTCCGTACTCTGGAGGCTGCGGACCACACCCAATCGCTCCATCGGATATACACCATTTTTTATGGTGTACGGTGCGGAAGCAGTATTACCCTGCGACATAATACATGATTCGCCAGGCGTACGCATGTACGAAGAGAAGGAAGCCGAGTTAGATCGGCATGATAACTTCGACGCCCTGGAGGAGGAGCGCGACGTTGCAAAAGCCCGCTCCGCATTTCATCAGCAGCAGGCTCAACGACATCAAAGCAGAGAAGTGCGGGACAAAACTTACAATATTGGCGAACTTGTTCTACGCCTACCGGAGAAGAAGAAGGAAAAGCTCAAACCCAAGTGGGAGGGTCCCTTCATCATTGACAAAGTTCTCACCGGAGGAGCGTACCGTTTACGTAATGCATCCGATAACAGACTCGAGCCGAACCCATGGAACGTGGCCAGACTCCGGATATTCTACGCCTAACGCCAAACTCAATGTTCGTCTCCTAACCCCTCCCTTTTAATTATGCTCCATCCCTTTTCCCTTTCTCAACCCTTTTTCTCTTCACACAAAGTATTCAATACAGTGCAGATTCCCGGATCACCCCGGCTGCACTAGGTGTGTAAGTAATACCTTTGGGCTTCCTATACGGAAGCTAAAAATAATTACTCACATGGCTTTCTGCCCATCACACATGCATTCTTTTTTCCATATGTGCCTTTTCTTCACCATTATATGCATCGATATGACATAAGATGTTGCCAAGCTGGGTTGCCTGGCTCTTGTGTTTATGCCCTATGTTCTCGTTAATTCGACTAGGGCATAAGGGGAGTACCTCTGCGATTGTTACTGCCGGTTTAGCCGGATGTGTACCTCAGACTGGGTGAAGCCGAAAGCTAGCTTCCTTAAGAGAATATTCGGTTGGTGAACAAAAGATGTGTTCGTTTATTACAACGTAAATCCCCAGAAGTCTTGTATCCTGCGCCATCATTCGTAGTCCGGGCATGCGCATCATCGCATGCGTACCCAGGGAAAGGAACCCCTAACGGAACTATTCTCCCTGGAAGATGTTTCTTACTATCCATGTAATATAACATAACTAGTTGGGTACTTGTCTGTTCAAGCACTTATGACCCATACGCCTTGTTTCCACGCATACCTCGGTTTTGTATAACTGAGTGGGTATTCGGACACACCCCGGACTATAGGATCCGGGGGCTGAAGCGAAAAGGTCCAACATGACAAATGATTTTAATCCGGCTAGGGGCTAATCATGCCCATTAAATTACACAGTCACTTGGACTGACTATATTCCTCCTCTATACCGTCCAACATGCTATCTAGCTTACAATCCTGTTGAGAATACTTAGCGGCTAACGCTACCTGGTCATACACCAGACTCACGGGAATTTCTTGCCCATTGGGCCCCGCCGGCCCTACTTCGGCCATATGGTTCGGGTCCAGCTTGGTGTAGCGCGTCTTCACCATAGCCCAGGCTTCTCTTGCGCCTTGCCGGCAAGCCGACACCTTCCAGAGTCGGAAGCGCCGTCATGCTCCTTGAAGCATATGCACAAGCTCCGCCATGCCATTCGGCAGCAAGCTTGATGGCCATAAAGCCTGAGCAACACCCTGCATCACTTGCCGAGCTCGCTCGTGCAGTTGCGAAAGGTCTTGCAGGAAATCACTTGCAGATGAGGGAATCTCCTCCTCAGGGCGACCCGTTAATATTCCTGCAAGCAAAATTCTTTCAATATACTTCCTCGCCGAACTATACTACAGTTCGTCTAGGCACTTACCATAAATGCCGCGTCGAAGCCTCTTGTTCTCCTTCACGGAGTCTGCCAGCTGAGCATGAAGATCTTTTAACTCCACGTCCAGCTGGACTTTGGCATCTTGAAGATCGTTCTTCTCCTGCCTAACTCGCGTAAGAATGCACTTGCCAGCCTCCAGCTGCTCTTTGAGATGCGATGCGTCCTCTCTTACACCCTCCGGATTCACCCCGGGATTGTCTGCAGAATTTTCTGTTAGACTTGTCACATCAGCCATTTACTAACTGGTGCATCTTCGTGCAATTAAGACAATTGTTACCAGATGAGGGCTTTTGGGGTTTCTCTAATTTGGCAACTGCGGCCCTCAGTTCGGCCTTGCATCCCTCCAGCTCCCGAGACAATTGCTCGTTCTTCTCTACAAGGACATGTGCATAGATTGATCCTTAAAACTGTTGTTCCAACCGTTTCAAGTCTCAGGGGCTACTGATATACATACTTATCAAAATTTCTTACCTGTATGTCTTTGGTATATTGGTTTGTCGCTTGGGCGAGCCTGCCCCGAGCAGCTCGGACGTATGCATCCACCGAATTGAAGTCATTAAAAGCCTCTTCGGAAAAGATGTTGTTCCGGAGCACGGCCCTCCGGCGTCGGTGATTCATGGTACTCTCCACTTCGGAGTTCGTGGCCTAACGTATATCCGCATCCTCCATCGGGGAACTATGCGGTGCTGGCCTTGTGTCCGCCTCCACCCCTGAAGCCGGTTCTGGAACCCGGCTGGTGGAGGCGTGATTGGTGGGGTCTCTGGATATAGTCCGGTTATTCCTCTTCCTGCCAGACACAAAGGGCGCTGTCACATTTCAAATTCTATAACTACAGGACAGGTTACTACTTTACCTCTGTGGCGGTGTGTCAACCCTCACTGCCTTCCTCTTGAGCCTGCCCTATCCGGACGCCCGTTCTTGACGAGTCCCTAGGGGCTCGGCCCCTTGCTCCGACCGTCGTTTCTGCAAATAGAATGACGCCTCATGGGTAAATTATAATACCTGGGAAGAGTCCTCTTCGAAGGATAGGGTTTTCTAGTTCGGCTTACACGCGACGCGGGGAGCAGTCCAGGGTGGTCAGCCGTAATAGCCACTAGGGCGCCATCCCAGCTCACTTGATAGAATACCCCGTTGGCCAGCTCCACAGTGATATCCGGATCCACTTTAAGTCCCGGATCTAGGGCCCTTCCAGGGTCCTCTGGTTGCGGGGAGGGGCTGAAGATTCCTTCTACGACCCTCCTCAGTTCCTACTCAGAAGCATTGACGCAAGTAATCTTAGTAGAAGAACGCTAGAGTAAGTAAAGCAGGGAAATAGAATGGCAACTTACCCACGTTGGGGGGTTGTACATGGAGAATCCGTCCCGTGTTTTGATGCGAAGGAATTCCTCCTCTTCCCCTTTTTACAAATCGGACAATATCCTTACCAAAGCGGCAGCAGAGTCCGGACCCTTACGGCCGCAGCGGGTGGCGTCGTCTTCCCCGTTGAAATGCCACATGGGCTTCCCCCGATATTGGAGCGGTTACAGGCCTCGCCTTATGCATATCGCCATAACCTCAACTATCGTCAGTCCGGATTTGGCCAGTAACTTTATCCTGTTCATCAGGAGGAATATTTCCCTTGTGTCCTCTTCTTGTGGGCCCCGGGGGTGCCAGCTTAGGCGTGCCCTCGGCATGGCGTTGCTGAACTTGGGGAGACTTGTCCGAACTAGATCCGGAAGGGGAACATCGTCTATATAGAACCACTCTGAAGGCCAGTTTTCTAGTGCCTTCTCAGGAGTGCCGAACAAGTATCCGGTCTCGGCAATGCGCCATACTTCGGCCCCGCCCACTTGACATAGGGACTCCCCCTGGGTGCGGGGGACGAGGCAGAACAGCTTCCTCCATAATCTGAAGTGTGGTTTGCAGCCTAAAAACAGCTCGCACAGGGCAACATACCCCGCTATGTGCAGAATAGAGGCAGGGGTAAGATTGTGTAACTGGAGGCCATAGAACTCCAGGAGCCCACAAAGAAACGGGTGGATAGGGAACCTGACGCCCCTCAGCAGATGTGGGATGAGGCATATACGCTCCTCCGGAGATGGGTTAGGAGATCCCTCAGCTTGTTCCCCTCCGTCATAAGTGGCTATTCCAGCTCGGATGGGGGCCATGAGCGCCGGTAGGAGAAACCCTTGGGTTTGTAACTCTATCAAGCGGCTGTGAGGAACTGAGCACTTTCCCCAATCCCCCGACTTGGAATGAGAAGGGCGAGCAGAAGAGCTGCGACGGCCGGCCATGCTGGAATTGCTTTTCGCGAAGCGCTTTGTTGGATGCTAGCTTTGGGAGGGAGAGTGAGGTTTGGATCTGAGAATCCCCGTCCCTTCAAATAGACGGTTAGCCCGGAGGATCGAGGGTGGCAAATGCAAAAATGCCTCGACTCCTCGCATTTGCCCGACATGTGGAGATGGTCATTACTGAGGCACTGAAGCCGAGGAGCACAACATTGATTGGAGGCCAGACACTATTCGTTGTAACAGGTACTTGGAGTATTCGAAGAAGGAACCCGCCCTGCAATGCCGAAGGCAATACTGCACGCCGTACTCATCGTCATTGAAGCCCGGTTCAGGGGCTACTGAGGGAGTCCTGGATTAGGGGGTATCCGGATAGCCGGACTGTGTACAACATCCGGACTATTGAAGCGTGAAGATACAAGACTCAAGACTTCGGCTCGTGGCCGGATGTGACTTTCCTTGGCGTGGAAGGCAAGCTTGGCGATCCGGATATTATATTTCCTTCCTTGTAACCGACTCCATGTAAACCCTAGCCCTCTCCGGTGTCTATATAAACCGGAGAGGTTGGTCCTTAGAAGGCCGATCACAATTACAATCATACCATCATAGGCTAGCTCTTAGGGTTTAGCCTCTACGATCTCGTGGTAGATCTACTCTTGTACTACCCATATCATCAATATTAATCAAGCAGGAAGTAGGGTTTTACCTCCATCAGAGGGCCCGAACCTAGCTAAACATCTGTGTCCCATGTTTCCTGTTACCATCAGCCTTGACGCACAGATCGGGACCCCCTACCTGAGATCCGCCGGTTTTGACACCGACAGGGGGTTTGGATGAACAGTGAGCGGTGGCGTTGCCTCTTGATGAACAGGACCCCGTGGTGTGGAGGGCTGGATGAACAGTAGACGGTGGAGGGGGGGTTGAACAGTAGCCGGTGGAGTAGCGCGCGGTGGAGGCTAGATGAACAGGAGCCCGTGGATGAACAGTCGCACGTGGAGGATGGAGGAGGTCGACGGTGGATGAACAGTAGCCCGTGGAGGCTGGAGGAAGTCGACGGTGGAGATGAACAGTATCCCGTGGAGTCCCGTTTTGCGGTACGCCACACCCCTCTCGATGAACAGGACCCTCGTTTCGACCGTAGCGCTCCAACACAAGTCTGTTTCGTCCGTTTTGTGGTACGCCACACCCCTCCCGATCAACAGGACCCCCGTTTCGACCGTAGGAGGTCCGTTTCCTCCGTTTTGCGGTACGCCACACCCCTCCCGATCAACAGGACCCCCGTTTCGACCGTAGGAGGTCTGTTTCCTCCGTTCTGCTGTACGCCACACCCCTCCCAATCAACAGGACCCCCGTTTCGACCATAGGAGGTCCGTTTCCTCTGTTGTGCGGTACGCCAGGCCTCGTTTCCGTAGCCTGTTCCGTCCAAGTCCTCCAGATGAACACGACCACACATTCCGTTCCGACCCAGCCGGTTGGCTCCCACATGTTCCGTTGCCTCCCGATGAACACGATGCATTCCGTTGCCTCCCCATGAACACGACGCATTCCGTTGCCTCCCCATGAACACGATGACGACGCTGTTTCTTCGTTCTGACCCAGCCATGTACACGAGCCCTGGCCGTACGTATGCGCGAGTAGGCGTTTGAGACCCTGCCTGTATGTATGTACGTGGCCTAATTTTCTTTCTTGCACCCTGGCCGCTATACGTGTACATGCTACGTGTGCGCCTCTACTACGACACATGCGCGCATCTACAACGACCAGTATGTACGTACACATTCCAGAATGACAACGCTACATACGCTTCGACCAGGTGGGTCCCGACTGTCGGTGTCAAAACCGGCGGATCTCGGGTAGGGGGTCCCGAACTGTGCGTCTAGGCGGATGGTAACAGGAGACAAGGGACACGATGTTTTTACCCAGGTTCGGGCCCTCTCGATGGAGGTAATACCCTACTCCTGCTTGATTAACATTGATGATATGGGTAGTACAAGAGTAGATCTACCACGAGATCAGAGAGGATAAACCCTAGAAGCTAGCCTATGGTATGATTGTTGTATAGTGTATCTATGTCGACTAACCTGGCCCTGGTTTATATAATGCACCAGAGGCCTAGGATAACAAGAGTCCTAGCAGAATACGCCGGTGGGGGAGGAGTCCTTGTCTTGATCACCAAGTCTTGTGGAATCTTCCTTGTATGCGGCAACTGTCCGGACTGGCCCATGAGTATGCGGCCCTGGGGGTCCTCGGCCCAATCTAACCGATTGGGGGACGACGTGTTGAGTACCCCCCTAGTCATGGACACCGTCAGTAGCCCCCTGAACTGGTCTTCAAGTTAGGGACGCTCCTCGATTCTTCCGAACTGTTCTTCATCTTCGGTTGCCGGTCTTGAAAACTGGTTCAACAAATCTTCTCATCTTCGATCTTGAGGATCGCCGAAATGCATTCGGCGAGTTTATACGTCGGGTATCCGAGGAGCCCCTTTAAGTTTCTGGCCTTTATCAATGCCTTGTTATTTTTATGCCACACCTCGGGGTTGAAGTTGTTCCCGGGCGGCAGCGTCCTCTTGTGTCCGAGCTCCAACACCGGACTGCATTCGAGGTATCTTTTGCAGCCGAGCACCAACGCTGGACCGCTTCCCAGCTCTAACGCCGGAATGTATCCGAGCTCCAACACCGGACTGTATCCGAGCTCCAACGCCGGACTATGTGTCCGAGGTCCAACGCCGGACTATGTATCCGAGCTCCAACGCCGGACTGTATCCGAGCTCCAACGCCGGACTATGTGTCCGAGCTCCAGCGCAAGACTATGTATCCAAGGTGTCGTAAATCACCTTGGTTCAAAGAAGTTTGAAGGAGTTTAGCCGAGCTTAATGCCGGAAATGCCCTCTAAGGAGCCAGCCACTTGCATCCAAACTATATGCCGAATTGCTTCCGAGGTGGTGCACCACCCCGAATGTGGGCTGATTTTTGGTCAATATTTTTTATTGATGCAATTTATTCTCTGAGAGATATATAGCCAGTAGCCGGTGTGTATCGGTCTAAAACCCGAGATGCACCTGAAGGATGACATAAGACCGCTGATCCCAGTAACCACTGAGACTCAGGTTGATTTGCCAAATCGGCCTGAAGATCAAGTCCTAGCTCGGCAGAATACTTCGGGACGCAAAAAGCGGCATGCTCAGACCTCGAGACTCAGGTTGGGTGCGGCCGACCAACCTGAGGATCAAAATCTCCTCGGAAACTGTATTGCACTTTAGATTTTCTGCATAGAACAAGCAATGAAGTAGACCCCGAGACACTGGTCGGGTGGCAACACCAGATCAGGGGATCAATGTGCCCCTTTAATATTTGTAAATAATAAGCCCGAAGCCCAGTAGCCCCCGAGCCTTAATGCGGGCACGGGTGGCCGAATTAAGGATTGATATCCATAGTAAAATCACAAATTATGTGTAATGACTCTATGTATCCAAGTACTTTATGTCATTAATGCTCGGATCCGCATTGTACAAAACTTTGTTGACCGACCATCGGCTTCAACCTCCTCGGCCAGTAGCCGAGGAGTGTTTGTCCTACTTTATAAAGCCTTTATGAGGGCAACCATCGTTAATGCGGCCATCATTTGATAGACCTGCATACATATGATAGACAAACCAGAGTAATAATTAATTGGAAAAAATGAACCCAAACAAGCAAAAAATACTAGGATTAATAGCACTTGGTTTATTTGTTATAGGAATCTGAAGAAAGGTGATTCCCAGAATCGGGACTCGATCCGTGCACCCATTGCCTGATGGGTGATAAAACGATGGCATGGTAATGCTGGCAAAGGTTGGCTCGCCGAGGCAAAGCCCTCGGCCCAGCTAACGTGACGGAGCTGGTCGGCTAGTGACGCCGAAGTGTCCGGAGTAGGTTGATGAAGAGATGATGAAGCCCCCGGTCCAGCTAACGTGATGAAGCCTTAGTGTCGGCCGATGAGTCGAAGTAGGTCGGCGTGATGGACACCAGCTTGAAGAAGCAATAGTGCGGCCCTGCTGATGCAGGTCTTGACGTGGTCGATGCCGGCTTGATGAAGCGACCGTGCGGCGATGCCGGTATGCCCGCTCCGTGTAATCCGTGGGGCGGCGATGTTGGTGATGATTTATATTTCGCGATGCCGGACTCTTGTTCGGCTTGCCGAGATGATGATCCGAAGAAGTTGAGCTCGGCTCATCTAAGTGACGACGTGTCTAGCGCAGGTCGGCAGCCGTGGAGCAATATTGCCGGACTGGTTTGACACCAGCATGATATTGAAGATCATGTTCAAAAGATTTTAAAGTTAGTGGGGTGTGTTCGGGAACAAAACACAATACCCCATACAAAACTTCCTTCAAAAAGGATGTCCGAAATCCCGTTCATAAAAAAGACGAACTCGGGTCGGATTCGTTTTCGCGCAGAAAACAGATCCGAAAAGTGATGAACTAATCGGAAGGTTCCCGGAGTTTGGACGGTCGGATCGAGCTGAAATTTTAGGGAGTGGTAGATATAGGAATTCCACAGCCGATCAACGGTTGGATCTTCCAAAGGAAGTCCAAGCTAGAAGCTGGACACCACGCCCTAAACTCGTTCGGATTCTCGTCCAGATTCAACGCGGCTCCGGTATACCGGAGATTGCCAGAGATTCCTCCATCGGAACTCGATGAAATTTTCCAGGGTTGTTGTAGACTCAATCCTGCACAATTCGACCGAAGCAATCGTCAAACCGACGCTCGAGGAGGCGGTGACGGCGGATGCAAGTTCGCTGTCCAGAAAAACAGCACGGTCGCCCGAGTGCAATGTTGACGTTGAGCCCCCGGGTTCCCTGGATGATTCCTCCATGATCTTGATAGAGATCGGAGCTGATGTTGATGAAGGCCCTCATCCGAACATGACGATCGGAGATAGGGCGCAGTCCTTGGTCGAACCAAGGTGACCAGTCGAGCTGGTGACGAAGATGCCGAAGTCGCAGTTGATCTGCAGGCGAGCCATCGACCTTTTGCCGAACACACAGAGGAACTCTCAATGAAAGCACCAATGTCGGTGTCAAAACCGGCGGATCTCGGGTAGGGGGTCCCGAACTATGCGTCTAGGCGGATGGTAATAGGAGACAAGGGACATGATGTTTTTACCCAGGTTCGGGCCATCTCGATGGAGGTAATACCCTACTCCTGCTTGATTAATATTGATGATATGGGTAGTACAAGAGTAGATCTACCACGAGATCAGAGAGGCTAAACCCTAGAAGCTAGCCTATGGTATGATTGTTGTATATTGTATCTATGTCGACTAACCTGGCCCTGGTTTATATAATGCACCAGAGGCCTAGGATAACAAGAGTCCTAGCCGAATACGCCGGTGGGGGAGGAGTCCTTGTCTTGATCACTAAGTCTTGTGGAATCTTCCTTGTATGCGGCACCTGTCCGGACTGGCCCATGAGTATGCGGCCCTCGGGGTCCTCCGCCCAATCTAACCGATTGGGGGACGACGTGGTGAGTGCCCCCTAGTCCAGGACACCGTCACCGACTGTCAGGCACTTCCTTGCGTGCAAAGATGTAGCTGGTGGGTCCCAGCAGTCAGGGGGGCGAATCATTTTTTTTTTGCCCGGACGCACTTCCTGGCGTGCGAAGATGTAGCTGGTGGGTCCCAGCAGTCAGGGGGCGAATCATTTTCCTTTCTTTTTGCCCGGACGCACTTCCTTGCGTGCGAAGATGTAGCTGGTTGGTCCCAGCAGTCAGGGGGGAACGTTTTTTTTCACGAAATACGGTGGCCCATCCAGTGGGTCCCCGCTGTCAGGTGGAGGAATAATTATTTTGCGCGTAATAAGGAGGCACTTCCTTGCTGCGGCCATGGACTCAGCTGTCAGCCTCTCCACGTACAGTCCACGTCCGATGGAAGCCGTTCCTTTACCATGTTGACCACGCCGCGCCGAGAGCACCAGGACGGTGGACGACGGGGAGGCCTAGGAAGGGGACGACGGGGAGCCGAGGAAGACGCGGCAGTGGAAGCCCGCGCGGAGAGGAGTACGAGGGTTCACTGGTTTGGCTGTGGTGTGAGGCTGTCGTCATCGTGCAACCTCTTGAGCACTGCGTTGGATTTCCCCGAAGAGGAGAGGATGATTTAGCAAAGTAGCGTAAGTATTTCTCTCAGTTTTTGAGAACCAATGTATCAATCCAGTAGGAGGCCATGCACAAGTCCCTCGTACCTGCGCAAAACGATAGCTCCTCACAACCAACACGATTAGGGGTTGTCAATCCCTTCACAGTCACTTACGAGAGTGAGATCTGATAGAGATGATAAATAATATTTTTGGTATTTTTGGTATAGAGATGCAAAGTGAAAAGTAAAAGGCAAAGCAAAAACAAAGCAAGTATATAAGTGATGGAGATTGATATGATGAGAATAGACCCGGGGGCCATAGGTTTCACTAGTGGCTTCTCTCAAGAGCATAAGTATTCTATGGTGGGTGAACAAATTACTGTTGAGCAATTGACAGAATTGAGCATAGTTATGTGTATATCTAGGTATGATCATGTATATAGGCATCACGTCCGAGACAAGTAGACCGAAACAATTCTGCATCTACTACTATTACTCTACTCATCGACCGCTATCCAGCATGCATCTAGAGTATTAAGTTAAAAACAGAGTAACGCCTTAAGCAAGACGACATGATGTAGAGGAATAAATTCATGAAATATGATAAATACCCCATCTTGTTATCCTCGATGGCAACAATACAATACGTGCCTTGCAACCCTTTCTGTCACTGGGTAAGGACACCGCAAGATTGAACCCAAAGCTAAACACTTCTCCCATTGCAAGAACTACCAATCTAGTTGGCCAATCCAAACGGATAATTCGAAGAGACTTGCAAAGATAACCAATCATACATAAAAGAATTCAGAGAAGATTCAAATATTATTCATAGATAAGCTGGATCATAAACCCACAATTCATCGATCTCAACAAACACACCGCAAAAAGAAGATTACATCGAATAGATCTCCACGAGAGAGGGGGAGAACATTGTATTGAGATCCAAAAAGAGAGAAGAAGCCATCTAGCTACTAGCTATGGACCCGAAGGTCTGAAGTAAACTACTCACTTCATCGGAGGGGCTATGGTGATGATGTAGAAGCCCTCCATGGTGGATGCCCCCTCCGGCGGAGCTCCGGAACAGGCCCCAAGATGGGATCTCGTGGATACAGGAAGTTGCGGCGGTGGAATTAGGTTTTTGGCTCTTGTTCTGATCATTTGGGGGTACGTAGGTATATATAGGAGGAAGGAGTACGTTAGTGGAGCAAAAGGGGGCCCACGAGGCAGGGGGCGCGCCCTAGGGGGGGGGCACCCTCGTGACCGCCTCTGTTACTTCTTGGAGTAGGGTCCAAGTCTCCAGGATCACGTTCGGTGAGAAAATCATGTTCCCGAAGGTTTCATTCCGTTTGGACTCCGTTCGATATTCCGTTTCTTCGAAACACTGAAATAGGCAAAAAACAACAATTCTGGGCTGGGCCTCCGGTCAATAGGTTAGTCCCAAAAATAATATAAAAGTGGAAAATAAAGCCCAATATAGTCCAAAACAGTAGATAAAGTAGCATGGAGCAATAAAAAATTATAGATACGTTGGAGACGTATCACGCAGCAGGGCCTGGCCAACGGTGGGAATAGTAGGGGGTGGTGAGGCCTCCGCGGCAGCACATCCGGCCACGGGAGGCAGGAGCATGCGGCATGACCGGCGCTGTTTTGGGCGGCTGGAGCAAGAAGACCAGAGGTTGAAGAAGCACTACGGCCGTTGGATGGACATCGTACGGTCACTGGAGCTAGAATCGTTTATATTGACTAAGTTGGCAAAGCCCTCCGTCCCCGTCAACTTGGTAGGCCCACAAGTCAGCCTCCCACTATGCTGGGTTCCAGCTAGCAGGGGAAGTATTCATTTTTTTGTGCATAATAAGGAGGCTCTTCCTTGCGTGCGAAGATAGGTGGTGGGTCCGACCTGTTAGCGGGGCATGTTTTTTTCACGAAATACAGAGGCCCTTCCGGTGGGTCCCAGATGTCAGGTGGAGGAATCATTATTTTGTGCGTAATAAGGAGGCATTTCTTTGTGTGCGGCCATGGACCCAGCTGTCAGCCTCTCCACGCATAGTCTACTTCCGATGGTGTCGTTCATTGACCATGTTGACCACGCCGCGCCGAGCGCATCCAAGGTGGTGGACGATGGCGAGGCCCCGGACAGCAACGAGCCGGAGATGGGAAGACGCGGGAGTAGAGTCGCAGACGGAGAGGTGTACGAGGGTTAACTGGTTCTAGTGCGGTGTGGTTCGGCAGTCGGTGGAGAAGAACAGGAGGTGTGGAGGGGTGGAGGGATGGCCTGGCCAACGCTGGAGTAGCACTTCATAGCGAAGCGTGCTAAGCAGAGCTGCTAGCAGCAGGAGGCGGGAGGTGGTCCCGGCAGCGCTAGAGGAAGAAGACAAGAGATTGAAGATGGATGCCGGCCTTGGATGTAAATCCAACGGCTAACATGTCAGAATCATTTGTTGATTAAATTGACAACGACTTCCGTTCGCTTCGACCTATTGGCCCACATTTCAGCCTCCAAAAATGTGGCATGTATACAACCCATGTTTTTAGAATTTACAGTCTTTTTTTTGCACGGTAGAATTTACAGTCAATGTGATCTTTTTTTGAACTACAGCCATTAGCTGGGCTGGGTGAACAAATTATGTAGCGTCCATGCGGCCCATTTATTTTATTTCCTAAAAAATTACAGGCCATTTGGACTTTCTCGAAATACACGATTTTGCTAGGCTGATTCTAGTTATAATGTTGGGTTGGGCCAGCAATGTTATCAAAAAATAAAAAGGGGCCGAGCATTTTGTTATAAATATATTTAAATAATAAGTGATATTATTACATTCGTCCTTTTCCTGTTAGTTTGTAAGACGTGATGATTTCTATTAATGGAAATCGGAGGGGAAACTCTCTTTTATCAAAAAAAAAATACATTCATCCTTAAATCTTACCAAGCTTTCGTACACAATCACTAGGATTTTCATGCCAAAACAATCCAGGATTTTATTGTTAAGAAATTATTTTTATAAGTTAATAAGATGTGGGATATTGTTTTCTTACATACGTAAGTATCTGCTAAATATATGATGACAATAAAAATAATATATAATAACATATAAAATAATTTAAATATATATAATATAGTTATAAGGGAAACATAAGTTGGACCTAGCGTTCCTAATCTTATATAGAAAAATAGAACAGACCTTTGCGGTTTCTTCAAAAAAATACATAAATTGGGTTGCCGATATTAAGGAAAAATAAAACATCGGATGGGAGGTCCATAGTCCGGTCGATACATGACGGCCCTCAAGAAAATACAAACAGGCCTATGGACGTCCCATCCGAGGTCGTGGGCTGCGCATGTTAAAAATGAAAGCCTAGACGGGGCAGCCCAAAACCACGTCCAACACTTGCCAAAACTTCGTCCCTCGTTTTCTCTATGTTTCGCACACTCGACATTGTGTGGGCATTTTGACTGTGCATCATATGAAGATGTGCTATGCATGAACGTTGATCAGCATGATGTTAACTGGCTGGTAGTTCCATTTTCGACCATGAATAAAACTTCCAACATGATGTTAACCCCGTTTGAAAAGGCCGTGTTAATATAAATGCTCTGCCTCTGAAAGTTGCAGTTTCTTATCTGAAACTGAACTTGCAGTTTCTTATCTGAAACTGAAACTTGCAGTTTCTTATCTGAGAATCACATTGTCGGCACTTTTATACTCCTATGAAACTACATTTTTTAAGTGCTAAAAATAGATCTCTAGAATTCATAAAATACTTCAAATGCTCAATACTGCAAATCTGAAATTCAAAAGACATTCATATCCGAAAGTACTCTCAAAATAAACAACACAAAACACAATTCACAACCTGCAAATACTGACAACCCTAAGCTCCTCCTGACAAGTCACAACCTGCCCGATTATTAGGCGGTGGGGGGGGGGGCAGTCCCCTCCTATTCCTCGGCGGTAGACAGCCGCCCCGTGAGACGATGTGAACGGCGAGGGAGACGATGGCGGGGGAGCGTCGTCGGGCCAACTTCTTTTCTCCTCTTGCAGTTGGGTTCGGTCGACGAAGACTCCACCGGCTCGCTCTGGCAGGACACCCTCACAAACAGCACCCTGTAGATGCTCGATCCTTCAATCTTTGGTGGATGCTCCATCTGGGATCGATACTCCTACCACCGCTCCCTCACAATCGGATTCGGTGAATCTGTTTGCTCCATGGCCTAGAGGAGCAGCTTTATGTACTCCGGCGCGACTCCCTCCGGGAGTATCGCCGCCTTTTCGCTCTGTTGCAGATATTTGGCCATGGATGTCTCCGTCGCCGCTAGTTGGTCCTTGTTGTCAAACCAAGACTGTATCTCCAACATCCTAGCTAGCTTCACAGGGTCGCCCTCTGCGATCCTCATGTATCGGTTGTACTCCTCCATCGATGTACTTCTCCACAGCACCTTCACTCGCCGGCGGTGGTTTTTGAATGGAAGAGGAGAGGAGCAGCGCTGGTTTTGGATTAGAACGTGAGAGGAGCGACGCTGGTTTTGGACTGGAATAGGAGAGGAGGGGCGGCGGTTTTGAAATGGAAGAGGAGAGGAGCGGCGCTGGATTTAGATTGGAACAGGAGAGGAGCGGCGGTGGTTTAAGAGGAGAAGAGCAGAAGAGCGGCACTGGTCTTGGAAGTATTTTTTTGTTGTTTTGCGTATTTTGGGTCAAAGTTTGACCACGTACTGTATTTGACAAGCAAAATGTGAATGCATGTCACCAAAAATTGTATCGTTTGGTTCGTATCTGAATGTACTTTCAAATTATATTATTTTTGAAACGTATAACATATATTTTATGTGCAAAAATCATGGTCAATTATGACCTAGAATAAAAGGGAGACTAGTTAATGTGGGGTCGCTTTCTTAATTGAAGGGTAAATTGATTTTGATTTTGATCTAGTCACAGCGCACCGGCCCTCTCGTCCAATCCTAAATCACTGCCGCACGCTCCTCTCCCTCTTGTCCATTGCAAAACCACCTCCTCTCCTCTCCATCATCTCCATTCCAAAACCACCATCTCACCTCTCCCTCTTCTGATCTTCTCCATTGCAAAACCACGTCCTCTCCTCTCCATCATCTCCAGTCCAAAACCACCGTCTCGCCTCTCCCTCTTCTGATCTTCTCCATTGCAAAACCACCTCCTCTCCTCTCCATCATCTCCATTCCAAAACCACAGTCTCGCCTCTCCCTCTTCTCTATCGCAAGACCACCATCTCTCCTCCCATCTTCCAAAGCTAGCACCGGACCACTCAGAAGGACATCTATGGAGAGGATGCAGTAGCGAATCAGGCAGATCGCCGCGGCGACCAGGCAAAGTTAGCCAGGTTGAAGGAGATCCTTACTTAGTTTGACAATGAGTGGGAGATTTCGAGGACGGTGTGAGCCATGTGGCAATGTATGTGAAAGAGCAAGACGGCGGCGATGAGGGCGGTGATGTACATGTACTCCTCGGCGGCAGTCACGCCGCAGTCCTCCGAGTTCATCGAGTATCTCCTCTGGGCGATGGAGCAGACAGATTCGCCCGAGGCGACAGTCGGGCGGAGGGGGTGGGCGTACTGGTCGAAGGTCGAGCACCCAGAGGATAACGAATCGATCGAGTATGGTGTGCCGTTCGTGAGGGTGCAGAGCCAGCCGGAGCCACATGAGTATTCGTTCTCCCACCGCAAGAGGAGGCCGGATGGCGCGACGTCGCTTCCCCGCCATTCTCCACGGTTCCCTCGACGCTCGCCTTATTTCAACGGTGGCGGTAGGGTTTAAGGTAAGCTTCGCACTAACCTAATCTTCCACCTGCTCATGCTTACAATCAGTGTGATAGCTAATGAAAATCATGCTTACAATCAGTCTTCGAGTACTACGCCAATCACCCTAAAATAGCTCTGGACCTTTGGGTCAAAGTTGTGACATAGTATGCAAATAAATAAAAATAGATTGGTGCTTCTTTCAGAATAAGAACTCCCTAGAAAACTGCCAATATAAGCTACTAGTATTTGGTTAGAGGATTTGCTACCGAGAAATATCCGTCCACAGAGAGCTCCACACATCCCACTGGTGGTGGTGGATGCTAATGCGTGCATGCAGCATGGTTGGTGTCGGTAATTTTTACTTGGCACACCTCGCACTCTGCATATATGCCGGTTCCATACGTACATTTGTGCAGTTCCACCAAAATGCAGCTGAATAACCCTGTTTGCACAGATAATGAAAAAGCGTGATTACATTATAGTGGCACTAGTTGATGAAACACACAAAGTAAAATAGAAGAAAATATTGCGATCGTATCATAGTATGCCATGCTGCGAGGGCGAGATGTGCCCTGCGACGCCTCATACTGGACATCGTCCCAAGTCTCCCAGATACACCTTCTGCCAGTGATGAACATCAGTGTACAGAGGTAGTACAAGGAGGCGCCTTGAGACATTCAAATATCTATTTTTGTATAGATCAACTAAAATTAAGCACCCCAGTTTGCAGAAACGCTTAAACATTAACAATGGGACTAGTTGATGAAACATACATTAACAAAGAGAAGCACTTTCTTTATCTACATTGGAAATGAAATGATAGAGATGACACTCGCTCTATTTTAACTGTATTATTACTTCATTTTATCAGTGACACTAGGGTCTAGCAGGTGGCAAACGAGTTGTACCGTGCGTCGCAAGGATGGAGGCCGGGGGTTCTTAGACTGGGATGCTGAAGCTGGCTCTTTCAGTCACCAACATGGATGATTCAATTCATGGGACCTTTTGGTGCAGTTCACCTAAAATAAAGCAATGTCCCGTGAGCTACCAGCTTCTTCTTCATTTTTTTAAGAAGAGGTCTCCAGCCCCGGTTCCATTTCCATCATAAAACGAAACCCACAGAGCTTCTTCTTCATTAGTTGCAATAAAATTGAGCAACATCAAGGTTGGTTGTGAAGCTCCTGGAATGCTCAACTATAATTTGGATATCATTTGTGCAGTTCAACTAAGATCGAGCGTGAAATGTATATCTCTGTTTGCACAAAAAAGGTGGAAAGGAGGGTGACTAACAAGTGATGAAACATGCATCAAATGAAAAGAAGCATGTTCCTTATCTGAATGGCAATCCTACAAGGACAGTAGCAATTTCTAAAGCAGTGGCATTGCTAGATATTAGTGTGGGCATTAGGATTAACTATGACAACCGTTAAATACGACTTACTTTGGGCACGGTAGAGTAGGTGGACCAGGACAGTTGCATTTCTAACGAAAAGAACCAACTTATCTTAATGGGAAATTTTAGCAGGACATGTAAAGAAGTGCCATTGATTCATATTACTGGAGGCATTACATTGAAAACAACATTGGTTTAATGTGTCCTTACTTTTAACAGTGCGACTGCTACATTTTACCAGTGGCATTACATAAGAGTGGCTCGGGGCAACAAACATCAGAACGGGATATCTGGGTTGGTCCCATTTTTGTTCGGTATAGCCACCTTATACTTTGTGAGGCTAGCAAATCTAGTGCTGGACTTACTCTGTTTACTTGTCCCCCAGTCCCCACTTTCTTTCCTTTTTCAACCAATAGATCGGGTTTATATTGAGTTTGCACTGCGTTTCCCTTTATTTCCCTATTAGACCTATAGACCAATTGGATAGCCAGTCTCTGCTACTTTTCGCCCCCATTATTTCCTCTTTCGACCAAGTCCTAGATTCAGGTAACAAATCCTCCCCCACCCCACCCCCTTTCTTCCTTGTTTGAACCAAGTAGTACTAGATTCGAGTGCATGAACTAGTTTTACCTCTTAAACGTAAAAAAATAAGGTGGTTTTCAAACAGCCGATCCATCCTATCTACGAGGGGGGCTGAGAAATAGTAAAAGATACAAATGCAGCGACGTCAAGAGCTCGGGAAGTAGAGCAAGGCCGGTTTTGAAGGAAGTTATACCTGATGGTCGCCGGGATGTCGCTAGGTGGGCGGCGGGAGGCCGGATCTGCCCACACTACGACAGTGAGGAAGAAGGGGTCGGAGGCCCTCCCTCGCCATTGGTGCTTGGGAGAGAATGGCAAGGCAGGCTGATCGAGACGCGCCAGCAGTGGGTAAGAGCCGTCGCCGAGGACGACCGCCTGAACGTTGCACCTTCTCACCTTCCTCGGCGGAGAGGATCCGGCTGGATCTGTGACCAGCGGTGAGCAGAGAGAGAGAGAGAGAGAGTGTGGCCACCGCTGTCGTGTTTAGATCTGGAGAGGCCGAGACAGTGTGAAGATAGCAACACTAGCAAGCAAGCGCGGAGGCTCCTGCCTATATATTGGAGTAGTACTAGTTTTCTTTTGTCTACCGGAGCCGGCTTGACCTTGTCAATGACTGTCGAGAAGTATTCATGCACGTGGCCCGGAGGCGCAGTTGTCGTCATTCTGACCTGAAGCGCCGGATTATAACATATAACACGAAAAAATGCCACATGACAAGAAATCATAACCTCACTGCCCAAAGGAGACAACATGAATCCTGACGGACAAACTAGACGAGGAACAAAGCTCAAATTAAAGATAAACTCGTAGAAAAGGGGTCCGTTGATAGATGTCCTAATTAACATAGCCGGCTTGACCTAGATGGCAGCCGAGTAGTCTTCGTGCATGTGCCCCCAATGACTAGCTCAACTCAGTTGTCGTTGTTTAACCCTCGCAGTGATCCGAAGCACATGACACCTAATTTTGCGAGATGACAAGAAACCTTTTTTTAGATTTCTCACCACAAATACAGCCATGTACAACATAGCCTGCACGGTATGTAGACGATAGCCAATCCAGGCGTGTCTGCTGGAGTCTGGTCACATGCATGGACGAACTGATCTTCCGTGTCTTGCAGGGATCGTCCAGGCACCAACGTAGTACAACACTTCTCTAGTACTATCGCTCGTCTCCCTCTTCTATTAAGTCACCCGACTTGCGGGGCCGGGGAGTGTGCCGATGGTCGGTTCTAAATTGCGGTCCCACATGTGTGTGCAAACGCAATATGACGCGCGTTCCATTCATAGAGCAGCGTGCCAGACCGATCGACCGTCTGGGGTGCGACGCGAACGCGACGGGCATGCTGTATACTCCGTACATGTGTACCGCCGTTTTCTAGAGGCTTTGCTCCATCGCGCAATCCATGGATACAAAATTAGTATACTGTATGCTATTTAAAAGTCGAGGGTGGGGCTTTTCCTGCGCGGTAGGCGGCGGGGCAGTTCCGCCTAGTCGGTTCGAAGAGACGCAAGAAGACAAGGGAGTAGGCTACTGCAAACGTAGGGCTGTGTGATTTGACAGCGAGTTACTGCTGGACAGGTGGGGCCCCGTGATTTGACTTGCCATTATCATTTTAACCGCGGCTCTACGACCGGCGTGAGTCTCCTGATTCCTGACCACCTCCATACAGGTGCCTCTCCCAATGCTCCACCATGTACTCTTGCATGAGAGCCCACTTCTCCACTTTTTCCTTGCCTCTCTTTCCTCCACATATGCAAAAATGCCATGTAAAGCGCACTATTGTACTTACTTGCTCCTACAGGTGCTTAAGCTTGCCACATACGCATAAAGTCTGATGTGGCAAGTTAATCAAGAAGAGAGAGACTAGTTTGGTGACCCAAGGAAGAAACGGTGCTAAGCGTGTGTACCTAGGTGAAAAGATAATTTTGAGTCTATAGCTAATTAAATGAAGAAAACTTAGCAACACCATTTCATTGGAAGAGGTCACTCCTTGGCAAATGCAATAAATACTAGTACTCGCTGTGTCCCATAATATAAGAACGTTTTTGGCACTACACTAGTGTCAAAAACGTTCTTATATTATGGGACGGAGGGAGTACGAAGAAAGAGATAGAGAGAAGTAAAAAAAATACACTTATAGCCAACCTTATAGCTAACCTTGTTGTAGTATGAGTGACTAAGTGATGACTATGTATGACATGCCAACATTAGATAGCCTAACGCACCGTGTTAAATATCCAAGGGCGTGACAGCGGTTGCGACGCGACGGTCATGGTAGGCGCGACCATGATACGGGCTTCTGGCAGCCCTTGGATCTGAGATCAAACGGTCGCATGCTAAGTTGCTGAAAATTTGCAGAATAACCCTCCCGCGGCAACCGACAAATTTCCTCCCGCGGACCGGAGTAGGTTTCTTGGTTTTCATGCGGGTTTAATGGAGGTGAGGAGGTGCGTTCAGCCGGGCGTGCAGTGGACGGCGCAGTACTATCACTATAAAAAAATACACTTCCGTGATGATACGTGTTTGTCACAGTAGGTCGCATTTTTTGTCATGCATGTACATCCATGACAAATTTATGACAGAATCAAGATAATCATACCTGTGTTGTCGTAGAAGTGTTCCATGACATTACCAAAATTATCATCACGGAAGTGTCCACTTTCATGACGATAAATCGCGCGTCACAGAAGTCCTTTCGTTAAGGGTGACCGACACGTGGCATCCACCGTAACGGAACGCCGTTAAGCTATCGGGTCGGGTTTTGGATCCGATAACCCGTTAACAGCCCCGACCAATTGGGATTTTCCACGTGTAAAATCATCATTGGCTAGAGGAGACACGTGTCAGGTCCGCGCTGGCACAGGTGTCACTCATCCAATGGGCGAGACGCACCTATGATATGTTGACACGTGGACCGGCCCATCAAGTTTAAATGGGCCGGCCCAACTAAAGGCCCACAAGATTTGCGAACCATAATGGGTCGGCCAAGCTAAAGGCCCTCGAGATTTTGCGGGCCATAATGGGCTGGCCCAGCTAATGGCCCATAAGATTTCGCAAGCCATAATGGGCCGGCTCAGGTAAAGGCCCACAAGATTTTTGTTTGCCATAATGGGCCGGCCCAAGTAAAGGCCCACAAGATTCTTGCGGATCATAATGGGCCGGCCCGCCTAAAGGCCCACGAGATTTCGCCGACATTAACGGGCCGGCCCAGCCGTAGGCCCACAAGAATTTGAGGGCCCTAGTAGGCCAGCCCATTAACTGGTTGTCATATTTTGGGCCAAATGCCGGCCCATATTTGATCCGGTCCATTAATGGCCTGCCACGTTCCGGGCCTAATAGTGGCCCATATGAGATCCGGCCCATTAAAAGCCTACCACGTTCTGGGCCAAATTACGGCCCAGATCAGGTACAACCCTTTAAGAGGCTATGGGCTCAATTATGGCCCATATCAGATTCGGCCCGTCAACTGGACACTATGCTTTTGGGCCCACTTGCTAGAGGCCCACTTAGTAATTCGGCCTGACATTAGTTTTGGCCTCTTAAGGACCCGTTTAATATTTTGGCCCTATATTAATTTCGCCCTGTTAAATGCCCGTCATATAGTTGGGCCTAACTACGGCCCGGTTTGCATCCGGCCTGCTCACAGCCGATATCTGATTGGGCCAAACAAGGACCGAGACAATTTTGGCCTATTAAAAGCCCATGATTTGATTCGCACAATCATGGGCCGGAGTTCATTTCGGGCTGCTGCCGGCCCGTTAGCTGTTCGACACGTTTCAGGCCCAACCTACATCGTGATTGCATGACGGCCCGATTATGTACCGTAATTTTACGGTTTGGCCGATTTACTACGAAGGCAGTAAAATAACTACAGCATCATGAATAAGAAAAAAAATCTAGACTATACAATAAAGAAATTACAGCTTATTACGTCCACTGGGCATCAAAGTTCGCCACTATGATAATAATGCGCAAGCAAATAGCAGATTAAATACACTGGGCATTAAAGATCGCCACCAGTGCAAATAAACACGCCGACAAAATAATATACAAAACCGACAGTACTTCAATAGAGTTCAAGAAAGGTTAGCCCTGCTGGGGAGCTGCAGCGCAAGCATCTGAGCAAGACGTTGAGACTGCGGTTGTTCAACACTTAAATCTTCCTCACTCTGAAAGATAAACAAGCAGACAGATGACAGGTTTTGCACATAAAAGTATTAGTGCTGACAATTCATCACATTTCTTACTGACAAATAAAGTGACACAGTTTAAAATTGCAATAACACAATATGGTATTGTTCAGGTCAAGATATGGCAGGAAATGACATTGTGAAGGAGTTGGCAGCTTCACGACACCACTGGATTACAGATCAAGAACTCATAAGTATCAATGGTTAGTGTGCTGTCAATTTATCCCATTTCAGATTGGCAAATAAAGAGACGGTTTAAATAATACTCCCTCCATCCGGAATTACTTGTCATCAAAATGGATGTGTATAGAACTAAAATACATCTAGATACATCCATTTCAATGACAAGTATTTTCGGACGGAGGGAGTAGTAGAATGATATGACATTGTTCATAGTTAAGACATTGCAGAATATGACATTGTGCTGTAGTGGGTAGGTTCACCACACCACTGGATTACGGATGAAGAACGGAAGCATACATGTATTGCAAAAGAAGATCACTTGCTCTGTATACTTTAATTTACATGGTATGAATAAGGAACTTGGTTGTACAACTGAAAACTTAAATTGAGAAAGGACAAACTTTTGTTTATGAACTACTCCCTCCGTTCTAAAATAGATGACCCAACTTTATACTAACTTCAGTACAAAATTGGGTCATCTATTTTGGAACGGAGGGAGTACATAATAAACTTTAAACATGCAATTTGATGCAAACACCAAAAATAAACAGCTGTTGCAGTCATGCCTAACCAAATATATACAACAAAGTTTGAAGGCTTGAGATGGACAAACTTACATTATTGGTGAAGGCAGGCTCTATAAAGGCCTTGTCCATGCTGATGGGGGGGGGGGCAATTCAAGAAGTTTACCACGGAATCTTCTTCATAAGCATTGCCTTTATTCTACATTTTGTTCAGAGTAAATATAGATGTGATAATATACGAAAAAATGGAGAATATTTAAGATAAGATGAAGAGTGATGCTACATAACCAAGTAGCTATAAATGTAAGTGCAGCGATACAGGCAAAAGGTACAGCCAAGAGGAATGCACAGCTAAACTTCTTCAGTACCAACCTTATGGTAAGAGTAAATATAGATATGATGTGTAGAAAATGGAGGGAAAAGGAAAATAAGCTGCAGAGTGATGGTACATGAACAACTACGTGTCATTATAAGTACACTAATAAAGGACAACATGTACATACAAGAACAATGCAGAGCTAAAAATACATTGGCATTGGATACTGAAGAATTTGGAGCGAACAATTGATAAGCAAGCTATCATGCATACTGCTGTCACATAATGAACCAGGTATGTATGCAAGTACAGTGATACAGGACAACAGGTACTAACAAGAGCAAAGCAGCGGGCAGCATATTTGCGATATCCCGTCGTTCTTTTCAAATCAGAATTCTTCTTCAAGCAGATTTCCTGCAAACAAGATCCGTAAGGCACATGCGGAAAAGTAGAAGTTCAAATTGTCATGTGATTATATAGACAGTACCTCATCCTGGGAACCTGACCAATGCATGAAAATGTTTTTCCATTCAATGTCTTCTAAATTTAGCACAGGAGACTTCACCGGAAATTTGTTTATAGATTTGCCTCCAAAGTGTGATTTCCTCAGGTAACACCGATACTGCTGCAATGCTTCCTTGAAAAGCACAAGCAAGCTTTCCTCGTCATGAGTATCCAGATTGACCCTCGCCTAGTTACAACAATGTAATGTAAATCATTGATGTGTTCAATCAGCAGAAAACAGGAAAATAATAGCCATGAATAATAGCACTTACACGTAAGTTGGACAGGATGATGTGAAAATGGTGTTTGTCTTCACAATAATCTTCCCATGATTGGAATATATGCACGTAGTCCCTAACAACATTGAAAGCATTGTGTTTTAAACTGGGAATAAATGGAATGGGGTTCCAATCTGCAGGAATTGGCCGTCTCTATAGTTGGGATATGTCTTCGGCCGGTGGACTTGCTGTACTTTTTGCTGGAGTGGGATTTTTCTATGGTACAACTGGTGCTATGGCAAATGAAATCGGTATACCTTTTGCTGGAGTGTAGGTCCTGTGTGGTGGGGCTAGTGGTGTGGCCAGTGAAGTATGGGTACAGTCTGCTGGAGTCGGTCCTACGTTTTGTGTCACAGCTCTATCGAACATGGTAAAGAAGAGCAAGCAGATTTTGGATAATAAAATGTTGGTTGCGCAGTGCCCACACATGATGAACCAGAGCGCATTAAGAATGCAACTCCCAGCTGTCTCTCGACCATTTCAGGCGGTTGGATGAAGATCCTACGTCTCCTAACCCTTCTTCTTCCTCGTCTGTGATTCTTCCCATACAGAACATCGCACGGGCTGCCGGCCGGACCACCGGTCCCCACCGCCTGTGTTCCTCCGCCACCCCCACCCCCCACCCGCGTCGAGTTTTCTTCGTGCGGCGAGGCCCCATAACCACCCAAGCCCCTTGGATCGCACCGGTGAACTCCGGCGAGCTCTGAAAAATCGACTGACCCAATTTTGAAATTTAGTCTACAGTGATGTAACTAGTGTGGAATATAAAAGGGGAAAACCATAAGCACTGGGAGTATAGTGTTGAGCGTGCCATGCCGGATCTGAAGGTGCAAACCGGACAAAGGCAACTTTGCAACCAAGACAAAAATCAGAGTAAAGCAGTGGCGATCTATTTTCTTGCTGCGATAAATAAGTTGAGCAGATACGAAAGAGTATCGCCTCTCGTGCGGCTCCGTGTACGCATCTGGTGAGAATTTGAAGGTGCTGTGGTAGCGATGGCTGTTGGCGGCGTGGAAGCAGATCTAGGAGGGTAGACAGTGGCGGCGGGGCGCGGTGGACGAGACGGTCGTAGGAGCGGCGCCGGCAAGGTGAACGACGGCGGGGATGAAGCGAGAGGACGGGATGCAAGGATCCCGGTCCGAAGGCGTGGATGAGAGAGGTCGATCTCTTGTAATGGACGGCGGCGTCAGAGTATCAGCTCTAGCATGGTGGAGGAGGACGGCGGTGGATGGGGTGGCGGACGGCGACGGACGGCGGAGGGTGGGGGTGGAGAGGGTGTTTAGGCACCCACGGAGTACGAATGGGGAAAAGGGAGGTAGAGAGGAAGGGGGGAACCATGTAGTCAGGGCGCGCTTGTCTCAAATGCGAGGAAATTTACAAACTTAGCCCCCGTTTCAAATTTCTACTACATCACAGCAACATTAGTCGGCTGGTGATAGGACGGTAATCTTGCATACACCGAATATTTGCCGACGAGAGTTTGTTCTTGGCGCCCACCGTGTATGAATATGAACCAGGGAGGGAGTCGATTTCATCCGAGGGCACACTATGTTTTGGCGCCCACCGTGTATGAATCCGGGTGAGAGGCAGTTACGTCACGTTTGGGTGAAATTACAAACCTACCCCTATCGAAACCTATAGAAATCTAGCAGATAGGCTTTGCGCGGCAGGGATAGGCAGTAGTGATTTCCATCTCGCAGATTTTGGTTTCGGGCGGTTACTGCGACTTTCCCCGCTTCGTTCAAATTTTGCACAGTGCACGTTTACTGTGCCAACTCAATTCGAATCCCGTTTGTATTCTACTATTTTTTTGGGCGGGGTCCATTTTCAATTGGAATTACATTCTATATACATCATTTTTTTACATATATACTTTCAAAAGCACAACAAAGAATTCTGCTCCTTTATATGTATAATATGATTTACAAATACAACGATCTCGAAATCTTAAGGTTGAATTCAAAAAAATTTAACCAAATTATGTTCTACTAAAATGTATGGATCAGTAATATCTACATATTAAATAACATAGATGTGCGTGAATTCATATGAGTATGCATGTTTGATAGATCAATTTTGGTTCGAGTATGGATTACATGTATCATCATCTCGAATTCAAATATTTGAATCCCTTTTTTGTTCACTCCTTTCACACCCATTTCTCTCGCATGCATGCTCCTTCAGGTAGCCATCACTCTCTTTTCTCCAGCTCACCCGCACGCTCACTTCATGTTTCTCCTATCCTCGCAAACATGGTCTCTCGACGTCTCCCTTGAGAAGTGTCACACTCTCCCTATCATTATAAATTACACGGTTTTCATTATCTCTCACGTCTCTACTGCTCTCTGGTATCACTCGGTACCTAAGCTTTCCTTTTCACCGCCACACACACAGTATCCACTCGTCTTTCACTTTGTCTTTCTCTCTATGGGATTCACTCACACAACCTATTTGTCTCTACATATGACTCATACCACTAAAATTACTCTCTCTCTGTCTCCTGTAGACACAACATTTGTTGCGGTCTCCTCTTCGTCTCCATCCCAGAACTGACACCGATCAGACAACCCCGACTACCGTCTCCTCTCTCTCTCTCTCACAGACACACACACACACACACACACACACACACACACACAACTCCTGCTTCCACCCCCCTTCCCGACTACCCTCTCTCTCTCACACACACAAAACTGTCGCTTTTGCACCCCGACTCGTATTTCTCTCACAAGCATTTATCGACTAGCTAGCCTCTAGATAGGTTTATACACCCGCACACTCATGCTTCCACCATCGCATACATGTCTCTCTCTCGCTCCTTGTATCTATGTAGCTTTTTCTTCCCTTCTTGAGACACACCCTCTCGATCGCGCGCACACACACTATCGCCTCATTTTAAGCTGATACCTATCGCACACACACTACTTGTGTCTTTGTCACACATGCACTCCGTCCTCCTCCACTCTCCCTCTCTCTCACACACACATGGGCTTTTTGCAACAACTAGCAAGATGCCATGCGTTGCACGGAACATCAAGATGCATTTGTATGAGTAGTTTATCTTGTGGGGGAAAAGGATGAACGAGGGAAGACCTTATTTGCAAATGTGGAGAGGGGTGTGGGTATCTTTTTGCAAAATTTCCATAGTTTCTTTTCTATCCATCAGATATAGATCGGACGACCTATATTGCAGGATGGCAGGCACACGATCATCACCGCTTTTTATAAGAGTAGGGATAAAAAATAGAGTCAGTGATGATGGTGGGCCTACCATCCTGCAATGTAGGTCGTCCGATTTATATCTGACGGATAGCTAGGAAGGAAAATATGGCAATTTAGCCACACTCTTCACCACATTTGCACATAAGGCCTTCCCTCATTCATCCTTTTCTCCCACGAGATTTTGATGTTCCGTGCAACGCACGGGCATCTTGCTAGTAAGAGTAGAAATTAGACATATACCACTTCTCGAATCTTGAAACCAACAACATGCCTCCCTTATCTCGTCAAAACCGCCAAAGGAATATATTTTGAGTGAAACATAACATATTTTTAGTGATATACGTATTTCAAAACTAGACTTTTTTTCTATCAAATCGGTGAATATGTATTAATCTACTTTGATCGTGTGGCATCGCATTGGCACATTGCTAGTAGTTATTATAATTTTTTGGACACCGGACAAATGGTGGAGTACATATTCAAAGAGAAGAGGCGCACGCACGCAGTCGGCCTCTCGCTGTCTCGCACACATGAGTGTTATGTAAAGGCAACGTTAACAAATAAACCCTAAAACCCTAGGTGCATGATTGCTGCATTCACGGGTACTGGGTATGTGGTGGAGCACCTTTGTAGGAGTTGATGGTCGGGACCACAGGTGAACAACTTGGAGCGCGGTGGCTCGCCAATTGCCACAGACCGAGTAGCCACGTTTAAAATATCGTTTTTTTAGCGGGGTTAAGAATTCCGATTTTAAATGGCACGTTATAAGTAGTAAGTAGTTTTTAGAACGACTGGTATGGAGAGAAAATGGAATTCATAGTACTACGTACCTCCTTGGCGTATGGTTGTATGGGTTTATGTTACGAGATGTTGAACCTGGTAGTTCTAGGGCAAATACTATGGTTTAGATTTAGATGCTGGTTTTCAGTAATCGGAAGGGGAAACCCTTCTTTGATTAAAAAAAACTACTACCTCCATTCTGGTTTACTAGTCCCCATCGTACTTTGGGTCAAAGTTTGTCCATGAATTTTACTTGTAAAATGTGAATGGAAAACGAGATTTTGTTATACCCAAACAAAAAAGTACTGGAGGGAGTGATTGCTCTGACATGGACGCGGCCTCTCATAGCGCAGGCATTGAACCGGCGCGCCAGCCAAGAGGGCCGCACTCGCTGCAGGCCCGGCTAAGAACGCCTCCTCGCCGCATGCAACCAGCTTAAGACTGCCCCGCCTGCCTTCATTGAATCCGCGCGTGTGCCGGCAACACGTCCTTCCGCGAGCCGGCAGGCATTTTAGAACACAAAAAATGACTAAAATATAATTAATTTACGCATGGTCTTGACTTGTTGTGCTCGCACTAGTAGCAGGAACTAGTAGAGGTTTTTCTTTATTTATAACTCTCCTCACATTTTTTTGGCTTTGAAGTGAATCATGGTTGTGGACATTATGTATGAATGTGCAGATATCTGTGAACATGAGTTTGATGTGGAAGTTGGACTTGGAATGTCGGGCTTGCGCGTGAACTATACCATGTCCAATGCTTCGTCTGTTATTGTTTGGAAAGTAATTGCTGTTACTACATGACCCGAAAAAAAACATTTTGTGCCACATCAGTAGATGCACAGACATCACAACAGGCATGCTGACTGGATAAACATTTGAACCTAGCTATTATGAAGGAGATTTTGTATTGACAACAGTTTTAGATAGCAGGAGACGCCTAGCCTGCTCTGCCTCTGCTAGCTTATTTCTGGCTTCTTCCATCTCTTCTTTGGCTTGGGTGAAGAGATCATCTGATTGCTCTTTTCGCTTCTTCAGGAACTCAGCTACATTCTCAAGGCATGCTGCACGCTTTCTTTCAGCCTTTTCTAATGCCACAAGGACACGAACAGCTGACAACTCCACCTGGCTTGTGTGCAATCCAGCATCGTCTGGGAATTTGCACCTTGTGTCTAATCCAGCATCATTAGGGAACTGGCACCTTGTGTGTAATCCAGACTCATTTTGGAAACATGATCTCGAGGTTGACCATACTTCCCTCCTCGCAGGAACTGCATCCTGACAAGAAGTTACTTCTTTTTTAGATCAATACTCAGAGAAATCTAGATCCATTTAGTAGAAGCCAGATAAACAGTACTCGAAGAAGTGAATTCAAAAGGAAAAGAAATATAAAAACAGACTACACGGTGAGAACACCCACTTCCTACATCAAGTTAAAAACGAAAGCATTAGGATGATTAAGACTCTTCTTATTACACATCGAAGAACACCACGCTTAAGAGAAACAGAAACTACAACATATACACATCGAAGAACACGAGGCTAAACGAAAGTAATTGAAAGGGTGTTACTTACCAAAGCTCGTTTTGCAGGTTCGGTGCAGCTCCTCTTTAACTTGCCACGCTCCTTGAAGATGTCCCGAATATCCCGTGTTTGGTCTTCATTGCTCCTCTGCATGTTCACACTCGTGGTTTCAAAATCTCAACATGGCAAGAAAAATAGTACTAGTAATACTCGCGCATCTTGTGGGCAACATTAAAGCACTCGTCTTCCATGTTAGAGCATCTCCAACAGAATCGCAATGCGCGGCGCTTTAAAAAAAGCGTTTAAAGTACTGAGATCGAGAAGTAGATACTAGAGAGTAGAGGATAGTTCTCAGCATAGATAGATACAAAAAAGATAATTCAACTACTCCTCCTCGTCCGACTGCTCCTAGGTGATGTCCTCCTCCGACGTCTGACTGTAGGCGTGAAGATACCGATCATCGTCGGATTCCCAGGGCAACGTTGCTCCTAGCCTCATGTTGAATTGAGCGTCCTCTTTTCGCCTACGCTTGTCCTCGTGATAGGCGGCTCGCTCCGCCCTCCTCTTATCCCTCTCCGCCCTCCTTTGCGCGTAGAACTCGCGCTCGTTGATGATGTCCTGCGGGAAGTGTTCGCGCCACAGTGCAATGGCTTCCTCGTCCATCTCGGCGATGCCGAGACGGTGCTCCCGCCTCCGGTTGTCACGACGATCCTCGTCGGTAAGCCACGGCAGACGCGCAAGCTCCTGCGCCCGCTCCCGCGTCGGCACGTTGGGGAAGTTCAATGTTCTATGAGGCCACCGGAGGCGCCACGCCGCCGCGTCGTACGCGTCGGCGGCCTCGGTGGCGGTGTCGAAATTGCCGAGGCCGAGGCGCATCCCGCGGAACCGGATCTCGGCGAAGAAGCCGTAGGAGGGGCGCGCGCGGACGCCGCGGTATCCCCAAGTTTCCCAGCGACGCGGCGGCATGGTGGCGCGGCGGCGGCGAGGCGAAAAAGAGCGGGGAGAGAGCGGTGGCGAGGCACATAGCGGTGGCAAGGCACAGAGTGGTGGGAGGGTGTTGGATTTTATAAAGCGCGCCGGACGCCGTGCGCCAAAACTAGCGCACGCCTGGCCACTTTTTCCCGCACGCGCGCGATCCTTTCCTGACGTCTCTGCTATCTCTACTCTCTTCTCTACGGTTATATTTATTTAATATTTAATATTTATCTCTACTTCCTTTACTGTCTACTATTTTTTCTCTATACTTTTTTTCTTGCAATATAGGCCATCCGATTTATATCTGACAGATAGGAAGGAAACAAATGGGAATTTTGCAAAAAGATACCCGTACCCCTCTCCAGATTTGCAAATAAGGCCTTCCCTCGTTCATCCTTTTCTCCCACAAGATAAACTACTCATACAAATGCATCTTGATGCGTGCAACGCATGGGCATCTTGCTAGTTCTAAAAACCTTTCCATCATTTGCCACACTGCTGGTTGCAAAAACCTACCCAAGCACATCGCGATACAGGAGCGACGCACAATTACAAGCTGATATTCTGCTGGACAATGGAGGCTATAACCAATTACTTTTACGGGAACAATAGCACCCAGGAAAATTGAAGGGTAGGTATGAACAAAATTGGAACTGCACATGTACTGCTAAGTGATTCAATACACACATTACCAATCGAGGAGGAGAACGATGGTCGCGGCGGCCTTTGTGAGTCATGGGCCGCAACGGGAGTCAGTTCATTGTCCACGATGGTGGTACTTCTGCGCTTGGCATCGGCTTCCGAGAAGCAGATTCGAGACCATGGAAGATGATGCCGGGGAAGAGGCTTCGTCTACGACGACAATGGTGGACCGGCTTCAGTGCAGCGTACGAGGTCGTCGATGAGGCAGATGCGCTGTGGTGGACGAGTGCGCTGATGTAAAGGGGAGGAGCACGAAGGCTGCGGTGCCGTGGAGAAGTCTATTTTGCGGTGGGGATAGGAAATGGGGAGTATTCAGGTGTACTACTCTGGGTGCCGGGGTGGGGCTGGCTGGGTAGGGTGAACCTGAAGTTACAAAAACAGCCCCCTACCAAGCGTCGTACGTAGGCCTGTTCCGAAGGATATGATGGTAACTTCCCACTGCTCGAATCAGGGTCGCGGAAGATTTTCCCGCCGACCTCAAAATTTTGTGACACTGGACTCCCCGTGTGGTGTGTTGAGTGATTCAGCTAAGCAACTAGCGAGTAGTAGTAGTAAACTCTGCATATTAGGTTTGACCGAAGTCAAACTTCCTAAAGTTTGACCAAGTTTATATAAAAAATATAAACATTTACCATAACAAATATGTATGATGTGGAAGTACATTCAATAATGAATCTAATGGTATTTATTTGTTATTGTATATGTTAATATTTTTTGTTATAACCTTTCTGAGAGTTAACAAAACTTGACTTTGACCAATGCTAATACGCGGACTTAAATAAAAACGGAAGGAGTACACATTTGTTTTCTTAGTTTGTAGTGAACTAATCATTTGTTGAAATTGTGAAATAAATATATTAGGCTATTGACTTCGAATGTAATGGTCTATACAATTCAATAGTTACAATCATTGTTGAATCCCAAGATGTATACAAGGTCTATAGTACTTCACAACATGCTCAAACTCACATAATCCCAGTCAAATGAGAATCCAAATGCATTTCATAGTTAATACTTTGTAGGATGCAACAAAAACAACCAAAACTCTACATCAGCCATTATAGAAGCAACATTTTGACATATCCCATTGTGTGAATGAAACGTGCAGAGAGAGCTTTTGAAGATGGAGCAGATAGGGCGGGAAAGATTGTATGTATGTGGACGAGACAGTAGGAGACAAACCTAACGAGACACACAGAGAGAGAGAGAGAGAAAGAGAGAGGAAGAAGTTAGGTCTGTGAGAAAGATGGAGACATGTAATATACGTGATTCTGTATACGTGGAAGGAGAAGAGACAACATGTTTGATGAGAGAGCTGGAAAAACATGGACGAGAGGGGAAGGATCTCATGGGTTGAGGGATTGACAATTTTGTGCGGGGGAGAGAGGGATTGGTAATTTTGTGCAAGAGAGAGAGAGAGAGGGTGGGGGGGAGGAGTCAGTCAGCCGTCGTCACATCACCCTGCTTCCAAATGACCCCGCATTCTCTAGCGCGGTGTGGTCACCGTCTTCGATCTACTCGATTCCCTCTTTGAAGATTGGTCGCCGTATAACCTTGGATGGGGATGTACTGTGTGCTCGGGGGAGTGTGTGTGTGTGTGTGTTGTGCTGCGCGCGCGCGTGTGTGTGTGTGTGTGTGTGTGTGTGTGTGTGTGTGTGTGTTTGTGTGTCAGATATTGGGCGAAAACAAACCTAAGGAAAGAAATGGGTATTCACGAAGAGATTGCGCGGGCCTTGAGGTGGGCAGGGGCCGAGTGAGGGTGTCAAAATGTGCGCGTTGCTGCATATGTTGCATGCGATCGTGCGAGGGACGGACGAATTGAGATGGTTGTTGTGTTACGGATGCTCCTCTCTCTCTCTCTCTCTCTCTCTCTCTCTCTCTCTCTCACACACACACACACACACACACACACACGCACACACAAGTAAACTAGAAGACCGTTCTCTCATGTATACACAACGTATCGGCATCTGTCTATGTCTCACTCATGCATGATCGTTTGCACATTCACACCTCTCTATGTTTGTATCACACGCACACCGTCTCCACATTGCCCTTCCGCCACAACACACATATGGACACATACAAACGTTCTCTCTCAGTCACACACACAAAATAAGTATTAAAAAAACTAGGGCGCACCTAAAACGTCCAAATCCAAATAAAGACAAACTGGAGCTAAATTCAAATATATGGAAATATTGCAGCGTCAAGAACTTTCCCAGGAAAAAAAAGTTGAGTAATATTCGAGGATTGTTTTCACACACACAAAAAGGTTCGGTGGATGTCCTTCGAGCGCGACACGGTGACGCACCGTTCGATCGAGCGCGCGGCCGCGGTTCACGCGCTTGCACAGGATTCCGTATCGTGGCTGTGGTACTAACTTCAAAATAAATAAATAATAAAAGCGTTGCCTAAGTCTAATGTTTACGTGTACTAGTACAGTTTTCTTTTAAGTTTGACCAACCTCATATAAAACTAAAGTACGCTCCCATACGCGCACTCATCAATATGCCGCCGCCGCCGTTGCGCATGCCGGCGGCCGCCTGCTCCGGCCAACAATTTCTCGCCCATCACCGCCGTGTCGCCGCCATCCCTGTGCCATGAAGCCGAAGGCTCGCCCGCTCACGTCGTCTGCAGTCCCTCCTTGCCATGCCGCCGCACTGCCAAGCATGCGAGTAGTTGGTGGAGCCACGTCTATGCACACAGCGTACGAAGAGGAGGACGAGCGCGTGCTCCAGCACGCCGACGAGGAGGAACTAGCGTGTCATTGTCGTCTCCGCCCGCGCGGAGGAGGCGCGCATGGTGGCTGTCGCGGCGGAAGCCGGTCACGCGCGCGTCGAGCCCGCAAACCGGGTGCGGACCCGGAATCTACCTTCGAGACCTTGAATGCCATGTGGATCCTGCAATCTGAAGGAGCAATTTGGGTCAGTCGACTCATGTGAGCTGTTTGATGCAACATGGATGGCTAGAAGGGCTTCTTCCACCTCTTCTGCCGTCTTCTTCCTTCGCTATGTCAAACTTATTTCACAAATCGACTGACCCAAATTATCCTACTAGTACGAACGTATTAAGTATAGTGGGAACACGAAGGTACGAGCAGTAGTACCAACTGCAAGAAGAACAATAGTAAGACATAGTACTAGTACTACTCTACATACCAGACAGTTCAAATAACGAGAAAGAACATAAACATAGTTCTGCTGGGGCCTCAGCACAACACACCCTTGAAAATAAACTAAGCAACTAGTCAGCTTGACACTGCAGTAGAACCAGCATGAGCTACGGCACTGCCACCTACTCGGAGTCTGAGTCCACGTCCTCGACTTCGTCCTCGTCCCTCTTCCTCTTCCTCTTCGCCGACGCTTCTTTGCTTGAATCGGACACTGGGCTCTGCTTCTTCATCCAACCCATGTAGATATTTAAACAAAGGTAGGCATCCATTGCTGCGTACAGGATGTGATCTTCATCTAATGTCTTCGACTCCCATGCATGATGAAACTCGTGATGAGGTTTCTTCAGTTTAGCGTACGAAGGATCAATCATGGCTGCTGCCAAGGTCAACATTGAAGGTTGAGAGGAGGACACCAGGCTTGCCTTCTGGAGATTGAAGGGCTGGCCTACAACGAGACCTATCCGACGCAGGACTTCTTTGTCGTTCTTAAAGCCTACAGTAACGAATTTCACTCTTTTGTCCTTGAGGAAGTTCTTAAAATCCTGGCACTCAACGTCGGCATGGAATATGTGGTAGATCAAGCAAATGTTATGTACGCAAACCTGGAACACGGCGGGCTTCTTCCTCTCTTCGTCCTATAGATCCTTCTCTCGTCCCAGGACTGTGGTGTACTCAACATCTAGCCCAGCGACCCACTCATCCGTTGAACTGTTGAACATGCGTAGGAAGCGAGCAAGCCATGCTTTCACCATCGCAGATCCATGTGTGTAGATGACGATGAACTGATCGCCGGTGATGGCTCTAACCTGGTACTCAGCGGCGACCATGGAGATTTGGGAGGCCATGGATTTTGGAGGAGGGTTAGGAGAAGTTGAACTGTTGTACCCCGCAAAAACTGGGAGCAAACTAATGTGAAAGGACGGGACGACTGGGAGCGAACTGTTGTGAGGTAGAAGACGGGGACGAGTAGGGCGTGCGAACGACATGGGGTTGCTGGCTTGCCCGGTGGATAAACAGCTGCAAGCCCCCAAAGAGTTCTCGAGAACTATGCAGGACCCACTAGATGTCATGTCTACTAGACCCATATCGTAGGCCTGACGGTATAGCTTCTGCCTGTGCGCACGCCATGCCGGCGCGTGGATGTAACTTCACTCAATTCCGTCAACCGTCGCGCCTCCCACGACCTTGGCCTCCCTCGCGCGGTCGCGCCCTTTGAGACTTCGACCGGCTAAAAATGAGCAATTTCTTTTTGCCTACTCCGCATGCATGATACTCCCTCTAGTCCTTTTTACTCCCGTCAACCATTTGCAAAGTGTTTGACCAAATATATACTTTTTGTAAACACCACCTTATATTAATTAACCAGCCACACTAGTACACTCATTCGATACAATATTCACCACACAGGGTGGTACGTTATTTACAAGAATACCATCTAATCGATTGTCGAAGCTATACTTAGAGATTAAGTGTGCCACCTTATTGGCCGAACCGCTAATCTTTGACAATTGAAGATTGTTGATCAACTTCGAGATGCTCAACGCTTTCATCTTCAGGTCACGCATAGCAGACATGTCATAGTCCCCCGATGCAAGAGACGCTACCACAAAAGCGCAATCAGTCTCTAAAATTACAGGATAATTTAGTGCACCTTGAAATATGAACATGTGTGGGGTGTGTATGTTTTTAATGACTTGAGACTATACCTAGCCCGGCATGCAAGATGACTTATTATGCACCGTTCCCCATACCTGCAGGAAGCCCGTTCGTCTCCAAATCTTTTCCTCTCCATGTGTGCAAACAATATGCCTGCCAAACTCTCCTTCTCCCTCCGGCGGTCCCACCACTCCACCCCGTGTGAAAAAATCTGCATGCATGACTCTCCTCCCCCCACGCTTGTCCAATCCGTTGTGACCAGCAATATTTTCACCCCTTCGCTCCCCCGTAATTTACTCCAACAAATATGCCCACGTAGCTTTTACTTAACTTCAGGTGCATTGGGTCACTGACATACGAGCCCAGCAGTGTACTGGCCACATGTCAGTGATGCAACTGGACCTGTAGTTAAGTCAGTGCAGCTCAGTCCATATCTTACGTAGGTGTGCCATTGCTCGCTATAAATACTGTGCCTCCCACGACATCGCTATATCCTCCCCTCACGTTCACGTTCATCGCTATCTCCTCCCCCTCCCTCTCACGTCGACCACCATGGCATCTCCCCTCCCAAGCCTTAGGAGCCCCTCGCTGCACCACGCGGACGGTCATGCATCGCCTTTCCCTTCCTCGCCGCCACTAGTCTAGGAGGACGCGTCTACATTCCGCTCCTCGCCGCGACGCGACGCGTCGCCGTTCTGTTCCTCGCCGCCTCTAGTCGAGGAGGACGCATCGGTATTCCGCTCCTTGCCGCGACGCGTTGAGGTGGACGCGTCGGTGTTCTCAATCTCGCCGGCACGCGCGTCGGAGGACGCGTCGGCTCCCCGCTACGAGGAGAACGCCGCGCCGCCCGCCGAACCCCCCAGCCTTGAGGAGCTTTGGAAAGAAATGGATGTCGCCTTGTGGGAGGCTTTCCGTCCAGCAGAGCGCGCCAAAATAGAGGCGGAGAAGAAGGCCGAGGAAGAGAAGCGCACCGCGCAACAAGCTTTCTGGGAGATCTATGTCGCGTTCGAGAGAGTCAAGCAATTGGTTCTTTGGCAGAAGGCTCGTGCGAGGGCCGTGAGGGTGGCGGAGGACGCCCGTGTCGACGCCCTGAGTGCAGTCGGGCCCAAGCGCCACATCTACGCTTGGCGGTACATGGACCGGGTGCACGCTTCCAGCCAGGAGGAGTACCTATTGGCGCCGGATCACCACACCGGTGAGGTCGCTCTCGCCCGCCGGCAAGCCGCCAATCATCACCTCGCGAGTTGCAAGGCTAAGGAAGAGGCGTTGTGTCTGCGCACTGGGAAACGGTCGCGCACCAGGGCACTCGTGGCGCGCCGCAAGCGCTCCTGCGAGCGTTGTGGCTTTTTGGAGGAGTATAATTTTTGTTTCGTAAGGCGATCTCATTAGTTTTGGGACGCAAATGATAAATCCCGAACGTTCAGGAATTTTTAGCGTCCTTAACTAAGTATGTAAAAGGGAAAGTTTGGAAACGTTGTGTATTATTACGCATTTTGCAAGTACGTGCATATAGCACAAACTTTACTATATACTATCGTACTACACGTCTCTCTCGATATATGCTTGCAGACTGTGCTACTCCCTCCGTCCAGGTAAATAAGTCATCTTTGGTTATGCACGGTGACCAAGAAGGAGGGAAGACTTGTACACCTAGATGGAGGGAGTACTACTATTACTTACGTACGTGCAAATGCACGTTTGAACATTACGATGCGGTTTTTGTAAAAGTGGAAAAACAGCACTAGTCAAGCTTGTGAAACGATTCAATGCAAAACAAATGCAAAAATGCTCGTTTGATTATTTACTTTTAGCTTCTTTCTCTGTGGTTATTTATCTGTGCACCGTGACCAAGGAAGAGGAGAAAACGAGAAACGTTAATGTTTATTTGCTAATTAATAGTATTGCATGCAATTAACTAACCACTGCATGTCGTGTTTGATATCTCAAGTCATTAAAAGCATGCACACTCTTTATCTCTTATTGGTTGATATGTCAAGAAACAAGAAACGAGGTAGAAGTTAATGCACCGCGCCTAAGTGTTTTCGGATTATTTGGTTTTCGTAAGATGACTTACACACCTAGATGCACCGCGCCTAAGTGTTTTGAGTAACATTTTATCAGTTAAATCTTTGGTCAAAATTTAGCACAAATTACAATGGTGAGGAATAAACCAGGACGGAGTAGTAGTTTAGAAGCCCAAATAAATGAGTGAGGCGCCTTATTGTTACTCTCCACTGTGACTAGTCTTGTGGGAAAAGCTGGGGAAGCCGCCAAAAGAACTGTCCCTAGGAGTAGTAGCTAGGGATCGAGCGTCGGAGATGAACCGGAGAAAGTAAATGCAGAGAGATGAAATGCAAAAAAGACGGAGGGATGTGATGGTTGCTTGTCCGTTTATTTTACCAGGCCATTTATTACTGGGAGTGGTTGGGTTTTGTGATATGACGGCTTTACTGCCGCGCCACGAGCGGGGTGAGAGGTGAGACTCCCGTGCAGCGCCGCCCTCTACACTTGTACTACATCGGTCGTGGTTTATTAGTCCCCCATTGAATTTGACTGAAGATTTAACTGACAAAATGTTAGTGCATGTCAACAAAAACTATATCGTTGGATTCGTATTTGAACATAGTTTTGAATGATATAATTTTAGGTGACATGCATCAGTATTTATCGTACTATATATAATGTTAGTTCAACTTTTGGTCGTACTAATCTATAGTAGTAAGGTGCCCGTGCGTTGCACCGAAGAGTGAAATGCATTGATCGGGGAGTTGTTTATTTTGACAAAGGATGGGGGGGGTCATCTCATGTGTAACGGGTATCGATAGGTTTCTTCGGATATTATCTCATCTCTAGAGCTCACAAACATTCGGGTGAAATAGATAAAAAAAGGTATCTTTTGCAAACAAAAGCGTTCAACTGTTCAACCTGCATCCAAAACTTGTGAAGAAATAACACTTATTGTGCTTTGCAAGAAATGATCTTTAAGAATTAGTTTTTGAGTATCGATTGTTATACATGTTGGCTACAGATGACATGGCACTTTCTTATAGTCAACAGTTGGCTATACTTAACCATGCCCTTATACACCTAGACGGAGGGATTAAATCAGGATGACTTGCAAGGGGGCAGAGGAGATGTAAGAAATGGTTCATCATAAGTATTTCACCAGTACTGTAGTAAAAATTCATACATGGAAGATTCTAGACTAAACCATAAACAGATACACTTGTATTCATGCACGATACTCCAATAGAGCAAGATCCTGCATGGAAGTCTCCATATGCTTAGACAGCGGATTACATTGAGCGAAGACTAATGATCAACATTTAACTTGATAATGCGTATTTTTTTTAGAAGAACAGGGAGGCTCCTCCCCGGTTCCATTATCAAATGAAACCCAAAGTGTCTTACATCAGCTCACTGAGAGGAGCAATTCAAAGGAAGGACTGCGGTGAAAGCCACTCAAGTTTAACGACAAGCTTACAGAATCAAAAGCGGCAAAGACACGGGCCATAACCGCCCACACACACACTACATGTTTTCTAAGTGCACTTGATAATGCGTATCTCCAGGTGAACCTCCTTGGAGTCCCCGTGCACCGAGTCGGCGGGTAAAGGATAGAACGAATGCCATGGGTTTTCCAAGTCCACATTGGCGGGATAGTCCTAGCTCCTCAGATTCCAAGTCTGACCGATGAGGCCGGTTTCGCCGCCCACGTGACCCGGAGGGGTAGTAACATTGACCTCGCACCCGTACATCTGCCTCGTGTCAGTGTCAGCATCAGCGGCGACGCCGCTGACGCACGCTACAAAGACGGGGTGGCGGCCTGCGTGGGCCTCGTCGGTGCCCATGATCAAGAGGAAGACGCTGCCGTCCTCCTCCGAGACTAGCAGGCGGCGGTGATCCTCCAGCGACTCCTGCATGGTGAACCGGTAGCACGTGTCATACTTGATGTTCTCCGCCAAGGGCCAGTAGTGACCGCTGCACGCATCTGTGAGGTGATGCACCATGTCCGCCCGCGAGCCACAAAACGGCATCGGGCCACCGCTGCACGCACCAGGCCGTCCATGTAACGGGAGTGGCTGTAGGGGACATTGCGCCAGTTGAATATGTGAGCAAGTTACTACGAGATTTAATCCGAATAAGCACAAAATAAATCATGACGGCTATAACAGAGATGAAACTAATCATGTGGACTAGCATAGTAGTAGGATACAGAGTAGAAACATGAATTCTACCACGATTTCAAACAGGAAGGACAGAAACACATACGTTGCAACGGGAGCAGCACCGTTGGCGTTGAGGTTGTCGCCCATGTCGTTGAGGAAGAGGTTGCCGAGGTTGGGGAATAAGTCGTCGTCGGTGAAGTCGTGGCTGCCAGCAGTCGCGAGAGTGCGCTCCCCAGATTTCAACAGCGCCCGCTGAATGGAGCGCAGGAGGGAGTGGCTGTAGGGGACGTTGCGGCCGCCGAATGGAGCGCAGGAGTAGCACACGAAGCAGTAGATGGTGTCCTTACTAGTACTCCCTAGTCTCTACCTATCTATATCTATATATATACTCTTATAGAAAACCGAGTTGGTGATGATGGTTTGCCTGCCATCTTGTAATATAGACCGTCCGATCTATATCTGACGGATATAAAGCCAACTATGACAATTTTACAAAAGATAATCGCACCTCTCTCCACATTTACAGATAAGGCCTTACCTCGTGCTCCTCCCTATGTCTCTATCTCTACAAGTACTTTTTTGTATAACAAATCGAATAGTGCTGCACCGTCCGCTGCACGCCCGGCTGAACACGCCTCCTCGCCTCCATCATCACCAACTGAGTCTTTTATAGGAGTAGGAGTAGAGAAAAACCCGACTTGGTGATGATGGTGTGTCGTGCAATGCACGGGCATCTTGCTATTTTTTTTTGCATATAAGTCCAAACACCACGTAGACACGGTCTTTGAGCACGGTTCGTAGTCGTTCCACGATCGGGCATCGAAGTTTGTAACTATTTTAGATTAGACTATACTACTCCTCCGGTGCTAGTAGTAGAGCAGAGTCCTACTCTTCTACTCTACTCTAGCAAGATAGGGCATAGTACTGTAGGGAGTACCAGTACTGTGATCACTCAAGCAAGTTGTCTGGCATCGATATGACCCTACGCTGCTGGTATGTGTCTCGTAAGTCAAGCGGCGTGTTGTAGTCATCATCACCTGTCCACTTCCCGCAGCACATATTCGCTTCTCCATCTTTGTCCGCACATAATCTCGTCCAAGCTTCCATCCCCGCTAAGGCGCCTCCCCCCCTCATCCGAAACCCAAGCACTAACAATGGCAGAACCGAGCAGCGTCCGCCGAAAGAATGGCTGGAATTCGCTCCCCACAGAGGTAATCAAGCTCATTGTTTCGCGTGTGGACAATCTCAGTACCATGCCGCTCGCCGCGTGCTCGTCGGGGCTGTACCGTTTACTCAAAGCCCTCAGGCCGGAGCTTTTTAAGCCAGCTCCTTGCTTGCTGATGCCGCCTGATCTTCAGACACGGCATGTCACGCAGAGTAACGATCGTAGGGTGGCGAGCATCAACCCCCTTCACTGCGATCCGATCCCCGTCAGCCTCAGCTACGTTAACGGTATGTACTGGGTCGGCATGAACACGTCTTGGATGGTGCTCGTCGACGGTCGCGGTAGCTGGATGCTCGTGGAGGTCTACACCTGGCGATTGATCCCCCTTCCTTCGATTAACACTGCACTGCTTTGGCACCGCGGCCCAGAATACTCGGAATCTTACAGTAGCCAACATGATACCAAGTTTGATTTGCTCAAGGTTGTAATCTGCCAAGTGCCCACACGATCTGGGAATTATGAAGATTTCAGGCTAATTGCATTCTTCAACCGCGGTCTCGCCTATCTAACAGGTCACTGCGGTAAGTGGATAAATCTGCACGTCCATCGCAGGATCATACATACTCCATGGTTCTCTGATGCCATTGAACACAAGGGCTTCATTTACGCTGTCGACTCCTTCTATGGTTGGACGTATTGCTGGCCTACTCCAGTCATCGCTACAAACGGCTGTTACAGCAGTATGTTACATTCCTATGATATCATGATGGCTTGCTTATATTACTGTCAACATTTACTGGAAAAAAATTCATGCTCATAACATGCTGTTCTTAAGATTGACTAAATCAAGAGCCCTTTTTTATTTGACTCCCACTTGATATGATGTTGTAGGCCGCCTGGTGTCCCTACCCTTCCTAATCCCATAACCTTTCAAAGAAAAGCGGCATGGCAGTTGCAGGTGGTTCCTGGCTCGATCAGACGGCGGTGAAAGATTGATGATCGTTCGCACGTACCAGACGTGATGTTTCACGGAATACAATCACAGTCATTGCAAGGACTTTGAGCAGGATCCCAGCTTCTCTGGGCCTTCAGGAATTTTTGACTGGAGGCTGGTAAGTAGCCTTGGCACACGCTCTCTGTTTGTCGGACTGAATTATCCGATTAACCAGGAGATAACCGACGGCAAGGATCATGATGGCAGCGCGGTTTCGTTCATCAGGCAAAACTGTGTGTACACAGGGTACCATGCGTCTCTGCATGCACCATACCCTGATATGTGCCGCCACGCTCTGCAGCCGAAAGTAGGAGAGAGGGTCGCAAGTATCAGACTTCGACCTGCTGGCTGGAGTTTCCCCCGTCAGGCACCCATCTGGTTCAAGCCGTCAGCCAATCTCCACAGCTTAATAAATAGTAACGTCTAACTGAGCGAGTTAGTTAGATGCGTACACTTGGTGTAGTAGGATCTTTATTTAGTTTGATGCATACACTTGTTCTTTTTTGGTAGCCCTTTTGTAATGATGGCTGATGTTTGGTTTGGAAGAGAGAGCTGCGTCTTCACTCTTCTGGCATGCTTACTGCTTTTGTTGCACCCCCAGCCCTGGTTGTTGTTGCTGCTGTTTTCAATGTACAATCAGTAGTACATTTCGTCTGTTGGTTGAATATAAATGTGTTGTTAGAACGACAAACACAATGTTTTGGAAGTCGTTGCACGGTTCGGTCCTTTAGTGCCCCGTACCGTACGTAGCTCATACTATTTTTCATATGGAACACATTTTCCACTTGTTGATAACATGCAGCCCACTGATGAAGGCCCAATAGAGAAGCCCATAATTAACTGGAAGGGACGCTCTCACATGAATCCGGCCCAGGTACATGCTCACGGTCCCCTAAACATAAATAAGTAAATAAATAAATAAAGCTAAATGCTCATGCACCACTTTTTGGGAAAATAGGTAGCCCAGTATTTCTTTTTGAAGAATACCCAAGCTAGGCCTATTTGTTTTCTTCAAATTACTGGGCTGCAAATCTTTCAAGACGAGCAAATGGGATATTAGTTTTTTTTTGAATTTTGTTCTTCACTGATATCTTATACGTATTTCATTGGATTTAACATGACATAGTACTAACTTATTTTTAAATTTGTTTTAGTATGGCTATTAATTTTTGGATTAAGAATATTTCGTTCCCCAGCAAAAATTTCCCACATATTTAGTTAATTTTTTGACCCTGGTACTGACCAGAAAATGGCCGGCAATTCTAAAAATGGAAAATGGGCTGCAATAAATTCCATATGAATTAGAAAATGAGTAAAAATTATAAAAATAATAGCAAATGGGTTGTACACGCCACAGATTTCGAGGCTAACTTGTTTACGCAAGGCTTTGTCAGTGAACACACGATTCTAGCCACCGTGCTTCGTCAATCTCTGATCTTCCTGCTCCAGCCGCCTAAACTAGCGCCGGCGGGACTGCCTGCTCCCTCCTCTTGTGGCCCGCTATGATGCCGGGCACGCTTCCCCGGCCCACCCTACTCCCTCCGCGGGCCTGGCCGCACGCAATCAACTGCCCCCTTATTACGCGAAAAAAAATGATTCCTCCCACTGACATCTCGGGCGCACCAGTTGGGAGGCTGACCTGTGGGCCTACTACATTGACGCGTACGCAGGGCTTGTCAACTTAGTCAACTAACGATTCTAGCAGCAGTAACCGTTGGATTTGAATCGAACGGTCCTGCTGCTTCTTCAATCGCTGCTCTTCTTGCACCAGGTGCCCAAACCAGCGCCGGGGAGACCGCCTGCTCCTGCCTCCAGTGGCCGGCTGTGCTGCCGTTGAGGCATCATCGCCCCCTACTACTCCCACCACTAGCCAGGCCCTGCGGCGACGGCAGCCTCACACCGCAGTCGAACCAGTGAACCCTGGTACTCCTCTCCGCGTGGGCATCCACTGCCGCGTCTTCCCCGGCTCCGCGTCGTCCCCTTCCTAGGCCTCGCCGTCGTCCACCGCCTTGGTGCTCTCGGCGCGGCGTGGTCAATGTGGTCAACGACATTCCATCGGGAGAGTACTGTACGTGTAGAGTCTGACAGCTGGGTCCACGACCACAGCCCAGTTTTTTTGTGATTTGCCAAGTAAGTCGCTTTGTCAGGCCTGTTGGACTGCAAATCTTTCAAGACGAGGAGAGCTTTCATTCGGCTGGCCGAGAAGATGGCCCATCAGTAATGAGAAATGGGTTGTACATTTCTAAAACACATCAAACCTGCAGTTAGTTTCAAATATCTTTTTTTTCATTTTGAGATTTTAAATTACATTAATTTTTATGCGTGGAGAATTTGTTGGATTTTATATTGATATACATTTATTTTTAAAATCAGTTTGAATGTGAGTCGAAATTTCGGGATTAAAAACAGTTCGGACCGCACCGAAATATGCAAAATTTCGTATAAGTTTTTAAATATGGCCACGATATGGGCTGTAATGCTAACAAAAAGAATATGGGCTCCAAAAAAACCTTAAGAATTAGCAAATGGGCTGTAAATTATTAAAAATAATGGCAGATGGGTTGTATGCTGTTTTCCACATATTTGAGGCTTTCCTAAAAAAAGGTTGACGCACAAGCAGTGACTATTGGATGGCCATCCAACGGCCGTCGTGCTTCTTCAATCTCTGCTCTTCCTCCTCCAGCCGCTCAAACAAGCACCGGCGGGACTGCCTGCTCCCTCCTCCCCGCAGCCGGCTCTGACAGCTCGGTCCCACCAGTTATATCTTCATACACAAGGAAGTGCCTCCTTATTACGCACAAAAAAATGAATACTCCCCCCGTTAGCTGGGACCCAGTATAGTGGCAGGCTGACTTGTGGGCCTACTAAGTTGACCGGGACGGAGGGCTTTGTCAACTTAGTCAATATGCACGATTCTAGCTCCAGTGCCCGTACGATGTCCATCCAACGAACGTAGTGCTTCTTCAACCTCTGGTCTTCTTGCTCCAGCCGCCCAAACCAGTGTCGGTCGTGCCTCGTGCTCTTGCCTCCCGTGGCCGGCTGCGATGCGGCGGAGGCCTCATCGCCCCCTACTACTCCCACCGCTGGCCAGGCCATCCCTCTACTCACCCACACCCCCTGTTATTCTGCGGCGACGGCAACCTCACACCGCAGCGAACCAGTGAACCCTCGTACTCCTCTACGCGTGGGCATCCACTGCCGCGTCTTCCCCGGCTCCGCGTCGTCCCCTTCCTAGGCCTCGCCATCGAGCACCACCCTGGTGCTCTCGGCGCAGCATGGTCAAGGAACGGCTTCCATCGGACGTGGACTGTACATGGAGAGGCTGACAGCTGGATCCACGGCCGCAGCAAGGAAGTGCCTCCTTATTACGCGCAAAATAATTATTCCTCCACGTGACAGCGGGACCCAACGGACGGGCCACCATATTTAGCAAAAAAACGTTTCCCCCCTGACTGCTGGGACCCACCAGCTACACCTTCGCACGCAAGGAAGTGCGTCCGGGCAAAAAAAACAAAACGATTCGCCCCCCTGACTGCTGAGACCCACCAGCTACATCTTCTCATGCAAGGAAGTGCGTCCGGGCAAAAAAACGATGGCCCCCCTGACTGCTGGGACCCACCTACTACATCTTCGCACGCAAAGGAAGTGCGTCCGTGCAAAATAAATGATTCGCCCCTCTGACTGCTGGGACCCACCAGCTACATTTTCGCACGCAAGGAACTGCCTGACAGTCGGGACCCACCTGGTCGAAGCGTACGTAGTGTTGTCATTCTGGTCGCAAACTTGTACATACATATATACTGGTCGATGTAGAGGAGCACACGTGTCATAGTAGAGGCGCATACGTGTCGTAGTAGAGGCGCGCACGTAGCATGTACACGTACGTACAGCAGCCAGGGTGCAAGAAAGAAAATACGGCCACTTATGTGTACATACGGGCGGGGTCTCGAACACCTAGTCGCGCATACGTACGCCGAGGGCTCGTGTTCATGGGGAGGCAACGGAATGCTTTGTGTTCATGGGGAGGCAACGGAATGCGTCGTGTTCATCGGGAGGCAACGGAACGCGTGGGAGCCAACCGGCTTGGACGGAACATGCGATGGAAACGAGGCCTAGCGTACCGCAGAACGGAGGAAACAGACCTCCTACGGTCGAAACGGGGGTCCTGTTGATCAGGAGGGGTGTGCCGTACCGCAAAACGGACGAAACGGACTTGTGTTGGAGCGCTACGGTCGAAATGGGGGTCATGTTGATCGGGAGGGGTGTGGCGTACCACAAAAAGCACGAAACGGACTTGTGTTGGAGCGCTACAGTCGAAATGGGGGGGAGGGGTGTGGCGTACCGCAAAACGGATGAAACGGACTTGTGTTGGATCGCTACGGTCAAAGCGGGGGTCCTGTTGATCGGAAGGGGTGTGGCATACCGCAAAACGGACGAAACAGACTTGTGTTGGAGCGCTACGGTCGAAACGGGGGGGGGGGGAGGGGTGTGGCGTACCGCAAAACGGGACTCCACGGGATACTATTCATCTCCACCGTCGACCTCCTCCAGCCTCAACGGGCTACTGTCGACCTCCTCCAGCCTCCACGGGCTCCTGTTCATCCAACCTCCACCGCGCGCTACTCCACCGGCTACTGTTCAACCACCCCTCCACACGGGCACCCCTCCACTGTCTACTGTTCATCCAGCCCTCCACACCACGGGGTCCTGTTCAACCACCCCTCCACGGCAACCCCTCCACTGTCTACTGTTCATCCAGCCCTCCACACCACGGGTTCCTGTTCATCCAGAGGCAACGCCACCGCTCACTTTTCATCCAACACCCCCCCCCCCCCCCCGCAATGCTCACTATTCATCCCACAGGCAGCATCAATCGGCTTCAGTTAGCAGCACTAGCGAAGGAATCGCTCCATCGGGTTCAGTTAACAGCCATCGATCAATCGCTCGGGTTCAGTAACGCGTAGCCTGAAGTGCAATCGCTCGGGTTCAGTTAGAGCCCAATGCCTCGCTCGGCTTCAGTTAGAGCCAACGCCTCACACACACGCGCGTACGTACGAGAGAAACGCGCATCACTCCGCCCCGACCTCCCATCGTAACCGGCAACTCCCCGAAATTTTCCTCCCCCTCGCTTCTACCATAGTTTTTTCCGTCATGGACGGCCCAAAGAATGTCATGCAGCTGCGTCTCCGGCCCGCCCAGGACGAAAAACCCATTTTCTGTCATGATTTTTTGTCATAGAAGTAGGAGCCCACCACATTTATGATGATACCGGGTTTTGTCACAATTATCGTCATAGAAGTGTCATATGTATGACAGAAAAAAAATTCGTTCGGCCCAAAATGTCACGGATGTCTTTTTTTGTAGTGTATTCGATTTGACAACTACAACTAGTATATTATAAAAAACAAAGAAGAGTAGTAGAGATAGAGATAAGAATAGAGACTAGGGAGGAGCACCATCTACTGCTTCGTGGGCTACTCATGCGCTCCATTCGGCGGGCGCTGTTGACATTTGGGGAGCGCACTCTCACGACTGCTAGTAGCGACGACTTCACCGATGATGACTTCTTCCCCGACCTCGGCAACCTCTTCCTCAACGACATGGGCGACAACCTCAACGCCAATGGTGCTGCTCCCGTTGCACCGTATGTGTTTCTGTCCTTCCTGTTCAAAATCGTGGTAGAATTCATGTTTCTACTCTGTGTCCTAGACTCGATCTGTTCATCTACTATGCTAGTCCACATGATTAGTTTAATCTCTGTTATAGCCGGCATGATTTATTTTATAGTAAATCTCGTAGTAACTTGCTCATATATTCAACTAGCGGAACGTCCCCTACAGCCACTCCCATTTCATGGACGGCCTGGTCGATGACTCCAAGCAGCCCTTCGTCTACTGCTATGAGTACCCGGTGCCGTTTTGGGGCTCGCCGGCGGACATCGTGCATCACCTGACGCAGGCATGCGGCGATCACTACTGGCCCTTGGCGAAGAACATCGTGGCCACCGGCGAGGCCCCCACAGGCCGCCGCCACATCTCTGTAGTGTGTGTCAGGGGCAACGCCGCTGACACTAACACTGACACGAGGCCGATGTACGGGTGTGTGCTCACTATTACTACCCCTCGGAGGTCCGTGGGCGGCGACACTAGCTACGTCAAGCTGACTTGGACTCTGCCGAGCTGGGACCTTCCCGCCGATGTGGACATGGAAGACGCATGGTATTATTTGACCCCCAACAATGTGCATGGGGACTCCAAGGAGGTTCACCTGGACATCTGCATTACTAAGTTAAATGTTGATCATTAGTCTTTGCTCAATGTAATCCGCTGTCTAAGCATGTGGAGACTTCTATGCATGATCTTGCTCTATTGGAGTATCGCGCATGAATAAAAGTGTATCCATTTATGGTTTAGTCTAGAATCTTCCATGTATGATTTTTTACTACAGTACCGGTGAAAGACTTATGATGAACCATTTCCTGCAAAGCACAATAAGAGTTATTTCTTCAAAAGTTTTGGATGCAGGTTGAACAGTTGAACGCTTTTGTTTGCAAAAGATAGTTTTTTATCTATTTCACCCAGATGTTTCTAAGCTCTAGAGATGAAATAATATCCGAAGAAATCTATCGATCTGTTGGCAGCCCTTGGATCTGAGATCAAACGGTCGCATGCTAAGTTGCTGAAAATTTGCAGAATAACCCTCCAGGATAGGATATTCACCCATAGGTCTAGAATCACGCCATGCAACCATTCGATCTCAGATCCAAGGGCTCTTGGAAGCCCGTATCATGGGAGAATGGAAAGCCACTACCCTACCGTTCGCACGCTGGCAGTTCGCTCCTACTCGTCCCCGCACGTCCTTCAATACTACGGCGGTTCGCTCCTAGTCGTCCCGTCCATTCACATTACGGCAGTTCCACTAATCCTAACCCTCCTCCCAAATCCATGGCGTCCCAAATCTCCACGATCGGCGGTGAGTACAAGGTTAGAACCAGCACCGGCGATGAGTTCGACGTCATCTTCACTCGTTCTTCCACGACGGTGAAAGGATGCCTTTCTCGCTTCAGACGCATGTTTGAAAACTCAGATGATGAGTGGGTCGTTGGGCTAGATGTTGAGTACACCACAGTCCTGGGACGAGAGAAGGATCTAAAGGACGAAGAGAGGAAGAAGCCCGCCGTGATCCAGGTTTGCGTGCATGACTTATGCTTGGTCTACCACAAATGCCATGCCGACGTTGAATGCCTGGATTTTAAGGAGTTCCTCGAGAGCAACCTAGTCAAATTCGTTACTATAGACTTTTGTAACGACAAAGAAGTCCTGGGTCGGATAGGCCTCGTTGTAGGCAACCCCTTTGACCTCTAGAAGAATCGGTTGGTGTCCTCTCGTCAGCCTTCAATGCTGACCCTAGCAGGAGCCATGGTTCATCCTTCGTATGGTAAACTGGGGAAACCTCCATACATGTTTCATCGTTATGCATGGCAGCGGAATGTACTAGATATAGACCACATCCACTACGCTGCAATGGATGGCTACCTTTGTTCAATATCTACAAGGGTTGGATGAAGAGCAAGAGCCAAGTGTGCGGTTCAAGCAAAGAAGTATCGGCCAAGAGGAAGAGGGACAAGGACGAAGTCGAGGACGTGGACGAGGACTCCGAGTAAGGTGGCAGTGTCATTGCTCATGGTGGTTCTAATGCAGTGTCTACCAGAATAGTTGCAAAGTTTAAGTTCAGGCGTGCTTAATTTAATTTGAGGGGTGTGTTGTGCTGAGCCCCCAACAGAACTATGTTATGTTTCTTCTCGTTACTTTAACTCTTCAGTACGTACATACTAGTATTTCTTACGTTTCATCTTTTAGTTGGTATAGTACTACCACTCGTTTCTTCACATTATATACGTACAATATATATGGCCAACATCATATAGCCAGCAGTTTAGTTGTCAAAGAATTTCAGGGTCCTCAGTTTTGTCAAAGAATTCTAGGGTGCTTAGTTTTGTCAAAGAATTCCAGGGTGCTTAGTTTTATTTGAGGGGTGGGTTGTGCACTTGTGTTGGACACCATTATTGTGACAAGCCTTCTTAATAGTACTATATGCATAATTTGGCGACGAGCGCTCTCTATATGTACCGCCTTTTTTTATTTCAAGTTTTGCTCCATGGCGCAATTCATCGATACTACTACTGTACAAAAGTGGAGTTTATACATTTTTTAAAAGGCTAGAGGGTGGGGCAGTCTAGCTCGGTCGGTTTCATGAGAGGCGAGGGCCTTTGTGATTTGACGACTCATTACTGCTGGAAGGCGGGGCCTTGTGATTTGACTGCTCGTATAAATGCGCCACGACTTGAGGAGGAGCAAAGAACCATGCGGTATACTCAAGTTTTCCACTGGAGTAGTACTGCGACGGAGGAGCACGAAACATGGCAGCCCAGTGCCATATGGCGATAAAAATGATCTAATTTGCTAGTCATCTCATTGTTAGCATTGTTCTATTCATTCCCTAAAAAAAGCATTGTTCTATTCATGCCTCGCAGAGAACGTGACATGTGCGGCGAAACACCCGAAGAAAAAGATGAAACACAGGAGCAAAAGAAGAAGGAAGATTATCACCCCAAATGATCTAATTCGCCGCGGAGTTGTAACTGCTTCTTCATCACCACCACGACCTCCATCTCCTTGCGCATCTCCTCCGCCATCTTCTTCATTCTGTCCATGACGCGGGATTTTTCAACGCGAGCCTTCATCATCTGTTCCACGACCGCATTACGTACCTTGATAGTAGCCGGGTGCTCGATGCGGAGCTTCGCCAACTCCTCCTTTCGTTCCATGACGAGGGCCTGCAGCATCTTCATCGAGGAACTACTATTCTCATGCAGCTTCTTCCAGCCGGCGTTCTTCTCCTTCAACATGTCGATCTCGTGGCAGAGCTTCGCCTTGTCCTCCTGAAGTTGCAGGATTTCGTCGGTCGCCTTCTTCTCCGAGGCAATGCTCTTCTTCAGCAGCATCACCAAGCCGGCGGTCAACTCCCCCTGCTTATTGAGCTCAGCGGGCATGTTGTCGAGGCTCTCCTTCAGCAACTCCATCAAGCCTTGGATGAACTCCTTCTGCTTATTGAGGTGCTTATTGAGGTGCTTATTGAGCTGATCGGGCATGCCGTCGACGGATAATGACTCCAGCTCCGCCGGCTCGGCATGTTCGCCTCCGCGGCTAGGGCGCTCCTGGGAGCCATCGCCTGCATATGAGAGATCTTTCGAGGTCTCTGTGTGGCGGTGAGCCCTCTTTTTTCCGCGGCCTTGGTTGCCGCTCCCTTGTTACGAGTATTTCTCGACCTAGAGCTCTGCTCACCGGCCATGGCAACGACGAACGAAGAAGAAGCACTTATGAGGAGGAAAGGTAGAGTAATTTTCGGTTAGGTAGTTCCCCTTTTTATAACCTAAGTACTAGCACTAGTACTAATACCTGCATAGTGGGAACACGTTCATGTTTGGTACGTACTAGTAGGTGTGAGCAAGCTTTCGAATGTGATGGGAACAAGGTAAAGATTAATTGATGGTTTTGGTTTCGAGGCCTGAAACGGCTCCCGATGAGTTTAGCGGAACATAAATTTCAAGTACTACACTGCTCAAATGCGTAAATATTATGTTACTATCAAAAATTGGCACAAAATATGAAGGAGACCAATGGAAGTACTACTAGCAACCCATGATTTAACTACTCGCATGCACGCAGTGGAGTAATAATGTCTTTCTTCCGCTCTCACATCCACTCAATTTGCATGCGCTGTATTAATTGACCATCAATGAAGTGAATGACTTTACACGCGTCAAATTATCACATGGGGTGGATCTTGGTACAAAATTGCGTCCGCTCGTGTACCCGCGTGTGCGTGCGAGGGAATGAGTGCGTGCGTGGCGTGCGTGCACATCTTCGCTTCGTGTATGTACCGCCAGTATGGCTCAGGGAGGACGAGTACATTCTTCTGGAACTAGCAACACGTCATTGTGATCAATCCATGCAAGGAGTTCGCAACAACGCCTCCACATGTGCCACGTGGCTTCATGAACTGTAAGAGAGACACTGTGTAGCGTGCCATTGGTATTCTAATTTACGTGTTTTGCACATACTCAAAGTACTAGTAAGGTACACGTGCATTGCACGCATCAGATTTTGCAACCAAATTATGAATAAATACCACACTATAGCATGTAAGCTCTGAGTCATATATGCCTGATGTAGCCCTTCGTTTAATTCTTATAGTTCATCTCATTCAAAATCAATTAGTTTTTATAAAAAGCTAAGAACACGGGAATAGGAAAAACATGGGATTATAGTGGAATGTAGTCTTGAATCCTACAGGATTATACGAGTGTTTGATTGTGCATAGAAAAAACGCAGAATTCTTTCAAAGAGGTTTGAGTGGATGGGATGTTTCCTATGAAATCTAGTGCAAATGAATCATATGGAAAAATTCATATGGTTTACAATCCTACGAATCAAACAACCAAGATAGGAAAAATTCCTAATGATTAGAATCCCCAAAATTCCTTTGAGAATCCTTTGAATCAAAGAAGCCCTTAATCTATTTTATGATACATGGAATTGTGCGTTGTAAAGCATAAAGTAAAAACAAATAATGGCAATTCAACTAGAAAAAATGTTTGGGCAGTTATGATATGGAAGATTCTAGAACAAAAGAGAACCACTGTTGTTTTAAGGTTTGTGCATTATGCTTAAGTTCAACCATGGAGTCTGCTAGATTGTACATGTGGCAAAATCCGGTGGGGGGCTAGAAGATGGTGCAAGGGGCCGAGTGGAGGGAGACTATGAAGGAATGCACAAGTGCGAGATCGATATTTAGAGAGAGGGGGTGAGAACGTGCGCTGTTGCGCGCAGTGGCAGAGCCATGAAAAATAAATGAGCTAGGGGGGCCAAGCATTGCTAATCCTTTACGAGGAGGGTCAATTCATGAACTTAAACCATTTTTATCAGCAATTGTCTAATGATCACATTCATATTAGCCTTGATATATGGTGATGTTAGGGGGGGCAGGGCCCTTACTGCCCCCTGTCTTCGCCATTGTGCATGCGCCTGAGAGATGAAGCGGAAGGCATGGATGATGAGAGGGGAATGTTGGATATATAATTAATGTGGGTGTATTAGCTATATATGTTAATCCTATATAGAGAGGTATAGATTGATTGATGTGGACGGGGGAAAGAGGGTGAGACCTCACTGGATATATCGATTGATCGGTTTGTGTGGAAAACTATGAAAGACCTAGCTATATACACACATACATAGAGGAACATCGATCGTTGCGCATGCACGCGTGAGAGATAAAGAATGCCCGATATGATGGAGAGGGGGATGTGTGTGTGTGTGTGCCTTCATGGGAGACCGACCTGAAGAAAAAGATTGCATGTGTGTGATCGATAATGCCGACTGGTAGTGTGTGTGCATGCATGCACGAGAGAAAGTTAGTGGTACAATTATAAAGAGAAGACGACTGTGTGGGTGTAAAAGACTAGGTGAGGTCATAATCAATGTAAACTTGTATTCAAATATTTGAATAAGAGATCCTGATGTTTGAAACCCATGCATCCATGAATATAACGGAGATCTGCGCGGTGTGGTTTGGAAACGAGCATGTTGTAATGTATACACATTGAACAAGGTTAGACTGATTTGAATTTGAGATACCGATGGCAGACATCATTTGGCCACGTCGCATCCGTGCATGGACACACTATTCTAATTGGAGATGATGGGCGGCTTTCGCGTCACATATCTATATCTATACCCCTATATATATATTATATTTTGTATTTTTTTTATTGTGTGCAGGTAACTTTAACTTTGAAAGATGGTCGTTGGATGAGGCGAATCCGATGGTCCAAAGATGGCAAATTTTAGCACTACTGGCCGTTGGGTATCATCTAGATTCCACCAGATTTCGCCACATGTATAATCTAGAAGACTCCATGGTTGAACTTAAGCATAATGCACAAACATCAAAACACAAGCACTTCTTATTTGTTCTAGAATCTTCTGTATCATAATTGCCCAAATGTTTTACTACATGATTTGCCATTATTTGTTTTACTTTATGTCTTACAATGCACAATTCCATGAATCTTAAAATAAATTAGCTTTCTTATAAAAATTAGATCATTTTGAATGAAATGAACTATAAGAATTAAACGAACATCCACATCATGCATATATGACTCAAAGATTACATTCTATAATGTGGTATTTATTCATAATTTGGTTGCCAAATCTCATGCGTGCAATGCACGTGTACCTTACTCTAGTCTAAATGGTGTTTGTGTGTGTTGAGGTGCAAATTATCTTTTTCTTGGGTACACGTTAAGCTTGTTATTCCAAAATTTCAAGCTGCGCCTTGTTATGCCGAAAATTCAAGCTAGCGTCTCTGTCTATCGTGCTGCGAAACTCCCGCCTCTTTAACCCACGCCTTGTTAGCCCGAAATATTTAAGATATATTTGTCCCATTGTGCTCCGACAACTCCCTCCATCTCAACCCACTCCTTGCTATTCCGAAATTACAACGCGCGCGAAAACTCCCAACTTCTGTGAAATCCCGACACGTGAAATGCCCGTGGTACCCCTGAACCGAAAGAACCGCCTCAAATCGGTGGGGGTACTTTTGTAACTTACCCTACATTTCGGACAAGCGCGTCCCTAAGCCATGGTTCCCCACTGCCATCCCATCTGCCCACCCACTTGTACACCGAGGCCGCGAAAATCAGCGACGAAACCACACACGCTGCTCCGTTCGCCACCCAGCCGGAGCCTCTTCCCCGACGACGTCGTCCACAGCAACACCTCGACGTCCCTCATCCACCGTACCGGATGAGGATCCGTCGTCGATCTCGTCATCCCGTCGGTTTAGCCACCCCATCCTCCACCTCCAAGGATCTGCCCCGATGTTCCCCTCATCTTTCACGCCACCTCCATTCCCACACCACCGTCTTCACCTGCACCACCGGAAGAGCATCATCATCACCGTTTCCTCGGATGAAGTTGCGGCCTAATCGGCGCCACCAAAGAGGTTGTACACTAATCGCCGCATTTTCTTCTTGATTCGATCTCACGGTGCTGCCGGCGCTCGGTCCCGAGCCGACACGACGCGGCTCCATCCACGGCGGCGTCGCCGGCCCCTTCCACCACGGCGTCGCTCCCTCGGCGGTGACGTCCACATCAGTAGGAGCTGCTGCTGCTTTAGCTCTCGCTCGCGCTGCTTCTCTGCTCTTGCTCTCGGTCCCCTGCCTGGTCTGATCTTGCTATTGCTCTTTCTCGCGCTATTGCTCTCGCTCTTGCTCTTGCTTGCGATGCTGCTCCGATTTAGCTACACTTCAGTCGACTGAATCGACTTTTGGGTCAGTCGATTTTTAGGGGGTGGGTGGGGCTCTCTATGGTGAAGGAAGAACACGCCGCAACGAGGAGGGGGGCTCACCGGAGAGGTACCCCACTATCTATCTTAGGGTTCAGGATGGGGGCGGTGGTTGCCGGCGATGGTGGGGCGTTGGCGGGGCGGTGGTGTGGGGATCGCCGGAGAAAAAGCTCAGCACGGGGGAGCCTAGAGGGATGGCTGGGGCGGCGGCGGACCGGCGGTGGGGAGTGTTTTCGGGGCGGGCGGGGTGGCGCACCGCCGGCCGCGGGCGGCGGGGGGCTGTTGTTTGGCCGGTGGTGGCTGGCGGCTCAGGGGGGTGGAGGTTGAAGATGAACCGCAGGCCCTTGATTTCGTATCCAACGGCTGCAAAATCGACTGACCAGAGATGAAAAAGTCAGTCGACCGACATGTAGCCTCACCTTGCTAGTGCGTTCAGTTTCGACAGCAAAATTCAGTTTCGACAGCAAAATTCAGTTTCGACAGTTAAGTTCAGTTTCGACAGTTAAGTTCAGTTTCGACTGTTAAATTCAGTTTCGACAGTTAAGTTCAGAGATGAGCGGCTGATGTATTTTACATCTAGCACTTTGTGGTTATGTATTTTACGTCATGTATTGGAGATGCTATTAGAATTCCACTCAGGTTAACGTTGTTCGTTGTCTCTCTTGTCCTGCTTCAGCCTCGGTGTCGTACAACTCACTGGAGCTGCTCTAACGACGAAACCCTCCATCACAGCGGAGCAGTACCTTGGGCTCCATCTCCAGACGCCTAAGATCTTCTTCCCCTCCTTCGACAGCCAAATCAGCCGGAGCATCCTCACAGGCCAACCCAATCACGCTGAGATTGACATGGCTTTGCCAAAGAGGTTGTACACTTGTTGCATCTCTTTTTTACTCTACATGTTATATATATTGTCCACTGAGCACTCGTAGTAATGGGAAATACGATTATTTTATCCTACTATATGACAAGCAGTCAGGTACCAGGCAATTTAGCTATCCGTGATGGACTCTCTTGAACGCCATCATTATTTATCTCTGCGCGTTGGAGCTGTGCATTTGTCGATGGGCCTGGGAGTTGAGCTAGTATGGCAGTGGCCTGGGTCCAAAGTAATAGAAGTAGCACAAAAACATTTTTTTAGTGTAGGATTTTCCTTGCTCAAGCCTGCCTACTAGAATCACTAGTGCTTGAAAGGAAAAGTGAATGAAAAACATAGGAATTGGAAAGTTTCCTATGGTACTACTTTTCATGAATTTGGTGCAAAGGAAGCAAAGGAAAACTGTAGGATTTGTTCCTTTAGTGTCTCCTTCAAAGAAAAACTGTAGGAATTCTAATTTCCACTTCTCCTCATTTTCATATTCCTATTCATCAAGCACAAGACTAAGAGATAGTAGCATAATAGCATTATAACCGTACATTTTCTTGTGGTTTGACTTAATCTCACCATGCTTATTTGCATCCTGTGATCTTCCAATTGTTGTGAATCAAACACTCAGATTGGCAGAAATCCTGTGTTTTTAAATTCTCTGTTTTGCACGTGCATTCCTATCCTATTCCTGTCTATTTCCTATCCCTGCATTGTTAGAATCCTCAAATTCAAAAAGCCCTTACTCAATTACTTCTGTTACAGATATGTGTCAAAGAAAACCTTGTGTGGTTTGTCCTGCTCCTGCGGCGCTATGTTCCACCCCAGCTCAGCTGCCCCAACAACGGAAGGGTTCACCACAGTAGAGATCCACTCTCCAGACTGTCTTTCGCCGCCTCAGATCTTCTTCCCCGCCGCCGGCAGCCACAATAACTGCATTAACATCATCAACTGAGCATATGACCTTGAGGACTACACGGGTCCGCAAGAGAGGTCGCACTCTTCCATGTCTGCTTACGTTACACGTCACTTAATATGATGACATGCTACATTATCATCGTGTTCACCTATTAGACTCCGAGTCAGGTCCAAACTAATGCTGAAACTTGAGTTTTTAAATGGTTGTGGGGTACATATTGGGGCAGCAGTCAGTACTATCTGTCTACTATCTGGTTAATCTCCGGTGTCTACTATGAGTTTCATGTTGGATGCAAACAAACATTAAAGGAGCCATTATCTGTATTTTTAACTAAAGCTATTATCTGCCTGCTATCATTGGTTTTGGGTCTATCCACAGTTTGCTACCATCACTCTGGATTTGTGCATGCACTCCTTACAAAATCTCACTATGTTTTATTCCTATGCATGCCAGTTATTGTACACAATGGAACTGATCATGTAGAGCAAAAGAGATGAGCCTTGCGTGGCAATAAAATTTCATGCAGACGTCATTCCATGGTGGGCGCAAAGGCAGCCCCCACTCCACCCATTTCGGATCATAATCAAGAGGAAGATAACTGTTCTGAGGGGGATTCAGAAGGAGAAGACCACTCCTATTTACCCCATGAGGTCTTCGCTCTAACTTGGCATGCTGATGTTGGTAATATCATGCATATGGTGCCTTGCATTGCTTACTGTATACATTAAAGATGCCATCTGCTCAGTTCAGACATGCTTTGTGTCAATGTCATCTGTTTAGTTTCTTTATCATATATGTGAATCATGCAATGACATCTTGTTTAGCCAGGCATCATATATGTGAATTTTTCAATGCCACCCTGGTTAGCAAGTCATCTTATATGTGAATTATATCATGCCATCATTTTTTATTACGTGTTAAATTTGTCAACAATTTTAGTACACTCAATTACTCTTCCTGTGCATCAGCCATTCGGCACGGTCATGGAAAAAATCTGGAGTGGAAACAAGGTCTTCAGAGCAGATAATGCTATATGACGAAGCGCATGTCTTGCTGGTTACCGATAGCTCCTCAGGGGAGGATTCAGAGACGGATGACCAGTCATATTCCCCCCCCCCCCCCGAGGTGCATGCCCTAACTTGGCAGAGTTATGTTGCTCATATCGTGCGTATGGTATCTTGCATTGCTATGTCATTTGCTTAGTTTAGACATGCTTTGTGTGAATGCCACCTGTTTAGTGTCTAATTACCATATATGTGAATTATGCAATGACATCTTGTTGCAAGACATTATATATGTGAATTATGCAATGTTATCAATTATGTATGTGAATTATGCAATGCCATGCTGTTTAGGCAAGCGTCATATATGTGAATTATATCATGTCGTCTTTTTTTGTATTTCTCATTGCTTTTGTCGAGAATGTTTGTATATTCAACTGCTCTTCCTGTGCATCAGCCATTTGAATTGGTGATGGAGAAATCTGGAGTGAAAATAAGGTCTTCAGAGCAGACAATGCTACCTGCTGAAGCAGATATCTTGCTGGTTACAGATAGCTCTTCAGAGGAGGATTCAGAGGCAGATGACCAGTCCTATTATCCCCCTGAGGTGTATGCTCAAACTTGGCAGGGTTATATTACTCATATAATGCATATGTTGTATTGCAATGCTTAGTTTTTACATCATATACACAATAGTGAATGCCATCTCCTTAGTTGACACATCATATATGCGATTGCCCTCTGCTCACTTCCTTAGTATATAAATCATATATTTGAATTATGCCATGCCATGATGTTAAGCATGTATCTGAATTATGGCATGCCAACCCATTTTCTAAAGACATAATATAGTTATATCATCTCATCCTGTTTACATAGTCATCATATTTTAAATTATGTCATTCAATCCGTGAATTATATCATGCCATCATGTTTCCATCGACGGCATGTTTGTGATTTATGGCATGCCAACCACTTTAATAGACACATCGTATAGTTATATCATGTCATCCTATTTACATAGTCATCATATTTTGAAGTATGTCATTCTATCCTGTTTAGTTAGCCATCATACATGTGAAATTGTGTCATGCTATCCTGTTTAATTAGCCATCATATATGTGAAATTATGTCCTGCTATTCTGTTTGCTTAGACAACATAAATGTGAATTATTTCATGCCCTGTTTTCTTCCCTACTATCCATTGCACCTGTCTATCTTACAATGTCTGTACATTCAATTACTTTTCTTGTTTATCAGCCATTTCAATTGGAGGGAGTGATGGCAGTATCTGTGGGAGTAAAAACACGGTCTTCAGAAAAGACCGTGCTACCTGTCGATGCAGATAGAACCACGGTTGTACTTGCCCAAGAACCAGCCCCACCACACATAACCCACACTCATGCAGATTGTACCCCTACCCAGTTGGACAGAGAACCAGCTACACCCCTTCTAACCCCAACCCCAGCAGATAGAAACCCAGTTCCCGTTGACACGGCACCGTCTCCACCACAGAACACCCAAACACGAGCAGTTAGTAAGGCAACTGCAGTGCCCAAATCACGAGGACCACCACTCCGAACCCGAAGTCAACGCTTAAAGCAGAAGAAGAATTGTTCTCAGGTCAGGTTCCGTAGCTATGGTTCATACTACTTTGCTCTTGCATCACTGTATTTACTCATACCAACTAATTTCAAATTTGAAGGATGCAATTGAAACTCCAATGGTGCAACAGGTATGTTTTAAACCTGTTTCTTCAACGTGTTTGGCTGTTTGCTGTTGTAACTTGCTCTATGTTGATTTCAGTTTCAATTGAATAAACAGTTATGTTCTCATGCCATGCACATTACAAGTGTTGTTATTGCTGTGTAGTTTCCCACACTTATATTCTGTCTATGCTGCTTTGTCTTAAATAGATATGATTCGAACTGTATCTATCTTGATTTGACAACGTAAACTAGAATGATATAGACCATACAGTGACCATACTAAATAGATATATGTTTGTTTCATGTTGTTATCCTGTCCACCTTACTACTGAACTGGTTTACCAAAATGAGTTTAAAATACTACATTGTAAACCTGAGACTGCCTGAGATGTGTTTGTTTGTTTCTCTTTTAGAACGCGGATAAAATATTGGAGAAGAGTACCCTGTTTTGCAATGGTAAAGAAAGTAATGCAGATAAGGTTCAAGATAGTGAGACATCCCTGTTGGTCTCCAAGAAAGCCGATAAAAACTATATTGAAGACGCCGAGACAACCCGAAACTCCTGTCTTGATGTAGTGTTCGCGTTACTGGCTACCACTGCTGGTACCAGCTCTTCGAACTCGTTGCCTGAATCAGTTCGGCTTCTTGAGTCTCAACTTCAAGTTGAAAGACATCGATCAGATGCTATGCGACAGGAAGCCGAAGGACTGAGGAAGTCCCTGCAGAATTCAGATGCATACTTTCTGGTGCAACAGCAAGCGCTGGAGGACTTAAGCGCCAAAAAAGAGAAAGTTAATAAGCTTGCTAAGCATATTGCCAGCATTATGGGTACCCAGGATATTGTTTCTTGAGCTCTTCTGAAGTGGTTTCAGTTCTGGACTTGTTTTGTTGCAGCGTTTATATGCTGCTGTGCTCCCTATATTTGCACTGGTGGCGAACTTTGATGCCCAGTGGATGTAATGTGTGTAATAGCCGTGATAGCCTAGCGTAAGTTGCTTGCTTATTTATTTCCTTGTTGTCTTGTTTATTTGTTTGCTTGTAGTCATTGCAGTTCTTTTTCCGCGGTTTGCTAGTGGGTGCAATAACCTATTTTTTAAAACTAGGCCACAATAACCATAGGCTAATATTTACCTTAGTGACACTGGGCCTCCTACGGGCCGTAGAAACAGTGGGCCTTCTACGTGTCGTAGAAACAGTGGGCCTTCTACGGGCCGTAGAAACAGTGGGCCTTCTACGGGCTGTAGAAACAATGGGCCTTCTACGGGCCGTATCATCAATGGGCCTTATACGGACCATATGATCGATTGGGCAAACATGGGCCAAACAGACCGCATTATGGCCGTAAACGAGCTAGAGTTGGAATCGTCCGTACATGGGCCGGCCATAACGGGCCATCGTTAATAGGCCGTATTTGATGATGCTATGAAAACGGCCCAACGTATTAACGGACCACAAACGGGCCGACTATAACCACGTGCTGAATTTGGCCCACAAGCAGAAAATGACAGTAACGGTCCGTAAGTAAACGAATGCTAGAAATGAGCCCAAGAATAAATGGGCTCTGAGAAGGCCGAAAGATAACATGGGCTGGAAACGGCCCAACGGAATAACGGGCCTGAGGGAGTCCTGGATTAGGGGGTGTCCGGATGGCCGGACTATAACCTTTGGCCGGACTCCTGGACTATGAAGATACAAGATTGAAGACTTCGTCCCGTGTCCGGATGGGACTTTCCTTGGCATGGAAGGCAAGCTTGGCGATACGGATATGTAGATCTCCTCCTATTCTAACCGACTCTGTGTAACCCTAGCCCTCTCCGGTGTCTATATAAACCGGAGGGTTTTAGTCCGTAGAACGAACAACAATCATACCATAGGCTAGCTTCTAGGGTTTAGCTTCTCTGATCTCGTGGTAGATCTACTCTTGTACTACCCATATCATCAATATTAATCAAGAAGGAGTAGGGTTTTACCTCCATCAAGAGGGCCCGAACCTGGGTAAAAACATGGTGTCCCTTGTCTCCTGTTACCATCCGCCTAGACGCACAGCTCGGGACCCCCTACCCGAGATCCACCGGTTTTGACACCGACATTGGTGCTTTCATTGAGAGTTCCTCTGTGCAGTCGCCATCAGGAAGGATGCCTCATCCCATCTTTAAAGACGGTACTGTTGCTAAAGGAGCTTTGGCTATCGTCCAAACTCTCCGGCTAGGCAGTTTTCTTATGACCGCCTGTTCGGCCGCCACGCCGATGATGACTTCTCGGGTCATTGAAAGCAATCTTCACGTCAACTCGGAACTCGTCGAGCAGTTAGATCCGACGGAGCTCTCTTCCTTAAACGAGCTCTTGGATCGCATCGCCGCCCTGGGAGTCGCTACAGACTACGATCATATTGGGCCTAAACCCGATCTGAGAGAGATTAACTCTCCCCAGGTCACCCATCACGTTGCTGTGGTGGAGGAACAATGCGGTGACCCTTCATCTATCTTAAGGACTAGCTATGTCCGAATTCCTGATCCCTCCAAGCCGGATACCCGCGGAGGGGAGGACGTCGCTCAAAACCTGAACTAAGAGTCAGGCAACGGGCTAGATTCATTGGACAACATCCAAGAATCCAAACTTTTGAGTTCGGAAACTCCTTGGCTCTTGAGCCTCAGATTGGGTGAGGTTTCGGATTTAATTCCACCCACCCACCCGAACATATGCGATCTATCCAAAATTAGGCAACAGCTCGAGGAAACAGTACATCATTACTAGGCCAGATTCCTCCTGGTTATGAACAGGATAAAGGACTGCCGCGAGGAAGACGCAATTTCATTCTTCTGCAATAATTGCACGGACAAGGGAATCCTCAACGCCATAGGTCGCCGTGAAATTACACGCTTTGCTGACTTGGCGTCCATAGTACGAAAGTACTATGCGATGGAAAGCGCCTGGAAAACTGAAGTAATATTTTGGGACAATCCGGCCCTGAATACAAACCCTGTCCGAAATAAAAGGGTGCATTATCGACAGTCACCCGGGTTAAACACCAAAAAACATAAACCCCCTACAGGGCATGGAACCGTACTGGAGGGATGGCTCAATGGAACCTGTAAAATTCATAGTACAGAGGGCGCCACACCAACTCATAACCTTAGAGCATGTTGGATACTCCGGCAGGTGGCCAAAAGTGGCGAAGAGCTTCTAACCCCAGAATCCACAGAGCACCAGCCCAGGGATACCAGTACGGTATTAACAGTCTTCGAGACTTTTGCATCAAATAATATGCGGAAACGAACACTCTGCAACCTTGCCGAAGTCTACCAAGTAGCAACGATAAACCCATGGAGTGACACGGCTATTACATTTAATGCCAGTGATGAACCTAAATTCCGAACAGCCCGAGCACCAGCCGCATTGGTCCTCAGTCCAATAGTGGATGGCTTTCAGCTTACCAAGGTACTCATGGACGGTGGCAGCGGATTGAACCTCATTTACGAGGAAACCCTTCGAACAATGGAAATAGACTGGAGCCGCATTGAACGAAGTAGAACAACCTTTAGAGGAATAATCCCCAGTCAGGAAGCATGTTGTACAGGAAAAATCACACTGGATGTGGTGTTCGGCACGCCGGATAATTACAGGTCCAAGGAGGTCATGTTCCAAGTGGCCCCATTCAGTAGCGGATACCACGCTCTATTAGGGCGAGAGGCATTCACAATTTTTCAAGCTATACCCCATTACGGGTACATGAAGCTCAAAATGCCCGGGCCCAACGGAATCTCACTCTTTCTAGTGACCCGGACATAGCACTCTGCACCGAAAATAAGACAGCCGCACTGGCCCTTGAAGCACTATCCGAAGCCCTAGCGACCGAGGAACTGACTGCGCTGCGCTCCAAAGTGAACAGGGATGACGTGATACTCGATAAAAGATCCAAGTCCACCTCCTTTAAACCGGTAGACGAAATAGTCAAATTCCAAGTCCATCCAACGGATGCTACAAAAACGGCCTCCATCGGGGCGCAATTAAACCCTGATGTAGACGCCGCATTACGAGAATTCCTACGCGAAAATTGGGACATTTTTGCCCGGCACCCTTCAGACATACCAGGAATCCCACGCCGGCTGGCCGAGCACAGCCTAAACATCCTAAAAGGATTCAAGCCAGTCAAGAAGGCTCTTCGGTGTTTCTCCGAACCTAAGAGACAAGCCATGGGAGAGGAGCTAGCCAAACTATTGGAGGTCGGATTCATCAGAGATATAAAACATCCGGACTGGCTAGCAAACCTGGTGATGGTACCAAAGAAGGACAGATCCTGGCGCCTATGCGTCAATTTCAAGGACCTCAACAAGGCTTGCCCAAAGGATCCTTTCCTCCTCCCCCGCATCGATCAAATTATCGACGCTACCGCAGGACACGATTCATTGTGTTTCCTCGACGCATACTCCGGCTACCATCAAATTAAGATGGCAGAGCCTGACCAAGCCGCAACGGCATTCGTCACCCCATACGGCCATTCTGCTTCAACACAATGCCCTTCGGGCTCAAAAACATCGGCGCAACATATCAGCGCATGATTCAGACATGTCTGGCAAACCAGATCGGCAAAACAGTGGAGGCATACGTAGATGATGTGGTAGTCAAAACCAAGCATGTCGAAACTCTAGTAGACGACTTGAGGCTCACATTCGATAACCTCCGAACATATGACATCAAGCTTAACCCGGAAAATTGCGTTTTCGGCGTACCAGCCGGATAGCTCTTGGGCTTCGTTGGATCCGGTAGAGGAATTGAAGCAAACCTAGCAAAGATCCGAGCTCTGTCACAATTGGATATCCCAAAGGACCTCAAACAAATACAAAAATTGACGGGATGCATGGCGGCTCTAAGCCGCTTTATCTCCCACTTGGGAGAAAAGGCATTACCCCTTTATCGCCTCCTCCGGCGCACCGAACATTTCGAGTGGACGGATGCCGCCACGGCCGGACTAGAAGAAATAAAAGCCATATTGGCAACAAACCTGGTTCTGGCCGCGCCTAACATGGGCAAACCAATGCTATTATACATCACGGCAACTCATCAAGTTGTAAGCGCGGTGCTCCTTGTCGAACGAGAAACGGACGGACACAAGTTGCCCCTTCAAAAACCAGTTTACTACGTGTCCACTGTCTTCACTCCATGCAAGTCACGGTATCCTCATTACCAAAAGATAGCATACGCGGTGTTTATGGCATCCCGGAAGCTGCGACACTACTTTCAAGAGTGTTCGATAACAGTAGCCTCCGAAGTACCTCTTAACGACATTATAAACAACCGCGATGCGACGGGCCGGATTGCCAAATGGGCCATTGAGCTCCTCCCGTTCGACATAACCTATAAGCCACGGCGAGCTATTAAGTCGCAAGTTTTGGCCGACTTCGTCGCCGAATGGACTGAAGCCGAACTCCCTAAAGAGTACGGCACATATTCCAACTGGATCATACACTTCGACGGCTCCAAAATGTTGGCCGGTCTGGGGGCTGGCGTCGTTCTGAAGTCCCCAATAGGAGATACAGTTCAATACGTACTCCAGATAATGTATACGGACTCCAACAATGCAGCCGAATACGAGGTCCTTCTACATGGTCTCCGGATGGCAGTCTCCATGGGCATTCAACGCCTAGAGGTGCGCGGGGATTCGAACCTCGCGATATCCCAAATAAATGGAGACTTTGATGCCAAGGATCTGAAAATGGCAGCTTATCACAACACCGTCCTAAAAATGTCAGCTCGGTTCGAAGGGCTCGAATTTCACCATATAGCTCGGGAAAACAATCAGGCAGCAAACGTCTTGGCACGCATTGGCGCAAAGCGCGATGTTGTCCCCCCCAATATCTTCTTTGAGAGGTTGTTCAAGCCATCCGTATTATGGGAAGGGGAGTCCGGAAATAACAGCCCGGACCCAACCGCACTGCCCGACACCGAACATGCTGACACAACTGGAGGCTCTGCCAACGAAGTAACATCTTCAGCCCACATAATAATGGCAGTCATTGCCCCGTGGACAGAACCATTCCTAGCCTACCTAATCAGGCAGGAACTTCCCGAGGACCAAACCGAGGTACGCTGCATAGTGCGGCGATCTAAAACCTATAAAGTCCATGAGGGAGAGCTTTATAAGAAAAGCACCACCGGAGTCCTTCAAAGGTGTATCTCCGAAGAGGAAGGGCGGAATCTCCTGGCTGAAATTCATACCGGACTCGGCGGGCACCACGCCGCAGCCCGGGCCCTTGTAAGCAAGGCCTTCCGTACATGATTTTATTGGCCGACGGCCCGGGCAGATGCTCAGCACTTAGTCCAACGATGCGTCGGCTACCAGCTCTTTGCTAACCAAAGCCACATGCCACCCACCGCCCTCCGAACTATACCCATCACCTGGCCCTTCGCGGTCTGGGGGCTTGACATGGTTGGACCCCTTAAAGGAGGAACCCACAAGCAAAAATACCTACTGGTCATGGTGGATAAATTCACCAAATGGATAGAGGCCAAGCCTGTTAAGACGGCCGAATCCGGACCGGTGATAGACTTCATATCAGGGGTCGTACACCATTACGGCGTCCCCCACAGCATCATCACTGATAACGGCACGAACTTTACGGCCGACGAGGTCAAACTCTGGTGCAAAAACATGGGCATCAAGCTCAACTATGCTTCAGTCTATCACCCACAAACTAACGGTCAAGTCGAGCGAGAAAATGGTCTAATTATGAGCGGCATTAAACCCAGATTAGTGCGGTCCCTCAAGGAATCTAACACGCACTGGGTAGAGGAGCTCGACTCCGTACTCTGGGGGCTGCGGACCACGCCGAATCGCACCACCGGATTCACACCATTCTTTATGGTATACGGCGCAGAGGTAGTTCTGCCCTGTGACATAATTCATGACTCACCTCGTGTGCGCATGTACAAAGAAAGAGAAGCCAAACTCGATTAGCAGGACAGTTTGGACGCCTTGGAGGAGGACCATGACGTGGCAAAAGCCCGTTCCGCATTCTATCAACAGCAGGCTCAACGATATCAAAGCAGAGGAGTACGGGCCAAAACTTACAATGTTGGCGAGTTAGTTCTACGCCTGCCGGACAAGAAAAAGGACAAACTCAAGCCCAAATGGGAAGGTCCCCTTATTATTGACCAAGTCCTCACTGGTGGAGCGTACTGTCTGCGAGATGCATCGGATAACTGACTCGAGCTGAACCCATGGAACGCAGCCCGTCTCCGAAGATTCTACGCCTAGCGTCGGACTCTGTGTTCGCCTCCTTCCTCTGTCTATTTTTTACACATTAGCTATCTTATATTTCTCTCCTTCTCCCTCCCTTTCTCTTACAGCCTTTAAGGGCTCGTTCGCGCTTTGTTCGCACACAATTGACGCGCTATCCGCGCTCGTTATACCTGGGGGCTTCCTTAATAGAAGCTTACTTATGCGGGCTTCACGCCCAACACATGTGTCACACTTCTGCATGTACCTTTTATTCACCATTATATGCATCGATATGACTTAATTTATGGCCAAGCTGGGTTGCCTGGCTCCTGTGCTTACCCCTACGTTCCCGATTGTTTGGCTAGGCGGTAAAGGGAGCACCTCTGCAATTGTTACTGCCGGGTCAGCCGGATGTGTACCTCAGACTGGGTGAAGCCGAAAGCTAGCGTTCTTAAGGGAATATTCGGTCGGTGAACTAAAGATGATTTCTCACTTGTTTATTTATCTGCCCCCAGATGCTTTTCTGCTTTTTTCGTAGTCTGGACATGCACTTTAGGGCATGCCTCCCAGGGAAAGGAACCCCTAACGGAACTATTCTCCCTGGAAGATGTTTCTTACTAACCATGTAATATAACATAACTAGTTGGGAACTTGTCTGTTCAAGCACTAATGACTCCTACGCCTGGTCTCCATGCATGCCCCGGTTCTTACATAACCGAGAGGGTATTCGGACACACTCCGGACTATCGGGTCCCGAGGTTGAAGCGAAAAGTCCTACCATGACAAACGATCTACAATCCGGCTAGAAGGCATTTTACATGTCATCTTAAATTACATAGTCAATTTGACTGAGCATATTCCTCTTCAATACCATCCAACGGGATGTCTAGTTTACAGTCCTATTGGGAATATTTGGCAGCCAACTCTACTTGGCCGTACACTAAGCTCACAGGGATCTCCTTCCCATCGGCCCCCACAGGTCCGACCTAGACCATGTGGTTTGGGTTAGCCTTCGTGTACCACGTCTTCACCATGGCCCAGGCCTCCCGGGCACCTTGACGGCAGGCCGATATCTTCCATAATTGGAAGCGGCGCCGCGCTCCCTTAAGCCTCTCTGCCAGCTCTCCAAGGCCTTCGGGCATGGAAACAGATGGCCACAAGGCCTGGGCGACGCCTTTCATCACCTGTTGAACTCGTTCGTGCAGTTGTAAGAGCTCGGGAAGAAGGTCACCCGTAGAACCGGGCATTTCCTCTGCAGGACGACCTGTGAGCATACCTACAGACATAACTCTGTTAGTCGACTTCCTTGCCGAACTCTTTTTCAAAAGTTCGTTCAAGCACTTACTAAAAATGCTGCGTCGAAGCCGTCGATTCTCCTTCACGGAGTCCGACAGCTGGGCACGAACATCCTTTAGTTCCTCGCCCAGCTGGGTGTTGGCATCTTGGAGATTATTTTTCTCCTGCCTCACCCTTGTAAGCACGCTCTCGTCGGCCTTTAACCGGCGCAAGAGTTGTTGCTTGTCCGGATCTACTCCGGCGCCATCTGCAATGATATTGTCAGATTTGCACACATGCCGCACTTCACAACATACTTATCTTTCGAAGCGTATATTACCAGAGGGGGTCTCCTTGGCCTCCCCTGCCGCGGCTAGTGCGGCCTCAAGTTGGGATTTGCACTCTTCCAGCTCCTGGGACAGTTGGGTATTCTTTTTTGTAAGATCCTGCATAACAAATGATCCTTAAATCAATTATTCTAACTGTTTCAAGTCTCGGGGGCTACTGACATATATAACCATCAAATTTTCTCACTCGTATGTCTTTCACATACTGCTCCGTGGCTCTGGCTAGACCATTTTGAGCGGCACGGAGGTACGCATCTCCCGAATTGAAGGCATCCAATGCCTCTTGGGAGAAATAAGCGTCACGAAGAACTATCCGGCGACGCCTGTGATTCATGGCACTCTCCACCTCGGAATTGGTGGCGGACAGTCTGTCCGCATCCTCTGTCGGAGGAGCGTCCGACGCACGCCTCGTGTACGCCTCCACTTCTGGACCTGGCTTTGGAGCCTGGCTGGTGGAGGCTCGATTGGCAATCTCTCTGGATATAGTCCGGCGAGCCCTATTTTTCCTAAAAAAGGAGAGCACGGGCGTTAGTATGCATCGTAAGAATAATACCTTGGAATAAGGCAGCACGCCTTACTGCTGCGCCGGTGCCTCGACCCAGACTGCGTGTCTATTTAGCCTACCCGCCCTCGCGGTCCCCTGTTGGCTAGTCGCTGCAGGTTCGGCATTCCGCCTCGGGATCCTCCCCTGCGAAACATCATTGGTATACGGTGATCAAAAATAAGCACGGTTGGATCATCTTCGAAGTACTGGGACTTCGGTCTCGATTACCTGTGAGGCGGGGAGCAGTCCAGGATAATCGGCTGTAATAGCCACCAAGGCTTTGTTGATGCTTAGTTGGTGAAATACCCCATCGATCAGCTCCACGGATATGTCCGGATCCTCTTGGGAGGCCGGATCGAGGGACCGTTCCGGATCCTCGGGTTGTGGCAGAGGGCTGTATATATCCTTTACGGCCCGGCGCAATTCCTGCGTCCAAATCACAAGATAAGGTACTTAAACTATGGGAATATGGAACGGATGGGCAAAAAGAAGTGTCCGCTTACCCAGCTTGGAGGATTGTACATAGAAAATCTGCCCTGTGGATTGACGCGGAGGAACTCCTCCTCTTTCCCTTGTATAATGCGGACAAGATCTTCGTCAGGGCGGCAACCGATCCCGACCCCTTACGGCTGCAGCGGGTGGCATCATCCTCCCCGTTGAAATCCACATGGGGTGGCCTCTGTACTGAAGCGGCTGCACCCCCCGCATAATGCATGTGGCCATGACCCCGATCATGGTCAGTCCAGAATGAGCTAACAACCTTATCCGGCTCATCAGGTAAAGGACGTCCTTGTCATTTTCCCTCTGAGGGCTCCATGGATGCCAGCTTAGGCGCTTCTTCAAAGGAGCATTATTGAACTCGGGGAGGCCGATCCGAACAGGGTCCGGTAGGGGGACGTCTTCTATATAAAACCATTATGAAGGCCAGTCTTCGGACGCCTTCCTTGGGGTTCCGGATAGATATCCGGTCCCGGCGATGCACCATAGTTCGGCTCCGCCCACTTGATATATCGACCCCTCCTGAGAACGGGGCACAAGGCAAAACAACTTCTTCCACAGCGCGAAATGAGCCTCGATGCCCAAAAACAGCTCGCAAAGGGCTACGAAGCCCGCAATATGCAATATGGAGGCAGGCGTAAGGTTGTGCAACTGGAGGCCGTAGAACTCCAGGAGCCCCCGAAGAAATGAATGAATTGGAAATCCGAGCCCTCTTATCAGATAAGGGACAAGGCATACCCGCTCTCCTTTGGAGGGACTGGGGACGCTCTCTGCTTGCTCTCCGCCATTATAGGTGGCAAGTCCGGCTCGAACCGGGACCATGAAGGCTGGGGGAAGGAATCCCTTGGTTTCGAGCGTCACTAGCTCGCTGTGCGGGACGGAGCATCTCTCCCAACCTCCAGGCTGAGGGCTGGGAGGGCGAGAGGAGGAGCTGCGTCGACTGGCCATGATGGAATGGATCTCTGTCGGATGCGCTCCGATGAATGCTCGCGAAGGGAAGATGGTGTGATTCGGATCTAAATCCTCGTCTCTTTTATAGGCAGCTCATTTGCGCAGCTAGGGGGTAAATGTAAAAACACCCTGGCTTTTCGCATTCGTTTGACACGTGGAAGATGGCCATTATTGGGCGTGGAAGCCAAGGAGCGCAATATTCACGAGAAACCAGACACTATTCAACAGGTACACAGAATTTGGAGAAGAACCCGCCTTGCAATGACGAAGACAATCAGCGCGCTGGACTCATCGTCATTGAAGCCTGGTTCGGGGGCTACTGAGGGAGTCCTGGATTAGGGGGTGTCTGGATGGCCGGACTATAACCTTTGGCCGTACTCTTGGACTATGAAGATACAAGATTGAAGACTTCGTCCCGTGTCCGGATGGGACTTTCCTTGGCGTGGAAGGCAAGCTTGGCGATACGGATATGTAGATCTCCTCCTATTGTAACCGACTCTGTGTAACCCTAGCCCTCTCCGGTGTCTATATAAACCGGAGGGTTTTAGTCCATAGGACGAACAACAATCATACCATAGGCTAGCTTCTAGGGTTTAGCCTCTCTGATCTCGTGGTAGATCTACTCTTGTACTACCCATATCATCAATATTAATCAAGCAGGAGTAGGGTTTTACCTCCATCGAGAGGGCCCGAACCTGGGTAAAAACATCGTGTTGTCTCATGTTACCATCCGCCTAGACGCACAGTTCGGGACCCCCTAACCGAGATCTGCCGGTTTTGACACCGACAGGGCCGTTATTGGGTATAAAGTGATACACTGTTCATTACGGGCCAGTTTCACCACGACCGTTAATGGGTGTAAAGTGATACACTGTTCATTACGGGCCAGTTTCATCACGGGCCGTTAATAGGCCAAGAGTTACATAGGGCCTCATATGGGCCAAAAGACGTCATGGGCCATACATGGGCCAGAAGTGAAAACGGGCTGGAATCATATTGGATGGCCCAGATGACGCTACTGGGCCAAATTCGGATAGGGCGTAACGGGCCTTGGGTTAGCGGGTTGTAAATGGGCTATATGCGAACAGGCCGTTAACAGGCTTTCCATGGGCCGGCCCGCCACCTTTTGACCAAGTCAAACGGGCCAGCCTTTTCAGAGGAATGGGCCTCTGTTGGGTCGTGCCACGTGTCCACGTATCATAGGCGCCTTCTGTCCAATGAGTGGATGACATCTGTCCTAGCGATGAGCCGACACGTGTTTCCTCCAGCCAATGATGATTTTACACGTGGAAAATCCCCATTGGTCGGGGCTGTTAACGGGTTATCGGATCCAAAACCCGACCCGATAGCTTAACAGCGTTCCGTTATGGTGGATGCCACGTGTCGGTCACCCTTGACGAAAGCACTTCTGTGACGCGCGATTTATCGTCATAGAAGTGGACACTCCCGTGATGATAATTTTGGTAATGTCATGGAACACTTCTACGACAGCACACGTATGACTATCTTGATTATGTCATAAAATCGTCATGGATGTACATGCATGACAAAAAACGCGACCTACTTTGACAAACACGTATCATTACGGAAGTGTATTTTTTTGTAGTAGTTGTTGTGTGTTCTAGGCGCCTCCCCCTCATATATATAGGTGGGAGGGAGAGGGGGCAGCCAAGGGGGCGCCCAAGTAGGAGGAATCCTACTTGGGACCCTAATCCTATTTGCCTCCCCCCTTACCATATTTCCCGAAGGGGGAAGGAAGGAGGAGGGAGGAGAGAAGGAAGGGGGAGGCCGAATCCCTCCCCTTCCTTTCTCTCTTCTCCTCTTTCCTCCCCCTATTTCGGACAACATGGGGCGCACAAGGCCCCGAGGGGCTGGTCTTTCCCCTTATTGGCCCATTAGGCCCATGTAGTTGCCGGGGGGATGCCCGGAACCCCTTCCGGTGACCCGATATGTACCCGGTACCCCCGGAACACTTTCGGTGTCCGAATACCATCATCCTATATATCAATATTTACCTCTCGACCATTTCGAGACTCCTCGTCATGTCCATGATCTCATCCGGGACTCCGAAAAAGTTCCGGTCACCAAATCACATAACTCATATAATACAAAATCATCATCGAACGTTAAGCGTGTAAACCATACGGGTTCGAGAACTATGTAGACATGACCGAGACACCTCTTCGGTAAATAACCAACAGAGGAACCTGGATGCTCATATTGGTTCCCACATATTCTACGAAGATCTTTATCGGTCGTACCGTAATGACATCATACGTTATTCCCTTTGTCATCAGTATGTTACTTGCCCGAGATTCGATCGTTGGTATCTTCATACCTAGTTCAATCTCATTACCGACAAGTCTCTTTACTTGTTCTGTAATACATCACCCCGCAACTAACTCATTAGTCACATTGCTTGCAAGGCTTATCATGATGTGTATTACCGAGAGGGCCTAGAGATACCTCTCCGATACTCGGAGTGACAAATCCTAATCTCGATATATGCCAACCCAACAAACACCTTCGGAGGTACCTGTAGAGCATCTTTATAATCACCCAGTTACGTTGTGACATTTGATAGCACACAAGGTATTCCTCCGGTATCCGGGAGTTGCATAATCTCACAGTCAAAGGAATATGTATATGACATGAAGAAAGCAATAGCAATAAAACTGAATGATCAATATGCTAAGCTAATGGATGGGTCTTGTCCATCACATCATTCTCCTAATGATGTGATCCCATTCATCAAATGACAACACATGTCTATGGTTACGAAACTTAACCATCTTTGTTTAACGAGCTAGTCTAGTAGAGGCTTACTAGGGACACTGTGTTTTGTCTATGTATCCACACATCTATCAAGTTTCTGGTCAATACAATTTCCTTCACTATCCATGGAGATACATAGCAACGAGGGGGAGAGTGTGTCTACGTACCCTCATAGACCGTAAGAGGAAGCGTTTATCAACGCAGTTGATGCATTCGTACACCTTCATGATCCGTCCCGATCAAGTATCGAACGTAGGGCACCTCTGTGTTCAGCACACGTTCAGCTCGATGACGTCCTCGCCTTCTTGATCCAGCAAGAGGGGCGAAGTAGTAGATGAGTTCCGGCAGCACGACGGCGTGGTGACGGTTGGTGATGAAGAGCAATCTCCGCAGGGCTTCGCCAAGCACTATAGAAACTAGATGGGGATAAACTAGAGGGGACTGGGTTGCCGGGACACGGCTTGGTGAATCTTGATGTCCCTTCGCTGCTAGCCCTGTCCCTCTATTTATATGTTGAACCTTGGGTCGAAACTTGGAGTAAAATCCTCCTCAAAGTCAGTTTTCCCCGCAAGGAAGAGTCCTTCTCGGACTTCCAGGACCAGACACCATGGGCCTCGGCATCTGGCCCAGGGCTAGGCGCCAGGGTCTCCGGCGTTTGGCCCCCTGGCCTCCACAGAACCCCTTTTGCACTAACTTAAAGCCCTGTGGGTCTTACCCCTTGGCCTAACCATATCATCATATATATCAATCTCTACCTCCGGACCATTCCAGAGCTCCTCGTCATGTCTGTGATCTCATCCGGAACTCCGAACAACATTCGGTCAGCAACATGCATAACTCATATAATACCATATCGTCAACGAACATTAAGCGTGCGGACCCTACGGGTTCAAGAACTATGTAGACATGACCGAGACACCTCTCCGGTCAATAACCAATAGCGGAACCTGGATGCCCATATTGGCTCCTACATATTCTACGAAGATCTTTATCGGTCGCACCTTTATGACAACATACGTAATTCCCTTTGTCTATCGGTATGTTATTTGCCCGAGATTCGATCATCGGTATCTTCATACCTAGTTCAATCTCGTTACCGGCAAGTCTCTTTGCTCATTCCGTAATACCTCACCTCGTGACTAACTCCTTAGTCGTTTGCTTGCAAGCCTATAATGTGTATTGCCGAGAGGGCCTAGAGATACCTCTCCGATACTCGGAGTGACAAATCCTAATATCGATCTATGCCAACCCAACAAACACCTTCGAAGATACATGTAGAGCATCTTTATAATAACCCAGTTATGTTGTGACGTTTGATAACACACACAAGGCATTCCTCCGGTATCCGGGAGTTGCATAATCTCATAGTCGAAGGAATATGTATTTGTCATGAAGAAAGCAATAGCAACAAAACTGAACAATCATTATGCTAAGCTAACAGATGGGTCTTGTCCATCACATCATTCTCCTAATGATGTGATCCCGTTATCAAATGACAACTCATGTAAATGATTAGGATACCTTAACCATCTTTGATCAACGAGCTAGTCTAGTAGAGGCTCACTAGGGACACGGTGTTTTTTTATGTATTCAAACATGTATTAATGTTTCCGATCAATACAATTCTAGTATGAATAATAAACCTATCGTGAATAAGGAAATATAAAATAACAACTTTATTATTGTCTCTAGGGCATATTTCCTTCAACCTCCGCCTTCTTCTGCGCAACTATCTCCAAGCCCAGGTCCATCTCGTCCTCCCCTCTTCAAAATTGAACACGAGTGTGTGCTCCTCCGGTTGCACCATGTTACTTGTGAGCTGTGTTGGAATTTTCACCGACAACCAAAAGAATGAAAACCAAACAGGAAAAAACCAAATAAAGATAGTAGATAAATAAGAAGAAAAAATGAATGTAATTTATTTATTTTTTTAAATGATAAACATGATTTTTTTTCTTGGAAAAATGAAAAAATATGAATTTTGGAATAGTTATTGAAACTTGTGAATTTATGAAAAAAAGAACAAAACTAAAAAAATGAGTTCAACTTTTGAAAAATAGAAAAAGGAATACAAAAATAGAAACAACCAAAATATTGAAAAGCAAACAGGAAAAAAACCAAATAGAGAAAGTAAACAAATAAGAAGAGAAAAGTTGAACATATTTTATTTAAATATATTTTTATAAACATGATTTTTTAGAAAAATTAAGAGGAGAGGAAAATCAATGAAAAAAAGATAAAAGAAAAAACAAAAAAATATGAAGATTCCAAAACAGAAAAAAAATGTATCCTAGCTACTTGGGCCGGCTCATCTACGGTTTGTTCGTTGTTGAGGGTGGGCTTGCAAGTAGGACAAAAAAAGGTCGACACTAGTCGAGGGTGGACTTGCAAGTGGGATAAGAAAGTGTTGAGCCCAGGTTGCAAGTTGACCATGGACTTCCAACTTGGAGTCGGGGACAAAAACAAGTTGAACCTCGATTGCTAATCAAGGATGTACTTGCAAGTGGGGCTAAAAAAACTCGGTCCCCAGGTGCGAGTCTAGAGCAAACTGCCCATTTGTAAAATGAAATCCAAATGCGCAAACTCGCTGGGCTGGATGAAAACATAATGTTGCGGGCATGCTACAATCATTTTTTCTTTTTTCTTAGAACTTACAACCCATTTGCTTCTTTACCAAGTACACGCATTTGCTGGGCTGACTAAACAGAGAAATGTTATAAAAAATAAAACTGGGCGGCACATCTCGTTTGGGCAAGAGACTTTCTTTAATAATTTACATGATGGGTGAAAAATATCTAAATGTTCATGCAAAGCAACAAACGAAATGCAAGAACTGTCACGCAGAAGTCACACAGTATGCTGATCGTTCTGAAATGATAAAAAGTATGGGATTTCATAAAAGATTCATACATAGAGATCTAAACTCATGGAAGGGCCCGGCCAGCAAACGAGATCTCTTACATCCAAAGGACCATGCCAATCGAAGATGAACCATTCACCGAGCCGAGTATGTGCAAGACAAGACACGGCTAGATAAGTCAAATAGAAGATATTGCTTTTACTCCTTTTTTTGTTAAGAAAAATGGCCGCGCCGTAAAGGATTCGAACCTGCATCCTCCTCCTCAACGGCTAACTGGTGTAACCATCCCACCAACAAGAGCAGTCATGCTACCAGTCATGCTACCAATATAACCTATTTGTCTTTTATTCAATCCTTTTTTATTTTCCTTTTTTCCTTTTTTGGTTTCTGTTTCTTTTTTCTTTTTTCCTTGACCAGTGAATTGTCCGAAAATACGTGATTTTTTTTCAAATTAGTGATTTTTCTTGAATTTCTTGAACTTTATTTCAATCGATGAACTTTTTTCAATATCCATGAACTTTTTCTCAATTTCGCGGAGCCGTAGACGTGCTCGGGGAGGCCGGGGACGGATTGGAGTGGTGGCAATCGACGACGGACGACGATGTACATGGTGCAAACGAAGTTGATGGCGAGCGTACAGGGCGGCTCCACTCGAATTTACACTCTGGATGGACGTAGTCGACGGTGGAAATCCTCCTGGACTCGTCGGTGCGGAGAACGGTTGCCGGTGGCCACGGCCTTGATGACGACGCGGTGACATCCCGCCCAGCCGTCGAGACAGAGAGAGAGGGGGAAAGGGTGAGCGAGAGGAGGGGCCGAGCGCAGGGGCTAGGGTTTCGCGAAAGGGGCCCGGGGGCGGCCTTGTAGGGTGTCGAGGAGGGAGGATGGCCACCACGCAGCTGAGGCACTGTCATGGCGGCCAGATGCTCGCCACGACCCCCTCCTTGCCCTGTAGCGAGGAGGGAGGTGAGTAGGGCGTGGGCTCGGCTCCTCCCAGGCCACCTGGGCCATTTCCTATATGTTTTTCTTTTATAGTTTATGTTTTGCATTTTAATTATACAACATATATGTTTTGTAAAATAAGATACTTTGGTCCATAATTTACAATGCTAATTTAGGCAGTACCACAAAATGGTTTGGGAGGCTCTTAAAATAGTTTGGATTTTTATAAACATAAAATGCAATTAAATATTATGTTGGCCCCCGATTTTACTTTATTTTTGGTCAGTAAATCATTTTATAAAATGTTGCTTTCTATATGGTAAATACTTAGTGAAATTTTGCAACTTATCGAACTTTTTTTTACTGATCGAAGAAATGATAATTTAACTTGCAACTTAATTTGAATTTTGACTTTGATTTTATTAAGTGGAAAATTTGCATAGTAATCATGATGACATGACCACCATCAGGGGAAGATTACTGTAGCGTGATTCTCGAGGTGTTACAGTGAGAAAACTTATCAGTTAGTACTTCCTGCAGAGATAAGCCACTGACTGGAAGCAGAGATAAGTGACTGACAGGAAAGTAAGGCGGCAGTTGAGGCAATGAACCACCCAAAGTATTTGTTCAGTTCCAGAGAGGTATTAGTTTATTTTATCAATGCCAATCAGCTCAACACTCAAAGCATTGCTATGTATCATCGGTTGCAAAGATTTAATGTGAAAAATAAAGGACTTTCTCATGATAGTAGCAAAACAGTAGCACGATACCAATAGAGATGACATCACACTAATCTGGATGAAGGCCTTAGGCCAGTATGAACCTGTACAAGGAAGCTTATTCAAGTAATTCCAGAAGAGAAGATAAAGCAATGACTAGAATCATTCAATAGTATATCCTTTCACTACAAATTTTGCTCTATTTTGCGACGCTTCACTTGTGTCATGTATAACCCTTTTTCTCACGGAAAATATGCTGGTGACGTTTTCCGTCCATCACTCCCACCGTCACTGAAGCACCGTCATAGAAAATAAAATTTTGACAGTACAATTTTTTTCGTCACGCGAGATCACATTTTAGGTGACGAACCTAAAAATGTCATCAATGGCAATCTTCGGTGACGGCCCGGAATGTCACGTACAATAGCCCAGTCTGTCGTCTAAGATCTTTTTGGCGACGATAATCCCGTCCTCGATGATCGGTTCGTAGGTTTGACCAGTCAGAGATTCTGTCAGGTGGGGCGAGCAATTGCTGACGTGGCTTCTTCCATGTGGGTCCGTCATGAATTGTCTCGCCGATGGTCCCATCAGTAATAACTCTCCGTTACTTTTTACCGGTCAATGCTGCTTTAGTTTCATTGCTCGCAACTCATTAGATCCTTGCGATGCAGCCTAGACGATGAACTTTAGCAATCCATGGGTTGGGATTGCCTGTGCAGGACGACGGTGATATGTCTCCAACGTATCTATAATTTTTGATTGTTCCATGCTATTATATTATCTGTTTTGGATGTTTAATGGCCTTTACTATGCACTTCTGTATTATTTTTGGGACTAACCTATTAACCGAAGGCCCAGTGCAAATTGCTGTTTTTTTGCCTATTTCAGTGTTTCGCAAAAAAGGAATATCAGACGGAGTCCAAACGGAATGAAACCTTCGGGAGAGTCATTTTTGGAACAAACGCAATCCAGGAAACTTGGAGTGGATGTCAAGAAAGAAACAAGGAGACCACGATGCAGGAGGGCACGCCCACGGGGGTAGGCGCGCCCCCACCCTCGTGGCCTCCTCGTGGCTCCCCTGACCGACTTCTTTCGCCTATATATACTCATATACCTTGAAAACATCCGAGAGCACCACGAAACCCTATTTTCACCGCCATAACCTTCTGTACCCGTGAGATCCCATCTTGGGGCCTTTTCCGGCGCTCCGCCGGAGGGGGAATCGATCACGAAGGGCTTCTAGATCAACATCATAGCCTCTCCGATGAAGCATGAGTAGTTTACCACAGACCTTCGGGTCCATAGATATTAGCTAGATGGCTTCTTCTCTCTCTTTGATTCTCAATTCAAAGTTCTCCTTGATCTTCTTGGAGATCTATTCGATGTAATTCTTTTTGCGGTGTGTTTGTCGAGATCCGATGAATTGTGGGTTTATGATAAAGATTATCTATGAACAATATTTGAATCTTCTCTGAATTCTTTTATGTATGATTTGTTATTTTTGCAAGTCTCTTCGAATTATCATTTTGGTTTGGCCTACTTGATTGATCTTTCTTGCAATGGGAGAAGTGCTTAGCTTTGGGTTCAATCTTGCGGTGTCCTTTCCCAGTGATAGCAGGGGCAGCAAGGCACGTATTGTATTGTTGCCATCGAGGATAAAAAGATGGGTTTTATATCATATTGCTTGAGTTTATCCCTCTACATCATGTCATCTTGCCTAATGCGTTACTCTATTCTTATGAGCTTAATACTCTAGATGCATGCTGGATAGCGGTCGATGTGTGGAGTAATAGTAGTAGATGCAGAATCGTTTAGATCTACTTGTCGCGGACGTGATGCCTATATACATGATCATGCCTAGATATTCTCATAACTATGCACTTTTCTATCAATTGCTCGACAATAATTTGTTCACCCACCGTAATACTTATGCTATCTTGAGAGAAGCCAGTAGTGAAACCTATTGCCCCCGGGTCTATTTTTCATCATATAAGTTTCCGATCTACTTTATTTTGCAATCTTTACTTTCCAATCTATATTGTAAAAATACCAAAAATATTTATCTTATTATCTCTACTAGATCTCACTTTTGCAAATGGCCGTGAAGGGATTGACAACCCCTTTATCGCGTTGGTTGCAAGGTTCTTATTTGTTTGTGCAGGTACGAGGGATTTGAGTGTAGCCTCCTACTGGATTGATACCTTGGTTCTCAAAAACCGAGGGAAATACTTACGCTATTTTGCTGCATCACCCTTTTCTCTTCAAGGGAAAACCAACGCATGCCCAAGAGGTAGCAGACGGCGACATGCAGGAGGAGCGACGAAGACCGGGGGCTGTGCGGGATGAGCGCGCAGATCGGGTTGGGACCCCTGCGTAGTATGCGTGGCGGCTATGCGGAGGGGGAATTTTTGGTCTTTTTCCAGGGAATTAGACTGATTGGTTGGTGTTAGCGAACCGAATGCTCACCTTTACCTTTTTTTCATCATAATGATGATATATTGTTTTGGTATTAGTCAGATGGCAACTTTACCTTTTTTTTCCTTCTTCATCGTGATGTATCGTAGGACATGTCATTTTTTTTTCTTTTTTGTCCTCCACATATTGATGGTGACATGGTGACTTTAAATGGTTTTATTCAATTCAATAATTTCAAAATATAGAACTAATTTAGGGATTTCATTGTACCGTTGGCACGGCAATTTTGTTTTCCACAATTACTGTAATCGCGAGAACGGCAACTTCTTTTGAGAAATATGAGTGGTACATTTGTTTAAAAAATGTGGTAGTTTTACTCACTTTCTTTCTTTGTGACATAGGCATAGCGGTGCATAAATGATTTTTTTTCTTGACTATTTTCACAAATTAAGGCATTTTTTTATCTAATCATTTTATATATGATGATATTTTTGTTATATATGTCATGGCATTTTTGTTCAGCCACTGAAAGTCAAGTCAAAACATCACTTTTTAGACTTGGTATTAGTTCATAGCAAATTGGGCTTTTCTTAGGCCAACTGAGATAGTTATGACAACAACAAAGTAAGTACTATAAAGAGAAGGGTTGTCTCCATCGTTCCCTCTAGGAGAACTATCTGTTCGTTGGTGCCTCCTCTCCTGGGGAACATTCTCTAGATATTCGCATCCAAGAACGACAACAATAATGGGGGTGCCCATAGAGATATAGTCTGCGTGCGTGTGTGCGTGCATTCGTTCATAAAGTGAGTGTATGTGTGTTCATAAAGTGAGTATATACGTGTGACTGTATGGTGTTCAAAAGAAAAATCTCATGAAGGGAAAAGTAAAAAAAGAATTTCGCCGTGGCAGAAGCAAGCAAAGAGCGGGCCGGCCGGTTGTGGCAAGGCAGCAGGCAAAGAGAGAAGGCCGGGCCGGGCCGGGCCTTAGGCTATATACACGGGAGCCCACGCCCCAGCCGGTCGGTGGACGGACATTTTTTTCTCCCCAACCAGCGAGGAAGAGGAAGAGGAAGCGGATCGAGTCGGCGAGAGCGAGGGCGAGGACGATGGCGGCGCTCCGGCTAGCGTTGAGGAGGTTTTGCGACCGTGCGCTCGGGAGATCAGCGGTACTTGTCCTCTCCTACCTCCGACCCCTCTTCCTCTCCCTCTCCCTCTCCCTCTCCCTCTCTAGCGGCGTGGGAGCCAGATCAGATCTAGGGTTTGCCGTTTTGTTGTTCGAGTTGGGGCCAGAAACCTTGCGCAAATCTTAAGTTTTTTTACGAATTGGGGCCAAAAGCCCTCGATTACTGGCGGTTAGACATTGATCTGCTCTTCAGATCTGGCCATCGATTGTTGGAAACATTGATTCCGAGGATTTATGTACCTAATAACGTGAAAAAAAGTTTTATTTCTTTCAGCATATGACCGCTTGCTCTCAACTTTGATAAGCTTTGTCATGATAAGTATATCCTAGTGTAGTAGACCTTGGTGGTTATACGAAATTGACGGTGAGGGAAAAAGAGACGAATTTCCCCTCCCTCCTGTCAGTCTAAGGTTTCCCGAGCAAGCAAGACACATGCTTGTACGTAGTGCCTGGTGTTTTGTGGTGTAATTCCTACCAAGTACTCCATACAGTATAATTGGCATGTGGTTGTTAGGGCCTTGCAAATTGTCTAGAGTGGCTACAAACAGGAGATAAAAGTATGAGTAAAGCCAGCTCAATTGAGACACTTTCATCTTCAAAATTTGGATAATGCCAGCTCAATTGGTATTTTCAATTGCTAGCTTGTCAACCTTTGCTAGTCTTACTTATGTTACGGTTTCTGTTGCAGGGCATTTACGAGCTCAAGGCTGCCAAGGAATTCCCCGACATTGATCCTGAGCATCTCAAGGCTGCCAGGAAAATCCCCAAACTTCGTGTCAAGGATGCCGATGCTACGGCTCTGAATGTCTTCAAGATTCTCCGGGACAGTCCAGTCGATGGTCATAAAGATGTAACCCTTCGTGAAGTGCGCATGACTCTGAGGACCTTGGCTGAGATTCAGGAAGAAGAAGAATGAAGATGGCGCTACTAGGAAGCAATATCGTCTCTTGCTCTAATATGAACTAGCTTTGCAGTATTGTAGTATTTGAATCTTTCCTATGTTGTCGCTCTGTGTCTCGATCTTCAAAACTGCTGGACGGATGTGATGTTTTGCTATTTTCTTGCTTCGCAAGGTTGAATCGTCCTTTGATCTTGACATGCCCACCAGATTCGAGTGTAAGCTTTCGGGCTAGTGATAGGGGCGGCATGTACTTGGTATTCGTAAGATTTGCTGGATGCTTGTACTCAGTTTCCTTAAATTATAAAATACTATATGGTAATGGAATGGATCATTTGGAAAGAAATAAGATTTGATTGGTGGTGCAAGCCATTGATGATCATATTTGTCAGTTTTCCTTTTTACTTTTTTGCTATGGAAGTCCCCCTCGTGCATCTTTGTGTGAGAAGGCAAATTCTGGTGCCTTGTAAATTTTGCAAGGACGCATCTTTGTTTGAGAAGGCAAACTCTGGTGCCTTCTCTAGCCAGATGAACAAATTTTGCAAGGAGGTGTCTTTGTGTGAGAGGGCAGGCAAACTCTGCTGCCTTGTCTAGCCAGATGAACAAATTTTGCAAGGAGGTGTCTTTGTGTGAGAAGGCAGGCAAACTCTGCTGCCTTCTCTAGCCAGATGAACAAATTTTGCAAGGAGGTATCTTTGTGTGAGAAGGCGAACAAATTTTGCAAGGAGGTATCTTTGTGTGAGAAGGCATGAACAAATTTTGCCAGCTCGATTATAATTTTAACCTTCAAATTGAGATTGTGGGAAAACCAGCAATGCAAGCAGGGTATTTTTAATTGTTCCATGCTAGTCTTACTTACGATTTCTGTTGCAGGTTATTTACGAGCGAAAATTTGTGAGGAATTCGCCAATATTGATCCCGAGCATCTGAAGGCTGCCAGGACATTCCCCAAGATTCATGTCAAAAGGACGTCGATGCTACGGCTTTGGAAGTCTTCAAGATTCTCCAGGACAGTCCTGTCGATGGTCATAAAGATGTAACCCTTCGTGAAGTGCGCATGACACTCGAGACTGGCTGAGATTCAGGAAGAAGAATGAAGATGCGCTACTAGGAAGCAATATCGTCTCTTGCTCTAATATGAACCAGCTTTGCAGTATGTAATATTTGAACCTTTCCTATGTTGTCGCTTTGTGGGGACTACTGGACGTATGTGATGTTGGAATCTTTGCTATTTTCTTGCTTCTCAAGGTCGAACTGTTCTTCATCTTGTCCTGCCCACCAGATTGGAGTGTAAGCTTTCAGGCTCGCAATAGGGGCGGCGTGTGAACATCTACTTGTAGTTTTTTTTTAGAAATGGAGGAGGACCCCGGGCCTCTGCATCTCGACGATGCATGCAGCCACTTTATTAATTATTCACACAAGACCTTACAAAGTCATACAAAAATAAAACTAAAGCCACCATCTAGACAACATCTGTCGCTACTCCTATCCAGTTGATTTAGGGATGCTGATAGTCTGGGCCTAATACCAAACAGACCTCGCAGCCAATCCTAACATCTAAGACCTGAGGTCCCAACCAGGACGCCTGCCGGGTATGGGGCACCCACCAGTCCAGGGCCCTCCTCAATCAGGACGCCTGCCGGGTATGAGGCCAACGCAACCACCTGCCACAAATCCATCTTTAGTGATGTACTGTTGCATGTACCTTGCCCGGTCTAGCCGCGTCGACGCCACCACGACGCCAGACAACACCACCATCCTGTGCTCGTCCATCATCACACGCCCACCGGTGAGACCCCGCTGCTCCATGCCGCTTAGACCCGCCGTTGTCGACGTGTCAGATACCACGCCGCTCCTCCTCTTGTCCCCTCCATCCAACACTTGCTCCAAAATGATGCCCCCAGGAGGGAGAACGACATCGAAACGTCGCCATCGTCCGATCCGGTAGACCCAGATCTAGGGTTTCCCCGGGAACCTTCCGATCAAGTTGACATGACCTGCAAAGACGATGCCTCGATAAGGAAACGATGTCTGAGACGCCACCATCGTCCGGCATGACCGCCGTCAGGCGCGATTTTCACCGGTGGCCATGGGCTCCCGATCTCACGGTTGGCTAGAACCGAGCGGAGACTCTCCACGAAGACGAACGCCGGCGTCGGTAAACCGGCGGAGATCCAACATCTCCTCACCGTCCCTCCTCGTGCCGCCGGTCGGCGGAAGGGCACCCCACGGCGGATCCGATCGGGGCGTTGGATCCGCAGTCGCCGCCGCCACCATCTCCGCGCAGATTAGGTACCCCGTCGAATGGGGCACTGCCACTGCCGCTGTCCATTCAGGGCCGCCTCTCCGCCGGCTCATGGCGCTTCGGCCACCACCGCACGGCAAGGGATCGCCGCCCCAGCCGCCGCCTTCGGATCTCACGAGAAGGGCCGCCCCTGCCGCCTCAAATGAGATCTCGCCGCATCCACCCGCCCAGGTGCCTTCGGCGTCGGGCCCGCTGCCACCGCAGCCCTCGCCGGCGGCAGCGGCGGCAGAGGGAGGCGCGAGAGGAGGCCTGCGGCGCTAAGGTTCGGGGGCCCGTGGCGTCGCCTAGGGGGAGGCGACGCGAGGGGGAGGGGCAAGGCGCGTGGGTGTCCAGCTGTCCATTTGATAATGGAATGGTCATTTGGGAACAAAGAAAAAAGGCCTACCAGATTGGAGTGGTGGTGCAAGCCATTGATGATCAAGATCAAGTATCATCACGGACTGATGTTTAGTGTTCGTATCGTCAGTTTTCATTTTTCTTTTTTGCTATGGAAGTCTCCTTCCTCGTGCATCTCTGTGTGAGAAGGCAAGTCTGGCGCCTTCTCTAACCAAATGAACAAATTTTGCAAGGAGGTATCCTCCATTCAGTTCCCTTGATCTTCTTAGGCTCTGGGTGAAAAGACATTGTGACCACACATAAGTTGCTGGATGCAAAACATAATGTCCAAGCATGGAATCTAGCTGAAACAAGTTCCGCGGATGAGTCTTGGTTAAACCATTGGCTGTTCAATCAAAACACATGAATCACAAGAACAAGCATAGGTTGCAAGAAAAGATACTGAAATAAAACACACAACCACCACACCAAGAAATTTCCTTGAAAAATGCACTAGAGTGAGGTGTAACTTCAGTTCATATTTCTTGGTGCTGGACACATCCCGAAGCAAGTAAGCATTTTATGAAGCTACTAATATCGTCGAAGATAGAAAGTCACCAAAACCAAAAGACCCCCTCCTCCTCTCGCGACCGCGCCGCCCCCGCGGGCGGCCGGCCGCACCCCGATCTCTCCCCCCTCCAGCCCCCCTCTCCCCTTCTCCCGGCCGCCGTCGCTGGCGCCCGCGGCCGGCCTGGCCCCGGGGTCGCTGGTGGCGGCGGCCCCCTGCCTTTCCCCTCCCGGTGGCTCTCCGGCGCGGGGCGGAGCTGCGCCGGGGGGTGCTCCTCGGCGGCGACGGTCTTGCTGGCGGAGGGGTGCCTCGTCGCAGGGTGGGCGAGCGGCTGGACGGCGGCGGCGTCGTTGGCGGCGGGGTGGCGCTGCAGCACGTCCTGGCGGCGGAGTTCGGCCCAGATCTAGGCCCTACGGGGCCCATCTGGTCTTGGCCGGGCCGGCGGCAGGGCGGGTCGGCGGCGTGATTCCCGAGCGGCGGGGGAGCGGTGTTACGCGACGGGGGCTGGCGGTGCCGAAGCCAGCCTGCTGCAGCACTGCGGGCGGGGCTTAGCGGGCTCGTTTCAGGCCCGGCCAGGCCAAGGGTGGCCTGGTTTGCCCCGCTGCCATGTCCGGTCGGCTACCGCGACGGTGCCGGAGGCGTGGGCTTCTCGCACGACGGCGGTGGAGGTGGTTCCCTCCCGCTCGGCCTTGGTGCTGCTGCTCTCGGCGTGTGGCGCTTCTCTCCGGTCTTCTCGGCCTCGTGTTGGTGCTCGTAGCGAGACGGCGTGGGTGGCGGCGCAACCTCGATGGCGCACTGGGCGGTGGTTTGGTTGGTAGGCTCCGGATGGGCGGTGGTGTTTGGCGTGCGGGAGAAATCCTTGCCGGCTCGTCCGGCTCCGATGCGGTGACACCGGCGGGTGCCACCATTCCTTCTTGAAGGGTGTCGGTGGTAGCCATTCTCCATTTCCCTCCGCGTACCGGGGGAAACCCTAGGACTCGTCCGGGCAGCAGCGTCGTCGATGTCGCATACCTTCTTGGAGGTGCTGCTTGGTACGCGGCACTCGGAGCCTCGGGCTGTGGTGTGTGTCTCTGGAGGGCGTAGTGGTGGCGGGCCGTCCGCGCTTAGTCGAGCTGCCGTTGTTGGCATTTGTTTCTTCTTCCTTTCTTCTTTGGGCTTGTTGTGCTGCTCGCCCCAGCATCGCATTTGTACTGTTGGTTGGTGCTTTGGAATACAAAGCGGGGGGAAACCCTTTTTCGGTAATATCGTCGAAGACAAGCATAATTTTAACAATTTCTATAAAAGTACAAACTTCACATTTATCATCAGTGCTTCCTTTTTTTTGAAAATAAATAAATGGTAATAACACCAACAACATCTAGAGGCCTACACCAAATGGGCAATTAAGCAAACCAGTGCATGCTTCGTCCCCCCACGTCGTCCGCTCTCGGGGGCGAAACCCCACGCTCCGCTGGTCCCCGCCTCCCCGTCTCCTCCTCCCCCGCCGCCGCCGGCAGCCGTCGTCGGGCTTGCCCGCACAGCGGTAGGCGGCGTCGGGGGCTTCCCCGCGCACCCTCCTCGGCCTCTGGAGGCCCCCACCCCGCATCGGGCGCCGCCGTCCGCTTCCCCTGATCCGGCCGCCTTGGCTCCGATCTGGCGCCTGGTGGGCCGGGGTTCGCTGGATCAGCCCGGTTCTGGCCGGCGTGGCCTTGCCTCGTCCTGCCCGGCTTGGTTTCGCGGTGTGCTGCTGCCTGATGGCGGAGGTGTGCGTCTTTCTCCATGTCTCGACGGGATGTGTGCAGTGGGTGGATGGACGATGTCTTGACCGCGCGGGCGGTGAGTTGCCGGTGGATCTCCTTCGCGTTGCAGGCTCTCTCCCGCTGTACTGGATGGCTTACGATCACGGTCGTTGGCCCTGGTGCATTCGCGGGGGCTGGTAGAGATGACATCGGACCGGAGGAAACTCTGGATGACTCGTTCATCCCGACGGTGCCGACGACCAGGGTCGCCGTTCTCCTCCTTGCAGGCGCCGTCGAGGTCCCTGCCCTCTACCCCGACCCCATGCCCGGGTGAAAAGCCAATATCTCCTTAGATTGGGCGGCGGCGGCACTGCGTGTGTTGTACCCTTCTTGGAGGCACCGCCTGGGGCGTTTGGGTGCTTGGTTAGAGGAACTGCAGACGGAGGGGATGGGACCAGTGGCAGCAGGTGGTGTTCGCGAAGGAGGAGCGGTGTGGCTTATGGCCACGTCGACAACGACGGGTCTCAGCGGCATGGAGCAGCGGGGTCTTGCCGGTGGGCGTGTGATGATGGACGAGTGCAGGATGGTGGCGTTGTCTGGCGTCGTGGTGGCGTCGACGGCAGCTAGACCGGTGGTGCATAATAAGGAGGCTCTTCCTTGCATGCGAAGATAGGTGGTGGGTCCGACCTGTTAGCGGGGCATGTTTTTTTCACGAAATACAGAGGCCCTTCCGGTGGGTCCCAGATGTCAGGTGGAGGAATCATTATTTTGTGCGTAATAAGGAGGCATTTCTTTGTGTGCGGCCATGGACCCAGCTGTCAGCCTCTCCACGCATAGTCTACTTCCGATGGTGTCGTTCATTGACCATGTTGACCACGCCGCGCCGAGCGCATCCAAGGTGGTGGACGATGGCGAGGCCCCGGACAGCAACGAGCCGGAGATGGGAAGACGCGGGAGTAGAGTCGCAGACGGAGAGGTGTACGAGGGTTAACTGGTTCTAGTGCGGTGTGGTTCGGCAGTCGGTGGAGAAGAACAGGAGGTGTGGAGGGGTGGAGGGATGGCCTGGCCAACGCTGGAGTAGCACTTCATAGCGAAGCGTGCTAAGCAGAGCTGCTAGCAGCAGGAGGCGGGAGGTGGTCCCGGCAGCGCTAGAGGAAGAAGACAAGAGATTGAAGATGGATGCCGGCCTTGGATGTAAATCCAACGGCTAACATGTCAGAATCATTTGTTGATTAAATTGACAACGACTTCCGTTCGCTTCGACCTATTGGCCCACATTTCAGCCTCCAAAAATGTGGCATGTATACAACCCATGTTTTTAGAATTTACAGTCTTTTTTTTGCACGGTAGAATTTACAGTCAATGTGATCTTTTTTTGAACTACAGCCATTAGCTGGGCTGGGTGAACAAATTATGTAGCGTCTATGCGGCCCATTTATTTTATTTCCTAAAAAATTACAGGCCATTTGGACTTTCTCGAAATACACGATTTTGCTAGGCTGATTCTAGTTATAATGTTGGGTTGGGCCAGCAATGTTATCAAAAAATAAAAAGGGGCCGAGCATTTTGTTATAAATATATTTAAATAATAAGTGATATTATTACATTCGTCCTTTTCCTGTTAGTTTGTAAGACGTGATGATTTCTATTAATGGAAATCGGAGGGGAAACTCTCTTTTATCAAAAAAAAAAATACATTCATCCTTAAATCTTACCAAGCTTTCGTACACAATCACTAGGATTTTCATGCCAAAACAATCCAGGATTTTATTGTTAAGAAATTATTTTTATAAGTTAATAAGATGTGGGATATTGTTTTCTTACATATGTAAGTATCTGCTAAATATATGATGACAATAAAAATAATATATAATAACATATAAAATAATTTAAATATATATAATATAGTTATAAGGGAAACATAAGTTGGACCTAGCGTTCCTAATCTTATATAGAAAAATAGAACAGACCTTTGCGGTTTCTTCAAAAAAATACATAAATTGGGTTGCCGATATTAAGGAAAAATAAAACATCGGATGGGAGGTCCATAGTCCGGTCGATACATGACGGCCCTCAAGAAAATACAAACAGGCCTATGGACGTCCCATCCGAGGTCGTGGGCTGCGCATGTTAAAAATGAAAGCCTAGACGGGGCAGCCCAAAACCACGTCCAACACTTGCCAAAACTTCGTCCCTCGTTTTCTCTATGTTTCGCACACTCGACATTGTGTGGGCATTTTGACTGTGCATCATATGAAGATGTGCTATGCATGAACGTTGATCAGCATGATGTTAACTGGCTGGTAGTTCCATTTTCGACCATGAATAAAACTTCCAACATGATGTTAACCCCGTTTGAAAAGGCCGTGTTAATATAAATGCTCTGCCTCTGAAAGTTGCAGTTTCTTATCTGAAACTGAACTTGCAGTTTCTTATCTGAAACTGAAACTTGCAGTTTCTTATCTGAGAATCACATTGTCGGCACTTTTATACTCCTATGAAACTACATTTTTTAAGTGCTAAAAATAGATCTCTAGAATTCATAAAATACTTCAAATGCTTAATACTGCAAATCTGAAATTCAAAAGACATTCATATCCGAAAGTACTCTCAAAATAAACAACACAAAACACAATTCACAACCTGCAAATACTGACAACCCTAAGCTCCTCCTGACAAGTCACAACCTGCCCGATTATTAGGCAGTGGGGGGGGGGGGGCAGTCCCCTCCTATTCCTCGGCGGTAGACAGCCGCCCCGTGAGACGATGTGAACGGCGAGGGAGACGATGGCGGGGGAGCGTCGTCGGGCCAACTTCTTTTCTCCTCTTGCAGTTGGGTTCGGTCGACGAAGACTCCACCGGCTCGCTCTGGCAGGACACCCTCACAAACAGCACCCTGTAGATGCTCGATCCTTCAATCTCTGGTGGATGCTCCATCTGGGATCGATACTCCTACCACCGCTCCCTCACAATCGGATTCGGTGAATCTGTTTGCTCCATGGCCTAGAGGAGCAGCTTTATGTACTCCGGCGCGACTCCCTCCGGGAGTATCGCCGCCTTTTCGCTCTGTTGCAGATATTTGGCCATGGATGTCTCCGTCGCCGCTAGTTGGTCCTTGTTGTCAAACCAAGACTGTATCTCCAACATCCTAGCTAGCTTCACAGGGTCGCCCTCTGCGATCCTCATGTATCGGTTGTACTCCTCCATCGATGTACTTCTCCACAGCACCTTCACTCGCCGGCGGTGGTTTTTGAATGGAAGAGGAGAGGAGCAGCGCTGGTTTTGGATTAGAACGTGAGAGGAGCGACGCTGGTTTTGGACTGGAATAGGAGAGGAGGGGCGGCGGTTTTGAAATGGAAGAGGAGAGGAGCGGCGCTGGATTTAGATTGGAACAGGAGAGGAGCGGCGGTGGTTTAAGAGGAGAAGAGCGGAAGAGCGGCACTGGTCTTGGAAGTATTTTTTTGTTGTTTTGCGTATTTTGGGTCAAAGTTTGACCACGTACTGTATTTGACAAGCAAAATGTGAATGCACGTCACCAAAAATTGTATCGTTTGGTTCGTATCTGAATGTACTTTCAAATTATATTATTTTTGAAACGTATAACATATATTTTATGTGCAAAAATCATGGTCAATTATGACCTAGAATAAAAGGGAGACTAGTTAATGTGGGGTCGCTTTCTTAATTGAAGGGTAAATTGATTTTGATTTTGATCTAGTCACAGCGCACCGGCCCTCTCGTCCAATCCTAAATCACTGCCGCACGCTCCTCTCCCTCTTGTCCATTGCAAAACCACCTCCTCTCCTCTCCATCATCTCCATTCCAAAACCACCATCTCACCTCTCCCTCTTCTGATCTTCTCCATTGCAAAACCACCTCCTCTCCTCTCCATCATCTCCAGTCCAAAACCACCGTCTCGCCTCTCCCTCTTCTGATCTTCTCCATTGCAAAACCACCTCCTCTCCTCTCCATCATCTCCATTCCAAAACCACCGTCTCGCCTCTCCCTCTTCTCTATTGCAAGACCACCATCTCTCCTCCCATCTTCCAAAGCTAGCACCGGACCACTCAGAAGGACATCTATGGAGAGGATGCAGTAGCGAATCAGGCAGATCACCGCGGCGACCAGGCAAAGTTAGCCAGGTTGAAGGAGATCCTTACTTAGTTTGACAATGAGTGGGAGATTTCGAGGACGGTGTGAGCCATGTGGCAATGTATGCGAAAGAGCAAGACGGCGGCGATGAGGGCGCTGATGTACATGTACTCCTCGGCGGCAGTCACGCCGCAGTCCTCCGAGTTCATCGAGTATCTCCTCTGGGCGATGGAGCAGATAGATTCGCCCGAGGCGACAGTCGGGCGGAGGGGGTGGGCGTACTGGTCGAAGGTCGAGCACCCAGAGGATAACGAATCGATCGAGTATGGTGTGCCGTTCGTGAGGGTGCAGAGCCAGCCGGAGCCACATGAGTATTCGTTCTCCCACCGCAAGAGGAGGCCGGATGGCGCGACGTCGCTTCCCCGCCATTCTCCACGGTTCCCTCGACGCTCGCCTTATTTCAACGGCGGCGGTAGGGTTTAAGGTAAGCTTCGCACTAACCTAATCTTCCACCTGCTCATGCTTACAATCAGTGTGATAGCTAATGAAAATCATGCTTACAATCAGTCTTCGAGTACTACGCCAATCACCCTAAAATAGCTCTGGACCTTTGGGTCAAAGTTGTGACATAGTATGCAAATAAATAAAAATAGATTGGTGCTTCTTTCAGAATAAGAACTCCCTAGAAAACTGCCAATATAAGCTACTAGTATTTGGTTAGAGGATTTGCTACCGAGAAATATCCGTCCACAGAGAGCTCCACACATCCCACTGGTGGTGGTGGATGCTAATGCGTGCATGCAGCATGGTTGGTGTCGGTAATTTTTACTTGGCACACCTCGCACTCTGCATATATGCCGGTTCCATACGTACATTTGTGCAGTTCCACCAAAATGCAGCTGAATAACCCTGTTTGCACAGATAATGAAAAAGCGTGATTACATTATAGTGGCACTAGTTGATGAAACACACAAAGTAAAATAGAAGAAAATATTGCGATCGTATCATAGTATGCCATGCTGCGAGGGCGAGATGTGCCCTGCGACGCCTCATACTGGACATCGTCCCAAGTCTCCCAGATACACCTTCTGCCAGTGATGAACATCAGTGTACAGAGGTAGTACAAGGAGGCGCCTTGAGACATTCAAATATCTATTTTTGTATAGATCAACTAAAATTAAGCACCCCAGTTTGCAGAAACGCTTAAACATTAACAATGGGACTAGTTGATGAAACATACATTAACAAAGAGAAGCACTTTCTTTATCTACATTGGAAATGAAATGATAGAGATGACACTCGCTCTATTTTAACTGTATTATTACTTCATTTTATCAGTGACACTAGGGTCTAGCAGGTGGCAAACGAGTTGTACCGTGCGTCGCAAGGATGGAGGCCGGGGGTTCTTAGACTGGGATGCTGAAGCTGGCTCTTTCAGTCACCAACATGGATGATTCAATTCATGGGACCTTTTGGTGCAGTTCACCTAAAATAAAGCAATGTCCCGTGAGCTACCAGCTTCTTCTTCATTTTTTTAAGAAGAGGTCTCCAGCCCCGGTTCCATTTCCATCATAAAACGAAACCCACAGAGCTTCTTCTTCATTAGTTGCAATAAAATTGAGCAACATCAAGGTTGGTTGTGAAGCTCCTGGAATGCTCAACTATAATTTGGATATCATTTGTGCAGTTCAACTAAGATCGAGCGTGAAATGTATATCTCTGTTTGCACAAAAAAGGTGGAAAGGAGGGTGACTAACAAGTGATGAAACATGCATCAAATGAAAAGAAGCATGTTCCTTATCTGAATGGCAATCCTACAAGGACAGTAGCAATTTCTAAAGCAGTGGCATTGCTAGATATTAGTGTGGGCATTAGGATTAACTATGACAACCATTAAATACGACTTACTTTGGGCACGGTAGAGTAGGTGGACCAGGACAGTTGCATTTCTAACGAAAAGAACCAACTTATCTTAATGGGAAATTTTAGCAGGACATGTAAAGAAGTGCCATTGATTCATATTACTGGAGGCATTACATTGAAAACAACATTGGTTTAATGTGTCCTTACTTTTAACAGTGCGACTGCTACATTTTACCAGTGGCATTACATAAGAGTGGCTCGGGGCAACAAACATCAGAACGGGATATCTGGGTTGGTCCCATTTTTGTTCGGTATAGCCACCTTATACTTTGTGAGGCTAGCAAATCTAGTGCTGGACTTACTCTGTTTACTTGTCCCCCAGTCCCCACTTTCTTTCCTTTTTCAACCAATAGATCGGGTTTATATTGAGTTTGCACTGCGTTTCCCTTTATTTCCCTATTAGACCTATAGACCAATTGGATAGCCAGTCTCTGCTACTTTTCGCCCCCATTATTTCCTCTTTCGACCAAGTCCTAGATTCAGGTAACAAATCCTCCCCCACCCCACCCCCTTTCTTCCTTGTTTGAACCAAGTAGTACTAGATTCGAGTGCATGAACTAGTTTTACCTCTTAAACGTAAAAAAATAAGGTGGTTTTCAAACAGCCGATCCATCCTATCTACGAGGGGGGCTGAGAAATAGTAAAAGATACAAATGCAGCGACGTCAAGAGCTCGGGAAGTAGAGCAAGGCCGGTTTTGAAGGAAGTTATACTTGATGGTCGCCGGGATGTCGCTAGGTGGGCGGCGGGAGGCCGGATCTGCCCACACTACGACAGTGAGGAAGAAGGGGTCGGAGGCCCTCCCTCGCCATTGGTGCTTGGGAGAGAACGGCAAGGCAGGCTGATCGAGACGCGCCAGCAGTGGGTAAGAGCCGTCGCCGAGGACGACCGCCTGAACGTTGCACCTTCTCACCTTCCTCGGCGGAGAGGATCCGGCTGGATCTGTGACCAGCGGTGAGCAGAGAGAGAGAGAGAGAGAGTGTGGCCACCGCTGTCGTGTTTAGATCTGGAGAGGCCGAGACAGTGTGAAGATAGCAACACTAGCAAGCAAGCGCGGAGGCTCCTGCCTATATATTGGAGTAGTACTAGTTTTCTTTTGTCTACCGGAGCCGGCTTGACCTTGTCAATGACTGTCGAGAAGTATTCATGCACGTGGCCCGGAGGCGCAGTTGTCGTCATTTTGACCTGAAGCGCCGGATTATAACATATAACACGAAAAAATGCCACATGACAAGAAATCATAACCTCACTGCCCAAAGGAGACAACATGAATCCTGACGGACAAACTAGACGAGGAACAAAGCTCAAATTAAAGATAAACTCGTAGAAAAGGGGTCCGTCGATAGATGTCCTAATTAACATAGCCGGCTTGACCTAGATGGCAGCCGAGTAGTCTTCGTGCATGTGCCCCCAATGACTAGCTCAACTCAGTTGTCGTTGTTTAACCCTCGCAGTGATCCGAAGCACATGACACCTAATTTTGCGAGATGACAAGAAACCTTTTTTTAGATTTCTCACCACAAATACAGCCATGTACAACACAGCCTGCACGGTATGTAGACGATAGCCAATCCAGGCGTGTCTGCTGGAGTCTGGTCACATGCATGGACGAACTGATCTTCCGTGTCTTGCAGGGATCGTCCAGGCACCAACGTAGTACAACACTTCTCTAGTACTATCGCTCGTCTCCCTCTTCTATTAAGTCACCCGACTTGCGGGGCCGGGGAGTGTGCCGATGGTCGGTTCTAAATTGCGGTCCCACATGTGTGTGCAAACGCAATATGACGCGCGTTCCATTCATAGAGCAGCGTGCCAGACCGATCGACCGTCTGGGGTGCGACGCGAACGCGACGGGCGTGCTGTATACTCCGTACATGTGTACCGCCGTTTTCTAGAGGCTTTGCTCCATCGCGCAATCCATGGATACAAAATTAGTATACTGTATGCTATTTAAAAGTCGAGGGTGGGGCTTTTCCTGCGCGGTAGGCGGCGGGGCAGTTCCGCCTAGTCGGTTCGAAGAGACGCAAGAAGACAAGGGAGTAGGCTACTGCAAACGTAGGGCTGTGTGATTTGACAGCGAGTTACTGCTGGACAGGTGGGGCCCCGTGATTTGACTTGCCATTATCATTTTAACCGCGGCTCTACGACCGGCGTGAGTCTCCTGATTCCTGACCACCTCCATACAGGTGCCTCTCCCAATGCTCCACCATGTACTCTTGCATGAGAGCCCACTTCTCCACTTTTTCCTTGCCTCTCTTTCCTCCACATATGCAAAAATGCCATGTAAAGCGCACTATTGTACTTACTTGCTCCTACAGGTGCTTAAGCTTGCCACATACGCATAAAGTCTGATGTGGCAAGTTAATCAAGAAGAGAGAGACTAGTTTGGTGACCCAAGGAAGAAACGGTGCTAAGCGTGTGTACCTAGGTGAAAAGATAATTTTGAGTCTATAGCTAATTAAATGAAGAAAACTTAGCAACACCATTTCATTGGAAGAGGTCACTCCTTGGCAAATGCAATAAATACTAGTACTCGCTGTGTCCCATAATATAAGAACGTTTTTGGCACTACACTAGTGTCAAAAACGTTCTTATATTATGGGACGGAGGGAGTACGAAGAAAGAGATAGAGAGAAGTAAAAAAAATACACTTATAGCCAACCTTATAGCTAACCTTGTTGTAGTATGAGTGACTAAGTGATGACTATGTATGACATGCCAACATTAGATAGCCTAACGCACCGTGTTAAATATCCAAGGGCGTGACAGCGGTTGCGACGCGACGGTCATGGTAGGCGCGACCATGATACGGGCTTCTGGCAGCCCTTGGATCTGAGATCAAACGGTCGCATGCTAAGTTGCTGAAAATTTGCAGAATAACCCTCCCGCGGCAACCGACAAATTTCCTCCCGCGGACCGGAGTAGGTTTCTTGGTTTTCATGTGGGTTTAATGGAGGCGAGGAGGTGCGTTCAGCCGGGCGTGCAGTGGACGGCGCAGTACTATCACTATAAAAAAATACACTTCCGTGATGATACGTGTTTGTCACAGTAGGTCGCATTTTTTGTCATGCATGTACATCCATGACAAATTTATGACAGAATCAAGATAATCATACCTGTGTTGTCGTAGAAGTGTTCCATGACATTACCAAAATTATCATCACGGAAGTGTCCACTTTCATGACGATAAATCGCGCGTCACAGAAGTCCTTTCGTTAAGGGTGACCGACACGTGGCATCCACCGTAACGGAACGCCGTTAAGCTATCGGGTCGGGTTTTGGATCCGATAACCCGTTAACAGCCCCGACCAATTGGGATTTTCCACGTGTAAAATCATCATTGGCTAGAGGAGACACGTGTCAGGTCCGCGCTGGCACAGGTGTCACTCATCCAATGGGCGAGACGCACCTATGATATGTTGACACGTGGACCGGCCCATCAAGTTTAAATGGGCCGGCCCAACTAAAGGCCCACAAGATTTGCGAACCATAATGGGTCGGCCAAGCTAAAGGCCCTCGAGATTTTGCGGGCCATAATGGGCTGGCCCAGCTAATGGCCCATAAGATTTCGCAAGCCATAATGGGCCGGCTCAGGTAAAGGCCCACAAGATTTTTGTTTGCCATAATGGGCCGGCCCAAGTAAAGGCCCACAAGATTCTTGCGGATCATAATGGGCCGGCCCGCCTAAAGGCCCACGAGATTTCGCCGACATTAACGGGTCGGCCCAGCCGTAGGCCCACAAGAATTTGAGGGCCCTAGTAGGCCAGCCCATTAACTGGTTGTCATATTTTGGGCCAAATGCCGGCCCATATTTGATCCGGTCCATTAATGGCCTGCCACGTTCCGGGCCTAATAGTGGCCCATATGAGATCCGGCCCATTAAAAGCCTACCACGTTCTGGGCCAAATTACGGCCCAGATCAGGTACAACCCTTTAAGAGGCTACGGGCTCAATTATGGCCCATATCAGATTCGGCCCGTCAACTGGACACTATGCTTTTGGGCCCACTTGCTAGAGGCCCACTTAGTAATTCGGCCTGACATTAGTTTTGGCCTCTTAAGGACCCGTTTAATATTTTGGCCCTATATTAATTTCGCCCTGTTAAATGCCCATCATATAGTTGGGCCTAACTACGGCCCGGTTTGCATCCGGCCTGCTCACAGCCGATATCTGATTGGGCCAAACAAGGACCGAGACAATTTTGGCCTATTAAAAGCCCATGATTTGATTCGCACAATCATGGGCCGGAGTTCATTTCGGGCTGCTGCCGGCCCGTTAGCTGTTCGACACGTTTCAGGCCCAACCTACATCGTGATTGCATGACGGCCCGATTATGTACCGTAATTTTACGGTTTGGCCGATTTACTACGAAGGCAGTAAAATAACTACAGCATCATGAATAAGAAAAAAAAATCTAGACTATACAATAAAGAAATTACAGCTTATTACGTCCACTGGGCATCAAAGTTCGCCACTATGATAATAATGCGCAAGCAGATAGCAGATTAAATACACTGGGCATTAAAGATCGCCACCAGTGCAAATAAACACGCCGACAAAATAATATACAAAACCGATAGTACTTCAATAGAGTTCAAGAAAGGTTAGCCCTGCTGGGGAGCTGCAGCGCAAGCATCTGAGCAAGACGTTGAGACTGCGGTTGTTCAACACTTAAATCTTCCTCACTCTGAAAGATAAACAAGCAGACAGATGACAGGTTTTGCACATAAAAGTATTAGTGCTGACAATTCATCACATTTCTTACTGACAAATAAAGTGACACAGTTTAAAATTGCAATAACACAATATGGTATTGTTCAGGTCAAGATATGGCAGGAAATGACATTGTGAAGGAGTTGGCAGCTTCACGACACCACTGGATTACAGATCAAGAACTCATCAGTATCAATGGTTAGTGTGCTGTCAATTTATCCCATTTCAGATTGGCAAATAAAGAGACGGTTTAAATAATACTCCCTCCATCCGGAATTACTTGTCATCAAAATGGATGTGTATAGAACTAAAATACATCTAGATACATCCATTTCAATGACAAGTATTTTCGGACGGAGGGAGTAGTAGAATGATATGACATTGTTCATAGTTAAGACATTGCAGAATATGACATTGTGCTGTAGTGGGTAGGTTCACCACACCACTGGATTACGGATGAAGAACGGAAGCATACATGTATTGCAAAAGAAGATCACTTGCTCTGTATACTTTAATTTACATGGTATGAATAAGGAACTTGGTTGTACAACTGAAAACTTAAATTGAGAAAGGACAAACTTTTGTTTATGAACTACTCCCTCCGTTCTAAAATAGATGACCCAACTTTATACTAACTTCAGTACAAAATTGGGTCATCTATTTTGGAACGGAGGGAGTACATAATAAACTTTAAACATGCAATTTGATGCAAACACCAAAAATAAACAGCTGTTGCAGTCATGCCTAACCAAATATATACAACAAAGTTTGAAGGCTTGAGATGGACAAACTTACATTATTGGTGAAGGCAGGCTCTATAAAGGCCTTGTCCATGCTGATGGGGGGGGGGCAATTCAAGAAGTTTACCACGGAATCTTCTTCATAAGCATTGCCTTTATTCTACATTTTGTTCAGAGTAAATATAGATGTGATAATATACGAAAAAATGGAGAATATTTAAGATAAGATGAAGAGTGATGCTACATAACCAAGTAGCTATAAATGTAAGTGCAGCGATACAGGCAAAAGGTACAGCCAAGAGGAATGCACAGCTAAACTTCTTCAGTACCAACCTTATGGTAAGAGTAAATATAGATATGATGTGTAGAAAATGGAGGGAAAAGGAAAATAAGCTGCAGAGTGATGGTACATGAACAACTACGTGTCATTATAAGTACACTAATAAAGGACAACATGTACATACAAGAACAATGCAGAGCTAAAAATACATTGGCATTGGATACTGAAGAATTTGGAGCGAACAATTGATAAGCAAGCTATCATGCATACTGCTGTCACATAATGAACCAGGTATGTATGCAAGTACAGTGATACAGGACAACAGGTACTAACAAGAGCAAAGCAGCGGGCAGCATATTTGCGATATCCCGTCGTTCTTTTCAAATCAGAATTCTTCTTCGAGCAGATTTCCTGCAAACAAGATCCGTAAGGCACATGCGGAAAAGTAGAAGTTCAAATTGTCATGTGATTATATAGACAGTACCTCATCCTGGGAACCTGACCAATGCATGAAAATGTTTTTCCATTCAATGTCTTCTAAATTTAGCACAGGAGACTTCACCGGAAATTTGTTTATAGATTTGCCTCCAAAGTGTGATTTCCTCAGGTAACACCGATACTGCTGCAATGCTTCCTTGAAAAGCACAAGCAAGCTTTCCTCGTCATGAGTATCCAGATTGACCCTCGCCTAGTTACAACAATGTAATGTAAATCATTGATGTGTTCAATCAGCAGAAAACAGGAAAATAATAGCCATGAATAATAGCACTTACACGTAAGTTGGACAGGAAGATGTGAAAATGGTGTTTGTCTTCACAATAATCTTCCCATGATTGGAATATATGCACGTAGTCCCTAACAACATTGAAAGCATTGTGTTTTAAACTGGGAATAAATGGAATGGGGTTCCAATCTGCAGGAATTGGCCGTCTCTATAGTTGGGATATGTCTTCGGCCGGTGGACTTGCTGTACTTTTTGCTGGAGTGGGATTTTTCTATGGTACAACTGGTGCTATGGCAAATGAAATCGGTATACCTTTTGCTGGAGTGCAGGTCCTGTGTGGTGGGGCTAGTGGTGTGGCCAGTGAAGTATGGGTACAGTCTGCTGGAGTCGGTCCTACGTTTTGTGTCACAGCTCTATCGAACATGGTAAAGAAGAGCAAGCAGATTTTGGATAATAAAATGTTGGTTGCGCAGTGCCCACACATGATGAACCAGAGCGCATTAAGAATGCAACTCCCAGCTGTCTCTCGACCATTTCAGGCGGTTGGATGAAGATCCTACGTCTCCTAACCCTTCTTCTTCCTCGTCTGTGATTCTTCCCATACAGAACATCGCACGGGTTGCCGGCCGGACCACCGGTCCCCACCGCCTGTGTTCCTCCGCCACCCCCACCCCCCACCCGCGTCGAGTTTTCTTCGTGCGGCGAGGCCCCATAACCACCCAAGCCCCTTGGATCGCACCGGTGAACTCCGGCGAGCTCTGAAAAATCGACTGACCCAATTTTGAAATTTAGTCTACAGTGATGTAACTAGTGTGGAATATAAAAGGGGAAAACCATAAGCACTGGGAGTATAGTGTTGAGCGTGCCATGCCGGATCTGAAGGTGCAAACCGGACAAAGGCAACTTCGCAACCAAGACAAAAATCAGAGTAAAGCAGTGGCGATCTATTTTCTTGCTGCGATAAATAAGTTGAGCAGATACGAAAGAGTATCGCCTCTCGTGCGGCTCCGTGTACGCATCTGGTGAGAATTTGAAGGTGCTGTGGTAGCGATGGCTGTTGGCGGCGTGGAAGCAGATCTAGGAGGGTAGACAGTGGCGGCGGGGCGCGGTGGACGAGACGGTCGTAGGAGCGGCGCCGGCAAGGTGAACGACGGCGGGGATGAAGCGAGAGGACGGGATGCAAGGATCCCGGTCCGAAGGCGTGGATGAGAGAGGTCGATCTCTTGTAATGGACGGCGGCGTCAGAGTATCAGCTCTAGCATGGTGGAGGAGGACGGCGGTGGATGGGGTGGCGGACGGCGACGGACGGCGGAGGGTGGGGGTGGAGAGGGTGTTTAGGCACCCACGGAGTACGAATGGGGAAAAGGGAGGTAGAGAGGAAGGGGGGAACCATGTAGTCAGGGCGCGCTTGTCTCAAATGCGAGGAAATTTACAAACTTAGCCCCCGTTTCAAATTTCTACTACATCACAGCAACATTAGTCGGCTGGTGATAGGACGGTAATCTTGCATACACCGAATATTTGCCGACGAGAGTTTGTTCTTGGCGCCCACCGTGTATGAATATGAACCAGGGAGGGAGTCGATTTCATCCGAGGGCACACTATGTTTTGGCGCCCACCGTGTATGAATCCGGGTGAGAGGCAGTTACGTCACGTTTGGGTGAAATTACAAACCTACCCCTATCGAAACCTATAGAAATCTAGCAGATAGGCTTTGCGCGGCAGGGATAGGCAGTAGTGATTTCCATCTCGCAGATTTTGGTTTCGGGCGGTTACTGCGACTTTCCCCGCTTCGTTCAAATTTTGCACAGTGCACGTTTACTGTGCCAACTCAATTCGAATCCCGTTTGTATTCTACTATTTTTTTTGGGCGGGGTCCATTTTCAATTGGAATTACATTCTATATACATCATTTTTTTACATATATACTTTCAAAAGCACAACAAAGAATTCTGCTCCTTTATATGTATAATATGATTTACAAATACAACGATCTCGAAATCTTAAGGTTGAATTCAAAAAAATTTAACCAAATTATGTTCTACTAAAATGTATGGATCAGTAATATCTACATATTAAATAACATAGATGTGCGTGAATTCATATGAGTATGCATGTTTGATAGATCAATTTTGGTTCGAGTATGGATTACATGTATCATCATCTCGAATTCAAATATTTGAATCCCTTTTTTGTTCACTCCTTTCACACCCATTTCTCTCGCATGCATGCTCCTTCAGGTAGCCATCACTCTCTTTTCTCCAGCTCACCCGCACGCTCACTTCATGTTTCTCCTATCCTCGCAAACATGGTCTCTTGACGTCTCCCTTGAGAAGTGTCACACTCTCCCTATCATTATAAATTACACGGTTTTCATTATCTCTCACGTCTCTACTGCTCTCTGGTATCACTCGGTACCTAAGCTTTCCTTTTCACCGCCACACACACAGTATCCACTCGTCTTTCACTTTGTCTTTCTCTCTATGGGATTCACTCACACAACCTATTTGTCTCTACATATGACTCATACCACTAAAATTACTCTCTCTCTGTCTCCTGTAGACACAACATTTGTTGCGGTCTCCTCTTCATCTCCATCCCAGAACTGACACCGATCAGACAACCCCGACTACCGTCTCCTCTCTCTCTCTCACAGACACACACACACACACACACACACACACACACACACACACACACACACACACTCATGCTTCCACCATCGCATACATGTCTCTCTCTCGCTCCTTGTATCTATGTAGCTTTTTCTTCCCTTCTTGAGACACACCCTCTCGATCGCGCGCACACACACTATCGCCTCATTTTAAGCTGATACCTATCGCACACACACTACTTGTGTCTTTGTCACACATGCACTCCGTCCTCCTCCACTCTCCCTCTCTCTCACACACACATGGGCTTTTTGCAACAACTAGCAAGATGCCATGCGTTGCACGGAACATCAAGATGCATTTGTATGAGTAGTTTATCTTGTGGGGGAAAAGGATGAACGAGGGAAGACCTTATTTGCAAATGTGGAGAGGGGTGTGGGTATCTTTTTGCAAAATTTCCATAGTTTCCTTTCTATCCATCAGATATAGATCGGACGACCTATATTGCAGGATGGCAGGCACACGATCATCACCGCTTTTTATAAGAGTAGGGATAAAAAATAGAGTCGGTGATGATGGTGGGCCTACCATCCTGCAATGTAGGTCGTCCGATTTATATCTGACGGATAGCTAGGAAGGAAAATATGGCAATTTAGCCACACTCTTCACCACATTTGCACATAAGGCCTTCCCTCATTCATCCTTTTCTCCCACGAGATTTTGATGTTCCGTGCAACGCACGGGCATCTTGCTAGTAAGAGTAGAAATTAGACATATACCACTTCTCGAATCTTGAAACCAACAACATGCCTCCCTTATCTCGTCAAAACCGCCAAAGGAATATATTTTGAGTGAAACATAACATATTTTTAGTGATATACGTATTTCAAAACTAGACTTTTTTTCTATCAAATCGGTGAATATGTATTAATCTACTTTGATCGTGTGGCATCGCATTGGCACATTGCTAGTAGTTATTATAATTTTTTGGACACCGGACAAATGGTGGAGTACATATTCAAAGAGAAGAGGCGCACGCACGCAGTCGACCTCTCGCTGTCTCGCACACATGAGTGTTATGTAAAGGCAACGTTAACAAATAAACCCTAAAACCCTAGGTGCATGATTGCTGCATTCACGGGTACTGGGTATGTGGTGGAGCACCTTTGTAGGAGTTGATGGTCGGGACCACAGGTGAACAACTTGGAGCGCGGTGGCTCGCCAATTGCCACAGACCGAGTAGCCACGTTTAAAATATCGTTTTTTTAGCGGGGTTAAGAATTCCGATTTTAAATGGCACGTTATAAGTAGTAAGTAGTTTTTAGAACGACTGGTATGGAGAGAAAATGGAATTCATAGTACTACGTACCTCCTTGGCGTATGGTTGTATGGGTTTATGTTACGAGATGTTGAACCTGGTAGTTCTAGGGAAAATACTATGGTTTAGATTTAGATGCTGGTTTTCAGTAATCGGAAGGGGAAACCCTTCTTTGATTAAAAAAAACTACTACCTCCATTCTGGTTTACTAGTCCCCATCGTACTTTGGGTCAAAGTTTGTCCATGAATTTTACTTGTAAAATGTGAATGGAAAACGAGATTTTGTTATACCCAACAAAAAAGTACTGGAGGGAGTGATTGCTCTGACATGGACGCGGCCTCTCATAGCGCAGGCATTGAACCGGCGCGCCAGCCAAGAGGGCCGCACTCGCTGCAGGCCCGGCTAAGCACGCCTCCTCGCCGCATGCAACCAGCTTAAGACTGCCCCGCCTGCCTTCATTGAATCCGCGCGTGTGCCGGCAACACGTCCTTCCGCGAGCCGGCAGGCATTTTAGAACACAAAAAATGACTAAAATATAATTAATTTACGCATGGTCTTGACTTGTTGTGCTCGCACTAGTAGCAGGAACTAGTAGAGGTTTTTCTTTATTTATAACTCTCCTCACATTTTTTTGGCTTTGAAGTGAATCATGGTTGTGGACATTATGTATGAATGTGCAGATATCTGTGAACATGAGTTTGATGTGGAAGTTGGACTTGGAATGTCGGGCTTGCGCGTGAACTATACCATGTCCAATGCTTCGTCTGTTATTGTTTGGAAAGTAATTGCTGTTACTACATGACCCGAAAAAAAACATTTTGTGCCACATCAGTAGATGCACAGACATCACAACAGGCATGCTGACTGGATAAACATTTGAACCTAGCTATTATGAAGGAGATTTTGTATTGACAACAGTTTTAGATAGCAGGAGACGCCTAGCCTGCTCTGCCTCTGCTAGCTTATTTCTGGCTTCTTCCATCTCTTCTTTGGCTTGGGTGAAGAGATCATCTGATTGCTCTTTTCGCTTCTTCAGGAACTCAGCTACATTCTCAAGGCATGTTGCACGCTTTCTTTCAGCCTTTTCTAATGCCACAAGGACACGAACAGCTGACAACTCCACCTGGCTTGTGTGCAATCCAGCATCGTCTGGGAATTTGCACCTTGTGTCTAATCCAGCATCATTAGGGAACTGGCACCTTGTGTGTAATCCAGACTCATTTTGGAAACATGATCTCGAGGTTGACCATACTTCCCTCCTCGCAGGAACTGCATCCTGACAAGAAGTTACTTCTTTTTTAGATCAATACTCAGAGAAATCTAGATCCATTTAGTAGAAGCCAGATAAACAGTACTCGAAGAAGTGAATTCAAAAGGAAAAGAAATATAAAAACAGACTACACGGTGAGAACACCCACTTCCTACATCAAGTTAAAAACGAAAGCATTAGGATGATTAAGACTCTTCTTATTACACATCGAAGAACACCACGCTTAAGAGAAACAGAAACTACAACATATACACATCGAAGAACACGAGGCTAAATGAAAGTAATTGAAAGGGTGTTACTTACCAAAGCTCGTTTTACAGGTTCGGTGCAGCTCCTCTTTAACTTGCCACGCTCCTTGAAGATGTCCCGAATATCCCGTGTTTGGTCTTCATTGCTCCTCTGCATGTTCACACTCGTGGTTTCAAAATCTCAACATGGCAAGAAAAATAGTACTAGTAATACTCGCGCATCTTGTGGGCAACATTAAAGCACTCGTCTTCCATGTTAGAGCATCTCCAACAGAATCGCAATGCGCGGCGCTTTAAAAAAAGCGTTTAAAGTACTGAGATCGAGAAGTAGATACTAGAGAGTAGAGGATAGTTCTCAGCATAGATAGATACAAAAAAGATAATTCAACTACTCCTCCTCGTCCGACTGCTCCTAGGTGATGTCCTCCTCCGACGTCTGACTGTAGGCGTGAAGATACCGATCATCGTCGGATTCCCAGGGCAACGCTGCTCCTAGCCTCATGTTGAATTGAGCGTCCTCTTTTCGCCTACGCTTGTCCTCGTGATAGGCGGCTCGCTCCGCCCTCCTCTTATCCCTCTCCGCCCTCCTTTGCGCGTAGAACTCGCGCTCGTTGATGATGTCCTGCGGGAAGTGTTCGCGCCACAGTGCAATGGCTTCCTCGTCCATCTCGGCAATGCCGAGACGGTGCTCCCGCCTCCGGTTGTCACGACGATCCTCGTCGGTAAGCCGCGGCAGACGCGCAAGCTCCTGCGCCCGCTCCCGCGTCGGCACGTTGGGGAAGTTCAATGTTCTATGAGGCCACCGGAGGCGCCACGCCGCCGCGTCGTACGCGTCGGCGGCCTCGGTGGCGGTGTCGAAATTGCCGAGGCCGAGGCGCATCCCGCGGAACCGGATCTCGGCGAAGAAGCCGTAGGAGGGGCGCGCGCGGACGCCGCGGTATCCCCAAGTTTCCCAGCGACGCGGCGGCATGGTGGCGCGGCGGCGGTGAGGCGAAAAAGAGCGGGGAGAGAGCGGTGGCGAGGCACATAGCGGTGGCAAGGCACAGAGCGGTGGGAGGGTGTTGGATTTTATAAAGCGCGCCGGACGCCGCGCGCCAAAACTAGCGCACGCCTGGCCACTTTTTCCCGCACGCGCGCGATCCTTTCCTGACGTCTCTGCTATCTCTACTCTCTTCTCTACGGTTATATTTATTTAATATTTAATATTTATCTCTACTTCCTTTACTGTCTACTATTTTTTCTCTATACTTTTTTTCTTGCAATATAGGCCATCCGATTTATATCTGACAGATAGGAAGGAAACAAATGGGAATTTTGCAAAAAGATACCCGTACCCCTCTCCAGATTTGCAAATAAGGCCTTCCCTCGTTCATCCTTTTCTCCCACAAGATAAACTACTCATACAAATGCATCTTGATGCGTGCAACGCATGGGCATCTTGCTAGTTCTAAAAACCTTTCCATCATTTGCCACACTGCTGGTTGCAGAAACCTACCCAAGCACATCGCGATACAGGAGCGACGCACAATTACAAGCTGATATTCTGCTGGACAATGGAGGCTATAACCAATTACTTTTACGGGAACAATAGCACCCAGGAAAATTGAAGGGTAGGTATGAACAAAATTGGAACTGCACATGTACTGCTAAGTGATTCAATACACACATTACCAATCGAGGAGGAGAACGATGGTCGCGGCGGCCTCTGTGAGTCATGGGCCGCAACGGGAGTCAGTTCATTGTCCACGATGGTGGTACTTCTGCGCTTGGCGTCGGCTTCCGAGAAGCAGATTCGAGACCATGGAAGATGATGCCGGGGAAGAGGCTTCGTCTACGACGACAACGGTGGACCGGCTTCAGTGCAGCGTACGAGGTCGTCGATGAGGCAGATGCGCTGTGGTGGACGAGTGCGCTGATGTAAAGGGGAGGAGCACGAAGGCTGCGGTGCCGTGGAGAAGTCTATTTTGCGGTGGGGATAGGAAATGGGGAGTATTCAGGTGTACTACTCTGGGTGCCGGGGTGGGGCTGGCTGGGTAGGGTGAACCTGAAGTTACAAAAACAGCCCCCTACCAAGCGTCGTACGTAGGCCTGTTCCGAAGGATATGATGGTAACTTCCCACTGCTCGAATCAGGGTCGCGGAAGATTTTCCCGCCGACCTCAAAATTTTGTGACACTGGACTCCCCGTGTGGTGTGTTGAGTGATTCAGCTAAGCAACTAGCGAGTAGTAGTAGTAAACTCTGCATATTAGGTTTGACCGAAGTCAAACTTCCTAAAGTTTGACCAAGTTTATATAAAAATATAAACATTTACCATAACAAATATGTATGATGTGGAAGTACATTCAATAATGAATCTAATGGTATTTATTTGTTATTGTATATGTTAATATTTTTTGTTATAACCTTTCTGAGAGTTAACAAAACTTGACTTTGACCAATGCTAATACGCGGACTTAAATAAAAACGGAAGGAGTACACATTTGTTTTCTTAGTTTGTAGTGAACTAATCATTTGTTGAAATTGTGAAATAAATATATTAGGCTATTGACTTCGAATGTAATGGTCTATACAATTCAATAGTTACAATCATTGTTGAATCCCAAGATGTATACAAGGTCTATAGTACTTCACAACATGCTCAAACTCACATAATCCCAGTCAAATGAGAATCCAAATGCATTTCATAGTTAATACTTTGTAGGATGCAACAAAAACAACCAAAACTCTACATCAGCCATTATAGAAGCAACATTTTGACATATCCCATTGTGTGAATGAAACGTGTAGAGAGAGCTTTTGAAGATGGAGCAGATAGGGCGGGAAAGATTGTATGTATGTGGACGAGACAGTAGGAGACAAACCTAACGAGACAGAGAGAGAGAGAGAGAGAGAAAGAGAGAGGAAGAAGTTAGGCCTGTGAGAAAGATGGAGACATGTAATATACGTGATTCTGTATACGTGGAAGGAGAAGAGACAACATGTTTGATGAGAGAGCTGGAAAAACATGGACGAGAGGGGAAGGATCTCATGGGTTGAGGGATTGACAATTTTGTGCGGGGGAGAGAGGGATTGGTAATTTTGTGCAAGAGAGAGAGAGAGGGTGGGGGGGAGGAGTCAGTCAGCCGTCGTCACATCACCCTGCTTCCAAATGACCCCGCATTCTCTAGCGCGGTGTGGTCACCGTCTTCGATCTACTCGATTCCCTCTTTGAAGATTGGTCGCCGTATAACCTTGGATGGGGATGTACTGTGTGCTCGGGGGAGTGTGTGTGTGTGCGTTGTGCTGCGCGCGCGCGCGCGCGTGTGTGTGTGTGTGTGTGTTTGTGTGTCAGATATTGGGCGAAAACAAACCTAAGGAAAGAAATGGGTATTCACGAAGAGATTGCGCGGGCCTTGAGGTGGGCAGGGGCCGAGTGAGGGTGTCAAAATGTGCGCGTTGCTGCATATGTTGCATGCGATCGTGCGAGGGACGGACGAATTGAGATGGTTGTTGTGTTACGGATGCTCCTCTCTCTCTCTCTCTCTCTCACACACACACACACACACACACACACACACACACACACGCACACACAAGTAAACTAGAAGACCGTTCTCTCATGTATACACAACGTATCGGCATCTGTCTATGTCTCACTCATGCATGATCGTTTGCACATTCACACCTCTCTATGTTTGTATCACACGCACACCGTCTCCACATTGCCCTTCCGCCACAACACACATATGGACACATACAAACGTTCTCTCTCAGTCACACACACAAAATAAGTATTAAAAAAACTAGGGCGCACCTAAAATGTCCAAATCCAAATAAAGACAAACTGGAGCTAAATTCAAATATATGGAAATATTGCAGCGTCAAGAACTTTCCCAGGAAAAAAAAGTTGAGTAATATTCGAGGATTGTTTTCACACACACAAAAAGGTTCGGTGGATGTCCTTCGAGCGCGACACGGTGACGCACCGTTCGATCGAGCGCGCGGCCGCGGTTCACGCGCTTGCACAGGATTCCGTATCGTGGCTGTGGTACTAACTTCAAAATAAATAAATAATAAAAGCGTTGCCTAAGTCTAATGTTTACGTGTACTAGTACAGTTTTCTTTTAAGTTTGACCAACCTCATATAAAACTAAAGTACGCTCCCATACGCGCACTCATCAATATGCCGCCGCCGCCGTTGCGCATGCCGGCGGCCGCCTGCTCCGGCCAACAATTTCTCGCCCATCACCGCCGTGTCGCCGCCATCCCTGTGCCATGAAGCCGAAGGCTCGCCCGCTCACGTCGTCTGCAGTCCCTCCTTGCCATGCCGCCGCACTGCCAAGCATGCGAGTAGTTGGTGGAGCCACGTCTATGCACACAGCGTACAAAGAGGAGGACGAGCGCGTGCTCCAGCACGCCGACGAGGAGGAACTAGCGTGTCATTGTCGTCTCCGCCCGCGCGGAGGAGGCGCGCATGGTGGCTGTCGCGGCGGAAGCCGGTCACGCGCGCGTCGAGCCCGCAAACCGGGTGCGGACCCGGAATCTACCTTCGAGACCTTGAATGCCATGTGGATCCTGCAATCTGAAGGAGCAATTTGGGTCAGTCGACTCATGTGAGCTGTTTGATGCAACATGGATGGCTAGAAGGGCTTCTTCCACCTCTTCTGCCGTCTTCTTCCTTCGCTATGTCAAACTTATTTCACAAATCGACTGACCCAAATTATCCTACTAGTACGAACGTATTAAGTATAGTGGGAACACGAAGGTACGAGCAGTAGTACCAACTGCAAGAAGAACAATAGTAAGACATAGTACTAGTACTACTCTACATACCAGACAGTTCAAATAACGAGAAAGAACATAAACATAGTTCTGCTGGGGCCTCAGCACAACACACCCTTGAAAATAAACTAAGCAACTAGTCAGCTTGACACTGCAGTAGAACCAGCATGAGCTACGGCACTGCCACCTACTCGGAGTCTGAGTCCATGTCCTCGACTTCGTCCTCGTCCCTCTTCCTCTTCCTCTTCGCCGACGCTTCTTTGCTTGAATCGGACACTGGGCTCTGCTTCTTCATCCAACCCATGTAGATATTTAAACAAAGGTAGGCATCCATTGCTGCGTACAGGATGTGATCTTCATCTAATGTCTTCGACTCCCATGCATGATGAAACTCGTGATGAGGTTTCTTCAGTTTAGCATACGAAGGATCAATCATGGCTGCTGCCAAGGTCAACATTGAAGGTTGAGAGGAGGACACCAGGCTTGCCTTCTGGAGATTGAAGGGCTGGCCTACAACGAGACCTATCCGACGCAGGACTTCTTTGTCGTTCTTAAAGCCTACAGTAACGAATTTCACTCTTTTGTCCTTGAGGAAGTTCTTAAAATCCTGGCACTCAACGTCGGCATGGAATATGTGGTAGATCAAGCAAATGTTATGTACGCAAACCTGGAACACGGCGGGCTTCTTCCTCTCTTCGTCCTATAGATCCTTCTCTCGTCCCAGGACTGTGGTGTACTCAACATCTAGCCCAGCGACCCACTCATCCGTTGAACTGTTGAACATGCGTAGGAAGCGAGCAAGCCATGCTTTCACCATCGCAGATCCATGTGTGTAGATGACGATGAACTGATCGCCGGTGATGGCTCTAACCTGGTACTCAGCGGCGACCATGGAGATTTGGGAGGCCATGGATTTTGGAGGAGGGTTAGGAGAAGTTGAACTGTTGTACCCCGCAAAAACTGGGAGCAAACTAATGTGAAAGGACGGGACGACTGGGAGCGAACTGTTGTGAGGTAGAAGACGGGGACGAGTAGGGCGTGCGAACGACATGGGGTTGCTGGCTTGCCCGGTGGATAAACAGCTGCAAGCCCCCAAAGAGTTCTCGAGAACTATGCAGGACCCACTAGATGTCATGTCTACTAGACCCATATCGTAGGCCTGACGGTATAGCTTCTGCCTGTGCGCACGCCATGCCGGCGCGTGGATGTAACTTCACTCAATTCCGTCAACCGTCGCGCCTCCCACGACCTTGGCCTCCCTCGCGCGGTCGCGCCCTTTGAGACTTCGACCGGCTAAAAATGAGCAATTTCTTTTTGCCTACTCCGCATGCATGATACTCCCTCTAGTCCTTTTTACTCGCGTCAACCATTTGCAAAGTGTTTGACCAAATATATACTTTTTGTAAACACCACCTTATATTAATTAACCAGCCACACTAGTACACTCATTCGATACAATATTCACCACACAGGGCGGTACGTTATTTACAAGAATACCATCTAATCGATTGTCGAAGCTATACTTAGAGATTAAGTGTGCCACCTTATTGGCCGAACCGCTAATCTTTGACAATTGAAGATTGTTGATCAACTTCGAGATGCTCAACGCTTTCATCTTCAGGTCACGCATAGTAGACATGTCATAGTCCCCCGATGCAAGAGACGCTACCACAAAAGCGCAATCAGTCTCTAAAATTACAGGATAATTTAGTGCACCTTGAAATATGAACATGTGTGGGGTGTGTATGTTTTTAATGACTTGAGACTATACCTAGCCCGGCATGCAAGATGACTTATTATGCACCGTTCCCCATACCTGCAGGAAGCCCGTTCGTCTCCAAATCTTTTCCTCTCCATGTGTGGAAACAATATGCCTGCCAAACTCTCCTTCTCCCTCCGGCGGTCCCACCACTCCACCCCGTGTGAAAAAATCTGCATGCATGACTCTCCTCCCCCCACGCTTGTCCAATCCGTTGTGACCAGCAATATTTTCACCCCTTCGCTCCCCCGTAATTTACTCCAACAAATATGCCCACGTAGCTTTTACTTAACTTCAGGTGCATTGGGTCACTGACATACGAGCCCAGCAGTGTACTGGCCACATGTCAGTGATGCAACTGGACCTGTAGTTAAGTCAGTGCAGCTCAGTCCATATCTTACGTAGGTGTGCCATTGCTCGCTATAAATACTGTGCCTCCCACGACATCGCTATATCCTCCCCTCACGTTCACGTTCATCGCTATCTCCTCCCCCTCCCTCTCACGTCGACCACCATGGCATCTCCCCTCCCAAGCCTTAGGAGCCCCTCGCTGCACCACGCGGACGGTCACGCATCGCCTTTCCCTTCCTCGCCGCCACTAGTCTAGGAGGACGCGTCTACATTCCGCTCCTCGCCGCGACGCGACGCGTCGCCGTTCTGTTCCTCGCCGCCTCTAGTCGAGGAGGACGCATCGGTATTCCGCTCCTTGCCGCGACGCGTTGAGGTGGACGCGTCGGTGTTCTCAATCTCGCCGGCACGCGCGTCGGAGGACGCGTCGGCTCCCCGCTACGAGGAGAACTCCGCGCCGCCCGCCGAGCCCCCCAGCCTTGAGGAGCTTTGGAAAGAAATGGATGTCGCCTTGTGGGAGGCTTTCCGTCCAGCAGAGCGCGCCAAAATAGAGGCGGAGAAGAAGGCCGAGGAAGAGAAGCGCACCGCGCAACAAGCTTTCTGGGAGATCTATGTCGCGTTCGAGAGAGTCAAGCAATTGGTTCTTTGGCAGAAGGCTCGTGCGAGGGCCGTGAGGGTGGCGGAGGACGCCCGTGTCGACGCCCTGAGTGCAGTCGGGCCCAAGCGCCACATCTACGCTTGGCGGTACATGGACCGGGTGCACGCTTCTAGCCAGGAGGAGTACCTATTGGCGCCGGATCACCACACCGGTGAGGTCGCTCTCGCCCGCCGGCAAGCCGCCAATCATCACCTCGCGAGTTGCAAGGCTAAGGAAGAGGCGTTGTGTCTGCGCACTGGGAAACGGTCGCGCACCAGGGCACTCGTGGCGCGCCGCAAGCGCTCCTGCGAGCGTTGTGGCTTTTTGGAGGAGTATAATTTTTGTTTCGTAAGGCGATCTCATTAGTTTTGGGACGCAAATGATAAATCCCGAACGTTCAGGAATTTTTAGCGTCCTTAACTAAGTATGTAAAAGGGAAAGTTTGGAAACGTTGTGTATTATTACGCATTTTGCAAGTACATGCATATAGCACAAACTTTACTATATACTATCGGACTACACGTCTCTCTCGATATATGCTTGCAGACTGTGCTACTCCCTCCGTCCAGGTAAATAAGTCATCTTTGGTTATGCACGGTGACCAAGAAGGAGGGAAGACTTGTACACCTAGATGGAGGGAGTACTACTATTACTTACGTACGTGCAAATGCACGTTTGAACATTACGATGCGGTTTTTGTAAAAGTGGAAAAACAGCACTAGTCAAGCTTGTGAAACGATTCAATGCAAAACAAATGCAAAAATGCTCGTTTGATTATTTACTTTTAGCTTCTTTCTCTGTGGTTATTTATCTGTGCACCGTGACCAAGGAAGAGGAGAAAACGAGAAACGTTAATGTTTATTTGCTAATTAATAGTATTGCATGCAATTAACTAACCACTGCATGTCGTGTTTGATATCTCAAGTCATTAAAAGCATGCACACTCTTTATCTCTTATTGGTTGATATGTCAAGAAACAAGAAACGAGGTAGAAGTTAATGCACCGCGCCTAAGTGTTTTCGGATTATTTGGTTTTCGTAAGATGACTTACACACCTAGATGCACCGCGCCTAAGTGTTTTGAGTAACATTTTATCGGTTAAATCTTTGGTCAAAATTTAGCACAAATTACAATGGTGAGGAATAAACCAGGACGGAGTAGTAGTTTAGAAGCCCAAATAAATGAGTGAGGCGCCTTATTGTTACTCTCCACTGTGACTAGTCTTGTGGGAAAAGCTGGGGAAGCCGCCAAAAGAACTGTCCCTAGGAGTAGTAGCTAGGGATCGAGCGTCGGAGATGAACCGGAGAAAGTAAATGCAGAGAGATGAAATGCAAAAAAGACGGAGGGATGTGATGGTTGCTTGTCCGTTTATTTTACCAGGCCATTTATTACTGGGAGTGGTTGGGTTTTGTGATATGACGGCTTTACTGCCGCGCCACGAGCGGGGTGAGAGGTGAGACTCCCGTGCAGCGCCGCCCTCTACACTTGTACTACATCGGTCGTGGTTTATTAGTCCCCCATTGAATTTGACTGAAGATTTAACTGACAAAATGTTAGTGCATGTCAACAAAAACTATATCGTTGGATTCGTATTTGAACATAGTTTTGAATGATATAATTTTAGGTGACATGCATCAGTATTTATCGTACTATATATAATGTTAGTTCAACTTTTGGTCGTACTAATCTATAGTAGTAAGGTGCCCGTGCGTTGCACCGAAGAGTGAAATGCATTGATCGGGGAGTTGTTTATTTTGACAAAGGATGGGGGGGTCATCTCATGTGTAACGGGTATCGATAGGTTTCTTCGGATATTATCTCATCTCTAGAGCTCACAAACATTCGGGTGAAATAGATAAAAAAGGTATCTTTTGCAAACAAAAGCGTTCAACTGTTCAACCTGCATCCAAAACTTGTGAAGAAATAACACTTATTGTGCTTTGCAAGAAATGATCTTTAAGAATTAGTTTTTGAGTATCGATTGTTATACATGTTGGCTACAGATGACATGGCACTTTCTTATAGTCAACAGTTGGCTATACTTAACCATGCCCTTATACACCTAGACGGAGGGATTAAATCAGGATGACTTGCAAGGGGGCAGAGGAGATGTAAGAAATGGTTCATCATAAGTATTTCACTAGTACTGTAGTAAAAATTCATACATGGAAGATTCTAGACTAAACCATAAACAGATACACTTGTATTCATGCACGATACTCCAATAGAGCAAGATCCTGCATGGAAGTCTCCATATGCTTAGACAGCGGATTACATTGAGCGAAGACTAATGATCAACATTTAACTTGATAATGCGTATTTTTTTTAGAAGAACAGGGAGGCTCCTCCCCGGTTCCATTATCAAATGAAACCCAAAGTGTCTTACATCAGCTCACTGAGAGGAGCAATTCAAAGGAAGGACTGCGGTGAAAGCCACTCAAGTTTAACGACAAGCTTACAGAATCAAAAGCGGCAAAGACACGGGCCATAACCGCCCACACACACACTACATGTTTTCTAAGTGCACTTGATAATGCGTATCTCCAGGTGAACCTCCTTGGAGTCCCCGTGCACCGAGTCGGCGGGTAAAGGATAGAACGAATGCCATGGGTTTTCCAAGTCCACATTGGCGGGATAGTCCTAGCTCCTCAGATTCCAAGTCTGACCGATGAGGCCGGTTTCGCCGCCCACGTGACCCGGAGGGGTAGTAACATTGACCTCGCACCCGTACATCTGCCTCGTGTCAGTGTCAGCATCAGCGGCGACGCCGCTGACGCACGCTACAAAGACGGGGTGGCGGCCTGCGTGGGCCTCGTCGGTGCCCATGATCAAGAGGAAGACGCTGCCGTCCTCCTCCGAGACTAGCAGGCGGCGGTGATCCTCCAGCGACTCCTGCATGGTGAACCGGTAGCACGTGTCGTACTTGATGTTCTCCGCCAAGGGCCAGTAGTGACCGCTGCACGCATCTGTGAGGTGATGCACCATGTCCGCCCGCGAGCCACAAAACGGCATCGGGCCACCGCTGCACGCACCAGGCCGTCCATGTAACGGGAGTGGCTGTAGGGGACATTGCGCCAGTTGAATATGTGAGCAAGTTACTACGAGATTTAATCCGAATAAGCACAAAATAAATCATGACGGCTATAACAGAGATGAAACTAATCATGTGGACTAGCATAGTAGTAGGATACAGAGTAGAAACATGAATTCTACCACGATTTCAAACAGGAAGGACAGAAACACATACGTTGCAACGGGAGCAGCACCTTTGGCGTTGAGGTTGTCGCCCATGTCGTTGAGGAAGAGGTTGCCGAGGTTGGGGAATAAGTCGTCGTCGGTGAAGTCGTGGCTGCCAGCAGTCGCGAGAGTGCACTCCCCAGATTTCAACAGCGCCCGCTGAATGGAGCGCAGGAGGGAGTGGCTGTAGGGGACGTTGCGGCCGCCGAATGGAGCGCAGGAGTAGCACACGAAGCAGTAGATGGTGTCCTTACTAGTACTCCCTAGTCTCTACCTATCTATATCTATATATATACTCTTATAGAAAACCGAGTTGGTGATGATGGTTTGCCTGCCATCTTGTAATATAGACCGTCCGATCTATATCTGACGGATATAAAGCCAACTATGACAATTTTACAAAAGATAATCGCACCTCTCTCCACATTTACAGATAAGGCCTTACCTCGTGCTCCTCCCTATGTCTCTATCTCTACAAGTACTTTTTTGTATAACAAATCGAATAGTGCTGCACCGTCCGCTGCACGCCCGGCTGAACACGCCTCCTCGCCTCCATCATCACCAACTGAGTCTTTTATAGGAGTAGGAGTAGAGAAAAACCCGACTTGGTGATGATGGTGTGTCGTGCAATGCACGGGCATCTTGCTATTTTTTTTGCATATAAGTCCAAACACCACGTAGACACGGTCTTTGAGCACGGTTCGTAGTCGTTCCACGATCGGGCATCGAAGTTTGTAACTATTTTAGATTAGACTATACTACTCCTCCGGTGCTAGTAGTAGAGCAGAGTCCTACTCTTCTACTCTACTCTAGCAAGATAGGGCATAGTACTGTAGGGAGTACCAGTACTGTGATCACTCAAGCAAGTTGTCTGGCATCGATATGACCCTACGCTGCTGGTATGTGTCTCGTAAGTCAAGCGGCGTGCTGTAGTCATCATCACCTGTCCACTTCCCGCAGCACATATTCGCTTCTCCATCTTTGTCCGCACATAATCTCGTCCAAGCTTCCATCCCCGCTAAGGCGCCTCCCCCCCTCGTCCGAAACCCAAGCACTAACAATGGCAGAACCGAGCAGCGTCCGCCGAAAGAATGGCTGGAATTCGCTCCCCACAGAGGTAATCAAGCTCATTGTTTCGCGTGTGGACAATCTCAGTACCATGCCGCTCGCCGCGTGCTCGTCGGGGCTGTACCGTTTACTCAAAGCCCTCAGGCCGGAGCTTTTTAAGCCAGTTCCTTGCTTGCTGATGCCGCCTGATCTTCAGACACGGCATGTCACGCAGAGTAACGATCGTAGGGTGGCGAGCATCAACCCCCTTCACTGCGATCCGATCCCCGTCAGCCTCAGCTACGTTAACGGTATGTACTGGGTCGGCATGAACACGTCTTGGATGGTGCTCGTCGACGGTCGCGGTAGCTGGATGCTCGTGGAGGTCTACACCTGGCGATTGATCCCCCTTCCTTCGATTAACACTGCACTGCTTTGGCACCGCGGCCCAGAATACTCGGAATCTTACAGTAGCCAACATGATACCAAGTTTGATTTGCTCAAGGTTGTAATCTGCCAAGTGCCCACACGATCTGGGAATTATGAAGATTTCAGGCTAATTGCATTCTTCAACCGCGGTCTCGCCTATCTAATAGGTCACTGCGGTAAGTGGATAAATCTGCACGTCCATCGCAGGATCATACATACTCCATGGTTCTCTGATGCCATTGAACACAAGGGCTTCATTTACGCTGTCGACTCCTTCTATGGTTGGACGTATTGCTGGCCTACTCCAGTCATCGCTACAAACGGCTGTTACAGCAGTATGTTACATTCCTATGATATCATGATGGCTTGCTTATATTACTGTCAACATTTACTGGAAAAAAATTCATGCTCATAACATGCTGTTCTTAAGATTGACTAAATCAAGAGCCCTTTTTTATTTGACTCCCACTTGATATGATGTTGTAGGCCGCCTGGTGTCCCTACCCTTCCTAATCCCATAACCTTTCAAAGAAAAGCGGCATGGCAGTTGCAGGTGGTTCCTGGCTCGATCAGACGGCGGTGAAAGATTGATGATCGTTCGCACGTACCAGACGTGATGTTTCACGGAATACAATCACAGTCATTGCAAGGACTTTGAGCAGGATCCCAGCTTCTCTGGGCCTTCAGGAATTTTTGACTGGAGGCTGGTAAGTAGCCTTGGCACACGCTCTCTGTTTGTCGGACTGAATTATCCGATTAACCAGGAGATAACCGACGGCAAGGATCATGATGGCAGCGCGGTTTCGTTCATCAGGCAAAACTGTGTGTACACAGGGTACCATGCGTCTCTGCATGCACCATACCCTGATATGTGCCGCCACGCTCTGCAGCCGAAAGTAGGAGAGAGGGTCGCAAGTATCAGACTTCGACCTGCTGGCTGGAGTTTCCCCCGTCAGGCACCCATCTGGTTCAAGCCGTCAGCCAATCTCCACAGCTTAATAAATAGTAACGTCTAACTGAGCGAGTTAGTTAGATGCGTACACTTGGTGTAGTAGGATCTTTATTTAGTTTGATGCATACACTTGTTCTTTTTTGGTAGCCCTTTTGTAATGATGGCTGATGTTTGGTTTGGAAGAGAGAGCTGCGTCTTCACTCTTCTGGCATGCTTACTGCTTTTGTTGCACCCCCAGCCCTGGTTGTTGTTGCTGCTGTTTTCAATGTACAATCAGTAGTACATTTCGTCTGTTGGTTGAATATAAATGTGTTGTTAGAACGACAAACACAATGTTTTGGAAGTCGTTGCACGGTTCGGTCCTTTAGTGCCCCGTACCGTACGTAGCTCATACTATTTTTCATATGGAACACATTTTCCACTTGTTGATAACATGCAGCCCACTGATGAAGGCCCAATAGAGAAGCCCATAATTAACTGGAAGGGACGCTCTCACATGAATCCGGCCCAGGTACATGCTCACGGTCCCCTAAACATAAATAAGTAAATAAATAAATAAATAAAGCTAAATGCTCATGCACCACTTTTTGGGAAAATAGGTAGCCCAGTATTTCTTTTTGAAGAATACCCAAGCTAGGCCTATTTGTTTTCTTCAAATTACTGGGCTGCAAATCTTTCAAGACGAGCAAATGGGATATTAGTTTTTTTTTGAATTTTGTTCTTCACTGATATCTTATACGTATTTCATTGGATTTAACATGACATAGTACTAACTTATTTTTAAATTTGTTTTAGTATGGCTATTAATTTTTGGATTAAGAATATTTCGTTCCCCAGCAAAAATTTCCCACATATTTAGTTAATTTTTTGACCCTGGTACTGACCAGAAAATGGCCGGCAATTCTAAAAATGGAAAACGGGCTGCAATAAATTCCATATGAATTAGAAAATGAGTAAAAATTATAAAAATAATAGCAAATGGGTTGTACACGCCACAGATTTCGAGGCTAACTTGTTTACGCAAGGCTTTGTCAGTGAACACACGATTCTAGCCACCGTGCTTCGTCAATCTCTGATCTTCCTGCTCCAGCCGCCTAAACTAGCGCCGGCGGGACTGCCTGCTCCCTCCTCTTGTGGCCCGCTGTGATGCCGGGCACGCTTCCCCGCCCCACCCTACTCCCTCCGCGGGCCTGGCCGCACGCAATCAACTGCCCCCTTATTACGCGAAAAAAAATGATTCCTCCCACTGACATCTCGGGCGCACCAGTTGGGAGGCTGACCTGTGGGCCTACTACATTGACGCGTACGCAGGGCTTGTCAACTTAGTCAACTAACGATTCTAGCAGCAGTAACCGTTGGATTTGAATCGAACGGTCCTGCTGCTTCTTCAATCGCTGCTCTTCTTGCACCAGGTGCCCAAACCAGCGCCGGGGAGACCGCCTGCTCCTGCCTCCAGTGGCCGGCTGTGCTGCCGTTGAGGCATCATCGCCCCCTACTACTCCCACCACTAGCCAGGCCCTGCGGCGACGGCAGCCTCACACCACAGCCGAACCAGTGAACCCTGGTACTCCTCTCCGCGTGGGCATCCACTGCCGCGTCTTCCCCGGCTCCACGTCGTCCCCTTCCTAGGCCTCGCCGTCGTCCACCGCCTTGGTGCTCTCGGCGCGGCGTGGTCAATGTGGTCAACGACATTCCATCGGGAGAGTACTGTACGTGTAGAGTCTGACAGCTGGGTCCACGACCACAGCCCAGTTTTTTTGTGATTTGCCAAGTAAGTCGCTTTGTCAGGCCTGTTGGACTGCAAATCTTTCAAGACGAGGAGAGCTTTCATTCGGCTGGCCGAGAAGATGGCCCATCAGTAATGAGAAATGGGTTGTACATTTCTAAAACACATCAAACCTGCAGTTAGTTTCAAATATCTTTTTTTTCATTTTGAGATTTTAAATTACATTAATTTTTATGCGTGGAGAATTTGTTGGATTTTATATTGATATACATTTATTTTTAAAATCAGTTTGAATGTGAGTCGAAATTTCGGGATTAAAAACAGTTCGGACCGCACCGAAATATGCAAAATTTCGTATAAGTTTTTAAATATGGCCACGATATGGGCTGTAATGCTAACAAAAAGAATATGGGCTCCAAAAAAACCTTAAGAATTAGCAAATGGGCTGTAAATTATTAAAAATAATGGCAGATGGGTTGTATGCTGTTTTCCACAGATTTGAGGCTTTCCTAAAAAAGGGTGATGCACAAGCAGTGACTATTGGATGGCCATCCAACGGCCGTCGTGCTTCTTCAATCTCTGCTCTTCCTCCTCCAGCCGCTCAAACAAGCACCGGCGGGACTGCCTGCTCCCTCCTCCCCGCAGCCGGCTCTGACAGCTCGGTCCCACCAGTTATATCTTCGTACACAAGGAAGTGCCTCCTTATTACGCACAAAAAAATGAATACTCCCCCCGTTAGCTGGGACCCAGTATAGTGGCAGGCTGACTTGTGGGCCTACTAAGTTGACCGGGACGGAGGGCTTTGTCAACTTAGTCAATATGCACGATTCTAGCTCCAGTGCCCGTACGATGTCCATCCAACGAACGTAGTGCTTCTTCAACCTCTGGTCTTCTTGCTCCAGCCGCCCAAACCAGTGTCGGTCGTGCCTCGTGCTCTTGCCTCCCGTGGCCGGCTGCGATGCGGCGGAGGCCTCATCGCCCCCTACTACTCCCACCGCTGGCCAGGCCATCCCTCTACTCACCCACACCCCCTGTTATTCTGCGGCGACGGCAACCTCACACCGCAGCGAACCAGTGAACCCTCGTACTCCTCTACGCGTGGGCATCCACTGCCGCGTCTTCCCCGGCTCCGCGTCATCCCCTTCCTAGGCCTCGCCATCGAGCACCACCCTGGTGCTCTCGGCGCAGCATGGTCAAGGAACGGCTTCCATCGGACGTGGACTGTACGTGGAGAGGCTGACAGCTGGATCCACGGCCGCAGCAAGGAAGTGCCTCCTTATTACGCGCAAAATAATTATTCCTCCACGTGACAGCGGGACCCAACGGACGGGCCACCATATTTAGCAAAAAAACGTTTCCCCCCTGACTGCTGGGACCCACCAGCTACACCTTCGCACGCAAGGAAGTGCGTCCGGGCAAAAAAAACAAAACGATTCGCCCCCCTGACTGCTGAGACCCACCAGCTACATCTTCTCATGCAAGGAAGTGCGTCCGGGCAAAAAAACGATGGCCCCCCTGACTGCTGGGACCCACCTACTACATCTTCGCACGCAAAGGAAGTGCGTCCGTGCAAAATAAATGATTCGCCCCTCTGACTGCTGGGACCCACCAGCTACATTTTTGCACGCAAGGAACTGCCTGACAGTCGGGACCCACCTGGTCGAAGCGTACGTAGTGTTGTCATTCTGGTCGCAAACTTGTACATACATATATACTGGTCGATGTAGAGGAGCACACGTGTCATAGTAGAGGCGCATACGTGTCGTAGTAGAGGCGCGCACGTAGCATGTACACGTACGTACAGCAGCCAGGGTGCAAGAAAGAAAATACGGCCACTTATGTGTACATACGGGCGGGGTCTCGAACACCTAGTCGCGCATACGTATGCCGAGGGCTCGTGTTCATGGGGAGGCAACGGAATGCTTTGTGTTCATGGGGAGGCAACGGAATGCGTCGTGTTCATCGGGAGGCAACGGAACGCGTGGGAGCCAACCGGCTTGGACGGAACATGCGATGGAAACGAGGCCTAGCGTACCGCAGAACGGAGGAAACAGAGCTCCTACGGTCGAAACGGGGGTCCTGTTGATCAGGAGGGGTGTGCCGTACTGCAAAACGGACGAAACGGACTTGTGTTGGAGCGCTACGGTCGAAACAGGGGTCATGTTGATCGGGAGGGGTGTGGCGTACCACAAAAAGCACGAAACGGACTTGTGTTGGAGCGCTACGGTCGAAATGGGGGGGAGGGGTGTGGCGTACCGCAAAACGGATGAAACGGACTTGTGTTGGATCGCTACGGTCGAAGCGGGGGTCCTGTTGATCGGAAGGGGTGTGGCATACCGCAAAACGGACGAAACAGACTTGTGTTGGAGCGCTACGGTCGAAACGGGGGGGGGGGGGGGGGGGAGGGGTGTGGCGTACCGCAAAACGGGACTCCACGGGATACTATTCATCTCCACCGTCGACCTCCTCCAGCCTCAACGGGCTATTGTCGACCTCCTCCAGCCTCCACGGGCTCCTGTTCATCCAACCTCCACCGCGCGCTACTCCACCGGCTACTGTTCAACCACCCCTCCACACGGGCACCCCTCCACTGTCTACTGTTCATCCAGCCCTCCACACCACGGGGTCCTGTTCAACCACCCCTCCACGGCAACCCCTCCACTGTCTACTGTTCATCCAGCCCTCCACACCACGGGTTCCTGTTCATCCAGAGGCAACGCCACCGCTCACTTTTCATCCAACACCCCCCCCCCCGCAATGCTCACTATTCATCCCACAGGCAGCATCAATCGGCTTCAGTTAGCAGCACTAGCGAAGGAATCGGTCCATCGGGTTCAGTTAACAGCCATCGATCAATCGCTCGGGTTCAGTAACGCGTAGCCTGAAGTGCAATCGCTCGGGTTCAGTTAGAGCCCAATGCCTCGCTCGGCTTCAGTTAGAGCCAACGCCTCACACACACGCGCGTACGTACGAGAGAAACGCGCATCGCTCCGCCCCCGACCTCCCACCGTAACCGGCAACTCCCCGAAATTTTCCTCCCCCTCGCTTCTACCATAGTTTTTTCCGTCATGGACGGCCCAAAGAATGTCATGCAGCTGCGTCTCCGGCCCGCCCAGGACGAAAAACCCATTTTCTGTCATGATTTTTTGTCATAGAAGTAGGAGCCCACCACATTTATGATGATACCGGGTTTTGTCACAATTATCGTCATAGAAGTGTCATATGTATGACAGAAAAAAAATTCGTTCGGCCCAAAATGTCACGGATGTCTTTTTTTGTAGTGTATTCGATTTGACAACTACAACTAGTATATTATAAAAAACAAAGAAGAGTAGTAGAGATAGAGATAAGAATAGAGACTAGGGAGGAGCACCATCTACTGCTTCGTGGGCTACTCATGCGCTCCATTCGGCGGGCGCTGTTGACATTTGGGGAGCGCACTCTCACGACTGCTAGTAGCGACGACTTCACCGATGATGACTTCTTCCCCGACCTCGGCAACCTCTTCCTCAACGACATGGGCGACAACCTCAACGCCAATGGTGCTGCTCCCGTTGCACCGTATGTGTTTCTGTCCTTCCTGTTCAAAATTGTTGTAGAATTCATGTTTCTACTCTGTGTCCTAGACTCGATCTGTTCATCTACTATGCTAGTCCACATGATTAGTTTAATCTCTGTTATAGCCGGCATGATTTATTTTATAGTAAATCTCGTAGTAACTTGCTCATATATTCAACTAGCGGAACGTCCCCTACAGCCACTCCCATTTCATGGACGGCCTGGTCGATGACTCCAAGCAGCCCTTCGTCTACTGCTATGAGTACCCGGTGCCGTTTTGGGGCTCGCCGGCGGACATCGTGCATCACCTGACGCAGGCATGCGGCGATCACTACTGGCCCTTGGCGAAGAACATCGTGGCCACCGGCGAGGCCCCCACAGGCCGCCGCCACATCTCTGTAGTGTGTGTCAGGGGCAACGCCGCTGACACTAACACTGACACGAGGCCGATGTACGGGTGTGTGCTCACTATTACTACCCCTCGGAGGTCCGTGGGCGGCGACACTAGCTACGTCAAGCTGACTTGGACTCTGCCGAGCTGGGACCTTCCCGCCGATGTGGACATGGAAGACGCATGGTATTATTTGACCCCCAACAATGTGCATGGGGACTCCAAGGAGGTTCACCTGGACATCTGCATTACTAAGTTAAATGTTGATCATTAGTCTTTGCTCAATGTAATCCGCTGTCTAAGCATGTGGAGACTTCTATGCATGATCTTGCTCTATTGGAGTATCGCGCATGAATAAAAGTGTATCCATTTATGGTTTAGTCTAGAATCTTCCATGTATGATTTTTTACTACAGTACCGGTGAAAGACTTATGATGAACCATTTCCTGCAAAGCACAATAAGAGTTATTTCTTCAAAAGTTTTGGATGCAGGTTGAACAGTTGAACGCTTTTGTTTGCAAAAGATAGTTTTTTATCTATTTCACCCAGATGTTTCTAAGCTCTAGAGATGAAATAATATCCGAAGAAATCTATCGATCTGTTGGCAGCCCTTGGATCTGAGATCAAACGGTCGCATGCTAAGTTGCTGAAAATTTGCAGAATAACCCTCCAGGATAGGATATTCACCCATAGGTCTAGAATCACGCCATGCAACCATTCGATCTCAGATCCAAGGGCTCTTGGAAGCCCGTATCATGGGAGAATGGAAAGCCACTACCCTACCGTTCGCACGCTGGCAGTTCGCTCCTACTCGTCCCCGCACTGTTGGAAATATGCCCTAGAGGCAATAATAAAAGGATTATTATATTTCAATGTTCATGATAATTGTCTTTTGTTCATGCTATAACTGTATTATCCGGAAATCGTAATACACGTGTGAACACTTAGACCCAATGAGTCCCTAGTGAGCCTCTAGTTGACTAGCTCGTTATGATCAATAGATAGTCATGGTTTCCTGACTATGGACATAGGATGTCGTTGATAACGGGATCACATCATTAGGAGAATGATGTGATGGACAAGACCCAATCATAAGCATAGCATAAAAGATCGTATAGTTCGTTTGCTAGAAGCTTTGCCAATGTCAAGTATCTATTCCTTCGACCATGAGATCGTGTAACTCCCGGTTACCGTAGGAGTGCCTTGGGTGTATCAAACGTCACAACGTAACTGGGTGACTATAAAGGTGCATTACAGGTATCTCCGAAAGTATCTGTTGGGTTGACACGGATCGAGACTGGGATTTGTCACTCCGTATAACGGAGAGGTATCTCTGGGCCCACTCGGTAATGCATCATCATAATGAGCTCAATGTGACCAAGGTGTTGGCCACGGGATCATGCATTACGGTACGAGTAAAGTGACTTGCCGGGTAACGAGACTGAACAAGGTATTGGGATACCGACGATCGAGTCTCGGGCAAGTAACGTACCGATTGACAAAGGGAATTGTATACAGGGTTTGATCGAATCCTCGACATCGTGGTTCAACCGATGAAATCATCGAGGAGCATGTGGGAGCCAACATGGATATCCAGACCCCGCTGTTGGTTATTGCCCGAGAGTCGTCTCGGTCATGTCTGCGTGTCTCCCGAACCCGTAGGGTCTACACACTTAAGGTTCGGTGACGCTAGGGTTAGTAGGAAGTCAAGTATGTGACTACCGAATGATGTTCGGAGTCCCGGATGAGATCCCGGACGTCACGAGGAGTTCCGGAATGGTCCGGAGGTAAAGATTTATATATGGGAAGTCCTGTTTCGGGCATCGGGACAAGTTTCGGGGTTATCGGTATTGTACCGGGACCACCGGAGGGGTCCCGGGGGCCCACCGGGTGGGGCCACCTGCCCCGGGGGGCCACATGGGCTGTAGGGGGTGCGCCTTGGCCTGCATGGGCCAAGGGCACCAGCCCCACATAGGCCCATGCGCCTAGGGTTCAAGGGGGCAAGAGTCCTAGGAGGGGAAAGGCACCTCCTAGGTGCCTTGGGGGGGAGGGAAACCCCCCTTGGCCGCCGCCCCCCTAGGAGATTGGATCTCCTAGGGCCGGCCACCCCCCCCTTGGCCCTCCTATATATAGTGGGGGAGAGGAGGGACTTCATACCTTGAGTCCTTGGCCTTTGGTTGCCTCCTTCTCCCTCCCCAACACCTCTCCTCCTTCGTTGTGTGCTCGGCGAAGCCCTGTCGGAGTACTGCTTCTCCACCATCACCACGCCGTCGTGCTGCCGGTGGAGCTGTCTTCCTCAACCTCTCCTTCCCCCTTGCTGGATCAAGAAGGAGGAGACGTCGCTCGTCCCGTACGTGTGTTGAACACGGAGGTGCTGTCCGTTCAGCACTTGGCATCGGTGATCTGAATCACGTTCGAGTACGACTCCATCATCACCTTGCAAGCTTCCGCACGCGATCTACAAGTGGTATGTAGATGCAAGCTCTCTCCCATGACTCGTTGCTTAGATGAACTCATAGATGGATCTTGGTGAAGCCGTAGGAAAAATTTTAATTTTCTGCAACGTTCCCCAACAGTGGCATCATGAGCTAGGTCTATGCGTAGTTCTCTAATGCACGAGTAGAACACAATTTGTTGTGGGCGTTGATCTTGTCATCTTACTTGCCTCTACTAGTCTTTTCTTGCTCAACGGTATTGTGGGATGAAGCGGCCCGGACCAACCTTACACGTACGCTTACGTGAGACCGGTTCCACCGACTGACATGCACTAGTTGCATAAGGTGGCTGGCGGGTGTCTGTCTCTCCCACTTTAGTTGGAGCGGAATCGATGAACAAGGCCCTTATGAAGGGTAAATAGAAGTTGACAAAATCACGTTGTGGTGATTCGTAGGTAAGAAAACGTTCTTGCTAGAACCCAATCGCAGCCACGTAAAAGATGCAACAACAACTAGAGAACGTCTAACTTGTTTTTGCAGCGATTGATCATGTGATGTGATATGGCCAGAAGTTGTGATGAATGTTGAATTGTGATGTATGAGATCATGTTCTTGTAATAGGATTCACGACTTGCATGTCGATGAGTATGACAACCGGCAGGAGCCATAGGAGTTGTCTTTATTTTTTTTGTATGACCTGCGTGTCATTGAAGAACGCCATGTAAACTACTTTACTTCATTACTAAACGCGTTAGTCATAGAAGTAGAAGTAGTCGTTGGCGTGACAACTTCATGAAGACACGATGATGGAGATCATGATGATGGAGATCATGGTGTCAAGCCGGTGACAAGATGATCATGGAGCCCCGAAGATGGAGATCAATGGAGCTTGATGATATTGGCCATATCATGTCACAACCATATAATTGCATGTGATGTTTATTATGTTTATGCATCTTGTTTACTTAGGACGACGGTAGTAAATAAGATGATCCCTTACAAAATTTCAAGAAGTGTTCTCCCCTAACTGTGCACCGTTGCTACAGTTCGTCGTTTCTAAGCACCACGTGATGATCGGGTGTGATGGATCCTTACGTTCACATACAACGGGTGTAAGACAGTTTTACACAGCGAAAACACTTAGGGTTAACTTGACGAGCCTAGCATGTGCAGACATGGCCTCGGAACACGGAGACCGAAAGGTCGAACACGAGTCGTATGGAAGATACGATCAACATAAAGATGTTCACCGACGATGACTAGTCCGTCTCACGTGATGATCGGACACGGGCTAGTCGACTCGGATCGTGTAACACTTAGATGACTAGAGGGATGTCTAATCTAAGTGGGAGTTCATAATTTTGATTAAGAACTTTATTATCATGAACTTAGTCTAAAACCTTTGCAAATATGTATTGTAGATCAATGGCCAACGCTCATGTCAACATGAACTTCAACGCGTTCCTAGAGAAAACCAAGCTGAAAGATGATGGCAGCAACTATACGGACTGGGTCCGAAACCTGAGGATCATCCTCATAGCTGCCAGGAAGCAATATGTCCTAGAAGGACCGCTAGGTGCCGCTCCCGTCCCAGAGAACCAAGACGTTATGAACGCTTGGCAAACTCGTGCTGATGATTACTCCCTCGTTCAGTGCGGCATGCTTTACAGCTTAGAACCGGGGCTCCAAAAGCGTTTTGAGCATCACGGAGCATATGAGATGTTCGAAGAGCTGAAACTAGTTTTCCAAGCTCATGCCCGGGTCGAGAGATATGATGTCTCCGACAAGTTCTACAGTTGTAAGATGGAGGAGAACAGTTCTGTCAGTGAACACATCCTGAAGATGTCTGGGTTGCACGCACGTATGACCCAGTTGAACATTAACCTCCCAGATGAGGCGGTCATTGACAGAATCCTCCAGTCGCTCCCACCAAGCTACAAGAGCTTTGTGATGAACTACAACATGCAGGGGATGGTAAAGACCATTCCTGAAGTGTTCTCGATGCTGAAGTCAGCAGAGGCTGAAATCAAGAAAGAACATCAAGTGTTGATGGTCAATAAGACCACTAAGTTCAAGAAGGGCAAGGGTAAGAAGAACTTCAAGAAGGACGGCAAAGATGTTGCCGCGCCCGGTAAGCCTGTTGCCGGGAAGAAGTCAAAGAATGGACCCAAGCCTGAGACTGAGTGCTTTTATTGCAAGGGGAAGGGGCACTGGAAGCGGAACTGCCCCAAATACTTAGCGGATAAGAAGGCCGGCAACACCAAAGGTATATTTGATATACATGTAATTGATGTGTACCTTACCAGTACTCGAAGTAACTCCTGGGTATTTGATACCGGTGCCGTTGCTCACATATGTAACTCACAGCAGGAGCTGCGGAATAAACGGAGACTGGCGAAGGACGAGGTGACGATGCGCGTCGGGAATGGCTCCAGGGTCGATGTGATCGCCGTCGGCACGCTGCCTCTACATTTACCTACGGGATTAGTTTTAAACCTCAATAATTGTTATTTAGTGCCAAGTTTGAGCATGAACATTGTATCTGGATCTCGTTTAATACGAGATGGCTACTCATTTAAGTCTGAGAATAATGGTTGTTCGATTTATATGAGAGATATGTTTTATGGTCATGCTCCGATGGTCAATGGTTTATTCTTGATGAATCTCGAGCGTAATATTACACATGTTCATAGTGTGGATGCCAAAAGATGTAAAGTTGATAACGATAGTCCCACATACTTGTGGCACTGCCGCCTTGGTCACATTGGTGTCAAGCGCATGAAGAAGCTCCATGCTGATGGACTTTTAGAGTCTCTTGATTATGAATCATTTGACACATGCGAACCTTGCCTCTTAGGCAAAATGACCAAGACTCCGTTCTCCGGAACAATGGAGCGAGCAACCAACTTGTTGGAAATCATACATACCGATGTGTGCGGTCCAATGAGCGTTGAGGCTCGCGGAGGATATCATTATGTTCTCACTCTCACTGACGACTTGAGTAGATATGGGTATGTCTACTTAATGAAACACAAGTCTGAGACCTTTGAAAAGTTCAAGGAATTTCAGAGTGAGGTAGAGAATCAACATGACCGTAAGATAAAGTTCCTACGATCAGATCGTGGGGGCGAATACTTAAGTCACGAATTTGGTACACACTTAAGAAAATGTGGAATCGTTTCACAACTCACGCCGCCTGGAACACCTCAGCGAAACGGTGTGTCCGAACGTCGTAATCGCACTCTATTGGATATGGTGCGGTCTATGATGTCTCTTACCGATTTACCGCTATCATTTTGGGGATACGCTCTAGAGACAGCTACATTCACTTTAAATAGGGCACCGTCTAAATCCGTTGAGACGACACCGTATGAATTATGGTTTGGGAAGAAACCTAAGCTGTCGTTTCTAAAAGTTTGGGGATGCGATGCTTATGTCAAGAAACTTCAACCTGAAAAGCTCGAACCCAAGTCGGAAAAATGCGTATTCATAGGATACCCTAAGGAAACTGTCGGGTATACCTTCTACTTAAGATCCGAAGGCAAGATCTTTGTTGCCAAGAACGGATGCTTTCTGGAGAAAGAGTTTCTCTCGAAAGAAGTAAGTGGGAGGAAAGTAGAACTCGATGAAGTACTACCTCTCGAACGGGAAAGTGGTGCAGCGCAGGAAACCATTCCTGTAATGCCCACACCAACTGAAGAGGAAAATGTTGATGATGATCAAGGTACTTCAGATCTAGTTGCTACTGAATTTCGAAGGTCCACAAGGACACGTTCTGCACCAGAGTGGTACGGCAACCCTGTCATGGAAATCATGTTGCTGGACAACAATGAACCTTCGAACTATGAAGAAGCAATGGCGGGCCCGGATTCCAACAAATGGCTTGAGGCCATGAAATCCGAGATAGGATCCATGTATGAAAACAAAGTATGGACTTTGACAGACTTGCCCGATGATCGGCGAGCGATAGAAAATAAATGGATTTTTAAGAAGAAGACGGACGCGGATGGTAATGTTACCATCTATAAAGCTCGACTTGTCGCTAAGGGTTATCGACAAGTTCAAGGGATTGACTACGACGAGACATTCTCTCCCGTGGCGAAGCTTAAGTCCGTCCGAATCATGTTAGCAATTGCCGCATACTATGATTATGAGATATGGCAGATGGACGTCAAAACGGCATTCCTTAATGGACATCTTAAGGAAGAGCTGTATATGATGCAGCCGGAAGGTTTTGTCGTTCCTCAGAACGCTAACAAAGTATGCAAGCTCCAGCGATCCATTTATGGACTGGTGCAAGCATCTCGGAGTTGGAACATTCGCTTTGATGAGATGATCAAAGCGTTTGGGTTTACGCAGACTTATGGAGAAGCCTGCGTTTACAAGAAAGTGAGTGGGAGCTCTGTAGCATTTCTCCTATTATATGTAGATGACATACTCTTGATGGGAAATGATACGAAACTCCTGGACAGCATTAAGGCCTACTTGAACAAGTGTTTTTCAATGAAGGACCTTGGAGAAGCTGCTTATATATTAGGCATCAAGATCTATAGAGATAGATCGAGACGCCTCATAGGTCTTTCACAAAGCACATACCTTGATAAGATTTTGAAGAGGTTCAAAATGGATCAGTCCAAGAAGGGGTTCTTGCCTATGTTACAAGGTGTGAGATTGAGCTTGGCTCAGTCACCGACCACGGCAAAAGATAAAGAAGAGATGAGTGTCATCCCCTATGCTTCAGCCATAGGATCTATTAAGTATGCCATGCTGTGTACCAGACCCGATGTAAACCTTGCCGTAAGTTTGGTTGCAAGATACCAAAGTAACCCCGGCAAGGAACACTGGACAGCGGTCAAGAATATCCTGAAGTACCTGAAAAGGACAAAGGACATGTTTCTCGTTTATGGAGGAGATGAAGAGCTCGTCGTAAAGGGTTACGTCGACGCTAGCTTCGACTCAGATCTGGATGACTCTAAGTCACAAACCGGATACGTGTATATGTTGAATGGTGGAGCAGTAAGCTGGTGCAGCTGCAAGCAGAGCGTCGTGGCGGGATCTACATGTGAAGCGGAGTACATGGCAGCCTCGGAGGCAGCGCATGAAGCGATTTGGATGAAGGAGTTCATCACCGACCTAGGAGTCATACCCAATGCGTCGGGGCCGATCAAACTCTTCTGTGACAACACTGGAGCTATTGCCCTTGCCAAGGAGCCCAGGTTTCACAAGAAGACCAGGCACATCAAGCGTCGTTTCAACTCCATCCGTGAAAATGTTCAAGATGGAGACATAGAGATTTGCAAAGTGCACACGGATCTGAATGTCGCAGATCCGTTGACTAAACCTCTCTCGCGTGCAAAACATGATCAACACCAGAACTCTATGGGTGTTCGATTCATCACAATGTAACTAGATTGGTGACTCTAGTGCAAGTGGGAGACTGTTGGAAATATGCCCTAGAGGCAATAATAAAAGGATTATTATATTTCAATGTTCATGATAATTGTCTTTTGTTCATGCTATAACTGTATTATCCGGAAATCGTAATACACGTGTGAACACTTAGACCCAATGAGTCCCTAGTGAGCCTCTAGTTGACTAGCTCGTTATGATCAATAGATAGTCATGGTTTCCTGACTATGGACATAGGATGTCGTTGATAACGGGATCACATCATTAGGAGAATGATGTGATGGACAAGACCCAATCATAAGCATAGCATAAAAGATCGTATAGTTCGTTTGCTAGAAGCTTTGCCAATGTCAAGTATCTATTCCTTCGACCATGAGATCGTGTAACTCCCGGTTACCGTAGGAGTGCCTTGGGTGTATCAAACGTCACAACGTAACTGGGTGACTATAAAGGTGCATTACAGGTATCTCCGAAAGTATCTGTTGGGTTGACACGGATCGAGACTGGGATTTGTCACTCCGTATAACGGAGAGGTATCTCTGGGCCCACTCGGTAATGCATCATCATAATGAGCTCAATGTGACCAAGGTGTTGGCCACGGGATCATGCATTACGGTACGAGTAAAGTGACTTGCCGGGTAACGAGACTGAACAAGGTATTGGGATACCGACGATCGAGTCTCGGGCAAGTAACGTACCGATTGACAAAGGGAATTGTATACAGGGTTTGATCGAATCCTCGACATCGTGGTTCAACCGATGAAATCATCGAGGAGCATGTGGGAGCCAACATGGATATCCAGACCCCGCTGTTGGTTATTGCCCGAGAGTCGTCTCGGTCATGTCTGCGTGTCTCCCGAACCCGTAGGGTCTACACACTTAAGGTTCGGTGACGCTAGGGTTAGTAGGAAGTCAAGTATGTGACTACCGAATGATGTTCGGAGTCCCGGATGAGATCCCGGACGTCACGAGGAGTTCCGGAATGGTCCGGAGGTAAAGATTTATATATGGGAAGTCCTGTTTCGGGCATCGGGACAAGTTTCGGGGTTATCGGTATTGTACCGGGACCACCGGAGGGGTCCCGGGGGCCCACCGGGTGGGGCCACCTGCCCCGGGGGGCCACATGGGCTGTAGGGGGTGCGCCTTGGCCTGCATGGGCCAAGGGCACCAGCCCCACATAGGCCCATGCGCCTAGGGTTCAAGGGGGCAAGAGTCCTAGGAGGGGAAAGGCACCTCCTAGGTGCCTTGGGGGGGAGGGAAACCCCCCTTGGCCGCCGCCCCCCTAGGAGATTGGATCTCCTAGGGCCGGCCACCCCCCCCTTGGCCCTCCTATATATAGTGGGGGAGAGGAGGGACTTCATACCTTGAGTCCTTGGCCTTTGGTTGCCTCCTTCTCCCTCCCCAACACCTCTCCTCCTTCGTTGTGTGCTCGGCGAAGCCCTGTCGGAGTACTGCTTCTCCACCATCACCACGCCGTCGTGCTGCCGGTGGAGCTGTCTTCCTCAACCTCTCCTTCCCCCTTGCTGGATCAAGAAGGAGGAGACGTCGCTCGTCCCGTACGTGTGTTGAACACGGAGGTGCTGTCCGTTCAGCACTTGGCATCGGTGATCTGAATCACGTTCGAGTACGACTCCATCATCACCTTGCAAGCTTCCGCACGCGATCTACAAGTGGTATGTAGATGCAAGCTCTCTCCCATGACTCGTTGCTTAGATGAACTCATAGATGGATCTTGGTGAAGCCGTAGGAAAAATTTTAATTTTCTGCAACGTTCCCCAACACGCACGTCCTTCAATACTACGGCGGTTCGCTCCTAGTCGTCCCGTCCATTCACATTACGACAGTTCCACTAATCCTAACCCTCCTCCCAAATCCATGGCGTCCCAAATCTCCACGATCGGCGGTGAGTACAAGGTTAGAACCAGCACCGGCGATGAGTTCGACGTCATCTTCACTCGTTCTTCCACGACGGTGAAAGGATGCCTTTCTCGCTTCAGACGCATGTTTGAAAACTCAGATGATGAGTGGGTCGTTGGGCTAGATGTTGAGTACACCACAGTCCTGGGACGAGAGAAGGATCTAAAGGACGAAGAGAGGAAGAAGCCCGCCGTGATCCAGGTTTGCGTGCATGACTTATGCTTGGTCTACCACAAATGCCATGCCGACGTTGAATGCCTGGATTTTAAGGAGTTCCTCGAGAGCAACCTAGTCAAATTCGTTACTATAGACTTTTGTAACGACAAAGAAGTCCTGGGTCGGATAGGCCTCGTTGTAGGCAACCCCTTTGACCTCTAGAAGAATCGGTTGGTGTCCTCTCGTCAGCCTTCAATGCTGACCCTAGCAGGAGCCATGGTTCATCCTTCGTACGGTAAACTGGGGAAACCTCCATACATGTTTCATCGTTATGCATGGCAGCGGAATGTACTAGATATAGACCACATCCACTGCGCTGCAATGGATGGCTACCTTTGTTCAATATCTACAAGGGTTGGATGAAGAGCAAGAGCCAAGTGTGCGGTTCAAGCAAAGAAGTATCGGCCAAGAGGAAGAGGGACAAGGACGAAGTCGAGGACGTGGACGAGGACTCCGAGTAAGGTGGCAGTGTCATTGCTCATGGTGGTTCTAATGCAGTGTCTACCAGAATAGTTGCAAAGTTTAAGTTCAGGCGTGCTTAATTTAATTTGAGGGGTGTGTTGTGCTGAGCCCCCAACAGAACTATGTTATGTTTCTTCTCGTTACTTTAACTCTTCAGTACGTACATACTAGTATTTCTTACGTTTCATCTTTTAGTTGGTATAGTACTACCACTCGTTTCTTCACATTATATACGTACAATATATATGGCCAACATCATATAGCCAGCAGTTTAGTTGTCAAAGAATTTCAGGGTCCTCAGTTTTGTCAAAGAATTCTAGGGTGCTTAGTTTTGTCAAAGAATTCCAGGGTGCTTAGTTTTATTTGAGGGGTGGGTTGTGCACTTGTGTTGGACACCATTATTGTGACAAGCCTTCTTAATAGTACTATATGCATAATTTGGCGACGAGCGCTCTCTATATGTACCGCCTTTTTTTATTTCAAGTTTTGCTCCATGGCGCAATTCATCGATACTACTACTGTACAAAAGTGGAGTTTATACATTTTTTAAAAGGCTAGAGGGTGGGGCAGTCTAGCTCGGTCGGTTTCATGAGAGGCGAGGGCCTTTGTGATTTGACGACTCATTACTGCTGGAAGGCGGGGCCTTGTGATTTGACTGCTCGTATAAATGCGCCACGACTTGAGGAGGAGCAAAGAACCATGCGGTATACTCAAGTTTTCCACTGGAGTAGTACTGCGACGGAGGAGCACGAAACATGGCAGCCCAGTGCCATATGGCGATAAAAATGATCTAATTTGCTAGTCATCTCATTGTTAGCATTGTTCTATTCATTCCCTAAAAAAAGCATTGTTCTATTCATGCCTCGCAGAGAACGTGACATGTGCGGCGAAACACCCGAAGAAAAAGATGAAACACAGGAGCAAAAGAAGAAGGAAGATTATCACCCCAAATGATCTAATTCGCCGCGGAGTTGTAACTGCTTCTTCATCACCACCACGACCTCCATCTCCTTGCGCATCTCCTCCGCCATCTTCTTCATTCTGTCCATGACGCGGGATTTTTCAACGCGAGCCTTCATCATCTGTTCCACGACCGCATTACGTACCTTGATAGTAGCCGGGTGCTCGATGCGGAGCTTCGCCAACTCCTCCTTCTGTTCCATGACGAGGGCCTGCAGCATCTTCATCGAGGAACTACTATTCTCATGCAGCTTCTTCCAGCCGGCGTTCTTCTCCTTCAACATGTCGATCTCGTGGCAGAGCTTCGCCTTGTCCTCCTGAAGTTGCAGGATTTCGTCGGTCGCCTTCTTCTCCGAGGCAATGCTCTTCTTCAGCAGCATCACCAAGCCGGCGGTCAACTCCCCCTGCTTATTGAGCTCAGCGGGCATGTTGTCGAGGCTCTCCTTCAGCAACTCCATCAAGCCTTGGATGAACTCCTTCTGCTTATTGAGGTGCTTATTGAGGTGCTTATTGAGCTGATCGGGCATGCCGTCGACGGATAATGACTCCAGCTCCGCCGGCTCGGCATGTTCGCCTCCGCGGCTAGGGCGCTCCTGGGAGCCATCGCCTGCATATGAGAGATCTTTCGAGGTCTCTGTGTGGCGGTGAGCCCTCTTTTTTTCCGCGGCCTTGGTTGCCGCTCCCTTGTTACGAGTATTTCTCGACCTAGAGCTCTGCTCACCGGCCATGGCAACGACGAACGAAGAAGAAGCACTTATGAGGAGGAAAGGTAGAGTAATTTTCGGTTAGGTAGTTCCCCTTTTTATAACCTAAGTACTAGCACTAGTACTAATACCTGCATAGTGGGAACACGTTCATGTTTGGTACGTACTAGTAGGTGTGAGCAAGCTTTCGAATGTGATGGGAACAAGGTAAAGATTAATTGATGGTTTTGGTTTCGAGGCCTGAAACGGCTCCCGATGAGTTTAGCGGAACATAAATTTCAAGTACTACACTGCTCAAATGCGTAAATATTATGTTACTATCAAAAATTGGCACAAAATATGAAGGAGACCAATGGAAGTACTACTAGCAACCCATGATTTAACTACTCGCATGCACGCAGTGGAGTAATAATGTCTTTCTTCCGCTCTCACATCCACTCAATTTGCATGCGCTGTATTAATTGACCATCAATGAAGTGAATGACTTTACACGCGCCAAATTATCACATGGGGTGGATCTTGGTACAAAATTGCGTCCGCCCGTGTACCCGCGTGTGCGTGCGAGGAAATGAGTGCGTGCGTGGCGTGCGTGCACATCTTCGCTTCGTGTATGTACCGCCAGTATGGCTCAGGGAGGACGAGTACATTCTTCTGGAACTAGCAACACGTCACTGTGATCAATCCATGCAAGGAGTTCGCAACAACGCCTCCACATGTGCCACGTGGCTTCATGAACTGTAAGAGAGACACTGTGTAGCGTGCCATTGATATTCTAATTTACGTGTTTTGCACATACTCAAAGTACTAGTAAGGTACACGTGCATTGCACGCATCAGATTTTGCAACCAAATTATGAATAAATACCACACTATAGCATGTAAGCTCTGAGTCATATATGCCTGATGTAGCCCTTCGTTTAATTCTTATAGTTCATCTCATTCAAAATCAATTAGTTTTTATAAAAAGCTAAGAACACGGGAATAGGAAAAACATGGGATTATAGTGGAATGTAGTCTTGAATCCTACAGGATTATACGAGTGTTTGATTGTGCATAGAAAAAACGCAGAATTCTTTCAAAGAGGTTTGAGTGGATGGGATGTTTCCTATGAAATCTAGTGCAAATGAATCATATGGAAAAATTCATATGGTTTACAATCCTACGAATCAAACAACCAAGATAGGAAAAATTCCTAATGATTAGAATCCCCAAAATTCCTTTGAGAATCCTTTGAATCAAAGAAGCCCTTAATCTATTTTATGATACATGGAATTGTGCGTTGTAAAGCATAAAGTAAAAACAAATAATGGCAATTCAACTAGAAAAAATGTTTGGGCAGTTATGATATGGAAGATTCTAGAACAAAAGAGAACCACTGTTGTTTTAAGGTTTGTGCATTATGCTTAAGTTCAACCATGGAGTCTGCTAGATTGTACATGTGGCAAAATCCGGTGGGGGGCTAGAAGATGGTGCAAGGGGCCGAGTGGAGGGAGACTATGAAGGAATGCACAAGTGCGAGATCGATATTTAGAGAGAGGGGGTGAGAACGTGCGCTGTTGCGCGCAGTGGCAGAGCCATGAAAAATAAATGAGCTAGGGGGGCCAAGCATTGCTAATCCTTTACGAGGAGGGTCAATTCATGAACTTAAACCATTTTTATCAGCAATTGTCTAATGATCACATTCATATTAGCCTTGATATATGGTGATGTTAGGGGGGGCAGGGCCCTTACTGCCCCCTGTCTTCGCCATTGTGCATGCGCCTGAGAGATGAAGCGGAAGGCATGGATGATGAGAGGGGAATGTTGGATATATAATTAATGTGGGTGTATTAGCTATATATGTTAATCCTATATAGAGAGGTATAGATTGATTGATGTGGACGGGGGAAAGAGGGTGAGACCTCACTGGATATATCGATTGATCGGTTTGTGTGGAAAACTATGAAAGACCTAGCTATATACACACATACATAGAGGAACATCGATCGTTGCGCATGCACGCGTGAGAGATAAAGAATGCCCGATATGATGGAGAGGGGGATGTGTGTGTGTGTGTGCCTTCATGGGAGACTGACCTGAAGAAAAAGATTGCATGTGTGCGATCGATAATGCCGACTGGTAGTGTGTGTGCATGCATGCACGAGAGAAAGTTAGTGGTACAATTATAAAGAGAAGACGACTGTGTGGGTGTAAAAGACTAGGTGAGGTCATAATCAATGTAAACTTGTATTCAAATATTTGAATAAGAGATCCTGATGTTTGAAACCCATGCATCCATGAATATAACGGAGATCTGCGCGGTGTGGTTTGGAAACGAGCATGTTGTAATGTATACACATTGAACAAGGTTAGACTGATTTGAATTTGAGATACCGATGGCAGACATCATTTGGCCACGTCGCATCCGTGCATGGACACACTATTCTAATTGGAGATGATGGGCGGCTTTCGCGTCACATATCTATATCTATACCCCTATATATATATATTATATTTTGTATTTTTTTTATTGTGTGCAGGTAACTTTAACTTTGAAAGATGGTCGTTGGATGAGGCGAATCCGATGGTCCAAAGATGGCAAATTTTAGCACTACTGGCCGTTGGGTATCATCTAGATTCCACCAGATTTCGCCACATGTATAATCTAGAAGACTCCATGGTTGAACTTAAGCATAATGCACAAACATCAAAACACAAGCACTTCTTATTTGTTCTAGAATCTTCTGTATCATAATTGCCCAAATGTTTTACTACATGATTTGCCATTATTTGTTTTACTTTATGTCTTACAATGCACAATTCCATGAATCTTAAAATAGATTAGCTTTCTTATAAAAATTAGATCATTTTGAATGAAATGAACTATAAGAATTAAACGAACATCCACATCATGCATATATGACTCAAAGATTACATTCTATAATGTGGTATTTATTCATAATTTGGTTGCCAAATCTCATGCGTGCAATGGACGTGTACCTTACTCTAGTCTAAATGGTGTTTGTGTGTGTTGAGGTGCAAATTATCTTTTTCTTGGGTACACGTTAAGCTTGTTATTCCAAAATTTCAAGCTGCGCCTTGTTATGCCGAAAATTCAAGCTAGCGTCTCTGTCTATCGTGCTGCGAAACTCCCGCCTCTTTAACCCACGCCTTGTTAGCTCGAAATATTTAAGATATATTTGTCCCGTTGTGCTCCGACAACTCCCTCCATCTCAACCCACTCCTTGCTATTCCGAAATTACTACACGCGCGAAAACTCCCAACTTCTGTGAAATCCCGACACGTGAAATGCCCGTGGTACCCCTGAACCGAAAGAACCGCCTCAAATCGGTGGGGGTACTTTTGTAACTTACCCTACATTTCGGACAAGCGCGTCCCTAAGCCATGGTTCCCCACTGCCATCCCATCTGCCCACCCACTTGTACACCGAGGCCGCGAAAACCAGCGACGAAACCACACACGCTGCTCCGTCCGCCACCCAGCCGGAGCCTCTTCCCCGACGACGTCGTCCACAGCAACACCTCGACGTCCCTCATCCACCGTACCGGATGAGGATCCGTCGTCGATCTCGTCATCCCGTCGGTTTAGCCACCCCATCCTCCACCTCCAAGGAGCTGCCCCGATGTTCCCCTCATCTTTCGCGCCACCTCCATTCCCACACCACCGTCTTCACCTGCACCACCGGAAGAGCATCATCATCACCGTTTCCTCGGATGAAGTTGCGGCCTAATCGGCGCCACCAAAGAGGTTGTACACTAATCGCCGCATTTTCTTCTTGATTCGATCTCACGGTGCTGCCGGCGCTCGGTCCCGAGCCGACACGACGCGGCTCCATCCACGGCGGCGTCGCCGGCCCCTTCCACCACGGCGTCGCTCCCTCGGCGGTGACGTCCACATCAGTAGGAGCTGCTGCTGCTTTAGCTCTCGCTCGCGCTGCTTCTCTGCTCTTGCTCTCGGTCCCCTGCCTGGTCTAATCTTGCTATTGCTCTTTCTCGCGCTATTGCTCTCGCTCTTGCTCTTGCTTGCGATGCTGCTCCGATTTAGCTACACTTCAGTCGACTGAATCGACTTTTGGGTCAGTCGATTTTTAGGGGGTGGGTGGGGCTCGCTGTGGTGAAGGAAGAACACGCCGCAACGAGGAGGGGGGCTCACCGGAGAGGTACCCCACTATCTATCTTAGGGTTCAGGATGGGGGCGGTGGTTGCCGGCGATGGTGGGGCGTTGGCGGGGCGGTGGTGTGGGGATCGCCGGAGAAAAAGCTCAGCACGGGGGAGCCTAGAGGGATGGCTGGGGCGGCGGCGGACCGGCGGTGGGGAGTGTTTTCGGGGCGGGCGGGGTGGCGCACCGCCGGCCGCGGGCGGCGGGGGGCTGTTGTTTGGCCGGTGGTGGCTGGCGGCTCAGGGGGGTGGAGGTTGAAGATGAACCGCAGGCCCTTGATTTCGTATCCAACGGCTGCAAAATCGACTGACCAGAGATGAAAAAGTCAGTCGACCGACATGTAGCCTCACCTTGCTAGTGCGTTCAGTTTCGACAGCAAAATTCAGTTTCGACAGCAAAATTCAGTTTCGACAGTTAAGTTCAGTTTCGACAGTTAAGTTCAGTTTCGACTGTTAAATTCAGTTTCGACAGTTAAGTTCAGAGATGAGCGGCTGATGTATTTTACATCTAGCACTTTGTGGTTATGTATTTTACGTCATGTATTGGAGATGCTATTAGAATTCCACTCAGGTTAACGTTGTTCGTTGTCTCTCTTGTCCTGCTTCAGCCTCGGTGTCGTACAACTCACTGGAGCTGCTCTAACGACGAAACCCTCCATCACAGCGGAGCAGTACCTTGGGCTCCATCTCCAGACGCCTAAGATCTTCTTCCCCTCCTTCGACAGCCAAGTCAGCCGGAGCATCCTCACAGGCCAACCCAATCACGCTGAGATTGACATGGCTTTGCCAAAGAGGTTGTACACTTGTTGCATCTCTTTTTTACTCTACATGTTATATATATTGTCCACTGAGCACTCATAGTAATGGGAAATACGATTATTTTATCCTACTATATGACAAGCAGTCAGGTACCAGGCAATTTAGCTATCCGTGATGGACTCTCTTGAACGCCATCATTATTTATCTCTGCGCGTTGGAGCTGTGCATTTGTCGATGGGCCTGGGAGTTGAGCTAGTATGGCAGTGGCCTGGGTCCAAAGTAATAGAAGTAGCACAAAAACATTTTTTTAGTGTAGGATTTTCCTTGCTCAAGCCTGCCTACTAGAATCACTAGTGCTTGAAAGGAAAAGTGAATGAAAAACATAGGAATTGGAAAGTTTCCTATGGTACTACTTTTCATGAATTTGGTGCAAAGGAAGCAAAGGAAAACTGTAGGATTTGTTCCTTTAGTGTCTCCTTCAAAGAAAAACTGTAGGAATTCTAATTTCCACTTCTCCTCATTTTCATATTCCTATTCATCAAGCACAAGACTAAGAGATAGTAGCATAATAGCATTATAACCGTACATTTTCTTGTGGTTTGACTTAATCTCACCATGCTTATTTGCATCCTGTGATCTTCCAATTGTTGTGAATCAAACACTCAGATTGGCAGAAATCCTGTGTTTTTAAATTCTCTGTTTTGCACGTGCATTCCTATCCTATTCCTGTCTATTTCCTATCCCTGCATTGTTAGAATCCTCAAATTCAAAAAGCCCTTACTCAATTACTTCTGTTACAGATATGTGTCAAAGAAAACCTTGTGTGGTTTGTCCTGCTCCTGCGGCGCTATGTTCCACCCCAGCTCAGCTGCCCCAACAACGGAAGGGTTCACCACAGTAGAGATCCACTCTCCAGACTGTCTTTCGCCGCCTCAGATCTTCTTCCCCGCCGCCGGCAGCCACAATAACTGCATTAACATCATCAACTGAGCATATGACCTTGAGGACTACACGGGTCCGCAAGAGAGGTCGCACTCTTCCATGTCTGCTTACGTTACACGTCACTTAATATGATGACATGCTACATTATCATCGTGTTCACCTATTAGACTCCGAGTCAGGTCCAAACTAATGCTGAAACTTGAGTTTTTAAATGGTTGTGGGGTACATATTGGGGCAGCAGTCAGTACTATCTGTCTACTATCTGGTTAATCTCCGGTGTCTACTATGAGTTTCATCTTGGATGCAAACAAACATTAAAGGAGCCATTATTTGTATTTTTTAACTAAAGCTATTATCTGCCTGCTATCATTGGTTTTGGGTCTATCCACAGTTTGCTACCATCACTCTGGATTTGTGCATGCACTCCTTACAAAATCTCACTATGTTTTATTCCTATGCATGCCAGTTATTGTACACAATGGAACTGATCATGTAGAGCAAAAGAGACGAGCCTTGCGTGGCAATAAAATTTCATGCAGACGTCATTCCATGGTGGGCGCAAAGGCAGCCCCCACTCCACCCATTTCGGATCATAATCAAGAGGAAGATAACTGTTCTGAGGGGGATTCAGAAGGAGAAGACCACTCCTATTTACCCCATGAGGTCTTCGCTCTAACTTGGCATGCTGATGTTGGTAATATCATGCATATGGTGCCTTGCATTGCTTACTGTATACATTAAAGATGCCATCTGCTCAGTTCAGACATGCTTTGTGTCAATGTCATCTGTTTAGTTTCTTTATCATATATGTGAATCATGCAATGACATCTTGTTTAGCCAGGCATCATATATGTGAATTTTTCAATGCCACCCTGGTTAGCAAGTCATCTTATATGTGAATTATATCATGCCATCATTTTTTATTACGTGTTAAATTTGTCAACAATTTTAGTACACTCAATTACTCTTCCTGTGCATCAGCCATTCGGCACGGTCATGGAAAAAATCTGGAGTGGAAACAAGGTCTTCAGAGCAGATAATGCTATATGACGAAGCGCATGTCTTGCTGGTTACCGATAGCTCCTCAGGGGAGGATTCAGAGACGGATGACCAGTCATATTCCCCCCCCCCCCCCGAGGTGCATGCCCTAACTTGGCAGAGTTATGTTGCTCATATCGTGCGTATGGTATCTTGCATTGCTATGTCATTTGCTTAGTTTAGACATGCTTTGTGTGAATGCCACCTGTTTAGTGTCTAATTACCATATATGTGAATTATGCAATGACATCTTGTTGCAAGACATTATATATGTGAATTATGCAATGTTATCAATTATGTATGTGAATTATGCAATGCCATGCTGTTTAGGCAAGCGTCATATATGTGAATTATATCATGTCGTCCTTTTTTTGTATTTCTCATTGCTTTTGTCGAGAATGTTTGTATATTCAACTGCTCTTCCTGTGCATCAGCCATTTGAATTGGTGATGGAGAAATCTGGAGTGAAAATAAGGTCTTCAGAGCAGACAATGCTACCTGCTGAAGCAGATATCTTGCTGGTTACAGATAGCTCTTCAGAGGAGGATTCAGAGGCAGATGACCAGTCCTATTATCCCCCTGAGGTGTATGCTCAAACTTGGCAGGGTTATATTACTCATATAATGCATATGTTGTATTGCAATGCTTAGTTTTTACATCATATACACAATAGTGAATGCCATCTCCTTAGTTGACACATCATATATGCGATTGCCCTCTGCTCACTTCCTTAGTATATAAATCATATATTTGAATTATGCCATGCCATGATGTTAAGCATGTATCTGAATTATGGCATGCCAACCCATTTTCTAAAGACATAATATAGTTATATCATCTCATCCTGTTTACATAGTCATCATATTTTAAATTATGTCATTCAATCCGTGAATTATATCATGCCATCATGTTTCCATCGACGGCATGTTTGTGATTTATGGCATGCCAACCACTTTAATAGACACATCGTATAGTTATATCATGTCATCCTGTTTACATAGTCATCATATTTTGAAGTATGTCATTCTATCCTGTTTAGTTAGCCATCATACATGTGAAATTGTGTCATGCTATCCTGTTTAATTAGCCATCATATATGTGAAATTATGTCCTGCTATTCTGTTTGCTTAGACAACATAAATGTGAATTATTTCATGCCCTGTTTTCTTCCCTACTATCCATTGCACCTGTCTATCTTACAATGTCTGTACATTCAATTACTTTTCTTGTTTATCAGCCATTTCAATTGGAGGGAGTGATGGCAGTATCTGTGGGAGTAAAAACACGGTCTTCAGAAAAGACCGTGCTACCTGTCGATGCAGATAGAACCACGGTTGTACTTGCCCAAGAACCAGCCCCACCACACATAACCCACACTCATGCAGATTGTACCCCTACCCAGTTGGACAGAGAACCAGCTACACCCCTTCTAACCCCAACCCCAGCAGATAGAAACCCAGTTCCCGTTGACACGGCACCGTCTCCACCACAGAACACCCAAACACGAGCAGTTAGTAAGGCAACTGCAGTGCCCAAATCACGAGGACCACCACTCCGAACCCGAAGTCAACGCTTAAAGCAGAAGAAGAATTGTTCTCAGGTCAGGTTCCGTAGCTATGGTTCATACTACTTTGCTCTTGCATCACTGTATTTACTGATACCAACTAATTTCAAATTTGAAGGATGCAATTGAAACTCCAATGGTGCAACAGGTATGTTTTAAACCTGTTTCTTCAACGTGTTTGGCTGTTTGCTGTTGTAACTTGCTCTATGTTGATTTCAGTTTCAATTGAATAAACAGTTATGTTCTCATGCCATGCACATTACAAGTGTTGTTATTGCTGTGTAGTTTCCCACACTTATATTCTGTCTATGCTGCTTTGTCTTAAATAGATATGATTCGAACTGTATCTATCTTGATTTGACAACGTAAACTAGAATGATATAGACCATACAGTGACCATACTAAATAGATATATGTTTGTTTCATGTTGTTATCCTGTCCACCTTACTACTGAACTGGTTTACCAAAATGAGTTTAAAATACTACATTGTAAACCTGAGACTGCCTGAGATGTGTTTGTTTGTTTCTCTTTTAGAACGCGGATAAAATATTGGAGAAGAGTACCCTGTTTTGCAATGGTAAAGAAAGTAATGCAGATAAGGTTCAAGATAGTGAGACATCCCTGTTGGTCTCCAAGAAAGCCGATAAAAACTATATTGAAGACGCCGAGACAACCCGAAACTCCTGTCTTGATGTAGTGTTCGCGTTACTGGCTACCACTGCTGGTACCAGCTCTTCGAACTCGTTGCCTGAATCAGTTCGGCTTCTTGAGTCTCAACTTCAAGTTGAAAGACATCGATCAGATGCTATGCGACAGGAAGCCGAAGGACTGAGGAAGTCCCTGCAGAATTCAGATGCATACTTTCTGGTGCAACAGCAAGCGCTGGAGGACTTAAGCGCCAAAAAAGAGAAAGTTAATAAGCTTGCTAAGCATATTGCCAGCATTATGGGTACCCAGGATATTGTTTCTTGAGCTCTTCTGAAGTGGTTTCAGTTCTGGACTTGTTTTGTTGCAGCGTTTATATGCTGCTGTGCTCCCTATATTTGCACTGGTGGCGAACTTTGATGCCCAGTGGATGTAATGTGTGTAATAGCCGTGATAGCCTAGCGTAAGTTGCTTGCTTATTTATTTCCTTGTTGTCTTGTTTATTTGTTTGCTTGTAGTCATTGCAGTTCTTTTTCCGCGGTTTGCTAGTGGGTGCAATAACCTATTTTTTAAAACTAGGCCACAATAACCATAGGCTAATATTTACCTTAGTGACACTGGGCCTCCTACGGGCCGTAGAAACAGTGGGCCTTCTACGTGCCGTAGAAACAGTGGGCCTTCTACGGGCCGTAGAAACAGTGGGCCTTCTACGGGCTGTAGAAACAATGGGCCTTCTACGGGCCGTATCATCAATGGGCCTTATACGGACCATATGATCGATTGGGCAAACATGGGCCAAACAGACCGCATTATGGCCGTAAACGAGCTAGAGTTGGAATCGTCCGTACATGGGCCCGCCATAACGGGCCATCGTTAATAGGCCGTATTTGATGATGCTATGAAAACGGCCCAACGTATTAACGGACCACAAACGGGCCGACTATAACCACGTGCTGAATTTGGCCCACAAGCAGAAAATGACAGTAACGGTCCGTAAGTAAACGAATGCTAGAAATGAGCCCAAGAATAAATGGGCTCTGAGAAGGCCGAAAGATAACATGGGCTGGAAACGGCCCAACGGAATAACGGGCCTGAGGGAGTCCTGGATTAGGGGGTGTCCAGATGGCCGGACTATAACCTTTGGCCGGACTCCTGGACTATGAAGATACAAGATTGAAGACTTCGTCCCGTGTCCGGATGGGACTTTCCTTGGCATGGAAGGCAAGCTTGGCGATACGGATATGTAGATCTCCTCCTATTCTAACCGACTCTGTGTAACCCTAGCCCTCTCCGGTGTCTATATAAACCGGAGGGTTTTAGTCCGTAGAACGAACAACAATCATACCATAGGCTAGCTTCTAGGGTTTAGCTTCTCTGATCTCGTGGTAGATCTACTCTTGTACTACCCATATCATCAATATTAATCAAGAAGGAGTAGGGTTTTACCTCCATCGAGAGGGCCCGAACCTGGGTAAAAACATGGTGTCCCTTGTCTCCTGTTACCATCCGCCTAGACGCACAGCTCGGGACCCCCTACCCGAGATCCACCGGTTTTGACACCGACATTGGTGCTTTCATTGAGAGTTCCTCTGTGCAGTCGCCATCAGGAAGGATGCCTCATCCCATATTTAAAGACGGTACTGTTGCTAAAGGAGCTTTGGCTATCGTCCAAACTCTCCGGCTAGGCGGTTTTCTTATGACCGCCTGTTCGGCCGCCACGCCGATGATGACTTCTCGGGTCATTGAAAGCAATCTTCACGTCAACTCGGAACTCGTCGAGCAGTTAGATCCGACGGAGCTCTCTTCCTTAAACGAGCTCTTGGATCGCATCGCCGCCCTGGGAGTCGCTACAGACTACGATCATATTGGGCCTAAACCCGATCTGAGAGAGATTAACTCTCCCCAGGTCACCCATCACGTTGCTGTGGTGGAGGAACAATGCGGTGACCCTTCATCTATCTTAAGGACTAGCTATGTCCGAATTCCTGATCCCTCCAAGCCGGATACCCGCGGAGGGGAGGACGTCGCTCAAAACCTGAACTAAGAGTCAGGCAACGGGCTAGATTCATTGGACAACATCCAAGAATCCAAACTTTTGAGTTCGGAAACTCCTTGGCTCTTGAGCCTCAGATTGGGTGAGGTTTCGGATTTAATTCCACCCACCCACCCGAACATATGCGATCTATCCAAAATTAGGCAACAGCTCGAGGAAACAGTACATCATTACTAGGCCAGATTCCTCCTGGTTATGAACAGGATAAAGGACTGCCGCGAGGAAGACGCAATTTCATTCTTCTGCAATAATTGCACGGACAAGGGAATCCTCAACGCCATAGGTCGCCGTGAAATTACACGCTTTGCTGACTTGGCGTCCATAGTACGAAAGTACTATGCGATGGAAAGCGCCTGGAAAACCGAAGTAATATTTTGGGACAATCCGGCCCTGAATACAAACCCTGTCCGAAATAAAAGGGTGCATTATCGACAGTCACCCGGGTTAAACACCAAAAAACATAAACCCCCTACAGGGCATGGAACCGTACTGGAGGGATGGCTCAATGGAACCTGTAAAATTCATAGTACAGAGGGCGCCACACCAACTCATAACCTTAGAGCATGTTGGATACTCCGGCAGGTGGCCAAAAGTGGCGAAGAGCTTCTAACCCCAGAATCCACAGAGCACCAGCCCAGGGATACCAGTACGGTATTAACAGTCTTCGAGACTTTTGCATCAAATAATATGCGGAAACGAACACTCTGCAACCTTGCCGAAGTCTACCAAGTAGCAACGATAAACCCATGGAGTGACACGGCTATTACATTTAATGCCAGTGATGAACCTAAATTCCGAACAGCCCGAGCACCAGCCGCATTGGTCCTCAGTCCAATAGTGGATGGCTTTCAGCTTACCAAGGTACTCATGGACGGTGGCAGCGGATTGAACCTCATTTACGAGGAAACCCTTCGAACAATGGAAATAGACTGGAGCCGCATTGAACGAAGCAGAACAACCTTTAGAGGAATAATCCCCAGTCAGGAAGCATGTTGTACAGGAAAAATCACACTGGATGTGGTGTTCGGCACGCCGGATAATTACAGGTCCAAGGAGGTCATGTTCCAAGTGGCCCCATTCAGTAGCGGATACCACGCTCTATTAGGGCGAGAGGCATTCACAATTTTTCAAGCTATACCCCATTACGGGTACATGAAGCTCAAAATGCCCGGGCCCAACGGAATCTCACTCTTTCTAGTGACCCGGACATAGCACTCTGCACCGAAAATAAGACAGCCGCACTGGCCCTTGAAGCACTATCCGAAGCCCTAGCGACCGAGGAACTGACTACGCTGCGCTCCAAAGTGAACAGGGATGATGTGATACTCGATAAAAGATCCAAGTCCACCTCCTTTAAACCGGTAGACGAAATAGTCAAATTCCAAGTCCATCCAACGGATGCTACAAAAACGGCCTCCATCGGGGCGCAATTAAACCCTGATGTAGACGCCGCATTACGAGAATTCCTACGCGAAAATTGGGACATTTTTGCCCGGCACCCTTCAGACATACCAGGAATCCCACGCCGGCTGGCCGAGCACAGCCTAAACATCCTAAAAGGATTCAAGCCAGTCAAGAAGGCTCTTCGGTGTTTCTCCGAACCTAAGAGACAAGCCATGGGAGAGGAGCTAGCCAAACTATTGGAGGTCGGATTCATCAGAGATATAAACATCCGGACTGGCTAGCAAACCTGGTGATGGTACCAAAGAAGGACAGATCCTGGCGCCTATGCGTCAATTTCAAGGACCTCAACAAGGCTTGCCCAAAGGATCCTTTCCCCCTCCCCCGCATCGATCAAATTATCGACGCTACCGCAGGACACGATTCATTGTGTTTCCTCGACGCATACTCCGGCTACCATCAAATTAAGATGGCAGAGCCTGACCAAGCCGCAACGGCATTCGTCACCCCATACGGCCATTCTGCTTCAACACAATGCCCTTCGGGCTCAAAAACATCGGCGCAACATATCAGCGCATGATTCAGACATGTCTGGCAAACCAGATCGGCAAAACAGTGGAGGCATACGTAGATGACGTGGTAGTCAAAACCAAGCATGTCGAAACTCTAGTAGACGACTTGAGGCTCACATTCGATAACCTCCGAACATATGACATCAAGCTTAACCCGGAAAATTGCGTTTTCGGCGTACCAGCCGGATAGCTCTTGGGCTTCGTTGGATCCGGTAGAGGAATTGAAGCAAACCTAGCAAAGATCCGAGCTCTGTCACAATTGGATATCCCAAAGGACCTCAAACAAATACAAAAATTGACGGGATGCATGGCGGCTCTAAGCCGCTTTATCTCCCACTTGGGAGAAAAGGCATTACCCCTTTATCGCCTCCTCCGGCGCACCGAACATTTCGAGTGGACGGACGCCGCCACGGCCGGACTAGAAGAAATAAAAGCCATATTGGCAACAAACCTGGTTCTGGCCGCGCCTAACATGGGCAAACCAATGCTATTATACATCACGGCAACTCATCAAGTTGTAAGCGCGGTGCTCCTTGTCGAACGAGAAACGGACGGACACAAGTTGCCCCTTCAAAAACCAGTTTACTACGTGTCCACTGTCTTCACTCCATGCAAGTCACGGTATCCTCATTACCAAAAGATAGCATACGCGGTGTTTATGGCATCCCGGAAGCTGCGACACTACTTTCAAGAGTGTTCGATAACAGTAGCCTCCGAAGTACCTCTTAACGACATTATAAACAACCGCGATGCGACGGGCCGGATTGCCAAATGGGCCATTGAGCTCCTCCCGTTCGACATAACCTATAAGCCACGGCGAGCTATTAAGTCGCAAGTTTTGGCCGACTTCGTCGCCGAATGGACTGAAGCCGAACTCCCTAAAGAGTACGGCACATATTCCAACTGGATCATGCACTTCGACGGCTCCAAAATGTTGGCCGGTCTGGGGGCTGGCGTCGTTCTGAAGTCCCCAATAGGAGATACAGTTCAATACGTACTCCAGATAATGTATACGGACTCCAACAATGCAGCCGAATACGAGGTCCTTCTACATGGTCTCCGGATGGCAGTCTCCATGGGCATTCAACGCCTAGAGGTGCGCGGGGATTCGAACCTCGCGATATCCCAAATAAATGGAGACTTTGATGCCAAGGATCTGAAAATGGCAGCTTATCACAACACCGTCCTAAAAATGTCAGCTCGGTTCGAAGGGCTCGAATTTCACCATATAGCTCGGGAAAACAATCAGGCAGCAAACGTCTTGGCACGCATTGGCGCAAAGCGCGATGTCGTCCCCCCCAATATCTTCTTTGAGAGGTTGTTCAAGCCATCCGTATTATGGGAAGGGGAGTCCGGAAATAACAGCCCGGACCCAACCGCACTGCCCGACACCGAACATGCTGACACAACTGGAGGCTCTGCCAACGAAGTAACATCTTCAGCCCACATAATAATGGCAGTCATTGCCCCGTGGACAGAACCATTCCTAGCCTACCTAATCAGGCAGGAACTTCCCGAGGACCAAACCGAGGTACGCTGCATAGTGCGGCGATCTAAAACCTATAAAGTCCATGAGGGAGAGCTTTATAAGAAAAGCACCACCGGAGTCCTTCAAAGGTGTATCTCCGAAGAGGAAGGGCGGAATCTCCTGGCTGAAATTCATACCGGACTCGGCGGGCACCACGCCGCAGCCCGGGCCCTTGTAAGCAAGGCCTTCCGTACATGATTTTATTGGCCGACGGCCCGGGCAGATGCTCAGCACTTAGTCCAACGATGCGTCGGCTACCAGCTCTTTGCTAACCAAAGCCACATGCCACCCACCGCCCTCCGAACTATACCCATCACCTGGCCCTTCGCGGTCTGGGGGCTTGACATGGTTGGACCCCTTAAAGGAGGAACCCACAAGCAAAAATACCTACTGGTCATGGTGGATAAATTCACCAAATGGATAGAGGCCAAGCCTGTTAAGACGGCCGAATCCGGACCGGTGATAGACTTCATATCAGGGGTCGTACACCATTACGGCGTCCCCCACAGCAACATCACTGATAACGGCACGAACTTTACGGCCGACGAGGTCAAACTCTGGTGCAAAAACATGGGCATCAAGCTCAACTATGCTTCAGTCTATCACCCACAAACTAACGGTCAAGTCGAGCGAGAAAATGGTCTAATTATGAGCGGCATTAAACCCAGATTAGTGCGGTCCCTCAAGGAATCTAACACGCACTGGGTAGAGGAGCTCGACTCCGTACTCTGGGGGCTGCGGACCACGCCGAATCGCACCACCGGATTCACACCATTCTTTATGGTATACGGCGCAGAGGTAGTTCTGCCCTGTGACATAATTCATGACTCACCTCGTGTGCGCATGTACAAAGAAAGAGAAGCCAAACTCGATTAGCAGGACAGTTTGGACGCCTTGGAGGAGGACCATGACGTGGCAAAAGCCCGTTCCGCATTCTATCAACAGCAGGCTCAACGATATCAAAGCAGAGGAGTACGGGCCAAAACTTACAATGTTGGCGAGTTAGTTCTACGCCTGCCGGACAAGAAAAAGGACAAACTCAAGCCCAAATGGGAAGGTCCCCTTATTATTGACCAAGTCCTCACTGGTGGAGCGTACCGTCTGCGAGATGCATCGGATAACTGACTCGTGCTGAACCCATGGAACGCAGCCCGTCTCCGAAGATTCTACGCCTAGCGTCGGACTCTGTGTTCGCCTCCTTCCTCTGTCTATTTTTTACACATTAGCTATCTTATATTTCTCTCCTTCTCCCTCCCTTTCTCTTACAGCCTTTAAGGGCTCGTTCGCGCTTTGTTCGCACACAATTGACGCGCTATCCGCGCTCGTTATACCTGGGGGCTTCCTTAATAGAAGCTTACTTATGCGGGCTTCACGCCCAACACATGTGTCACACTTCTGCATGTACCTTTTATTCACCATTATATGCATCGATATGACTTAATTTTTGGCCAAGCTGGGTTGCCTGGCTCCTGTGCTTACCCCTACGTTCCCGATTGTTTGGCTAGGCGGTAAAGGGAGCACCTCTGCAATTGTTACTGCCGGGTCAGCCGGATGTGTACCTCAGACTGGGTGAAGCCGAAAGCTAGCGTTCTTAAGGGAATATTCGGTCGGTGAACTAAAGATGATTTCTCACTTGTTTATTTATCTGCCCCCAGATGCTTTTCTGCTTTTTTCGTAGTCTGGACATGCACTTTAGGGCATGCCTCCCAGGGAAAGGAACCCCTAACGGAACTATTCTCCCTGGAAGATGTTTCTTACTAACCATGTAATATAACATAACTAGTTGGGAACTTGTCTGTTCAAGCACTAATGACTCCTACGCCTGGTCTCCATGCATGCCCCGGTTCTTACATAACCGAGAGGGTATTCGGACACACTCCGGACTATCGGGTCCCGAGGTTGAAGCGAAAAGTCCTACCATGACAAACGATCTACAATCCGGCTAGAAGGCATTTTACATGTCATCTTAAATTACATAGTCAATTTGACTGAGCATATTCCTCTTCAATACCATCCAACGGGATGTCTAGTTTACAGTCCTATTGGGAATATTTGGCAGCCAACTCTACTTGGCCGTACACTAAGCTCACAGGGATCTCCGGCCCCCACAGGTCCGACCTAGACCATGTGGTTTGGGTTAGCCTTCGTGTACCACGTCTTCACCATGGCCCAGGCCTCCCGGGCACCTTGACGGCAGGCCGATATCTTCCATAATTGGAAGCGGCGCCGCGCTCCCTTAAGCCTCTCTGCCAGCTCTCCAAGGCCTTCGGGCATGGAAACAGATGGCCACAAGGCCTGGGCGACGCCTTTCATCACCTGTTGAACTCGTTCGTGCAGTTGTAAGAGCTCGGGAAGAAGGTCACCCGTAGAACCGGGCATTTCCTCTGCAGGACGACCTGTGAGCATACCTACAGACATAACTCTGTTAGTCGACTTCCTTGCCGAACTCTTTTTCAAAAGTTCGTTCAAGCACTTACTAAAAATGCTGCGTCGAAGCCGTCGATTCTCCTTCACGGAGTCCGACAGCTGGGCACGAACATCCTTTAGTTCCTCGCCCAGCTGGGTGTTGGCATCTTGGAGATTATTTTTCTCCTGCCTCACCCTCGTAAGCACGCTCTCGTCGGCCTTTAACCGGCGCAAGAGTTGTTGCTTGTCCGGATCTACTCCGGCGCCATCTGCAATGATATTGTCAGATTTGCACACATGCCGCACTTCACAACATACTTATCTTTCGAAGCGTATATTACCAGAGGGGGTCTCCTTGGCCTCCCCTGCCGCGGCTAGTGCGGCCTCAAGTTGGGATTTGCACTCTTCCAGCTCCTGGGACAGTTGGGTATTCTTTTTTGTAAGATCCTGCATAACAAATGATCCTTAAATCAATTATTCTAACTGTTTCAAGTCTCGGGGGCTACTGACATATATAACCATCAAATTTTCTCACTCGTATGTCTTTCACATACTGCTCCGTGGCTCTGGCTAGACCATTTTGAGCGGCACGGAGGTACGCATCTCCCGAATTGAAGGCATCCAATGCCTCTTGGGAGAAATAAGCGTCACGAAGAACTATCCGGTGACGCCTGTGATTCATGGCACTCTCCACCTCGGAATTGGTGGCGGACAGTCTGTCCGCATCCTCTGTCGGAGGAGCGTCCGACGCACGCCTCGTGTACGCCTCCACTTCTGGACCTGGCTTTGGAGCCTGGCTGGTGGAGGCTCGATTGGCAATCTCTCTGGATATAGTCCGGCGAGCCCTCTTTTTCCTAAAAAAGGAGAGCACGGGCGTTAGTATGCATCGTAAGAATAATACCTTGGAATAAGGCAGCACGCCTTACTGCTGCGCCGGTGCCTCGACCCAGACTGCGTGTCTATTTAGCCTACCCGCCCTCGCGGTCCCCTGTTGGCTAGTCGCCGCAGGTTCGGCATTCCGCCTTGGGATCCTCCCCTGCGAAACATCATTGGTATACGGTGATCAAAAATAAGCACGGATGGATCATCTTCGAAGTACTGGGACTTCGGTCTCGATTACCTGTGAGGCGGGGAGCAGTCCAGGATAATCGGCTGTAATAGCCACCAAGGCTTTGTTGATGCTTAGTTGGTGAAATACCCCATCGATCAGCTCCACGGATATGTCCGGATCCTCTTGGGAGGCCGGATCGAGGGACCGTTCCGGATCCTCGGGTTGTGGCAGAGGGCTGTATATATCCTTTACGGCCCGGCGCAATTCCTGCGTCCAAATCACAAGATAAGGTACTTAAACTATGGGAATATGGAACGGATGGGCAAAAAGAAGTGTCCGCTTACCCAGCTTGGAGGATTGTACATAGAAAATCTGCCCTGTGGATTGACGCGGAGGAACTCCTCCTCTTTCCCTTGTATAATGCGGACAAGATCTTCGTCAGGGCGGCAACCGATCCCGACCCCTTACGGCTGCAGCGGGTGGCATCATCCTCCCCGTTGAAATCCACATGGGGTGGCCTCTGTACTGAAGCGGCTGCACCCCCCGCATAATGCATGTGGCCATGACCCCGATCATGGTCAGTCCAGAATGAGCTAACAACCTTATCCGGCTCATCAGGTAAAGGACGTCCTTGTCATTTTCCCTCTGAGGGCTCCATGGACGCCAGCTTAGGCGCTTCTTCAAAGGAGCATTATTGAACTCAGGGAGGCCGATCCGAACAGGGTCCGGTAGGGGGACGTCTTCTATATAAAACCATTATGAAGGCCAGTCTTCGGACGCCTTCCTTGGGGTTCCGGATAGATATCCGGTCCCGGCGATGCACCATAGTTCGGCTCCGCCCACTTGATATATCGACCCCTCCTGAGAACGGGGCACAAGGCAAAACAACTTCTTCCACAGCGCAAAATGAGCCTCGATGCCCAAAAACAGCTCGCAAAGGGCTACGAAGCCCGCAATATGCAATATGGAGGCAGGCGTAAGGTTGTGCAACTGGAGGCCGTAGAACTCCAGGAGCCCCCGAAGAAACGAATGAATTGGAAATCCGAGCCCTCTTATCAGATAAGGGACAAGGCATACCCGCTCTCCTTTGGAGGGACTGGGGACGCTCTCTGCTTGCTCTCCGCCATTATAGGTGGCAAGTCCGGCTCGAACCGGGACCATGAAGGCTGGGGGAAGGAATCCCTTGGTTTCGAGCGTCACTAGCTCGCTGTGCGGGACGGAGCATCTCTCCCAACCTCCAGGCTGAGGGCTGGGAGGGCGAGAGGAGGAGCTGCGTCGACTGGCCATGATGGAATGGATCTCTGTCGGATGCGCTCCGATGAATGCTCGCGAAGGGAAGATGGTGTGATTCGGATCTAAATCCTCGTCTCTTTTATAGGCAGCTCATTTGCGCAGCTAGGGGGTAAATGTAAAAACACCCTGGCTTTTCGCATTCGTTTGACACGTGGAAGATGGCCATTATTGGGCGTGGAAGCCAAGGAGCGCAATATTCACGAGAAACCAGACACTATTCAACAGGTACACAGAATTTGGAGAAGAACCCGCCTTGCAATGACGAAGACAATCAGCGCGCTGGACTCATCGTCATTGAAGCCTGGTTCGGGGGCTACTGAGGGAGTCCTGGATTAGGGGGTGTCTGGATGGCCGGACTATAACCTTTGGCCGTACTCTTGGACTATGAAGATACAAGATTGAAGACTTCGTCCCGTGTCCGGATGGGACTTTCCTTGGCGTGGAAGGCAAGCTTGGCGATACGGATATGTAGATCTCCTCCTATTGTAACCGACTCTGTGTAACCCTAGCCCTCTCCGGTGTCTATATAAACCGGAGGGTTTTAGTCCATAGGACGAACAACAATCATACCATAGGCTAGCTTCTAGGGTTTAGCCTCTCTGATCTCGTGGTAGATCTACTCTTGTACTACCCATATCATCAATATTAATCAAGCAGGAGTAGGGTTTTACCTCCATCGAGAGGGCCCGAACCTGGGTAAAAACATCGTGTTGTCTCATGTTACCATCCGCCTAGACGCACAGTTCGGGACCCCCTAACCGAGATCTGCCGGTTTTGACACCGACAGGGCCGTTATTGGGTATAAAGTGATACACTGTTCATTACGGGCCAGTTTCACCACGACCGTTAATGGGTGTAAAGTGATACACTGTTCATTACGGGCCAGTTTCATCACGGGCCGTTAATAGGCCAAGAGTTACATAGGGCCTCATATGGGCCAAAAGACGTCATGGGCCATACATGGGCCAGAAGTGAAAACGGGCTGGAATCATATTGGATGGCCCAGATGACGCTACTGGGCCAAATTCGGATAGGGCGTAACGGGCCTTGGGTTAGCGGGTTGTAAATGGGCTATATGCGAACAGGCCGTTAACAGGCTTTCCATGGGCTGGCCCGCCACCTTTTGACCAAGTCAAACGGGCCGGCCTTTTCAGAGGAATGGGCCTCTGTTGGGTCGTGCCACGTGTCCACATATCATAGGCGCCTTCTGTCCAATGAGTGGATGACATCTGTCCTAGCGATGAGCCGACACGTGTTTCCTCCAGCCAATGATGATTTTACACGTGGAAAATCCCCATTGGTCGGGGCTGTTAACGGGTTATCGGATCCAAAACCCGACCCGATAGCTTAACAGCGTTCCGTTATGGTGGATGCCACGTGTCGGTCACCCTTGACGAAAGCACTTCTGTGACGCGCGATTTATCGTCATAGAAGTGGACACTCCCGTGATGATAATTTTGGTAATGTCATGGAACACTTCTACGACAGCACACGTATGACTATCTTGATTATGTCATAAAATCGTCATGGATGTACATGCATGACAAAAAACGCGACCTACTTTGACAAACACGTATCATTACGGAAGTGTATTTTTTTGTAGTAGTTGTTGTGTGTTCTAGGCGCCTCCCCCTCATATATATAGGTGGGAGGGAGAGGGGGCAGCCAAGGGGGCGCCCAAGTAGGAGGAATCCTACTTGGGACCCTAATCCTATTTGCCTCCCCCCTTACCATATTTCCCGAAGGGGGAAGGAAGGAGGAGGGAGGAGAGAAGGAAGGGGGAGGCCGAATCCCTCCCCTTCCTTTCTCTCTTCTCCTCTTTCCTCCCCCTATTTCGGACAACATGGGGCGCACAAGGCCCCGAGGGGCTGGTCTTTCCCCTTATTGGCCCATTAGGCCCATGTAGTTGCCGGGGGGATGCCCGGAACCCCTTCCGGTGACCCGATATGTACCCGGTACCCCCGGAACACTTTCGGTGTCCGAATACCATCATCCTATATATCAATATTTACCTCTCGACCATTTCGAGACTCCTCGTCATGTCCATGATCTCATCCGGGACTCCGAACAAGTTCCGGTCACCAAATCACATAACTCATATAATACAAAATCATCATCGAACGTTAAGCGTGTAAACCATACGGGTTCGAGAACTATGTAGACATGACCGAGACACCTCTTCGGTAAATAACCAACAGAGGAACCTGGATGCTCATATTGGTTCCCACATATTCTACGAAGATCTTTATCGGTCGTACCGTAATGACATCATACGTTATTCCCTTTGTCATCAGTATGTTACTTGCCCGAGATTCGATCGTTGGTATCTTCATACCTAGTTCAATCTCATTACCGACAAGTCTCTTTACTTGTTCTGTAATACATCACCCCGCAACTAACTCATTAGTCACATTGCTTGCAAGGCTTATCATGATGTGTATTACCGAGAGGGCCTAGAGATACCTCTCCGATACTCGGAGTGACAAATCCTAATCTCGATATATGCCAACCCAACAAACACCTTCGGAGGTACCTGTAGAGCATCTTTATAATCACCCAGTTACGTTGTGACATTTGATAGCACACAAGGTATTCCTCCGGTATCCGGGAGTTGCATAATCTCACAGTCAAAGGAATATGTATATGACATGAAGAAAGCAATAGCAATAAAACTGAATGATCAATATGCTAAGCTAATGGATGGGTCTTGTCCATCACATCATTCTCCTAATGATGTGATCCCATTCATCAAATGACAACACATGTCTATGGTTACGAAACTTAACCATCTTTGTTTAACGAGCTAGTCTAGTAGAGGCTTACTAGGGACACTGTGTTTTGTCTATGTATCCACACATCTATCAAGTTTCTGGTCAATACAATTTCCTTCACTATCCATGGAGATGCATAGCAACGAGGGGGAGAGTGTGTCTACGTACCCTCATAGACCGTAAGAGGAAGCGTTTATCAACGCAGTTGATGCATTCGTACACCTTCATGATCCGTCCCGATCAAGTATCGAACGTAGGGCACCTCTGTGTTCAGCACACGTTCAGCTCGATGACGTCCTCGCCTTCTTGATCCAGCAAGAGGGGCGAAGTAGTAGATGAGTTCCGGCAGCACGACGGCGTGGTGACGGTTGGTGATGAAGAGCAATCTCCGCAGGGCTTCGCCAAGCACTATAGAAACTAGATGGGGATAAACTAGAGGGGACTGGGTTGCCGGGACACGGCTTGGTGAATCTTGATGTCCCTTCGCTGCTAGCCCTGTCCCTCTATTTATATGTTGAACCTTGGGTCGAAACTTGGAGTAAAATCCTCCTCAAAGTCAGTTTTCCCCGCAAGGAAGAGTCCTTCTCGGACTTCCAGGACCAGACACCATGGGCCTCGGCATCTGGCCCAGGGCCAGGCGCCAGGGTCTCCGGCGTTTGGCCCCCTGGCCTCCACAGAACCCCTTTTGCACTAACTTAAAGCCCTGTGGGTCTTACCCCTTGGCCTAACCATATCATCATATATATCAATCTCTACCTCCGGACCATTCCACAGCTCCTCGTCATGTCTGTGATCTCATCCGGAACTCCGAACAACATTCGGTCAGCAACATGCATAACTCATATAATACCATATCGTCAACGAACATTAAGCGTGCGGACCCTACGGGTTCAAGAACTATGTAGACATGACCGAGACACCTCTCCGGTCAATAACCAATAGCGGAACCTGGATGCCCATATTGACTCCTACATATTCTACGAAGATCTTTATCGGTCGCACCTTTATGACAACATACGTAATTCCCTTTGTCTATCGGTATGTTATTTGCCCGAGATTCGATCATCGGTATCTTCATACCTAGTTCAATCTCGTTACCGGCAAGTCTCTTTGCTCATTCCGTAATACCTCACCTCGTGACTAACTCCTTAGTCATTTGCTTGCAAGCCTATAATGTGTATTGCCGAGAGGGCCTAGAGATACCTCTCCGATACTCGGAGTGACAAATCCTAATATCGATCTATGCCAACCCAACAAACACCTTCGAAGATACATGTAGAGCATCTTTATAATAACCCAGTTATGTTGTGACGTTTGATAACACACACAAGGCATTCCTCCGGTATCCGGGAGTTGCATAATCTCATAGTCGAAGGAATATGTATTTGTCATGAAGAAAGCAATAGCAACAAAACTGAACAATCATTATGCTAAGCTAACAGATGGGTCTTGTCCATCACATCATTCTCCTAATGATGTGATCCCGTTATCAAATGACAACTCATGTAAATGATTAGGATACCTTAACCATCTTTGATCAACGAGCTAGTCTAGTAGAGGCTCACTAGGGACACGGTGTTTTTTTATGTATTCAAACATGTATTAATGTTTCCGATCAATACAATTCTAGTATGAATAATAAACCTATCGTGAATAAGGAAATATAAAATAACAACTTTATTATTGTCTCTAGGGCATATTTCCTTCAACCTCCGCCTTCTTCTGCGCAACTATCTCCAAGCCCAGGTCCATCTCGTCCTCCCCTCTTCAAAATTGAACACGAGTGTGTGCTCCTCCGGTTGCACCATGTTACTTGTGAGCTGTGTTGGAATTTTCACCGACAACCAAAAGAATGAAAACCAAACAGGAAAAAACCAAATAAAGATAGTAGATAAATAAGAAGAAAAAATGAATGTAATTTATTTATTTTTTAAAATGATAAACATGATTTTTTTTTCTTAGAAAAATGAAAAAATATGAATTTTGGAATAGTTATTGAAACTTGTGAATTTATGAAAAAAAGAACAAAACTAAAAAAATGAGTTCAACTTTTGAAAAATAGAAAAAGGAATACAAAAATAGAAACAACCAAAATATTGAAAAGCAAACAGGAAAAAAACCAAATAGAGAAAGTAAACAAATAAGAAGAGAAAAGTTGAACATATTTTATTTAAATATATTTTTATAAACATGATTTTTTAGAAAAATTAAGAGGAGAGGAAAATCAATGAAAAAAAGATAAAAGAAAAAACAAAAAAATATGAAGATTCCAAAACAGAAAAAAAATGTATCCTAGCTACTTGGGCCGGCTCATCTACGGTTTGTTCGTTGTTGAGGGTGGGCTTGCAAGTAGGACAAAAAAAGGTCGACACTAGTCGAGGGTGGACTTGCAAGTGGGATAAGAAAGTGTTGAGCCCAGGTTGCAAGTTGACCATGGACTTCCAACTTGGAGTCGGGGACAAAAACAAGTTGAACCTCGATTGCTAATCAAGGATGTACTTGCAAGTGGGGCTAAAAAAACTCGGTCCCCAGGTGCGAGTCTAGAGCAAACTGCCCATTTGTAAAATGAAATCCAAATGCGCAAACTCGCTGGGCTGGATGAAAACATAATGTTGCGGGCATGCTACAATCATTTTTTCTTTTTTCTTAGAACTTACAACCCATTTGCTTCTTTACCAAGTACACGCATTTGCTGGGCTGACTAAACAGAGAAATGTTATAAAAAATAAAACTGGGCGGCACATCTCGTTTGGGCAAGAGACTTTCTTTAATAATTTACATGATGGGTGAAAAATATCTAAATGTTCATGCAAAGCAACAAACGAAATGCAAGAACTGTCACGCAGAAGTCACACAGTATGCTGATCGTTCTGAAATGATAAAAAGTATGGGATTTCATAAGAGATTCATACATAGAGATCTAAACTCATGGAAGGGCCCGGCCAGCAAACGAGATCTCTTACATCCAAAGGACCATGCCAATCGAAGATGAACCATTCACCGAGCCGAGTATGTGCAAGACAAGACACGGCTAGATAAGTCAAATAGAAGATATTGCTTTTACTCCTTTTTTTGTTAAGAAAAATGGCCGCGCCGTAAAGGATTCGAACCTGCATCCTCCTCCTCAACGGCTAACTGGTGTAACCATCCCACCAACAAGAGCAGTCATGCTACCAGTCATGCTACCAATATAACCTATTTGTCTTTTATTCAATCCTTTTTTATTTTCCTTTTTTCCTTTTTTGGTTTCTGTTTCTTTTTTCTTTTTTCCTTGACCAGTGAATTGTCCGAAAATACGTGATTTTTTTTCAAATTAGTGATTTTTCTTGAATTTCTTGAACTTTATTTCAATCGATGAACTTTTTTCAATATCCATGAACTTTTTCTCAATTTCGCGGAGCCGTAGACGTGCTCGGGGAGGCCGGGGACGGATTGGAGTGGTGGCAATCGACGACGGACGACGATGTACATGGTGCAAACGAAGTCGATGGCGAGCGTACAGGGCGGCTCCACTCGAATTTACACTCTGGATGGACGTAGTCGACAGTGGAAATCCTCCTGGACTCGTCGGTGCGGAGAACGGTTGCCGGTGGCCACGGCCTTGATGACGACGCGGTGACATCCCGCCCAGCCATCGAGACAGAGAGAGAGGGGGAAAGGGTGAGCGAGAGGAGGGGCCGAGCGCAGGGGCTAGGGTTTCGCGAAAGGGGCCCGGGGGCGGCCTTGTAGGGTGTCGAGGAGGGGGGATGGCCACCACGCAGCTGAGGCACTGTCATGGCGGCCAGATGCTCGCCACGACCCCCTCCTTGCCCTGTAGCGAGGAGGGAGGTGAGTAGGGCGTGGGCTCGGCTCCTCCCAGGCCACCTGGGCCATTTCCTATATGTTTTTCTTTTATAGTTTATGTTTTGCATTTTAATTATACAACATATATGTTTTGTAAAATAAGATACTTTGGTCCATAATTTACAATGCTAATTTAGGCAGTACCACAAAATGGTTTGGGAGGCTCTTAAAATAGTTTGGATTTTTATAAACATAAAATGCAATTAAATATTATGTTGGCCCCCGATTTTACTTTATTTTTGGTCAGTAAATCATTTTATAAAATGTTGCTTTCTATATGGTAAATACTTAGTGAAATTTTGCAACTTATCGAACTTTTTTTTACTGATCGAAGAAATGATAATTTAACTTGCAACTTAATTTGAATTTTGACTTTGATTTTATTAAGTGGAAAATTTGCATAGTAATCATGATGACATGACCACCATCAGGGGAAGATTACTGTAGCGTGATTCTCGAGGTGTTACAGTGAGAAAACTTATCAGTTAGTACTTCCTGCAGAGATAAGCCACTGACTGGAAGCAGAGATAAGTGACTGACAGGAAAGTAAGGCGGCAGTTGAGGCAATGAACCACCCAAAGTATTTGTTCAGTTCCAGAGAGGTATTAGTTTATTTTATCAATGCCAATCAGCTCAACACTCAAAGCATTGCTATGTATCATCGGTTGCAAAGATTTAATGTGAAAAATAAAGGACTTTCTCATGATAGTAGCAAAACAGTAGCACGATACCAATAGAGATGACATCACACTAATCTGGATGAAGGCCTTAGGCCGGTATGAACCTGTACAAGGAAGCTTATTCAAGTAATTCCAGAAGAGAAGATAAAGCAATGACTAGAATCATTCAATAGTATATCCTTTCACTACAAATTTTGCTCTATTTTGCGACGCTTCACTTGTGTCATGTATAACCCTTTTTCTCACGGAAAATATGCTGGTGACGTTTTCCGTCCATCACTCCCACCGTCACTGAAGCACCGTCATAGAAAATAAAATTTTGACAGTACAATTTTTTTCGTCACGCGAGATCACATTTTAGGTGACGAACCTAAAAATGTCATCAATGGCAATCTTCGGTGACGGCCCGGAATGTCACGTACAATAGCCCAGTCTGTCGTCTAAGATCTTTTTGGCGACGATAATCCCGTCCTCGATGATCGGTTCGTAGGTTTGACCAGTCAGAGATTCTGTCAGGTGGGGCGAGCAATTGCTGACGTGGCTTCTTCCATGTGGGTCCGTCATGAATTGTCTCGCCGATGGTCCCATCAGTAATAACTCTCCGTTACTTTTTACCGGTCAATGCTGCTTTAGTTTCATTGCTCGCAACTCATTAGATCCTTGCGATGCAGCCTAGACGATGAACTTTAGCAATCCATGGGTTGGGATTGCCTGTGCAGGACGACGGTGATATGTCTCCAACGTATCTATAATTTTTGATTGTTCCATGCTATTATATTATCTGTTTTGGATGTTTAATGGCCTTTACTATGCACTTCTGTATTATTTTTGGGACTAACCTATTAACCGAAGGCCCAGTGCAAATTGCTGTTTTTTTTGCCTATTTCAGTGTTTCGCAAAAAAGGAATATCAGACGGAGTCCAAACGGAATGAAACCTTCGGGAGAGTCATTTTTGGAACAAACGCAATCCAGGAAACTTGGAGTGGATGTCAAGAAAGAAACAAGGAGGCCACGATGCAGGAGGGCACGCCCACGGGGGTAGGCGCGCCCCCACCCTCGTGGCCTCCTCGTGGCTCCCCTGACCGACTTCTTTCGCCTATATATACTCATATACCTTGAAAACATCCGAGAGCACCACGAAACCCTATTTCCACCGCCATAACCTTCTGTACCCGTGAGATCCCATCTTGGGGCCTTTTCCGGCGCTCCGCCGGAGGGGGAATCGATCACGAAGGGCTTCTAGATCAACATCATAGCCTCTCCGATGAAGCATGAGTAGTTTACCACAGACCTTCGGGTCCATAGATATTAGCTAGATGGCTTCTTCTCTCTCTTTGATTCTCAATTCAAAGTTCTCCTCGATCTTCTTGGAGATCTATTCGATGTAATTCTTTTTGCGGTGTGTTTGTCGAGATCCGATGAATTGTGGGTTTATGATAAAGATTATCTATGAACAATATTTGAATCTTCTCTGAATTCTTTTATGTATGATTTGTTATTTTTGCAAGTCTCTTCGAATTATCATTTTGGTTTGGCCTACTTGATTGATCTTTCTTGCAATGGGAGAAGTGCTTAGCTTTGGGTTCAATCTTGCGGTGTCCTTTCCCAGTGACAGCAGGGGCAGCAAGGCACGTATTGTATTGTTGCCATCGAGGATAAAAAGATGGGTTTTATATCATATTGCTTGAGTTTATCCCTCTACATCATGTCATCTTGCCTAATGCGTTACTCTATTCTTATGAGCTTAATACTCTAGATGCATGCTGGATAGCGGTCGATGTGTGGAGTAATAGTAGTAGATGCAGAATCGTTTAGATCTACTTGTCGCGGACGTGATGCCTATATACATGATCATGCCTAGATATTCTCATAACTATGCACTTTTCTATCAATTGCTCGACAATAATTTGTTCACCCACCGTAATACTTATGCTATCTTGAGAGAAGCCAGTAGTGAAACCTATTGCCCCCGGGTCTATTTTTCATCATATAAGTTTCCGATCTACTTTATTTTGCAATCTTTACTTTCCAATCTATATTGTAAAAATACCAAAAATATTTATCTTATTATCTCTACTAGATCTCACTTTTGCAAATGGCCGTGAAGGGATTGACAACCCCTTTATCGCGTTGGTTGCAAGGTTCTTATTTGTTTGTGCAGGTACGAGGGATTTGAGTGTAGCCTCCTACTGGATTGATACCTTGGTTCTCAAAAACCGAGGGAAATACTTACGCTATTTTGCTGCATCACCCTTTTCTCTTCAAGGAAAAACCAACGCATGCTCAAGAGGTAGCAGACGGCGACATGCAGGAGGAGCGACGAAGACCGGGGGCTGTGCGGGATGAGCGCGCAGATCGGGTTGGGACCCCTGCGTAGTATGCGTGGCGGCTATGCGGAGGGGGAATTTTTGGTCTTTTTTCAGGGAATTAGACTGATTGGTTGGTGTTAGCGAACCGAATGCTCACCTTTACCTTTTTTTCATCATAATGATGATATATTGTTTTGGTATTAGTCAGATGGCAACTTTACCTTTTTTTTCCTTCTTCATCGTGATGTATCGTAGGACATGTCATTTTTTTTTCTTTTTTGTCCTCCACATATTGATGGTGACATGGTGACTTTAAATGGTTTTATTCAATTCAATAATTTCAAAATATAGAACTAATTTAGGGATTTCATTGTACCGTTGGCACGGCAATTTTGTTTTCCACAATTACTGTAATCGCGAGAACGGCAACTTCTTTTGAGAAATATGAGTGGTACATTTGTTTAAAAAATGTGGTAGTTTTACTCACTTTCTTTCTTTGTGACATAGGCATAGCGGTGCATAAATGATTTTTTTTTCTTGACTATTTTCACAAATTAAGGCATTTTTTTATCTAATCATTTTATATATGATGATATTTTTGTTATATATGTCATGGCATTTTTGTTCAGCCACTGAAAGTCAAGTCAAAACATCACTTTTTAGACTTGGTATTAGTTCATAGCAAATTGGGCTTTTCTTAGGCCAACTGAGATAGTTATGACAACAACAAAGTAAGTACTATAAAGAGAAGGGTTGTCTCCATCGTTCCCTCTAGGAGAACTATCTGTTCGTTGGTGCCTCCTCTCCTGGGGAACATTCTCTAGATATTCGCATCCAAGAACGACAACAATAATGGGGGTGCCCATAGAGATATAGTCTGCGTGCGTGTGTGCGTGCATTCGTTCATAAAGTGAGTGTATGTGTGTTCATAAAGTGAGTATATACGTGTGACTGTATGGTGTTCAAAAGAAAAATCTCATGAAGGGAAAAGTAAAAAAAGAATTTCGCCGTGGCAGAAGCAAGCAAAGAGCGGGCCGGCCGGTTGTGGCAAGGCAGCAGGCAAAGAGAGAAGGCCGGGCCGGGCCGGGCCTTAGGCTATATACACGGGAGCCCACGCCCCAGCCGGTCGGTGGACGGACATTTTTTTCTCCCCAACCAGCGAGGAAGAGGAAGAGGAAGCGGATCGAGTCGGCGAGAGCGAGGGCGAGGACGATGGCGGCGCTCCGGCTAGCGTTGAGGAGGTTTTGCGACCGTGCGCTCGGGAGATCAGCGGTACTTGTCCTCTCCTACCTCCGACCCCTCTTCCTCTCCCTCTCCCTCTCCCTCTCCCTCTCTAGCGGCGTGGGAGCCAGATCAGATCTAGGGTTTGCCGTTTTGTTGTTCGAGTTGGGGCCAGAAACCTTGCGCAAATCTTAAGTTTTTTTACGAATTGGGGCCAAAAGCCCTCGATTACTGGCGGTTAGACATTGATCTGCTCTTCAGATCTGGCCATCGATTGTTGGAAACATTGATTCCGAGGATTTATGTACCTAATAACGTGAAAAAAAGTTTTATTTCTTTCAGCATATGACCGCTTGCTCTCAACTTTGATAAGCTTTGTCATGATAAGTATATCCTAGTGTAGTAGACCTTGGTGGTTATACGAAATTGACGGTGAGGGAAAAAGAGACGAATTTCCCCTCCCTCCTGTCAGTCTAAGGTTTCCCGAGCAAGCAAGACACATGCTTGTACGTAGTGCCTGGTGTTTTGTGGTGTAATTCCTACCAAGTACTCCATACAGTATAATTGGCATGTGGTTGTTAGGGCCTTGCAAATTGTCTAGAGTGGCTACAAACAGGAGATAAAAGTATGAGTAAAGCCAGCTCAATTGAGACACTTTCATCTTCAAAATTTGGATAATGCCAGCTCAATTGGTATTTTCAATTGCTAGCTTGTCAACCTTTGCTAGTCTTACTTATGTTACGGTTTCTGTTGCAGGGCATTTACGAGCTCAAGGCTGCCAAGGAATTCCCCGACATTGATCCTGAGCATCTCAAGGCTGCCAGGAAAATCCCCAAACTTCGTGTCAAGGATGCCGATGCTACGGCTCTGAATGTCTTCAAGATTCTCCGGGACAGTCCAGTCGATGGTCATAAAGATGTAACCCTTCGTGAAGTGCGCATGACTCTGAGGACCTTGGCTGAGATTCAGGAAGAAGAAGAATGAAGATGGCGCTACTAGGAAGCAATATCGTCTCTTGCTCTAATATGAACTAGCTTTGCAGTATTGTAGTATTTGAATCTTTCCTATGTTGTCGCTCTGTGTCTCGATCTTCAAAACTGCTGGACGGATGTGATGTTTTGCTATTTTCTTGCTTCGCAAGGTTGAATCATCCTTTGATCTTGACATGCCCACCAGATTCGAGTGTAAGCTTTCGGGCTAGTGATAGGGGCGGCATGTACTTGGTATTCGTAAGATTTGCTGGATGCTTGTACTCAGTTTCCTTAAATTATAAAATACTATATGGTAATGGAATGGATCATTTGGAAAGAAATAAGATTTGATTGGTGGTGCAAGCCATTGATGATCATATTTGTCAGTTTTCCTTTTTACTTTTTTGCTATGGAAGTCCCCCTCGTGCATCTTTGTGTGAGAAGGCAAATTCTGGTGCCTTGTAAATTTTGCAAGGACGCATCTTTGTTTGAGAAGGCAAACTCTGGTGCCTTCTCTAGCCAGATGAACAAATTTTGCAAGGAGGTGTCTTTGTGTGAGAGGGCAGGCAAACTCTGCTGCCTTGTCTAGCCAGATGAACAAATTTTGCAAGGAGGTGTCTTTGTGTGAGAAGGCAGGCAAACTCTGCTGCCTTCTCTAGCCAGATGAACAAATTTTGCAAGGAGGTATCTTTGTGTGAGAAGGCGAACAAATTTTGCAAGGAGGTATCTTTGTGTGAGAAGGCATGAACAAATTTTGCCAGCTCGATTATAATTTTAACCTTCAAATTGAGATTGTGGGAAAACCAGCAATGCAAGCAGGGTATTTTTAATTGTTCCATGCTAGTCTTACTTACGATTTCTGTTGCAGGTTATTTACGAGCGAAAATTTGTGAGGAATTCGCCAATATTGATCCCGAGCATCTGAAGGCTGCCAGGACATTCCCCAAGATTCATGTCAAAAGGACGTCGATGCTACGGCTTTGGAAGTCTTCAAGATTCTCCAGGACAGTCCTGTCGATGGTCATAAAGATGTAACCCTTCGTGAAGTGCGCATGACACTCGAGACTGGCTGAGATTCAGGAAGAAGAATGAAGATGCGCTACTAGGAAGCAATATCGTCTCTTGCTCTAATATGAACCAGCTTTGCAGTATGTAATATTTGAACCTTTCCTATGTTGTCGCTTTGTGGGGACTACTGGACGTATGTGATGTTGGAATCTTTGCTATTTTCTTGCTTCTCAAGGTCGAACTGTTCTTCATCTTGTCCTGCCCACCAGATTGGAGTGTAAGCTTTCAGGCTCGCAATAGGGGCGGCGTGTGAACATCTACTTGTAGTTTTTTTTTAGAAATGGAGGAGGACCCCGGGCCTCTGCATCTCGACGATGCATGCAGCCACTTTATTAATTATTCACACAAGACCTTACAAAGTCATACAAAAATAAAACTAAAGCCACCATCTAGACAACATCTGTCGCTACTCCTATCCAGTTGATTTAGGGATGCTGATAGTCTGGGCCTAATACCAAACAGACCTCGCAGCCAATCCTAACATCTAAGACCTGAGGTCCCAACCAGGACGCCTGCCGGGTATGGGGCACCCACCAGTCCAGGGCCCTCCTCAACCAGGACGCCTGCCGGGTATGAGGCCAACGCAACCACCTGCCACAAATCCATCTTTAGTGATGTACTGTTGCATGTACCTTGCCCGGTCTAGCCGCGTCGACGCCACCACGACGCCAGACAACACCACCATCCTGTGCTCGTCCATCATCACACGCCCACCGGTGAGACCCCGCTGCTCCATGCCGCTTAGACCCGCCGTTGTCGACGTGTCAGATACCACGCCGCTCCTCCTCTTGTCCCCTCCATCCAACACTTGCTCCAAAATGATGCCCCCAGGAGGGAGAACGACATCGAAACGTCGCCATCGTCCGATCCGGTAGACCCAGATCTAGGGTTTCCCCGGGAACCTTCCGATCAAGTTGACATGACCTGCAAAGACGATGCCTCGATAAGGAAACGATGTCTGAGACGCCACCATCGTCCGGCATGACCGCCGTCAGGCGCGATTTTCACCGGTGGCCATGGCCTCCCGATCTCACGGTTGGCTAGAACCGAGCGGAGACTCTCCACGAAGACGAACGCCGGCGTCGGTAAACCGGCGGAGATCCAACATCTCCTCACCGTCCCTCCTCGTGCCGCCGGTCGGCGGAAGGGCACCCCACGGCGGATCCGATCGGGGCGTTGGATCCGCAGTCGCCGCCGCCACCATCTCCGCGCAGATTAGGTACCCCGTCGAATGGGGCACTGCCACTGCCGCTGTCCATTCAGGGCCGCCTCTCCGCCGGCTCATGGCGCTTCGGCCACCACCGCACGGCAAGGGATCGCCGCCCCAGCCGCCGCCTTCGGATCTCACGAGAAGGGCCGCCCCTGCCGCCTCAAATGAGATCTCGCCGCATCCACCCGCCCAGGTGCCTTCGGCGTCGGGCCCGCTGCCACCGCAGCCCTCGCCGGCGGCAGCGGCGGCAGAGGGAGGCGCGAGAGGAGGCCTGCGGCGCTAAGGTTCGGGGGCCCGTGGCGTCGCCTAGGGGGAGGCGACGCGAGGGGGAGGGGCAAGGCGCGTGGGTGTCCAGCTGTCCATTTGATAATGGAATGGTCATTTGGGAACAAAGAAAAAAGGCCTACCAGATTGGAGTGGTGGTGCAAGCCATTGATGATCAAGATCAAGTATCATCACGGACTGATGTTTAGTGTTCGTATCGTCAGTTTTCATTTTTCTTTTTTGCTATGGAAGTCTCCTTCCTCGTGCATCTCTGTGTGAGAAGGCAAGTCTGGCGCCTTCTCTAACCAAATGAACAAATTTTGCAAGGAGGTATCCTCCATTCAGTTCCCTTGATCTTCTTAGGCTCTGGGTGAAAAGACATTGTGACCACACATAAGTTGCTGGATGCAAAACATAATGTCCAAGCATGGAATCTAGCTGAAACAAGTTCCGCGGATGAGTCTTGGTTAAACCATTGGCTGTTCAATCAAAACACATGAATCACAAGAACAAGCATAGGTTGCAAGAAAAGATACTGAAATAAAACACACAACCACCACACCAAGAAATTTCCTTGAAAAATGCACTAGAGTGAGGTGTAACTTCAGTTCATATTTCTTGGTGCTGGACACATCCCGAAGCAAGTAAGCATTTTATGAAGCTACTAATATCGTCGAAGATAGAAAGTCACCAAAACCAAAAGACCCCCTCCTCCTCTCGCGACCGCGCCGCCCCCGCGGGCGGCCGGCCGCACCCCGATCTCTCCCCCCTCCAGCCCCCCTCTCCCCTTCTCCCGGCCGCCGTCGCTGGCGCCCGCGGCCGGCCTGGCCCCGGGGTCGCTGGTGGCGGCGGCCCCCTGCCTTTCCCCTCCCGGTGGCTCTCCGGCGCGGGGCGGAGCTGCGCCGGGGGGTGCTCCTCGGCGGCGACGGTCTTGCTGGCGGAGGGGTGCCTCGTCGCAGGGTGGGCGAGCGGCTGGACGGCGGCGGCGTCGTTGGCGGCGGGGTGGCGCTGCAGCACGTCCTGGCGGCGGAGTTCGGCCCAGATCTAGGCCCTACGGGGCCCATCTGGTCTTGGCCGGGCCGGCGGCAGGGCGGGTCGGCGGCGTGATTCCCGAGCGGCGGGGGAGCGGTGTTACGCGACGGGGGCTGGCGGTGCCGAAGCCAGCCTGCTGCAGCACTGCGGGCGGGGCTTAGCGGGCTCGTTTCAGGCCCGGCCAGGCCAAGGGTGGCCTGGTTTGCCCCGCTGCCGTGTCCGGTCGGCTACCGCGACGGTGCCGGAGGCGTGGGCTTCTCGCACGACGGCGGTGGAGGTGGTTCCCTCCCGCTCGGCCTTGGTGCTGCTGCTCTCGGCGTGTGGCGCTTCTCTCCGGTCTTCTCGGCCTCGTGTTGGTGCTCGTAGCGAGACGGCGTGGGTGGCGGCGCAACCTCGATGGCGCACTGGGCGGTGGTTTGGTTGGTAGGCTCCGGATGGGCGGTGGTGTTTGGCGTGCGGGAGAAATCCTTGCCGGCTCGTCCGGCTCCGATGCGGTGACACCGGCGGGTGCCACCATTCCTTCTTGAAGGGTGTCGGTGGTAGCCATTCTCCATTTCCCTCCGCATACCGGGGGAAACCCTAGGACTCGTCCGGGCAGCAGCGTCGTCGATGTCGCATACCTTCTTGGAGGTGCTGCTTGGTACGCGGCACTCGGAGCCTCGGGCTGTGGTGTGTGTCTCTGGAGGGCGTAGTGGTGGCGGGCCGTCCGCGCTTAGTCGAGCTGCCGTTGTTGGCATTTGTTTCTTCTTCCTTTCTTCTTTGGGCTTGTTGTGCTGCTCGCCCCAGCATCGCATTTGTACTGTTGGTTGGTGCTTTGGAATACAAAGCGGGGGGAAACCCTTTTTCGGTAATATCGTCGAAGACAAGCATAATTTTAACAATTTCTATAAAAGTACAAACTTCACATTTATCATCAGTGCTTCCTTTTTTTTGAAAATAAATAAATGGTAATAACACCAACAACATCTAGAGGCCTACACCAAATGGGCAATTAAGCAAACCAGTGCATGCTTCGTCCCCCCACGTCGTCCGCTCTCGGGGGCGAAACCCCACGCTCCGCTGGTCCCCGCCTCCCCGTCTCCTCCTCCCCCCCCGCCGCCGGCAGCCGTCGTCGGGCTTGCCCGCACAGCGGTAGGCGGCGTCGGGGGCTTCCCCGCGCACCCTCCTCGGCCTCTGGAGGCCCCCACCCCGCATCGGGCGCCGCCGTCCGCTTCCCCTGATCCGGCCGCCTTGGCTCCGATCTGGCGCCTGGTGGGCCGGGGTTCGCTGGATCAGCCCGGTTCTGGCCGGCGTGGCCTTGCCTCGTCCTGCCCGGCTTGGTTTCGCGGTGTGCTGCTGCCTGATGGCGGAGGTGTGCGTCTTTCTCCATGTCTCGACGGGATGTGTGCAGTGGGTGGATGGACGATGTCTTGACCGCGCGGGCGGTGAGTTGCCGGTGGATCTCCTTCGCGTTGCAGGCTCTCTCCCGCTGTACTGGATGGCTTACGATCACGGTCGTTGGCCCTGGTGCATTCGCGGGGGCTGGTAGAGATGACATCGGACCGGAGGAAACTCTGGATGACTCGTTCATCCCGACGGTGCCGACGACCAGGGTCGCCGTTCTCCTCCTTGCAGGCGCCGTCGAGGTCCCTGCCCTCTACCCCGACCCCATGCCCGGGTGAAAAGCCAATATCTCCTTAGATTGGGCGGCGGCGGCACTGCGTGTGTTGTACCCTTCTTGGAGGCACCGCCTGGGGCGTTTGGGTGCTTGGTTAGAGGAACTGCAGACGGAGGGGATGGGACCAGTGGCAGCAGGTGGTGTTCGCGAAGGAGGAGCGGTGTGGCTTATGGCCACGTCGACAACGACGGGTCTCAGCGGCATGGAGCAGCGGGGTCTTGCCGGTGGGCGTGTGATGATGGACGAGCGCAGGATGGTGGCGTTGTCTGGCGTCGTGGTGGCGTCGACGGCAGCTAGACCGGGCAAGGTAGATGCAACAGTACAACACTGAAGATGGATTGGTGGCAGGTGGCTGCGGCGGCCTCATACCCGGCAGACGTCCTGGTTGAGGAGCACGTCGGACTGGTGGGTGCCCATACCCGGCAGGCGTCCTGGTTGGGACCTCAGGTCTTAGATGTTAGGTTTGGCTGCAAGGTCTGTTTGGTATTTGGCCCAGACTATCAGCGCCCCTTCATCATCTGGATAGGAGTGCGACAGATGTTGCTTAGACGGTGGCTTTAGTCTTACTGTTGTATGACTTTATAAGGTCTTGTGTTAATAATTAATAAAATGGTTGTATGCATCGTTCAGATGCAGAGGCCGTGGGTCTTCCTTCTTTTCTAAAAAAAAAGCAAACCAGGGCATTCCTTCAACTACAACATCATTCGTAGAGGCCTAAATGGCCAAGGGAAGCCGAAGGATGATTCGACTAGGTTTAGAAATCTAGAAACTTAACCTTTATGAACGTTAGTGCCTATATATTTGACTAGCTAATTACTAGTATGATGATATTTTGATCTTTGCGGTTAAGAGTATCGTGTTTGATATTTTCTTCCTTTGTAAGGTCGAATGGTTCTCTATCTTCGAAATTAAGGTGTGGACATGCCTATCTGATTGGAGCGGTGTCCCAAGTCACTGTAAATAGTCGTTTACATGGTGTTAGCACATAGAAAACATAAAATCTAGTTGTTGTCTAGGTAATTGGCCTTTAGGTAAATTTGCCATGTCGGCAAAAACAAAGTGCAAGGGCCATTTGTGGAGTTTTACTTCTTCCCTGGTAAATCAACTCCATCATCGACGTTGACCAACTAGAGTTAATCACCAGGAGAAGCTTCTCCGAGACCTTCATCTACGCCGCTGAGGTTTTTCAGTGCTGCTGCAAAAGGAACACCCCCACGCTAGTCCTCAAGCTCGCCTTTGCCAAGGCCTTCGACTCCGTCGACTGACATAGCTTGTGAAGGATCTGTGGGTTTCCCGACCGGTGGTGCGACTGGATGGACTCCATCTTCCAGTCCTCCATGTTAGCGGCCATCCTCAATGGGGTACCCAGCTGGAGGATTCGGTGCAAGTGGGGCCTACGGTAGGGGATCCCATGTCGCCACACCTCTTCCTGTTGGTCGCCGATGTCCCCCAATAGATGATCAGGCAGGACGGCGTCCTCTCTGACCCTATGGTTTGCAAAATGCCGCCCTCGATCCTTCTCATCATCGTGTGTGCGGACCTCTGGCTTGTGGAGCACCTAAAGCGGGTCCTCGACCACTGTGATCAACTTCCACAAGAACACGGCCGCCCCATGAGTGTCTTGGAAGATGATATCCTTGCCATGACTGTTGTGCTCGGCTGCTGCGTGGAGTCCATCCCCAGGTGTACTTGCGGCTGCTGCTTTCCTCCCATTAACTGGCAATTGAAAATTTTCAACCACTGATTGCCAAGGCTAGCTAAGTGCTACCTCTGGAGATGGTGCATGTAGCTGTCGTCTTTTCGTGGTCGCCTCGTCGTGCTAAATGTTGTTTTGGACGCCCTACACATATATGCCATGGTAGCTATGGAGTTTCCACCATCGGTGATCTAGTCAATTAACGCTCTGCGTCGCTCCTTCTTGTGGTCCATGGACAACAAGGCCTCGGGGGATCGATGTCTCGTTTCCTGGGACAGGGTGTGTCGCTCCAAACATGAAGGATGGCTCGGTGTTCGGTTTAAGTGTTAAACAACTATCTATGGATGAAGATGTTGTACCGTCTGCACGCCCAGCTCGACTCCCCATGAGCTCTCTAGGTTTTGACATTCCTCGATGGGCGCATGCTCTCCCCCTCGACCCTGGCAGCCTCTGGCCTCTCTGACCCTCACTGGTTGTCCCTTGTCGGGTTGATGTCGCTCTACCGGGGCATCTCAACGGCTACAATGATGGACGAGGCGAGGACTGCTGACTGCCTTCTGGCTCGACTCTTGGCTGCCGGACGGCCCTTTGGCGGTGGCCATGCCATCGCTCTTCTCCCACTTCGTTTGCCCAGACGCCACCATTTTGTTCGTCGTTGTGAATGTGCTCAACCAGGTGCCGCATCCGAGTGAGCTGTCTGCGCTGCCAGACAAGAGACCCTTGCGCCATGCGGCAGCCAAACTGTGGAGCTTGTCCTCCTCCACGCTTTACGGGTTATGCCGCTTTGACGTCGTCCACGCCCCGTTCGCCGAGTTTGTCGGTCGAGCAATCCTCCCAGCCGACCGGGTGCGATTCTTCATGCGGTTGCTGGTTCAAACCCATGTACACACCATAGATGTGCTCTTGCGCAAGAACATCATCGATCAAGCCGCTGCGGGCTGCCCCCTATGCTCCAAGCCTCTCAAGACGGCCAACCACCTCATTCTATGTTTCTCTTTCGCTCGGTTCTTCTGAGAGCTGGTGGGGATGCCTGAGCCTGACAACAATAATGCTAAGGTCCGTCTACTACATTGCGTGCATCATCCTAGCATCAGGTAGCAGTTCAAGCTTAAGTGTCATCGGGAACGAGGGCACATAATGGTGTCCAAACTACAAGGTGTTCAAAGTATGTGACATTATTAGTTAGTGTTGCTGCCGTGCATAGATAGGAGGAGCAAAATTATATAAGTATTTCTATTAGCTCCTGCACCTCCCTCCTCCCAACCTTGCCACCCCTCCTCCCAACCCTAGCCGCCTCTCCTCCTCACCGTCCTCTTCCCTTCCTCGCGGCTGCTTGAGGTAGCTGCCGGGCAAGCCCGGGGCGCCAAGGATGGTGGCGGCGGGGCCTCGGTCGCCCTGCTTCTGCGTGGGGAACCCCGGATCTGAAGCGGCGGCTCCATTGGCAAGGCACGGCCGGCTAGCAGCCGTGCGGGCGGTGGATCTGGTGTCCCGGCCGCGCGGGCGGCGGGATCCGGTGGTCGTTGGTGGCCGGCGGCGGCTTCTGTGGCGGTCGGTGCGCGCGATCTGGCGCCTCCCCTCCTCCCATGTTCGATGTGCGGGTCAGCTTGGTCGGGCCGCACTTCTTCTTGGTCGCCGTTTCTGTACATGAGGCGCTGCTGGTGGCGGGGATCTAGTTCGGGCGAAATCCCTAGCTGGCCATGGCCGGTAGCGCCGACAGTGACGCCTGAGGGCGCCGTTCCCCTCCTTGGAGGCATCAGTATGGACTGATCGTCTCACTTCACCTTTCCCTAGGTCTCCCGGGTGAAAGCCCTCGCTTTGTTGGGCAGCGGCGGCACTCACGATGCCGTTCCTTTCTTGAAGGCGCCGCTTTGGGAACCTTGGGGTTGGGTGGCGCTTGTGGGTGGTGGGCGACGGCGGTGATGCGGCCCTATCCTAGCATGGATTCATCCGTTGCTTGGAGATGGACTCGCGTAGGTGGAGGTCGTCAGCTGGCGTAGTGGTGGCGTCAATGGCGGAGAACCTGCCAAGGCTCGCGTAGGTGGAGGTCGTCGTTTGGCATCGTGGTGGCGTCGATAACGGAGGACCTGCCAAGGTTGTCACCTCAATCTGCTCTGAAGATGGACCAGTGGAAGGTGGCGGTGACGACACATGTGAGTGCGTCGGACCGGTTTGATTCCCGGACCTGGCAGATGGCTCGGTCGGGGCCTTCAGCTTTAGATGTTAGGCTTAGGTGAGAGGCATGGGTATGTGGCTCAGCTTGCACCCCTTCATCATTTGAATAGGAGTAGCGGCAGATGTTGAAGATGGCGGATTCAGCCATATTATTGTTCTACTTTATAAGGTCCTCGAGAATAATTAATAAAATGGCCGCATGCATCTCCCAGATGCAGAGGCCGGGGGTCATCCTCCTTTTCAAAAAAGAAAAACTCAGGTGAAATTAATTGTTTCTTAGAATAATTCGGACCATGAACATGTGATAGGCTCGGTTCAAGATTGAATTCGTAAAAGACAGTTCATTAATGCGTGATATCTTACCCTGCGCTGGTCACCGAAATATCATGGTCTCCTCTGAATACATTGTCCACATACGTCATGACGCTCGTCTCAGAGGTCCCGCTGCTGAAGTGGAGCACGAGGACATTTCTCTCATCGAGCAGCTACTTGTGAAGGTAGTGAGCAACGGTCATCTTGGTCTGCTCGTCGAACATCCTCGTGAGGCAGAAATCACACATTTGACCTATGGGCTAAATCAAATCACGGTCTAATCTTGTTTTGATATTTTTTTTACATAACAGACCATTTTGGGTGGCGTCCAACAGTCGGGCGCTGCACTGCACTATGCAGCGCCTTGGACTAAGGCGTCGCACGCCCGGCCAGCGTGGCAGCCTGGGGCCAGGTGCGGCCCCACAGCCAGCTGTGCAGCGCCTAAGCGCTAGGCGCCACATAGTGTATGCAACCCAACGTTGCTTCGAGTTCACACGCATTGTCTTCCATCCCTATAATAATCAAAAACACACATATATCAAGTAAGGACTTAACAAAATATTTGCACAAAATACATAAGCCCTAACAAATATATGAAACAATAAGCCTAACCCCCACTTAACAATAACCACAACCCTAACCATAGCATAACCCTAACACCAACATCAAACACACATAACCCTAACCGTAGCTTAGTATAAAGCCTAACCATAACCCTAACACCAACATCAACACAAATTTCTAAATCCAAGCCAAAACTAGGGTTTCCCCAAACTAGCAGGATTTGAGCAAATGTGACAATTCCTATGGATGAAAACGAGGGGATCGGAGGAGATTACCTTAAGGGAGGGGTTGGCTTCGAAATCCACGGTCAAATACTCCGGATTTGCAAGATTTGAGAAGGATTTGAGAGGGGGGAGAGGGGAAGAGAGGAGGGCCGCAAGGCTTAGGGATTAGGTGGGGTGGGGGTGGGGCCAGCCTAAGTGACAAACAGACTGTGCAGCGCCTAAGAGCTAGGCGCTGCACATTACAAGTGTGGCGTCTAGAGCTTAGGCGCTGCACAGCTGGCTGTGGGGCCGCACCTGGCCCGGGGCTGCCACGCTGGCCGGGCGTGCGACGCCTTAGTCAAAGGCGCTGCATAGTGTAGTGCAGCGCCCGGCTGTTGGGCGCCACCCAAAATGGTCTGTTATGTGAAATGTTTTCAAGACCAGGTCAGATCGTGAATTGATTTAGCCCACAGGTCAAATGTATGATTTCTGCCTCCTCGTGACGTGCAGGCTAGTGAGCTCTGTGGCATTGAAGGTTTGCTTCCCTTGATGAACCGTTGTTGTAAAGCCACAGGACTACGACGATCGCCTAGTAGTAGCAGATCGCGTGACCGAGCTATGTATGCCTCGGTAGTCTCCTTGAGCTTCGTGAACACCATAGCTGTGATCTCAGCACGGAGCTCCCAGACAACACCATCAATTATGTGCACCTTGACACCCGGTGTAGGCTCCTTGGCCCCAAGGGATTGCTGACCGTTCATGGTGTCCGTGGAAGTGCTCCTAGTCGCATGCGCCATCTTCTTGGCAGCTTTCTCCTAACAAAATAGGAATGAAAATAGATCATGTTTCTCTTGAGACAAAAATAATGAACACCGCACATGGGTGTTTTCCTCGAGTGTGTGCATGCGGTGCACGCCGTGGGTCTGCCAGACTAGTTGGTGCTCTTGGCTCGCCTTAGGACGGCTTCATGAGGCCACCGGATTAGATAATGTGCCCGGACCGCACCAGCTCGCACTACAAGATCGTGCACTAGAAAAAAAAGTTTTTGAAACCGTTCATCCACTCAAAACCGAGCCAAAATAGAGTTGGACGGACAGGCCGGGCGCTATATACGCGTGACAACGCTAGCCCCAACAAGGCAACATCCGAAGAAGAAGAAGAATAAGACGAAGAAGAAGAAGAAGAAGAAGAAGAAGAAGCGGATCCCTCTCCCTAGTCGTCCAGAACGATGTGCGCGCTCCGACAGGCGGCAAGGAGGCTTTGCTCCCGGCTCGGGATATTTCTGATAGATCCTTCGGATCGGGTATGCTAGAGATTAGCGGTAGTTTATCTTTGTTTACTAATTTGTCTATGCATCTGTGAAGTGAGGACATGGAGATGGGAGGAGGATACCTTCTCCTTGGCACGATGAGCCCGACGGAGTGGCCATGGTGTAGGGCGACAACGACGATGGTGAGTGGGCAGTACAGAGGTGGTGCTTCCCGTCGGCCCGCACTAACCCTAGATCGGTAGGGGGTGTCGGTGGGGGCCTGCGGCGCACGGTGAACCTCGTACCATGTGCGTCCGCCCCACCTCTTTATGTAGCGCGGCGACAGGGGCCCACCAACCAGAGTTCGGTTGGGCGCCCCCGATCAGGGCGCGACTCAAGGGCTCGTCGAACGTTGGGCTCGACCGGGAGGTGATCAACCTAACAATTTCTACTAACGAGATAACTAGAGAGGCTTCCACACCTTTAATGATAGACGCCGATAACTGCCACACGTGTGGCACAGTGGACACCTGACTACACAACCCTATGTGGCATGCCCAGTAGGCAGCCCACACAACCCCGTGTAGGCGAATATTAGAACTACCCACACGTCCGGGCGCAGCTACTTCGTGCCACACACCGAACCAACAACAACTACTCACCTCCACCTATACGTGTGGCACGAAGCAATACCACCCAGATATATTTTGACGGAAACTTTAGTTACCCCAGGATGGTAACTTTAGTTATCTCGGGATGGCAACTTCTCCGTATCGTCTTTTTTTCTGGGTTTTCGTTTAGGTTAACAATAGTTGCCATGTCTAATTAACGGTAGTTGCCACGTGTGATCAAACCATAGTTACCGTGTGTGATTAACTAGTTACCACGTGTTACACTTGCCAATAGACATATAAAAGTTTTGCCCCTTTGTCCATCTTGCTCGAATGGGCAAGAAGATACAAAGCACATCTTGTTTCTGTGTCAGAAGGCAAAAGAGGTTTGGAGAAAGCTGGGGATGTACGAGGTAATTAAGAAAGCTTGTGTTATTGATCGTGCGGGTGAGGCGGTTCTTGAATTTTTACTTTTTATGCCGCACCAAGAACTATCTATATTAGGTTGCCAAAATACAAGTGAATTAATCGCGATAACCGCCTGGTATTTATGGTGGGAGAGACGCATGTTGGTTCATGAAGGGAAATCTCAAGAAGTGAATCAGATTTCAATGGGGATTCGTGCTATAACTGCAAACTATGTGAATGCCCACTCCTCTAGTGCGACTAGTAGAAAAGAAGGATGGAGCCGACCTCCTATGGGTTTTGTTAAACTAAATGTTGATGCTTCTTTTGACCATGATCTGCTCAGGGGCACGGCAGGTGCGGTGCTCAGAGATGACAAAGGAAACTTCATTGCTGGCGGAAATTGGAAGATCGATTGGTGTGCTGATGTACTAACAGCAGAAGCGATGGCTCTTAGGTTTGGTTTAATTCTTGCACAAAAGGTGGGATGCAATCGTCTTATTATTAACTCTGATAATATGGAAGTCATTGACACTATGAAGAATGGAGGACAATCGGCGGGAGTTGCGGCGGCAGTATTCGAGGATTGCTACTTCATGGCATGCGATTTTCCGTTGATTAGATTTGAACATTGTAATAGGGTAGCTAATAAGGTTGCTCATGAACTTGCTAGGCTAGCGAAAGGTTATGTAACTAAAGACTGGTTTGAGGAGCCTATGGAGAATATTGTACCTCTTCTTATAGACGATGTAACTATCATTTCCAATTAATAAAGTGGATGTTTTCTTTCAAAAAAAAACTAGTTACCACGTGTGGTCAAACCATAATTGCCATGTATGGTCAGACATAGTTGTCATGTGTGATTAACTAGTTGCCATGTGCACCAATAATTGCCGTCTATTCACCGGGCGAGCATCCTGTGTGCCGATCCGGCAAGGAGCGTCCACACGTATGACACTAAATGATAACACACACATGCCGCTGGGTGCTTACGTGGCTTTCCACCCAGATGGCAACCGCTTCAAAATTCGTGCAAATGGATCGAACGGCATCGAGTGCATGTGAGGGTGTTGATAAGTGCTACACGTGTGGGCGTTATCATTTTTGTTCATGATTGAATTCGGTCATAGTGAGGGGCTCTCAACATTTATAGAGCTTCACACATTTATTTGGAATTTAATACTTTGACTGGTCGCTTTCATTTCCTCTCGCAACGTCAAACAAGATTTACTTTCCCATGACACAATCTTCTATTGTTTTGCTTGTGATCATGAAAGCTAAGCATGCTCAACGCTTATGAGAGAAAACAAAAACGGTCAAGTTTGAATACTAACTTCAAAACAAAGTATGGAACAATCCATGCTTTTATGGTTTGAGAGTTCCACCTTTACTCGCTACTCGTTTAAGTTAAAAAAAATAGTTTTGGCTAAAATTTTATTCTCAACTTCTATTCTTTTACGAAATTTTTCTATTTTCTTAATAATTCAAACAGAAAAAAAATAGTTTAACATATACGAATAATAATCTAGACTTGACAAACAACTAGTGGTGCATGAATAACAAATATAACTTTATTCATACATCTAATAAAAAATACCATAACGTTACAGTATCATCATCGTAAAAATTCACTCAACAATGGATAAGTAATTCTTCTGCTCATAGAGAGCGTTAAGTGGTTACGCTCATGTTTTAAGTTTTAAGGCGTCAATTTTAGACGACATGACGGTTCATTTATTTTTGCAGCATATCGGTTTATTTTCAATTGTAACGATTCTCTGGAAACTGAGATTCATGCAATCATGCAAGGGATGGCGCTAGCTATACAACATTCCACTCTTCCGGTCATCGTTCAATCTGACTCAAGTGTGGCGTTGTTATGTCTATCAGGGAACGGACTTCTTCATTCTGCCTATGGTCATCTTGTGGCTGAAATTAAGGAGTTGATGAGACATAGAGAGTTTATTCCTCAGAAGTTGAATAGGGATCAAAACAGAGTTGCTGATCGTTTGGCAAATTATAGTCGTATAGAGTGTACCGCGGCAGTGTGGATGCATGTAGGATCACTATGTATTGAGGATCTTTTACCTCTCGACTGTAACTCTCTCAATATGGAATAAAACTCCTTTTCCCTCGCAAAAAAAAAATTTAGATCTGCTGGAGAAAATTCTGAAAACCTAAACCTTATCCCTCCACACCTAAAATCATTTTTTTGAAGATGCTCTGCTGTCCGAAACCGTAACAGGGCAGAAGTACAAATTGTTCCTTGGCAATATTTCTAGAGAGTTTTTCAAAAGAATAATCTAGAGCCGTCCGGTTGGGGAGTTCTCTTTCTTCCATGAGACCTTGAACAAGGCAGCAAACCGATCACAAATAGAGTCGGACGGATGTACACTAGAGCCTCCCCCTCGTTGACGCGCACCCGTGACAAACGCTAGCCCCAACAACTGACGAAGAAGAAGAAGCAAGCGGATCCCTCTCCCTAGTCGTCGAGAAACAATGGCGGCGCTCCGACAGGCGGCGAGGAGGCTTTGCTACCATCTCGGGACAAAAACGGTATTCCTCCCTCTCCTACCTTTGAGCCCTCTCGTTGCTGCGCTCCAGAACGTGGCCGCTTTCTTTCCGCGGCGTGTCCATGGTAGAACCGTTGCTGCCGAATCCTCCATCCTTCACCCACCCAAATCCTGCGCGAACCCGAGCTGGGGTCGAAAATCCTCAATAAGTCTTCCACTTTTGTTCCATGCATGCCAATCATCTCACTTGTGATTTTTGCGCGTTGCAGGGTCTTTTCGAGCCAACGGCTGCCCAGGAGAAAGCTATGTTGCAGGCCGCTGTGAAACGGTTCAACTTTGATGGTAGGGATGTCGATGATGTGGCCCGCGACATCTTCTGGGGACTACGGATAGACGGTCATCAGCATATAACCCTTGCTGATGTGACCCAAACTTTGCAGGCCTTGTCTAACTTGCAGAAGGAATTAGGATGAAGCTACAAGCAATAACTAGCTTTACAGTACAATGTTATGAGAGTCGATAACTAGATTTACAGTACAATGTTAGTAGTCTAGAAACTCTTGTGTACAAATGTAATATGATCTGGATCCTTGCTATTTTCCTTCTTCGTATTATTATTGATATAATATGCCTATCAGATTACGGTGTGGAGAAATTAAAAAGAAACACACTGTAATTTCTCAGTTTTTTGGGTTGTCAGTGTGGTTTCGGTTGTCCGAGTTGTCGTGATTCGTGTGTTTTCCTCTCGTTAGGTTTGCAGGAGTAGTTTGTTGGGCGATCTGTTTTTGTTGTTGTATTGTTTCATGGTTCCATAGTCTGCGTGCCGTGTCAGGTTTTTGCTAGTTTGCCTCTCATAAACAAGTGGCAATTCTCTTCTGCTTAATTTGTCAAATTGCAGCTGTAGATTTTGCTGAATAACGAACTGTTACTTCCAAAGCTGAATAATCGAATTACACCGTCTTTCCGCTTAATCCTTCACCTACATGGTATTCAAGCAAGCACATATTTTGTCAATGTTGGGGATAACCTGGAGATAGAAAGCATTTTATGATGCTACAATTATCATCAAATATGAACATAATTTGAAAACCGATGATATGTGAAGTACAGACTTCACATCCAGCAAGCTATAGGCAACTAAAGAAATAATTATGCAAACTGAGACATCCCTCGAGCTAGAACTGTCACTCATGCACAGCACAATGTATATGAAAAAAATAGCGCGCTACAACAAAATAGCGGCGACCTCAAAATATGCTATTAGCGTGCTATATCGCGCTATAGCGTGTTATTAGCGAGACATTGTACACCGATATATTTAGCGAGACAGTTCTCAATACGCTTTAGCGTGCTATTAGCGACGCTATAGCGCGCTATTTCTTTCAGTGCGAGGCTTCATATTTTACAGAGTAGAAACTGGAAACGACGCGCACCGGAGGAAATTAAACTTGCAGCCATCAGATACTTTTAACCATTGGCTTTAGCGATGTAGTCAGTCCCGAATTAAGTGTGTGCTGCAGTTGCTGGATACAGTGGGAACGACAACAACAAGTCCACTCGGGTTCTTTTTTTTGGATTAGTTTGAATTGCTTACCACATATGTCACGTGATAGTCCACTCAGATTCTTAGCAAGGCATGCACGTATGTACATACATGTGTTAAGCAGTTGGCAGAACTAAGTAGTGAGCACCCTCATATCGAATGCCAAATGCTCAAATGGAACTATACATCCAAAACTCATTAGGCCAATACTTACATGCATACAAATTGAAGTATAATTCAAATATAATTCAGACAGTACCACAGATGATGAATTTTAGATGAAGCAAAAATATGTTGGCAAAGATTAAGCAGGATGTCCAGGCAAACCTACAACGAAAGAAAATAATAGATGATATTATACAAGTAAAAGAACACCAATTAGTGAAATGAGCATGAAGCAAATTTTATTGCAAATGTGTATCTTCGCATCTTTGTCTTTCTTCACTAAGCCATCCAAAAATGCGCAAGGGCACACAAGTTGGGGGGGGGGGGGGGGGGGGGGCACGCACCTGCGCGGCCGACTAGGTGTGTGCGCTGTGGTTCGTGCACTTGTCTGTACTGGAAAATTGTTAAAAACCACTGTAATTTATATATGCTATTAATATGTTGAAATACGTCGAGTATACATGTCGGTCTTCTACAGATACGTCGTACGTACTATTGTATTATCCCCTCTATGACCACGGGTGGACCTTATATGTTTACTTCTTTGCTTCTTGTTCATCTTCTTCCACATGTCTCTGCATTCTTAATCGGGACAAACTCTTCTTCCTTCTGTACATCACCATTGTTGTTCCATCTTCTCTCATTCGATGCATTATATTCCCTTCGCATTCATGTACTTTCTCCCCTTTGCTACTTCACCTACTGTGGGTATTCTTTGCACTATCAATATGGGATCTTTCTGAGGGGAGTTTGATGGATTAAAGTTGCAATTCGACAGGTAATTTCTTCTGTTACTCCTTCCGTTCTGCGAGTATTCTTGCTTACTCACCTAGGCCTCTCATATCTTTCTATCTGCCAATGCATCGATGCAGATTTGTGAAACTCAGACCATCTGATGTAAAGTCTTCTTTACCATCTCACGTATGTGCGGACGATTTGGATGTTACTAACATTCAGTCATCACACGATTATGTATCGGCAACTGGGGAACATGATTTTCTTTCACATTGAACTTCTTTTACAGATCCACAGATTCAGATTTCTGAATCTGTTCCTTTTCTCGATTCAGCGCCCATGGATATGTCAGTTTCTTCAGAATACATCCATCAACATACTATATGATTCTAAAATCTCTTCCTTGCATATTAATTGTTTATTTCTTCATCCTCAAGTTACGCTATATGAAACTTGTTGCATTTAAGTTTCATTCGTGCTTCTTAACTAGTTCTTAATGTCTTCATGTACTACATCTTTCATAATCTTATGCATTCTAGACTGAATGCTGATTGTGATATCGACTCTGGGTCAGACCAAATGTCTTCGCTCTCTAATATGAGTATTCCTCACTGTTTTAAATAGCCCGTTGTAGCTCCGCTATAGCACGCTATAGCGTTTACAAAAAGTCTTGCGCTAAGAGATTTTGGTCCAAACAAATGAACAAACATTTTAAATACCGCGCTATAGCTCCGCTATAGCACACTATAGCATTTGGAAGAGGTCCACCGCTAAGATGCCTAGCGCGCTATTTAAAACTATGACTATTCCTGCCAATCCAATATCGTCTGATATACCTCTGTCAGTCAGGAATGAATATACTAGATTGTCTCAATATTTTCTCAGTACACACTTCTATTCCAATCATATCTAGAGATGTTGATCACCCAATTGAATTTTTCTGAAATTTTAGCTTTCTTTCTAACTTATTTTTCCTTACTTTTTTCAGATGGAAAGGAGTGTAAATTGTACTGATATCTGCTCACAACCGATAGATGATCAACATGACGAGGAACCTGGCCCTAGTGATGCTCCTAACTACAACAGATTGTCACAACATTCAAAGAGTACATACTTTCATGCGATTTGTGTGATATGTATCTTTCTTTCATACTCTATTTCTATGACGGCTCTTTCTGTTATTTGCAACCCCTATTAAAATTATTTCAGATCGATGGCATAAAAGTCTTAATTCTACCAACATCTCATTTCATTCACTTGATGTTTTGTCCGATGTCCCACTTTCCCCTGATATTTCTCAGTTTCACTCTATGCCTTCACTACAATCACCTCAATCAGCGTATACTCATGCTTAAGATGATTCCACTTTGCATAATCAGCACCTGTCATCTTCTGTGCTAATAGATGAACAAAATGATGCCAATTTGAGCCAACGTGCACCGACAACTCACGTGACTAATTTTGCTGCATTAGTTAGTGGCACAACAATAGTTCATGTAAATTTAGTGGCAGCTTTCCGATATCCCAAGTGCATAGTGGCACAGACCAAATTTTGCCTAATTACTGCGATGATATTCAGATCTTTATTTGTTTCAACAAAGGTAGATTTTATTGACTCAACATACAACATCAAATAGATCCAAACAACACGCCTGACCTTTACATAGCTAAGAACCTAAGATGCACACAAACAACACGAACACACATGACACACACAACTAAATACGACGGCAAATAGCAAAGTCTTAAGAGACCAAAACTATGCCTTGCGAGGAAAAGAAAAAAAACAAGTGATCAAAACAATGACTGACAAACTACAACAATGACCATACCAGATTTGAGTGGCGGTGCAAGTTAGCGGAAATCTGAATAGCCGTTTACATGGAGCTAACTAAGAGAGAACATAAAATCTATCACCCTTGTTTCGAATTAGAAGATGTTTTGGATATTTCAAAATGTACTACATACAAACTAACATGAGTGAAGAAACACATTAAAACGTGTCTATATACATCCGATTCAGAAAAAACTTAAAACATCTTATAATTCGGAATGGAGGATGTAGTAGTTGTCTAGGTAATTGGTCGTTCAGGTAAACGTGTCATGTCTATATGGAGAAACATGTCATCTCGTCCAAATGCTGAAAACAAAACTATGAAATTTGATGTCTCGGTTCATGATCTCCATTACTATTAAACACTAGTCAATGTGTACGTGCGATGCACATTAATTTGAAAGTATATTAAATGCATGCAGATATTAAGTAGAATATTATTTGCGTGTTATTATGTGATTAGCATTATATTTGGCATGAAATTAACTGCACGCTAAACGTGTTGAGCTTTCGACATTGAAGCAGTCTAGGTCGTTGGATTGACATGATTTGATGGCCGAGATTAATTGGATCTACCCCTTTGGGACTTTTTATATTGGTATAGATATTTGACATGAAATTAACTGCACGCTAAACGTGTTGAGCTTTCGACATTGAGGCAGTCTAGGTCGTTGGATTGACATGATTTGATGGCCGAGATTAATTGGGTATACCCCTTTGGGCTTTTTATATTGGTATAGATGCGAGTTGAGTTAGAAACATTTGATCTCAACCACATATCCACCATTCGTCAACGGACCAGATTGTCCCAATGTTGTATCTCATATAATGTACATGTTTACTAAATATTTTTAATCATCTCTACAACACCTTATTAGGGATCATTGAAACTTTATTACAACTTCATTAGAACAAATCATCACACAATATATCGCGTATCATCTTCAGAATACCTTAATTAGGAATCATTGCACCTTAATTACACCTACATTAGGAAACAACTGTCATACCATATATCACGTAATTCAAAAAACACATTTGTCAAACATCACGTGCCACACACCTCCCACCACAGAACCTTCTCCTCTAAAAGTGCTTCTGCTCTAGAAGAAAAAATGGCACCGTATCGCCAGCTCACGCGCCACCGCCGAACCTATGCATGCGCTCCTCCACGCCGGCCCATCTCTCTCCCATTACATGCCGCTCCCGACCCAACCACTCATAAATATGTAGTATGTATGTGGTCGGAGGTAGGAATTACCAAATTAGGTTGAGGTGGGTTGGTTAATGGATTTTTTTTTAAATCATGCATTGTTCATCCCCAAAGTAGGAACAAATCAGTGGTGTTAGGTGGGGCCAGGGCCCTTGCTGGCCCTGCCTCCGCCACTGTATGTGGTGCATGTAAAAAAGAAAATGTGTGGACAAAAATGAGTTATTTTTTGTTTATTTGAACGACAAATTCCTATTTCCTTTACTTAGCCTACAAATCTTTGTATTATCTAATGCTTTTTATTTAGGCACGTAGATAACATCTACATGTACATATAGAATAAAATGGTTTTACTGAAAAATTTAAACATCATCTTTAGTTGTTGGAAAATTAAATAATACTATATGTTCTATGTGTACAAACCAAATTACCTTAGAGTATCAACAGCCGGACTCCTCAAACGTTGCCTATACGTCCGGGCGAACGGCCTGGTTAGTGGCCGACGCGAGAATTTCTCATGTTATGGGAGATGGAAGGGCGTTTCCTATTTAGCGCTGCAGGCGCCCGTTTGTATGTATTTCGCAAACTGACGCCTGCAGCGCCCCTTGATGGGCCGGCCCATTACTCTGGGTTTTATTCCGCAAAAAATATCAGCGCTCGCAGGGGACTCGACCGAAATCACTAATTAAGGAGTACTCGTTGCAAAGAATACTCCAACTTCCCAGGTCACGACAAGTGGCGCACATGCAGCGCGCCACTTGTCGCAACCTGGGAGTTTTCCCTTTTTTCGTAGATCCGTTTATTTAAAATATTTTATCTCTTAAACCATGCGTCCAAATCTCGAACCGTTTTCAGCATTGAATTCTTCGCGTCGAGATCTTCAAAACTAGATCCCATGTTGATAGGTTTTGACGACCTTTTTTTTCATGAAAAAAACCGGACGAAAAAACCGAACCGGAAGCACGGTTTTTTCCCTTTTCGAAAGAGGCACGCCCGTGCCTCTCGCGAAATCACAACCATGCCTCTCGTGGAAGCAAAACCGTGACTCTCGTGGAAAAAAACAGAAAACACATTTTTTTTGTTTCCGAGAGGCACGGCCGTGACTCTCGCGAAAGCACAACCGTGCCTCTAGCGAAAGCAAAACCATGACTCTCACGAAAGAAAAGAACAGAACACTTTTTTTTCCTTTCCGAGAGCCACGACCGTGACTCTCGCGAAAGCACAACCGTGCCTCTCGCGGAAGCAAAAGCGTGACTCTCAGAAAAGAAAAAAAAACAGAAAACGCGTTTTGTTTTTCCCTTTCCGAGAGGCACGGTCGTGACTCTCGCGAAAGCACAACCGTGCCTCTCGCGGAAGAAAAACCGTGACTCTCGTGAAAGAAAAAAAGAAAACAAAAAACGTGTTTTTTTCATTTCCGAAAGGCACGGCCGTGACTCTCGCTAAAGCACAATCGTGCCTCTCGCGGAAGAAAAACCGTGAGTTTCGCTAAAGAAAAAAAACGCATTTTTTTGTGGGATTTTTTTTGATTTTTTTTCATCGAAAAGCTAAGAAAGACCGGGGAAAAACCAAAACATCGAAAAAACCCAGGAAAAATGTTTAAAAGCCGAAAACGCGTGCGGAAAAATAAAAAAAGCAAAATCCAGAGGGAGCGTCCAGAGCGCGACACGTAGCGAATGGCTGAGAGCGCGCCAAGTTGCGCTGATCGTTGCCAGGCTCCCGAAGGAGCGCTCGTTAACTAATTGCTCCCGGACTCGACTCGAACTAGCGACCTCACTCGTCTTGTTTTCATCGTATAAACACCCCGCCACGCCAAGGGATTTGATGAGTTTGAACCTTTTCATTTATTTATTCCTTTATTTGCTTTTAGTTCCTTTTCCTTTTTTTCCACTTTCTTTTTCTGTTTTTCGTTTTTCTTCTTCCTGGTTTCTTCCATCATCTATTTTCAATCTTTTACTTTTCCTAATTGCAGGAACTTTTTCCAAATCAACGATGTTTTTCTCCAACTTGATGAAATGTTTTTTTTCAAAATCAATGAACTTTCTTCAAAAAAATAATGAACTATATTTTAAAAGTAGATGATTTTTTATAATCGCTGAATATGTGAACTTTTCCTGTAAATCGATGAATTTTTTTAGAAATTTGATGAACTTCTTTTTCAACTCGATGAACTTTTATTCCGATTTTTAAACATTTTTTCACAATCATTGAACTTTTTATAATTCGATGAACATTTTCAAAAACCCGATGAACTTTTATCAAATCCGTGAACTTTTTTTAAAATTGATTTTCCTTTTTTCAAAATCAGTGATTTTTTTCAAAGTTTGATGAACTTTTGTGGAAAATCCGTGAACAACTTTGAATTTGTATTTTTTTTTCATTTTTGCGATTTTTTATTATTTTACGTTCGCGTCTGTTTTTTCTTTCAAAGGTTCAGTGGGCCGGCCCGCTCCGCACAGCGTGCGAGCGCCAGGCGCGCTAGCCGTCGCTTACAGCGCCGATTAGGAGGTCCAGATGGAAGATACTCTAGCTGAAGCTTTTTACCCTTTACTGTATCTGGTGGGCCAGCCCGTATTGTCAGTTTTTTTCCTTCGCTAAGATCGTTCGATCGAGTGAGTTCACTGGTTTGCTCGCCTCACTCTGGTTTTTTCCTTTTTATTATTTTTTTCTTTTTTCTTTGTTTCTTTTTTTCTGCTGGTTTTCTTCGGTTGTTCTTCTCTTTTTTTATTCTTTTCGCATTCCCTTCTTTTTTATTTGATTTTCTTTATTTCTCCATCGGTTTTCTTCTTTTTTTTTCTTTTTTTCTTTCATATACTTCGTTTTTCTTTGTTTTTTCAATTGTTTTTTATTATAGTTCGGTTTTCTTTTGGTTTTCTTCTTTTTTTCTTTTTTTTGCGTAGGTTTTCTCAGTACACAATATACATTTTTAGTGTACACATGAAACTTTTGTTTATACACATTGAACCTTTTTCACGTACATTGTTTACATTTTTCTTAAATATATGTTTGTCAACACTTTTTGGAATAGACTGTCAACATTTTTTAATAAATGGTCAGAATTTTTCCTATACACATTTTACAGTTTTTGTATGTTTAATTAACATTTTTTGAAGACGAGGTCAATAGTTTTCCTATACACACGTTAAATGTTTTAAAATACTTTATTAAAAAGTTTTCTACTACAAGATTAAAAAAAATTCTAATACATGGTCAACATTTTTTCTTATGCATATTTTTACATTTTCCAAATTCTTTATCAACATTTTTTAACTGCAAGATTAAAATTTTATTGAATGCATGATCAACATTTTTCTATACACATTTTACATTTTCCAAGTGCTTTATTAACATTTTTGAAATACTTTTCAATATTTCTAAAATACTGGATTAACAACTTCACAGACATGATCAAAATATTTCATAATTTTTTAATACATGGTCAACATTTTTTCTATACACATTTGACATTTTTCAAACGCTTTATTAACATGTTTTAAATACTTATTTAACATTTTTTCAAATGCTTGATTAACATATTTTAAATACATTATCAACTTTTTTACACACATTGTATATTTTTTTATTCATTTTTCATATACATGGTCAACATTTTTTCTATACACATTTGACATTTTTCAAATGCTTTATTAACATGTTTCAAATACTTATTTAGCATTTTTTTCAAATGCTTGATTAACATATTTTAAATACATTGTCAACTTTTTCACACACATTGTATATTTTTTGTATTCATTTTTCATATACATGGTCAACATTTTTTCTATACACATTTAACATTTTTCAAAAAAAAATAAAAAGGTATATTTTTAATAGATATGTTTATAATTTTTCGGAAGTGTAAAAAAAAGTAAAACAGGAAAGCAAAAGGTCAAAAAAAAAAGAGGCAGTGGCCTCGCGCGGGCTAGGCCAACCCATTTAGGCTGGCGCCTTCAATGAGAGTTGGCTCTGTCTTGCTTGCAGCGAAACATAGTCGCGCCCAATGATCGATCACAAAATCTCGACCCAGCCGCGCCCCACATATTGGCCTTATACGTCAGGCCGACCAACACCTCTCAATCCAGCCCATACCTGGGGCAGATATGAGGAGGCCCAGACGCGACTAGGCGTGTCTTCCACATCAGATCTGCCCCATGCGGGCCCACCCTATCTGCATCATGAATGAAATTCTAACCACTCTGCTCCACTATACTTCGCCCCAATCTCCATTCCGGCCTTCTCCATCACGACGATATCGTTTCTGACTCTGGGATCTCCCGATCCGTCGACTGGGACCTCGTCCCATATGGAGACGAGTAGGAGATGGTCGCCAGATGGATCTCTCCCACTCCCGCGAGGAGTGCTGCCAACCATGGTCGTACTTGATCTGGCAGGAATCCATTGTGTTAGCGCAAATGGCGCTCAGATCCATAGGGGAAGGTGACTCGAGGCACGTAACCGTGGCCTCTCGTTGTACGCGGTGACCACTGTATGGCGCCCCAACCCCGGGGTGGCGGCGCAACCCCTTCGATGGTGCCTCGTCCCCGTGGCGTCGGGCTTCGACTCGGAGGTCAACATCGACATCCGCCACGGGCCGTCTGGTGCTATGGTGTAGCGTGCCCATCGTGCAAGGCAGAAGGCGCGGGAGGCTGCGGTAACGCTCGAAGCCGAGGGGAAGGAAGCGGAGTTGCACATCGCCTTGGACGAGGAAGCCATCCGTGACCGCATCCTCAAGAAGTGAAAAAGGAGGACGATGTATGCCCTCGCCTGGGGGCAAAACTGGGTGGTTCGTGCCATGGCCGAACTGCCCGCCCTCCCCCCTCAAAGAAGAGGAGGAGGAGGCCAATGATGGGTCGAGCAGCTTCGGCAGTGAGCAAACTTGACTCGATCCGTTTTGCGTCATCTAGCGCTACTTCCGCGACAAAGATGCCAAGGGAAACGACAAGGGCAAGGGCAGTCGTGGATGATCTTTCTCCATAGCTTTAGTATGTAGAACATGCCAATTTTTGGTAGTGATAGGTCATGTATGATGTAGTACAGCATATGCCAATTTTTGGTAGTCCGATGGCATGCATGATTAAGTAGCCGGACGAGATGTGTGGGATCAAGATGTATTTACGTAGAGTTACGTTTACGATGCATGTGATGAATTTGAGGCTTTGCTAATGAGGTACCTGGTAGTGGAAGCAAATATTTGAGGGATGACCGATCACTGTCCGATTAGCTAGGTTTGGCTGTAGATGCTTTTACCTAGAGTGTGCATCCTTGTCTGTGTAAGAATACTATACCTATAGAATACAACAATGTCACCCAAAAGTTTCACTATATACCTTTTGCATGAGAAGTTTCCATATGTTATTGACACTTCTCCATATAGAGAATCTCCTCCATTGAATACAACAAATTAAATCATTATTCATGTGCCAAAAGAAAATAATTAGTTCATTATTAGTGAATCATTATGATCTATTTTTTAAAATATTTAGTAGTACTTCACTAGACTTTTATTATTTATTTTTGTTCAATGTTTGCCTAGTAACTAGGATGAGCATGTTTTTTCTTCATCAGGAATACGTGCATTGCACGCTAACTAGTGAATATAAAGTTCTAACTGCGGAAAGGAGGAACAAAACTAGGTACCCTGAAAAAAAATAGTAAGAGAGGAATAAAGCCAGGCGATGAATTGCATTTTCTTAGTACAAAAAATTGCATTTGATATGACATGATTGTAGGAGTATCGAGCTGGCCAACACAAATTCTTCTACTGCAATCCTATTGTCCTTTATCCGACATAAATATACGCTCGTGGATCTGATCTTCGTAAGTGTGTGTCCTATTGTCCTTTATCCGACATAAATATACGCTCGTGGATCTGGTCTTCGTAAGTGTGTGTTAGCCTGTGTTCCGATCTACTCTTCTCTTGATCTGTGGTGATTGTTGTTCTGGCGTGCTGGTTTTATTGGATCTTAGCATGACGACTTCCTGACCGTCTACTACAACAAGTTTTGCCCGGTTCCGATGAGGGAGAGGCGACGACGGTCACGCACCTTCAGCTTGCTCCAGTGTTTGTAGTCGTCGCTACATGGTCTACGGATCTGAATATATATTTTATTTCGGATGTTCTTTATACTGTTTCGATGGTTGATCAATACTCCCTCCGTTTGTAAATATAGCACATTTTAGAGATTCTATAATATGGACTACATATATAGAAAAATGTGTGAATCTACACTTTAAAATATGTCTATATACATTCGTACGTAGTCCGTATTGAAATATTTAAAATGGCTTATATTTAGAATTTAGAAACGGGGGAGTAGATAGTAAGTTTTCTCGGAAAAAGACAAAATAGCCTCGTAAAGTCTCCGATCCGGAAAACGCAACAAGGGAGAAACCGAGAGCAGGCCGGTTACGGAGTTGTCTTTCTTCACCGGCAAGGCCGCAGCAGACGATCACAAAACAGAGACGGACTGACGGCCGGGGCCTTTATATACTGGAGCCCCCGGCCCCCGGTCGACACACGCGTGATAAAGCTAGCCCCAACAACCGACACCTTCACCCAGGAAGAAAAAGCAGCAGCGGATCGAGTCGGCGAGAGCAATGGCGGCGCTCTACCTCGTGGAGACGAGGCTTTGCGACCTCGTGCTCGGGACATCAACGATACCTCTTCTCTCCTACCTTCGACCCCTCCTCCTGCTACAAATGTTACTATTTCCGATTTGGGTACGAAAATCTTCATTAAATCTTCAAACTTGGGCCGAAAAAAAATCTTCAAATCTTTCATCTCTGTTCCTTGCAAATCTTACTTGGGTTTGTGTGTTGCAGGGTCTTCTCGAGCCAACCGCTGTCGAGATGAACGTCGATGATGTGGCTCTGGAGGTCTTCAACTATCTCCGGAACAATCCAACAGAGGGTGATAAAGATTTAACCCTTGCTGAAGTGACCAGAATTTTCGAGGCTTTGTCTGTGGTGCAGAATAGAGATGGTGCCGCTACAAGCGATATTGCCTCCTTGCACTAAAGAACCGAAGAATGGCACGAAGTCGTTTTATTACAGTATACAATACTACTACTAGAAGCCTACTAGAATGTCCTGTCAACGTATGTAATGTTAATTTTGGATCTGCCTATGAGCATCTATTGTAGGTTTTTGCTCGATATGGTACTCCTTGTTTCCTTTGATCTTTATCTTTACCTAATAATATTAAAGGGTGGAAGATTTCATAGTTCTTCTTCGGTTATCCCTTTATATCCATTAATTTAAAGTTAATCACAAAGATTGACGGTTGAGATTTAAAAAGATATATTGAAAGAAACATCCTAAAAAAACTACCTTTGTTGAACGTCAAATTCGTTGGGAAAGGGTTCGACTCTTTTTTTATAATATGCATGGAAACCATACAATTGCTTGACGTGAAACGGAGCCGGCCCATACAAGTAGGAAATTAGTTGCATACAGATTGTGACCTCCATGCCGGGATCACGAAGGCGTGGCCACTGCTCCGCGCTAAAGATTATAAGCCTGAACCTGAAGATGCTAAATTGTGGAAATATTCAGGCTTATCATCTTTACCCTCAGGAATACTTCTTCAGGGAGATTTGTATACTAAGTAACTAACAAGCTGCTACTACTCAGTCCTACACGCTTGTTTAATGTATTGTGTCTTGTCCGGCGTACCTAGCACGGCTCGCATTCCGTCCTCATCTTTGTTACTCCTTACTCCCTTTGTCATCAAAAAGGCTCTTATATTATGAAATCGGAAGGAGTATTAAAGCATACAAGCTCTGTAGCACGTCACCCAGGTCACCCCTTTCGTGCTCATCCTTATTGGCTTCCCCGTCGTCACGCCTTTCGTGCTCATCTTCCGTAGCATGTCGCCCGCCGACTTTCGGCGTGCCCACGGTCCACTCCTGCCTCAGTAAGTGGCCCCGTTAGAGCATCCCTATTTTAGGTAGCATTTTTAGAGCATCCACAGCCGCATCGGTAACCTAATTTGATTTTACACCCTTGGAGCATCTATAGCAGATAATTTATATCGCAGACTCTTATAACCTGTTTACAGATCGCGTAAAACGCGTTTTGCGGGCTGGCACAGGCTGCTGGGCTGCGGCCAAACAGACCCCCGCATAGTGGAACCGTAGAAGAGAATATGCAGCCCGAACAGACCCCCACTAGTAGAAAAGGGGGCATTTGTCCCGGTTCGTAAGGGCCTTTAGTCCCGGTTCATGAACCGGGACTAATGGGTCGTTACTAATACCTCAACCCTTTAGTCCCGGTTCAAACACGAACCGGAACAAATGGTCCTCCATGTGGCCGGTGCGCCGAGCCCTGGCAGGGGGGCCTTTGGTCCCGGTTGGTGGCACCAACCGGGACCAAAAGGCATCCACGCGTCAGCATTCCAGTGGCTGGGGTTTTTGTTTTTTTTAAAAGGGGGAGGGTTGGGGTTTTTGGGGGTTAATTTAGGTGTTTCATATATTGTGTTAGCTAGCTAATTAATAGAGAGAAGTGTCCTCTCTTATGTCCATGCTTGGTCGACGCTACGTACTATATACATATAGCCCTCGACACGCTAGCTAGTAAGAAAATGAAGGGAACCATTGAGTACAGAAGTTTGTCATGCATACCGAGAGAAATGATCGATCGACCTCTCCTTTTTTGAGAGATTGGTCGAACAACAAGTTTTCGTATCATGTACGTCCGACGCTATTGGCTACATACATGTACAATATATAAGATCTCTCAATTACAGTCCCCTAGCATTTGAAATCAACTTCCACATGGTACTCCGGCTTGATTGATGACGTGGTCAAGAAAGAATCCCGCCAATTTCTCTTGAATTGCTTTCATGCGATCTGGTTCTAGGAGTTCATTATGCATCTGCCACGTCTAATTTGAAGAAGGAGGTTAATTAATACATATATATGAATGAAACTCAACAGAAATGATGGTGTAATAAAATAAAATTGTGAATATTATTGCTTACGCACTTCATATTGTCTTTGAGAGTAGCCCTGCTTGTTTTTCAAAGTCGCGGTGTGGATGAACTCGCACACGTAGTATCCACAGAAATCATTCTCTTGTTCCTGCCACAAGCACTTTACGAGAAATAGAGGTCAATCAAACTGATAATGAAGCATTATTAATGGCATTGATGAAAGTATAGATATAGAATCAACGGGAGATGCGCGCAACTAGCTAGCCAGTAGTACTTACTTTCAGGTATGTATATCGCAGCTCCTTCGGCAGTCCCGGAGCTTCCGCGGTGAACTGTTTCCAAACCCTGCAAGACAAAGAAAATAATTATTATTACTTGAGATATCAGGAAATGAACAAAAAGTTGCCGATATGGTGCGATAATGATCGATTGAACTTACTTGCTGAGCATTTCAGTCATGTCCGCATAGGTTTTGGGATCTTTCCGTCTCGAGTCTAAGACGGTTACTAGTCCACGCTCAAGCTTAATCTGTAAAAGAATATAGTGGTACCTGCGCACGCATGCATAACTCATCAATTACATTACTATAACCTCGCTCAAGTAATAAGGGAAACCAAATATGCAAACGACGGTAACACTCACTTGCCGTTGTAAGGAAAGAGTATGGTATCTTTGTTTTGATTTTTGATTAACGATTGTACCAAGTTGTCCTCGGCCTCTTTGACGTCCTTTCCAACCAGAAATTCATCTATGATATTTGTGTTAATGAACCCAATATCATAAATTTCTTGTTTTTTGCACTCGGCGATCTTCAATCTGCATAATATATTGAGGATAATTAATTATAAATACATGCAATGAAAGAGCCGAGCTATATATAGAGACTTAATGATAGAAATAGTACTTACAGGCAGTAGCAAAAGACTGTTAATTTATCGAGGGCCTTTTGATTGAAGAACTCGAAGAACTCCTCAAGTGGAACATGCAACAGATCATTTCCAACGAGGTCGTGCTCCTCTTTAATTCTCAGATACAAAGTATTCCTCCCCCCAGACTCTCTGCAGGTTTTCATGTACCAAGTATGGAATCTTTGCATCATCGTTGTTAGAGATTTTTCATCTTTGACGAGAGGCTTCCCGTACTCGTATCTGTGTTCTTCCACCTCCATGAAATCAGGAAGTCCATCGTCAGGCAGGTAATCTTGTAGATTGCCATAACCGGCCACCATCCCCGGAACATTAGCGACGATGTTGCCGCTAGACACATTGAGCGGGGGGCACGATTGGTTTGCTTGTTCGCCGAGCTGGTCAATTTTTTTCGCAGTTGCTCGTTCTCTTGCTCTTTGATGTCTGACAGTACTTCCCGACCGCTCCGCTTGGAGGTATGTCTATTCAGTAATGCGCTCATAGTTGGTTCTCGGCGGAGACTTTGCCGGTTTCCTCAGGGCATCGAGAGTGCGCTTTGCTTTCATCGGATCTACCTTCTCCTCCGGAGGTGGATGTCTCTTTGCTTTCACCCCTTCAAAGAACTCCTTCACGTGGGTCCGCACGATCGTATCGTTTTCCTTCTCGGTCCTCTCGTACGGTAATTTCTCTGGAGGCTTTAGAGGTGGACCGTATCTGTATTGCCTCCCGCCTCTGGTTATGCTGCTAGACGCCGGAGCAGACGGAGTGGCTGCGGCGTCTGTCTTCTTTCGTGCTTGCTTACGAGGCGGAGGAGAAGGACTACGACGCATCGGAGCAGCCGGGGCGGCGGCAGGTCTCTTCCGCCCTTGCTGGCGAGGTGGAGAAGGAGGAGGCTGCTGGCTACTCGGGAGCGCCGACGCAGGCGGAGAAGGAGGCGGAGTGCCGCCACGCGCCGGAGAAGGAGGCGGAGTGCCGTCACGCGTGCCCTGATTGTCACTCACCGGAGGAGGAGGCGGTGGAGGAGGCGGAGTGCCCTGACTCACCGGAAGAGGAGGAGGAGGCGGAGGCGTCCAGTTCGGAAGGTTGATGAGCTCCTTCCGCCATAGGCATGGAGTCTTTAGAGCAGAACCCAGCCTAGTCTCCCCTTCACCGGTAGGGTGGTCAAGCAGGAGGTCCTCAAATCCCTCCATTATTTCATCCACCATCACCTTAGCATATCCTTCTGGAATCGGCTGGCAGTGATAAGTTGTGCTGGGTCCACTAGGATAAACTTGGCCAACAGCCGCCTTGACCTTCAAATTCATCCATCGCGCCATAATGTGGCAATTTTGAGACTCTGTGATATCATCCACGGGATAGCTGGCAGGAGCCGTCAAGACATGCTCCGGCTGAAGCAGCTTGGTGGAAGCCACGCTGCTTCTTCGCTGAGATGGCGGGGTAGCTTTGGGGGAAGCTTCGGCAGGTCGTTTGCTGCGATCTGCTGCTTCTCGTTCCCCTTCTCGTTCCTCTAGCCCCATTACCCTTTCGTGCAGCACCTGTAGTTAGCCCTGCTCCAGTTTCTTCCTCCTCTCATGGGTTTTGTAACCCCCTGCGTCCGGAAAACCAACCTTCCACGGAATGAAGCCTGGCGTGCCCGTGTCCGTCCAGGGTGCTCAGGATTCCCGAGGGTCATTCTGAGCTCGTCCTTCTCCCTGTCTGGAATGAACGTCCCTCGGTTCGCTGCATCGATATAGTGCCGAAGGTTCTTGACTGGTATTTGCAGTTGCTCGTCCATCCAATGGCACTTCCCTGATATAGGGTCCAAGGTTCCGCAAGCCCGAAGAACCAAGTCCGGCAACGGTCTAGCCAGTACATTGTCTCTGGTTCGATCCCTTTTTCAAGCAGATCATGCTCAGCCTTGGACCATTTAGGCCGGGCTTTGAGGTAGCCACCTGACCCCGTGCGATGGTGAAGCATCTTCTTCGCAGCATTTTGCTTGTTTGTCGCCGACATCTTCTTACTCTTTTCGATGTCTTGTGGGCCATAAATGCGGGCCAGTGATATTTGATCTTCTCATATTTGCCGATGAATTCTGGTGTCTTTTTTTGGTCGACAAACTTGTTCAGCTCTTTCCTCCACCTCCTCATTAGGGTTGCCATCTTTTTAAGAGCACAAGACTTGATTAATTGCTCTTTAACTGGCTTCTCCGGATCCTCCTCTGGCGGTAGGGTGAAATTTGCCTTCAGCTCAGTCCAAAGATCTTCTTTCTGCATATCATTGACATAAGACACCTCAGGGTCTTCCTCCTTAGGCTTATACCAATGTTGGATGCCGATCGGGGTCTTGGCCCTAACAAGATCCCCGCACTGAGCAGTAAATGCGTGCTTTGTCCGGATGGGTTCAATCGGTTCACCATCGGGCGTGATTTCTATGATCTCAAACTTTTCATCCGAGCTCAACTTTTTCTTCGGGCCTCGTCTCCTTACCGAAGTTGTGCTCGATCCGGAGTGCTAGAAATTATAAGGAAGAAAGACAAGAGTAATTAATATGTGTACATATACCTGGCCGGACTCGGTTCGGTCATCGGAGCAGTCAGCACGGTCTCCTTCTTGTACCTCCATTGTGTCATCGGAGCCATCATGAACATAGTCCTCTTCTTGTACCGGCATTAATGGGTCGAAGCCACCATGAACATAGCCCTCTTCTTCACCCAGTCCTTCCTGACCATCGGTGTCGTTGAGAAATGACGCAACTTCATCACTTCCTTGTGCGATTATGTCCCCCAACATCGCTTCTGTTTCTTCGTCTCGGGAGTGCTCCATAGTTTCTGCAAATATTTACAACATGTCAATTATTATTCAAACATGGTACATATGGATATATATATATATATATTAGTGGCAAACGTAGAACTAGCTAGCTAATCACAATAAGGAATCATGTTAGTGGCCTCGACGCTGCTTCTCTAGGGTTTGGGGTCGCCTCGACACAACGCTTCAAGGGTTTGGGGTGGCCTCGACGACAACGCTCTTTTAACTTGGTAAATTTGGGTGGCCTCGAGAGAGTTAATTTGTCGGGTAGGGGCGCGGCGGGAGGGGGTAGGATACCAACATTGTTTTCTCTCTAGGGTTTGGGTGTCCTCGAGAGTTTTGGTCGAGCGAGAGGGCCGAGGGGGGTGCTGTCGTTGTATAAGTTATCACGGTCGAGAGGGGGTATATATATCGACCGACACACATATATACATGGGAAAATAATGTTATCGGGGAGGGGGTATCGGTACCCCCCTCGTGTTGAAGTTTCTTCTTTCTCCTCTATTCCTTTCTTCTTCTTCTCCTCTTCTTTTTCTTCTTCTCCCTCGAGAAAGGAAAATAAGGAAAAGGAAGAAAAGAGGAAGAAGGAAGAAGGAAGAAGAAGAAAAAAAAAGAAAAAAAAGAGGAGAAGAAGTATTTTCTATTTTTCTTCTTCTCCTCTATTCCTTTCCTCTTCTTCTCTTCTTTTTCTTCTTTTTTCCTCTTCTTATTTATTTCTCCTCTTCTTCTCCCTTCTTCCTCTTCTTATTTTCCTTTTTCCTCTCATTCTTTTAGTATTGCTTGTTTTAAAAAAATGTTCAAATAGAAAATTTCGAAAAAAAACAAAGGTTTTGCCTAATGCATTGTTCATATGAATATCATTTGCATATTCTACAATAATTAATATCACCAAAAAAAATCTATGAACAGAAAAAAATCCTAACTTTTCTAAAAATCTATCTTTTGCATATATGAAAACATTAATACACATATGAACAAAAAATACATATATGAACAAAAACATGCTCTGAACAATTTTTTATACATTTTGAACATCTACCTACACATAGCCACATACGTATACATACACATATACATTATATATATATGAACAAAAAAACTAAACTAATAAAAATGAAAAAAAAACAGAGCCGCATATATATCCACATACATACACGTATACATTGAACAAAAAAAATTAATCTAATAAAATAAAAATGAAAAAAAACAGAGCCGGTGCGGCGCGGCGGCTCACAGCGGGGGCGGCTAGATGACGATGGCGACGGTGGGGGCGGCGAGGGCGCCGGCGCGCGGGGGCGGGACGGGGCAGGGGCTCGGGGCGGCGCGCGGGGGCGGGACGGGGCGCGGGCTCAGGGAGGCCGGCGACGAGGACGGCACGGGCTCGGGGAGGCCGGCGACGAGGACGGCGCGGGCTCGGGGAGGCGACGGCCTTGGCGGCGGCGGCGGCGGCAAGGTGGAGCAGCCTGGCGGCGTCGAGGAGGTCGACGTCGTCGGGGGCAACTGGCGATGAAATTCTGAAATTTTGCAAAGTGTTTGCTTATATAGCAAAGCCATTGGTCCCGGTTCGTGAAATCAACCGGGACTAAAGCACCCTTTAGTCCCGGTTGGTGCCACCAACCGGGACCAAAGGCCTCTTTTTCAGCAGCCCAAAGGGCGGGAAGCGGCGGCCTTTGGTACCGGTTGGTGCCACCAACCGGGACCAATGCCCCCCCCCTAGTCCCGCTTGGTGCCACCAACCGGGACCAAAGGCCCCTGTGCTGCCCGCGTCAGGGCCAAAGTTTAGTCCCACCTCGCTAGTTCAGAGGGGAGCGCAGTGGTTTATAATCCCCACTGCCGCACCCCTCTCGAGCTCCTCTCCACCGCAGGCTTTCGGGCCTACTTGCTATTGCTTTGCCTGATGGGCCTTCTGGGCATACTGCGGGCCTAAATCCTGGCCCATACTAGGGTTTCTAGTCGTATTCAGGCCGTGGGGGCCCAGTAGGAGGCATTTTTTTTGTTCTTTTTGTTTTCTTTACTTATTGTTGCTATTTTTATTTTTTCCAGTTTTTTTTATTTTCTACATTATTTATTTTCTTTTGTTTTTTGCTTTATTTTTTAATTCTTTTTGCTTTTAGTTTTAGGAAAATTATAAACTTTCTGTTAGTGCCATTAGTTTTCAAATTTGAAAACACTTTTTTTGTTTTTTTTCTTGCTTTATTTATTTTATTTTGTTTCTACTTACAAGAAAATACTTATTGTTGTTTTTTTGTTTTGTTTTCTGCATTATTTATTTTCTTTTGTTTTTTGCTTTATTTTTAATTCTTTTTGCTTTTAGTTTTAGGAAAATTATAAACTTTCTGTTCGTGCCATTAGTTTTCAAATTTGAAAACACTTTTTTTGTTTTTTGTTTTCTTTCTTGCTTTATTTATTATATTTTGTTTCTACTTACAACAAAATACTTATTGTTGCTATTTTTAATTATTACGAGGGCCGAACCATAATACATTAAATCATTTCAAATGAACTCTGAAAAAGTTGAAAGTTGGCATGGTATCATAAATTGACCCACATAGCATGTGCATGTACAAAACGGACAATGGTATCATACTCGGCAGTTACAAAGTTGGCATGGTATCATCATAATAGTTGCGGGAGAAAGTCTTCACTTTTTCTTCACTTGTGTCATTTGCTTATTGCGCCGTAACCATGGATAATCTTCATCGTTTATCAGGATGTTGGGTTCAGCCTTGACTTTGAAGGGAGGAATTTCATGAAACTTTTCATAATCTCCAGACATGTCTGTCTTGCCCTCCACTCCCACGATGTCCCTTTTTCCTGAAAGAACTATGTGGCGGTTTGGCTCATCGTATGATGTATTCACTTCCTTATCTTTTCTCTTTCTCGGTCTGGTAGACATGTCCTTCACATAGATAACTTGTGCCACATCATTGGCTAGGACGAACGGTTCGTTAGTGTACCCAAGATTTTTCAGATCCACTGTTGTCATTCCGTACTATGGGTCTACCTGTACCCCGCCTCCTGACAGATTGACCCATTTGCACTTAAACAAAGGGACCTTAAAATCATGTCCGTAGTCAAGTTCCCATATGTCCACTACGTAACCATAATATGTGTCCTTTCCCCTCTCAGTTGTTGCATCAAAGCGGACACCGCTGTTTTGGTTGGTGCTCTTTTGATCTTGGTCAATCGTGTAAAATGTATTCCCATTTATCTCGTATCCTTTCCAAATCAATACAGTCAAAGATGGTCCCCTGGAAAACAAGTACAGCTCATCACAAACAGTGTTGTCACCTCTGAGACGTGCTTCCAACCAACTGCTGAAAGTCCTTATGTGTTCACATGTAATCCAGTCATCGCACTGCTCCGGGTGTTTGGAGCGTAGACTATTCTTGTGTTCATCGACATACAGGGTCACCAAGGTAGAGTTATGTACAACTGTGTAGTGTGCTTGAGACCAAGAATATCCGTCCCTGCATATTATTGAGTCCCTTCCAAGCGTGCCTTTTCCAGTCAGTCTCCCCTCATACCGCGATTTAGGGAGACCTATCTTCTTAAGGCCAGGAATGAAGTCAACACAAAACCCGATGACATCCTCTGTTTGATGGCCCATGGAGATGCTTCCTTCTGGCCTAGCGCGGTTATGGACATATTTCTTTAGGACTCCCATGAACCTCTCAAAGGGGTACATATTGTGTAGAAATACGGGGCCCAGAATGACAATATCGTCAACTAGATGAACTAGGACGTGCGTCATGATATTGAAGAAGGATGGTGCGAACACCAGCTCAAACTAACAAGACATTGCACCACATCACTCCTTAGCCTTGGTATGATTTCTGGATCGATCACCTTCTGAGAGATTGCATTGAGGAATGCACATAGCTTCACAATGGCTAATTAGACGTTTTCCGGTAGAAGCCCCCTCAATGCAACCGGAAGCAGTTGCGTCATAATCATGTGGCAGTCATGAGACTTTAGGTTCTGAAACTTTTTCTCTGCCATATTTATTATTCCTTTTATATTCGATGAGAAGCCAGTCGGGACCTTCATACTAAGCAGGCATTCAAAGAAGATTTCCTTCTCTTCTTTGGTAAGAGCATAGCTGGCAGGACCTTCATACTGCTTTGGAGGCATGCCGTCTTTTTCGTGCAAACGTTGCAGGTCCTCCCGTGCCTCAGCTGTATCTTTTGTCTTCCCATACATGCCCAAGAAGCCTAGCAGGTTCACGCAAAGGTTCTTCGTCACGTGCATCACGTCGATCGAAGAGCGGACCTCTAGGTCTTTCCAGTAGGGTAGGTCCCAAAATATAGATTTCTTCTTCCACATGGGTGCGTGTCCCCCAGCGTCACTTGGAACAGGTAGTCCGCCGGGACCCTTTCCAAAGATTACGTGTAAATCATTGACCATAGCAAGTACGTAATCACCGGTACGCATGGCGGGCTTCTTCTGGTGATCTGACTCGCCTTTGAAATGCTTGCCTTTCTTTCGACATTGATGGTTGGTCTGAAGAAATCGACGATGGCCCAGGTACACATTCTTCCTGCAGCTTGCCAGGTATATACTATCGGTGTCAAGTAAACAGTGCGTGCATGCGTGGTATCCCTTGTTTGTCTGTCCTGAAAGGTTACTGAGAGCGGGCCAATCGTTGATGGTCACGAACAGCAACGCCTTTAGGTTAAATTCCTCCTGTTTGTGCTCATCCCATGTACGTACACCGTTTCCATTCCACAGCTGTAAAAGTTCTTCAACTAATGGCCTTAGGTACACATCAATGTCGTTGCCGGGTTGCTTAGGGCCTTGGATGAGAACTGGCATCATAATGAACTTCCGCTTCATGCACATCCAAGGAGGAAGGTTATACATACATAGAGTCACGGGCCAGGTGCTGTGATTGCGGCTCTGCTCCCAGAAAGGATTAATGCCATCCGCGCTTAAAGCAAACCATACGTTCCTTGGCTCACTTGCAAACTCATCCCAGTACTTTCTCTCGATTTTTCTCCACTGCGACCCGTCAGCGGGTGCTCTCAACTTCCTGTCTTTCTTACGGTCCTCACTGTGCCATCGCATCAACTTGGCATGCTCTCCGTTTTTGAACAGACGTTTCAACCGTGGTATTATAGGAGCATACCACATCACCTTCGCAGGAACCCTCTTCCTGGGGGGCTCGCCGTCAACATCACTAGGGTCATCTTGTCTGATCTTATACCGTAATGCACCGCATACCGGGCATGCATTCAGATCCTTGTACGCACCGCGGTAGAGGATGCAGTCATTAGGGCATGCATGTATCTTCTGCACCTCCAATCCTAGAGGGCATACGACCTTCTTTGCTGCATATGTACTGTCGGGCAATTCGTTATCCTTTGGAAGCTTCTTCTTCAATATTTTCAGTAGCTTCTCAAATCCATTGTCAGGCACAGCATTCTCTGCCTTCCACTGCAGCAATTCCAGTACGGTAACGAGCTTTGTGTTGCCATCTTCGCTATTTGGGTACAACCCTTTTTTGTGGTCCTCTAACATGCGATCGAACTTCAGCTTCTCCTTTTGACTTTCGCATTGCGTCCTTGCATCGACAATGACCCGGCGGAGATCATCATCATCGGGCACATCGTCTGGTTCCTCTTCATGTTCAGTAGCATCACCGTATTTAGGGGGCACATAGTTGTCATCGTACTCTTCTTCTTCGCCGTCTTCCATCATAACCCCTATTTCTCCGTGCCTCGTCCAAACATTATAGTGTGGCATGAAACCCTTGTAAAGCAGGTGGGTGTGGAGGATTTTCCGGTCAGAGTAAGACTTTGTATTCCCACATATAGGGCATGGACAACACATAAAACCATTCTGCTTGTTTGCCTCAGCCACTTCGAGAAAATCATGCACGCCCTTAATGTACTCAGAGGTGTGTCTTGGACCGTACATCCATTGCCGGTTCATCTGCGTGCATTATATATAATTAAGTGTGTCAAAAATCATTAAAGAACATCATGAATAGATAATTAAGTGACCAAATTAATAGAAGTTCATCATCACATTAAAACCAAAGAACATACATAGTTCTCATCTAACAACATAAAGCTCTGCAGAGCATCTAAATTAATTAAACCATACACTGAAACTATGTAAAACATTTCAATGCGAAAACAAATGCGATCATAATCACAACCAATATAACAACTGATCCAACGGCATAACGATACCATGCCTCGGTATGAATGGTATATTTTCTAATCTTTCTAATCTTCGAGCGCATTGCATCCATCTTGATCTTGTGATCATCGACGACATCAACATGCAACTCCAATATCATCTCCTCCTCAATTTTTCTAATTTTTTCCTTCAACAAATTGTTTTCTTCTTCAACTAAATTTAACCTCTCGACAATAGGGTCGGTTGGAATTTCCGGTTCAACAACCTCCTAGATAAATAAAATCTATGTCACGTTGGTCGGCATAATTGTCATAAACAATAAATGAACCAATAGTTATGAAAAGATAATATATACCACATCCGAATCATAGACAGGACGAGGGCCGACGGGGGCGGATACCAAAACCATCACACTATATAAGATGCAATAATAAAAGTAAGAAAATTATACAAGTATCTATATAAATATACAAGTAAGAATATATTTTTTTCTTTCAGAAAGAAGATAAGAACAAGAGGCTCACCACGGTGGTGCCGGCGACGAGATCCGCGCGGGCGATCGACGGCGGTGAAGACGGGGACGGGACGTGACGGACCGCTAAACCTAGACAAATATTGAGGAAAATGGAGCTTGGAGGTCGAGCTTGGAGAGGAGAAAGCTTAAGTAGTGTGGCTCGGGCATTCCATCGAACACCTCGTGTGCATAGGAGGTGAGCTAGAGCACCACAAAGCTCTCCCCTCGCCGGCCACGAAAAACAGAGCAGTGGGAGTGCTCTGCTCGCGGGCGAGGGGTATATATAGGCAACTAATTGGTCCCGGTTCGTGGCCAGAACCGGGACTAAAGGGCAGCCTTTGGTCCCGGTTCAAGCCACCAACCGGGACCAATGGTGGTGGGCCAGGAGCGAGGCCCATTGGTCCCGGTTCGTCCCACCAACTGGGACCAATAGGTCCAGTCGAGCTGGGACCAATGGCCCACGTGGCCCGGCCGGCTCCCGTGGCACACGAACCGGGTCCAATGCCCCCATTGGTCCCGGTTCTGGATTGAACCGGGACTAATGGGTTGACCTGGCCGGGACCATTGCCCCCTTTTCTACTAGTGCCCGTATAGCAGAACTATAAAAGACTGATCGGCTACAGCCCACCCCAGCCCGTAAAACGCGTGATTTTTCTGAATTTGACGCATATCTTACATATTACACAGAGTTATGAATTCAATGTAACATAAAATGTAAATATTATGAATCCAAATTACAATAATTATTCAAATCATTGAATTAAACTAATAATTCAATACAACAATTGTCCCGAATACAACAATGATACCGATCACACATGAATTAAATAAAATGAATGTAAAATTGGCCGGTGCCTTTGCCAATATGGTGCTCAATGCAGTTGGCCATGCCTTTCTCAATGGTGCTCAATGAGGTCCTCCTGAAGCTGATGGTGGGTGTTTGCGTCTTCAGTCTGCCGTTATGTTCTTCAATCTGCCGGTATGTCTAAAGGACTGCTTGTATGCGGTTAGGATCTCTAGCTGGCTTCACACGGCCATCAACATTGTTGTAGAAGAACTCCAAGTTCATGTCTCTCTCATCTTCGATGATCATGTTGTGAAGAATCACACAACATGTCATGATGTTCAGGGTTTGCTTATCCCAAAAACGAGTAGGACCATGAACAATGGCAAATCTAGATTGCAAAACTCCAAAGGCACTTTCAACATCTTTTCGGGCAGATTCTTGTATCTTTGAAAATTCTATGCTTGCTAGTTTTGGGCTTTTTGATGCTCTTGACAAATGTACACCAAGAAGGGTAAATACCATCTGCAAGATAGTACCCCTTTGTGTGCTCAGGCCCATTCACCATGAAGTTGCAAGCAGAAGCATCACCACTAGCAAGTCAAGCAAACAAATGAGACGGTTGCAACACATTGATATCATTGAGAGTACCCAGCATACCCAAAAAAACAATGCCAAATCCGTAAACCCTCGGACGCTGCGGCCTCTAGCACAATTTTTGCATCACGAGACTTGCCACAATACTGCCCATGCCATGCCTTCGGGCAGTTTTTCCAATTCCAATGCATGCAATCAACGCTTCCTAGCATGCCGGGCCAACCTCACTTCTCATTTGCTGCCATAAACTTTTTAGTGTCTTCCTCATTGGGTACACGAAGATACACAGGACCAAAGACGCGGATGATCACTTTGGCGAACCTACGTGAACAATTGTGGTATATTTGCCAATGTGAAGATACTCGTCACCATAGTCAGCCGGAATGCCATATACAATCACCCACATAGTTGCCGATATTTTTTTATATGCGCTAAAACCCAACAAGCCCGCGACGTTTCTCCTTTGGGTAAAAAACCGACAATTGGCCTCGCAAGCTTGCACAGTTTTAACGAAGAGTGATTGGCGCATTCGATACATTCTCCAAAAGGGGTGCGATGGATAGGTAGGAATGTCCGCGAAATAGTCTTGCATCAACATCATGTTCCCGAGATGGCGGTTGCGGGGGATGCAAACACGGCCGTCGGCCGATCCTCCTATCTCTTCTGGTTTCTATCCTCGACCTCCTTCACGGCTAGGAACGCCACCACCATATGTTGTCGATGGCGCTCGAGCATCGACTCCACGACCAAGTCGCCGGACGAGGACGAATCCTCGAGCAAAAGTTACTCGCAAGGGCTCAAATCCATCTACAAAAACCGCATCTGAGCTCGCATCAACAAAATTTCAACACTTGCGGTCGAGCTACAAGGGGTAGAAAAGGGGCTCACCGGCTGCGGTCGAGCTGGGGCGGCGGCTACCCGGGGACGGCTCGGCGAATCCAGGGCAGGCGACGACTCAGCGGCGATCGATCTGAAGCAGCTCAGCTCAGCGGATCAGGGGCACCGGTGAGGGGACCCAGTTGTAGTGCGGCCCGGCGGCGTGATTCCGTCGGCGGAAGTGGTCAGAAACGCAGGCTGCGTGGGAGGGGGAGGGGGCGGCGACGGTGCCGGGCGGCTACGGGAGGGGTGTGTGGGGAACGCGCGCGCTGAAATGTCCCTCCCGCCAACTGCTTTCGCGGGATACAGACACCGATGGGGCGGGGGGGGGGGGCGAACCTGGGTATTTGCAGGTCGCGGGGGCAATTACCGTGCCCCTCAAAAACAATTAAGGGTCGGACGCGTTTACAGTTTCTGTTAAGGTCACTTTTTCAGCGCCAACCCGTAAACTGGCATTATTTTACGGGTTGGGCAATATAAGGGGTTTGCTAGAGATGCTCTTACACCAGCAGATGCGCCCGGGCGCGCCCGGGGACGCATCCCGACTGGCCCATCATATTTCGCTTTCGGCATCTATATATCTCAAATCAGGACTCTCTAATCGATGCACGTCGATCATACAAGGCAATGTCACACGCCAATAACAAATATTGGTACCAAGCATAAAATTTATGGGTCCACATGTGCTCTTTTGTTTCCATTGTGGGTCCATTCTTCTCCCTTTGATAGAACCCTTGAAGTTGAGAATATGCTCCACTTGCCATTCTATTTCCTCTTGCATGCTCATGAGCATGATCATGTCGAGTTCTTCATCCGAATCCGAGGAATCGAAGAACTCATCTTGAATCATTTGATCAAACTCCGTCGGTCCATACTCCTCGTTCGATGAAGCATCGGAATCCATCGTTTTCCCTAATAAAATCACAAAATATCCATCCAGACAATGTGTCGAACACATCAAGCACAAGGTCGATTGTCGAGCTAGAGGACAGAGTTTGATGATCGGAAATCTATACCTGATCCGCCGTTGGCTCTAGAGGGAGATGGGACGAGCTCTTGGTCAAATCTTCGATAGTGGCGACTAAGTGGGTAGCAGGTGGGATGTAAATTTCCTTGTCGTCAGCTTTAAGCCCGATCTGGTCGTAGACCAAGGATTGGCCGTTGGTAATTCCCATGGCTTGGATCCGATCTCGTATCCCATTTAACTGCGAGATATCCATCAAATCCATGTTCTGACAGTTCTCGAGGTAAACCCACAGTATTGTTGCACTGGGAGCGTTCAAAATTGCCACGTAGTCATGCTCGGCCAAGGCTGACCCTGGGCTGTCGAGTGCAGAGATCGGATCCGAGCTCAAGGCCGGATCCGGAGTGGCGGCTCACCCGAAGGTGGGGTAAGCCGGACCCGAAGTCAAAGCCTATGGATATGTGGGCCCTTCAGGTGAAGTTGAAAGCTCGGTAAGAATAAGATCTCCCCGGGAGTCGGCGATGAACTCTGCGTTTCCAAACCTGATCTCCTGAATGGGGGTGAAGCTGCCAACCTGACCAAGACGACCGACCTGATTGGCATGCAGCACGATGCTGCCAAACGCAAAGAGTTGACCAGGAACAAAAACATCCCCATTGTGGATGCCATCGCTGATGAATAAGCGAGCCATCGATCCTCGATGATCCTACAGTGGAACTCTCAATGAAAGCACCAATGTCGGTACTAAAACTGGCAGATCTCGGGTAGGGGGTCCCGGACTGTGGATCTTGGAGTCAATGGGTAACAGGGAACATAGAGACGGTGTTTTACCTAGGTTCGGGCCCTCTCAAAGAGGTAAAACCCTACGTCCTGCTTGATTGTATTGATGTGATGGTTCGGCAATTACAGAGTTGATCTACCTCGAGATCAGATGAGCTAAACCCTAGATGGGCGTGATGGTTATGGTTCTGCCTCTACGAACTAAACCCTCTGGTTTATATAGACACCAGGGGTACCTAAGGTAACATATGGTCGGTGGCCATCAGGAGGTAAACATGCTGGCTATGCTAAACTTTCTTGGAGGAGACACCAAGTCTTCGGAGGTTTCCTGCTGGAGCACGGGGTCCCTTGTAGTCCAACCTTCATTTGATGAATTGGAGCGACCCATTAATATGGCCCATGAGAGACAGTTCAGCTGTGTGAGGACCCTAGTAATCCAGGACACCCTCACCCATGTCAAGATAATTGCAACTGCGAATCCGACACCAAATCCCAATCCTGCAAAAAGGAATAGTACAATGTCTACTGATACCTTCTTGGACTGACGTAGAACCGTATCTGGTGTCATGTTGTTACATGCTTTGGACACTTGAAACCTACACAGGCCAATGTTTCCTAAAAATGAGATATCAGAGAATGTCAAGAAGTGGGAAGACTCGGGTATTCTTCCCCTCAGCTGGTTGTAGGATAGATTCAACATTGAAAGAAAGTCCAATGATGCCAACTCCCATGGGATCTCTCCAGAAAGTTCGTTTGAAGACAGGTCTAGTGATTCAAGTTGATGTAGCATGCCAAGCTGACATGGTATCAGTCCAGTGAGGGCATTATGTGCATATTTAGCCCACCGAGTAGAACAAGGTCCCCAATTGACTCAGGAATAGGGCCGTAGAATGCATTATTAGAAACATCAATGATGACAATGGTCCTCAATATTTTAGAAAAACTAATATCAGACCCTTTGTATGTGATGGCAGTGGTGAACTGGTATGTTTGGCCAAGTAGATCATATTGATTTTCCATGACCAATGTCTCATTGACATCTTTAGTCATCATGGATCCCATTGACGTAAACCATTCATTTCGCAATAATCCAGAGAAATTGTTTGAAGCCAAGTCAATAATTCGAAGTTTTTCAAACTCGCAATTATTTTGATCTTCTGAAATAGATGGCCCCACATCTCCAATGAACCTGTTGGACTTTAGAACAAGGACTTGAAGTTTAGGAAGCATACTCATCCAACATGGAAATGTGTCATTAATAAGATTCTTCCCGATATCAAAAACCTCCAAGTCTTTGCAAGCAGCTAGCGATCTAGGTAATTGTCCTTCAATCTGATTATCACTAAAGTCTAATGCCTCAAATGCACAATCTTGCTTCAGGCTATTTGGTAATCTTCCATGAAGTTGATTTCCTTTCAAATTTAATACATTGAGGCGACTCATATCCTCCATTAAACAAGAAGGGATGGAGCCAATCAAATCATTATTAGAGAGATCAAGGAGCATAAGGCTTGTTGCTTCACAGATTGATTGTGGAATTTCTCCAGACAACTTGTTTCCAGGAGCCATGAGTAGGGAAATAGTACTTAAGTGAGAACCAAAATTGAATGGCATGGATGAGAAATGGTTGTTTGAGCAATCAAATAGTTGGTTCTGCGGTCCTGGTATAGGTATAGGCCCTTCAAATAGGTTATAACTGATATCGATAACAAACATATTAGCAGAAATGACAGGGCCATATCCAATGCCACTACTAAATTGGTTGTATGATATGTTCATCAAGATGAGAGACTTGATCCAATTATCCCATGCCCACTGAGGTAGAGGGCCATGGATGTGATTGTTTGAAAGGTCAAGAACTTCAACGTGATACATGTGCTTCAAAGCATTAGGGAGCTTGGATATGTTACAAGATGCTAGACATAGAGTATCAAAGTTTTGGATGGATGCCCATGAAGAATTGTACTCCCCATCTACTACAGAAAGCTTGTTGTTTGAAAGATTCAAGCTGAATAGGTTGGGCATTTTGAAGAACGAGCTGAGTTGGATGGTACCACGGAAACTGTTGGAATGTAAATTTATGGTGCCTAATTGAGTAAGATTAGATAGATGTGGAGGAACTTGACCAGAAAAATTGCATGCATGCAATTTCAATGTAATTAGGTTCTTTAGGTTACCTATGAAGGAAGGTACTTGACCAGATAACCCACAGTTGGAGAACTGTAAAGTTTCCAAATAAGTCAAATTTGCAACCCAAAATGGTATTTCTCCTACTATACCAGCTCCAGAAACATGTAGTGATGTTAATGATCTGAGCTCGCCAATTGAAGTGGGAAGCTGCTCTTGGTGAAAGTCAGTTGCTGCAATACCTAATTTCTTCAAGGATCTGAGATTACTTATTGACCTCGGAATGGGACCAGAGAAGTTAGTGTTGCTAAAAAGCAGTTCCTTGATAATACTATGTGATGAGAAATTGGGAAGCAGACCAGATACCTTGGAATTATAACTAACATCAACAGCCGTTAAGTTTGTGTTCTGGAAGATCCTCATCGGGAACCGTCCTTGGAGGCGATTATAGGCAAGCTTAAGAACGCTGAGGGAAGGTAAGTCAGCAAAGGACTCTGGAATTTGGCCATACACTTTGTTATAGTTTAGGTTGATCTTGGTCAGTGAGCGAATGGTGGACAAGGATTCACAAATCGGAGCATCGATGTGGGTATTTGGTAGGCTGAGAACCTGAAGCTGTGGAGTGGAATTAGCAAAGGCACTGCACCATGCTGCCCCGTTGCCAGACAAGTCGACGTTGCCTAGATAAAGCTCCTTGAGGTTGCTAAAGTTAGCGACGAATGATCCAATGTCTGGCTCCACGATGGGCCACCTTCCTTCGCCGAGTGGCAGGAAATAGTCGTTGTCGCCTTCAACAAGATAAATCCAGTTGGTGAAGTCCAGGGATACCAGCTTACTGAGCCGCCGTATCCCGTGTGGTATCTTGCCTACGAAGTCGGTGTAGGACAGGTTGAGGTGGGTGAGTTCGGTGAGCCGGTCGAACCCGACGGCCGGGAGCTCCGACTCGTTGAAGCTGTTGAAGGAGAGGTCCAGGTACCTCAGGGAGGTGAGCTCAAAAAGCGCCGGGTGGAGGCCAGCGCTCTGCAGCCCGCATTCAGCGAGGTCGATGGTGGTAACGCGGCCATCGGCGGCGGCACAGGTGACGCCCTCCCAGTGGTAGCAGTCCGTGCCGGCACGCCACGACGAGAGAGTGCATGTGGAGTCGGTGGTGACGGGGAAGGAACGCCGCAGCCGGAGCAGTGCCGAGGACGGGTCCGGCCGGCACGTAGTTTGGTTGCTGGTGGTGGCGAGGGAGTGGGAGAGCTGGATCCCGAGGCACAAGTGAAGGAGCAGGCACAGCAGGAGCTGCTGCTGGTGGCTGCTACGGGAGATCATCATATTCAGAACTTGAGAGCTGAGACTACTCATTCCACTTGTTGCCCACGCCTTGTATATAGATCGAACGACACGCGCAAACGCAACCCTTGTTCCTATCGTGTAGTGTTCCTTTTCTCTGCTTTTTGGTTGCATTCTTCTTGTATAGTACTCCCTCCGTTCGAAATTACTTGTCTCGGAAATGGATGTATCTAGAACTAAAATACATTCATTTCTACGACAAGTAATTCCATCGAAGGAGGGAGTATGTATGAGAGGAGTCATAAGTCAAGCCAAGAATCCTTTTGATATGATGAGAGAAAAAAATAACTTCTTCCCTCGCAGCTATAGGTTAAGGAGGAGTCGGAGCCGTCGCAAGCTCGATCAAACATGGCCATAATCGAGACGCGCCTGTACACTTGTCTGGTGATGTTTCCATAAACTGAAAGAAAATATGTGGACAGCTACGTGTTCACGAATCTAACTGCCTTTGCACGCAAGTAACTACTAGCTAGAGACAATTTCAGTGCACATAGTCGTGACCAACTCCTGATCCGGCCGGCCGGGTCTCGATCAGTAGCGGTTGGGTGTTTGACTATAGTATTGCGGCCGGCCAGTCTCGATCAGTCGCGCTTGGGTGTTTGACTATAGTGTGAAATAAGAAACTCTCTTGTTTCTCGTCAAGGGCGTGCGTCTACATGCTTAGGATGGGAATGGGTCGACCCGGCCCTGGCCCCATTTGCCTCGAGGCCATTTGATAGGCCACGGGCCGACCCATTTCGAGAAAATCGTTTGGTCTCGCTGACCCAATGGGGGACCAGGGCCGGGAAAATCCTATTCGACGCATTCTGCGTCGAAGTGTCGAGGTGCCGCACACCCCCCGACTTAATTTGGGCCGGCCTATTTTATTAGCTGTTCGCTGGTTTCCTTCCTCCCCCGTGCGAGTCATTCCTCTTCATCTGCTTCTGCTGCCGAATCCCCGTTCCTCGTTCTTCATCTGCTTCTCCTGCCGGATCCCCGTTCCTCGTTCTTCATCTGCTTCTTCCTCCGGGGATCCTACTCCGGCAATACACCGCCGCCCCTCATGAGCAGTCGACGATCCTCTCCCCACTGCCCCCGCTCCCGATCCGTCATCGGCATCGCCGATTCGATCTGGCTGGATGTTTTTTTTGCAGTTGGCCAGTGTCTCCGTTGGCTTCTAGGGTTCCTTCAAGGTCTGCGGCGTCTAGGCTCCCGTGAAGGTCTGCGTCTTCTAGGGTTTCATCAAGCTCGGCGTCGAATTGGGCTTTGTCAAGTTCGTCGTCTTGAAGGTAACGGCGCCAATTTACCGCGATGTGTTCCTTCCGCTGTGTGGTACCGCTAGATCGAGTGTATAGTTGTGTTAGTGTCTTCTCCAGTGTTTCTAGTGTTTGACAAACGTCGTCTTGTACAGGGGCAGTTTTGATTTGGTGAATCTGAGTGTGGACTAGGGGCTTTGGTTTAGAGATTGGATTTCAGGTTTGATGTAGCATGATGGTGATTGGTTGTAGTGCTTTGCCTGGGGCTGTCTGTTGTTTATATGGCGTTTGTGTAGCATGTTCGGTTGACTTGTTAGGATGTATTCCTCTGCTCCACAAGTAGTATTTGCTCTGATTTGGTGTCGTTGGTGTAGCTTCTTCTGTTTTGCTGGTAATTAAGAAAAATAAAGTGGTTTGCTGGACTAGAAATTAGGGAACAGAAGATAGCAAATCAGCATCCACTTTGTGGAGTTGGCCTGTGAAGTTCACATGATTTTCTTGTCTGAGTTTAAGGTCTGAGGAAAAACCAAGCAAGTGGATGCGCAAACAGTTTTATGATGCGAACTGTTTCTGTTTTGTTATCTCACAGTTGTGTGCGATGTCTACTAGTGGCAGTTTCTATTTTTGTTCATATGTTTTGCCGTGTTAGGATGCATCCATCAACATTCTCCAGTTACCTTGCATTTAAGTAATTTATAACCATATTTTGATATTTGCTTAGGCAAGTTGATAAGTTGGTTGCATAAGTCACTAGAGGATATATCGTTTGTGCCTGGTGGTGTTTCCCCATGTTTCCATCTATGATTTTGCTGATTCCTGCCCTTTTGCTGTTGCCTCCTCCCTGTCGACCTGCCCGGCAAGACTTTGTTTTTTCACTTCAAACATGTTGAATTCAGGTTCTAGATGTGGAGTGCTGTAGATATGGGACTGATTTTGCTTGACCTGATGACATTTCAAACAATGTGTAACGGTTGTGTTCCTCATCATGTTTCTGTCTTCTCTACAGGTACACAAAACCGGCTGCTTGAGAGCATATGACTCTAACCAGTTGAGCTAGTGACCTTTAATGATCACAGCACAACGCAACACCTCAAGAAACTCAAACACCGATCCGAATGCTTTCAATTCGAACACAATTTTTTCGAAAATAAAACGGGAACAATTTTCAAATTTGTTAAGCATTTTGAGAAAACTCAAACATATTTAAACATGCAAATGAATTTTGGAGAAGCGAACATTTTTTTAAAACAAAATATTTTTTAAACTAGTCAAAAAACTGAACAGGAACATTTTTCAAATTCCAAAACAAATTTGAAAACATGAACATCTTTTGCACGCAAACAAATTTGGAATTTCCCAAACATTTTCTGAGAACATGTAGGTTTTGGAATTTGTGAACAATTTTCTAAACTACGAACAATTTTTGAATCTTGCGAACAATTTTTGAAAGCAGGAACATTTTTTGCATTTTAAGAACAAATTTTAAAACGGAGAACAATTTTCAAAAAAAATCCCGAACAAATTTGGAAGCGTGATTTTTTTTAGTACGTGAACAAAAAATAGAAATCCAGTACATTTTCTGAATTTCAACAGTTTTGAACTTTTTTTGTAATGAGAACATTTTTTGAATAATTTCGAAAAATGAACATTTTTGGAAAACTTGAACGTTTTGGAATTTGGGAACAATTTTTTAAAGCACAATCATTTTTTGAATCCCGAGAACAAATTTCGAAGCATGTAAAAAAATAAAGCATGAATTGTTTTTGAATCTTGAGGACAATTTTTGAAACGGAGAACAATTTTGAAAAATCCCTAACAAATTTGGAAGCGTGAATTTTTTAGAATACATGAACAAAGAATTGAAATCCGCTACTTTTCTGAATTTCAAAAGTTTTGAACTTTTTTGTGTAATGAGAACATTTTTTTAATTTTGAGACCATATTTTCGATAACTAAATTTTTCTTGGAAACATGAACAAAACTTGAATATTTTGAAAAAAGTTTTAAAATAAGAGTAGAAAGTAAAAAAGAAACAAAAAACCAAAGTAAGAAAATTTGTTGAAAAGAGAAATTAACTTGAAAAGGAAAACTGAAAGAAACAAAAAATAACAAAAAGAAAAGGAAAAAGAACCAGATAAAGGAAGAAGAAAAAACAGAAAGAGTAAAAAAAGAAAAATAAAAGGAAAAATAAAAAACCAGTTCAGGAACTTTCTAGATGGTTCCCAAAAGCAGTAAGAACCAGCTAGGAACGCTCTAGAAGGCGCCACGGTAGAACCAGATCAAAGAAACAGAAACATCCTTGACGAAACTTTAGAAACAAAGATCCACGCGGGAAAGAAGCTTCGCGGCCCAGAAAGCCCGTGAACGAACTCCCCTGTGCGAACTCTCGTCTAGTTGACGCAGACTGCGGCGTATAGGAACTCCCCCAGGGCCGACCCAAATTTTACAGATCTAATGGAAACACAGCAACTTCGTTGATACACGAACAATAAAATTGACGAGCCGGACAAAATAACATATGTAGAGAATTACTAGCAGCAAGTTTCACAAGGATAGTAACATTCAAAGCAAAAATAACAAGCTGGACAAGGACCGCCGAAAAACCAAAAACAACAAACTGACAAAACCGGTAGCGGGAAGGGGTGGCACGACCAAACCAGGAGCGGGGCTTCCGGATCTCACTCTTTCACCGGCGCCGTGGCCACGGCATCAACGGCGGGTTGGGGCATTGTGGCACGGAAAATGGGCACGTGGACGCCCGGCAGGAGCAGCAGCAGATCGAGCAGGCCAGCACGAGCAGCAGGTCGTGGAGGCTAGCTCTGCAGAAGGGCGCATGAGGTCGTGGCATTTGGCAAGGAGAGCCGATGGGAAAGAGAGGAAAGGTTGTCCCCACCTACCCTTGTGTGTCGGGTGGGGGAGTCATTCTGAGGCTCCCAGGTCCAGCCACTGCTTGCCCCAGACGACGAAGGCGGCAAGGGGCAGCACCGGGTAGTCCAGCATGCGTATGGATGCGGTGGGTGGGGGTGGTCTTCCAGGAGGAGGAGGAGCAGTGGCGGAGCTAGGAAAATCAAATCGGGAGGGCCAAACATTGCTAAACCTTGTTTGGAAGGGCTACATCATTAAAATGCATTGTTTTAACAGCAAAAAAGTCAATGTTTACACTAGTATTAGGCCTAAACCACTGACATTAGGGGGGGCCAGGGCCCCTGCTGGCCCCCCTGTCTCCGCCACTGAGGAGGAGTGTTGGGTCTCACCCAACCGGTGGCGGCCGACGAGACCAAGATGAAGTCGGGATGTCGAGGCCTGAGAAACGGGGAGACCCTGCTGACCCAGTGGGTCGCTCAAGGCCGGCTCCACTGGCCCAACAAAAGTTCAAGGCCGACCTAGGTGGCCCATTGGCCTTGAAAGTTTTGGTCGGGTCAGTGGCCCATCGGGCCGACCTGGCCCATTCCCATCGTGATACACGCTACACAGCATTACGCCATAGTCCAAAGTAATTTGTAATCCCAAAAACCGTATGGAACTTGAACCATTTTTGTCAGGCGCTGTGGCGGACCGTACTACCTGTACGTAGTGTTTATTTTTTTTATTTTTTTTGAGTCCAAGTACGTAGTGTTTATTGAGAACGAGAAACTGATGATGCTACCTTTCTGCACTCATTTCGGCCCAACGTAATAGGCCTGCCTCTGGTGTGGATTACTTGAGTATGCCAGATCACCGAGAGCAGGTGCAATAGATTATTACTAGCAATGCCCGCGCGGCGACACGCCGCGTCCCGTCGATTCATTGTGTTTATATATTGATTGTATGTATTGTTTACAGCGAAACTCAATTACAGCAAGAGACCTAGATAGGTGAGTGATGTTTTGGTTTGTTCAAAAGTCAGACCTCTTCATCATATATATGATTATTTCTCTTTTCTTTTTTCATAATAATTGCTGAAAGTAATTGATATTATGAAATTAAATATCCGTCGAACAACAATGAGAGCTCCAGGATACAGAAGAACTAATATGTGTGCACAAACCTTTATTCAATGTTGCAATAATGCGTAAGTAGTAAAAGAAGATGACACAATATACCTGAAAAGAAACATGCAAATCCTTGTTTGGTTTTGTTATTGCATACAATTTCTTATTTGTACCTACTGTTGAACGTGTACTAATTTCTTGCTATATTGGTCCGTATTTCCTTTATATTGGTTGAAGGAAGCAAAAGCTTAAAATGTTGCCTTGGCTATGTTGTTGGGCTAGATGCTCGCTAAAAGTGTTGGAGTGTTTTAGTAGAATAGGACCCCTTGACAATTCTTCCTTGTATACAAAACAAACGTTACAGTCTGTCTGGGGGAAAAATAATCCCGCATCCCCTATCCCCCGCGAGCTCGGCGGGCTTCTCAGTCCATCATGATGCTAGGTGTAGTACACTTTCCCGTATGATCATGTCTCGGACAAATTGTAGAAATTTTGTGAGAAAGATGGTGAATTCGCATATGCTCTTTATGTAGTGGTGGTTCAATGCTATGATTCTGCTTTAAAATGTGCACACTTACACGGATTTTGAACCAAATTATCCAGATTATATATCTTGCTTTCATGCCTTCAGAAGTCATATTTGTCCACAGGTTTAGACGAAGCATTATTATCCATACAGAAAAATGTTGAAACCCTAGTTGATCAAATAAATTCACTATCCTAACTATTGACACTACTAGTTTGCCATGATATGAAATCATCCCACACTGCCACTTACCTTATACCAAGTTGCATCAACCTGCTAATAAAGCATGGTTAATACCAAGTGCGTCTACCTATTAATAAAACATGCAACCTTTGGCACTTTTAGTTACAGAAAAGATAGAAAAGGCTGGAAAGCATTTAGGTTTGAGAGTTTCTTGGAAAACTTTTGAAGAGAAACTGTTGAGAGGCATGTCCACCAACATTGTAATGCATCCAGAAATGGAGTAATTTACACAATCATGGAGAGAGGCGTATAATAACTTTCTAGCCCAATCTTAGAGGAAACATCCAACAACTAATCTTGATTGCTAAAGATGTTTAGATAAACTACATTGATGTTAACTGAGAAAAAAATTGTAGCTTAATGTTGAAATTCATTTGCATACACCACTTCCGTACCACTTCCGTATACCAAAAACAATTAGGGGTTGTCTAGGACACATCTAGATGTGACATAGTTATGTCACATCTAAACCGATGTCCACTCTGTTTGTGGTCTTTTTTTTTTGTCCTAGTTTTCTTTTTGTTTCTTGTTGCTGCATTATATATTTATGGGAGCTTAGATGTGACATCCTTAAAAAACATCTAGATGTGAATTAGACAAATTGAAACAATTAATATGAACCATCATCCTAGCTCCCTGTCTCTCCCACAAACAATAATTGACAAAGAGAAAACAAAATAGGATTCCAAAGGGATGTTGCCCCAATCTGTGGACTCGTCGGGACCGAATTGCCCGAACAGAAACGCGCACCACTATCATAATAGAGCATTACCACAGCACATCCCACCCAGCAAAACACAGAACAAAAAACAGAAGAAAGTTTCCAGGAAGCCTACTCCTCTGAACTCTGAAGTCGTCGCCTTCGCTTGTCTTCTACTCCTAAATTCCTCCTGCACTGCATAAACCCCGCACGCAACCAACCATCAATGTTCAATGACTCTTTTCTTTCTACACTTTCTTCTAATTAATAGCAGCTAGTAACAGAGAGACATCAGATCGGGCCGGGACGGAAGAAGGAAATCAGGCGGCGACCAGGGCTTGGAGGAGGCCATGGCAGTGGCAGGACGGCGATGGGGATGGGGAGCTCTTCGACGGGCACTCGATTGGGCTGACCGGGGATTGGAAGCCGACGGTGACAGCATCGTGGATGCACCAGTAGAACGCTGGGTCACCGCATGCCTGTCGTAGTCGCAACCTCACAGTCAGGACAGGGCGTCAAGCACGGCGCAAAGACCACCGTGCTTCTCTCCCTCGTCCTCCTCTATGTCTCCGTGGCAATCAGCTCCGGCGCTTCGCCACCGTCACTGCGGATCCACTATTTCGATCCAGACAACATCATCGCGGACATCGCAATCCACACAACATCACCGCGGACATCACCGTCGTTGCTTGACGACACCGTCTGCGACGTGCCATAGCCGTCGAGGCGCCACATCATGCTCAACCTTACGGCAAGAGACGACCCGCGGGCAGAGTGACCCGTCCACGCTAGTGTCCTTCACCGTGTTGCTGTGTGGCTCCGGTTTTTGTCGGACGCTGCCCAACGGATCCTCCGGCTACGCCATCTCCGGCCCTACCGGGACCAGGTGTCGTACGTCGACGAATCGTACACCCAGGGGTGTGCTTGCTTTGGAGATGCTCATCTTCGGGGACAGCACACAAGTGCAGGGCGTCTGCATCGGCTGCGTCCACCGCAAGCGCGGCCTGTTCATCGGAGCGTCTAGGTTACTCGGCTTGGGCTGGGGCCCCATGTCCCTCATCTTGGCGGTATGTTGAGCTACTGTCTCACGAGCCGATACGCCGACTCGGGTGCCAGGTGCCGTATGCTCAGCAGTGCCGATGCCATGCCGGTAGTCGCAATTTGCCCTACTCCCGGTACTCCACAATGTGCAGGCGCCGAGTTTCTAGCACGTGGTCACCGTTTTCCCTACTCCGTTGTGTGCAGGCGCCGAGTTTCTACAATGTTTCCCTGACGGGGCTGGTCTCGGCAGCGACAGGCTCCCAAGAGTTTCTACTATGCCAGCCTTACGGGGCTGGGCATCGGTGGCGAGAGGTTCTGGATGGCAAGGAGCACGGGGATCCCCATATTTATAGGCCAAGGACCAGGAAGGCACGATCCTCCGAGACGTCGAGAAGGCACGACCAAGGATCAGGCAGAAGGTGCGGTTATTCTCCAAGACGTCGAGAAGGTACGGCCGAATACGAAAGAAGCAACACGTATCAAGCGGCAAGGATAACACGTCTACAATGCCTTACCACCTGGCGACACCCATGCATTGCAAACACAGGTAAAAAATGGCAAACTACCTACACCAGCCAGCCACCGAGATACATGCACGGGATTAGTCACCACATGCAACGAAACTAAAAATAAAAATCGCAACCGCCTACATGCACGCACGTAGTCAGATCTACAACCGCATGCATGCACCTGGCGACACCCTAGGAATCAGCCCCGACAGATTGCATTGTTGACCAGAGACCAAATCAAAACAGAAAAACGCAACGCGCACCCAACGAAAAGCAAATCACGTTCAAAAAATTTAGGCTGGGAAACTAAACTCACAGTGAATTTCTACACCCCCCACATCCCAAAGTAATACACGTGCCTGCTAGCCACACACTTTGAAGTCACTTTCACCCAAGTGGTGAAATATGATGGAGAAATCGTCCCCTACAATAGAGGCTTGGGTATAACGACCGACAGTTGTGCCTAGTTGTGTGGAACGAGGTAAAGGATAGAAAAGGCACGAGAGAGTCAGAGACATAACACGAACGAATTGGTATGTCACTTATCGGTGGCAGTCAGCCGTAAATTTCACAAACTCCTTCGCTTCCAGGATCTGCGGAGCACCTCATGCCTCGCTCTGCGATTTCCAACTACAGATCGCTCCGCTCCGCTCCGTCGACTCCAGGGACTTGCAATGTTCGGGTCAGCTCCGCCCGCTCCCGGAGCAGAGTTTTGGAGTGGAGTGCATCCGACAGGCCCTTAATAAGCATATTACCGTATGTTGTTCAGATCTGGAAAGAGCCAGCGGTGATTAGTTGACTAATGATAGTAGAGGGTACGGTAGCCTAGGTATACAGATAACAGGCCTGTGAGCAAGTTTGTGCCATTGTACAGCACAGTCTTTTGTTAGGTTGTTCTGGAACCCTTAATAATCTATGAAGTAACATGCATAGGAAATATCATCCATCTTGCTTATGTGGAGTAAGTTCCTGTGCATGTCACAAAATAGCGAGGCCGACACTTTGCTGGTCGAGTTACCTGGTTCGAGAAATAAAATATCGAATCAACAACTGATTGACTTGGGTTGATGGATTGTAAATCGGTTGGGTGGAAAACTGAGCAAAGTAGATCATGAGGCCAACCGTTGAACTGGACGCGCGCCATGAAAAACTAGGTGGACAGCTTTTGGCAGGCCACTTGCATGACCCATGCGTCGCCCCCCCCCCCCCCCCCCCCCCCCCCCGCTCGGGCGACTCGGGTGGCACCCCAACCCTAGCCGCCGCCAAGGCCTAACTCATCTTCCTGCCTTCCTCCCACCACCGTCGGAGGACGCCGGCGGCGGTGGCGGGGGCCCTTCCTCCCTACCGCGTCTCAGGGTGGCGGGGCCCCAACACGCGTGGAGGTGTGGCTGATCTAGAAGCGGTGGCGATGGCTTCGATGACGGCGTCGGTGGTCGGTCCTACCTCGGGCCACAGGCGGCTGCATGCGATGGCTGGCCTGGATTGGGCGGCGGCGTGATGCGGTCTTCGTCGGCACGTCATCTGGCTTTAGATCGGCAACGACGTCGAGGGCCTGGTGGACTACTCGGCGGCACCTCTGGCAGATCTGTTCTAGCCGGTGTAGCCAGTGGTGGTGGTCATCTTCTTCGTCGGAGGTGGCCGGCCAGAGGCTCGAGATCCATCATCTAGTCCCAGTTGCGAGCTGGGAGACATGGTTGCCGGTGAAAATCGAGCCGACGATAGGCTATTGCGGAGTTCTACGCCATTACCTTGATGAAGGCGTCGTCGTGTAACTACTGTCGACCCACTCGTGCTGCTTCAAGGGAAACCGTAGGATCTGGTGATCAGACGATGGCGGCATTACGATGACGTTTCTCTCATGGGAGCATAGTTTGTGGAGCAGCGCTGGAAGTCGGAGGTAGGAGGTGGAGCGGCTTCGTCTTGCATGGATCTTCAATGGAGATGTCAAGTCATGCCTGACAGACAGGTCCTACGCTTTGTTATCCCTGGTCGGCAGGTGCTACACACGACAGATCGTCCAAAGACTTCAAATTGTGTCGGCTGGTCGTACTTGGCAGCATGGTACTAAGGTGTATCGGTGGCAACTGCGACGTGCTCAGCTGTTTGCGCACAGGGAGGTGCTGCCATCGGGCGCCGTGGTGGCGTCGACGACAGCTAGACCGAGCAAGGTTAATGCGTCAGTACATATCTAAAGATGGAGCGGTGGCAATTGGCGATGGTTGCCTCTGAGAGCGCGTCATACCAGTGTGTGCCCCAGACCCGGCAAGTGGCTAGGTTGGGGCCTCAGGTCTTATATGTTAGGCTTGGTTTCGAGGTCTGTGGTATTAGGCCCGGACTACCAGCATCCCTTCATCAACTGGATAGGAGTAGCGACACATGTTGCCTAGATGGTGGCTTCAGACTTACTGTAGTATTTCTTTATAAGGTCTTTTGTGAATAATTAATAAAGTGGCTACATGCATCGCCCAGATGCAGAGGCCGGGGGTCTTCCTCCTTTTCTAAAAAATGGAAAACTAGGCAAAACCACTAACGAGGCACCGACGTGTCTGCGGAACCATACACGGGCTGAACACGGGTAGGACGGGTCCTGGAAAAAAATGTCCCATACACCATGGAAACCGGGCCAAAACTGGCTAATGAACGATAGGAAATGGTGCCATGGCAGCGAAAACATGTCCCATGGCAAAAAAAAGTTGCCACGGCCGCGTTTCAAAACAGTGTACCCCTCCTTCACAAACAGAAGGGCAGAGGTCACAAGGGGGCTAAAACCCTCGGGTATAGTAGGGAGGAGGGGTCCTCCCGGTCGCGCATAGGGAACTCGGTTGGTTTTCCGTAGGAAAAACACCCGTTTTTTCCGTAGCCCAATTCGTTCCCGATGTTGCCTCGGATGTCTGTCGTTATGCCAACACGAAGATGTTGGCCGGTCCTGTGTAGAAACTGTTGCCCCACGTGGGCAACATCATCGATGTCACGGTCCCTTGTATGTCTGACGTGAAATTCTGACCCAACAGCCGAACGTGGCTTGGGAAACAGGAAATTTGCCCGTTTCGTGCACAATAAGACCTACTAGACAACGTTGCACCAACGTCCCTATAAAGTCGCCTTCGAAAAATTGTTGCCCCTGTGATTTGGCCTTGCACGATGCCTTCGTGCAAGTGATCCTCCCGTGATCTGCATGGGCGGAGGCTTGGTTGGCTTGACCGCTTATTGGCTACTAAGCGCACGAGCAGCTTTGGACCTGTGTCTCCGGGTAGATTCCCCATTGTACTATGGTCAAGTACCGGTGCCGTGTCCCGTCAATCATGTGGCTTCAAATTGCTGAATTAAGAGTGCTTGCGTGCTAGTACCCGACCTACGGGAAGTGGTGCATTGTATAATTGTTGCCTCGCGGCGGACACCCTCGATCTGGGTGTGCCGCTGCAGCCGAATAACACTTGCAATGTTGCCTCGTGGCACTGGCACGTAACGTGCCTACTGCTATCAAGGAAACCTCGCTCCCGCTGTTGGTCTCGGGTGCTGCTCACGATAAAGGCTCATGGCCCTTTCGGTTGCCTCAACCCGACCCAATTCTATCCGAACTGAGAACAACCGAAACAAGAGTTGCCTCTACCTCTCCACAATTACGTGGTAGGATACACAACTCTCTGTGCCGATCCTCAAGGGGGATGAGCTATGCCGCTCAATAGCGACAACCGTCTCGGTTGTTGCCTCTGCATTTCCACGCAAGTGAAAGGGCAGGACGAAAGCCGACGCTAGGGTCACCGAGGACGTGCTACCTGGTTGATCCTGCCAGTAGTCATATGCTTGTCTCAAAGATTAAGCCATGCATGTGCAAGTTGTTGGGAAACATAGCATGCAATTTCAAAAAAATTCCTACGCTCACGCAAGATCTATCTAGGAGATGCATAGCAATGAGAGGGGGAAAGTGTGTCTATGTACCCTCGTAGAACGAAAGTGGAAGCGTTTGTTAACGCGGTTGATGTAGTCAAACTTCTTCTCATTCCGACCGATCAAGCACCGAACGTATGGCACCTCTGAGTTCTACACATGTTCAGCTCGATGACGTCCCTGGAACTCTTGATCCAGCAAAGTGTTGAGGGAGAGTTGCGTCAGCACGACGGTGTGGTGACGGTGATGGTGAAGTGATCCGCGCAGGGCTTCGCCTAAGCAATGCGTGAATATGACCGGAGGCGTAAACTGTGGAGGGGGCACCGCACACGGCTAGGAATAGTTGATGTGTGTTCTAGGCGCCCCCTCCCCACGTATATAAAGGAGGGAGGGGGAGAGAGGAAGCCCTAGGCGCGCCCAAATAGGAGGAATCCTACTTGGGCTCCTAGTCCAAGTCGGCCTCCCCCCTTTCCGTTTACCGGAAGGGGGGAAGGGAAGAGAGGGGGGAGGAAGGAAAGAGGGGGGCGCCGCCCCCTCCTACTCCAATTCGGCCTCCTTCCTTGGGGGGCACCCCTTGTGGGCTGGTGTGCTCCCCTCCTATGGCCCATATCTTCCCCCGGGGGATTCCGGTAACCCCCCCCCCCCCCCCCCATACTCTGATATGTACCCGATACATTCCGGAACACTTCCGGCGTCCGAATACTATCATCCAATATATCAATCTTTACCTCTCGACTATTTAGAGACTCCTCGTCATGTCCATGATCTCATCCAGGACCCCAAACAACATTCTGTCACCAAATCAAATAACTCATATAATACAAAATCGTTATTGAACATTTTTTTTAAACTTCGGTCATTTTATTGAATCAAAAAACTGTTACATCGTCCACCAAGCCTTTTACAATGAAAGCCGGCGGTTCCTCCACCCAAAGCGATGGGGAAGGCCTCGCCAACCTAGCTAACTCATGAGATACAGAATTTGCCTCTCTCGGGCAATGGACAAAAGTGACCGAAGCGTATCCTATGATGAGAACCAAACAATCCGAGTAAATCGCCGCTGCACCTGAAGCCGTAAAGCCTCCATTATTCATAGTATTGATCACCTCAAGGCAGTCCGACTCCACCACAAGTTTGCTTATCCCCAGCTGCTGCGCCAGAAGTAAACCATGTCATAAAGCATATGCTTCCGCCGTCCCTGCATCTGCGACATGCTCAAGCTGTTCGTTCGACACCGCAATAAACGCACCTTTATAATCTCGCAGCACAGCACCCACAGCTCCTTGGAGAGAGTGAGCTTTGAACGATGCATCTACATTTACCTTCACAAAACCTTCACAAGGCTTCGTCCACCCATCTTTCCTTGGTTCTGCCCTTCTCTTCATGGCCTTCAGATAATTATTGGTTAGCGCCGCGATTGCTAACGCTGACCGAGCCGGGGTTTGCACATCTTTGCCATGGACGTGTTGTCGTCGTTCCCACCATATATACCAAATTCCCACAAGGATGAGAGCTTGAGAAGTAGCATGCGATATCGAACTCCGCCGAGCCGGAGCACATAATATATAGTCCAACTCTGCTGCTCCCGCCCTATCGGTCGAGCAAGCTTCTTCTATAAATCGATCCAGCTTCTGGCATCTCCAAATCTCAGCTGCCCTAGTGCAAGTAAATAGTGAGTGCATAATGTCTTCACATCCACCCACACACATAGGACAACTATCCGCCGTGCCAATGTGCCGATTCACCAGGACCCCATAACAAGGAATGAATCCATGCAGGACCTTCCATGCGTGGATCTTGATCTTTGCTGGTACTTGGAAACTCCAAAGATTTGCCCAAACCGGGTGACGTTGAGATGGTTGCCCCTCTGTTCTTTCGTACCAGTGCGCAAACTGGTGTTCCCATTCAACATAATAAGCTGATCTTACTGAAAAAATACGGTTCTTTGTGAACCTCCAAGCCACAAAGTCTTCCATCATACCATTCGGTGCCAGTGGTATTGATAAGATCCGGTGGGCATCCACCGGCCAAAACACACTATGTATCAACTCCTGATCCCATAGGCCGGTGGCAGGATCGATTAGTTCAGATACCTTAGACAGCAAGGTCGAACCTCGTGGAGTAATTACACGACCGTCAGCACTAGATTGAATCCACGAGTCAGACCAAATATTCACTTGTGAGCCATCTCCAATACGCCATATTGCACCTCTCTTGAATGTGTTAATCCCAGCACAAATACTCTGCCACGTATACAAGATCCCGCTCTTCATTTTAGCATCTAATAATTTTCCATTTGGTGTAATATTTTGCCCTCAGAATCTGTGCACAAAGAGAGTCAGGGTTTAACAGCCTCCATACTTGTTTGGCAAGTAAAGCAAGATTGAAACTATGTAAGTCCCTGAATCCCAGCCCTCCTCTATCCTTAGGCACACATAGTTTCCACCATGCCGCCCAATGTATGCGCTTATGCTTGTCATCGTCACCCCACCAGTACTTTGATATTGCATCCGTCATTCCTTTGCAAACTTTCTTTGTAATTTTGAACACAGACATCGCAAATACCGGCATAGCTTGAGCAACAGCCTTAATAAGCGTTTCCTTGCCACCAGAGGAAAGCAACTTCTCCTTCCATCCAATAACCAATTGATTTATTCTGTCAATCAGATACTCAAAGGAATCACTTCTATCAACACCTACCATCGCAGGTAGTATCAGTCAGAGCTTCATTGGCAATATTTAGGTGCTGACATATTACAACCTTCTCCTGCACTGGCGTGTTCTCGCTGAAAAAAATACTAGACTTTGCATCACTGACCAGTTGGCCTGAGCTCGCACAGTAGTCATCAAGCACCCTTCGAAGACATGCCGTGTTGTGGCCATCCGCTTTCATTAAGATTAAGGAATCATCAGCGAAAAGCAAATGGGAAATTTGCGGAGCCTCCCTACATACGTTGACCCCAATGAGCGATCCATTATTTTCCTCCTCTTTGAGCATACAGGATAGCGCCTTCGCGCATATTAAAAACAGGTAAGGTGACAACGGATCCCCTTGTCGAAGCCCTCGAGTGGGTGAAAAAACCTCAGTGCAGCAGGAATTATATCACACATTATAAGACTCTGAGGACACACACTCCATGATCAAGGAGATCCATTGCTCCGCAAACCCAAGTCTCTGCATCATTCTCCTCAGAAAACACCATTCAACTCGATCATATGCCTTGTGCATTTCGATCTTCACTGCACATAATCCAGACTTTCCTTTCTTCCTCTTGATTGTGTTGACACACTCATAAGCAATCAAAATGTTATCTGTGATCAATCTCCCAGGCACGAAGGCGCTCTGAGTAGGACTAATGATCTCCGGGAGAATCAGCTTGAGCCGATTAGCAAGCATCTTCGAGATGATTTTATACACTATGTTGCATAAACTAATCGGCCTGAACTGCGTGATGCTAGTGGGACTTTCTACTTTCGGTATCAACACAATGGTTGTACTGTTCCATCCCTCTGGAATTTTTCTTGAGTTGATCGCCTCTAAACCCTCCTTCACAAGATCATCCTTTAGCATACTCCAGAATCTCTTATAGAACGCCGCGTGCAATCCATCAGGCCCTGGTGCCTTAAAATCACCTATGTTAAACACCGCACGGCGCACATCCTCCTCCGTGAATGGAGCTAACAGTGCCTCATTCATTTGATTTGTCACCCTCGGATTCACCTTCTCAATAACAGCCTCATTAGGGGCCTGAACCTGGGAAGAAAACAGTGTTGCAAAATAATTTTTAATGATGTCATCCATCTCCTGTTGTCCTTCATGCATAACCCCATGTTCATCCATTAAACCCTTGATCGTATTCCTCTTCTTCCTTGCCGAAGCGTACAAATGGAAAAAATTTGTATTACGGTCACCGTGCTTCAGCCAATTAGCTCTTCCTCTTTGCGCCCATTCAATCTCTTCCTGCTCCATCAAGTTTTCAATAATTAAAAGTATTTCTTTCTGTCTATCAATCGCTGCGTCCGTAGCTGGCCCTCTTCTCAGATTCTCTAACTCCTTCTTCAATTTCGCCATTCTCTTCTGTGGCCTTTTTAGTACTTCGTTGTCCCACTTATGCAGATCATTATGGACTGAGTCTACTTTTTGTTTGAACGGTCCAAGGCCTAGCAGCGACGCTTTCATCCAAGCCGTTCGTACCACCTCCTCGATTGTTTCCTCCTTGAGCCATCTCCCCTCAAATCTCCTCACCGAACTAGGGGACCGAATCGCCTCTGCATATAATTCAGTGTTAATCACCAAAGGCCTGTGGTCAGACTTGGTCATTTCACCATTGATGACCCCTCCATTAGGGAAAAGTTGGCTCCATCTTGAGTTGCATACTGCTCTATCCAACCTCTCCTTGATCGCTCCTCTACTCCACGTATAGACGTCTCCCATCGCTCCCATATCTTCAAGTTCACAATCAGATAAAGCATCTCTAAATGCCTGCATGGTTCTTTGCTCTCTAGCTGCTCCACCTTCCTTCTCATGCATGAATAAAATTTCATTAAAATCCCCAAATGCTATCCACGGTTCATCTCTCATTTGGTGCAGTCTCCGTAGGTACTCCCATGATTTATGCTTGTTCTCCCTCGCCGGCTCCCCATAGAAGCCGGTGCATCTCCATTTCCTTCCATCATCTATGGTTACATCAATAAAGTTTGCAGTTACACCATGATCGGTGACAGACACTCCATTCCTCCACATCATTAATAATCCTCCCGCCCTCCCATCACTCGGGTCAACCAGCCTCTCCTGGAACCCTAGCTTCCTCATCAACCGTTCGGCCCTTGCGTCAGATAGATGCGTTTCCGAAAGAAATAACACATCTGGTTTATGGCACTTCTGAACATCCAGGAGTGCTCTAACTGCCCGGGACTGACGCATCCCGCGGCAGTTCCACCCTAAGAGAATCATTGGGCCTGGCGGTCCTCCTGCTGGGAGGCTGCCAATGTTGCCAAGTCCATATCTGTCGACTCATCAGCTTTACACCTTTTAGGGTCTTGTGATGTGCTGTCATGTTCTTCCCTTCCCTCCTTCGTTTCTACCTCCCTTCCCGCCTCTACTCCATCCTTTCCTTTTCCCTGCGTCAGTGCCAGCTGATTCCCTTTCCCATTCTCCTCAAACTCCAGTCTTCTCTTCAGAGCACTCGAAGTTTGTGAGTGGACATCATTTGATTTCAAGGGACTACTAGCCGAACTGCTTAACTCATCATTTTCCTTCCTTAGTCCACTGGGATCTGTTCCTGCCGCAAAACCCCCTCTACCTCCTCCTCCCATTCTGCCTCCTCCTCCTCTGCCATATGAGCCAGCCTGCCCAATTTGATCCTCCCTTCTGAACTCCGGCGCAATCAGCGTTATGGGGTAAATAATAGCAGACTCCTCATGAACCCCATTCCCATATTCCTTTGCCACATGACTTACAAACCCGCAAACTCCACAAAACCATGGCATCTTTTCATATTCAAAGTCAAAATACACTTTCTTCATCCTGAGCGTCAAACTAGCACATCTAGTGAGGGGCTTTCGTACGTCCAAAGTTACGCGTACTCTAATGCCCCCACCTTGGCCCTTAACAGATCGTTCATCAACTCTTTCCACAATCCCTGCCTTCCTTGCTAGCTGACGAGCTATATTTGCACTCCTCATCTTCTCTTTCAAACCCATCACCCTCACCCAGACTTGGTAGGTATTTAACTCTACCTCGCTTGGTTCTGACCATCCATCATATGGAGCAAGCAGCACTGGACAATTCCGAAAGATCCACGGTCCTTCAAGCATAACCCTCTCCCAGTCCGCCAAGCATGCGATCTGTAGGGAGAACAAGTTGTCTTCTATAGCTCTGAACTCTACTTCCTGTGCAAGATTCCATGCTGATCTCATCGTTCCATAGAAATCCCCATGACTGAATTTTCTTGAGGTATGCACTCGGGCTAGCACCATGAACTCTGCATCCTTCTCTAGTTCCTCCATGTCTTCCTCCAAGATCACATCTTCCTCTTCTTCTTCCCTAAGATTCAGATACTTCAACTTCTCATCTAGTGATTCCTCCCGATTTAATTTGCTCCCTCCCGTAGCCTCATCCGCCTCCACCACCGCTATCCCCCTGCTTCCCCAGCTATCCTTCCTCCGCCACCATCAATTCTCGAGCCAGATGAGTTTGCCTTCGTCATCGCACCTCCCCTCCCTAGGGTTTGGTTCATCCCCTAGATGATCTCCTATGCAGATGCCAATCACCTCTCCTGAAGACAGGATCTGAATCCGATCCGAACTCACGGAGGGGACGTGATCTCCTTGGCCGCCGCCGCGGAGAGAGAAAACCCTAGACGGGTACTACCGACATTATCGTTATTTAACGTTAAGCGTGTGAACCCTATGGGTTATGACCGAGACACCTCTCCGGTCAATAACCAATAGCGAAACCTGGATGATCATATTGGTTCCTACATATTCTACGAAGATCTTTATCGGTCGAACCGTTATGACAACATACGTTATTCCCTTTGTCATCGGTATATTACTTGCCCGAGATTCGGTCGTCGGTATCTTTATACCTAGTTCAATCTCGTTACTAGCAAGCCTTTTCACTCGTCCCGTAATGCATCATGCCGCAACTAACTCATTAGTTACATTGCTTGCAAGGCTTCTCATGATGTGCACTACCGAGAGGGCCCAGAGATACCTCTCCTATACTTGGAGTGAGAAATCCTAATCTCGATCTATGCCAACCCAACAAACACCTTCGGAGATACCCGTAGAGCATCTTTATAATCACCCAGTTACGTTGTGACGTTTGATAGCACAAAAGGCATTCCTCCGGTATCCGGGAGTTGCATAATCTCATAGTCGGAGGAATATGTATTTGACATGAAGAAAGCAATAGCAATAAAACTTTACGATCATTGTGCTAAGCTAACGGATGGGTCTTGTCCATCACATATTCTCCTAATGATGTGATCTCGTTCATCAAATGACAACGCGTGTCTATGGCTAGGAAACTTAACCATCTTTGATTAACGAGCTAGTCAAGTAGAGGCATACTAGCTAGGGACACGGTGTTTTGTCTATTTATCTACACATGTATCAAGTTTTTGGTTAATACAATTCTAGCATTAATAATAAACATTTATCATGAATAAGGAAATATAAATAACAACTTTATTATTGCCTCTACGGCATATTTCCTTCACAAGTATGAACCAATTTGAACTGTGAAACTGCGAATGGCTAATTAAATCATTTATAATTTGTTTGATAGTACATTCTACTCGGATAACCGTAGTAATTCTATAGCTAATATATGCAACAAACCCCGACTTATGGGAGGGGCGCATTTATTTGATAAAAGGTTGACGCGGGCTTTGCTCGCTAATCTGATGATTCATGATAACTCGACGAATCACATGGCCTTCATGCCGGCGACACATCATTCAAATTTCTGCCCTATCAACTTATCCTACCATGGTGATGACGGGTGATGGAGAATTAGGGTTCGATTCCAGAGAGGGAGCCTGAGAAACAGCTACCACATCCAAGGAAGGTAGCAGGTGCACAAATTTACCAAATATTGACACGGGGAGGTAGTGACAATAAATAACAATACCAAACGCATTATTGTCTGCTAATTAGAATGAGTGCAATCTAAATCCCTTAAACAATGATCCATTGAAGGGCAAGTTTGGTGCTAGCAGTCGCGGTAATTCCAGCTTCATTAGCGTATATTTAAGTTGTTGTAGTTAAAAAGCTCATAGTTGGACCTTGGGTCGGGTTGACCGGCATCACGCTCCTAGCCTTAATTGTCGGGTCATGTTTCCTACATCGTTACTTTGAAGAAATTAGAGTGATCGAAGCAATCCATCGCTCTGAAACTTAAAGGAATTGACGGAAGGGCACCACCAGGAGTGGAGCTTGCGGCTTAATTTGACTCAACACGGGGAAACTTACTAGGTCCAGACATAGCAATTATTGACAGACTAAGAGCTCTTTATTGATTCTATGGGTGGTGGTGCATGGCCGTTCTTAGTTGGTGGAGCGATTTTTCTGCTTAATTTTGTTAACGAACGAGACCTCGGCCTGTTAACTAGCTATGTGGAGCCATCCCTCCGCTGGTAGCTTCTTAGAGGGACTATCTCCGTTTAGGCGATGAAAGTTTGAGGCAATACCAGGTATGTGATGCCCTTAGATATTCTGAGCCGCACGCGCGCTACACTGATGTATTCAACGAGTATATAGCCTTGGCCGATAGGCCCGGGTAATATTGGGAAATTTCATTGTGATGGGGATAGATCATCGCAATTGTTGTCTTCAACAAGGAATGCCTAGTAAGCACGAGTCATCAGCTTGCATTGACTACGTCCCTTCCCTTTGTACACATCGCATGTCGCTCTCACCGATTGAATGGCCCAGTGAAGTGTTCGGATCGCGGCGACCTGGGTGGTTCGCCGCCCCAGACGTCGCGAGAAGTCCATTAAACCTTATCATTTAGAGGAAGGATAAGTTGTAACAAGGTTTCCGTAGGTCAACCTGCGGAAGGATCATTGTCTTGACCCTGACCAAAATAGACTGCGCACGCATCATCCAATCCACCGGCAACGGCATTGTCCGTCGCTCAACCAAGTCCCCGACCACCTCCCCTCCTCTGAGTGGGTGGGGGCTCGGGGTAAAAGAACCCACAGCGCCGAAGGTGTCAAGGAACACTATGCCTAACCCGAGGGATGGCTAGCTTGCTAGTTGTCCCCCGTTTTGCGAAGCTATTTAATCCACACGACTCTCAACAATGGATATCTCGGCTCTCGCATCGATGAAGAACATAGCGAAATGTGATACCTGGTGTGGATTGCATAATCTCGCGAACCATTGAATCTTTGAATGAAAGTTGCGCCCGAGGCCACTCAGCCAAGGGCATGCCTTCCTGGGCGTCACGTCACCGGTAATCAGGATACGACATCTGGTCCCTCGTCTCGCAAGGGGCGGTGGACCGAATAGCGGGCTGCCGGCGTACCGCGCCGAACACGGCGCATGGTGGGCATCATCGCTTTATCCACACAGTGCATCCGACGCATAGCCAGCATGATGGCCTCAAAACAACCCAGCAAACGAAGCGCACGTCGCTTGACCGCGACCTATGTCAGGCGGGACTACCGTGAGTTTAAGCATATAAATAAGCGGAGGAGAAGAAACTTACAAGAATTCCCCTAGTAACGACGAGTGAACTGGGAATATCCCAGCTTGAGAATTGGGCAACTGTGTCATTTGAATTGTAGTCTGGAGAGGTGTCCTCAGTGACAGATCGGGCCCAAGTACCCTGGAAAGGGGCACCTGGGAGGGTGAGAGCCCCGTCCAGCCCGGACCCTGTCGCCCACGAGGTGTCGTCAACGAGTTGGGTTGTTTGGGAATGTAGGCCAAATCAGGCGATAGACTCTGTCCAAGGCTAAATACAGGCAAGAGACCAATAGCGAACAAGTACCATGATGGAAAGATGAAAAGGACTTTGAAAAGGAGTCAAAGAGTGCTTGAAATTGCAGGGAGAGAAGCGGATAGGGTCGGTGATGCGCCCCAGCCGTATGCGGAATGACTCTTGTTGGTCCGCTACTCGGCTCAGGGTGTGGACTATTGTCGGCTGCGCCGGCAGCCAAAGCCCAGGGGCCCTAGGTGCCCCAGGTGGCCATCATCGGCACGGCCGGTACCCGTGCATCAAAAAGCGTGTACCTCGGGCAATGTGCTGTAACAGTCTGTGGGCCCCCCAATCCGACCCGTCTTGAAACACAGACCAAGGAGTCTGACATTCATGCAAGTCGACGGGTTCTGAAACCTGGGATCCGCAAGGAAGCTGACAAGCGGGAGGACCACACGGGCCACACTGCTGGCTGACCCTGATCTTATGTGAAGGGTTCAAGTTGGAGCACGCTTGTCGGGAGCCGAAAGATGGTGAGCTATGCCTAGGCGGGGCGAAGCCAGAGGAAACTCTGGTGGAGGTTCGAAGCGATACTAACATGCAAATTGCTCATCTGACTTGGGTATAGGGGCGAAAGACTAATCAAACCATCTAGTAGCTGGTTCCCTTTGAAGTTTCCCCTCTGGATATTTGGAGCCCGTCACGAGTTCTATCAGGTAAAGCCAATGATTAGAGGCACTGGGGACGCAATGTCCTCGACCTATTCTCAAACTTTAAATAGGTAGGATGACACGACTGCTTCGGTGAGCCGTGCCACGGAATCAGGTGCTCCAAGTGGGCCATTTTTGGTAAGCATAACTGGTGATGCAGGATGAACCGGAAGTTGGGTTACAGTGCCTGCGTGCTAACCTAGAACCCACAAAGGGTGTTGGTCGATTAAGACAGCAGGACGGTGGTCATGGAGGTCGAAATCTGCTAATGAGTTTGTAACAACTCGCCTGCCGAATCAACTAGCCCCGTAAATGGATGGTGTTGAAGCGCACGACCCACACCTGGCCATCTGGGTGAGCGCCATGCCCCAATGAGTAGGAGGGCACGATGGCCGCTGCAAAACCCGGGGCGCGAGCCCATGCGGAGCAGCCTTCGGTGCAGATCATGCTGGTAGTAGCAAATATTCAAATGAGAATATTGAAGGATGAAGAGGAGAAAGGTTCCATGTGAACGACAGTTGAACATGGATAAGCCAATCCTAAGGGACGGGGTAACCCCGGAAGATAGCGCGATCACGTGCATCCCCCAGAAGGGAATTGGATTAAGATTTCCTGAGCCGGGATGTGGCGGTTGACGGCGACGTTAGGAAGTCGGAAAATGTCGGTCGGGGACTCGGGAAGAGTTATCCTTTCTGCTTAACGCCCTGCCAACCCTAGAAATGGTTCAGCCGAAGGTAGGGTGATGGATTCATGTACCTAGGGTAGGGTCATAGGCCTGACCTAAACGTCCTACCCAGGGGCACTCTTAGAAGAAATCATCTTCCAGTCGACCAAAGAGGAACCCACTCGACTGACTGGAAGGACTCGACCATGGAAGACTCACTCGACCATGAAGATACACTCGACCACCAGAAGGTCAGAAGGCACTCTGCAACGCAACGGCTTGTAATTGAATAGACTTAATGATAGTTAAGGCACTTTATGAGGGGCGTTACCAGTAACGCCCCAGGCTTAATGTACTTTAACCTCTCCATTATGTGGGCTGGCTGGGGTCCTGGCGCACTCTATATAAGCCACCCCCCTCCACAGATAGGGGGGTTCGCACTCTTGTAATACCTACACTCATAATCCACTCGACCGCCTCAGGGCTCCGAGACGTAGGGCTTTTACTTCTTCCGAGAAGGGCCTGAACTCGTACATCGCTTGTGTTCACAACCTCTCCATAGTTAGGACCTTGCCTCTCCTTACCTACCCCCCCACTCTACTGTCAGACTTAGAACCACGACAGTTGGCGCCCACCGTGGGGCAGGTGTTCTAACGATTTGTGGAGAAGTTGCGGTACTTCCGAGTATTTTCATCATGATGACTGCTGGAGTTTTGGTTGAGGGGCGCGAGATCCGTCTCGGGCCCTCACCTTTGTCGCCGACGACTCCGCGTGGCTCCAGGAGGCTCCACTCGACATCGAGGCGCTCCCCGTCCGCGGGGCGACGCACTTTCGCGCATGTGTCCGCGGCGTTCTGCTGCGGCAACCTTCGACCCCGTATCGGTCGACCCCTTTATCGGTCACCCGCCCGGTCTCCGGCCAGCGCAAGCGCTCTGGTCGGTCGAGACTCCAGCGGTGGGTGAAGCACGCGGTGGCTCGCCAGACAGCCATCGCCCAGGTCGCGGCAATTGAGCCCGACGAGTCCCTCTACGGCCTGTTCGATCTGTCGACTGGCTCCATAGAGACTGCATCCGAATGCGATAGCAGTGATCCAGCGGCGGAGATCCTCATGGTCGACGGCCCTCGCAGTCCTCCCGGCTTCGCCCATGGCGGTGGAGCTGCCGGGGGAGGTGACCCCGTACAAGAGCACGAAGAGTACCAGCCCGAGACACTCGACTCTCTGCAGAGCGAAGAGCTTCGCCGCAGGAACATGGATGCCCTGCATACTCCCATCGCCGGAGAAACCCCCGAGGCTCGCGCCTTGGAGGAAGCACGTTTGGCCAACGTGGCTGAACGCGCTCGCTTGGAGAATCTTCAGCGAGCACTCGACGAGCGTGCGCGGCAACGAATCCCCGAAGCCAGTCGACTCTTCCCACCGACTCAGGTATACCGCACGCCAATTCAGAATTTAGCAGCTGCAACTCGTATAGCAGAGTCCATCCAGCCGTCCCAGTCGGAAGCTGGAAGAGGCTTACAGCAGATCAGAGATTTACTCCGAGCAGCAGGAGACCAGAACTCAGCCGTGTCGCAGTCGCGCAACAGAATTCACAGTCGATCCGTCGCTGCGAATACTGTCCAGTTGGCTCACAGCCCCAGATCGCCTCCGCGGCGAGAAGGGCGCGACAACCGGCGAGAGCAGTACGGAGACCGATTCGACCGGGATGATAGACGTCGAGTACCTGTTTCCCCTCCGAGGGAAGGGTCGTACGCTCCTCGGCAGCAAGAAGACAGACGTCAGTTCAGTACAGGGCGAAGAGTTCCAGTCGACCCCAGGGAACCAGGCTTTGACGCGCGATCCATTATCGTGCAAGGCTTGGTCGACCGGAATAGAGCCCATCGAGGCGGACCCGAGAGAGATGCACCCACCAGCAGTCGAGTGCATGTTTCTGGTCCAGAGTGTTTTAGCAGGGCTATCAGAGCCGCGGTAATCCCTCCCAATTTCAGATTGGCAACAGGAGTCAGCAAGTTCACCGGAGAATCCAAGCCTGAAACTTGGCTTGAAGATTACCGAGTGGTTGTTCAGATTGGTGGCGGGAATGATGAAGTGGCCATGAAACACTTGCCCCTCATGTTGGAAGGTTCTGCCAGAGCATGGCTGAATCAGTTACCTCCTAGCAGTATATATACTTGGGAAGATTTGTCCCGAGTGTTCGTCAGGACTTTTGAAGGGACTTGCAAGTGACCGGCTGGTTTGACAGAGCTGCAAGTTTGTGTGCAGAAGACCAATGAAACTCTCCGAGAGTACATTCAGAGGTGGATTACTTTGCACCATACTGTGGAAAATGTGTCCGACCATCAGGCAGTTTGCGCCTTCAAAGATGGCGTCAAAAACAGAGAATTGAGTTTGAAGTTTGGTCGAACCGGCGACATGACCCTGAGTCGAATGATGGAGATTGCTACCAAGTACGCCAACGGCGAGGAAGAGGACCGACTCCGAAGCGGCAAATACAAGCCAAGTCAGTCGGAGAAGGGAAATTCCAGTCGGAAGCAGAAGCGGAAAGCCAAGCCAGCAGCTCCTGGAGAGGCCCTGGCCGTGACTCAGGGGAAGTTCAAGGGGAAGCCGAAAGGATCCTGGAATCCTAAGAAAGTAAAAGATAAAGAAGGCAATGACGTGATGGATATGCCATGCCATATTCACACGAAGAAAGATGAAGAGGGCAACATCATTTACCCAAAGCACACCACTCACCAGTGTCGACTCCTGATCCAGCAGTTTCAGGGAAAACAGTCTAAGGACAAGGAGAAGGAGCCAGACAAGGCCGGAGACAAAGAGGACAGTGAGGAAGAATATCCGCATGTCAACTCCACTCTGATGATCTTCGCGGATGTGGAAAGCAAAAGTCGACTGAAAGTCATTAACCGTGAGGTGAACATGGTTGCCCCAGTAAAGCCAAGTTATGTGAAGTGGTCCCAAACACCCATCACATTCGACCAATCTGATCATCCGACTCACATTGCCACCCCTGGGCGGCAAGCGTTGGTGGTCGATCCAATTGTCGAAGGCACTCGACTGACGAAAGTACTGATGGATGGTGGTAGTGGGCTGAATTTGTTATATGCGGATACATTGAAAGGGATGGGCATTCCGATGTCCCGACTGAGCACCAGCAATATGAGTTTCCACGGAGTCATACCAGGGAAGAAGGCCAACTCACTCGTCCAAATAGCCCTGGACGTAGTTTTTGGTGATTCCAAGCACTTTCGCAAGAAAAAGTTGACCTTTGAGGTTGTGGATTTTCAGAGTGCATACCACGCCATTTTGGGGAGGCCAGCCTACGCACGATTCATGGGTCGACCATGCTACGTGTATCTCAAACTGAAAATGCCAGGCCCCAAGGGAGTGATCACTGTCACTGGCGATCGGAAGAAGGCAGAAGAGTGCTTTCAGAAGGGCTCAAAGATTGCCGACTCCCAAGTGACAGCGGTCGAATTCGACGAATACAAGCAAAACGCAGATCCGAGTGATTTGTTACGATCCAAGAAGCCAGCCACAGAGTCTACATTTCAGTCGTCTGGTGAGACGAAGCCAGTCCATATTCACCCGACTGATCCCAATGCAGCCCCGACCCACATCTCCACAACACTCGACCCGAAATAGGAAGAAGCGCTCATCCAGTTCCTCCGTGAGAACTGGGACATTTTCGCATGGAAGCCAGCTGACATGCCAGGTGTTCCCAGGGGACTGGCTGAGCATCGCCTCCGAGTCAACAAGTCAGCAAAACCAGTCAAAGAGCATCTTCGGCGGTCCGCCGTCCAGAAGAGAAAAGCTATTGGTGAAGAAGTGGCTCGACTGTTGGCGGCGGGATTCATCCGAGAGATATTTCACTCCGAGTGGCTTGCTAATGTCGTCATGGTTCCCAAGAAGGACAACTCGCTCCGCATGTGCATTGATTTTAAGCACATCAATCGGGCCTGCCCGAAGGATCATTTTCCGCTCCCCCGCATAGATCAAATTGTTGACTCGACCGCGGGATGTGAGAGATTGTCTTTTCTAGATGCATATTCCGGGTATCATCAGATCCGTCTGTATGGACCCGATGAAATAAAAACAGCTTTCATCACTCCATTCGGGTGCTTCTGCTATATCACCATGCCATTCGGCCTCAAGAATGCCGGAGCCACATTTATGCGAATGATTCAGAAGTGTCTTCTCACTCAAATCAGTCGGAATGTGGAAGCGTATATGGATGATATCGTCGTTAAGTCGCGAAAAGGTTCCGACCTGCTTGCTGACCTCGCCGAAACATTTGCCAACCTCAGAAGGTACGATATCAAGCTCAATCCGTCAAAGTGCACGTTCGGAGTTCCTGGTGGCAAGTTACTCGGTTTTCTCGTTTCCGAACGAGGAATCGACGCTAATCCAGAGAAGATCGGCACTATTCTCCGAATGAAACGCCCTGTGCGAGTGCACGACGTCCAGAAGCTTACTGGATGCTTGGCCGCGTTAAGTCGATTCATCTCCCGACTCGGTGAGAAGGCATTGCCTCTTTACCGACTGATGAAGAAGGCCGACAAGTTCGAGTGGACTCCGGAAGCTGACGCAGCGTTTGCCGAGCTGAAAGCTCTGCTCTCCACCCAGCCGGTGCTTGCTGCTCCAATCAGCAAAGAGCCTCTGTTGCTCTATATCGCAGCCACAGGACAAGTCGTCAGTACAGTGCTTACGGTCGAGCGGGAAGAGGAAGGAAAAGCCTTCAAAGTTCAACGCCCGGTGTATTATTTGTCTGAAGTCTTGACTCCATCCAAGCAGCGATACCCGCATTATCAGAAGCTTGTGTATGGCATATACATGACCACGAAGAAGGTTGCTCACTATTTCTCTGATCATTCTATCACAGTCGTCAGCGACGCTCCTTTATCAGAGATTCTGCACAACAGAGACGCAACCGGTCGAGTGGCGAAATGGGCGATTGAACTTCTTCCCCTTGATATCAAATTCGAGGCAAAGAAAGCCATTAAGTCCCAGGCTATAGCGGATTTCCTTGCCGAGTGGATTGAACAACAGCAGCCGACTGAATTTCACTCGGAGCATTGGACCATGTTCTTTGACGGCTCCAAGATGCTGAATGGTTCTGGTGCTGGGGTTGTTCTGGTTTCCCCCAGAGGAGATAAGCTTAGGTATGTGCTCCAGATTCACTTTGATTCCTCCAACAATGAGGCAGAGTACGAGGCCCTCTTATATGGATTGTGCATGGCCATCTCACTCGGCGTCCGTCGCCTGATGGTCTATGGCGACTCAAATCTAGTGGTCAATCAAGTGATGAAGGAGTGGGACGTGAGAAGCCCAGCTATGACTGGATACTGCAATGCAGTGAGGAAGCTGGAAAAGAAGTTCGAGGGGTTGGAACTCCATCACATCCCCCGACTGAAAAATCAAGCAGCAGATGATCTGGTGAAGATAGGCTCCAAAAGAGAAGCCATTCCAAGTGGTGTGTTTTTGGAGCATATACGCACTCCGCCAGTTAAAGAAGATCCCTTCACAGAGGAAGCTCCATAGCCCAAGAGTGCCACAGACCCGACTGAGGTTGAGGTTCCGGCAGTGGTCGACTTGGTCATGGAAGTTTTAGTGGTCACTCCCGATTGGACAATTCCATACATCGCATATATTCTGAGAAAGGAACTCCCAGAGGATGAGGAAGAGGCTCGGCAGATCATCCGTCGATCCAAAGCCTTTACCGTTATCAAAGGGCAGTTGTATAGAGAAAGCCCGACGGGAGTCGGACAAAAATGCATAACGCCAGAAGAAGGTCGAGTCATACTCAATGACATCCACTCGGGGACCTGTGGTCACCATGCGTCCTCTCGGACCATTGTAGCCAAAGCATACCGAGCCGGATTTTACTGGCCAAGGGCAAATGAGATGGCGAAAGAAATAGTGGACAAGTGCGAAGGATGCCAGTTCTACTCCAATATGTCACACAAGCCTGCGTCAGCCCTGAAGACCATTCCACTCGTCTGGCCTTTCGCAGTATGGGGGTTGGACATGGTCGGTCCCTTGCGAACAGGTCGGAGCGGTTTCACGCATGTACTGGTAGCAGTCGACAAGTTCACCAAGTGGATTGAAGCTAAACCAATCAAAAGTCTTGACGCCGGTACTGCTGTTTCCTTCATCAGAGAGCTGACGTTCAGATATGGGGTCCCGCACAGCATTATCACGGATAATGGGTCGAATTTTGACTCGGAAGAATTCAAGGATTTCTGCAACGCCCAAGGCACACGAGTCGACTACGCTTCAGTCGCTCATCCACAGTCGAATGGACAGGCAGAACGAGCCAACGGATTAATCCTCAAGGGTCTGAAGCCCCGACTGATGCGAGATCTCAAGCATGCGGCTGGAGCTTGGGTTGACGAACTCCCTTCAGTGCTTTGGGGTTTGCGGACCACGCCTAATCGGTCGACCGGAAGAACTCCCTTCTTCCTGGTCTATGGAGCAGAAGCAGTCCTACCGAGTGATCTCCTTCACAATGCTCCCCGAATTGAACTTTACAATGAAGCAGAAGCTGAGCAAGCGCGTCAAGATGCAGTCGACCTCCTAGAAGAGGAAAGGGAGATGGCTCTGATCCGCTCGACCATCTACCAGCAAGACTTGCGTCGCCTTTACGCCAGAAATGTGAGAGGTCGAGCCTTCCAAGAGGGGGATCTGGTCCTTCGAGTGGATCAGCAGAAACAACATAAGCTTGCTCCCTCTTGGGAAGGGCCCTTCATCGTCACAAAGGTTCTTCACAACGGGGCATATCGCCTCTACAACGTCGAACACAATATCGAAGAGCCCCGAGCTTGGAATGCGGATCTGCTCCGCCCGTTTTACACTTAAAGTTTTTCACTCGGAAGAGTTGTAATAAAATACTTCTGTAGTTCATGGGCTTCGAAATAATAGTTTCATAATTCCTTCATAATTTTTGTCACTTTTTATTTTTGTCCAGTAAAATTTTCCCCCAGTGGGTGGCTTAGTCGCGAATCCGTTTCGCCTAAGTTTGTACAAATCCTACCGAGTGGTAAGCCAGACTTCCACTCGGAGGCTTAGCTGCGAATCCGCTTCGCCTAAGTTATAAAAATCCTACCGAGTGGTAAGCCAGACTTCCACTCGGAGGCTTAGCTGCAGCCCAGTGCTCGCCAAAGTTATAAAAATCCTACCGAGTGGTAAGCCAGACTTCCACTCGGAGGCTTAGCAGCAGTCCAGTACTCGCCTAAGATATAATAAATCCTACCGAGTGGCAAGCCAGACTTCCACTCGGGGGCTTAGCTGCAGCCCAGTGCTCGCCTAAGTAACTAAAAATCCTACTGAGTGGCAAGCCAGACTACCACTCAGAGGCTTAGCTGCAGTCCAAGTACTCGCCTAAGCACAGTGTACGCTCGCAAAGAGGACGAGGTGCAGGTCGATTGCGACCCTCTCCTCCGAGCTACACCATAAGTAACGTGTGTGCCCGCAAGGAGGACGAGGTGCAGGTCGATTGCGACCCTCTCCTCCGAGCTACACCATAAGTAACGTGTGTGCCCGCAAGGAGGACGAGGTGCAGGTCGACTGCGACCCTCTCCTCCGAGCTTCGCCACAAATACAATGGAAATCCTACCGAGTGAAGAGCAAACCTCTCACTCGGGGGCTTAGCTGCAGCCCAGCGCTCGCCTAAGATATAAAAAATCCTACCGAGTGAAGAGCAAACCTCTCACTCGGGGGCTTAGCTGCAGCCCAGCGCTCGCCTAAGATATAAAAAATCCTACCGAGTGAAGAGCAAACCTCTCACTCGGGGGCTTAGCTGCAGCCCAGCGCTCGCCTAAGATATAAAAAATCCTACCGAGTGAAGAGCAAACCTCTCACTCGGGGGCTTAGCAGCAGCCCAGCGCTCGCCTAAGATATAAGAAATCCTACCGAGTGAAGAGCAAACCTCTCACTCGGGGGCTTAGCTGCAGCACAGTGCCTGCCTAAGGAATAAGTCGACTGCAGTGGGCATCTTGCTGTGCACCTGCAAAGGGCAATTCAAGCCAAAAGCAATCACACCCAAGCATCCAATCCAAGTTTAGGTCGATACCTAAAGGAACCGAGAGTGCTCAGGCGCTAAGCCTATTAAGGTTTTATCGGTTACAATTCCACTCGGCATACCGAGGCAAATTCAAAGTGTAAGACTCAAGGAAAGTTTTTTACCCCTCCTGTGGAGGGCTGGAAGGAGCAACGAACTCGTCGAGGTCAATCCCATCTGCGATCCGTGTAGCAGCAGCGATGAAAGTCTCCATGAAGGACCTGAAGCTGTGTTTCTTGGTGTTGGCCACTCGGAGAGCCGCCAGCTTATCTTCTCGTGCATCCTTGCAATGGACTCGCGCCAGACACATGGCGACATCTGCGCCACACCGAGCCGAAGACTTCTTCCACTCCTGCACTCGGTCAGGGACGGCGTTCAGTCGAGCCATCAACGACTCGAGGTCATTTTGGAGTGTCGCCCCGGGCCAGAGCGTCGAGTCGATGCGGGACGTAGCAACCTTCAGCCTTGCGAGATAATCCACGACAGCGGCAACACGGGACTCCAGTCGGAAGACGTTCATGGCAACTTCATTATTCACCGGAGAATTGACAGGGTCAAGGTTCGTCTCCAACTGGCTAGTTTCTTCTTCAAAGTTGCGACAGAACTCTGCAAAGACAAAACCCCGAATCAAGAAAATAGTCGAATGGGAACATAACGGTTGGAAGAATTGGTCGAGTATAAAAGATTACCTTCGAGCATAAGGAACAATTTCTTAGCAAGACCACCCAGGAAGCCTTCCAGGTCATTCTTCTTCCCGGTCAACTGGTTGATCCTCTCAGTCAGAGTGGTCTTGTCAGCTTTCAGTCGATCAACATCCTTGGTGGCAATGGCCAGAGCAGCCTTCAGATTGGTGTTGTCCTGTTCGAGCTTGGTGACTGAGGCTAGCTTTTCGTCGGCAAGCTTGATCTTCTCAGACAGCTCAAGCTCCTTCTTCCTCTGGGCCTCCTTCACTTTGCCTGTAAATTACAACAAAGTCAGGTTTGAAGCAAATGAGGGGAGAAAAGAGTCGTCGAAGTCTCACCAAACATACCTTTGGTCTCCTCCTTTGCCTTCGTCAGATTCTCCTGCACTAGCTTCAAGTCCAACTCGAGCTGAATATGCTTCTGCTCCAGTTCAGTATAGCGCGTCGCAAGATCACAGGATTTCTACGAAGAATCAATCGACAAAATGTCAAAGATTATTCACTTCCGAGTGAATAGAGAAAAATGATACGTTTCTAAGACTACAGTCGAATGCAAGCATTCGACCGTAGTCTCGGGGACTACACCCAGTGGGTGCACTCAGCGTGCCCCCACTGGTCTTATTCAAGACAGAGTCGACCAGTCGACCAAAAAAAAAAGAGTCGACCAGTCGACCAAAACTTCTTCAGACTGTAATCAACTGCCAGCAGTCGACCACAGTCTCGGGGACTACACCCAGTGGGTGCACTCAGCGTGCCCCCACTGGTTTCAGAAACCCATTCGTTTCATTCGAGTGATGATCAATATTTACTTATAAAGCCTAAGACCGACTGCCAGCAGTCGACCTTAGCCTTGGGGACTACACCCAGCGGGTGCACTCAGCGTGCCCCCGCTAATACGGAGTTTTTACCAACACACCTAGTGGTGGCTGCTATGAATTCCAGAAAGAAAAGTTTTGATAGCATATCCTAACAGAACAGGCGGTGGTCGACTGACCTGGACATTGCTTTGAAGGGCGGAGCTGGCGTCGTAAGCTGCTTGGCTCGCATCCCGAACGATCTTCACCTGCTCCATCATGATCCCTGCTTGACGGATCGCCTCCTTAGCAGCACTAGCTTGGTCCTCTGGGACGTGGTGCGTGGCGAAGAGCGAAGGCTGCCCAGCACTCGACGAAGTGCGTCGAGCACTCGTCAACGGCACCGCGAAGGACACGGTATGTCGAGTGCTGGCCTCCCCTTCCGTCGCAACAGTCTCGGGCGCCGTCACGTCTTGTGCTGCTTTGCCAGTAGATGCCTTCCTGCTCCTCCTATACCTCAATGGTTCCTCATCCTCATCATCGTCGTCGGGAAGGGTGATAATGTCATTGGTTGGAGCTTCAGAAAAGAGTGAAAGTCAGAAACTATGAGTCAGTCGACTAAGAACAGAATTAAAGATGCAGTACCGGGATTTGAGGTTGCCGCGTCCTCCATCTCATGGTCCTCGGCCTTGCCTGAGGTTTCGGAAGTCGCAGCACTGAAGTTCCAAAGAATCAGTTGACCGATTCAAGTATCAACCAGAAACAGAATTTGTACAGAGCAAGAAGACTTAAGTGATTGGTTTACCCTGATATGGTGGGGATGGACACTTTCATTTTTGGCAAAGGTTTGGTTGGCCTCGACGGAGCTACCTTCGACTGCTTCGGCGCCTTCTCAGTCGGCACCGGAGAAGCGGTCCGAGGGCGTTTGGTCGACTGCGAGGCAGTCGCAACTCCCTTACCGCGTTCAGTCGAAGGGTCGTGCACAAGTTTTGACCGCCTTTCCGAGCGCGGTGGTGCAACCTCCTCCTCTTCCTCCTCTTCTTCATCCTCGTCATCATCATCGTCGTCGTCGTCATCCTCAGCAGCGTCTGAATCCCACTCTTCCTGGCTCTCGCCCCCGCTGGCTTCCCCCTCCTCAGTCGGAGTCTGAGCGCCATTGGGCATTGAGTATAGCTCGGTAAGGGCCTGGAAACATCAAAGCAGAGCTCAATCGACCAAAACACGGAAACACATTCGACAGATATACAATGGAAAGCAGAGCAAATGTACCTTGTCTGGAACGCTGTTATGGTCAAGTGGAGAAATCCTCCGGGATCCGCGAGGGTTGTCCTTGTTCCCAGTGATCGCGGCCATCCATCTTTCCACTATGGCGTCGTCGACTGCCTCCGGGTTGACGCGAGTCTCGTCTTCAGTGCCGCAGTACAGCCACATGCAGTGGCTCCGGAACTGAAGAGGCTGGATTCGCCTCCGAAGAAAAACCTCCAAGAGGTCCACGCCAGTCACACCGTCCCGAACCAGCTGTACCACGCGATCCATCAACATCTTCACATCAGCCCTCTCCTCTGGAACCACCTTCAGGGAGGAGGGTCTGTTCACTCGACTCATGGTGAATGGAGGAAGACCACTCGACTGTCCCGGTGTCGACTCATTCTGGCAGTAGAACCAGGTCGACTGCCAGCCCCTGACCGACTCGGGAAAAGACATAGCTGGGAAGGTGCTCTTATTCCTCAATTGGATTCCTAGGCCCCCGCACATCTGAACTACTTGGGTCTTCTCATCACCAGGACTTGCTTTCTTCACAGTCTGAGAGCGACATGTGAAGATATACTTGAACAAACCCCAGTGCGGTCGACAGCCCAGGAAGTTTTCGCACATAGACACAAATGCGGCAAGATACGCGATGGAGTTTGGAGTAAAATGGTGGAGCTGGGCCCCAAAGAAATTCAGAAAGCCACGAAAGAAAACACTCGGCGGCAGGGAAAATCCTCGATCAACATGGGTGGCCAGGAGCACACACTCACCCTCCTCCGGCTGGGGTTGCCATTCTTTGCCGGGAAGCCTTGCGACGCCGTGGGGGATCAGCCCGTCGTTGGCCATATCGAGGAGATCCTTCTCCCTGATGGTCGACTGGATCCAATCTCCCTGAACCCAGCCCTTCGGCAAACGGGATCTCGACAAGGAACCGCTGCGACTGGTGGATCTCCCCTTCTCCTTCTCGGCCGCCGACGCCTTTTCCGCCGCCGACGCCTTTTCCGCCGCCGACGCCTTCTTCGCGCGCTCCAGCGCCGCCGTTGTCTCTTTGCCCATAGCCGCCGGCGGAGTGCGCGAGAGAGGGAGTAGCAGGAGCAGCAGCAGTTGCGGTGGGCGGAGATGGAGAGAGCAGGGGAGGAAGAACAGGGTACTGTGCAGAAACCCTCATGAGTTGCATTTATAACATCCCTTCCGAGTGGATGACATGTGGACCCGGGCAATCCAATCATATCCCGAAACAGTTGCACTGCACGATACGTGGCGGAAAAAGCGGCGCGGAGATCGAGGCGTCCCTGTCATGTCCCATCCGAGCGCCGCGGTCTGTTCCGCTTCGCGCGCTTCCCCAAATTTCGTATCCCGCGAGATCCGCGAGAGACAGATCGATCTGTCAAGTGCGAGATTTCCTGCGATCCGTCGCTCGGGAATAGCAAAGTAAAAAAGGTCACTCGACAAAAGAACAAGAATGGATCGAGTCGACTGAAGAAAAGTTGCTCGTTATCAACAAAGAAGATCTTGATCCAAGACAACACATGGCCAGTATGCAAAAGGCAATCAGAAACAACGTCAACTCCTCCTTCACTCAAGCCTCAATCCATTCGGGGGCTAATGATGGATTCATGTACCTAGGGTAGGGTCATAGGCCTGACCTAAACGTCCTACCCAGGGGCACTCTTAGAAGAAATCATCTTCCAGTCGACCAAAGAGGAACCCACTCGACTGACTGGAAGGACTCGACCATGGAAGACTCACTCGACCATGAAGATACACTCGACCACCAGAAGGTCAGAAGGCACTCTGCAACGCAACGGCTTGTAATTGAATAGACTTAATGATAGTTAAGGCACTTTATGAGGGGCGTTACCAGTAACGCCCCAGGCTTAATGTACTTTAACCTCTCCATTATGTGGGCTGGCTGGGGTCCTGGCGCACTCTATATAAGCCACCCCCCTCCACAGATAGGGGGGTTCGCACTCTTGTAATACCTACACTCATAATCCACTCGACCGCCTCAGGGCTCCGAGACGTAGGGCTTTTACTTCTTCCGAGAAGGGCCTGAACTCGTACATCGCTTGTGTTCACAACCTCTCCATAGTTAGGACCTTGCCTCTCCTTACCTACCCCCCACTCTACTGTCAGACTTAGAACCACGACATAGGGTCCAGTGGCCGGAAGAGCACCACACGTCGCGCGGTGTCCGGTGCGCCCCTGGCGGCCCATGAAAATTCGGAGGACCAAGTACCGTTCACGCCCGGTCGTACTCATAACCGCATTAGGTCTCCAAGGTGAACAGCCTCTGGCCAATGGAACAATGTAGCCAATGGAAGTCGGCAAAACGGATCCGTAACTTCTGGAAAAGGATTGGCTCTCAGGACTGGGCTCGGGGATCCCGGCCCTGAACCCGTCGGCTGTCGGCGGATTGCTCGAGCTGCTCACGCGGCGAGAACGTGTCGCCGCGTGCCCGCCGAGGGACGGACCTGGAATCGCCCCTTCGGGGGCTTTCCCCGAGCATGAAACAGTCGACTCAGAACTGGTACGGACAAGGGAAATTCGACTATTTAATTAAAACAAAGCATTGTGATGGTCCTTACGGATGCCCAGGCCTTGCCATATGCCCGCCTTAGACTACACCACCGTCCACTCCAGAGTCGTCCGCGGCCAGGTATCCTCTGCCCCCGGCGACGCTGCCTATGGCGGACACCACATCCGGCAAGTTTTTGGCCAAATGCCAATGAGATTTTTTATGTTATTGTTGTTTACTTTCAAGCAAGCACAATGGCGGTGTACTTGATGATGGAGGATGAGTTGTTGTGGCGATGCTTGGTTGGCTAGAAGTGTAGACTTTGTAGGCCTGGAGCAAGAGGGCACAATATTTTGGTAAAATGTGGATTTTTTGTTTATGAGCAAAATAAGTTCGTGCCCTACAACTTGCACATGATTCATAAGTGCAATGTGAAACTGCTAACCCATCGATGATACATTATCTCAAACTCCCTATGAAGTATTGCAGTGTGATCGCATAGATGGAAAGTGGGTGACCACCGGGATCGTCAGACTTGGAGATCGTAAGTTCTCTTCTAGTTGCTCTACATATTGGTCAATTTATTTATTTTTTCCTAGAAAAACTTCCGATTTATTCATCAACTATCAAGGTAGTAAAAAGAACACTGGAAGTAAAGATTATATCCAGGTCCGCCAACCACCTGGGGACGATTACAAGCATTGGAGCGAGCCGAAGGCGCATCGCCGTCATCACCCCTTCCCCACTGGAGCCAGGCAAACCTTGTTGCAGTAGACAATCGGAAAGTCATCGTGCTAAGGCCTGATAGGATCAACGCACTAGAATAGCAACCGCCCGATAGAGAGAAACATAGATTAGAAGGATCTAACCTGTAGACACACGAACAAAAAGACCGAATACAAATGGATCCACCAAAGACAAATGCCGACTGAATCCCACAAGATCCGTCGGAAACACATCTCCACACGCCCTTCCATGGTGCTAAACACACAGCCAAAACAGGGGCTAATTAAGCGGGGAGAACCTTTTTCCATCTTTAGAAAGTCGCCGCCTCCTCGTTTTACCGAGCAGGACACAAACCCTAAAGGAACACAAAAAAACACCTAAAAACGGAGCAAGAGCCCTCCCACCGGCAAGGACTGAGATCCACCTCATCTCCATGGCCTTAAGGCCACAAAAGGCGAGGTAGATCGGCGGCGGCACCGACAGGAGGCGAGCAAACCCAAGTCTGCCTCACGAGAAGCAGAGGTAGAGGGGTACATTGGTCAATTTATTAGTTCGCTCAACTTCATAACTTGGTGTTCATATTATTATATAACCCGGACGCGCTATCGTGCTATACCAAACAACGGAGTGGTGGGCCATTCATATTAATGCACTGTTGGATGAAGTTTACGGGGCACAATGTCTGGATGAACAACACTTTGTCGTAGGATTATTTTGGAAGTAATATTTATTTTGAATTATGGGTGAGCAACACCTGGCTCAAGGCGTGTTTCGGAGAAGGAAAAATACATAAGTGAACTTATTAGGTGGCTAAGAGCATCTCCAGCCGCCCCCAGGACACCTTTTTAGGCTCGGTTTTAGGCTCGGACGGCGCTTTTCGCCGAAAAACGGCCCAGCCACGCCCCAGCGCCCTCCAGGACGTCAAAATAGTGCCGGCAAACCCAGGCGAAACCCGGCGCGCTGGGGGCTCTTGGGGGCGCCGGCGGAAGTTTCGGCGAATCATGTCTCACCACATGTCCTTTTTCTTGGCCCACTTAATCATTCTTCTCACAAACTATTGCTTGGGATGGAATGTGACCGGAAAGATGTCCTCTTTATTTCTCCGGATTTTGCCGGATGACCCCCACGACGCCAACTTTTTTGGTTCGGTGATATTCTTGGGGTGCCAAAGGCTGGAGATGCTCTAACTCTTGTATCTGTGCCATATAAACGTATCCGGACGCTTATGTAGATGATTTAGTGTGTCCGATTAAGATACGATGATTTTTTTTCTTCTTGCCAAGGCAGGAAACCGATCACAATCACAATTCAGACAGAGAGACGGACGGGCCGGGCCTATATACAACGGAGAGCGACCGAGGAAGAAGAAGCGGATCGATCGAGTCGGCGAGAGCGATGGCGGCGCTCCGGCACGCGGCGAAGAGGCTCTGCGAGCGTGCGCTCCAGCAGCGAGGAGCGCTGGCGAGGCCTTAGGTCGTGGCGGAGGAACCTCGGCGGCTCTTGCTAAACGGCCCTTCCCCTGGCCGTCGGCTCATGTCTATCTCCTCTATCAGTGGCAAGGTACTTCTTTTCTCCAACCCCGATCCCTCTCCGACCTCCCAGAGTACGGCTGCCCTCTCGAGCAGTAGCGGCGATGGCTTTGTTTCGGGCGTGGCTCCGGGACCAGATTTAGGCTTGTCCATGGCCAGCACCATTGCTGCCGATTCCTCCCGAAAATCTTCGAAAAATCGCTGAAACCTGACGAGTTGGGGCAAAGGAATAGAAAAAAAAAATCGATTGCCGGCTAGTCAGTGCAGCCATTGATTGCTCTTGAGATCCGGCGACCAATTGCTGAAGATTAAGACCTCAACCTTGTGAGAAATTAAGAATGATGATAGCCTTTTGCAAGTCATAAGGCCATGTATAAACAATTAAACATACGTTGCTTAATTCTGAGGACAGCATATATGAATCGATTTTGCAATGTCAATTTTTCTTTCAGCAAACTACTAATATATGACAGATCAAGGAAACTATGCTAATTAATACTCCCTCTTTTTTTATTTACTCTGCATATTAGAGTTGACTCAAGTCAAAGTTTGACCAAGTTTATGAAAAACAATATAAACATCTACCAAAACAAAAATGTATGATGTGAAAGTACATTCAGTAATAAATCTAATGGTATTGATTTGTTATTGTATATGTTAATATTTTTGTTTATGAACTTGATCAAAGTTTACAAAGGTTGACTTTGACCAAAGCTAATACGCGGAGTAAATAAAAACAGAGGAAGTATAAATTTATTTAATCTTGTTGGGTCTTTTGTGGCCAGCCGACATCTAGTGCAGCGCCTCACGGCGAGCTGGAATTGCTGGAATTGCGATTCAAGAAGACGAAAGAAGAGTTGTTTGATTTGCTCATAGCGGTAAAATGTTCTGAACTTTACCCAGAGTTGTCCTGGGAAGACATCCAAACTCATCGGCTCATCACTCACCTTGCTGCTCAAGTGAAGCCTAGGCCTCATGACCCAGTTTGGTATGTAATCTCAAACATATGCATAACTATGCTCTATTTTTTTTCCTTTCTTGTCTGAGAGCCTTTTCTGCTGTTGTCACCCCGCAGGCGCAGGTTTCGAGGAATAAGAAGACTGAACGATTTTAACACTATAACCATTACTCTGGGATATTTTGGTCTGTTCGCCTACTGCGTGGCAACTAACATGAGAGAAGATGGCGCTACAAGCAAGAATAGTGAAGCCAATTTCGTCTCCGAGCCAGAGAACGATATGAACTAGCTTTATATCACAAGTCTAGAAAGTCTCCTGAGCTTATGTAATTAGTGATATGATGACATCTAGTTGTAGTTGTAGGTTTTGCTGGATGCTGACAACGGTAATAGAATCAGCCTGAAGTTGGAGTGGTTGTGCAAGTCCTTTTAAATTAACTTTTATGTGACGAAAGAGAACAGAAAATCCAGCAATATCTTTTGGTAACTTTTTATGTTTATTTCTTGTGAGCAGAAAACCTCAGGGTGGTCTCTCTTGAACTAAGCTACAAAGCATGTCTATATTGTCATGCCTGCTTATATGGAAACATGTGAGCTTTGTTCAGATGTTGAAACATTCTGAAATTTGATTTCTCTGCTTGCTGTATCATCCTAAATCCCTTCTGGTATCTTAGTTATTACCTGGAATAAATCTTTTGCACCACAAGAATATATGAAGTCCAAAATTTAGGTTATCTTCCAAGTAATTGCCTATATACTACAACGGATTCCTGCAGCAGCTCAACCACGCCACGCCGGCAATGCCATTGTTTCTGCAGTTGCGGCGACTCCATCTTTGTGTGAGAAGTCTGGTGCCTTCCATAGCCTGATGAACAATTTATGCGAGCATGTATCCTTCACGTAGTCCTCCGGACCGATGTTGCTCGGGATGAAACAGCACAACCACACATTAACTTTGGACAAGAACATAACTTCCAAAATGAAACCCAGCTGAAATAAAGAATTCCGCCAACTTTTTGGCAGTAGGAGTTTTGCAAAACCCTTGACTTCCAAGTGTTCAAACAAACACAGGAATCACAAGAACAAATATAGGTTGCTGGAAAAGAAACTAAAACAAAACACCACCACTATGCATGTATATTTCCATCAGAAGTGCATTAACATAGCAATGAAGTAGAGGGTGTTAACTTCACTTCAGGGGATTTCTCCAAGCTCTGTAGGGATTTTCATCAGCGCACTGTTGATACGACGAGTATTAATTCTTCGATAATCACTTTAATTCCAAAAAAAGCAAGTCCGGAGTCGCCAGCCAAACTATTACAGGCCAATCTCATTGTCATTGTTAAATTCTTGTCTGAAGTTTTAACCAAGCTGCTAGCGGATAGACACCAGGGGAGGATTTTGGAATTAGTGCATGGGCATCAATATGGATTTACAAAATCTTGAACGATACAAGATTGTCTTGCTTGGTCGTTTGAGTATTTATTTCATTGCAAGAGCTCTGGAAAGGAGGCGATTGTTCTCTCGGTTGGATTAAATTGATTTTCTCTTCGGCCTCTTCTGTTGTTATGTTATTAAACGGAGTTCCTGGTAAAAAAAAAAAGTGCTTGCATACGTGGTGTTAGGCAGGGGTAATCCGTTATATCTCCATTACTTTTCGTTGTTGCTCCCATCACTTTCCTGGACATGAGTTTCCGGTGGTTCAGTATGCGGACGACACGTTACTAGTACATGAAGCTTCGTTTTCAGCTGTGCGCTATAAAATATATTCTATTGGTATTTGGGAAGCCACAAATCATGTATGGTACCGATAAATGTGGACCCAAATCAAACTAGGCTGTTGGCAGATCATTTTGGTTGCATTGTGGGGTCGCTGCCCTTCACTTATTTGGGTCTTCCCATGGGAACCACCAAATCGAGAATCAATGAGCTTTAACCACTGGTTAGCACGTTGGAGAGGCGACTTGATGCTGCTTCAAAGGTTCTCAATTATGATGGAGAAGCATCAACATCCAATGGGGGTGGGGGTGGGGGTGGGTTCGGACATTATGGCTCTGTTTAAATCTGCAAAGGATGAGTTCAATGGCCCTTTGCTTCATGGAAATCATTTCTTCTGCCTTGTGGAACATTTGGAAACAGAGAAATGTATGTAAAAATCCTTGTACTCGCTTTACTTAATGAAAATTATAACATAGGGGATTCCCCTACTGTTTGCCCATAAAAAAATCACTTCATATTTTGTCGATGCTGGATACACCCCAAAGCTACAGAATTAAAACTGATATCAAAAGTACAGACTTCACGTACAGCATCATTGCTTCCTTTTCTGAAAATAGATTCAGCCCCAAACAAGTTGGGGTAGGCTACAGTTGAAACCCATAATAAATCAAAACCCAGTCATGGTTCTGGCACATGGATATGTAAATAGATAAATGGTAAGCTAAAGGGTAATATCACATGAACATAACTGTAAGCATAAGCTACTTATACTGTCAAAGATAAACAGGGTTTGAACAATTGCTATCAAAAGTACAGATTTCGCAAACAGCAGCACTGCTTCCTTTTATACTCTATTGGACAAAAAGGGTGATGGTACCCAGAACAGCTAGAGGACTAAACTAAAGGGACAATTACGCAAACTAGGGACACGCCTTGAACTAGAACATGCAACAATGATAGTAGTACAGTTGAAACTGGAAATGACTCATGCGCAATGCCCTTTCAGAAAATTGATTCACAACCAATTGGAGACAATAGAACATGAAACACCTCCGGCCATCCAATATATTTACAGTCATTTTGCTGTAGTGATGTTGTCGGTCCAGAATTAAGTTTCGAGTGTACTTGCTCGATACAGCGGGAACGGCATCAAGTCAGTTTCTCAAGTCCTTAACAATGCATGTATGCATTAAGCAATCGGCAGAACTTGGTGAACTTGCATTTTTTTTTTAATGAAGTACAAATTGGAGCATAATTCAAATTTGAGTCACACAGTACAACAAGTAGAAATATTTTGGCAAAGATAAAGCAGGATGTCCCAGTAAACCTACAAAGGAAAGAAAATGTTGAATGATAGTATTATACAAGCAAAGTAACAATTTATAAAAGGAACATTAAGCAAATTTGTACCTTCACATGGTTCTCTCTCTCCCCACTAAGTTGTGCAGGACTTCACATGTGCAGGTGGTGACTGGTGACACTGAAAAAATGTTGGGATAACACAAACTAGTTCTAGCTCCCACCAACTGATTACACAACAGATATATGTGACTGGAACACAAATACCTTGACAATGAATTAGATTGCAGAGCAGAGAACATACAGAGAAGCAGTGAAATAAAAATCCAAACCTAGAGAACGGAACTATGTAACTCATATAACAGATATATGTTTTCTAAAAAATCAGATATTGTTCCAACAGCAGTGAGCATGACAGACCATATGGTGTGCACCAGAACCTAGCTTAACTCAATTGTGATGCGGAGAAAAAATTGATGAAGTTCTAAAGGAGTGCAGCTTCATAGTAGTAAATAATGTAGCCAGTACCAGATTCAGCCAAGGACCTGGTAGGCTGCTAAGTCCATCTCGCAGTCATGTTCTAGAGTTTGAAACACAGATGCATTTGTTACACATGAGCACAGTCCCAGTAGCCTCTATTCCCAAAGCATAAACAGAAATATACGGCAATGGAATACGCACAACATCTTCTACGGTCTGAGACTGTGTATCTAAGAATGATCAACATTGTGGCATCATTTATTTATAGTATGACAATAGCAATACAATAGGATTACAGACAGCCAAAACAGAGTAGAACCGGGTCCAGGACTGTATTACAGCCATCTCCATTTCCCCAATTTCCCAGTGGTTGGTTTACGATCCAGAGTGCAGTTTTCATTAAAATCACAATCTAAGCCTGATATAGTATCATATAAAAGGATTCAACAAGTTAGCAAAACAACAATCAAAGTGTGGCAGCAAAACAACGTAGAGTAGTGAGCGAGACAAGATGCACAGAACCAACCGGAGCAATAGCAAATATGATAGCATTAGAACCGGATTCAGGACTGCATTACAGCCATTTCCATTTCCCCAATGTCACACCGGTCGGTTTAGGGCCTAGAGTACAACTTACCATGATTGCAATCTTAGTCTAGACTACCAAGATTCCGCAAGCTAGCAAGGCCGCAACGAAAGAGAGGCAGTAAGAAATAACTTAAGAGTGAACACTGCTGCTTATTATTATTATCATCATGGTGAGTTGAGGATTTCATCATCAGAGTACAACAAACTCACGCAACAAAGATTTGCAGCCAACGACAGTTTTAACCAACGATACACGATTAAGGCACAAGGATCCGCAGATGCTGCGAGCAAACAGGGTACAAACGCATGGCAATGGTCGTGGCGCCGGCGTCCCATCCCGGTGGCGGGGGCGGGATCCGGCGGCGCCTCTCCTACTACTTCTTGCCGTCCTTGCCCTTGGCGTCCGTGGAGGTGCTCCCGGAGGCCTGCGCCGCCTTCTTGGCGTTCTTCTCCTCCAGCGCCTTCTTGTCCCTGAAGAAGATCGCGTCAGGTGAGGCCAAGATTGGATGGATTCAACCGACCGTGGTGCGGCGGATTGGATCCGATCGGGAAAGATAAGGAAACGAACCTCTCGCGGCGCTGCTCCGGGGTGAGGCCGTCGCCGCCGTTCTTGGAGTTGGGCTTCCGCGCCGCCGCGCGCTCGCGGTCGCGCTCCCTCTGGCTGCCCCGTGCCCGCCCGCAGAGAAAAAAGTCAAGGAGGAAACAGATCGAACAAGCAAATCACCACGACGCGAACGCTGATTGACAGATGCAAGCAAAGATTTTGGATAATAACAGATCTAAATTGAGATTGATGGGGAGGATATGAGTCATCTTCTTGCTTGATTCCCTTCCGCCGGCGGCGACTCTCTTCTTGTTGGGCGTTCTTTCTCTCCTCTCCTCTGTCTCTCCCTTCCTTCCTGCTTGATTCCTTCCCTTCACGCGGATTGGGTTGTAGACCACCGCGGGAGAGAGGCAAGCGGCAGTAGCCGGGCCTGGGCCTGGGCCTGGCACAGTGCACCGAGGCAATAAACAAACGCGGCCCAGCAGGCAGGAGCAAGCCCTCCCAAAAAAAACAGACAGGAGCATGTCCTGGGAGGAGGCTGAAGTATTTTTTGGACGAAATCACTAGTTATGGGTTAGGACATCTTCGACACCGCCCCTCACCCCGTCCGCATATGTCTGGGCGAAGTAATCCGGACGTATTTTATCATCCAACATGGGTATCGTATTGGTTCACAGGCCGGTTCGAAAGTCCGTTTGCCCATAAATCAGAGGCAAAGTTTGGGGGAAAGGAGGGAGGAGGGCATTGCGGGACATGCCCGACCCACTCAAGTCCTCCTCTCGGTTCACTTTTCTTTCACCCCGCCATTGCCTACTCCCTTCTTCTTTACATCTGCACCTTCCCCATCCAACGTCGCCGATGTACCTCTTCGGCCACCATCCAGGCATTGTAGGATATCCACGGCCCCAGCAACGCGCCTAACTGCCTTGGACTATGCCGCCGTTCCCCCGGGATCCCTCTGCATCCACGTACCCCCCTCCCCCCGGTCAACGACGACCATGTCGGACACCATGCCCGCCAGGTGCTCGGTCAAATGGCATTGAAATCTTTTGTTGAACTTCTCGTCGTTTTCTGGATGGAGAATGAGTTTCTATGCTATGTGTGGTTGGTCACATTTTCGGACTTGTAGGCATGAACCCAAGGGGCTCGCTATTTTCGCAACACGTGCATGCTTCGTTTCATGAGCAAAAAAATTCACACCCTACGACATGCACGTCATCCATGAACGCAATTCGAAGTCGATATCGCATCGATGGTACACCGTCTGCAACTCCTCATAAAGTTTTACCTGCGATTCACCGAGTTGAGACAATGTGGCCATGGGGCTCATCAACCATGGTGATCATAATTTTTCCTTCATGCTGTTGTATATGTTGGTTAATGCACTTATTCACTCAATGTTTCTCTATGCATTGTATAGCCTGCTCGCCCTGCAGTGGTGTGATGTACTACAGGTCCAAGGGCATGCCATTCACGCACATACAGTATTGGATGAAACCATCTTTTTTTTAGAACGAAGGCTCAAGGGGGAGCCCGGCTTTGAATTAACAAAGCCATCAACCGGCCAGGATTACAACCATTGCATTACAAACTCGAACAAACAGAAAACAAGAACACGGCAAGATACAAGGGTGCTGGTAGGCAGCTCTCAAAACCTCGCTCACTACAGCTAGAAGGGTAGCACAAGATAAGCACAAGTTGAAGGACGCAGAGGCCCTCGTCCACACAAGCATCACCAGGGAAGAAGAAATGGGGCTCCGGGAAGCGCCCGCTGTCGAGGATAGGCTATGTTGGCACCAAACAACCAGGCACTGGAACAACATCTTCATCCATTCCCACTGTCGAAGGAGGCCCCTGCCTCCTCGCCTGGCCCGAAAGGCGCCGAACCGTCGACATATGGGTTGCTCACCCTAGAACATGGACAGAAGGATGCAACCAGAAGGAGTAGGAACAGAGCACACCCTACATGACTAAGAAACTTCACCAGAGGTACCGCATCACCGCTGCCCACTGACGACCTCTGGAGAGGAGAAAGATGCCGGTCAGACAACAACAGGGTGTCCAGGGAGGAAGGAGCAACGATGATGCTGCCGCCACCACCACTGGGGCCACGCTGTTGCCGCCGCCCGACAACCACCACGCCGCAGTGCCCACAGTCCAAAAAGCATCCAAGGTGACGACTTCACGAAGCAAACGGCGCCAAGAGCACCGTCGCCGCCCAACAAAGTTCGGATTTTCACCCGGGATGCTAGGGGAAGGGGAGGGTGGAGCAAAAGACCTGAATGGCGCCTTCAAGAAGGGGAACGGCGTCCATGGACGTCGCCGCCATGGATTTCTCCCGGTTAAGGCTCCACACCACCAACACCGCAGCCAGCTCCAGGCACCGGAGACCCATGTCTACCCGGACCAGATCTGACGCGGTGGAGCACGCAGGGCAGCAGAAGAGGAATGGGGCGGCCAGATCTGGAGCCGCAAGAGGCCATAAGCCCCACCTCCGGCGCCGCAGATCTTGTCCGTGATGACCCACAAGTATACACTACTAGGGAAAAGCCTAGCAGCAGCGCGGGTTTTGGCCCTCTCAGTAGCGCGGGTACCGGCGCTACTAATAAGACGCTACAGCTAATGTATAGCAGTAGCGCCTGTTGACCCACGCTACTGCTACACATGAATAGCTGCAGCGCTCTTTAGAAAAGGGTGCTACTGATATTATCTGCAGCGCTGTTTACAGGGAAGCGCTACTGGTAAGGCGGCGCTACTGCTAATTTCCCCCCCCCCCCTCGCTACTACTAGTTTTATTAGTTTTTTTTCCTGCATATTTGTTTTTTATTTGTTTTGTATTTGAATAGGCTTTATACAATAATCTTTAGCATATCATCCACATACAAATGTAATCATAGCATATACATACAATTAGTCTCATCAAATCATGCCATCATCATAATCATCATCCAACACAAAGTGGTCTCTCGTCATCAATCTCGAAAATAGCGATACAAGTCTCGATTACTTGCAAATACATCGTCATCCATCTAAACAATGATATACGCGAGAATAGCTATCACTTTGAGTACATGAGTTCGTACCCCTCTCTCGCATTAGCGTGAACCTAAACTAACTACTGCGTGTTGCTCGGAAACCGAAAACCGGTACACCTGGGCCTTACACTCTGGCCACTTGTCGTATATATACTCCTGGCGTAGCACTTCTTCGCCATCTATGATCTATGCACCTGCTGTTGGGGAACGTAGTAATTTCAAAAAAATTCCTACGCACACGCAAGATCATGGTGATGCATAGCAACGAGAGGGGAGAGTGTTGTCTACGTACCCTCGTAGACCGAAGCGGAAGCGATCACAACGTAGAGGAAGTAGTCGTACGTTCTCCTCGCGATCCAACCAATCCTGGCGCCGTTACTCCGGCGCCTCTGAGTTCTTGACACACGTACAGCTCGGTGACGCTCCTCGGGCTCCGATCCAGCAGAGCTTCGGGGAGAGAGAGTTCCGTCAGCACGACGGCGTGGTGACGATCTTGATGTTCTACCGACGCAGGGCTTTGCCTAAGCACCGCTACGATATGACCGAGGTGGATTATGGTGGAGGGGGGCACCGCACACGGCTAAGGAACGATCTCAAGGATCAACTTGTGTGTTCTAGGGTGCCCCCCTGCCCCCGTATATAAAGGAGCAAGGGGGAGGGCCGGCCGGCCCTAGGAGGCGCGCCAAGGGAGGGGGGAGTCCTCCTCCTAGTGGGAGTAGCACTCCCCTTTCCTAGTCCAACTAGGAAGGAGGAAGGGGGAAGGAAGGAGAGGGAGAGGGAGAGGGAAAGGGGGGCCGCGCCCCCCCCCCTCCTTGTCCTATTCGGACTCCCCTGGGGGGGCGCGCGCCACCTCCTGGTGCGGCCCTCTCTCTCCCCTCTTGGCCCACTAAGGCCCATTACTTCCCCGGGGGGTTCCGGTAACCCCTCCGGCACTCCGGTTTTTTCCGGAAACTTCCGGAACCTTTCCGGTGTCCGAATATAACCGTCCAATATATCAATCTTTATGTCTCGACCATTTCGAGACTCCTCGTCATGTCCGTGATCACATCCAGGACTCCGAACTCCTTCGATACATCAAAATACACAAACTCATAATATAACCGTCATCGAAACCTTAAGCGTGCGGACCCTACGGTTGGAGAACAATGTAGACATGACCGAGACACGTCTCCGGTCAATAAACAATAGCGGGACCTGGATGCCCATATTGGCTCCTACATATTCTACGAAGATCTTTATCGGTCAGACCGCATAACAACATACGTTGTTCCCTTTGTCATCGGTATGTTACTTGCCCGAGATTCGATCGTCGGTATCCAATACCTAGTTCAATCTCGTTACCGGCAAGTCTCTTTACTCGTTCCGTAATACATCATCTCACAGCTAACTCATTAGTTGTAATGCTTGCAAGGCTTAAGTGATGTGCATTACCGAGAGGGCCCAGAGATACCTCTCCGACAATCGGAGTGACAAATCCTAATCTCGAAATACGCCAACCCAACATCTGCCTTTGGAGACACCTGTAGTACTCCTTTATAATCACCCAGTTACGTTGTGACGTTTGGTAGTACCCAAAGTGTTCCTCCGGTAAACGGGAGTTGCATAATCTCATAGTTATAGGAACATGTATAAGTCATGGATAAAAGCAGTAGCAACATACTAAACGATCGTGTGCTAAGCTAATGGAATGGGTCATGTCAATCAGATCATTCAACTAATGATGTGACCTTGTTAATCAAATAACAACTCCTTGTTCATGGTTAGGAAACATAACCATCTTTGATTAACAAGCTAGTCTAGTAGAGGCATACTAGTGACACTCTGTTTGTCTATGTATTCACACATGTATTATGTTTCCGGTTAATATAATTCTAGCATGAATAATAAACATTTATCATGAAATAAGGAAATAAATAATAACTTTATTATTGCCTCTAGGGCATATTTCCTTCAGTCTCCCACTTGCACTAGAGTCAATAATCTAGATTACATAGTAATGATTCTAACACCCATGGAGTCTTGGTGTTGATCATGTTTTGCTCGTGGAAGAGGCTTAGTCAACGGGTCTGCTACATTCAGATCCGTATGTATCTTGCAAATCTCTATGTCTCCCACCTGGACTAAATCCCGGATGGAATTGAAGCGTCTCTTGATGTGCTTGGTCCTCTTGTGAAATCTGGATTCCTTCGCTAAGGCAATTGCTCCAGTATTGTCACGGAAGATTTTCATTGGACCCGATGCACTAGGTATGACACCTAGATCAGATATGAACTCCTTCATCCAGACTCCTTCATTAGCTGCTTCCGAAGCTGCTATGTACTCCGCTTCACATGTAGATCCCGCTACGACGCTTTGTTTAGAACTGCACCAACTGACAGCTCCTCCGTTTAGTGTAAATACGTATCCGGTCTGCGATTTAGAATCGTCCGGATCAGTGTCAAAGCTTGCATCAACGTAACCGCTTACGATGAGCTCTTTGTCACCTTCATATACGAGAAACATATCCTTAGTCCTTTTCAGGTATTTCAGGATGTTCTTGACCGCTGTCCAGTGATCCACTCCTGGATTACTTTGGTACCTCCCTGCTAAGCTTATAGCAAGGCACACATCAGGTCTGGTACACAGCATTGCATACATGATAGAGCCTATGGCTGAGGCATAGGGAACATCTTTCATTTTCTCTCTATCTTCTGCGGTGGTCGGGCATTGAGTCTTACTCAACTTCACACCTTGTAACACAGGCAAGAACCCTTTCTTTGCTTGATCCATTTTGAACTTCTTCAAAATTTTGTCAAGGTATGTGTTTTGTGAAAGTCCAATTAAGCGTCTTGATCTATCTCTATAGATTTTGATGCCCAATATGTAAGCAGCTTCACCGAGGTCTTTCATTGAAAAACTCTTATTCAAGTATCCCTTTATGCTATCCAGAAATTCTATATCATTTCCGATTAGTAATATGTCATCTACATATAATATCAGAAATGCTACAGAGCTCCCACTCACTTTCTTGTAAATACAGGCTTCTCCAAAAGTCTGTATAAACCCAAATGCTTTGATCACACTATCAAAGCGTTTATTCCAACTCCGAGATGCTTGCACCAGTCCATAAATGGATCGCTGGAGCTTGCACACTTTGTTAGCTCCCTTTGGATCGATAAAACCTTCTGGTTGCATCATATACAACTCTTCTTCCAGAAATCCATTCAGGAATGCAGTTTTTACATCCATTTGCCAAATTTCATAATCATAAAATGCGGCAATTGCTAACATGATTCGGACAGACTTAAGCATCGCTACGGGTGAGAAGGTCTTATCGTAGTCAATCCCTTGAACTTGTCGAAAACCCTTTGCGACAAGTCGAGCTTTGTAGACAGTAACATTACCATCAGCGTCAGTCTTCTTCTTGAAGATCCACTTGTTTTCTATTGCTTGCCGACCCTCGGGCAAGTCAACCAAAGTCCACACTTTGTTTTCATACATGGATCCCATCTCAGATTTCATGGCCTCAAGCCATTTTGCGGAATCTGGGCCCACCATCGCTTCTTCATAGTTCGTAGGTTCATCATGATCTAGTAGCATGACTTCCAGAACAGGATTACCGTACCACTCTGGTGCGGATCTTACTCTGGTTGATCTACGAGGTTCTGTAGTAACTTGATCTGAAGTTTCATGATCAACATCATCAACTTCCTCACTATTTGGTGTAGATGTCGCAGAAACCGGTTTCTGTGATAAACTACTTTCAAATAAGGGAGAAGGTACAGTTACCTCATCAAGTTCTACTTTCCTCCCACTCACTTCTTTCGAGAGAAACTCCTTGTCTAGAAAGGATCCATTCTTAGCAACAAATGTCTTGCCTTCGGATCTGTGATAGAAGGTGTACCCAACTGTCTCCTTTGGGTATCCTATGAAGGCACATTTCTCCGATTTAGGTTCGAGCTTATCAGGTTGAAGCTTTTTCACATAAGCATCGCATCCCCAAACTTTAAGAAACGACAACTTTGGTTTCTTGCTAAACCATAGTTCATAAGGTGTCGTCTCAACGGATTTTGACGGTGTTCTATTCAGCGTGAATGATGCCGTCTCAAGAGCATAACCCCAAAATGATAGCGGTAAATCTGTAAGAGACATCATAGATCGCACCATATCTAGTAAAGTGCGATTACGACGTTCGGACACACCATTACGTTGTGGTGTTCCGGGTGGCGTGAGTTGCGAAACTATTCCGCATTGTTTCAAATGTAGACCAAACTCGTAACTCAAATATTCACCTCCACGATCAGATCGTAGAAACTTAATTTTCTTATTACGATGATTTTCAACTTCACTCTGAAATTCTTTGAACTTTTCAAATGTTTCAGACTTATGTTTCATTAAGTAGATATACCCATATCTGCTTAAATCATCTGTGAAGGTGAGAAAATAACGATATCCGCCACGAGCCTCAACATTCATCGGACCACATACATCTGTATGTATGATTTCCAACAAATCTGTTGCTCTCTCCATAGTACCAGAGAACGGGGTTTTAGTCATCTTGCCCATGAGGCACGGTTCGCAAGTGCCAAGTGATTCATAATCAAGTGACTCCAAAAGTCCATCAGTATGGAGTTTCTTCATGCGTTTTATACCGATATGACCTAAACGGCAGTGCCACAAATAAGTTGCACTATCATTATCAACTCTACATCTTTTGGCTTCAACATTATGAATATGTGTATCACTACTATTGAGATTCATCAAAAATAGACCACTCTTCAAGGGTGCATGACCATAAAAGATATTACTCATATAAATAGAACAACCATTATTCTCTGATTTAAATGAATAACCGTCTCGCATCAAACAAGATCCAGATATAATGTTCATGCTCAACGCAGGCACCAAATAACAATTATTTAGGTCTAATACTAATCCCGAAGGTAGATGTAGAGGTAGCGTGCCGACCGCGATCACATCGACTTTGGAACCATTTCCCACGCGCATCGTCACCTCGTCCTTTGCCAGTGTTCGCTTAATCCGTAGTCCCTGTTTCGAGTTGCAAATATTAGCAACAGAACCAGTATCAAATACCCAGGTGCTACTGCGAGCTCTAGTAAGGTACACATCAATAACATGTATATCACATATACCTTTGTTCACCTTGCCATCCTTCTTATCCGCCAAATACTTGGGGCAGTTCCGCTTCCAGTGACCAGTCTGCTTGCAGTAGAAGCACTCAGTTTCAGGTTTAGGTCCAGACTTGGGTTTCTTCTCCTGAGCAGCAACTTGCTTGTTGTTCTTCTTGAAGTTCCCCTTCTTCTTCCCTTTGCCTTTCTTCTTGAAACTAGTGGTCTTATTGACCATCAACACTTGATGCTCCTTCTTGATTTCTACCTCCGCAGCCTTTAGCATTGCGAAGAGCTCAGGCATAGTCTTTACTAACCCTTGCATATTATAGTTCATCACGAAGCCTTTGTAGCTTGGTGGCAGTGATTGAAGAATTTTGTCAATGACACAATCATCCGGAAGATTAACTCCCAGTTGAGTCAAGTGATTGTAATACCCAGACATTCTGAGTATGTGCTCACTGACAGACCCATTCTCTTCCATCTTGCAGCTATAGAACTTATTGGAGACTTCATATCTCTCAATCCGGGCATTCTGTTGGAATATCAACTTCAACTCCTGGAACATCTCATATGCTCCATGACGTTCAAAACGTCGTTGAAGACCCGGTTCTAAGTCGTAAAGCATGGCACACTGAACTATAGAGTAGTCATCAGCTTTGCTCTGCCAGACGTTCTTAACGTCGTCAGTTGCATCAGCAGCAGGCCTGGCACCCAGCGGTGCATCCAGGACGTAACTCTTCTGTGCAGCAATGAGGATAATCCTCAGGTTACGGACCCAGTCCGTGTAATTGCTACCATCATCTTTCAACTTTGCTTTCTCAAGGAACGCATTAAAATTCAACGGAACAACAGCACGAGCCATCTATCTACAAACAAACATAGACAAGCAAGATACTATCAGGTACTAAGTTCATGATAAATTTAAGTTCAATTAATCATATTACTTAAGAACTCCCACTTAGACAGACATCTCTCTAGTCATCTAAGTGATCACGTGATCCAAATCAACTAAACCATAACCGATCATCACGTGAGATGGAGTAGTTTTCAATGGTGAACATCTTATGTTGATCATATCTACTATATGATTCATGCTCGACCTTTTGGTCTCCGTGTTCCGAGGCCATATCTCCGTGTTCCGTGTTCCGTGTTCCTCAATCGCTACTGCTATATAGCACTAGCGCCCTTTTTTGACCCGCGCTGTTGCTAAATTTCTGTGTATAAGGTTTTCCCTAGTAGTGATAGGGGATCTATCGTAGTCCTTTCGATAAGTAAGAGTGTCGAACCCAACGAGGAGCAGAAGGAAATGATAAGCGGTTTTCAGCAAGGTATTCTCTGCAAGTACTGAAATAAGTGGTAACAGATAGTTTTGTGATAGGATAAATTGTAATGAGCAACAAGTAACAAAAGTAAATAAAGTGCAGCAAGGTGGCCCAATCCTTTTTGTAGCAAAGGACAAGCCTGGACAAACTCTTATAATAGGAAAAGCGCTCCCTAGGACACATGTGAATATCGTCAAGCTAGTTTTCATCACGCTCATATGATTCGCGTTTGGTACTTTGATAATTTGATATGTGGGTGGACCGGTGCTTGGGTGTTGTTCTTACTTGAACAAGCATCCCACTTATGATTAACCTCTATTGCAAGCATCCGCAACTACAACAAAAGTATTAAGGTAAACCTAACCATAGCATGAAACATATGGATCCAAAGCAGCCCCTTACGAAGCAACGCATAAACTAGGGTTTAAACTTCTGTCACTCTAGCAACCCATTATCTACTTATTACTTCCCAATGCCTTCCTCTAGGCCCAAATAATGGTGAAGTGTTATGTAGTCGACATTCACATAACACCACTAGAGGTTAGACAACATACATCTTATCAAAATATCGAACGAATACCAAATTCACATGACTACTAATAGCAAGACTTCTCCCTTGTCCTCAGGAACAAACGTAATTACTCACAAAGCATATTCATGTTCATAATCAGCGGGGTAATAATGTGCATAAAGGATCTGAACATATGATCTTCCACCAAATAAATCAACTAGCATCAACTACAAGGAGTAATCAACACTACTAGCAACCTACTAGCACCAATCCCGGACTTGGAGACAAGAATTGGATACAAGAGATGAACTAGGGTTTGGAGATGAGATGGTGCTAGTGAAGATGTTGATGGAGATTGCCCTCTCCCGATGAGAGGAGCGTTGGTGATGATGATGGTGATGATTTCCCCCTCCCGGAGGGAAGCGTCCCCGGCAGAACAGCTCTGCTGGAGCCCTAGATTGGTTCCGCCAAGGTTCCGCCTCATGGCGGCGGAGTCTCGTCCCGAAAGGTTGCCTTCTATTTTTTTTTCTCATCGAAAGACTTCATATAGGAGAAGATGGGCGTCGGAGAGCCACCAGGGGGCCCACGAGGTAGGGGGCGCGCCCAGGGGGAGGGAGCGCCCCCACCCTCGTGAGCAGGGTGTGGGCCCCCTGGCCTTCATCTTTGGCGACGATTTTTCTTTATTTATTTTAAGGTATGGAGTTTCAGGACTTTTGGAGTTGCGCATAATAGGCCTTCTATATTTGCTCCTTTTCCAGCCCAGAATTCCAGCTGCCGGCATTCTCTCTCTTCATGTAAACCTTGTAAAATAAGAGAGAATAGCCATAAGTATTGTGACATAACGTGAAATAACAACCCATAATGCAATAAATATTGTCATAAAAGCATGATGCAAAATGGACGTATCAACTCCCCCAAGCTTAGACCTCGCTTGTCCTCAAGCGAAAAGCTGATAACAATGAATATGTCCTCATGTTTAGAGGTATAGGCGTCGATAAAAATAAAATACAGACATGAAGGCATCATGATTATTTCCATAACTGCAACATAAATAGATTTTGTCATATGATTACTCATATTCAAGTGATGATCTTTTCACAAAGCCAAAGTATGGATCAGAAACCTTATTGAGCACCAACAAATTATAATCTCAGTCATTGAAGCAATTGCAATTTATCATAATATCGGAAAGAGTCTATGTCAGAGCTTAAAAGCAAGTCCACATACTCAACTATCACTTAGTCCTTCATAATTGCTAACACTCACGCAATACTTGTGGTTACGGAGTTTTAATCGGACACAGAGAAAGATAGGGGCTTATAGTTTTGCCCCACAACCTTTTACCTCAAGGGTAATGTCAACAATAATATTCATGCTCCCCCACATCCAATTAGATATATATATATATATATATATATCATGTTCTTTCCAACATGCTGAGCTTGCAAAAGGATAAAATGAAAAAGGAAAGGTGAAGATCACCGTGACTCTTGCATAAGGTAGAGAATAATAATAAAGATAGGCCCTTCGCAGAGGGAAGCAGAGGTTGTCATGCGCGTTTAGGGTTGATGCACAAAATCTTAATGCAAAAGAACGTCACTTTATATTGCCCCTTGTATGTGAACCTTTATTATGCAGTCCGTCGCTTTTATTGCATCCACAACAAGTTCGTACAAAGTTTATTTTCTCCACACTAATAAGTCATGCATATTTAGAGAGCAATTTTTATTGCTTGCACCGATGACAACGTACTTGAAGGATCTTACTCAATCCATAGGTAGATATGGTGGACTCTCATGGCAAAACTGGTTTAAGGGTATTTGGAAGCACAAGTAGTATTTCTACTTGGTGCTAAGAATTTGGCTAGCATGAGGGGGAAAGGCAAGCTCAACACGGTAGAGGATCCATGACAACATACTTTATCTTAGATGTAAGAAAACATAACTAATTATGTTGTCTTCCTTGTCCAACATCAACTCTTTAGCATGTCATATTTTAATGAGTGCTCCCAATCATAAAAGATGGCAATGATAATATATCTATATGTGAAACCTCTCTTTCCTTATTACTTCCTATTAATTGCAACGACGACCAAAGCTATATTTGCCAACTCCCAACAACTTTTAATCATCATACTCTTTCTATGTGAAGTCATTACTTTCACTAAGATCAATATGAACTCTTTGATTCTTTTTATTCTTTTTCTTCTAATCACCCAAGATCATGGCAAAATACTCAAGCCCTTGACTCAACACTAATCTTTACTATATAGCTCACGGACTCGATTGCAAAGAAGGATCATAAAGCAAAACTCGAAACTAGATCATGCCATGACTTTATTCTACTAAATCAAGATACTACTAATAGGATCGAACTAAGAAAAACGGTAAAGATAGGAGTTGTGATGGTGATACGATACCAGGGCACCTCCCCCAAGCTTGGCAGCTGCCAAGGGGAGTGCCCATACCCATGTGATTATTTCTCCTTTGTTGTTGGCGGAGGGAGAAGTCATGGTGTTCTAAATCTGCAACGGAAATAGCTCGAAACAAAAACAGAGGATATTTGTGTGATACGAGAGTCAAAACCTTCGGGAGTATATATAACGAATTTTTACCAACCAAAATATGTATCGTGCAAGGAAACGGAGTCCGGAGGGCACACGAGGTGCTCACGAGGTAGGGGGCGCGCCCAGGGGGTAGGTGATGGTGATACGATACCAGGGCACCTCCCCGGACTGCTACTTATTTTTCTATTTTTCTAAATATTACAAAACAGAGAAATATTGCCTTAAAAATTGTTTTGGAGTCGGTTTACTTACCATACCACATACCTATTCCTTTTTGGAGTCTGGAATGTTCTGGAAAGTGTCCTTTATGTATTCCTCCGGGGTTACGGTTTCAATAATATTGGTTTCAACATTTATAGGATTACCTGAGATATAGTGTTTGATCCTTTGACCGTTTACCACCTTCGGATTTGTGCCTGCGAAGTTGTTGATTTTTATGGCACCGGAACGATAGACCTCCTCGATAACGTAAGGACCTTCCCATTTAGAGAGAAGTTTTCCTGCAAAAAATCTTAAACGAGAGTTGTATAGCAATACATAATCACCTACATTAAACTCACGCTTTTGTATCCTTTTGTCATGCCATCTTTTAACCTTTTCTTTAAACAACTTGGCATTTTCACAAGCTTGGGCTCTCCATTCATCAAGTGAGCTAATATCAAATAACCTCTTCTCACCGGCAAGTTTGAAATCATAGTTGATCTCTTTAATAGCCCAGTATGCCTTATGTTCTAGTTCGAGAGGTAAGTGACAAGCTTTTCCATAAACCATTTTATACAGAGACATACCCATAGGATTTTTATATGCAGTTCTATAGCCCATAATGCGTCATTCAGTTTCTTGGACCAATTCTTTCTAGACCTATTAACAGTCTTTTGCAAGATTAATTTGAGGTCTCTATTGCTCAATTCTACCTGACCACTAGACTGCGGGTGATATGGAGATGCAATTCTATGATTAACGTCATATTTAGCAAGCATCTTACGGAAAGCACCATGGATAAAGTGTGAGCCACCATCAGTCATTAAATATCTAGAGACTCCAAACCTCAGAAAAATAACTTCCTTAAGCATTTTAATAGAAGTGTTATGATCAGCACTACTAGATGGAATAGCTTCTACCCACTTAGTAACGTAATCAGCAGCAACTAAAATATGAGTATATCCATTAGAGGCAGGAAAAGGTCCCATATAATCAAAGCCCCAAACGTCAAATGGTTCAATAACAAGTGAATAATTCATAGGCATTTCTTGACGTCTACTAATATTACCAATTCTTTGACATTCTTCGCAAGACAAAACAAACTTACGGGCATCCTTGAAGAGAGTAGGCCAAAAAAACGGATTGCAATACCTTATATGCAGTTCTATCTCCAGCGTAGTATCCTCCATAAGCTTCGGAGTGACACTTGCGTAGGATCTATTCCTGTTCATGCTCAGGTACACAACGTCTAATAACACCATCTACTCCTTCTTTATAAAGATGTGGGTCATCCCAAAAGTAATGTCGCAAGTCATTAGAAAAACTTTTTCTTTTGTTGGTATGTGAAGCTAGGTGGTATAAACTTAGCAACAATATAATTAGCATAATCAGCATACCATGGAGTGCTACGAGAAGTGCTTATGACATTTACTTGTTCATCAGGAAAGCTATCATCAATAGGTAGTGGGTCATCAAGAACATTCTCTAACCTAGATAAGTTGTCTGCAACGGGGTTCTCAGCTCCTTTTCTATCAACAATATGTAAGTCAAATTCTTGCAGCAGGAGAACGCATCTAATAAGTCTAGGTTTTGCATCTTTCTGTTCCATAAGATATTTAATAGCAGCATGATCTATGTGAATAGTTACTTTAGAATCAACAATATAGGGTCTGAATTTATCACAAGCAAATACAACTGCTAAAAGTTCCTTTTCGGTAGTAGCATAATTTCTTTGAGCATTGTCTAGAGTCTTACTAGCATAATGGATAACATTCAATTTCTTATCAACTCTTTGCCCTAGAACAGCACCTACAGCAAAATCACTAGCATCACACATAATTTCAAAAGGTAAATTCCAATCAGGTGGCTGAACGACAGGTGCAGAGACTAATGCTTTCTTAAGTACTTCAAATGCTTCTACACAATCATCATCAAAGACAAATGGTACATCTTTTTGTAATAAATTAGTCAAAGGCCGAGAGATTTTTGAGAAGTCCTTAATGAACCTCCTATAAAATCCGGCGTGACCAAGGAAACTTCTTATACCTTTGATGTCCATGGGACATGGCATCTTTTCAATAGCATCAACCTTGGCTTTATCAACTTCAATACCTCTTTCAGAAACTTTGTGCCCCAAGACAATACCTTCATTAACCTTAAAGTGGCACTTTTCCCAATTCAAGACAAGATTTGTTTCTTCACATCTCTGCAAAACTCGAGCAAGATTGCTCAAGCAATCATCAAAAGAGGAACCATAGACGGAAAAGTCGTCCATGAAAACCTTACAAATTTTCTTGCAAAAGTCAGAGAATATAGCCATCATGCATCTTTGAAAGGTAGCAGGTGCATTACATAAACCGAAAGGCATACGTCTATAAGCAAAAGTACCAAAAGGGCATGTAAAAGTAGTCTTTGATTGATCTTTAGCCGACACAGGTATTTGAGAAAACCAGAATAACCACACACAAAAAGCCGAACTGATAAATAAAAATAAAAATAAAAGCAAAACATAAAAAAAGGAAGTAGGAAGGGGAAGGCTTGGTCACACCTGGTAATGGGCTTCGGCCTATGAAGGAATCAATGTTGAGGCACATAGATTAGCCAAGTTTGCACTCTCATTAGGTCCAGGACGGCACAATTGGTTGGGCCAACCCCATGACCAGAGATGTATCCCACACTCTGCGGTTTTTGCTGAATAAAACCTTGTTTACCCCTAAAAAAGTATGCGATCAGTATATTTAACACAGCTGAAACACATTAGGGAACAAACCCAAAAAAATGTGTGTGACCAGGTCTCAGTCGACTAAGACTTAATCAAATCTCAGTCAAGCAACATAACATGTAAAAAAGAAAGACAAATAACTGATTTTTTACACGGATCTCAATGTAAGATCTGACGAATATAATATCGACTAAGACATAACCAAATCTCAATCAATTGAGATTTGGCAAGACTGAAAGAGAATAACAGAATGAGTCGTAAAGCAAGATCATTATCACATAGAACTAACAGACTCAAAATAAAATTTCAGACAACACACATACAACTAAATTAATAAAATAGCAAAGACGTTTTATATACTCCTTCCATAATGAAATATAAGAGCGTTTAGATCACTAACTACTTTAGTGGTCTAAACGCCGAATATCCATTTCTGAGCCCAGGCTCATCTACACATGATCAGGAAAAAATTCATATAAAATTTGAAAAAAAATCCAAAAAAGATTTGCATGATGATAATTTGGTGCTTGAGATGTGCTCCAAATTTCAGATCATTTGGACATATAAGAAGCCCTCAGCAAAAAAAAAGTCAAAACAGTAGATGAACAGTAAACTTCTTTACAAACCCTAAATTTGTATTTTTTCGAGAGCTACTGAAATGTTCAAATGATCTGTAATTTGAAGCGGACCTCACGCTCCAAATTATCTACCATGTAAAAGAAAGGAATTTTTTGAATTTTTCTGATACTTGTTTTGATTTATTTTTTCCTTCAGGGCAGGTGCAAATGTGCAAATGACGCTCTTATATTTCCTCTCAAGTCGGTACTGCTTAAGAAAAAGTAAGCAAGCTGGTGTAATACGATTTTTTCCCACCGTGCGGGAGAGATGAAAGACAACGAATGCATGCATGCATGGCTGCATTCGTATCCGTCCACCACCAATCTTTCTTCTCGTTCGTACGAGCCGAGCGAACGAGCGAGCGAGCGAGGCCCCAAATTAAGGATCGTCGATGGAGCAGCTCCGGCAGGTGGGCGAGGCCCTCGGCGGCATCGCCGCCCTCATGGCCTTCCACCACGAGCTCCGCGTCAACCCGCGCCAGTGCCGCCTCCTCGCCGACGCCTGCGAGCTGGCCTTCGACGCCGTCGCCGCCGAGGTGCGCGCCTGCCTCCGCTTCGACGACCGCCTCGCCGGCCGGTGGAAGCCCCTCGAGTCCCCGCTCCGCGAGCTCTGCCGCGCCGTCCGCGACGCCGAGCACTACATCCGCCTCTGCTTCGGGGACCTGCACGGCGGTGGCGGCGGCGCCGGCGGCAGCTGGTGGGCGCGCGCGGCCGCGCTCACGCACGGCGTCGAGTGCGTCGAGCTGCACCTCCACGGCCTCCTCTGGTGCGTCGCCGTCGTGCTCGAGGCCGTCGAGGTCGTCGCCGAGGCCACTGCGGCGCTCAACCCCGACGAGCTCGCGCGGCGCCGGGTGCTCTTCGCCCGGGACTACGACAAGGACCTCCTCGATCCGGCGCTGTTCCGGCGAAGCAGGGTCGGCAGGGCGTATCTGGCCACGCAGGAGCTGGCCGCCCGGATGGACACGGCGTGGGCGGAGGACAGGTGGCTCCTCTCCCAGCTGCTCGACGAGATGAGATCCAGGCCGTTGTCGCGGCAGGAGCACCGGATCGCGGACCTCCTGGCCGCGCCGCGCGGGGAGCCGCACCCGGCGTCCGCACTCCTCCTCGGCGACTTCCACATGCGGCGGCGCCTCGGGGGCAGCCTGAAGGAGGTGCAGTGGATGGGGGAGGCCTTCGCCGTGAAGCACTACGTCGGGGTGGACGCCGACGACGCCGCGGTCGGCGCCGAGGCCGCGCTGCTCACGTCGGTGGCGCACCCGAACGTGGCGCACTGCCGGTACTGCTTCCGCGACGAGGAGAAGCGGGAGGCGTACCTCGTCATGGACCAGATCATGAGCAAGGACCTCGGGAGCTTCTTCAAGGAGGCGAGCGGCAGCGCCAAGCGGCCGCGCGCGCAGCTCCCGCTCGTCGTCGTCGTCGACGCCATGCTGCAGATCGCGCGCGGCATGGAGCACCTCCACTCCAAGAAGATCTACCACGGCGAGCTCAACCCGTCCAACGTGCTCGTCAAGACGCGTGGCGGCGCCCCCGACGCGTACCTGGTCGTCAAGGTCGCCGGGTTCGCCGGTGATCCCACCGCAGCCGCCGTGGCCAGCCCCGGCCGGAAGGCGACGCACGCTGCCGCCGCCGGCGCAAACGCGAACGCCAATGCCAGTGGGCAAAATGGCAGCGTCAACCCCTGCATCTGGTACGCGCCGGAGGTGCTGGAGAACGACGAGCCCGGGCAGGCGGCGGCGAGGCGCACGGAGAAGGCGGACGTGTACAGCTTCGGCATGATCAGCTTCGAGCTGCTCACCGGCAAGATCCCGTTCGAGGACAACCACCTGCAGGGGGACAACATGAGCAAGAACATCCGCGCCGGCGAGAGGCCGCTGTTCCCGTTCCAGGCGCCCAAGTACCTGACCGGCCTCACCAGGCGCTGCTGGCACGGCGACCCGGCGCAGCGGCCGGCGTTCAGCTCCATCTGCCGCGTCCTCCGCTACGTCAAGCGGTTCCTCGTCATGAACCCGGAGCAGCACGGCGGCCAGGCCGACGCGTCGACGTCGACGCCAGCGCAGCCGCCGACGCCGACACCGGCGGTGGACTACCTGGACATCGAGGCGCTGCTGCAGAAGAAGCTCCCGGCGTGGCAGCGGCGGCAGGGGGACGCGGCGCCGCGCGTGGCCGACGTGCCGTTCGAGATGTACGCGTACAGGGTGCTGGAGAGGGAGAGGGGCAAGGCGGCGATGCTGCACATCGGCAGGGGCTCCGACTCCGGCAGCGAGGCCAACTCGCTGTGCGGCGACGAGGGCGTGCACAGCAGCGTGACGGTGCCGGACGTCGTAGTCGAGACGGTCCCGACGTCGAGCCCGCGCGCCAAGACGTGGGCACGGTCGCCGTCCTCCAAGAGCAGCAGCAGCGGCAGCAGCAGGTTGGCGCCGTCGGTGTCGTCGCCGCGCAAGCCGGCCGGCAGGGTCGCCGCCGCCAAAGCAGGCAAGTGTCTGTAGCTGCGTTCCTCCTTGGAGCTCGCCGTTGAGCATGATGATAACGGCGTGCGTGCGTCTCTATGCAGGGTCGCCGCAGAAGTCGAGGTCGATAGGGGTGGTCCGGCAACCGGCGCCGCCGCAGCAGGTCGGAGCCCTACGACGGACGCCGAGGATAATGTCCGACGGGCAGCTGCAGGCCGCCGTGATCCCACAATCCCGGCGGCGCGTGGCCGGGGGTCACGCTTCAGACTCCGAGCTAGGCTAGAAACGCAAATGCAGGCTTGTATTTTCTAATGATACTACTCAGTAGGGAGCGAAGATGCAACTTAGCCAGAAGTAGATTTTACATAAATAAATGAAGTTACGTGGAATTTCATCAGTACTAATCCCTCTGTCCCATAATATAAGAGTCGTATCCCATCCCATAAATAATCCCTCCTCCCATAATACCATCCCATAAATAATCCTTCCTCCCATAATACAAGAGTGTTTTTGACACTAGTGGGACGGAGGGAGTACTGATTAACTTAGTGGCTGCATGTAAACAAATGGGTCTTATGTCACCAATTGCAAACAAATAGACTAGGAAATGCAAATGCATGATAAGATATAGCAGCAATGATGTCAAGAGTGTTCTTCAGAGACATAAATACATCAGCACTCAGCAGCAACACTCAGCAAATGAGGAATGCCAGTCACAAAAAATATACTAGTAGATGTGATGCGACAAAGAGTGAAGAAAAGAAGAGAATCATGAAAATCAACTATTAGCAGCACACAGCATGCAGCTTATGTTTCAATCAATCTCAATACAAGGTTCCTCACTGAATAAGACTTTATGAGTCAGGCAAATGCTTTAATGCTTTACAGCCAACTTATTACTTTCCGAAGCGAGAGCAATTAGGGTTCCGGAGCCAGTAGTAGGATATATCGACAAGGGCTGAGAGGGCCTTATGCTGAATGGAGCCTCGGGTCCTATTGTCCTTCTACTCGCCCTGCCTAACAAAAAAAAGGGAACTCAACACCTACAAAAATAGAAGTTGATAACACGGACAGCGCTAGGTCCGATTCTTCAGTCTATCCTCATCTCTACTCCTAGAACATCCTTCACGGCCTCGTACGTCACAAACGCGATGGCGATGGAAGGCACCACCTGAAGAGTGAAAATACAGGGGGGCAGTAGATTAGATAAGAACAATAATTAGAAATCCAAGGAACCTTACAGATTTCCATGAGAAACATTACCTTGACCGAGTTGGGCACAAGACCCTTGTACAGAGCACCAAATCCTTCGTGGCGAACAGTTTTCCTGAATGCATCAATCATACCATTGTACTGGAGTGCCTCTTTGCCTTCTCCAGTAACAATAGAAGCAGCGTGACTCCAGCCAACCATCTGCATCCTCCTCCTCACAACATCAAGAGGGTATGCCACAGTCTGGCCTATGGTTCCAGCCACAGCTCCACATCCAAGCCTTGTTACTACGTGCAGCTCATTGTCCTTTGCAAGATCGAATGCATTTGACCGCAGGAGCCAGTCCTTCAGAGACTCGTACACAGCAAAGTTAAGGCCAACATAAGGGACCTGCAAGAAGAAAACAAAGCATTGAGTGGTAAGCGCCCATCAGCAAGACACATCACACAAATAGATAACAGTACTAGGTAAGAGGAACCTACAACTCCGATCACTGATGGAAGCCAGCCTCTGTATAAAGCGCGGAAGCCTTCTTCACGGTATACTGTGCCCAATGCATGAAACATACCACGGTACTGGTAGGGAGACTTCTCTGTCTGCACAAGTGATATTATTCTCCATTAAAATAGCATATGGAATGAAATTTATGCCTGTAATAACTTGTATTCAACTATTGACATTCACAGTATCATGAAGACAGAAAGCAATGAAATCTAGACGGTACCTGAACAGTAATCCTACCCCTAACCATATCCATGGGATAAGTAGCAGACATGGCTATGATACCAGCTGTGGCTCCAGCCCCAAGGCGCAAGATTGGACTAAGCTGAGCATTCTCTGTTCACAATAATTAACATGTGACAAGTGTTAAATCCACAGGACTTCCAGCAATTATATCAATATGTATGACAACAATTCCTAAAATGTATGAAAAGACAGTCAAACATGAATTCTTTAAGTAGTTGAGCAAAATCAGTCTGATATGTATGACAGATCTCGAACTATATGTAACCACTAACACAAGGGCTCGCGAGCACAAGGGTATTCAACCCGGGGACTTCTTTGTTCCACATTAACCTATGGATTATAAATTAATAAAAATACAATTTCAGGTTCAATTTGGTGAGCAGCAACCTTTATAATGCTTAGGCCTCGAGCAGTGACCGAAGTTGGATTAAAGCAACATGTGACTAAGGCGTAAATGCCATATAGGTCAAGAAACAAATGTTATGATAAAATAAACACTACTGGGACAAACAATTCATGCAGAAATGATACTTCCATTTCCTGCATCTAATTATTTTTAAGCAACAAAGACAATATAGAGGTTCGACCCAGATTCAGTGAATTGCCTGTAAGATTAGATTAAACAGTAAGAACCTAAACAATTTCATGACTCCTAGTACATGATAGACTGGCCGTCAGTGCCATGAGGTGGAGAATCGGAGTACACCAATTAAATTCCTGTTTTAATTATTTCCATCAAATGGCAAAGCAAATACAGCAGCCATTGTAGACATGACTAAACACTAGAATAATGTGCGGTATAACATGAGGCATGTTTTCACTTCTAAAGAAACGAAGATGTCAAACAAAGGAAAACTAATTTATGCAGTAAGGACAAGGGAAAATGGCATACCATCCCCAGTCTGTTGACGGTAAAGATACAAAATACCCCTGTAAAAATGGTACAGAAGGAAATAACATATCAAATAGAGCTTACATGAAAACAAGAACATGCCAATACATGGTAATAAAGAAATGCTCCTAACCAATTTCAGGTCAAAACTGTCTCATCGTGCAACAGAGATAAGTTCTGCAAATTGCAAACTACAAATAACTAGGTGGTGGAACACAAGTGGTTATGTAAGGCAAGTGTAATTGCAACCAAGAACCCACCTTGATGCTTGCTCATAGCTGAAGAATTTCACAGCAGAATTTGGGACAATCCTGGCACAGTTAGTTCCATTGCCCTTAAACAGTCCACGAAGACCTTCGGTTCTCCATATATACTTAAGCCCTTGAACGGTCCCATTGTACTTGATACTGTGCGGATTTTGAACCTGCAAGGAAGGTAATATAAGAAAAGGTCCAATACAGCGAACTTAACGAAACATTGCCTTTTCAATTTTAGTAACAGAAGTATTGGGATCCGGTAACAAGTGTGACCCGACTATAATTAGCATTATTTCCTCATGATGATTCAGAACTGAAAATGTGAGCAATTAGTGTGCACTGAAAGAGGTTTGCCTTGAGTGGCCACCACAAATTAGACATGGTTCTATGATTGCAACAAATGTTAATAACTAGCCATAAGACAAAACATGGCTTTAATTATAATAGACAGACCATATCAAACACATTGATATGGTGGATATGTATATTGCATCACATCAATGTTAGCTGATATCAATAATAGAAGAAACTTTTGAAATAATCAGAAAATATAATATTGCTATTAATTTAGTCATGCTGATCTTTATCAAAAAAAAATCGTCATGCTGATGTCTTACTACATGGTAAACAGATAAACCTGGGCAAAGAAAAAAACATCAATTCATCATTCAATCAGCATGAACAATAACATGCCATAAGATAAAAGCAAAATGATGATATACACCTGAAGCAGGATCTTCAATCGCTCAAGCGGAGCAACAGCAGTCCTCGATCTGTGCAAAACAACAAAATAAACAAAACTCGTAAGCATATACACCTACCATATAAATGACATGCAGTAATCAGTAAGCATTTTTTTTAAAGATCAAATAATTATGCATAACATAATCACTTAAATATCTTGTAACCTTTCATGTGTGTTTCAAGTATGCAATGTTCTTAATGGACAGCACAGCAGCAGAAGAATAATAATTCCAGCTTTGACTTCAGTGAACTATTATAACAAATCACTTAAATATCTTGTAACCTTTCATGTGTGTTTCAAGTATGTTTGCAAAATTCTTAATGGCCAGCACAGCAACAGAAGAAGAATTCCAGCTTTGACTTCAGCAAACTACAACAACATTCATTTTATAGCTAGAGTACTGACCAAGGAAGACAAGATCAACTGGCCATAGTCTTCTACCAACAAATATATACAATAACATCACATCATGTAACCACACATAGGCAATTGGGGGCTTGGCTTTACATTCATAACATCATGGAGAATCACATGCTTGCAAGTGCACCACTGATTAACACATCGAATTAAGAATGCACCAGTAATTAACATTAAATCCAGATTCTTAAAGCCTGTGGTTAATCGATACTTTTCTGTGTTTGTTAGAGGGGAGTGTAGTTAGCTACTTGTTCTTAAGTATGCAATGTTTCCAAGTGGCTAAAAAGCAAAGCAAAAGGCAAAGACAGTTTTGACTCCAGCAACTATAACAACATTTGACAGCTAGAGTCCCAACCAAGGAAGACAAGATCAACTAGCCATAGTCCTGTACCAACCAAATATATAGTATTACATCAAGTAGGCACTTGGATGCTCAGCTTTAGATAATGGGATTTCATGACATCATGAAGAACCACATACTTAAGAAGGTGCCAATAAAGAATGCACCAATAATTGACACCTCAAATAAAGAATGCACCAGTAATTACGATCCAGATCATAAAGCCTGGTGAATCGACTTATTTGGGGGGGTTTAGCAACTAGATACACTAAACCTGGATATAAAATGTCCAGCCCCAAAGTAGCTCCAATTAAAGGAACTCATTGTGCAGAATATTAGAGATAGCAACATAATAACAATGAAAACAACAACATGCAAATTTGACATTTGAATTGACGGTAACAGGATGAGGAGAAATGCTAATATAACCCCATCCAATGTTTTTCACCGCAGACTCATTGTCTTATCGCTAGGGTTTAAGCATCAGCAAACTGATCCAGACAAAACAATTAGCATTAGTCAAAATGCTTGACAGCAGAATCTGCCTGACGTACTACAGATCACGAAGCGGTCATGTGTGCAAAGGGAAATGGTATAGATCATAGACGAAATTAATCAATCAGATGCGAATTTTAATCGAGACAAACAAGTCTAGCAAACGAGATCTGAGGGGCGCGCGGCAAGGGTTTAAGCGCTCCGAATCCCAGCATCACGGATCGCCCTCGCGCCCACCTAACTACATGCATCGACTCGGATGCCAGGCGAATGACGCACATACCAATCGCGTCCACCTGGAAACCTCAATTGGCCCGGGAAACACGGGCCAAACGCCAATCTAATTACAGAAATCGCAACGAAATTGCGCCGAATCTGGGTATCGCCGCCCGTCGCCAGAGACGCCGCGGAGGAGAGCGAATCGGACGCCGGGAGGAAGGGAGAAAGGGGAGAGGGGAGGGGAGGAGGAAGGGGGGACTCACAGGCCGCCGGCGACGCCTCCGGCGAAGAGGGACTTGCAGACGGTGAGGACCTGGTGGCCGGGGCCCTTGACGCCCTCGCGCGCGAGCTTGGCCTCCTCGGCCAGGTTGACGATGGTGTTGACGGCCGTGTCGCCCCTGCTCTTCCCCACCACGTCCTCCGATGCCATCTCTTCTCCCGCGTCCGACTCGCCCGCCTCCCCTCTCGCCCTCCCGGATCGCGCGCGCGACGACGACCTCCCCTCGCCGCGCCGATCAGGAGGCAAGCGCCCTGGCCTGGGGTTTTGCGGCGGCGGCGGCGGCGGCGCGAGGAGGGAGCGCGTGCGTGGGCGGGCGGTGGGGAGAGGCGCTGGTGGCTGTGGCTCCCTCTCTATTAACCCATTCCCGGCGTCTCGTTGCGCTATTAGCGCCGCTGCTGTTACGTGCACCCCACTGCCCACCAGCTCATCTCCCACTGCGTGTGGGACCGGGTTGTGGAAGGGTCCCGCGTGTCATGCAGGTAACGCTGAATCTCGCGTGTGCGTGGTGCGTTTTAGTGTGGCTCGCTGGTTTGTGGGAGGTGGCGGGCGGGTGGATCCCCGCCGTCCATGCTTATCCCCCGAAAGCGTCGGCCTCGGGATCAGCGACTGGGGCCCAGCTGTCGGCCAGCGAGAGCGAATAGTGTATTGACGAGACAGATCATCAGGGGGGAAAGAGAGAGAGAGCGGGTTAACGGAAACCTAGATCCGTCGCGACGGGGAGGGGAGGGGAGGGGGAAGCTGCTGCGGCGGCTTTTTCCCGCGGCCTGCTGCTGCTGGGCTCCGATCCCATCGCGCATGTCCATCCGGCCCTCTGCGGACTTTTTTTTCTTTGGAGTATATATCGTACTCCCTCCTTTCATCTATATAGGGCCTAATGCGTTTTTTAAGACCGCCTTTGACTATTGACAAGATTAATAGTACATGACATGCACAATGTGAAAATTATATCATTGAAAGCTCCTTTCACAGACGAATTTAACGGTGTGCTTTGTGTAAGTTGCATGTCATATATTATTGCTCTAATACTCCCTCCGTTTCTTTTTAGTCTGCATATAAGGTTTGGTCAAAGTCAAGCTTTGCATAGTTTGACTAACTTTATATTAAAAAATATCAACATTCACAATATGAAATCAACATTTTCAAATGCACCATGCAATGTATTTTCATATTATATAGTTTAAGTATTGTAGATGTTCATATTTTGTAATATAAATTTAGTCAAACTTTGTATAGTTTGACTTTGACCAAAAGTTATACGCGGAGTAAAAAGAAACGGAGGGAGTATTTGGTCAAAGTTAGCCTCGAAAAACGCATTAGGCCCTATATAGATGGAAGGAGGGAGTAATAAATTTATTAGTTTCGAATTTATTTCGGGGCTGGTCATTTCGATCTTGCTTTGCTTGGGTCGAAAGGCACGGGAGTTTGGTGCCCGATCATTCATTCATCGCACGCTTTTTATTTTTTTTCGCTGAACCGTAATAATGGCCGTGTACTGCAAACAGTGGCCAGTGGTGATGGCGAAAAATGGTTGGTCTCGTTTGTGCGGCCGGCCGGTGCGTTTGTGCTACGCCGGGGGAAATGTGGACAGGAGCTTCAGTCTTGAGAACAAGATGAGATCAGACGCCCTCCGATGGATGTGGACTGTGCATTTGGCCTTTCCTGCACGCGTCGGGCCAATGCGCTCGCTCGTGCAACCTCGTTCACGCATCACAGGTCGTTCACCCGTGGTCGTGGCTGGCGACAGTGAGGTTTTCGTTGGACCACCGGCGCAACCCCCGGAGGTGCAACCGCGATCACAGAAACACGGCGGTGCTCTGCTCCGCTGGATAAATACGACGGGTACCGGCCTGGGAGAAAAAGACGTGGGCATGGTTTATTCGCCGGCGAATTCGGAGCGCATCTTTCGCGCCAAGGGAGAGACGGAGGTGTTGGGAGCTTTGGATGGGTCCAGAGCGGCGTGGCGATGTGGCGGCGGTGGAGCTGTGGATGGGGGTCGATCGATCGACCGGACGTAGCTCTCGGCTTCCTTCCACGACTCCGGCGCCACACCAGCCAAGTGGCGTGGACGCGAACCCGTGCGTGGGCTGCGGCTTCAGATAAGGGCGCTGCAGTTATCAGATAAGGAGGAGGCCTACGCTGCACGACAGCTACGCTTTTCTTTTCTTCAGTTTTTCTTTTGATTCCAGGGGCTTCACTTGGTTTATAGATGGACTGTTTCGCAACTCCTGTCAGCGAGTCCGATCCGGGCCGAGCGTTGTAGACGAAGTAGTTTTTTTTTTTGACCTTGAAGACTGCAGGGCTTACACCCCACAGCATTTTATTGAAAGCAAGACAAAACAGGACAAATACAAAGTTTTCCTCAAGAGGAGGAAAGAAAGCAAAGAAAAAAGAACATCAAAAGAAAGCTATACAGGAGAAAAATGAATGTACAAAAAACAAATGTACAAAGAGGGGCTATAATACATAAGTAGACGAAGTAGTTGATCACGCCATAATACATAAGTAGATGGACGCATAAAAGGAGAGCCTTTTTTCTTTATTATAATGATGATTGATTTGCTCCTCACCTAAATATATAAGGGTAAGGGATAAGTACCCACTTAACATAAAATATGAAACCAGGAGGGGCTAGGCGGTGCGCCCACACCATCTTATATCTTATATCTTATATCTTATATTTACTAATTGAAAGCACAATCCAAGACTCCACGTTAATCCTAAACAACTAAACAAATTGTCCGTTCGATCCCCACATTAATTACCTAGAGCCGTCGGATGAGGTACCTTAAGAGTCCTAGGTTGTAATCCCACGTGCACTTATTTTAGGAGAAAAAACATCTCCCTAATCCTGCCGTCCTAGGAATAGAGCCCATCCTCCCATCCACACGCACAAATAAATTGCTTCCATCCAATCTGTGGAAAGCTAAACAAAACTATATCGATCTAAAAAGGCAAAAGGCCATGCCCTCCTATCCTATCGATCAGCCCCTTCTCCTCCAGCGCCATGGATTCTCATCCATGCAAGAATTGCAAGAAGCCCTGGCCCGTTTGGTTTAATTAAACTTCAAAGGTTGATCAAGTTGACGTTGATCAGGGAGGTTGCGTCTTGTGTTCAGGTTAACCAAGACAGCCTTCTGCCGGACGAGCTATGTGCAAGCTTGGTGCGGGATCATGTTGGGAATGAATCAAGCCAACTTGCATCATCGTGGTGCCCGGGACGACGGTCTACGGTATTTATGCGGACAGGTGCGACTAGAAGTGGGACAAGGAGGATTACCTATGTTGGAACCTACGAGATTGCCACCGCACGCTCGAGGAAGGTAGCATGACTTGCTGCACCAGGAGTGGCTGCCGGTTCCGGTTATTATGCATCACCGTGAGGCATACACCACCATTTGTTGCCGCTCCCAGCAGGGGCGACGGCCCGGGGCCCGGCCGAAATAGGGGCCCATATCTGGTATAGAGACATAGTAGAAAGAAAGAAAGGCCCATCTACCCAGGAAGGTAGCCGGCCACACACGGAACGTAATCGTCGTTTCCTTTTTCTTTCCAGCGATTCGCGATCGCGATTCACGCACTGAACCGTCGCCCAGTCGCCGTCTCGTCCAACGTGATCGCGATCTCGTTCCTGATCACGTTGTGTCCGTCGCCGCAAGAAATTGCGGAAAGATCAAGATCAAGAGGTAATCTCAGATCAAAACTCTATTTCTATGAAACCGTGGTGGGCGACTCTATTTTCTCGTGCTATATGTTCTTAGTCTAAAATCTCAATCCGGTGTCTGATTCTTTCTTTGCATCGCTCATCACTTGCAGCTGCATCCATTTGGTAGTGTAATCATGTTGCCTAAATAGCTGCATCGCTCATCGCTTCTCATGATTACTGGAGGTTTGCTATCATGCTATTTCTAAATTCTTGTGTGCATTGTAGCTTCTATGATACTTGAGTTCGAACAAAGGCATGAAAAAATATCAGATATTTGATTCCACTCTTTATGACTTTATAATATATGTATTTGTTCGTGTATCGACCAAAATAATTCTCTGTTGGGCCCACTGATGAAGTTCGCCCCGGGGCCTTCGAAATCCTTGAGCCGGCCCTGGCCGCTCCGTGTGTGATTAAGTGCGAAGGTGCCAGACTACAGATTCCTTGAACGGGCATCGAGATCTGGGATCGAAATCTTCTCCAACTTTTACCGTCAACATATCTGCTGAAGGAGCTAGACGTACAAGAGGATGGCAAGATTATTTGGAATTCTGGATGCAGAAGACAAGTGGTACATAATTCCACCATGACTGCTGCTAGGATTGATGCCTTGTTGCCGGAGAGTCATAGTGACAGCTACCCATCAAGCATCATCCATCTCTATTAACAGGTACTCCCACCTTCTCAATAGATGCACACATTTATCTTTGTTGCTGTTTATGGATGAAACATGGAATCACGTATTACATACATGCCTCATGACTATGTATTTCTATACCCATGGTCTGTACTGTTATTTTATAACTATTGCAGCGAGTTTGATCGGCAGAAAAATCTCGCCTCCCAGATCCTCCTCCGATTGATTCCTTCAATATCAAGGCAAGGGCCGAGAAGCATCTGCTCCGTTGCCTTTGGCCTCTCCTGTGTGTCTACTATTTATGCAAGAACTGTTTGATTGGTAAGAACACACCATCGATTGATTGTCTCATCAGCCTGCACTGACCCGTTCTACAACATTGGATGATGTAGTAATACCACAGGCCTAGGAAGCAATACCACAGGTGGCTCAGCGCTCTATACATCATGGCCATGGACGCAACTTGGAGTCCCGAACTATTGTTCCACCACATGATCTGCTCCCGTCCAGTTCAATAGGGTAGATAAATCAAATGTACAATAATATTATATCCATAATGATACTTCATTAGGTGGTCATAACCAGTTTGTGCTGTGATGATACTGCCCCTGGGCATCATCGTCCACGTGCTTGGTGTGGTTGACACTCCAGGCCGTTCATCCTCCCCTCAAGTGGTACAATTTTTCTCAAAGGGCCATTGGCCGATCTTTATTAGATAGAAGAGAGGGTACAACCGAACCGCCAACAGTCTACGCGATCTAGAGCCGATGGCTCAGTCCAAAAGACAAAACAGCCACTCCAACCCAGAGGGCATAAAAACAAAAGACAGCCTCAAGCAGAGAGGTCTACGACACACCCAACTGCCCTCCACACAGCAATATCCTCACGGATCAGATCAAGGACTCTGTTGGCGCTGCTGGCAATGTGCTGAAAAATCCTTGCATTCCGCTCCTTCCAGATCCTCAATGCACCAGGATAGCAATGGTGTCGAAATTACGCCTGTCCGCAAGAAATTAGAGACCAGCGTATTACCTGCAGGCCTCATGGTTAAGTTCAATCTGTATGCATGTACCCACGATAGTAGCAACATCCATCACATCTTTTCTTTCTCTCCGTCATAAGTATGACGTATCTGATTCCTTGACTAGAGAGTTAATTTAATTGATTTAAAGTGAATCATGTACGTTGTGTACGCTCTAACTTCTGAATTCGTGTTTGAGATCAATATTTTGTAGCTCAGATTAACTTTTTTCTGTATATGTACACTTGCTACCTCTGCACATATACTAAATAGTGTAGCATGTTGTACTCCAGCGGAAGAGGTAAGAAAATATTTTAAGAATGTAAATCTCTCCACATACTAAACAACCTCTAGATATTTATTTGTGGTCACTCATGGCCTATTCAACACTTCATATTGAAGCTCTTTCATTAGATACCATATGACTTAAAAAAATCTAATCACCTCTCATTAATCGTTCTTTATCGCATTTCACAGCCTGAGCAACAAAATGCATGTTGGGAGTCGAAGATGTAAGCTACGTACTCCTTCCGTCCGGAAAAGTTTGTCCCTCAAATGGATGTATCTAGCATCAAATTAGTGCTAGATACATCCATTTGAGGGACGAGCTTGGGACAAGTTTTTTCAGACGGAGGGAGTACATGCTAGAATAGTTTGACTACCTTTGATGTTCTTCTACCATTTACCAACTGGGATTTGGAAGCTACTACTATCGGGCTGGGATGTTAGTATTGTTGTTATACATGGAAGATGCCATATATGAATACCTATATGTAAAAATTAATTGCAGGTAATTTATGTTTATGACTCGGCAAGTCTAGCTTTTCTCTCTCTGTCTATCAGTCTCTCAGTCTCTCGGTCTCTCTCTTCTGAGATTTTTAGTATTTACGCAAATTGGTGTAGCAAAAAAATTATAAGATACACACATATGTCCAAAAATGATGTCATCTAATATATTCAAATTATTGTTCTGCTATTTTATTTTTATTAATTTCAACGTTCCTATGAAGTCAAGTATGGTCGATTGAGATATATGGTGCTCCATCTTGATGTTATCAACAAACATGCCAAGTCAAAAACTTAATACCCCTCATCCCATCGAAGAGGGCAAGAATATACGAATTCCATATTAGTATGTTGGCTAAATGCAAATAACTAATTTCAGTTTTGTTGGGAGGAGTTTAAATTGGTGATTTAGTGCATATGTGAAGTTATTTTACTTATAGTTTGATGAATCAAGTATATATATAAGCTGGTCAAATAAAAATTTATTTGTTTTCCCCAGGACTTGATCCACGTGAAATTCTCCATTGCCATAATTCTAGCATGGATGTAGCCAATCTATTTTCCCTTTTTTAAGGCAACTAGATTGGTTCCATCCATGCCTCATGACAAGATTAATTATACTTCCCAGGCAAGAAACCGAATGTTGCACCTTCAATACTAATATGTCGTAGGTGAATTTCTAACTTTTTCCAGTTTCAAATCCGTAAGAAATTTAGCATTGCATAAATGTTATCAATACTTCTATTTTCATATGTTTTCCAAAATAACTAGCCAATGCAGTGGCACGGGTTCATGACTAGTACCTCTAATGGGCTTGGTTTTCTAACATTCCCTTTTGGGTACTTAGCCGTACATTCATGCACTACTAGGGAAAAGTCTAGCAGTAGCGCGCGTATTAGGTGTATCAGTAGCGCGGGGCACTGCTACTGATACGGCGCTACGGCTAACATGTATGAGTAGCGCATGCTGACCCACGCTACTGCTATACATGTATAGCAGCAGCGGGCTTTTGGACAACGCGTTACTGCTAATATCTGCAGCGCTTTAATTTGGACACGCTACTAGTAAGGGCGCATTGCTGCTAACTCTACTCCCCTTGCTATTGTTAGTTTTATTAGTTTTTTTCTGCATATTTATTTTGTATTTGAACAAGCTTTATATAATAATCTTTAGCATCATACGCATACAAATGTAATCATAGCATCAAATCATGTCATCATCATAATCATCATCCAACACAAAGTGATCTCTCATCATCATCTCGAAAATAGCGATACAAGTTCTTGCAACTATATCGTCATCCATCTAAACAATGATATACGCGAGAGGAGCTATCCCTCTCTTGCACTAACGTGAACCTAAACTAACTACTGGTTGTCGCTCGAAAAACGGAAACCGGTACACCTGGGTCTGACACTCCGGCCACTCATCATGTACTCCTGGCGTAACACTTCTTCGCCATCGATGATCTATGCACCTGCGTCGTCACATGAGTCGGTGATATGCAACATTTATAGTTGAGCAACAGAAAGAGACAGACTTGGCAAAAATAGAAGCAACATATCATAAGCATAAATAACAAAGTTCATCGTACCCAAAACGCCCTAACTAGAGTGATCTTCGCTAGTCGAGGAGGACGGTTTAATTACATCATAAATAAAGTTTCACCGTGCATAACTCAAAGTTTCGTCATACATAAAGTATGGACTAAACGGACACATTGTCATATATCGACAGTCACAACATGTCGTGCCATCCTTCCAAGTCAGGGAGATAGTCCCCGAGCTTAGTGAAAGGCTTCAGGTCGAGACGTTGAGCAGCTATGCGTGTTCGGACGTCTTCCCGCGACATTTGCCCTTCCTCATAGAACAACCCTGTTTTTTTGAGGACCTCGTTCATGATGATTTGGGCAAGTTCCCGCTGGATGTGATAGAACTCAGCTCGAAGCCGATGATCCTCGATATCTCCTACGTGCCTTGCCCATTGCAGAATATGGGCATCCCCGGATGTAGGTGACATGCAAAGGTTCTGTTGATCCCGTCAGTACTCCAGCATGTGGTGTAGGACATAGAATCCATCACTAAGAGTATCACTCGGTTTCTGGATGCAGCAGAAGTCGGTCTTATGGCTGAAGGCGGGCCTGCCGCTCCTCTTCTTCTTGTCCTTGATCTCTCCACCCCGTACGTCGTAGAAAAAGATAGCACTATCGAGAACAGACTTGATGTGGGTGTAATCCTTTTTGTTCATGTTCTTCGACGAGTCCAAGTAAAGAGCGTGGGAGTATCGGGGGTAAAGGATGATGAGGACGGCGCGCCGGTGGCTGCGCAAAATAAGTACACCTCAAATTAATTAGCCTCCACCGTGCAAATGAATGATTGAAATCGAAGGAAGGATATCCATGCAGATGACTTACAGGGGTGATAAGGCACGAGAATCGTCTCCTTGTCCTTATTGACGACCATGAAATTGACGATGTAGTCCCTCACGTATTCATGGTGCTTTGCGCAGACTACCAAGAAGCTCTCGTGCATGAAGTACGGGTCAGCGACACAGATATAAGGTATCTGCTCAATCCCGATGATGTAGATCATGTACAAAGCATAAAGGCAGACAAACATAAAATCCAGCTTCTTCAAGTGAAACATGTCGAAGATGTAATCGAATCGAAGGAAGAACTTGTCCGCGGGTAATGAGTCGACTTACAACCTTTTCCGCGGCACGTTAACCACGTAGAGTGGGTATCCTAGATTTTTCGAGGCGATTAGGCTTTTCTCTCTCCGCAACACATCGTGATGAAGTCTCCTTAGATCGACGTGTAGGACCTGTACCGATGCCTCAGGTAGGATTGGTTCACCGGGGATATGGTATTTCGCCGCACCGCGGACAGGTATACTGTCTTGAACCCGAGGCTGCGGAGGCGGCTGGATCATAGCAGCAGCTTTATTGCTGCCTTTCCTCCCTCTCTTCCGATGCTTCTTTGGTGGAAGGTCGTTTACAGTAAGTTCAGGCTCTGGAGGCGGCAATTCAGGCACCAACTCATGATGCTCAAACCCTGAGTATTTATACTGCTGAGCCATCAATCCTCCGTCATCAATGGCGCCAGTATTGAGATACTGTTGAGTGTCATCCTCATCCTCATCTATGGTGACGTCATCAGTGACTAATGGAGTCTCTTCCTCATCTAGTCCGCTATCACCCAACACGACAGACGACGCTAATTGGGTAGGTGGGGTGCTGATGTTCATACCTTGCGGAGGCTGCGTGGTCGTGGGTGTGCTCTCGGCCGCCTCCAGACGAAGCAGACTCTTTGGCCACAACAGGACTCACATCTTGCAATCGCCAAGCCGCCACGGGGTCTCGTCGTCATCTCCCCCTAGTACCGACGGAACCAAATTCTCGTGGCCCGGTTTGACACTGGCCACGAAAACCTTGAAGACGTCAGGAGGGATCGACAGGCTGTGGAACAATTGTTCCTTCAGCTTCATTATCGTCGCATTCCCCACATCCACCTTCTGGCCATTGATGTCGTACAATATGGTGCATGGGCATCGACCTGCAAAGACATGTCTGCGATGTGAGACATCCGAAAGGCAACGGAAACAGAAGATTATACATTTATTGAAGAGGGCCAGTGTGACAGGTACCGTGAGGGCGTCAAGCTTAGCCAAAGACGAAGCACCGCCGAGCACGTTCGAGACAGAGGACGAGCTGCTATGAGCAGGCGAGGGAGCCGGTGCAGGAGCAGGTGTTGGTGCAGGTGCAGGTGCTGGTGCAACGCTAGTCGAGCTGCTCCCGAAGAAGTCGGCAAGGGGAAAGTCCGCTGCATCTTTTTCTGGATTTCGCCTACTCCAACCGACGATAGCCGGAACCAAGACTGTCAGCTCCCGTTTTATGGCAGCTACCGCTATTGCGACTATCTTAGCTGAATTCTTCTCAACCGCAATCTCAACCTTCTTGTCGATGCTTTCTTCAGTTAACCTCCGTCTTTCCTTTCTCTCCTCCGTGGTCTCACCGTAGTACTTCTTCCACGTGGCGCTATCTCCGACACCGTGCACGCGTCCATACGACGACCGAGTGTCCACCGGGAGTTGTTTCAATATGTTCAACGCCTGGTTGAATGGGGTGTCCCACTTGGTGTTGGTGAACACGGTAATTTCAAAAAAAAATCCTACGATCATGCAAGATCTATCTATGTGATGCATAGCAACGAGAGGGGAGAGTGTGCCCACGTACTCTCGTAGACCGAAAGCGGAAGCGTTAGTTAACACAGTTGATGTAGTCGAACGTCTTCGTGATCCAACCAATCAAGTACCAAATGTACGGCACCTCCGCATTCAGCACACATTCAGCTCGATGACGTCCCTCGTACTCTTGATCCAGTTGAGGCCGAGGGAGAGTTTCGTCAGCACGACGGCGTGGCGATGGTGATGATGAAGTTACCGACGCAGGGCTTCGCCTAAGCACTACGACGATATGACCGAGATGTGTAACTATGGAGGGGGGTACCGCACACGGCTAAAAGATCAACTTGTGTGTCCTGGGGTGCCCCCTTGCCCCCGTATATAAAGGAGGGAGAGGGAGAGGCAGCCGGCCCTAAGGGGGCGCGCCAAGGTGTGGAGTCCTACTAGGAATCCCTAGTCCTAGTAGGATTCCACCTCCCACACTAAGTAGGAAAGGGGGAAGGGAGAAGGAGAAGGAAAGGGGGGGGGCGGCCCCCTTCTCCTAGTCCTAATCAGCCTCCTGCCCAAGGGGGGCGCACCAGCCCCTTGTGGGCTGGTGTGCTTCCCTCTTATGGCCCATAAGGCCCATAACTTCTCCCGGGGGGTTCCGGTAACCTCCTGGTACTCCGGAAAATACCAGAACTTCTCCGGAACCATTCTGATGTCCGAATATAACCTTCCTATATATCAATCTTTATGCCTCGACCATTTTGAGACTCCTCGTCATGTCCGTGATCTCCCGGGACTCCAAACAAACTTCGGTTCATCAAATCACATAACTCATAATACAAATCCTCATTGAACGTTAAGCGTGCGGACCCTACGGGTTCGAGAACTATGTAGACATGACCGAGACACATCTCCGGTCAATAACCAATAGTGGAACCTGGATGCTCATATTAGCTCCTACATATTCTACGAAGATCTTTATCGGTCAAACCGCATAACAACATACGTTGTTCCCTTTGTCATCGGTATGTTACTTGCCCGAGATTCGATCGTCGGTATCATCATACCTAGTTCAATCTCGTTACTGGCAAGTCTCTTTACTCGTTCCGTAATACTTCATCCTGCAACTAACTCATTAGTCACAATGCTTGCAAGGCTTATAGTGCTGAGCATTACCGAGAGGGCCCAGAGATACCTCTCCGAAACACGGAGTGACAAATCCTAATCTCGATTTATGCCAACCGAACAAACGCCTTCGGAGACACCTGTAGAGCACTTTTATAATCACCCTTTTACGTTGTGACGTTTGGTAGCACACAAACTGTTCCTCCGGTATTCGGGAGTTGTGTAATCTCATAGTTTGAGGAACGTGTATAAGTCATGAAGAAAGCAGTAGCAATGAAGCTGTAAGGATCATAATGCTAAGCTAACGGATGGGTCTTGTCCATCACATCATTCTCCTAATGATGTGACCCCGTTCATCAAATGACAACACATGTCTATGATTAGGAAACATAACCATCTTTGATTAACGAGCTAGTCAAGTAGAGTCATACTAGGGACACTATGTTTTGTCTATGTATTCACACATGTACTAAGTTTCCGGTTAATGCAATTCTAGCATGAATAATAAACATTTATCATGATATAAGGAAATATAAATAAAAACTTTATTATTGCCTCCAGGGCATATTTCCTTTAGTCTCCCACTTGCACTAGAGTCAATAATCTAGTTCACATCGCCATGTGGTTTAACATCAATAGTTCACATCTGTATGTGATTAACACCCATAGTTCACATCGCCATGTGACCAACAACCAAAGGGTTTACTAGAGTCAATAATCTAGTTCACATTGCTATGTGATTAACACCCAAAGAGTACTAAGGTGTGATCATGTTTTTCTTATGAGAGAAGTTTAGTCAACGGGTCTGTCACATTCAGAGTTGTATGTATTTTGCAAATATTATATGTCTACAATGCTCTGCATAGAGCTACTCTAGCTAATTGCTCCCACTTTCAATATGTATCCAGATTGAGACTTAGAGCCATCTGGATCGGTGTAAAAGCTTGCATCACGTAACTCTTTACGACAAACTCTTTATCACCCCCATCACCGAGAAACATTTCCTTAGTCCTCACTAAGGATAATTTTGACCGCTGTCCAGTGATCTACTCTTAGATCACTATTGTACCCCCTTGCCAAACTCATGGCAAGGTACACAATAGGTCTGGTACGTAGCACAACATACTTTATAGAACCTATGACTGTGGCATAGGGAATGACTTTCATTCTCTTTCTATCTTCTGCCATGGTCTGGCTTTGAGTCTTACTCAACTTTACACCTTGTAATACAGATAAGAACTCCTTCTTTGACTGATCAATTTTGAACTCTTTCAAAAACTTGTCAAGGTATTTACTCATTAAAAATCTTATCAAGCGTCTTGATCTATCTCTATAGATATTGATGCCTAATATGTAAGCAGCTTAACCGAGGTATTTCATTGAAAAACTCTTATTCAAGTATCCCTTTATGCTATCCAGAAATTCTATATCATTTCCAATCAACAATATGTCATCCACATATAATATTAGAAATGCTACAGAGCTCCCACTCACTTTTTTGTAAATACAGGCTTCTCCAAAAGTCTGTATAAAACCATATGCTTTGATCACACTATCAATGCGTTTGTTCCAACTCCGAGAGGCTTGCACCAGTCCATAAATGGATCGCTGGAGCTTGCACACTTCGTTAGCACCCTTTGGATCGACAAAACCTTCTGGTTGCATCATATACAACTCTTCTTCCAGAAATCCATTCAGGAATGCAGTTTTGACATCCATCTACCAAATTTCATAATCATAAAATGCAACAATTGCTAACATGATTCGGACAGCCTTAAGCATTGCTACTAGTGAGAAAGTCTCATCATAGTAAACTCCTTGAACTTGTCGAAAACCTTTTGCGACAAGTCGAGCTTTGTAGATAGTAACACTATTATCAGCGTCCATCTTCCTCTTGAAGATCCATTTATTCTTAATGGCTTGCCGATCATCGGGCAAGTCCACCAAAGTCCACACTTTGTCCTCATACATGGATCCCATCTCAGATTTCATGGCCTCAAGCCATTTTGCGGAATCTGGGCTCATCGTCGCTTCCTCATAGTTCGTAGGTTCATCATGGTCTAATAACATGACTTCTAGAATATGATTACCGTACCACTCTGGTGCGGATCGTACTCTGGTTGACCTACGAGATTCGGTAGTAACTTGATCTGAAGTTTCATGATCATCATCATTAGCTTCCTCAATAATTGGTGTAGGAATCACTGGAACTGATTTCTGTGATGAACTACTTTCCAATTTGGGAGAAGGTACAATTACCTCATCAAGTTCTACTTTCCTCCCACTCACTTCTTTCGAGAGAAAACTCCTTCTCTAGAAAGGATCCATTCTTAGCAACGAATATCTTGCATTCGGATCTGTGATAGAAGGTGTACCCTACAGTTTCTTTTGGGTATCCTATGAAGATACATCTCTCCGATTTGGGTTTGAACTTATCAGGTTGAAGCTTTTTCACATAAGCATCGCAGTCCCAAACTTTAAGAAACGACAACTTTGGTTTCTTGCCAAACCACAGTTCATAAGGCGTCATCTCAATGGATTTTGACGGTGCCCTGTTTAACGTGAATGCGGCTGTCTCTAATGCATAACCCCAAAACGATAGTGGTAAATTGGTAAGAGACATCATAGATCGCATCATATCCAATAAAGTGCGGTTATGACGTTCGGACACACCATTATGCTATGGTGTTCCAGGTGGCGTGAGCTGTGAAACTATTCCACATTGTTTTAAATGAAGGCCAAACTTGTAACTCAAATATTCTCCTCCACGATCAGATCGTAGAAACTCTATTTTCCTGTTACAATGATTCTCTACTTCACTCTGAAATTCTTTGAACTTTTCAAATGTTTCAGACTTGTGTTTCATTAAGTAGATATACCCATATCTGCTCAAATCATCTGTGAAGGTCAGAAAATAAAGATACCCGCCACAAGGATCAACACTCATTGGACCACTTACATCGGTATGTATTATTTTCAATAAGTCACTAGCTCGTTCCATTGTTCCAGAGAACAGAGTTTTAGTCATCTTGCCCATAAGGCACGGCTCGCAAGCATCAAATGATTCATAATCAAGTGATTCCAAAAGTCCATCTTTATGGAGTTTCTTTATGCGCTTCACACCAATATGACCCAAACGGCAGTGCCACAAATAAGTTGCACTATCATTATCAACTTTACATCTTTTGGCATCAATACTATGAATATGTGTATTACCACGATAGAGATCCAATAAACCATCAACATTGGATGTATGACCATAGAAGGTTTTATTCGTGTAAACAGAATAACAATTATTCTCTATCTTAAATGAATAACTGTATTACAATTAACATGATCTAATCATAGTTCATGCTCAACACAAACACCAAATAACATTTATTTAGGTTCAACACTAATCCCGAAAGTATAGGGAGTGCTCGATGATGATCATATCAATCATGGAACCACTTCCAACACACATCATCACTTCATCCTCAACTAATCTCTATTTATTCTGCAACTCCTGTTTCAAGTTACTAATCTTAGCAACCGAACAAGTATCAAATACCCAAGGATTACTACGAGCACTAGTAAGGTACACATCAATAATATGTATATCAAATATACCTTTGTTCACTTTGCCATCCTTCTTATCCGCCAAATATTTGGGGCAGTTCCACTTCCAGTGACCATTTCCTTTGCAGTAGAAGCACTTAGTTTCAGTCTTAGGTCCAGCTTTGGGCTTCTTCACGGGAGTGACAACTTGCTTGCCATTCTTCTTGAAGTTCCCATTCTTTCCCTTTGCCCTTTCCTGAAACTACTGGTCTTATTTAATCATCAACACTTGATGCTCTTTATTGATTTCTACCTTCGTCGATTTCAGCATCACGAAGAGCTCGGGAATCGTTTTCGTCATATCCTTGCATACTATAGTTGATCACGAAGTTCCAGTAACTTGGTGATGGTGACTAGAGAATTCTGTCAATCACTATCTTATCTGGAAGATTAACTCCCACTTGATTCAAGTGATTGTAGTACATAGACATTCTGAGCACATGTGGAGGGAGAGCATGACACCTAAAATATACTAGCATTCCTACTAGCATGGCGCATAAATACTGATCAAGAACCATATTGTGCATATTGCTCATCTGAAAACTGACCGGCAAACAAATCTAAGCCAATTTCTCAACAAAATTTCAGCCAATAGCATACAACACATATCTAAAAACAAAAAACAGAGAGGGGAGGGGGAGGGCAGCTCACGTTGAGCTAGGGGGACAAGGATGGCGGCGGTCGAGATGCGGGGGGGGGGGGGGGGGGGGGGGGGGACTGCGGCGGCGCGTCGGTGATACGTTGCCGTCGTATCTATTATTTTTGATTGTTTCATGCCAATATTATTGAACTTTCACATACTTTTGGCAACTTTTTATATGATTTATTTGGACTAACTTACTTATCCAGTGCCCAGTGCATGTTCCTGTTTGTTGCATGTTTTTGTATCGCAGAAAATCCATATCAAACGAAGTCCAAATGTGATGAAACTCTACGGAGAATTATTTTGGAATATTTGTGAATTCTAGGAGGTGGAATCAACATAAACAAAGGCCCGAGGACACCACAACCCACCAGGGCGCGCCACCAGGCCCAAGCGCGCCCTGGTGTATCATGCCCTCCTCGAATGTTGGTTGGAGCTATACTTCGGGCGCAAGGAAGCTTATATCCGGAAAAAAATCGTGTAAAAAGATCAGCGCAATCGGAGTTACGGATCTCCGGGAATTTAAGAAACCGTAAAGGGACAGATCTGGGGAGCGTGAAACAAAAGAGAACGGAGAGAGAGATCCAATCTCGGAGGGCTCCTGCCCCTCCGTCACCATGGAGGCCATGGACCAGAGAGGGAACTCTCCTCCCATCTAGGGGGAGGCCAAGGAAGAAGAAGAAGGAGGGGGCCTATCTCCCCCTCTCTCCTGGTGGCGCCGGAGTGCCGCCGGGGCTAGGATCAACAATCTTGCTACCGTCAACACCAACTTTCTCCCCTCTATGCAGCGGTGTAGCACCCCTTCTCCCCGCTGTAATCTCTACTTAACATGGTGCTTGATACGTCTCCAACGTATCTATAATTTTTGATTGTTCCATGCTATTATATTACCCTTTTTGGATGTTTATGAGCTTTATTTTACACATTTTATATCATTTTTGGGACTAACCTACTAACGGGAGGCCCAGCCCGTATTGCTGTTTTTTTTGCCTATTTTAGTATTTCAAAGAAAAGGAATATCAAACAGAGTCCAAACGGAATGAAACCTTCGGGAGCGTGATTTTTGGAACGAACGTGATCCAGAGGACTTGGAGTGCAAGTCAAGAAGCAGCCGAAGCCTCCACGAGATAGGAGGGCGCCCCCCCTATAGGGCGCGCCCCTGTCTCGTGGGCCCCTCGGGCGTCCACCACGTGTTGGGGAACGTAGCAGAAATTCAAAATTTTCTATGCATCACCAAGATCAATCTATGGAGATTCTAGCAACAAGAGAGGGAGAGGATAAGCATCTTCATACCCGTGAAGATCGCTAAGCGGAAGCGTTATAAGAACGCAGTTGATGGAGTCGTACTCCCGGTGATTCAAATCGCGGAAGATCCGATCTAGCGCCGAACGGACGGCGCCTCCGCGTTCAACACACGTACAGCCCGGGGACATCTCCTCCTTCTTGATCCAGCAAGGGTAGAGGAGAAGTTGAGGGAGAACTCCGACAGCACGACGGCGTGGTGGTGGTGGAGCTCGTGGTTCTCCAGCAGGGCTTCGCCAAGCACTACGGAGGAGGAGGAGGTGCTGGAGGAGGGAGAGGGCTGCGCCAGGGAAGAGTTGCGTCTGCCCTCCCACCCCTCCACCATATATAGGGGCAAGGGGAGAGGGGGAGGCACCCTAGGTTTTTCCCTAGGGGGCGGCGGCCAAGCAAATTGGATCTCCCTAGGCAAAATCCTTGGGAGACTTGCCCCCCAAGCCAAGCAGGTGGAGGATTGCCTCCCAAGCCAGGTGGAGGCGCCCCACCTCCCCAAATATCATGGGAAAAGGGTGTGGGGGGAGCACCACCCCTTAGTGGGCTAGTTTGCCCCTTCCCCTTTGGCCCATGAGGCCCTCCAACACTTGCTGGGGCTCCCGAAACACCTTTCGGACATGCTGGAACACTTCCGGACTCCAATACCCTTCGTCCAATATATCGATCTTCACCGCCGAACTATTCCGGAATTCCTCGTGACGCCCGGGATCACATCCGGGACTCCGAACTACCTTCGGTAACCACATACTATTTCCCACAACAACTCTAGCGTCACCGAACCTTAAGTGTGTAGACCCTACGGGTTCGCGAATCATGCAGACATGACCGAGACATCTCTCCAGCTAATAACCAACAGCGGGATCTGGATACCCATATTGGCTCCCACATGTTCCATGATGATCTCATCGGATGAACCACGATGTCGGGGATCAAGCAATCCCGTATGTAATTCCCTTTGTCAATCGGTACATTACTTGCCCGAGATTCGATCATCGGTATCCCAATACCTCGTTCAATCTCGTTACCGGCAAGTCACTTTACTCGTTCCATAATGCATGATCCCGTGACTAACTACTTAGTCACATGGAGCTCATTATGATGATGCATTACCGAGTGGGCCCAGAGATACCTCTCCGTCATACGGAGTGACAAATCCCAGTCTCGATTCATGACAACCCAACCGACACTTTCGGAGATACCTGTAGTGCACCTTTATAGCCACCCAGTTACGTTGTGACGTTTGGTACACCCAAAGGATTCCTACAGTATCCGGGAGTTGCGCAATCTCATGGTCTAAGGAAATGATACTTGACATTAGAAAAGCTTTAGCAAACGAACTACACGATCTTGTGCTATGCTTAGTATTGGGTCTTGTCCATCACATCATTCTCCTAATGATGTGATCCCGTTATCAATGACATCCAATGTCCATGGTCAGGAAACCGTAACCATCTATTGATCAACGAGCTAGTCAACTAGAGGCTCACTAGGGACATGTTGTGGTCTATGTATTCACACATGTATTACGGTTTCCAGTTAATACAATTATAGCATGAACAATAGACAATTATCATGAACAAGGAAATATAATAATAATCATTTTATTATTGCCTCTAGGGCATATTTCCAACAGTCTCCCACTTGCACTAGAGTCAATAATCTAGTTCACATCACTATGTGATTGTAATGAATCCAACACCCATCGGGTTTGATCATACCTCGCTTGTGAGAGAGGTTATTAGTCAACAGGTCTGAATCTTTCAGATCCGTGTGTGCTTTACAAATCTCTATGTCATCTCCTAGATGCAGCTACCACACGCTATTTGGAACTATTCCAAATAACTGCTCTACTATCCGAATCCGTTTTACTACTCAGAGTCATCAGGATTAGTGCCAAAGTTTGCATCGGCATAACCCTTTACGACGAACTCTTTTACCACCTCCATTATCGAGAAAATTCCTTGGTCCACTAGTTACTAAGGATAACCTTGACCGCAGTGCTGTGATCCATTCCTAGATCACACTTGTACCCCTTGACTGACTCATGGCAAGGCACACTTCAGGTGCGGTACACAACATAGCATATTGTGGAGCCTACGTCTAAAGCATAGGGGACGACCTTCGTCCTTTCTCTCTCTTTTGTCGTGGTCAGGTCTTGAGTCTTACTCAATACTCACACCTTACAGCCAAGAACTCCTTCTTTGCCGATCTATTTTGAACTCCTTCAAAATCTTCTCACGGTATGTGTTCATTTGAAAGTACTATTAAGCGTTTTGGTCTATCCTTATAGATCTTGATGCTCAATGTTCAAGTAGCTTAATCTAGGTTTTCCCTTGAAAAACACTTTTCAAATAACCCTATATGCTTTCCAGAAATTCTACATCATTTCTAATCAACAATATGTTTACAACATATACTCATCAGAAATACTATAGTGCTCCCACTCACTTCTTTGGAAATACAAGTTTCTCATAAACTTTGTATAAACCCAAAATCTTTGATCATCTCATCAAAGTGTATATTCCAACTCCGAGATGCTTACTCCAGTCCTTAGAAGGATAGCTGGAGCTTTGCATACTTGTTAGCATCTTTTAGGATTGACAAAAGCCTTCTGGTTGTATCACATGCAACCTTTCCTCAAGAAAATTGTCGAGGAAACAATGTTTTGACATCCTATTTGCAAGATTTCATAAATAATGCAGTAACTGCTAATACAAATCCAACAGACTCTTAGCATCGCTATGAGTGAGAAAGTCTCACCGTAGTCAACTCCTAGAACTTGTCGGAAAACATCTTAGCGACAAGTCGATCTTTCTTAATGGTGACACATACCATCATTGTTTGTCTTCCCATTTTGAATCCATCTGTACCCAACAGCCTTACGACCATCAAGTAGTTCTTCCAAAGTCTACACTTTGTTTTCATACATGGATCCTCTCTCGGATTTTATGGCCTCGAGCCATTTGTCGGAATACGGGCCCACCATCGCTTCTCCATAGCTCGTAGGTTCATTGTTGTCTAGCAACATGACCTCCAAGATAGGATTAAGTACCACTCTGAAGTAGTACGCATCCTTGTTGACCTACGAGGTTTGGTAGTGACTTGATCCGAAGTTTCATGATCACTATCATCAGCTTCCACTTCAATTGGTGTAAGCGCCACAGGAACAACTTCCTGTGCCCTGCTACATACTAGTTGAAGTGACGGTTCAATAACCTCATCAAGTCTCCACCATCCTCCCACTCAATTCTTTCGAGAGAAACTTTTCCTCGAGAAAGGACCCGTTTCTAGAAACAATCGCTTTTGCTTCCGGATCTGAAATAGGAGGTATACCCAACTATTTTGGGTGTCCTATGAAGATGCATTTATCCGCTTTGGGTTCGAGCTTATCAGGCAAAACTTTTCACATAAGCGTCGCAGCCCCAAACTTTTAAGAAACGACAACTTAGGTTTCTCTAAACCATAGTTCATACGGTGTCATCTCAACAGAATTACGTGGTGCCCTATTAAATTGAATGCAGTTGTCTCTAATGCCTAACCCATAAACGATAGAGGTAATTCGACAAGAGACATCATGGTATGCACCATATCCAATAGGGTGCAGTTATGATGTTCGGACACACCATCACACTATGGTGTTCCAGGCGGTATTAGTTGTGAAACAATTTCCACAATGTCTTAATTGTGTGCCAAACTCGTAACTTAGATATTCATCACTATGATCATATCATAGACATTTTATCCTCTTGTCACGATGATCTTCAACTTCACTCTGAAATTAGTTGAACCTTTCAATAATTCAGACTTGTGTTTCATCAAGTAAATATACTTAACATCTACTCAAATCATCTATGAAGTAAGAACATAATGATATTCACTGCATGCCTCAGCACTCATTGGATTGCACACATCAAATGTATTACTTCCAACAAGTTGCTCTCTTGTTTCATCTCATTGAAAAATGAGGCCTTTCAGTCATCTTGACCATGTGGTATGATTTGCATGTCTCAAGTGATTCAAAATCAAGTGAGTCCAAACGATCCATCTGTATGGAGTTTCTTCATGCATATATACCAATAGACATGGTTCGCATGTCTCAATCTTTTCAAAAACGAGTGAGTCCAAAGATCCATCAACATGGAACTTCTTCATGCGTTTTATACTAGTATGACTCAAATGGCAGTGCCACAAGTATGTAGTACTATCATTACTATCTTATATCTTTTGGCATGAACATGTGTATCACTATGATCGAGATTCAATAAACCATTCATTTTAGGTGCAAGACCGTTGAAGGTATTATTCAAATAAACGGAGTAACCATTATTCTCCCTAAATGAATAACTGTATTGCGATAAACATAATCCAATCATGTCTATGCTCAACGCAAACACCAAATAACAATTATTTAGGTTTAACACCAATCTCGATGGTAGAGGGAGCATGCGATGCTTGATCACATCAACCTTGGAAACTCTTCCTATCGTCATCTCACCTTTAGCTAGTCTCCGTTTATTCCATAACTTTTTATTTCGAGTTACTAACACTTAGCAACCGAAACAATATATAATACCCTAGTGCTACTAGGAGTACTAGTAAAGTACACATTAATATAATGTATATCCAATATACTTCTGTCAAGCTTGCCAGCCTTCTCATCTACCAAGTATCTAGGGTAGTTCTGCTTCAGTGACTGTTCCCCTCATTACAGAAGCACTTAGTCTCGGGTTTTGGGTTCAACCTTGGGTTTCTTCACTAGAGCAGCAACTGATTTGCCGTTTCATGAAGTATCCCTTCTTGCCCTTGCCCCTCTTGAAACTAGTGGTTTTACTAACCATCAAAAAATGATGCTCCTTGAGGGAGTCCTGGACTAGGGGGTGTCCGGACAGCCGGACTATCATCATCCGCCGGACTCCAAGACTACGAAGATACAAGATTGAAGACTCCGTCCCGTGTCCGGATGGGACTTTCCTTGGCGTGGAAGGCAAGCTTGGCGATACGGATATGTAGATCTCCTACCATTGTAACCGACTCTGTGTAACCCTAGCCTCCTCCGGTGTCTATATAAACCGGAGGGCTTTAGTCCGTAGGACACAACATACATTACAACAATCATACCATAGGCTAGCTTTAGGGTTTAGCCTCCTTGATCTCGTGCTAGATCCACTCTTGTACTACCCATATCATCAATATTAATCAAGCAGGACGTAGGGTTTTACCTCCATCGAGAGGGCCCGAACCTGGGTAAAACATCGTGTCCCTCGTCTCCTGTTACCATCCGCCTAGACGCACAGTTCGGGACCCCCTACCCGAGATCCGCCGGTTTTGACACCGACATTGGTGCTTTCATTGAGAGTTCCTCTGTGTCGTCACCAATAGGCTCGATGGCATCTTCAACCAACAACGCTGTCCAGGGTGAGACTTTTCTCCCAGGACAGATCTTCGTATTCGGCGGCTTCGCACTGCGGGCTAATTCGCTTGGCCATCTGGAGTATATCGAAAGCTACGCCCCTGGCCGTCAGGTCAGATTCGGAAGTCTAAACTTCACGGCCGACGTCCGCGGAGACTTGATCTTCGACGGACTCGAGCCACAGCCAAGCGTGCCGCACTGTTACGATGGGCATGATCTAGCTCTGCCACCGAACAATGCCTTGGTGGCCGCACACGAATCCGCTTCGGCCTTTAGTCCGGAGCCGATCGCCCAGATCAAGGATCGGTGGATGGACACCACCTCGGGGGCTTCAACTTCCACGGCGATGGAGCCGAACGCTAATCTTGTCCCCCGCGAAACTCGTGATTCCGAGGTGCCGGACTCCTTGCCGGACTCCGAACCTCCCACGCCCCTACCAATCGATTCGGATTGGGCGCCGGTTATGGAATTCACCGCCGCGGACATCTTCCAACACTCGCCCTTTGGCGACATCCTAAATTCGCTAAAGCATCTCTCGTTATCGGGAGAGTCCTGGCCGGACTATGGCCAGGATGGTTGGGATACGGACGACAAAGAAATTCAGAGCCCACCCACCACCCACTTTGTAGCCACTATCGACGATCTAACCGACATGCTAGACTATGACTCCGAAGACATCGACGGTATAGACGACGATGCCGGAGACGAACAAGAACCAGCGCCTACAGGGCATGGGAGGACCACCTCGTCATATGACATATATATGGTGGATACCCCAAAAGAGAGCGATAACAAGGACCAACGGGCCGCGGCAGAAGATAATCCCGCTGACAAACAACCAAAACGGCGGCGCAGACGCCGCCCTAAGTCCCGCGTCGACAACAACAACGCTCCTAAGGACCCCGCAATACAGCAGGGCAAACAAGTGGACGACGAACATGCAGATAAGCAACCGTCCGAACAGGACGAGTCAGATAATCAGCCCAGGCCCGGCGAAAACGACAGTCCGGACGATCTCATGCCGGACACGCCGCCGGAGAGTAAAAACCTTCGGAAAAGACTCGTCAACACTGCAAGAAGCCTGAAGAAGGAAAAGCGGAAGCTCAAAACAGCGGATGACACACTCAGAATGAGGTGGAGCAAAGTGCTCAAAACCGCGGATAAATATGGCAATGGCCACCAATCAAAGAGCTACCCGAAGCGCAAGCTGCTACCAGAATTCGACGAGGAGGCCACAGAGCCCCCACAGTCAAAAAATAAAGAGGCTGCCTGGTCGGATAGACGGCCGGATGATAGGCCAAATTCTAAAAGCGGCGCCGCACATAAACCAACTAATGAACCGGGAAAGACAGATGGCCCAGCCAGGTCCATTTACGGGCCAAAGAAGAAGGCCCCAGGAAGCAAGGCAACACGTCAAGTGTCTGAAGATAGTGGCAGACCCAAATACAGGGGCGCCGCAGACCCACTATGTTTCACCAATGAGGTGCTGGACCATGAATTCCCAGCAGGATTTAAACCCATAAACATAGAGGCCTACGATGGAACAACAGACCCTGGAGTCTGGATAGAAGATTATATACTACATATACACATGGCCAGAGGAGATGATCTCCACGCCATAAAATACCTACCCCTCAAGCTCAAAGGGCCAGCCCGTCATTGGCTTAAAAGCCTCCCAGAAAACACTGTGGGAAGTTGGGAAGAGCTCGAGGACGCGTTTAGAGCAAATTTTCAAGGGACTTATGTCCGCCCTCCGGGTGCAGATGATCTAAGTCATATAACTCAACAGCCCGGAGAGTCAGCGCGCAAATTCTAGAACAGGTTCCTCACCAAAAAGAACCAAATAGTCGACTGTCCGGACGCCGAAGCCTTAGCAGCTTTTAAACACAACGTCCGAGACGAATGGCTTGCCAGACACCTCGGCCAAGAGAAACCGAGGACAATGTCCGCGCTAACAAGCCTCATGACCCGCTTCTGTGTGGGAGAGGATAGCTGGCTAGCAAGATGCAGCACCAGCGACCCAAGTACATCCGAGATAAGAGATGGAAACGGAAAATCACGGCGCATAAAAGAGCAGCGCCGGAATAAAGAGAAAAGCCCAAAGAGCACGGCAGTCAACGCCGGATTCGAAAGCTCGCGGCCAAACAACAAAACACCGCCTCTTAAGGATGACAGCGATGAGCTGTCCAACTTAAACAAGATTTTGGGTCGGATATGTCAAATCCACAGTACCCTCGGAAGGCCTGCAAACCACACCCATCGAGATTGTTGGGTTTTCAAACAGTCCAGCCGACTAAACGCCGAACACAAGGGGCTCGACGCGTCAAGCGAAGACAATAAACCCCAACAGCAGAGCACCGGAAAGCAAAAGACTTTCCCACAAGAGGTCAAAGCAGTAAACTCACTTCATGTGATAATACGGAAAAATAGTGCGGCACCTTCTAAAAATAGCCTCGCACGGTCCAACCCAGCAGACCATAGAGATTGGATATCACAACCAATCACTTTCGACCACCTGGATTATTCCAGAAGCGTTCGAAACGCAGGACGGACTGCCCTAATATTGGATCCCATAATCGACGGACTACAATTTACTAAAGTCCTGATGGACGGAGGCAGCGACTTAAACCTGCTATATTCAAACACAATCCGCAAGTTGGGGATAGACCCTACTAAAATTCGACACAGCCGCACTTCCTTCAAAGGAGTGACGCCAGGCCCTTACGCCAAGTGCACAGGCTCCTTATTACAAGAAGTTGTGTTCGGATCACCGAACAACTTTCGGCGCGAAAAACTAATCTTTCATATCATCCCATTTAAAAGTGGATATCAAGCACTCTTGGGACGAAAGGCTTTTGTCCGTTTCAACGCCATACCGCATTACGCGTCTCTCACACTCAAGATGCCCGGTCCACGAGGCATCATTTCAGTGTGAGGGTCACTTAAAGACCCCGGACACGGATAGACGAGTCCGGCATCTGTAGGCTAGGGGCTCCCTAGCCGCACACCCCTTCACAAGGGGCTGCGCGCACAAACAACCGCGAGTTCATACGAACCCCGCTTTACTTATTTATATTTCTTCTTTCACACATACCTTTTTCGCACGAGTTGTTTTCAAACTAAAGTTCCTCTCTTTTTACAGATGAACAACGTGCATACCCGTCCAGGATAACGGCACAACGGAGACACAGGCGCAGACGTGCAGTAGGGACCCGTTGCGAGAATTCTTTTCAGATTAAGACCCTGCGTAAACCTTTTTTACTGTCTCTTGTTGTTATTTTTCCTTGGTTTCTTCCTATAACCAAAGTGGAGCCTGGCGTTTTGGCATCGGCCGCGTCAGAGGACCATGCCCGTACCTGGACACTAGGGGCTTAGGGCATTGTTCTGCCCATCATTATAAAGACCGAACACCTTAGGGAGTGTTCGACGTCTCGAGTTAGGCATTATATGCATCAGCTCCGAATCATGTCTTTGGTCAAATGTTGGATTTGCCCGGCTCCTGTGTTTTGCTGCCTTATGTTCCGTATCATCGGCTAACGCGGCACCAGGAGAACTACTGCGATTGTGCCCCAGTTCGGCTGGGCGAGCACCTCAGTAGAGAAAGCCGAAAACTGACTATCATGATATAGCGAGAGACTGGTCAACCACTCGATCGACTACCGTAATGTTTAGAATTCCCCGCTTTGACGAAGGACCGTTTCCCGGTCAGGCACACACGTGCCCCGAAATCGGAGAAGTGCGGTGCCCCAAGGGGCTATATCGTAGCCCCACCCTCAAACTCCACTGGCTAAGTGAAAGTGATAAAGCATTATAGTCCGGATTGCCTCGTTTGCTACGCTACCACCTCCTTAACAGGACCGAGACGTCGGATTAAGTGTGAAAACGCGCTATTTTTGCGAACACCCCCGCACCTTGTGCGTGGGGGCTGAAGCCGAAGACTGCAATCTTTCAGGTTATACAAATGTATACGTAAACGGCCGCATAGGAGAAATTTTACTACTTGGGACGCACAAGTATAAAAAGCAGTTATAGCATAATCATCGTTTTACAAGCTAAAACCTTTCATTTGAACGTGACATTTTTCAAGCACTGCGACTCTATTACACGAGCGCCACGCATAACTTCCCCGAAATAGTGCTCGGCGGGTAGCCGGTTTCCATCCGAACCCTGGGCGGCAATAGCGGTGGCATCCATCTCTGTCCAATGTGTCTTCACACGGGCAAGTGCCATCCGCGCGCCTTCGATGTAGGCCGACCGCTTCATCTCCTTGATATGCGGCACCGCTCCAAGAAATTGCTGCAATAAGCCGAAATAGCTCATCGCCTTGGGCCTCTCTGGCCAGACATGAGCCACGACGTCAGTCATGGCAAGTCCGGACAATCTATTTAGCTCAGCCCATTCGGCCAACCAATCGGTTAACGGAAGTGAACGATCCGGACTATGGAATTGAGACCAAAATAGCTCTTTCGTCTTGTGATCCTTTTGGCCCCGGAAGTGCTCAACGGCATCAGCCGCACTTGCCGCTAAGTCCATATACGGATCCTCCGGACCCCACAACTGGCCAAGTTGAGCATACTTTTGATCCGTAAACCGGCGATGCAGCAGAAAAGGCTTGCCAGCCACAATATCTCCGGCCTGGCGCAGCTCCTCCTTCATAGCCCGCATTGCAGAACGGGCATCCTTGGCCTCGGCGTGGCCTTCCCCAGGTATTCCCGCTCCGATAAGCGCTCCTTTTCAAGAGCCTCATTGCGGTCGGCAGCATCTTTTAATTTCACGGCCAATTCGGCCATCTCTTCCCTGCTTAGGCAGTGTGCAGCCTTTTCGGCTTTCAACTCCTCGGCTGCCCTCGAGGCAGCCGCGTCACTCCTTCGGGCTTGCTCCTTAGCCTGAGCAAGTTTGGCCCGAAGGCTCTCCACAGCAGCAGCACCGTCTGTATCACAGCATATAATTTATCAGAGGAGGGCTTTGACCCCCTTAATAAAGCGACTCCGGAGAATTCATTTACCTTGCGACTCGTCAAGTCGCCGGTTGACAAGTGCGATGTCCGCATCTGCCACGTCAAGTTGCCGCATTAACTCGGCAACTCCACTAGTCCGGCTAGCCCTCGGACTATCCGCCACCTGCATAGGAACGGCAATATCCATTACTTGCGATTTTGATCCTCGACACGCTATCATTTTCGACAACCTACCGAGTCTCAGGGGCTACTATATATACAGGGCGCACTTTTATGTGCAAAACTGTCAAAAAAACAAGGTGCATCATTCTGGCGTACCTCAAATCCCGCCAGCAAACTCGTAGCGGCACTACGCAATACGCTCTCGGCGGACGAAATCCTTCCAATCACCATAAGCATCAACGCACGGTGATCTTCTGAGATGGACACCCTCTCAAGCAGATTCTTTAGTTCTCCCGGCCGGATACTAGTGGGCGCCGAACTCTCCGGCCCCTCCGGACTCAGGGATACCCTCCGTGATGATACTTTAGGCTCGTCTGCCCTATCTGACGGCGCAGCAGACGGAGGCGTTTCGCTCTCCATCATCTCCGGAAGAAGGTCCCCCGAAGACGAACTCATCTGAGAAGGCTGCAAATCCGAACTGCAAGATAAAAATTTCGGTTACCCACAGAAGCACAAATGAAGGTATTTCCTTACTAATGAACTCCCCTTTTCCTACTCACGGCTCGCTGGAGGGCTGATCCTTTGGCGATGATTGTACGTCCGGGTTCTCCCCGGACGCCGGACCCCCCGGTGAAGATCTCTTCCCCCGTTTAGGGGCTTTGGCCTCCGGATCTTCGGAGGAGGTCCTCTTCTCCCCCTGGAAGGAGGGGTTTTTGACTCCCCCCTCTTCAGACGCCCCTTTGGGCGAAATAATAGCTCCTCTATTTTCCCCATCGCTCCCTTCTGCGGGTGCGACCTCCAACATTCTGACCAGCACGGGCTCCAGTGCGGTCTCTGGGAGGGGAGCCGGACACCTTATCAGCTTCGATCGCGCTACCCACTCGTGTGAAGAGTAATGGGTCAGGAGGCAAACTCTACAAAAGCAGATAAATAGAACGTCCGGACTCTGAGCTATTTACCTGAGTATCCGGGCGATTGCAGCTTAGGCCTGCGTCCTTGGTCAATTCCGGACACGCTACCTGTGGTCCGAAGAACAACTTGTACATCTCCACGGGTGTCGCACCCATGAAGTGTTGGAGAATCCGAGGTCCCTCCGGGTTGAACTCCCATAGACAGAGAGGACGGTGTTTGCAGGGCAGAAGACGCCTGATTAGCATAACCTGCATCACCATGACCAGATTGATCTCCCTCGCCTGGAGGTCTCGAATCCGGCCCTGCAATGAGGGCACGTCTTCGGACGGCCCCCAATTGAGCCCTTGGTTGACCCACGACATCAGTCGGCGTGGAGGTCCCGGGCAGAATGAAGGCGGCGGCTTTTGCTTGCTGCCCTTCGGAGCGGTGATATAGAACCACTCCTGCTGCCACAGTCCGAGTTCCTCGTGGAAGGAACTCTCGGGCCACGGGGCATCGGCCCTTCTACTTATGGCCGCCCCGCCACACTCCGCTTGACGCCCCCCGATCATCTTCAGCTCCACATTAAAGGTCTTCAGCCACAGGCCGAAGTGGGGAGTGACACGGAGGAAGGCTTTGCAGACGATAATGAATGCGGAGATATGGAGGATGGACTCCGGAGCCAAGTCATGAAAATCCATACCGTAGTAGAACATGAGCCCTCTCACGAAGGGGTCCGCCGGGAAGCCTAAACCCCGACGGAGGTGGGATACGAAGACAACTACTCACCGGGCTCGGGGGCAGGCGTGACCTGCCCTTGGGCGGGCAACCTGTGCGAAATCTCGTAGGACAGGTGCTTGGCCTCACGCAGCTTTAACACGTCCTCCTCCGTGACGGAGGAGGGCATCCACCGACCCTGGAGGTCGGAGCCGGACATGGTTGAGAATCCGAAGCGCTCGAATCTGAGGCTCTGGGTGTTGGAACTGGGAGCGAGGAGGAGATTCGATGCGAGATTGAAGAAAAAGAACGAGCCTTGGTCCTCTTATAAAGGGGAAAAATACCAAGAGTCGTCTCCGTGACCGTTCTGGATTCACCTTCGATAGAGGAGGCGTGGCGACGGGCACGGTTGGGTTACCCACGCACGTATTGATGAGAATCCCGGAATAAGGGGAACACGGTCTCTGCTTCGACAAGACGTGCCAAGAAAACCGCTTCGCTAAACGTGTTGAGGTGGTATAGTAAAAAACGATTCAAACAAAGGCTTGGTAGCGGTGTGATGTCACGCCGCATAATACGTCAGCAGATTGGACTGGTGTACATTTTATTCTCTCTACGGTGGAATGTGGAATTTATTTTGCAGAGCCGGACACTATCCTAGTGTTCATGATCTTCTCTGGATTATTCAAGGGAGGAACCCGCCTTGCAATGCCGAACATTATGCGCGCCGGACTTATCGTCATTGAAGCCTGGTTCAGGGGCTACTGAGGGAGTCCTGGACTAGGGGGTGTCCGGACAGCCGGACTATCATCGTCCGCCGGACTCCAAGACTACGAAGATACAAGATTGAAGACTCCGTCCCGTGTCCGGATGGGACTTTCCTTGGCGTGGAAGGCAAGCTTGGTGATACGGATATGTAGATCTCCTACCATTGTAACCGACTCTGTGTAACCCTAGCCTCCTCCGGTGTCTATATAAACCGGAGGGCTTTAGTCCGTAGGACACAACATACATTACAACAATCATACCATAGGCTAGCTTTAGGGTTTAGCCTCCTTGATCTCGTGGTAGATCCACTCTTGTACTACCCATATCATCAATATTAATCAAGCAGGACGTAGGGTTTTACCTCCATCGAGAGGGCCCGAACCTGGGTAAAACATCGTGTCCCTCGTCTCCTGTTACCATCCGCCTAGACGCACAGTTCGGGACCCCCTACCCGAGATCCACCGGTTTTGACACTGACACTCCTACTTGATTTCTACTTTCGTGGTGTCAAACATCGCGAATTGCTCAAGGATCATCATGTCTATCCCTGATATGTTATAGTTCATCACGAAGCTCTAATAGCTTGGTGGCAGTGACTATGGAGAACCATCACTATCTCATCTAGAAGATTAACTCCCACTCGATTCAAGCGATTGTAGTACTCATACAATCTAAGCACATGCTCAATGATTGAGCTTTTCTCCCTTAGTTCGCAGGCTTAAGAAACTTGTCAGAGGTCTCATACCTCTTGACGTGGGCACTAGCCTGAAATCCCAATTTCAGCTCTTGGAACATCTCATATGTTCTGTGACGTTTCAAAAGCGTCTTTGGTGCCTCAATTCTAAACCGTTTAACATTACGCACTGAACTATCACGTAGTCATCAAAACGTGTATGTCAGATGTTCACAACATCCACAAACGACGCTCGAGGTTCAGCACACCGAGCGGTGCATTAAGGACATAAGACTTCTGTGCAGCAATGAGGACAATAACCTCAGAATACGGACCCAGTCCGCATAATTGCTACTGTCGACTTTCAACTAAATTTTCTCTAGGAACATATCTTAAACAGTAGAACTAAACTGTAAGCTACGACATAATTTGCAAAGACCTTTTGACTATGTTCATGATAATTAAGTTCATCTGATTATTTAATGAACTCCCACTTAGATAGACATCCCTCTAGTCATATAAGTGATACATGATCCGAGTCAACTAGGTTGTGTCCGATCATCACGTGAGACGGACTAGTCATCATCGGTGAACATCTTCACGTCGATCGTATCTGCTATATGACTCATGTTCGACCTTTCGGTCTCTTGTGTTCCGAGGCCATGTCTGTACATGCTAGGCTCGTCAAGTCAACCTAAGTGTTTTGCATGTGTAAATCTGGCTTACACCCGTTGTATGCGAACGTTAGAATCTATCACACCCGATCATCACGTGGTGCTTCAAAACAACGAACCTTCACAATGGTGCACAGTTAGGGGGACACTTTCTTGAAATTTTATGAGGGGTCATCTTATTTATGCTACCGTCGTTCTAAGCAAATAAGATGTAAACATAACAAACATCACATGCAAATCATAAAGTGACATGATATGGCCAATATCATCTCGTGCCTTTGATCTTCATCTTTGAAGCGCAGCATGATCACCTTCGTCACCGGCATGACACCATGATCTCCATCATCATGATCTCCATCATCGTGTCTTCATGAAGTTGTCTCGCCAACTATTACTTCTACTACTATGGCTAACGGTTAGCAATAAAGTAAAATAATTACATGGCGTTTTCAATGACACGCAGGTCATACAATAAATTAAGACAACTCCTATGGCTCCTGCCGGTTATCATACTCATTGACATGCAAGTCGTGATTCCTATTACAAGAACATGATCAATCTCATACATCACATATATCATTCATCACATTCTTTTGGCCATATCACATCACATAGCATACCCTGCAAAAACAAGTTAGACGTCCTCTAATTGTTGTTGCATGTTTTACGTGGCTGCTATGGGTTTCTAGTAAGAACGTTTCTTACCTACGCAAAAGCCACAACAGTGATATGCCAATTGCTATTTACCATTCATAAGGACCCTTTTCATCGAATCCGATCCGACTAAAGTGGGAGAGACTGGCACCCGCTAGCCACCTTATGCAACAAGTGCATGTCAGTCGGTGGAACCTGTCTCACATAAGCGTACGTGTAAGGTCGGTCCGGGCCGCTTCATCCCACGATGCCGCCAAATCAAGATAAGACTAGTAACGGTAAGCAAATTGAACAAACCAACACCCACAACTACTTGTGTTCTACGCGTGCATAGAATCTACGCAATTGACCTAGCTCATGATGCCACTGTTGGGGAACGTAGCAGAAATTCAAAATTTTCTACGCATCACGAAGATCAATCTATGGAGATTCTAGTAACAAGAGAGGGAGAGGATGAGCATCTTCATGCCCTTGAAGATCGCTAAGCGGAAGCGCTACAAGAACGTGGTTGATGGAGTCGTATTCGCGGCGATTCAAATCACGGAAGATCCGATCTAGCGCCGAACGGACGGCGCCTCCGCGTTCAACACATGTACAGCCCGGGGACGTCTCCTCCTTCTTGATCCAGCAAGGGGAGAGGAGAAGTTGAGGGAGAACTCCGACAGCACGACGGCGTGGTGGTGGTGGAGCTCGTGGTTCTCCAGCAGGGCTTCGCCAAGCACTACGGAGGAGGAGGTGGTGTTGGAGGAGGGAGAGGGTTGCGCCAGGGAAGAGGTGCGGCTGCCCTCCCACCCCTCCCCTATATATAGGGGCAAGGGGAGAGGGGGAGGTGCCCTAGGGTTTCCCCTAGGGGGCGGCGGCCAAGCAGATTGGATCTCCCTAGGCAAAATCCTAGGGAGACTTGCCCCCCAAGCCAAGCAGGTGGAGGATTGACTCCCAAGCCAGGTGGAGGCGCCCCACCTCCCCAAATAACGTGGGAAAGGGTGTGGGGCGCACCACCCCTTAGTGGGCTGGTTTGCCCCTTCCCCTTTGGCCCATGAGGCCCTCCAACACTTGCTGGGGCTCCCGAAACACATTTCGGTCATGTTGGCCATAGCCTGGTACCCCCGGAACACTTCCGGACTCCAATACCCTTCGTCCAATATATCGATCTTCACAGCCGAACCATTCCAGAACTCCTCGTGACGTCCAGGATGACATCCGGGACTTTGAACTACCTTCGGTAACCACATACTATTTCGCATAACAACTCTAGCGTCACCGAACCTTAAGTGTGTAGACCCTACGGGTTCGCGAATCATGCAGACATGACCGAGACATCTCTCCGGACAATAACCAACAGCGGGATCTGGATACCCATGTTGGTTCCCACATGTTCCACGATGATCTCATCGGATGAACCACGATGTCGGGGATTCAAGCAATCCCGTATGCAATTCCCTTTGTCAATCGGTACGTTACTTGCCCGAGATTCGATCGTCGGTATCCCAATACCTCGTTCAATCTTGTTACCGACAAGTCACTTTACTCGTTCCATAATGCATGATCCCGTGACTAACTACTTAGTCACATTGAGCTCATTATGATGATGCATTACCGAGTGGGCCCATAGATACCTCTCCGTCATACGGAGTGACAAATCCCAGTCTCGATTCGTGCCAACCGAACAGACACATTCGGAGTTACCTGTAGTGCACCTTTATAGCCACCCAGTTACGTTGTGATGTTTGGTACACCCAAAGGATTCCTACGGTATCCGAGAGTTGCACAATCTCATGGTCTAAGGAAATGATACTTGACAATAGAAAAGCTTTAGCAAACGAACTACACGATCTTGTGTTATGCTTAGTATTGGGTCTTGTCCATCACATCATTCTCCTAATGATGTGATCCCGTTATGAATGACATCCAAAGTCCATGGTCAGGAAACCATAACCATCTATTGATCAACGAGCTAGTCAACTAGAGGCTCACTAGGGACATGTTGTGGTCTATGTATTCACACATGTATTACGGTTTCTAGTTAATACAATTATAGCATGAACAATAGACAATTATCATGAACAAGGAAATATAATGATAATCATTTTATTATTGCCTCTAGGGCATATTTCCAACACGACGTACTTCTTCCTCCTATATAAGCCTACGTACCCCAAAAACATCCAAGGAGCCAGCGAAACACAATTTCCACCGCCGTAACCTTCTGTATCCGCGAGATCCCATCTTGGAGCCTTCGCCGGTGCTCCGCCGGAGGGGGGATCAACCACGGAGGGCTTCTACATCAAGATCCTTGCCCCTCCGATGAGTTGTGAGTAGTTTACCACAGACCTTCGGGTCCATAGTTATTAGCTAGATGGCTTCTTCTCTCTTTTTGGATCTCAATACAATGTTCTCCCCCTCTCTTGTGGAGATCTATTCGATGTAAACTCTTTTGCGGTGTGTTTGTCGAGATCCGATGAATTGTGGGTTTATGATCAAGTTTATCTATGAATAATATTTGAATCTTCTCTGAATTCTTTTATGTATGATTGAGTTATCTTTGCAAGTCTCTTCGAATTATGAGTTTGGTTTGGCCTACTAGATTGATCTTTCTTGCCATGGGAGAAGTGCTTAGCTTTGGGTTCAATCTTGCGGTGTCCTTACCTAGTGACAGAAAGGGTTGCAAGGCACGTATTGTATTGTTGCCATCGAGGATAAAAAGATGGGGTTTATATCATATTGCTTGAGTTTATCCCTCTACATCATGTCATCTTACTTAATGTGTTACTCTGTTCTTATGAACTTAATACTCTAGATGCAGGCAAGAGTCGGTTGATGTGTTGAGTAATAGTAGTAGATGCAAGCAGGAGTCAGTCTACTTGTTGTGGATGTGATGCCTATATACATGATCATGCCTAGATAATCTCATAATTATGCGCTTTTCTATCAATCGCTTGACAGTAATTTGTTCACCCACCGTAATACTTATGCTGTCTTGAGAGAAGCCACTAGTGAAACCTATGGCCCCCGGGTCTATCTCTTATCATATTTGCTTCCAATCTACTTTTATTTGCATCTTTACTTTTTGCATCTATATTATAAAATACCAAAAATATATTTATCTTATCTTACCATCTTTATTATATCTCACTTTCGCAAGTGGCCGTGAAGGGATTGACAACCCCTTTATTGCGTTGCTTGCGAGTTCTTTGTTTGTTTGTGTAGGTGCGTGGGACTTTTGAGGAGCCTCCTACTGGATTGATACCTTGGTTCTCAAAAACTGAGGGAAATACTTATGCTACTATTGCTGCATCACCCTTTCCTCTTCAAGGAAAACCAACGCAAGCTCAAGACGTAGCAAGAAGGATTTCTAGCGCCATTGCCGGGGAGGTCTTCGCTCAAGTCAAGACATACCAAGTACCCATCACAAACTCATCTCCCTCGCATTTACATTATTTGCCATTTGCCTCTCGTTTTCCTCTCCCCCACTTCACCCTTGCCTTTTTATTTGCCCTCTCTTTCCCAATCTCTTCTCTCTTTTGCTTGCCCTTTTGTTTGCTCGTTTGGTTAGAATAGATGCTTATTTATTGCTAAACAGAGAACCTAAGATCTATGGATCCTCATCTGCATGCTAACCTTTTTAAGAGATCCAATTATGATGAACCAATTGCTAGTGAGTTTTGTGCACTAGATTATCTTTATGAAGCTTTGCTCAAAATTTGTGAATCTGAAAATTACGATGAAGAAATTTATGAAGAGATTCACGATAACTCCTTGAATAAAAAGCATGATTGCAATGATTTTCCTATAAATTCTCTTGATGTCAATTGTGCTAATAATATGCAAAACCCTAAGCTTGGGGATGCTAGTTTTGCTATGTCTACTACTTGTTTCAATGATCATGATTGGGGTGATTCCTCTTATAACCTTGAAAATTTATTTAAGCCCCATGATGAATATGAGATTGATAATAGTGTTTGCAATAATATTGAAAGTGGGTTTGGAAGAGTGTCAACTTTAGATCCCACATATTTGGAGTATGTTCAATCTTATGATATTTTTTGATAAAAGTGGGTTCGGAAAGGTCATGACTTTAGTTAATGTTAATCCCACTATCTTGGAATAGTGTCAACTTTTCATGCATGTGGATCATGTTGATAATATGTTTTGTGATATCTATTTTGTTGAATTTTCCTATGATCCTACATGTAATTATTATGAGAGAGGAAAATATGGTCGTAGAAATTTTTATCTTATTAAATTACCTCTCGTCATGTTGAGATTGCTATCGTCTCTTTCTTCTTCCTTGCGTACACTAGGTTTTGCTTGCCTTGCAAATTTGTTTGCTTATAATATGCCTATGCATAGGAAGTATGTTAGACTTAGATGTGTTTGTCACGTGTTTCATGATGCTTTATTTGTGCTTCAATTCTTGTCTTTCATGTGAGCATCATTAAAATTATCAATGCCTAGTTAGGGGCGTTAAACAATAGCGCTTGTTGGGAGGCAACCCAACTTTTTTCCTTGCTGTTATTCAATAAATCTTGCATCTACCTTCTGTTTAGATGTGTTTTTATCTTTTAATTAGTGTTTGTGCCAAGTAGAACCTATAGGATAACCTATGATGTTAGTTAATATGACTCTGCTGAAAAACAGAAACTTTGCGCGCACGAATTTAGTTTTGTTAAATCACATAAACGTGATTTTGCGTTGGTTATTTTTGCTGATGATCAATAAACAAATTTTCCAGGCATTCCTATTTTGGTAGGATTTTTAGAGTTCCAGAAGTTTGCATTAGTTACAGATTGCTACAGACTGTTCTGTTTTTGACAGATTCTGTTTTTCGTGTGTTGTTTGCTTATTTTGATGCATCTATGGCTAGTAAAATAGTTTATAAACCATAGAGAATTGGAATACAGTAGGTTTAACACCAAAATAAATAAATAATGAGTTAATTACAGTACCTTATGTGGTGGTTTTGTTTTCTTTCACTAAGGGAGCTTATAAGATTTCCTGTTGAGTTTTGTGTTGTGAAGTTTTCAAGTTTTGGGTAAGGATTTTATGGACTATGGAATAAGGAGTGGCAAGAACCTAAGCTTGGGGATGCCCAAGGCACCCCAAGATATTCAAGGATAGCCAGAAGCCTAAGCTTGGGGATGCCCCGTGTTGGGGATATTACCACTAGGTGTAAACCGGCCAGCCTGGGCCGGGTTAACTTCATTAGTGGTATAAGCAAAGAAAGGCCCAAGGCCTGTAGTCGGTTTAGAACTTGTAGCCGTAAACCGGCTTGATGTGTAACTTGTATTAAAAGTTAGGAATAGAGAGATACCAACCGGGATACGAGTATGAACCGGTTGGGACTCTATGAACCGACGGCGTCACCCGTGTATATAAGGGGACGACCCGGCGACGGTTCAAGGACAGACAACCACAACTCGAGCCTAGGCGAAGCTTGTTTGCTCCCTAGCCATCGAGACCACATCAATTCCATCACAACTAGACGTAGGCTTTTACCTTCATCGAAGGGGCCGAACTAGTATAAAACCCTTGTGTCTTTGTGTCCGCTTTAACCCCTTCAAGTAAGCCCGTAGCGATGGCTCCACGACTAAGTCCTTTCGCTAGGACATCTGCCGTGACAAATCAACGACAGTTGGCGCCCACCGTGGGGCCATCGCACGATGGTTTGACGATCTTGGAGGGCAAGCTCAAAGGACTCGAAGGCTACGTCGTGGGCCGGATGACCAAAAGTCGTCGCGGCAGGATCTACATCGACGACGCAGGATGGGGTCCCGAGGCCGATTCGATTGAGTATGGGTACCGGGTCCCCTTTGGCGGCATACACGTTTTCATCGGCAAGATCGGGGAGCCTGGACCTGAGCCGGACATCTGCACCGACCTCGTCGAGACGGCTCAACGTGCGAGACCTACCCAGGCTAAACCGGCTGTGAAGCGTGTCTTCGTTGGGGTCATCCACGGAGGAGAACATGACGCCGGTTCAGAACACGGCAGTGAGACCGTCGTTTATTCCGGCGACGAATCTTCAACAGGAGAAACCGAATCATTGTACCAGTTACAGGACGATATGATCGGGGGCTGTTCCGATGGCAACAGTATTCCGGACCCCCCAAGCCAGATCAACCGGGTTGGAATATTCATGGCCGGTACGCAGGCAGCGAATCACTCTTCAACTGCTGCAACAATGCTTTCCGGATCAGCAGCGGGAGCGGCAGCAGGGGCAGGAGGCCCGGAGTGCCCGCCGGTTCAAGTTCTATCAGACCTATTTGATGCACTAGCTGCGCTCATGGCGGAGGACAACCCGACGGATCAGGACGCCCATAATGCAGAAATTGCGAAAGTGAAGGAGCAGATCACGCAGGCCAAAGCGGATCTAGCGGCAGAAAAGGAGCGGATGGCTGCAGAGCGGGCCGCTCTGGACGCCCAGGCCTACAAACTCATGCTTGACCAGAGTGCGTCGCAGGAGGTGTTGAAGCGGAAGTATAGATCACGCCTACCATTAGGGTTTGATCCCAAAAATCTCTTTCAGACCCCAGGGGCTGGGCCCAGTAATCCGCCCCAGCACCGGGAGGCAAACCGGATTGAGGCACCAGGGCCAGGGGCGACGGTCCAACCTCGCCTGATGGAGCCTCCTCAGCAGAATACCGTGTTCCCCCCTCCGGTTCAGACACCCCCAGGCCATTATTCTAACCCCATGGACAACCTTGTCGCAGCCACCGCGCGATTGGAGGCTATCCCAGTCGAAGGGGACTCACCTCAAGCGGTCGAGACGCGCCGGGTTAAGGAGCTTCTCCGGACTGCACTGATTCAGCAGGAGGCATAGTCATACAGCCGTGATCGGATTCATTCTACGCCCCGTCCAAGCAGGAGCTATAGCAGGCGCATGGATGAACCGGCCATATCAAGCAATGCGCGGGACCGTGAAGCAGCCCGTGGCAATAACCTGACAGGTGGCGTTCGCGATGCTCAGGAGGTGGTGGACCGGGCCCGGGCGCGAAGGGAGGCTGAATTGGCAGCGCAGGATGACGCAGGCCAACTTACGCCGGTCCGCCCTACCACCTTCGCCGGACCGGGAGTCGCATCCGCTTTAGGGGTGCCCTGTTTGATCCCCGCTTTGTGCAATGTATGCCTGCCTAAGGACTTCAAGGGTCCGCGCAAGGTGCCGAATTACACCGCCGATTTGTCCCCTGAAGCGTCGGTAGAAAGTTATGAGATGGACATGGAGATGCTAGACGTGGATGAGACTGCGTGTGCAAAGTACTTCACCATGATGCTTGAAGGCACGGCTCGTACTTGGTTGAAGAGCCTACCGCCCAACTCTATCAGCTCATGGGCCCAGTTACGGGCCCGGTTTATCCAGAATTTCAAGGATACATGTAAGCAGCCCAAGTCCATAGTAGACCTAGCGGCTTGTGTCCAAGAGGAAGGGGAGTCAACGACCCTTTGGGTACACCGTGTTTCGGAGATTTTGCACTCCTCTGACAGGATCAACGCTGACTCTGCAATCTTAACCCTGGAAGGCAACTACCGGTTTGAGCCTTTAAAATTGAAATTGGGGCGCATGAAGCGGTTCTGTAATGACGTGGGAACCCTCATGGCCGCGTTGGTGAAGTATGCTGATTCAGACAGTACCAAGGATCCCGAGGCTGATGATGATGAAGCAGGGAAGGGAAAGAAGAATGGCAACTCCAAGGGGCAACAGTACAAACCGGCGGGTCATGGAAACGTAGGCAAGCGCAAAGCGGATGGCAACATGGATTTCGTGGCCAATACTAATGCACAGGACAGGGGGCTGCGGCGCAGAGGCAAAGCGAGTCGCAATGGGGGTCCCAATCCTAATGCGAGCCGTTTGAATTACTTGTTGAATCAACCTTGCCCTAAGCACGGGATGAAGGAGTCGCCAGCTACCCATCTCTGGAAAGATTGTTATATTATGCAGGAGTTCAAAAATTCTAATGCCTTCCGGTACGACCAGGGGTCAGGTGGCGGTTCAGGATCCGGTTTCCACGGACCGGGTCACGATGGAGCTTCCGGTTTAGGTCTTAATCAGGGCGGTCACAATAATCCGAATAATCAGAACGGCCAGCAGCAGCAACAGCAGTCGGGTTATCAGAGCCAACCAAAGCAGTTGAACAATGGGCAATATCATGTTTTCACGACTAGCTTGGATAAGCGCGACCGGAAACTTCACAAGCGCGCAGTGAACTCTGTTGAACCGGCCTTGCCGCGTTATTTACGCTGGTCAGAGCAGCCTATCGTATGGAGCAGAGAGGACCATCCTCCCCGGGTTGATAATCCGGGCCAGCTAGCATTGGTGGTAGACCCTCAGGTGGGGGGTTATAAGTTCACCAAGGTACTTATGGACGGAGGAAGCAGTATTAACATACTATATTATGAAACTTTCCGCCGCATGGGTCTAACAGACAAGGATCTCAGACCGTCCAATACAATGTTCCACGGTGTAGTACCAGGCAAATCTGCATATCCTGTCGGTAAGATAGCCCTGGATGTGGCTTTTGGAGACGAGCACGATTCCCGGTCTGAAAAACTAACCTTTGAGGTAGTGAAGATCCGGAGTCCATATCACGCCTTGTTTGGGCGGCCGGCTTATGCTAAGTTCATGGCACGACCTTGTTATATCTACTTGCAGCTCAAAATGCCGGGTTACAAGGGAACGATAATGGTGCATGGAAGCCGCCGGGTTTCTTTGGAATGTGAGGAAGGTGACGCAGCTTATGCAGAGGCGGTCTGTGCCACGGAGGAGTTGAAGTTCTATAAGGACAATGTTGATCCGGCAGATATGACCCCTTTAAAGAAACCAACTACAGAGCATGAATCGGATCTGAAGTTTAAATCGTCAGCTGAGACCAAACTTGTTGACTTCGTGCCAGGCGATTCGTCCAAGCAGTTCACGGTCAGTGCCAACCTGGATCCCAAATAGGAAAGCGCGCTCATCGAGTTCATCCGTGAGAATCGGGACATCTTTGCATGGAAGCCATCTGACATGCCAGGTGTACCGAGGGAACTCGCTGAGCACACACTTAATGTGGATCCTAAGTATAAACCGGTGAAACAGTTCCTCCGCCGGTTTAACGAAGAAAGGCGCAAAGCCATTGGAGAAGAAGTGGCCAGGCTTTTGGCAGCTGGCTTTATCATTGAAGTGTTTCATCCGGAGTGGCTTGCTAATCCGGTGCTGGTCCTTAAGAAAAACGGCACTTGGCGTATGTGTGTGAATTACACAGATCTTAACAAGGCTTGTCCAGCGGATCCTTTTGCCCTCCCCCGCATTGATCAGATTATTGATGCCACATCAGGCTGTGAGCGTTTAAGTTTTTTGGATGCGTACTCTGGATATCATCAGATCAAAATGGCGGTTAAGGACCAGGAGAAAACAACGTTTATAACTCCCTTTGGAGCCTTCTGCTATGTATCTATGCCTTTCGGGCTCAAGAGCGCCCAGGCTACTTATCAGCGGTGTGTACAGAATTGCCTGCATACACAGATCGGCCGCAATGTGCATGCTTATGTGGATGATATTGTAGTGAAATCAAGACAAAAGGAGACACTGGTGGATGATTTGAAGGAAACCTTTGACAACTTGCGCATTTACAAGATGATGCTTAATCCGGCCAAGTGCGTCTTTGGTGTTCCGGCAGGAAAGTTATTGGGGTTCCTGGTATCTAACAGAGGAATTGAGGCTAATCCGGAGAAAATTAAAGCTATTACTTCCTTGGCTAAACCGAAGTGTATCAATGATGTTCAGCGTTTGGCGGGCAGGATTGCTGCGCTGAGCCGGTTTATCAGCCGCCTCGGAGAAAAGGCCATCCCTTTGTACCAGATGCTGAGGAAGACAGATAATTTCGTCTGGAGTCCGGTTGCTGATGAAGCATTTGAGGACTTAAAGCGGCAATTGGCTAATCCGCCTGTTCTTGCGGCTGCGGTTGACAAGGAGCCGCTGTTGTTATATGTTGCAGCCAATGCTCGAGCAGTTAGCGTGGCTGTTGTGGTGGAACACAAGGAGGCAGGCAAGGAATATCCAGTTCAGCGGCCGGTTTATTATATCAGTGAGGTGCTTATTGAGTCCAAGCAAAGGTATCCGCATTGGCAGAAGCTAGTCTATGGTGTTTTCATGGCCAGTCGGAAATTGAAGCAGTATTTCCAAGGGCACCCTATCACAGTGGTCAGTTCAGCTCCTTTGGGTGATATCATACAGAACCGGGAGGCGACTGGCCGGATTGCCAAATGGGCCATAGAGCTTGGGCCGCATGGACTAAAGTATATACCACGGACAGCGGTGAAGTCTCAAGCACTTGTTGATTTCATTAATGATTGGACGGAGTTACAAGCACCGGAGGAGAAGCCGGATCACACGTATTGGACTATTCATTTTGATGGGTCCAGGCAGTTGGAAGGCTCGGGGGCTGGAGTCGTTTTAACTTCCCCGCGAGGTGATAAGTTTTGTTATGTTCTCCGCTTAATGTTCCCTTGTACTAATAATGCAGCTGAGTACGAAGCCTTGCTCCATGGTCTCCGGATGGCTAAGGAGATGAACTTAAGCCGGATTAAGTGCTTTGGTGACTCGGACCTGGTGGCTCAGCAAGTGTCTGGCACTTGGGATTCTAAGGACCCGCTTATGGCCGCATATCGTCAGGAAGTGGATAATATTGCGGGTTGCTTCAAGGGTTATCAAGTGGATCATGTGGATCGCCGGAAGAATGAAGCGGCGGACGCTTTAAGCCGGTTGGGTTCTCAGCATAAACCGGTCCCGCCTAATGTCTTTTTGGACGTATTGCACAACCCGTCAGTCCAGCTCCCAGGTGAAGCGGATTTGGCTATTCCTGATCCGGAGGCCCAATTGGTGGCAGCACTACATGCTATTCCGGATTGGACGGTTCCTTTTCTTGCGTATCTGACTCGAGGGGAATTGCCAGAAGATGAGATTCTGGCCAGACAGATAATCCGGCGCTCCAAGTCTATGACGATTCTTAATGGTGAGTTGCATCATTGCAGTGTATCAGGGGCATTTCAACGTTGTGTTTCTCCTGAGGAAGGCTGTGAAATCTTAAGAGAAATCCATGAAGGGGATTGTGGATATCACGCTGGTTCAAAGTCTTTGATGGCAAAGGCGTTTCGTCACGGATTTTATTGGTTAAAAGCACACGCTGATGCGGAGGACTTGGTTAAACGGTGTGATGGATGTCAGAAATTTTCAAGGCGTGCTCATGTACCGGCACAAGAGTTGAGGATGATCCCAATAACGTGGCCGTTTGCAACTTGGGGGCTGGATATGGTTGGACCCTTTAAACGATCCAAGGATAAGAAGACCCACCTTTTGGTGGCAGTAGACAAATTTACCAAGTGGGTTGAAGTGGAGCCTGTCAGCAAGTGTGATGCAGCAACAGCGGTGCAGTTCATCAAAAAGGTGATCTTCCGGTTTGGCTTTCCACACAGTATCATTACTGACAATGGTACTAATTTATCCAAGGGTGCTATGAAAGAGTTCTGTGAACGTGAGCACATCCGGCTTGACGTGTCGTCAGTGGCTCACCCCCAGTCCAACGGACAAGCAGAACGAGCTAATCAAGAGATCTTACGAGGCATCAAACCCCGGCTTATGGTCCCGTTACAGAGAACACCAGGGTGCTGGGTTGAAGAGCTACCATCGGTGCTTTGGAGTATCAACACTACGCCAAACCGGTCCACTGGATATACACCGTTCTTCATGGTCTATGGAGCAGAGGCAGTTCTCCCCAGCGATATCCGGCACGATTCGCCTCGTGTGGCGGCTTATGTTGAAGCGGACAACGAGACGGCACGGCAAGACGCTTTGGACCTATTGGATGAGGAGCGTGATATGGCAGCTGCTCGTTCGGCGATTTACCAGCAAGATCTTCGTCGTTATCACAGTCGCCGGGTTAAAACCAGAACCTTTCAAGAAGGAGATTTGGTGCTTCGGCTCATCCAAGACCAGACAGATATGCACAAGTTATCCCCGCCTTGGGAAGGACCTTTTGTGGTCAGCAAGAATCTACACAACGGATCATACTATCTGATCGATATTCGAGAGCGTCAAGACTCACGCACATCAGAGGAGGAGACCAACAGGCCGTGGAACATAGCTCATCTTCGGCCTTACTACACTTGAGCCATCGGCTCTATTTATGTACATATCATGACAATGTATATATTATCTTCGATATACTAAAACCGGAGCCTCAGCTAAAGTGGGGTCTCTGTCTTTCTCATCATGCGTGGTTACATGGAGTGATTCTGTTTTTAAAACGGCCTCCGGTTTACTCCTTGACATTTGTTTTTATATATCACTTGGGGGCTTGGTCGTGTCCGAACCAATGCAACACCTCTTGATAGGCGAAAGCCACCAGATCACTTGGGGACACGGTCAAGTCTGAACCGGTCACGCCTCTTGGTCGGCCTACAGGCCTTAGAGTCATTTGGGGGCTTGGTCGAACCCGAACCAATGTCATGCCACTTGGCCGGCGTAATGCCACGAGTCTTTTGGGGACCTGGCCGACTGGCACCATCGCTACGCCTTCGGGGAGCTTGGTTGCGTCTGACCATGGTAATGCCATCTGACCAGCTCAGTAAAGCTTTTCTTTTGCAAAAAGTTGTTGCCTCCGTTTCCATATTTTTTCATAATTGGTATTCGATTTTTTCGTTGCGTTTTTTAAACCGACAACGTTTTCATCCGGTTCAACTGTCAATTACAAATTGACAGAGCACGATTAAATCTTACTCCGGAGGTTATCTGCCCGGTTTACCTTTTTCTTGTTATCATCATTTAATAACAAGGGGGCTTGTGCTGATTCAGCACGGTTTATATGGGAGTTGTTCTCTCCCCGCTTTACTGACGGTAATGGTTTCTAAAGGCCTCCGCTTTAAGCTTGGTTACGCCAGCTTCATGCCCAGACATGGCAGGTATTTGTGTCACATATTTGTTGTATTACTGATACATATATTCAATATCATAAACCGGCTGGCGGTATAACCGCCACCGAAGTTCAAATTTTTTCTGATTGCAGGAGGTACGAATCGAGCAAAAGCTTCAGTACTTATGCACGAAGGCATATTTAAGATAAAAGTATTAACTAAGCTATTACAAGGCAACATGGTGCCCAAGTAAGATCATTGTTCTTTTGGGACAGCACCAACGACAGCTCTTTAAACCGGCCTCCAGTTCAAGCCTGCTCTTCATCCTCCGCCGCTTCAGCCTCCTCGTCTCTACCCATTGGCTGGAAATCAACAGTGGTCCAGTCGATTCCCATTAACGCTTGGAAAACAACCTCTTCATGGATCAGGGAAGACGGTTCAATATCAGGAGCGTAAGTATGCTTACGGATTGGAGGGATCAGATTTTCCGCTTCGAAAGTTGGGGCAGGCACTCGCTTGTTCTGGTCATTGTATTGTGCTTGATAATGCTCCAAATCTGCTTCTTCGGCCAGCTGACAAGCCAGAGGGCGCACTGCACGGTTTATTGCCCGTAAATCCTCTTCATTAAAATCAGAACCATCTTCCTTCACACTGGGGTAGCCTTGAGCTGCTTCCACAGGGTCAAAATCTGGTACCCATGCCTTGGCTTGGATCAAAGCATTAATAGCTCCGGTTCGGGCAGCAGATTTTTTCACCTCCTCAATCCGGGCAGGAAGCATGGACAACCTGTTCAGAGTATCTTGGATTAAGGAAGGTGCCGGGTTATTATGCGAGGTTGTGGTGATGATACGCTGGGCTCCGGTATATAGCTGTTCTACTAAGGTGTAGACAGCCTTCAGTTTCTTCCGCACATCGTTTCCTAAGTGCCCAATGCGTGTGCCTACAACAATAAATAGTTAGTCTCAAACCGGATTTATACTACAGCAGGTTCAAAACATCACAACTGTTCAAAGGAGCTTACCAAAGATTGCCGCGGTCATGGAGTGTACTTGCCGCTTTACGGCTGTCAAATCATCTACCACCGGTTTAAGGGCAGCTTCAGCATTTTCTGCTCGTTTGATTAAATTGGCCTTCTCAGTGGCCCAATCACCCTGTTCTTTCTTGAAGCCTTCCTTCAATTGTTCAGTGGCATTCAAGGCACTGGTTAATTCTTTCTTGGCCTTCTCTGTTTCGGCCTGCTGGGTTTTCAACGCCTCTTGTAAATCGGCAATCCGGTCCTCCTTGATTTTCACCTCAGCCTGCATATAGATAGTATTTTCAGCAAGCAGTTCAAGAAAGTCAAAGTCTCAACCACACAACAAAGTTATATGCTTGACACTTGGGGGCTAATGCACCTTCGATTTTTATACTACTAGATGGCAAAGTCCCAAGCTCAATACAAGTATTCAACTTGGCACTTGGGGGCTAATGGCTATTTATCTACGTATGTTTCCAAGGACAGTTTTTATTGAAGCCCCTGTTTACAAATGTTAAGATAAACCGGCCCTTGGGGGCTATGCAGGTGGATTTCAAAATTGTTAAAGAATATATTCAAGTCCCGATTTGATCAAGATTACAAACCGGCCCTTGGGGGCTAGAAGGGCTGATATAATGGCAGTAAGTAAAGGAGTGGGTTACCTCAAACTTGTCCCTCATTAACTTGACCAGGCCAGCTTCATAGTCACGGCTAGTATAAAGCCGGTTTAAATAGCCAGAATGAAGGTCTTGGGCGCTCAGAGCAGCATATGTCTCCAGTTCAACATCCCATTTTCCTTTATTCAAAGCGGAAAAATCTTCTTTTACAGTGTGCCTGGTTAAAGTTGCAGGATTCCCTGGTTCAGAACGGCCCATACCAGTAATCACAACGTCATCATCTTTGGACTCGACGGATTGTGTGGGCACGGCCGTTTTGTCAGCAGGACTGTGGGATTTATCAAACCGGACGGTGCTGGCAGGTGGATCGGCAGAGATTGAAGTGTTAACAGGCCTCTCTTCGGGAATAACAGCATCTTGTAGCGGAGGATCATTGGGAATATCTTTAGAGGCAAAATTTTCAAGATCTGGAGCTCTCTCATGATCGGAGGCGGCATCTTCTTCAGCCGTTTTATCCAAACGGGCCTTCTTGCTGGGTTTCGGTTTGGTTCTAAGAGACAAAGAGTTAGGGAAAAGCATAAACCATTACACAATATATTAGAAGCATATGGTCGGTTTGGCTTACCCGGCGGCTATCTTCAATGGTGGTAACTGAGTGGCCGATGATTCACCAGAGGATGAATGGGAAGTAACCTGATAATCGGAGTCGGACGGATTAAGAGGTTGACGGAAGAAACCCGCTTTAGAATTTAAAGCAATAAAAAGGTCGGAGACCTCGGAGCGGCGTTTTCGAACCGGGCTGTTTGGTAAACCGGCAGAGGTAACTACCTGACCACTGTGCCGGGTTGTGCGGCGAGCTTCATGTTGCTGCGTCTTCATAAGAAATTTGGGATCCAAATAAGCAAGAGGGTGAGAAAAATTAACTTTCCGGTTTGCCTGGCGAAATTTTGGCAAAGGCAAATTTGCCGAATCGGAAGAGAGAATAGTTACCTCAGCGAATCTTGCATTGCTGGCCTCAGCGTCGTCCTGACAAGCATCATCATCAATAAGGCGTGTAAAAAGCAAGCCAAGAGAATCAAGTTCTACCTCAAGATCCGGATTACCCACATCATCGTCAATGGCTGGGTCAGATGAAGCAGTGGTCTTTCTCTTATGAGCTGGTTTCTTGACAACTTTGGTCTTGGGCCGGGTTGGCCGCCCTGCTTTCTCCGCTTTATCTTGTGAAAGTTTCTTGCTCCAAAACGGATTATCACCCTGGATCAGAAATAATTAAATGTTAGACACATGAAGCAGTAACAGGTTTAATGATGGAACAACTAGAAACTTACCGCAGGCGGTTTGTTGGTGGTGCAGTAAGGAGGTAGACCGGTTTGAGCACAGAGATGCTCCGGCTCATTCAGCATCTTCTTTACCGAGTCTGTAACTTCATCATCAGAGAGTTGGAGTTTGGTGTGTCGGAGTGGGTCGTCGACACTATCAGTATACTGGCACATCAAACCGGAGCGCCGGCTCAGAGGCAGTATGCCCCATGATAACCAGCAGCGTGCAAGGTCTATTCCCGTTAAACCGTTAGCCATAAAAGCTCGGAGTTTGGACAGTTGCGGGGCATATTTGCTTCTATCTTTGGCGCTCAATCTTTGTGGAAACGGATGGGTGTTGCTCAGCCGCTCTGGACGAAAGCCAGGTAAGGGATTTTCATCCTCAGGAGAAGTATCTTTGCAATAAAACCAAGTCGCATTCCACTCCTTGGGGTGAGTATGGAGTTTGACGTGGGGATAGGTGATCTCCTTCGTCTTTTGAATAGCCATGCCACCCAATTCAGTATTGGGGCCGTCGGTGATTTCAGTGCGACGGTTTAGATGGAAGAGGTCTAGAACAGTTCAACAGAAGGTTCCTCTTGAAGATATACTTCAGATAGTACTTGAAAGTGGCATAAATTGGTGACAGAGTTGGGACCAATGTCCTGGGGACGGAGCTGAAAATTGGCTAACACGTCCCGGTAAAATTTAGAACCGGGCGGTTTGAAGCCCCGGGCCAGGTGATCTGCGAAGACCACAACTTCTCCTTCCTGAGGTGTAGGAGGGCATTCATCTCCAGGGACCCTCCAGTGGATTGTATCTTTATCATCTAAAGCGCCAATCGAGACTAGATCATCCAGCTGTGATTCGGTGACGCGCGAAGGAACCCAGTTGCATTCATACACTTGCTTGGCCATGGTAAGATCTAAAAGAAATAGTGGATCCGGTTCAGAAGCATGCTTGGTACAAGGTGTTGATCTAAACTACGATAAACCGGAGGCAGCATTTATAAACCGGTTTCCTGTGATGCTGTGTCATGTGGATTCTGGCGGTTCAACAAGGGGACTAATGATATATATACCGGTTTAGCGGTTATTTTCTGGTAAGTTAAACCGCCTGACCTAAGCATTGGAAGTGATTGAAGCTGTGAATAACTAAGTATACAGAAACAAGTTTCGCAAGATCATATTACAGCTGCGGATCAAACGCGAAGTTTACAGAAAACAGAAAATGTTTCAAGAAGTAAGGCAGAAACAGAAGTGAACTATGGAGCAGGGATATGCGGAAGATCTGCGGGCTTAGATGAGAGACTACAGCGGATGCGCAAGGATCACTATTAAAAGCAGCACAGGTTCATGGATTCATTCAAAATCAAAATAACAGATATGAACATACGAAGAACATAGCACGGAACTGGAACCCTAAAGAACAGATCTAGGTCAAGAAGGGGAGGAAGCTTACCGGGAACGGAGAAGACGCGGAAAGAGGCCGCAATGCTCTGGTACGATCAGGTTGATGCAGCGGCCTAGGACGAGGCAGAAGTCGACGACAATGGCGGGGCTCCAAGACCAGCGGCGCGAGGAAGACGAAGGAGAGAGGACGAAGGGAAAAGAAAGAAATGACCCTTCGGTCCTATTTATACAGCAACGGAGCTAGGTCAAGCGCACGGATCTAGGAACTGCCGTTTAAAGAAGGCGTTATAAATGATAAAATTACAGGATGACGTCATGCCGGTTTACAGTAACCAGAAGTGGTGACGACACGGCGGTTTACCAATCACTAGAAGATGTCCAAGATACAAGTTTTGTGAAGGATTGACATGAACCAGTTCAAATCAATCTGGGGCCTAATGTTGGGGATATTACCACTAGGTGTAAACCGGCCAGCCTGGGTCGGGTTAACTTCATTAGTGGTATAAGCAAAGAAAGGCCCAAGGCCTGTAGTCGGTTTAGAACTTGTAGCCGTAAACCGGCCTGATGTGTAACTTGTATTGTAAGTTAGGAATAGAGAGATACCAACCGGGATATGAGTATGAACCGGTTGGGACTCTATGAACCGACGGCGTCACCCGTGTATATAAGGGGACGACCAGGCGACGGTTCAAGGACAGACAACCACAACTCGAGCCTAGGCGAAGCTTGTTTGCTCCCTAGCCATCGAGACCACATCAATTCCATCACAACTAGACGTAGGCTTTTACCTTCATCGAAGGGGCCGAACTAGTATAAAACCCTTGTGTCTTTGTGTCCACTTTAACCCCTTCAAGTAAACCCGTAGCGATGGCTCCACGACTAAGTCCTTTCGCTAGGACATCTGCCGTGACAAATCCACGACACCCCGGGAAGGCATCCCCTCTTTTGTCTTCGTTCATTGGTAACTTTACTTGGAGCTATATTTTTATTCGCCACATGATATGTGTTTTGCTTGGAGCGTCGTGTATTATATTAGTCTTTGCTTTTTAGTTTACCACAATCATCCTTGCTGTACACACCTTTTGGGAGAAGCCTACTTGATTAGAATTTGCTAGAATACTCTATGTGCTTCACTTATATCTTTTGAGCTTGATAGTTTTTGCTCTAGTACTTCACTTATATTTTTTAGAGCACGGTGGTGACTTATTTTTGTAGAAATTGCTAGTCTCTCATGCTTCACTTATATTATTTTGAGAGTCTTTTAGAACAGCTGGTATTTGCTATGGTTATAAAGTTTGTCCTAGAATGATGAGCATCCAAGTTGGGTATAATAAAAACTATCATAGAAGTGAATTGGATGCTATGATCAATTTGATGCTTCATAATTGTTTTGAGATATGGAGGTAGTGATATTAGAGTCATGCTAGTTGAGGTGATTATGAAAAGTACTTGTGTTGAGGGTTGTGATTCCCGTAGCATGCACATATGGTGAACCGCTTTGTGATGAAGTTGGAGCACAATTTTATTTATTGATTGTCTTCCTTATGAGTGGCAGTCGGGGACGAGCGATGGTCTTTTCCTACCAATCTATCCCCCTAGGAGCATGCGCGTAGTGCTTTGGTTTTTTATGACTTCTAGATTTTTGCAACAAGTATATGAGTTCTTTTGACTAATGTTGAGTCCATTGATTATACGCACCTCACCCTTACACCATTGCTAGCCTCTCTTGTGCCATACAAATTTCGCCGGTACCATAGACCCACCTTATACCTTCCTCAAAACAGCCACCATACCTACCTATTATGGCATTTCCATAGCCATTCCGAGATATATTGCCATGCAACTTTCCATCGTTCCGTTCATATGACACGCATTACTTTGGTCATATTGCCCTTTGCATGATCATGTAGTTGACATTGTATTTGTGGCAAGGCCACCTTCATAATTTTCATACATGTCACTCTTGATTCATTGCATATCCCAGTACACCGCCGGAGGCATTCATATACAGCCATATCTTGTTCTAGCTTTGAGTTGTAATTCTTGAGTTGTAAATCCATAAAAGTGTGATGATCTTCATTATTAGAGCATTGTCCTAGTGAGGAAAGGATGATGAAGACTATGATTCCCCCACAAGTCGGGATGAGACTTCGGACTTTACAAAAAGAAAAAAAAGAAAAAAAGGAGAAAGGCCAAAAAAAGGCCGAAAAAAAGAGAAAAAGGAAAAAATAAATGAGAGAAAAAGAGAGAAGGGACAATGCTACTATCTATTTTACCACACTTGTGCTTCAAAGTAGCACCATGATCTTCATGATAGAGAGTCTCATATGTTGTCACTTTCATATACTAGTGGGAATTTTTCATTATAGAACTTGGATTGTATATTCCAATGATGGGCTTCCTCAAAAGTGCCCTAGGTCTTCGTGAGCAAGCAAGTTGGATGCACACCCACTTAGTTTCTTTTGTTGAGCTTTCATATATTTATAGCTCTAGTGCATCCGTTGCATGGCAATCCCTACTCACTCACATTGATATCTATTAATGGGCATCTCCATAGCCCGTTGATATGCCTAGTTGATGTGAGACTATCTTCTCCTTTTTGTCTTCTCCACAACCACCATTCTATTCTACATATAGTGCTATGTCCATGGCTCACGCTCATGTATTACGTGAAAGTTGAAAAAGTTTGAGATTATTAAAGTATGAAACAATTGCTCGGCTTGTCATCGGGGTTGTGCATGATTAAATACTTTGTGTGATGAAGATAGAGAAACAGCCAGACTATATGATTTTGTAGGGATAACTTTCTTTGGCCATGTTATTTTCAGAAGACATGATTATTTTGATTAGTATGCTTGAAGTATCACTATTTTCATGTTAATATGAACTTTTATTTTGTATCATTTGGATCTGAACATTCATGCCACAATAAAGAAAATTACATTAAGAATTATGCCAGGTAGCATTCCACATCAAAAATTCTCTTCTTATCATTTACCTACTCAAGGACGAGCAGGAATTAAGCTTGGGGATGCTTGATACATCTCCAACGTATCTATAATTTTTGATTGTTCCATGCTATTATTTACCCTTTTTTGGATGTTTATGGGCTTTATTTTACACATTTATATAATTTTTGGGACTAACCTACTAACCGGAGGCCCAGCCCGTATTGCTGTTTTTTTGCCTATTTCAGTATTTCGAAGAAAAGGAATATCAAACGAAGTCCAAACGGAATGAAACCTTCAGGAGCGTGATTTTTGGAACGAACGTGATCCAGAGGACTTGGAGTGCAAGTCAAGAAGCAGCCGAGGCCTCCACGAGATAGGAGGGCGCCCCCCCTATAGGGCGCGCCCCCCTGTCTCGTGGGCCCCTCGGGCGTCCACCAACGTACTTCTTCCTCCTATATAAGCCTACGTACCCCGAAAACATCTAGGGAGCCAATGAAAAACAATTTCCACTGCCGTAACCTTCTGTATCCGCGGGATCCCATCTTGGAGCCTTCGCCGGCGCTCCGTCGGAGGGGAAATCAACCACGGAGGGCTTCTACATCAACATCCTTGCCCCTCTGATGAGTTGTGAGTAGTTTACCACAGACCTTCGGGTCCATAGTTATTAGCTAGATGGCTTCTTCTCTCTTTTTGGATCTCAATACAATGTTCTCCCCCTCTCTTGTGGAGATCTATTCGATGTAAACTCTTTTCGCGGTGTGTTTGTTGATATCCGATGAATTGTGGGTTTATAATCAAGTTTATCTATGAATAATATTTGAATCTTCTCTGAATTCTTTTATGTATGATTGAGTTATCTTTGCAAGTCTCTTCGAATTATTAGTTTGGTTTGGCCTACTAGATTGATCTTTCTTGCCATGGGAGAAGTGCTTAGGTTTGGGTTCAATCTTGCGGTGTCCTTACCCAGTGACAGAAAGGGTTGCAAGGCACGTATTGTATTGTTGCCATCGAGGATAAAAAGATGGGGTTTATATCATATTGCTTGAGTTTATCCCTCTACATCATGTCATCTTGCTTAATGTGTTACTCTGTTCTTATGAAATTAATACTCTAGATGTAGGCAGGAGTCGGTCGATGTGTGGAGTAATAGTAGTAGATGCAGGCAGGAGTCGGTCTACTTGTTGTGGACGTGATGCCTATATACATGATCATGCCTAGATAATCTCATAATTATTCGCTTTTCTATCAATTTGCTCGACAGTAATTTGTTCACCCACCGTAATACTTATGCTATCTTGAGAGAAGCCACTAGTGAAACCTATGGCCCCCGGGTCTATCTCTTATCATATTTGCTTCCAATCTACTTTTATTTGCATCTTTACTTTTCGCATCTATATTATAAAATACCAAAAATATATTTATCTTATCTTACTATCTTTATTAGATCTCACTTTCGCAAGTGGCCGTGAAGGGATTGACAACCCCTTTATTGCGTTGGTTGCGAGTTCTTTGTTTGTTTGTGTAGGTGCGTGGGACTTTTGAAGAGCCTCCTACTAGATTGATACCTTGGTTCTCAAAAACTGAGGGAAATACTTACGCTACTATTGCTGCATCACCCTTTCCTCTTCAAGAAAAACCAACACAAGCTCAAGACGTAGCAGTGCTCAACTCCATATATTATCTCCCAATGATCTATGGTTATCCTATTATGTTTGAGTAGATCCGATTTGTCCTATGGGTTATTTATGATCTTGGTTGGTATGATTGTATATTTTATTTATGGTGCTATCCTATGATGCCCTCCGTCTAGCGCAAACATGAGGGCCCCCCGCTGTAGGGTGTTGTTATATGTTCATATTTTGCTTATTGTCAGTGTTGCGGGGGATGACAGTAGCCTAAACACGGATAAGTGGGTCATGGCGTATGGGAGTAAAGAGGACTTTATACTTAATGCTATGGTTGGGTTTCACGACCTTAATGATCTTTAGTAGTTGCAGATGCTTGCTAGAGTTCCAATCATAAGTGCATATGATCCAAGTAGAGAAAGTATGTTAGCGCATGCCACTCCTGTTGGGGAACGTTGCAGAAAATTAAAAATTTTCCTACGGCTTCACCAAGATCCATCTATGAGTTCATCTAAGCAACGAGTCATGGGAGAGAGCTTGCATCTACATACCACTTGTAGATCGCGTGCGGAAGCTTGCAAGGTGATGATGGAGTCGTACTCGAACGTGATTCAGATCACCGATGCCAAGTGCTGAACGGACAGCACCTCCGTGTTCAACACACGTACGGGACGAGCAACGTCTCCTCCTTCTTGATCCAGCAAGGGGGAAGGAGAGGTTGAGGAAGACAGCTCCACCGGCAGCACGACGGCGTGGTGATGGTGGAGAAGCAGTACTCCGACAGGGCTTCGCCGAGCACACAACGAAGGAGGAGAGGTGTTGGGGAGGGAGAAGGAGGCAACCAAAGGCCAAGGACTCAAGGTATGAAGTCCCTCCTCTCCCCCACTATATATAGGAGGGCCAAGGGGGGGGGTGGCCGGCCCTAGGAGATCCAATCTCCTAGGGGGGCGGCGGCCAAGGGGGGTTTCCCTCCCCCCCAAGGCACCTAGGAGGTGCCTTCCCCTCCTAGGACTCTTGCCCCCTTGAACCCTAGGCGCATGGGCCTATGTGGGGCTGGTGCCCTTGGCCCATGCAGGCCAAGGCGCACCCCCTACAGCCCATGTGGCCCCCCGGGGCAGGTGGCCCCACCCGGTGGGCCCCCGGGACCCCTCCGGTGGTCCCGGTACAATACCGATAACCCCGAAACTTGTCCCGATGCCCGAAACAGGACTTCCCATATATAAATCTTTACCTCCGGACCATTCCGGAACTCCTCGTGACGTCCGGGATCTCATCCGGGACTCCGAACATCATTCGGTAGTCACATACTTGACTTCCTACTAACCCTAGCGTCACCGAACCTTAAGTGTGTAGACCCTACGGGTTCGGGAGACACGCAGACATGACCGAGACGACTCTCGGGCAATAACCAACAGCGGGGTCTGGATATCCATGTTGGCTCCCACATGCTCCTCGATGATTTCATCGGTTGAACCACGATGTCGAGGATTCGATCAAACCCTGTATACAATTCCCTTTGTCAATCGGTACGTTACTTGCCCGAGACTCGATCGTCGGTATCCCAATACCTTGTTCAGTCTCGTTACCCGGCAAGTCACTTTACTCGTACCGTAATGCATGATCCCGTGGCCAACACCTTGGTCACATTGAGCTCATTATGATGATGCATTACCGAGTGGGCCCAGAGATACCTCTCCGTTATACGGAGTGACAAATCCCAGTCTCGATCCGTGTCAACCCAACAGATACTTTCGGAGATACCTGTAATGCACCTTTATAGTCACCCAGTTACGTTGTGACGTTTGATACACCCAAGGCACTCCTACGGTAACCGGGAGTTACACGATCTCATGGTCGAAGGAATAGATACTTGACATTGGCAAAGCTTCTAGCAAACGAACTATACGATCTTTTATGCTATGCTTATGATTGGGTCTTGTCCATCACATCATTCTCCTAATGATGTGATCCCGTTATCAACGACATCCTATGTCCATAGTCAGGAAACCATGACTATCTATTGATCATAACGAGCTAGTCAACTAGAGGCTCACTAGGGACTCATTGGGTCTAAGTGTTCACACGTGTATTACGATTTCCGGATAATACAGTTATAGCATGAACAAAAGACAATTATCATGAACATTGAAATATAATAATCCTTTTATTATTGCCTCTAGGGCATATTTCCAACAGTCTCCCACTTGCACTAGAGTCACCAATCTAGTTACATTGTGATGAATCGAACACCCATAGAGTTCTGGTGTTGATCATGTTTTGCACGCGAGAGAGGTTTAGTCAACGGATCTGCGACATTCAGATCCGTGTGCACTTTGCAAATCTCTATGTCTCCATCTTGAACATTTTCACGGATGGAGTTGAAACGACGCTTGATGTGCCTGGTCTTCTTGTGAAACCTGGGCTCCTTGGCAAGGGCAATAGCTCCAGTGTTGTCACAGAAGAGTTTGATCGGCCCCGACGCATTGGGTATGACTCCTAGGTCGGTGATGAACTCCTTCACCCAAATCGCTTCATGCGCTGCCTCCGAGGCTGCCATGTACTCCGCTTCACATGTAGATCCCGCCACGACGCTCTGCTTGCAGCTGCACCAGCTTACTGCTCCACCATTCAACATATACACGTATCCGGTTTGTGACTTAGAGTCATCCAGATCTGAGTCGAAGCTAGCGTCGACGTAACCCTTTACGACGAGCTCTTCATCTCCTCCATAAACGAGAAACATGTCCTTTGTCCTTTTCAGGTACTTCAGGATATTCTTGACCGCTGTCCAGTGTTCCTTGCCGGGGTTACTTTGGTATCTTGCAACCAAACTTACGGCAAGGTTTACATCGGGTCTGGTACACAGCATGGCATACATAATAGATCCTATGGCTGAAGCATAGGGGATGACACTCATCTCTTCTTTATCTTTTGCCGTGGTCGGTGACTGAGCCAAGCTCAATCTCACACCTTGTAACATAGGCAAGAACCCCTTCTTGGACTGATCCATTTTGAACCTCTTCAAAATCTTATCAAGGTATGTGCTTTGTGAAAGACCTATGAGGCGTCTCGATCTATCTCTATAGATCTTGATGCCTAATATATAAGCAGCTTCTCCAAGGTCCTTCATTGAAAAACACTTGTTCAAGTAGGCCTTAATGCTGTCCAGGAGTTTCGTATCATTTCCCATCAAGAGTATGTCATCTACATATAATAGGAGAAATGCTACAGAGCTCCCACTCACTTTCTTGTAAACGCAGGCTTCTCCATAAGTCTGCGTAAACCCAAACGCTTTGATCATCTCATCAAAGCGAATGTTCCAACTCCGAGATGCTTGCACCAGTCCATAAATGGATCGCTGGAGCTTGCATACTTTGTTAGCGTTCTGAGGAACGACAAAACCTTCCGGCTGCATCATATACAGCTCTTCCTTAAGATGTCCATTAAGGAATGCCGTTTTGACGTCCATCTGCCATATCTCATAATCATAGTATGCGGCAATTGCTAACATGATTCGGACGGACTTAAGCTTCGCCACGGGAGAGAATGTCTCGTCGTAGTCAATCCCTTGAACTTGTCGATAACCCTTAGCGACAAGTCGAGCTTTATAGATGGTAACATTACCATCCGCGTCCGTCTTCTTCTTAAAAAATCCATTTATTTTCTATCGCTCGCCGATCATCGGGCAAGTCTGTCAAAGTCCATACTTTGTTTTCATACATGGATCCTATCTCGGATTTCATGGCCTCAAGCCATTTGTTGGAATCCGGGCCCGCCATTGCTTCTTCATAGTTCGAAGGTTCATTGTTGTCCAGCAACATGATTTCCATGACAGGGTTGCCGTACCACTCTGGTGCAGAACGTGTCCTTGTGGACCTTCGAAATTCAGTAGCAACTAGATCTGAAGTACCTTGATCATCATCAACATTTTCCTCTTCAGTTGGTGTGGGCATTACAGGAATGGTTTCCTGCGCTGCACCACTTTCCCGTTCGAGAGGTAGTACTTCATCGAGTTCTACTTTCCTCCCACTTACTTCTTTCGAGAGAAACTCTTTCTCCAGAAAGCATCCGTTCTTGGCAACAAAGATCTTGCCTTCGGATCTTAAGTAGAAGGTATACCCGACAGTTTCCTTAGGGTATCCTATGAATACGCATTTTTCCGACTTGGGTTCGAGCTTTTCAGGTTGAAGTTTCTTGACATAAGCATCGCATCCCCAAACTTTTAGAAACGACAGCTTAGGTTTCTTCCCAAACCATAATTCATACGGTGTCGTCTCAACGGATTTAGACGGTGCCCTATTTAAAGTGAATGTAGCTGTCTCTAGAGCGTATCCCCAAAATGATAGCGGTAAATCGGTAAGAGACATCATAGACCGCACCATATCCAATAGAGTGCGATTACGACGTTCGGACACACCGTTTCGCTGAGGTGTTCCAGGCGGCGTGAGTTGTGAAACGATTCCACATTTTCTTAAGTGTGTACCAAATTCGTGACTTAAGTATTCGCCCCCACGATCTGATCGTAGGAACTTTATCTTACGGTCATGTTGATTCTCTACCTCACTCTGAAATTCCTTGAACTTTTCAAAGGTCTCAGACTTGTGTTTCATTAAGTAGACATACCCATATCTACTCAAGTCGTCAGTGAGAGTGAGAACATAACGATATCCTCCGCGAGCCTCAACGCTCATTGGACCGCACACATCGGTATGTATGATTTCCAACAAGTTGGTTGCTCGCTCCATTGTTCCGGAGAACGGAGTCTTGGTCATTTTGCCTAAGAGGCAAGGTTCGCATGTGTCAAATGATTCATAATCAAGAGACTCTAAAAGTCCATCAGCATGGAGCTTCTTCATGCGCTTGACACCAATGTGACCAAGGCGGCAGTGCCACAAGTATGTGGGACTATCGTTATCAACTTTACATCTTTTGGCATCCACACTATGAACATGTGTAATATTACGCTCGAGATTCATCAAGAATAAACCATTGACCATCGGAGCATGACCATAAAACATATCTCTCATATAAATCGAACAACCATTATTCTCAGACTTAAATGAGTAGCCATCTCGTATTAAACGAGATCCAGATACAATGTTCATGCTCAAACTTGGCACTAAATAACAATTATTGAGGTTTAAAACTAATCCCGTAGGTAAATGTAGAGGCAGCGTGCCGACGGCGATCACATCGACCCTGGAGCCATTCCCGACGCGCATCGTCACCTCGTCCTTCGCCAGTCTCCGTTTATTCCGCAGCTCCTGCTGTGAGTTACATATGTGAGCAACGGCACCGGTATCAAATACCCAGGAGTTACTTCGAGTACTGGTAAGGTACACATCAATTACATGTATATCAAATATACCTTTGGTGTTGCCGGCCTTCTTATCCGCTAAGTATTTGGGGCAGTTCCGCTTCCAGTGCCCCTTCCCCTTGCAATAAAAGCACTCAGTCTCAGGCTTGGGTCCATTCTTTGACTTCTTCCCGGCAACAGGCTTACCGGGCGCGGCAACATCTTTGCCGTCCTTCTTGAAGTTCTTCTTACCCTTGCCCTTCTTGAACTTAGTGGTCTTATTGACCATCAACACTTGATGTTCTTTCTTGATTTCAGCCTCTGCTGACTTCAGCATCGAGAACACTTCAGGAATGGTCTTTACCATCCCCTGCATGTTGTAGTTCATCACAAAGCTCTTGTAGCTTGGTGGGAGCGACTGGAGGATTCTGTCAATGACCGCCTCATCTGGGAGGTTAATGTTCAACTGGGTCATACGTGCGTGCAACCCAGACATCTTCAGGATGTGTTCACTGACAGAACTGTTCTCCTCCATCTTACAACTGTAGAACTTGTCGGAGACATCATATCTCTCGACCCGGGCATGAGCTTGGAAAACTAGTTTCAGCTCTTCGAACATCTCATATGCTCCGTGATGCTCAAAACGCTTTTGGAGCCCCGGTTCTAAGCTGTAAAGCATGCCGCACTGAACGAGGGAGTAATCATCAGCACGAGTTTGCCAAGCGTTCATAACGTCTTGGTTCTCTGGGACGGGAGCGGCACCTAGCGGTCCTTCTAGGACATATTGCTTCCTGGCAGCTATGAGGATGATCCTCAGGTTTCGGACCCAGTCCGTATAGTTGCTGCCATCATCTTTCAGCTTGGTTTTCTCTAGGAACGCGTTGAAGTTCATGTTGACATGAGCGTTGGCCATTGATCTACAATACATATTTGCAAAGGTTTTAGACTAAGTTCATGATAATAAAGTTCTTAATCAAAATTATGAACTCCCACTTAGATTAGACATCCCTCTAGTCATCTAAGTGTTACACGATCCGAGTCGACTAGCCCGTGTCCGATCATCACGTGAGACGGACTAGTCATCGTCGGTGAACATCTTTATGTTGATCGTATCTTCCATACGACTCGTGTTCGACCTTTCGGTCTCCGTGTTCCGAGGCCATGTCTGCACATGCTAGGCTCGTCAAGTTAACCCTAAGTGTTTTCGCTGTGTAAAACTGTCTTACACCCGTTGTATGTGAACGTAAGGATCCATCACACCCGATCATCACGTGGTGCTTAGAAACGACGAACTGTAGCAACGGTGCACAGTTAGGGGAGAACACTTCTTGAAATTTTGTAAGGGATCATCTTATTTACTACCGTCGTCCTAAGTAAACAAGATGCATAAACATAATAAACATCACATGCAATTATATGGTTGTGACATGATATGGCCAATATCATCAAGCTCCATTGATCTCCATCTTCGGGGCTCCATGATCATCTTGTCACCGGCTTGACACCATGATCTCCATCATCATGATCTCCATCATCGTGTCTTCATGAAGTTGTCACGCCAACGACTACTTCTACTTCTATGACTAACGCGTTTAGTAATGAAGTAAAGTAGTTTACATGGCGTTCTTCAATGACACGCAGGTCATACAAAAAAATAAAGACAACTCCTATGGCTCCTGCCGGTTGTCATACTCATCGACATGCAAGTCGTGAATCCTATTACAAGAACATGATCTCATACATCACAATTCAACATTCATCACAACTTCTGGCCATATCACATCACATGATCAATCGCTGCAAAAACAAGTTAGACGTTCTCTAGTTGTTGTTGCATCTTTTACGTGGCTGCGATTGGGTTCTAGCAAGAACGTTTTCTTACCTACGAATCACCACAACGTGATTTTGTCAACTTCTATTTACCCTTCATAAGGGCCTTGTTCATCGATTCCGCTCCAACTAAAGTGGGAGAGACAGACACCCGCCAGCCACCTTATGCAACTAGTGCATGTCAGTCGGTGGAACCGGTCTCACGTAAGCGTACGTGTAAGGTTGGTCCGGGCCGCTTCATCCCACAATACCGTTGAGCAAGAAAAGACTAGTAGAGGCAAGTAAGATGACAAGATCAACGCCCACAACAAATTGTGTTCTACTCGTGCATTAGAGAGCTACGCATAGACCTAGCTCATGATGCCACTGTTGGGGAACGTTGCAGAAAATTAAAATTTTTCCTACGGCTTCACCAAGATCCATCTATGAGTTCATCTAAGCAACGAGTCATGGGAGAGAGCTTGCATCTACATACCACTTGTAGATCGCGTGCGGAAGCTTGCAAGGTGATGATGGAGTCGTACTCGAACGTGATTCAGATCACCGATGCCAAGTGCTGAACGGACAGCACCTCCGTGTTCAACACACGTACGGGACGAGCGACGTCTCCTCCTTCTTGATCCAGCAAGGGGGAAGGAGAGGTTGAGGAAGACAGCTCCACCGGCAGCACGACGGCGTGGTGATGGTGGAGAAGCAGTACTCCGACAGGGCTTCGCCGAGCACACAACGAAGGAGGAGAGGTGTTGGGGAGGGAGAAGGAGGCAACCAAAGGCCAAGGACTCAAGGTATGAAGTCCCTCCTCTCCCCCACTATATATAGGAGGGCCAAGGGGGGGGGGTGGCCGGCCCTAGGAGATCCAATCTCCTAGGGGGGCGGCGGCCAAGGGGGGTTTCCCTCCCCCCCAAGGCACCTAGGAGGTGCCTTCCCCTCCTAGGACTCTTGCCCCCTTGAACCCTAGGCGCATGGGCCTATGTGGGGCTGGTGCCCTTGGCCCATGCAGGCCAAGGCGCACCCCCTACAGCCCATGTGGCCCCCCGGGGCAGGTGGCCCCACCCGGTGGGCCCCCGGGACCCCTCCGGTGGTCCCGGTACAATACCGATAACCCCGAAACTTGTCCCGATGCCCGAAACAGGACTTCCCATATATAAATCTTTACCTCCGGACCATTCCGGAACTCCTCGTGACGTCCGGGATCTCATCCGGGACTCCGAACATCATTCGGTAGTCACATACTTGACTTCCTACTAACCCTAGCGTCACCGAACCTTAAGTGTGTAGACCCTACGGGTTCGGGAGACACGCAGACATGACCGAGACGACTCTCGGGCAATAACCAACAGCGGGGTCTGGATATCCATGTTGGCTCCCACATGCTCCTCGATGATTTCATCGGTTGAACCACGATGTCGAGGATTCGATCAAACCCTGTATACAATTCCCTTTGTCAATCGGTACGTTACTTGCCCGAGACTCGATCGTCGGTATCCCAATACCTTGTTCAGTCTCGTTACCCGGCAAGTCACTTTACTCGTACCGTAATGCATGATCCCGTGGCCAACACCTTGGTCACATTGAGCTCATTATGATGATGCATTACCGAGTGGGCCCAGAGATACCTCTCCGTTATACGGAGTGACAAATCCCAGTCTCGATCCGTGTCAACCCAACAGATACTTTCGGAGATACCTGTAATGCACCTTTATAGTCACCCAGTTACGTTGTGACGTTTGATACACCCAAGGCACTCCTACGGTAACCGGGAGTTACACGATCTCATGGTCGAAGGAATAGATACTTGACATTGGCAAAGCTTCTAGCAAACGAACTATACGATCTTTTATGCTATGCTTATGATTGGGTCTTGTCCATCACATCATTCTCCTAATGATGTGATCCCGTTATCAACGACATCCTATGTCCATAGTCAGGAAACCATGACTATCTATTGATCATAACGAGCTAGTCAACTAGAGGCTCACTAGGGACTCATTGGGTCTAAGTGTTCACACGTGTATTACGATTTCCGGATAATACAGTTATAGCATGAACAAAAGACAATTATCATGAACATTGAAATATAATAATCCTTTTATTATTGCCTCTAGGGCATATTTCCAACAACTCCCTCATATAAAATTACAAGAATGATTACCAGTACTTGTTATCGATTGCCTAGGGACAAATGACTTTCTTATTGACAACAGCTATCCACTTGTATTACCTTGCAATTTATTCGTGGTTTTATTCTCGCAAAGTACTCGTAGTTTTATTCTTGCAAAATAGTTTCATGCTTGTTTTAGGTAAAGCAAACGTCAAGTGTGCGTAGAGTTGTATCGGTGGTCGATAGAACTTGAGGGAATATTTGTTCTGCCTTTAGCTCCTCGTTGGGTTCGACACTCTTATTTATCGAAGAAGGCTACAAATGATCCCCTATACTTGTGGGTTATCAGTCGGCCAGCCGACCCGGTGGTGGGATGATGGCGGGGTGGGCAACTATTAGGGTTGGCAGCAGAGAGGAACACACGGGCGGGTGAAAGCACAAGTGCTCCTAGGTGGTTTTGGTAATTCATGTCAACATATCTCTTATTGGACTAACACTTTTATCTAGTATATTTCAGATAAGTTCAACAATTGAGTGGCATGGACTAAAGGATGTGGGAACTCCTTCAAAGTGCTAAGGACAAAGGATTGGCTCAAGCTTCAAGCTCAAGACTCTTCATTTTACATTTCAGTGATCCAAGATCACATTGAGTCTATAGGAAAAGCCAATACTATCAAGAAGGGGTGAGGTGTTGCTTAATGAGTTTCTTGCTTCACAGTGCTTAGTGATATGCTCCAAAACCCTCAACTACTTTCCCACTTCCACACATATGACCTAAACCTAAAGTCAAACTCGGTCCCAACCGATTCTTTCTATCCGGCGCCACCGAGTTCAAATGTCATAGTCACTGCCACAAACCCTAGACAAAATCGGTCTCACCGATAGGGATCTCCGTCTCACCAAGATGGGATTGTAATCTCTCTATGTATGTCCATTACCAAAATCGGTATAACCGACTTTGAGCAATCGGTACTACCGATATTACAATGCAAACTTCCTGGTTAACTTATTACCAAAATCGGTCCTACCGAGTTTGTGTAATCGGTCCAACCGAGTTTGCCTGACCAACTCTCTGGAAAGCTTATTACCAAAATTGGTCTAACCGGGTTTGTGTAATCGGTCTAACCGAGATTACGTTATGCCCTAACCCTAACCATATCGGTCCTACCGAGTTGCATATCGGTCCCACCGAAAATCCTAACGGTCACTAGATTTGCTAAATCGGTCCGACCGAGTTTGTTGATTCGGTCCCACCAAGTTTGGTAAATTGTGTGTAACAGTTAGATTTTGTGTGGAGGCTATATATACCCCTCCACCTCCTCTTCATTCGTGGAGAGAGCCATCAGACTGAACCTACACTTCCAGCATACATTTTCTGAGAGAGAACTACCTACTCATGTGTTGAGGCCAAGATATTCCATTCCTACCATATGAATCTTGATCCCTAGCCTTCCCCAAGTTGCTTTCCACTCAAATATTCTTTCCACCAGATCCAAATCCCATGAGAGAGAGTTGAGTGTTGGGGAGACTATCATTTGAAGCACAAGAGCAAGGAGTTCATCATCAATGCACCATTTGTTACTTCTTGGAGAGTGGTGTCTCCTAGATTGGCTAGGTGTTACTTGGGAGCCTCCGACAAGATTGTGGAGTTGAACCAAGGAGTTTGTAAGGGCAAGGAGATCGCCTACTTCGTGAAGATCTACCGCTAGTGAGGCAAGTCCTTCGTGGGCGACGGCCATGGTGGGATAGACAAGGTTGCTTCTTCGTGGACCCTTCATGGGTGGAGCCCTCCGTGGACTCGCGCAACCGTTACCCTTCGTGGGTTGAAGTCTCCATCAACATGGATGTATGATAGCACCACCTATCGGAACCACGACAAAAACATCCATGTCTCCAATTGCGTTTGAATCCTCCAAAACCCTTCCCTTTATATTCTTGCAAGTTGCATGCTTTACTTTCCGCTGCTCATATACTCTTTGCATGCTTGCTTGTTATGTATTGTGAATGTTAAACTTGTGCCTAAACTCCACTTAAATCTAAAGAAGTTAAAAACTGCAACTTTGGTACTTAGTGTCTAATCACCCCCCCCCCTCTAGACACCTCTTCTTAAGGTCCTACAAGTGGTATCAGAGCATTGGTCTCCATTGCCTTGGTTTAATCACCATTGGAGGAAGATGGATGAGTCTACTTTGGGGAGTCTTAGACATAGAGTGCCTATTCTTGATGGAGAGTATTTTCATGAGTGAAAAAATGAGATGCTTGTAATTTTCAATCAATATCATTTGAACAAGTACATTTCTATCCCTTGTGCACCTCATGTTGATCCTATGCATCCTACCCTTGATGAGTCTATTGACATGATCCGCAATCTTAGAACTGCCGAACTTATCATTAGAGGATTGCCTAGAAACTTGATTGGATGTTTGCCTACTCTTAAGTGTGCCTATACTATATGTAAATTTCTTGAGGAACACTTTCCAGATTATTCCTTGAAAAATCTTGATGAAATTCTCCATAAGTCTATTGCCTTGAGTAAGATGAATACTAGTGATCCTATGTTTGGTGATCATCTATTTGAGCTTACAAACCTTATGCGTGCCAAAGGAGATGTTGGAATTATTAGTGATATTATTTCCAAAGCTATAAAAATTCATAAGCAAGATCATTGTCAAACTCACTCTAACGAATTACCCTCTCTAGGATTTGATTCACCTCATGACGATGTTGAACATGGATACTATGATGAGGATGATGATAGTGACTTCGATCTTGATGATGCAATGAGACACTTCGGTCTTATGGCAAATCTTCGGGGATATATGTCAGGAGGAAAGGAATGGGTTCTTGATAGTGGATGTACCAATCACATGACCGGAGATAAAGACATGTTTCGTGAGCTTGCTGAAAATGATAGTCCTCGAAAGTATGTCACTTTTGGTGACAACTCAAAGGGTAAGGTGGTTGGCCTCGGTAAGGTGGCCATATCACATGATAGCTCCATACAAAATGTCATGCTCGTTGAATCTCTTGGCTACAACTTACTTTCAGTATCTAGACTTGCTGATTTCGGTTTCAATGTCCTATTTACTGAAGTAGATTGCCAAGTGTTTCGTAGAGATAATCATAAAATGGTCTTTACCGGTGTGCGTAGAGGTGATCTATACATTGTTGATTTCACTAAAAAGGCTCAACCTAAAACTTGCTTCATTGCTAAATCCTCAAAAGGTTGGTTATGGCATAGACGACTAGGTCATGTTGGTATGAGAAACCTTGACAAGCTTATTAAAGGAAATCATATCCTTGGTGTTAACGATGTCATATTTGATAAGGATAGACTTTGCAGCGCTTGTCAGGCAGGTAAACAGGTTGGAGGAAGGCATCCCATGAAGAACATCATGACCACAAGGAGGCCACTCGAGCTACTTCACATGGATCTCTTTGGTCCCAACTCTTACAAGAGTCTCGGTGGAAATTCTTTTGGTCTAGTTATAGTTGATGATTTTTCAAGATTTACGTGGGTGTTCTTTCTCGATGATAAATCACGGGTCCAGAAGATCTTCAAAAACTTCACTAGGAAGGCCCAAAATCGATTTGAAGTGAAGATCAAGAAGGTTCGCAGCGACAACGGAACGGAGTTCAAGAATGCAAATGTGGACACCTTTCTTGACGAAGAAGGGATCTCACACGAGTTCTCGGCTACGTACACACCTCAACAAAATGGAGTTGTTGAGAGGAAGAACCGAACGCTCATCGAAATGGTGAGAACGATGCTTGATGAGTACAAGACACCGAAGCACTTTTGGGCAGAAGCGGTTGAGACAGCTTGTCATGCAACAAATCGCTTGTATCTTCACAAGCTACTCGGCAAGACGGCATACGAGCTCCTCACCTGTAACAAACCCCAAGTTGGATACTTTCGAGTATTCGGCTCAAAGTGCTACATTCTTGATAAGCATCGTCGTTCTAAATTTGCTCCTAAGTCTCATGAAGGTTTTCTACTAGGTTATGGCTCAAACTCTCACACTTACCATGTCTACAACAATTTCACCCGAAAGGTTGAAGAGACGGTAGATGTGAAGTTTGATGAATCTAACGGCTCGCAGGTAGAGCAATTGCCAATTGATGTAGGAGACAAAGATCCTTCGGAAGCAATCCAAGACTTGTCTATTGGCAAGGTCCGTCCAACGGAGGTGAAGGAGAGTACCTCGTCCGTCCAAGTGGAAGCTTCTACTTCATGACAAGGTGAACCAAGAGTTGATACGGAAGCATCCACAAGTGGGACACACCAAGATGAAGAAAACGAGGAAGTGCATCAAGATGAACGTCAATAACCTCCTTCTCCACCACGACAAGAGAACGACAATGTCAACAATGAAGAAGGCCAAGAAGAAGAACAAGATGAAGAAGAAGTTCAACCAAGAACCAAGCAAAAGCTTTCACGAGTTCGAGCAAGAATTGCTAAAGATCATCCCATCGAGCAAATCTACAATGATATTCAAACCGGGAGAATCACTCGCTCTACAACTCGTTTAGCTAACTTTTGTGAAAACTATTCTTTCATCTCTAGCATTGAACCTATGAAGGTTGAAGAAGCATTGGAAGATCCAGATTGGATAAATGCTATGCATGAAGAGCTACACAACTGTGAGAGGAACCAAGTTTGGACATTGGTTGAGAAGCCCGACAACAACCACAACATCATCGGTACCAAATGTGTGTTTTGCAACAAGCAAGATGAAGATGGACAAGTAGTTCACAACAAAGCACGTCTCGTCGCCCAAGGCTACACACAAGTCGAAGGTATGGACTATGGTGAGACTTATGCTCCCGTTGCTAGACTTGAGTCCATCCGCATCTTACTTGCCTATGCTAATCACCATGATATCACCTTGTACCAAATGGACATTAAAAGTGCTTTTCTAAATGGTGAAATAGAGGAGGAAGTTTATGTTAAACAACCTCCCAGCTTTGTCAATCCTAAGAAACCCAATCATGTTTACAAACTTCACAAAGCTCTTTATTGTCTTAAACAAGCTCCTAGAGCGTGGTATAAATGCTTGACCAAGTTCCTTATTGAAAAAGGCTTTGAAATTGGGAAAATTGATTCCACACTTTTTACTAAAAGGGTTAATGGAGAACTATTTGTGTGCCAAATCTATGTTGATGATATTATATTTGGTTCAACTAACCCTCATTTTAGTGAAAAGATTGGGAAGCTAATGTCGGAGAAGTTTGAGATGTCTATGATGAGTGGACTCAAATTCTTCCTTGGGTTGCAAATCAAGCAAACTAAGGAAGGTACCTTTGTTTCTCAAACGAAGTACACCAAGGACTTATTCAAGAAGTTCAATATGAAAGAGTGCAAAGGTATGTCTACACCCATGCCTACTAGTGGACATCTTGATTTGACCAAAGATGGTGAACCGGTTGATCAAAAGGTTTATCACTCTATGATTGGTTCATTATTATATCTATGTGCTTCACGTCCCGATATCATGCTAAGTGTTTGCATGTGTGCACGATATCAAGCTGCTCCTAAAGAATGTCATCTTAAGGCCGTGAAAAGGATAGTGAGATAATTAATCCATACACCAAATTTTGGCATTTGGTATCCTAAGAGGGCCTCTTTCGATCTTGTTGGCTACTCCGACTCGTACTATGCTGGAGACAAGGTTGATAGAAAGTCTACTTCGGGTACTTGTCAATTTCTTGGTAGATCTCTTGTGTCTTGGTCCTCCAAGAAACAAAACTCGGTATCCTTATCCACCACCGAAGCGGAATACATTGCCGCTGGTTCATGTTGTGCTCAATTACTTTGGATGACCCAAACTCTTAAAGATTATGGGATATATGTGAAACATGTTCCATTGCTTTGTGACAATGAAAGTGCTATCAAAATTGGTCATAATCCCATACAACATTCTCGAACTAAGCATATTGAAGTTCGTCATCATTTCATTCGAGATCATGTTGCTAAGGGTGACATTGATCTTAAGCATGTTCGCATCGAAAAGCAATTAGCGGATATATTCACTAAACCTCTTGATGAGAAAGTGTTTTGCAGGTTAAGAGGAGAGTTGAACATCATTGATGCTTCAAACTTGGAGTAGAAACTCCATTGGATACATGCAAGACATGAGCTTATGACTAATCCTTGATATTTCTCTTATGATGAAAATCTTATGTCTTGGATATATTTGCATCTTGCATGTTATCTAACCCATGTAGGTACTTGGATGAATCTAATTCCATGAGATTGTAATCTACTCACATCTTAAGCAATCTCTACATCACCAAGTTTCTACACCATGGTGGTTGAAGACAAGGAAGCACGAAACCATTCAAACATATCCTTTGACAAATTCTATGTTGAGCTTCATGATTGTCATTTTTGGATACACAAGTGCTCTTCCTTGCAAGAACTAACCCATGTAGGTAGATGGACTCAAATTCCAAGTGGTGCTCCCAACTCTTGATGAACTACATCAACCTTGAGCAACCCACACAAGTTCAACTACATGGACAACACCACCAACCAAGGTATGTTATTCAATCTTAGAGAAGCTTTACTCCAAGTCATGAGCTAAAGCAACTCGACAAGATGTGAATACATCAAGATGCTTAAACGAAAAATGGCAACCCCATTTTGAGCTTAAACGATGAGTATGACCTATGATCAAGTGATCTCACTTGACTCCTAAGTCAATATACTCTAACATAGGTGACTTTGTCGCCGACCATCTCTAGATGAAGTTCTCTTGTGTTCTTTTCTGTGTTTTTGCATTTGCCTCATGCATATTTGTTTCCCCTTTCAAAAAAAAACTTCATCTAGATTTCTTTCTGTTTGCTCTGTATTTTCTGCATCCAATTCATTGCATATCATTCAGTAAATTCCTTGCAAATCTTTGTGAGATCTTACTAGTCTAGTGAGCTGAGGTGACAAGTGTTTTCTCTGGGATGAACTCGGCTTCACCGATTTGTTGTTTTCGGTCCAACCGAATCCTTTCGGTGCAACCGAAGCAAACCACTCGGTGCCACCGATTTCACAACAGGAAAAACAGTTTGCCACTTATTGTGTGTTTTCTTCTGATCCAGCTCCACTCAACAAATCTTGTCCTCTACAAGCATCACATTTATATAAATGCTTTGTGCTGTGACTCAAGGACCAAACCCATTCATGACAAATTCCAGATGATCCTTCTTGGAAATTGATGTCAAAGGGGGGAGAGAGATCACATCAAAGCTTATCACTTAGAGAGATCACAAGAGAGAGAGAGAGAGTATCACCTCCTCAGGGGGAGAAAGAGATCTCCAGGGGGAGAGAATACTCAAGTTGAAAGTATTTCTCAAGGATCCTAGATGCTTGGTGTTCAATAGGAGAGATGCCACATGTATTCTTGAGAGGAAAGACATGTTCATATGTGCTTATTTGCATTAGCTCTGTTCATTTAATATCTTCCAGCTCTGATTTTCTGTTCCCTATCTTCTCCCAGTATTCCATGCTAGATTCAGGGGGAGCAAGACATCTAAGGGAAAGAAATCATTTAAATTCATTGCATATCTTTACTCTTGGGGACATGTCTGATCCAATGTGGTACTTAGTACTCACTCTCTACATGTCATCCCAGTCTTGGTATTCTTGTGGTTTCTTCTGTTTGCTGTGGCTAGTAGATGTACCTGTGTTATCTAACCTTGTTTGCGCAGGTTCATTCCATCCTAAGCCAACTCAAGACTACAAGGTAAGTATATGCATCACAATCATGTGTATGAGGAATTCTTGCTGATGTACATACTGTTTGCAAGAAGGACTCATGGGCATGAAGGTATTCTCTTTAATATTCTTTGCTCTGATGCATATGGCCAAGATACATGTAACACATTGCCTGCTCTATCATGGTTATGCTCTCACATGCTTCTATATTCCATATTCACATGATTGCATACATATAGGGGGGGCCTATGCTTGTTACATGTCTTTCCAAAGCTTTACTTGCTATTCTTTATATCTTTATCTAAAGCTTTGATGTATGTTGTCATCAATTACCAAAAAGGGGGAGATTGAAAGCACAAGTGCTCCCTAGGTGGTTTTGGTAATTAATGTCAACAAATCTCTTGTTGGACTAACACTTTTATCTAGTATATTTCAGATAAGTTCAACAATGGAGTGGCATGGACTAAAGGATGTGGGAACTCCTTCAAGGTGCTAAGGACAAAGGATTGGCACAAGCTTCAAGCTCAAGACTCTTCATTTAACATTTTAGTGATCCAAGATCACATTGAGTCTATAGGAAAAGCCAATACTATCAAGAAGGGATGAGGTGTTGCTTAATGAGTTTCTTGCTTCACAATGCTTAGTGATATGCTCCAAAACCCTCAACTACTTTCCCACTTCCACACATATGACCTAAACTTAAAGTCAAACTCGGTCCCAACCGATTCTTTCTATCTGGCGCCACCGAGTTCAAATGTCATAGTCACTGCCACAAACCCTAGACAAATCGGTCTCACCGATAGGGATCTCGGTCTCACCGAGATGGGATTGTAATCTCTCTATGTATGTCCATTACCAAAATCGGCATAACCAAGTTTGAGCAATCAGTACTACCAAGATTACAATGCAAACTTCCTGGTTAACTTATTACCAAAATCGGTCCTACCGAGTTTGTGTAATCGGTCCAACAGAGTTTGCCTGACCAACTCTCTGGAAAGCTTATTAAAAAAATCGGTCTAACCGGGTTTGTGTAATCGGTCTCATCGAGATTACGTTATGCCCTAACCCTAACCATATCGGTCCTACCGAGTTGCATATCGGTCCCACCGAAAATCCTAACGGTCACTAGATTTGCTAAATCGGTCCGACCGAGTTTGTTGATTCGGTCCCACCGAGTTTGGTAAATTGTGTGTAATGGTTAGATTTTGTGTGGAGGCTATATATACCCCTCCACCTCCTCTTCATTCGTGGAGAGAGCCATCAGACTGAACCTACACTTCCAGCATACATTTTCTGAGAGAGAACTACCTACTCATGTGTTGAGGCCAAGATATTCCATTCCAACCATATGAATCTTGATCTCTAGCCTTCCCCAAGTTGCTTTCCACTCAAATCTTCTTTCCACCAGATCCAAATCCCATGAGAGAGAGTTGAGTGTTGGGGATACTATCATTTGAAGCACAAGAGCAAGGAGTTCATCATCAACGCACCATTTGTTACTTCTTGGAGAGTGGTGTCTCCTAGATTGGCTAGGTGTCACTTGGGAGCCTCCGACAAGATTGTGGAGTTGAACCAAGGAGTTTGTAAGGGCAAGGAGATCGCCTACTTCGTGAAGATCTACCGCTAGTGAGGCAAGTCCTTCGTGGGCGACGGCCATGGTGGGATAGACAAGGTTGCTTCTTCATGGACCCTTCGTGGGTGGAGCCCTCCGTGGACTCGCGCAACCGTTACCCTTCGTGGGTTGAAGACTCCATCAACGTGGATGTACGATAGCACCACCTATCGGAACCACGACAAAAACATCCGTGTCTCCAATTGCGTTTGAATCCTCCAAAACCCTTCCCTTTACATTCTTGCAAGTTGCATGCTTTACTTTCCGCTGCTCATATACTTTTTGCATGCTTACTTGTTATGTATTGTGAATGTTAAACTTGTGCCTAAACTCCACTTAAATCTAAAGAAGTTAAAAACTACAACTTTGGTACTTAGTGTCTAATCACCCCCCCCCCTCTAGACACCTCTTCTCAAGGTCCTACAGCGGGTTCTGCGCTCGCTCGCTCTGGAGGGAGAAGTTTTTATAGATCGAAACGGTATGGGGGCACTTCAGAATGGCATGCCGTGGTAATTTCTCTCAACTCCGTCTTATGTCTTTCATGGAGCTAGGATTCTGCTGCTCCACGAAATTGCACCTACTCGAGACGGTCTCCGCGGAGTGTGCTTCCAGGAGCTAAAGCGTTCGAAGTCGCTCCACACGCGGAGATAGAGAAGCTGGTTGCGGGAGACGATTCGAAGGGGGCCTTGGTATCCAAAATTCCCACGCCACTCTGCATTTCATGTACATAGAAGTGTTGGGAAACATAATAGAAAACAAAAAAATCACCCGACGATCACCCAGGAACAATATGAAGATGCATATAGAGTTTGGATCAACGATCGTTACTGACTCTAGAGTTGCAACGGAAGTAGATGAGTCGGTGTAGATCGTACTTGAAGTCCCTCGAACCGTTGATGACGATCCCGCGAACCGCCCTCGAATGATCCCTCGAACGGAAGAATGAAAGCACGACCTCTCTACCTTGTTACAAGCGTACGGTCTTGACGATCCGACAATGCTTCGCAGTCCAGAGCTAATCGTCGATAGAGAATTAGAGGGAGGAGATTAGAACCACACCAGACTTCTAATTCTGAGGATTATAGGAACTAGACCAAGCTCTAATTAGTCAACTAGGACCAACTAGTGTTGGGAATTGTTGCATGAAAAACAAAAAAAGTTTCTACGCACACGCAATGATCTATCCATGGACATGCATAGCGACGAGGGAGAGTGTGTCTACGTACCCTTGTAGACCGTAAGCAGAAGCGTTTCACAACGCGATTGATGCAGTCGAACTTTCTTCGCAATCCAACCGATCTAGTACCGAACGTACGACACCTCTGTGTTCAGCACACGTTCAGCTCAGTGACGTTCCTCGCCTTCTTGATCCAGCAAGACGTCGAGATAGTAGATGAGTTCCGTCAGCATGACGGCATGGTTAAGTGATCTCTGCAGGGTTTCGCCTAAGCACTAAGAAAATATGACCGGGAGTATAAACGGTGAAGAGGGGCGCCAGTCAGCGTTGTAGGTGACTCGGCACCGAAATGACTTGTGTTTCTACCATGCGAATGAAAATCTGAAAAAAGCAACACACTTAAGTAGCAAACTCGTGACCTCAAAGACATAAATATTTAATGACGCACTCTAGCCACAGATTGTAATTTTTAAATTCTTTTGAACATATCTTCAACATTATGAAAAGTACGAAATTTGAATATTTTTTAAAACAGAAACAATTTTAGGAATTTCATTTTTTTTAATGTGAAATTTTTTGTAATTCCAACAATTTTTGAAGTTCATACTTTAAAAAAATGAGAACTTTTTTCTGAAATTTCAGAATATTTTCTTGAAATCACGAACAAATATTTCAAAAGAGGAACAATTTTTGCAAGACCTCTTTGTCGCAACGCAAACTTATTTTGACTTTGTGAACAATTTTCGAAAAACGGGAACATGTTTTGAACATAAGGAACAAATTTCAGAAAACAAGAACATTTTTTTAAAATGTGAATATTTTTTGGGTTTGTTTTTAAATTGGTGAATATTTTTCTACTTTTGAATTTTTTTTAAAACATGAGCTTTTAAGATCTCGAACATTTTTTATATGATGAACAATTTTGGGAACATTAAAAAAATCTTAAGTTCCCATCATTTTTCCTAAACACGTTTTTTTTTTTGGAATTTCATATTTTCTAAGACTATAGTTTTTCTAAAATAAATTTAGTTTATGAAAAAAATATCAGAAAAGAAAAAAGCCGACTTGAAAAAAAATATAAGAGCAGGAAGAAAAAGAGAATCAAAAAGAAAAAGGGAAATAGAAACAAAATGAAAAAAGAACAGAAACGGGCCATCCCGTTGTGGGCGCCCTGTGCGTAGGTTCATGCAGTGAATAGGTTTTTCCGTGTTGGAGGCCTGTATGCGTCGGATAGGGAGGCAACGCTTGAACGCAAAGGTGATGGTCGGGCCCATTCTGGCGCGAGCGGTTTTGTGTTTTTTTTACTGTTTGATATTTTTGTCAGTTTTTGTTCAAAAAATAGAACTACCTTAAAAAACAACGCAGTTTTTCCGGAACTAGTTATTTACAATCTTAGTAAAAAAACAAAACATATTTCGAAAACTGTGCAGTGTAAATTTGAAAAAGTTCAGGTGTATGCTAAAAAATATTTTCATCATTTATTAAAAATCCTTCAGTACCTAAATGTTCAGCGTTTATTAAAGAAATATCCAAGTATATTCTACAAAAGTAGTCTGGATTAAAAAAAATGTTCATTGTATATTATAGAAATTTAGTATGTATTCAAAAGGAGGTCATCGTATAGTAAAGCAATGTTCAGTGTGAATTAGAAATGGTACACCGTGTATGGAAAAAGGAAAAGGAAAAAAAATAAATAATAGAAAATAAAAATAAAAACCAAAACAAATTGCAGAAAGAACTGGGAAAAAGAAAAAAAAGAAAAAAGAAAAACAATAACGAACAGTAAAAATTGTAGCAAGCGAATTTGCAGGGCCAAAATTGGCCCGGTCATGGGCATTAGGATCCACCGAATTATGAGGGTGTCTGTCTTAATATGAATGATAGACTAGTCATATCAACAAGGAATTCATTCTTTTCCGGTAGCCCATTCGCGTAGAACTCTAAAATTAAGTGTGCTTGGCTATGAGTTGCCTTAATCACAACATTTGAGATATGTCCTATGACAAAAGCTTCATCAAATTTGCATATCTCTGCAAATAAAAAAGAGGAATCATATCTATGCAACACAAGCATGACCTCACCAACATAGGCATAAAAATTTGTATATTCGTGCCCGTTCTCGCAATGTACCTCGTTTTCTAAGGCCCTTCAGGAATAAAAGCTCCTAGGTGAGTCCCATGAATTGCACCAATGCAATCTTTCAGATGCGGATAAGCCCTTCTATCTGTCTTAATGATATCATGCACAAGGTGGAAGTTTGGGTCTTGTGGCTTAAGGTAGGAGCGAGATGCCATGTTCACCACACGTTGTAGAACCTCATGGAGTTTACGATTGGTTGTATCCGCTGAATGTTTGAAGCGGTTTTGAGTTCTTCTGTTTGATTCAGAACCTCTCCCAATGTCCACAAGAACATAACAAGAGACTCGTAAGTGCTAACAAAGCTCGTCTTGCCGTCATTCTCAACATTGTGTAGGTCTTTCCCAGTGTGGCAATAGTCTCTTGAAGCGATCCAAATCCTCTCAAAATAGATTTCCTAGCTCGACCTTCATCACCCAACTTTCACAATACTTGCTAAATATGACTGCCGCACCCGAACAAAAGCATGTCCATATTATGTTGTTGATGCATAACCAAATTCCTTATTGTTTCATAACTATTGTCATCATCACTCTCACTATCTGATGACATCTGCACATAGACATCCAAATGCCATATCAAACAATAGTTAGCATCAAACAAAACAACAGGTTCACCAACATAGGCATAAATACTGTTCCCAATGCACAACATAACATAGATTCACCAACATAGGCATAAATTTTGTTCCCAATGCACTGAAGGAAATATGCCCTAGAGGCAGTAATAAAGTTATTATTTATTTCCTTATTTCATGATAAATGTTTATTATTCATGCTAGAATTGTATTAACCGGAAACATAATACATGTGTGAATACATAGACAAACATAGTGTCACTAGTATGCCTCTACTTGACTAGCTCGTTTATCAGAGATGGTTATGTTTCCTAGCCATGGACAAAAGAGTTGTCATTTGATTAACGGGGTCACATCATTAGGAGAATGATGTGATTGACTTGACCCATTCCGTTAGCCTAGCACTTGATCGTTTAGTGTGTTGCTATTACTTTCTTCATGACTTATACATGTTCCTGTAACTATGAGATTATGCAACTCCCGTTTACCGGAGGAACACTTTGGGTACTACCAAACGTCACAACGTAACTGGGTGATTATAAAGGAGTACTACAGGTGTCTCCGAAGGTACATGTTGGGTTGGCGTATTTCGAGATTAGGTTTTGTCACTCCGATTGTCGGAGAGGTATCTCTGGGCCCTCTCGGTAATGCACATCATTATAAGCCTTGCAAGCAATGTGACCAATGAGTTGGTTACGGGATGATGCATTACAGAACGAGTAAAGAGACTTGCCAGTGACGAGATTGAACTAGGTATTGGATACCAACGATCGAATCTCGGGCAAGTAACATACCGATGACAAAGGGAACAACGTATGTTGTTATGCGGTTTGACCGATAAAGATCTTCGTAGAATATGTAGGAGCCAATATGGGCATCCGGGTCCCGCTATTGGTTATTGACCGAGAATAGTTCTAGGTCATGTCTACATAGTTCTCGAACCCGTAGGGTCCGCACGCTTAAGGTTTCGATGACAGTTATATTATGAGTTTATGAGTTTTGATGTACCGAAGGAGTTCGGAGTCTCGGATGAGATCGGGGACATGACGAGGAGTCTCGAAATGGTTGAGACGTAAAGATCGATATATTGGACGACTATATTCGGAGTTCGGAAAGGTTCCGAGTGATTCGGGTATTTTTCGGAGTACCGGAGAGTTACGGGAATTCGCCGGGGAGAAGTATTGGGCCTTATTGGGCCCTGCGGGAAAGAGAGAGGGGCTGCCTAGGGCAGGCCGCGCGCCCCCCAAGGCCTAGTCCGAATTGGACTAGGGGGAGGGGCCGCACCCCCTCCTTCTTTCCCTTCTCTCTTCCCCTTCCTTGTCTCCTACTCCTACTACATGGAAGGACCCCTAGTTGGACTAGGAAAGGGGGAATCCTACTCCCGGTGGGAGTAGGACTCCCCATGGCGCGCCCCTCCTAGGGCCGGCCTCCTCCTCCCTCCCTCCTTTATATACGGGGGCAGGGGGCACCCCATGGACACACAAGTTGATCTACGGATCGTTCCTTAGCCGTGTGCGGTGCCCCCTTCCACCATATTCCACCTCGGTCATATCGTCGCGAAGCTTAGGTGAAGCCCTGCGCCGGTAGAACATCAAGATCGTCACCACGCCGTCGTGCTGACGGAACTCTCCCTCGATACTCGGCTGGATCGGAGTTCGAGGGACGTCATCGAGCTGAACGTGTGCTGAACTCGGAGGCTCCGTACGTTCGGTGCTTGGATCGGTCGGATCATGAAGACGTACGACTACATCAACTGCGTTGTGCTAACGCTTCCGCTTACGGTCTACGAGGGTACGTGGACATACACTCTCCCCTCTCGTTGCTATATCATCACCATGATCTTGCGTGTGCGTAGGAAATTTTTTGAAATTACTACGTTCCCCAACAGTGGTATCAGAGCCTAGGTTTTATGCGTTGATGTTATATGCACGAGTAGAACACAAGTGAGTTGTGGACGATATAAGTCATACTGCCTACCAGCATGTATAACTTTGGTTCAGCGATATTGTGAGATGAAGCGGCCCGGACCGACATTACGCGTACGCTTACGCGAGACTGGTTTCACCGTTACGAGCACTCGTGCTTAAAGGTGGCTGGCGGGTGTCTGTCTCTCTCACTTTAGTTGAACCGAGTGTGGCTACGCCCGGTCCTTGTGAAGGTTAAAACGGAGTCTATTTGACAAACTATCGTTGTGGTTTTGATGCGTAGGTGAGAACGGTTCTTGCTAAGCCCGTAGCAGCCACGTAAAATTTGCAACAACAAAGTAGAGGACGTCTAACTTGTTTTTGCAGGGCATGTTGTGATGTGATATGGTCAAGACGTGATGCTATATTTTATTGTATGAGATGATCATGTTTTGTAACCGAAGTTATCGGCAACTGGCAGGAGCCATATGGTTGTCGCTTTATTGTATGAAATGCAAACGCCCTGTAATTGCTTTACTTTATCACTAAGCGGTAGCGATAGTCGTAGAAGCACTAGATGGCGTAACGACAACGATGCTACGATGGAGATCAAGGTGTCGCGCCGGTGACGATGGTGATCATGACGGTGCTTCGAAGATGGAGATCACAAGCACAAGATGATGATGGCCATATCATATCACTTATATTGATTGCATATGATGTTTATCCTTTATGCATCTTATCTTGCTTTGATTGACGGTAGCATTTTAAGATGATCTCTCACTAAAATTATCAAGAAGTGTTCTCCCTGAGTATGCACCGTTGCCAAAGTTCGTCGTGCCCAGACACCACGTGATGATCGGTGTGATAAGCTCTACGTACATCTACAACGGGTGCAAGCCAGTTTTGCACACGCAGAATACTCAGGTTAAACTTGACGAGCCTAGCATATGCTGATATGGCCTCGGAACACGGAGACCGAAAGGTTGAGCGTGAATCATATAGTAGAAATGATCAACATAGTGATGTTCACCATTGAAAACTACTTCATCTCACGTGATGATCGGTTATGGTTTAGTTGATTTGGATCACGTGATCACTTAGATGACTAGAGAGATGTCTGTCTAAGTGAGAGTTCTTAAGTAATATGATTAATTGAACTTAAATTTATCATGAACTTAGTCCTGGTAGTATTTTGCAAATTATGTTGTAGATCAATAGCTTGCGTTGTTGCTTTCATATGTTTATTTTGATATGTTCCTAGAGAAAATTGTGTTGAAAGATGTTAGTAGCAATGATGTGGATTGGATCCGTGATCTGAGGTTTATCCTCATTACTGCACAGAAGAATTACGTCCTTAATGCACCGCTACGTGACAAACCTATTGCAGGAGCAGATGCAGACGTTATGAACGTTTGGCTAGCTCAATATGATGACTATTTGATAGTTTAGTGCACCATGCTTAACGGCTTAGAATCGGGACTTCAAAGACGTTTTGAACGTCATGGATCATATGAGATGTTCCAGGAATTGAAGTTAATATTTCAAGCAAATACCCGAGTTGAGAGATATGAAGTCTCCAATAAGTTCTATAGCTAAAAGATGGAGGAGAATCGCTCAACTAGTGAGCATGTGCTCAGATTGTCTGGGTACTTCAATCGCTTGAATCAAGTGGGAGTTAATCTTCCAGATAAGATAGTGATTGACAGAATTCTCTAGTCACCATCACCAAGTTACTAGAACTTCGTGATGAACTATAGTATGCAAGGGATGACGAAAACGATTCCCGAGCTCTTCGTGATGTTGAAATCGACGAAGGTAGAAATCAAGAAAAGACCATCAAGTGTTGATGATTGACAAAACCACTAGTTTCAAGAGAAGGGCAAAGGGAAAGAAAGGGAACTTCAAATGGAAAGACAAGCAAGTTGTCACTCCTGCGAAGAAGCCCAAAGCTGGACCATAGCCTAAAACTGAGTGTTTACACTGCAAAGGAAATGGTCACTGGAAGCAGAAATGCCCTGAATATTTGGTGGATAAGAAGGATGGCAAAGTGAACAAGGGTATATTTGATATACAAATTATTGATGTGTGCCTTACTAGTGTTTATAGTAGCCCCTAAGTATTTGATACTTGTTCGGTTGCTAAGATTAGTAAACGGGAGTTGCAGAATAAACAGAGACTAGTTGAAGGGAAAGTGACGATGAGTGTTGAAAGTAGTTCCAAGATTGATATGATCATCATCACTCCTTATACTTTTGGGATTAGTGTTAAACCTAAATAAATGTTATTTGGCGTTTGCGTTGAGCATGAATATGATTTGATCATGTTTATTGCAATACGGTTATTCATTTAAAATCAGAGAATAATTGTTGTTCTGTTTACATGAATAAAACCTTCAATGGTCATACACCCAATGAAAATAGTTTGTTGGATCTCGATCGTAGTGATACACATATTCATAATATTGAGGCCAAAAGATGCAAAGTTAATAATGATAGTGCAACTTATTTGTGGCACTGCCGTTTGGGTCATATCGGTGTAAAGCGCATGAAGAAACTCCATAAAGATGGATTTTCGGAATCACTTGGTTATGAATCATTTGATGCTTGCGAACCGTGCCTTTTGGGAAAGATGACTAAAACTCCGTTCTTCGGAACAATGGAACGAGCTACCGACTTATTGGAAATAATACATACTGATGTATGCAGACCAATGAGTATGAAGGCTCGTGGTAAGTATCGTTATTTTCTGACCTTCACAAGATGATTTGAGCAGATATGGGTATATCTACTTGATGAAACATGTCTGAAATAGTTGAAAGGTTCAAAGAATTTTAGAGTGAAGTGGAAAATCATCGTAACAAGAAAATAAAGTTTCTGCGATCTGATCGCGGAGAGGAATATTTGAGTTACGAGTTTGGTCTTCAATTAAAACAATGTGGAATAGTTTCACAGCTCACGCCACCTGGAACACCACAACGTTATGGTGTGTCCGAACGTCGTAACCGCACTTTATTGGATATGGTGCGATCTATGATGTCTCTTACCGATTTACCAATATCGTTTTGGGGTTATGCATTAGAGACAACTGCATTCACGTTTAAAAGGGCACCATCTAAATCCGTTGAGACGACACCGTATGAACTATGGTTTAGCAGTAAACCTAAGCTGTCATTTCTTAAAGTTTGGAGTTGCGATGCTTATATGAAAAAGGTTTTCAACCTGATAAGCTCGAACCCAAATCGGAGAAGTGCGTCTTCATAGAATACCCAAAGGAAACTATTGGGTAATCCTTCTATCACAGATCCGAAGGCAAAACATTCGTTGCTAAAAATGGATCCTTTCTAGAGAAGGAGTTTCTCTCGAAAGAAGTGAGTGGGAGGAAAGTAGAACTTGATGAGGTAACTGTACCTGTTCCCTTATTGGAAAGTAGTTCATCACAGAAATCAGTTCCTGTGACAAATACACCAATTAGTGAGGAAGCTAATGATATTGATCATGAAACTTCATATCAAGTTACTACATAACCTCGTAGGTCTTCCAGAGTAAGATCCGCACCAGAGTGGTCTAGTAATCATGTTCTGGAAGTCATGTTACTAGACCATGATGAACCTACGAACTATGAGGAAGCGATGATGAGCCCAGATTCCGCGAAATGGCTCGAGGCCATAAAATCTGAGATATGATCCATGTATGAGAACAAAGTATGGACTTTGATTGACTTGCTCGATGATCAGCAAGCCATGTTAAATAAATGGATCTTCAAGAGGAAGACGGACACTGATAGTAGTATCACTATCTACCAAGCTCGACTTGTTGCGAAAGGTTTTCAACAAGTTCAAGGTGTTGAATACGATGAGATTTTCTCACTCGTATCAATGCTTAAGTCTGTCTGAATCATGTTAGCAATTGCCACATTTTATGAAATCTGGCAAATGGATGTCAAAACTGCATTCCTTAATGGATTTATTAAAGAAGAGTTGTATATGATGCAACCAGAAGGTTTTGTCAATCCTAAAGGTGCTAACAAAATGTGCAAGCTCCAGCGATCCATCTATGGACTGGTGCAAGCATCTCGGAGTTGGAATATACGCTTTGATAAGTTGATCAAAGCATATAGTTTTGTACTGACTTACGATGAAGCCTGTATTTACAATAAAGTGAGTGGGAGAACTACAGCCTTTCTGATTAGTATATGTGAGTGACATATTGTTGATCAGAAATGATGTAGAATTTTTTCTGCAAAGCATAAAGGAGTGTTTTAAAGGAGTTTTTTCGAAGAAAGACCTCAGTAAAGCTACTTACATATTGAGCATCAAGATCTATTGAGATAGATCAAGACGCTTGATAAGATTTTCAATGAGTACATACCTTGACAAGATTTTGAAGTAGTTCAAAATGGAACAGTCAAAGAAAGAGTTCTTGCCTGTGTTGCAAAGGTATGAAATTGAGTAAGACTCAAATCCCGACCACAGCAGAAAATAGAAAGAGAATGAAAAGTCATTCCCTATGCCTCAGTCATAGGTTCTATAAAGTATGCTATGCTATGTACCAGACCTATTATATACCTTGCTCTGTATTTGACAAGGAAGTACAATAGTGATCTAAAGTAGATCACTGGACATTGGTCAAGAATATCCTTAGGACTAAGGAAATATTTCTCGATTATGGAGGCGATAAAAGAGCCCGTCGTAAAAGTTACCTCGGTGCAAGTTTTCACACCGATCCAGATGACTCTAAATCTCAATCTGGATGCATATTGAAAGTGTGAGCGATTAGCTAGAGTAGCTCCGTGCAGAGCATTGTAGACATAGAATATTTGCAAAATACATACGACTCTGAATGTGACAGACCCGTTGACTAAGCTCCTCTCACGAGCAAAACATGATCATACCTTAGTACTCTCTGGGTGTTAATCACATAGCGATGTGAACTAGATTATTGACTCTAGTAAACCCTTTGGGTGTTGGTCACATGACGATGTGAACAATGGGTGTTAATCATATACAGATCTGATTATTGGTGTTAAATCACATGGCGATGTGAACTAGATTATTGACTCTAGTGCAAGTGGGAGACTGAAGGAAATATGCCCTAGAGGCAATAATAAAGTTATTATTTATTTCCTTATTTCATGATAAATGTTTATTATTCATGCTAGAATTGTATTAACCGGAAACATAATACATGTGTGAATACATAGACAAACATAGTGTCACTAGTATGCCTCTACTTGACTAGCTCGTTTATCAGAGATGGTTATGTTCCCTAGCCATGGACAAAAGAGTTGTCATTTGATTAACGGGGTCACATCATTAGGAGAATGATGTGATTGACTTGACCCATTCCGTTAGCCTAGCACTTGATCGTTTAGTGTGTTGCTATTACTTTCTTCATGACTTATACATGTTCCTGTAACTATGAGATTATGCAACTTCCGTTTACCGGAGGAACACTTTGGGTACTACCAAACGTCACAACGTAACTGGGTGATTATAAAGGAGTACTACAGGCGTCTCCGAAGGTACATGTTGGGTTGGCGTATTTCGAGATTAGGTTTTGTCACTCCGATTGTCGGAGAGGTATCTCTGGGCCCTCTCGGTAATGCACATCATTATAAGCCTTGCAAGCAATGTGACCAATGAGTTGGTTACGGGATGATGCATTACAGAACGAGTAAAGAGACTTGCCAGTGACGAGATTGAACTAGGTATTGGATACCGACGATCGAATCTCGGGCAAGTAACATACCGATGACAAAGGGAACAACGTATGTTGTTATGCGGTTTGACCGATAAAGATCTTCGTAGAATATGTAGGAGCCAATATGGGCATCTAGGTCCCGCTATTGGTTATTGACCGAGAATAATTCTAGGTCATGTCTACATAGTTCTCGAACCCGTAGGGTCCGCACGCTTAAGGTTTCGATGACAGTTATATTATGAGTTTATGAGTTTTGATGTACCGAAGGAGTTTGGAGTCCCGGATGAGATCGGGGACATGACGAGGAGTCTCGAAATGGTCGAGACGTAAAGATCGATATATTGGACGACTATATTCGGAGTTCGGAAAGGTTCCGAGTGATTCGGGTATTTTTCGGAGTACCGGAGAGTTAGGGGAATTCGCCGGGGAGAAGTATTGGGCCTTATTGGGCCCTGCGGGAAAGAGAGAGGGGCTGCCTAGGGCAGGCCGCGCGCCCCCCCAAGGCCTAGTCCGAATTGGACTAGGGGGAGGGGCCGCACCCCCTCCTTCTTTCCCTTCTCTCTTCCCCTTCCTTGTCTCCTACTCCTACTACATGGAAGGACCCCTAGTTGGACTAGGAAAGGGGGAATCCTACTCCCGGTGGGAGTAGGACTCCCCATGGCGCGCCCCTCCTAGGGCCGGCCTCCTCCTCCCTCCCTCCTTTATATACGGGGGCAGGGGGCACCCCATGGACACACAAGTTGATCTACGGACCGTTCCTTAGCCGTGTGCGGTGCCCCCTTCCACCATATTCCACCTCGGTCATATCATCGCGAAGCTTAGGCGAAGCCCTGCGCCGGTAGAACATCAAGATCGTCACCACGCCGTCGTGCTGACGGAACTCTCCCTCGACACTCGGCTGGATCGGAGTTCGAGGGACGTCATCGAGCTGAACGTGTGCTGAACTCGGAGGCTCCGTACGTTTGGTGCTTGGATCGGTCGGATCGTGAAGACGTACGACTACATCAACTGCGTTGTGCTAACGCTTCCGCTTACGGTCTACGAGGGTACGTGGACATACACTCTCCCCTCTCGTTGCTATATCATCACAATGATCTTGCGTGTGCGTAGGAATTTTTTTGAAATTACCACGTTCCCCAACATGCACAACATATAATAGGTTCACCAACATAGGCATAAATATTTGTTCCCAACGCACAACATATAATAAGTTCACCAAGAAAGGCATAAATATTTGTTCCCAACACACACCATATAATAGGTTCACAAACATAGGCCTAAATATTGTTTCGATAACTTACAACTTTTTTTTCACCACTCATTATCTTGTTTCACGGTGTTTTTCTCAAAGTCCCACCCCCTCCAGTCTCGTGCAACTTGAGCTTCTTGAATAGTTTGTACTCATGTTTTAAATTGTCCCATTTGTTTCTCACTTGCTCATGCGTGTACTCAAGTCCAATTCTCATCGGGAATTCCTTTCCCACGTTGTCATATGCATTTGGCGTCAAATTAGTGTTTGGCATATTTCCACCCCTCAATTGTTTCACAAACAACTCGATGATAATTCGAGTGTTCTCATCGGTCCATTCGACAACCATAGTCAACACTTCTCTATACAATAGACTAGCAAATTCATGTGTCAACATACATAACCAACAAGCAGGTCAGCACACACACCCACAACTACACACACCATGTTTGTTGTCCAAATTACATTAGCATCAAACATATAAAAAAAGAGCATGACACCTAAAATATACTAGCATTCCTACTAGCATGGCACATAAATACTGATCAAGAACCATATTGTGCATATTGCTCATCTGAAAACTGATCGGCAAACAAATCTAAGCCAATTTCTCAACAAAATTTCAGCCAATAGCATACAACACATATCTAAAAACAAAAAACAGAGAGGGGGAGGTGGGCAGCTCACGTTGAGCTAGGGGGACAAGGATGGCGGCGGTCCATGGCCTGCCGGCCACACGTTGGTGATACGTCTCCGTCGTATCTATAATTTTTGATTATTTCATGCCAATATTATTCAACTTTCACATACTTTTGGCAACTTTTTATATGATTTATTTGGACTAACTTACTTTTCCAGTGCCCAGTGACTGTTCCTGTTTGTTGCATGTTTTTGTATCGCAAAAAATCCATATCAAACGAAGTCCAAATGTGATGAAACTCTACGTAGAATTATTTTGGAATATTTGTGAATTTTAGGAGGTGGAATCAACGTAAACGGAGGCCCGAGGCCACCACAACCCACCAGGGCGCGCCACTAGGCCCAAGCGCGCCCTGGTGTATCGTGCCCTCCTCGAATGTTGGTTGGAGCTATACTTCGGGGGCAAGGAAGCTTATATCCGGAAAAAATCGTTTAAAAAGATCGGCGCAATCGGAGTTATGGATCTCCGAGAATTTAAGAAACCGTAAAGGGTCAGATATGGGTTGCACGAAACAGAAGAGAACGGAGAGGGAGATCCAATCTCGGAGGGGCTCCTGCCCCTCCGCTACCATGGAGGCCATGGACCAGAGAGGGAACTCTCCTCCCATCTAGGGGGAGGCCAAGGAAAAATAAGAAAGAGGGGCTCTCTCCTCCTCTCTCTCGGTGGCGCCGGAGTGCCGCCGGGGCTAGGATCATGACGGCGATCTACATCAACAATCTTGCTACCGTCAACACCAACTTTCTCCCCCTCTATGCAGCGGTGTAACACCCCTTCTCCCTACTGTAATCTCTACTTAAACATGGTGCTCAACTCCATATATTATTTCCCAATGATCTATGGTTATCCTATGATGTTTGAGTAGATCTGTTTTGTCCTATGGGTTAATTGTGATCTTGGTTGGTATGATTGTATATTTTTTTATGGTGTTGTCCTACGATACCCTCCGTCTCGCACAAACGTGAGGGGGCCCCGCTGCAGGGTGTTGCAATATGTTCATGGTTTGCTTATTGTCAGTGTTGCGGGGGATGACAACAGCCTAAATGCGGATACGTGGGTCATGGAGTATGGGAGTAAAGAGGACTTGATACTTAATGCTATGGTTGGGTTTCACGACCTTAATGATATTTAGTAGTTGCGGATGCTTGCTAGAGTTCCAATCATAAGCGTATATGATCCAAGTAGAGAAAGTATGTTAGCTAATGCCTCTCCCTCGTATAAAATTACAAGAATGATTACCAGTACTTGCTATCGATTGCCTAGGAACAAATGACTTTCTTATTGACAACAGCTATCCACTTGTATTACCTTGCAATTTATTTGTAGTTTTATACTCGCAAAGTACTCGTAGTTTTATTCTTGCAAAATAGTATCATACTTGTTTTAGGTAAAGCAAACGTCAAGTGTGCGTAGAGTTGTATCGGTGGTCGATAGAACTTGAGGGCATATTTGTTCTGCCTTTAGCTCCTCGTTGAGTTCGACACTCTTATTCATCGAAAAAGGCTACAAACGATCCCATATACTTGTGGGTTATCAGTCGGCCAGCCAACCCGATGGCGGGATGATGGCGGGGTGGGCAACTATTAGGGTTGGCAGCAGAGAGGAACACACGGGCGGGTTCTGTGCTCGCTCGCTCGGGAGGGAGAAGTTTCTATAGATTGAAACAGTATTGGGGGCACTTTAGAATGGCACGTCGTGGTAATTCCTCTCAACTCCCTCTTATGTCTTTCATGGAGATGGGATTCTGCTGCTCTACAAAATTGCACTTACTTGAGACGGTCTCCATGGAGTGGGCTTCCCGGAGCTAAAGTGTTCGAGGTCGCTGCACACGCAGAGATAGAGAAGCTGCTTGCGGGAGACGATTCGAAGGGGGCCTTGGTATCTAAAATTCCCACCTCACTCTGCTTTTCATGTGCACAGAAGTGTTGGAATAGAAAACAAAAAAAAATTCACCCGACGATCACCCAGGAACAATATGAAGATGCATATAGAGTTTGGATCAATGATCATCACTGACTCTAGAGTTGCAACGGAAATAGATGAGTCGGTGTAGATCGTACTCGAAGTCCCTCAAACTGTTGATGACGATGCCGCGAACCGCCCTCGAATGATCCCTCGAACGGAAGACCGAAAGCACGACCTCTTTACTTGGTTAGAAGCGTACGGTCTTGACGATCCGACAGTGCTTCGCCATCCAGAGCTAATCGTCGCTAGAGAATTAGAGGAAGAAGATTAAAACCACACTAGACTTCTAATTCTGAGGATTAGAGGAACTAGACCAAGCTCTAATTAGTCAACTAGGACTAACTAGTGTTGGGAATTGTTGCATGAAAAACAAAAAAAGTTTCTACGCACACGCAATGATCTATCCATGGACATGCATAGCAACGAGGGGAGAGTGTGCCTACGTACCCTCGTTGACCGTAAGCAGAAGCGTTTCACAACGCGGTTGATGTAGTCGAACTTTCTTCGTGATCCAACCGATCCAGTACCGAACGTACGACACCTCCGTGTTCAGCACACGTTCAGCTCAGTAACGTTCCTCGCCTTCTTGATCTAGCAAGACGTCGAGGTAGTAGATGAGTCCTGTCAGCATGACGGCGTGGTGACAGTGATGATGAAGTGATCTCCGCAGGGCTTCGCCTAAGCACTACGGAAATATGACCGCGGGTGTAAACGGTGGAGTGGGGCGCCAGTCAGCGTTGTGGGCGACTCGGCACCGAAATGACTTGTGTTTCTACCGTGCGAATGAAAATATGAAAAAAGCAACACACTTAGTAGCAAACTCATGAGCTCAAAGACATAAATATTTAATGACGCACTCCACCCACAGATTGTAATTTTTTAATTCTTTTGAACATATCTTGAAAATTACGAAAAGTACGAAACTTGAATATTTGTGAAAACAAAAACAATTTTAGGAATTCCATTTTTTAAAATGTGAACAATTTTGCAATTCCATCAATTTTAAGAAACATGAACAATTTTTGAAGTTCATACTTTTTTAAAAAACGAGAACTTTTTTCTGAAATTTCAGAATATTTTCTTGAAATCACGAACAAATATTTCAAAAGAGGAACATTTTTTGCAAGACCTCTTTGTCACAACACAAACTATTTTTGACTTTGTGAACAATTTCGAAAAACAGGAACATGTTTTGAACATAAGGAACAAATTTCAGAAAACAAGAACATTTTTTTAAATGTGAATATTTTTGGGTTTGTTTTTAAATGATGAATATTTATCTACTTTTGAATTTTTTCCTAAAAATGATTTTTTTAAGATCTCAAACATTTTTTGTATGATGAACAATTTTGGGAGCATTAAAAAAATCTTAAGTTCCCATCATTTTTCCTAAACGCGATTTTTTTGGAATTTTGTATTTTCTAAGACGATATTTTTTCTCAAATAAATTTAATTTATGAAAAATATCAGAAAAGGAAAAATAGACTTGAAAAAAAATATGAGCAGGAAGAAAAAGAGAGTCGAAAAGAAAAAGGGAAATAGAAACAAAAAGAAAAAGGAACGGAAACGGGCCGTCCCGTTGTGGGCGCCCTGTGCGTAGGTTCATGCAGTAAATACGTTTTTCCGTGTTGGAGGCAACGCTTGAACGCAATGGTGATGGTCGGGCCCATTCTGGCGCGAGCGGTTTTGTGTTTATTTACTGTTTGATATTTTTGTCAGTTTGTGTTCAAAATATAAAACTATTTTAAAAACAACGCAGTTTTTCCGGAACTAGTTATTTACAATCTTAATAAAAACTAAAAATATTTCCAAAACTGTGCAGTGTGAATTTGAAAAAGTTCAGGTGTATGCTGAAAAATATTTTCATCATTTATTAAAAAACCTTCATTGCCTAAATATTCAGCGTTTATTAAAGAAATATCCATGTATATTCTGCAAAAATAGTCTGTATTCAAAAAATGTTCATTGTATATCATAGAAATTTAGTGTGTATTCAAAAGGAGGTCATCGTATAATAAAGCAATGTTCAATGTAAATTAGAAATGGTACACCGTGTATGAAAAAATGAAAAGAAAAAAAATAAATAATAGAAAATAAAAATAAAAACCAAAACAAATTGCAGAAAGAATTGGAAAAAAGAAAAAAAGAAAAAAGAAAAACAATAACAAACAGAAAAAACTGTAGCAAGCGAATTTGCAGGGCCGAAATTGGCCCGGTCATGGGCATCATATACGATCCACCGAATTATGAGCGTGTCTGTCATAATATGAATGATAGACTAGTCGTATCAATAAGGAATTCATTCTTTTTCGGTAGCCCATTCGCATAGAACTCTAAAATTAAGTGTGCTTGGCTTGGGGCGATTTGAGGGTGATTGACCGATTCAGAAGCTGGTTCCGGGGGCGCACGACTGAGCAAGTGAGCACAAAGTGCGCGGGGAAGACTTATGATGATCAGTGAGGCTAGTCTACATCCCACTACGCATAACGGTCAGGAACCGGCGGATGTGACCGAGGCATTACAATTGATATTAGAGCCGCCCCTCATGGTTACACGAGCGTGCGTGGGTCCAGTGCGTCGGCTTGTGGAGCTCCAGCAGGCAACTGGGCTCACGCCTCCCATGCGCTTCGATGATTTATTTTCTTTAGGGAATGCCATCATGGCTACTTTATTGAATTGGTAATATAGTTACATGGTTTGCAATGGAATTCACCATGAAATTAGGGGGTTCATCGAGCCATTTACAAGAAGCACTATTATCATAAGAAAATTTTGCTAAACAATGTGCGACTTTATTCGTCTCCCGACCACCGTGCATGAATTCAACTCATCCTATCAGTCCAGCCATGTATTTTGGACAATGCAATCAGCGTAGATGCCCGATGCTTGACTCCATATTCTATCATGCCCAGTACATGCTTGATAACTTCCAGCAAGTCTGACTCAATCTAATTGAGTGGAATCCCAGCTCATTGGTAAGTAGGAGCCCATGATGTACTGCCATTAGAGCATCTACAGTCGGGCGCCTCAAACCCGTGTCATACGTCTGGACATGCCATCCGGTCACTGCCCGTTCACGTTTTTTGACCCAGGCGGCCTCTCAAACGGCCCTCAAACATCCGGTCTGGCGTGCATATTCGAGAAAAAAAAACGTCCGTTCTGGATGGCACCCCAAATATCCAGCTCAAATATGAGGCGAATTTGGGGGCACCGGGGCGTGTCCGGGCACGCCCGCCACATTGGATCTGACCCACACTAGCCCACCCGATCCCACATATGGTCGGTCTCCGACGCCCCGTATGGCGCATCAGTTCGGATACCGCAACCACATTATGGTGGACGTCGGCGGCTCGTCCCCAGACGGATCTGTCATGAATCTGACGCCCAACGGCACCCTGCGGGTTCCGGGCCCCGACGAGGAAGAGTAGGTCATGAGAGACGGCGGCGTCTTGAGTCCCATGAGCCGGCTCGTGTCCCATGCCGTACCCTACCTTGCCGACGACGGGACCAACACTCTGAGGGGCGCAGCCACCTGCCGGACATTGCCACGGCAGAGCCGGGCAGGCGGGGAGCGGAACCGTACAAAGCTCCGCTCAAAGGTCGCTGCATTGCATGTAATATTATGGATTTGAGGTTTCTAATTTGAGTTATCCGGACGTGGAATGCATTTTTGAGGCGTGACCGGACACTGTCCACGGACATGCCCAGACGCGTCCGCGGGCGTTTGATGGGTCGAATTTACCAAGTCGGGCTGTAGATGCTCTTACCCCCGCGGAACGTGCGTTCTTGGTTCGGCCGTGCAACGTTGGCCCATGATTTTTTTAGGTACGTTGGCCCATGATATTATTATGATCACAGATCGCTATCAGTTCCGCTCACACCATTCCCTAAAAAAAGTTACACACACACGACACGGGAGGGCAGTGAAATTTTCAATAGTATACGCTCTCCGGTATCTGAAGCCGTCCGTCATATGGAAGAACATTAGCCCAGAAGGTCAAGATGGATGCAGCGCGCCCATGTGCTCTGTGTACTTTCTTGTTTTGACAAAGAAATGTTCCTCGGTGGACTTGGAAAACCAACAAATTGGCACGGGAACCATCCACCGGCGGCGAGACCGACGACCGACGACACATGACAGGTCTGTCCATCCGTCCATTTGCACAAGTCAGTGCCGTGTGACACATGACAGCGAGTGAGGAATGACATTGTCTTCGCTAGTAAGCTATGCACGCCGAGTGACTTTCTTCAGCCTGTATAAATTTTGTTCCTTTCGGAGTCAATCTCGAATCATGGTAAAGGGCGACGCTAGGCGCCGGTGCGCCGGCCGAAACGGTTCGGCCGGTCCAGGCCCAGCTGTCCGATGCGCGAGCCTGGGGCATCGGATCTGCGCGAGATCCCGTCTTCTCCGGCGCCCATCGTCAACCTCCCGCGCGGGGGAAAAGGAGAAGGAAGGAGAGCGCCGCCCCTGCACGCGAGCCGCACTGCTAGCCTTCCCGCGCTGCGCTTGCAACCTCTTCGCCGCCGTTCGCATCCCTCGTCGCCGTCCGTCGTGTTCCTTGCAGCTCCTCGCCATGGCGGGTCGCCGCTTCCACATCACGCCTATGTAGCACTGGCCAACAGCGGTTGCACCTCGCCGCCCCCATGGTTGCAACACCAGGTGCGCGCCCAGGCGCCCTCGCCGACCCTCGCCGCCAGGTGCATGCCGCTCGCATCGGCGTCGTATCTCTGGTCGCCACTTCCATCTGTCGCCATTGAAGCAAAAAAATTCACCGGTGGAAGCTTTGCAGGTTGCCGGTTGCAACAAAATCAGAGCTGCGGGGGTTGGTTGAAGCAAAATCGACAAACGCTTCCAGCAAAATTGAACACCCGTTCCAGCTTTTGTTTGGTCGGTTGTAACATTTTACGGCGTCGTCGGCGAGGGTGTCAAGAGCTTCGGTAGGCGGTTGAAGCAAAATTGAAAAACGCTTCCAGCAAACGTGAATGCCCGTTCCAGCTTTTGTTTTCGCCGGTTGCAACATTTTACACTCGAAAAACATCTGGTTGTAGCAAAAAAAGTCAGGCGCCATCGCCGCCGGCGACGCTCGCCGTCGTCCTGGTTGCAACAAAATCAAGCGTCGGTGCTAGCTTCCTCAAAGACCGGTTGCAGCAAAAACGCAGCATCGTTGTCGGCGGAGGAGCGGGGTGGGGTGGGGGTGGGGACGGAGCGCTGGGAGGCGGCGGTGGAGGCACGGAGCTTGGCCAGCGGCGAACGGAGGGTGAGCTCGCGGCATTGAGGTGAAAAAGGAGAGATTGGATCGGGGGAGGAGGAAGGATGGTTATATGGGCCCAAAAAAAAGGAAGTGCGGCCCACTACGCTCGCGCTGGGCGCGTGATGAGGCGTGCGACCGGCCGAAGCTTCGGCCGGTGCACCGTCTGGGAACGTTTCCCAAAAAAATTGAGTTGTTTTTCTTTTATCGTGAAAAGAAAAAGGATTCGGCCTCCAGCAGCTTACGGGCCTCATTTTTTCGGCCCGACCTATTTTGCGACGCAGAACGCGGTGTCATGCATGCTCCTCACTCGCTGAGTCCACATGCGGGTGAGCGAGAGCAGTGCTCGGTATGGTCCGGCCCATTTTATCCACGATAGGACAACGTTGTTTCGGTTTGGCAGTTTGGTTTTCTACTGGTTTCCAAATCATTTAAGAATCTTTCGTTTTGGTTTTTCTGTTTTTTCTGTTCTGGTTTTCAAGGGTTTTCTTTTTTCTCCTTTTCTTTTTCACACAAGTATATTTTCGTGTACAAAATGTTTTCAGAAATTCAAAAAATTCATGTTTTCCAAAATTATCGGTACTTAAAAAATAATCAGATTTTTGGTATGTCAGTTCACAAATTTTTTGTGTTTTAAAAAAATATTCAGAATTTGTGATTGTGTAGGATTTTGAAATTTCAAAGGAAATCAGAAGCTTTCTATTTTATTTGAAATTTCAAAACATGTTCTCAATTTTATAAAAAAATGTGTGTTTTAATATTAGAACCGACTAAAAAATTGATTATTTTTTCAAGTTGGTAGAATATGCTAACTACAAGGTCGTAAGTAAAGCGATTAGATACAGTGCCTCGCTGATGAGCACGCCTACCCAGCGATGTTGTATGCGAAAGGCCAACATCTTGAAGAACATGAAATTACATAATTGCACGCACCGTGATGGTTGATGAATTAGAATGACCGTGAAATGATCGTCTAAGGGCCTCTTTGATTCGCAGGATTCTAAACATGCGGGAACATGAAATACATATGAACGAAATGCCATGGTCATCTCAATCTACAGGATTTTGGTTTGTTTGATTGCATCATAGGAAAAACGAAAGGATCTTTCAAAGAGCTTTGAGTGAATGCTAGAAATCCTATGGGAAGTAGTACAAAGAAATCCTTTGAAAAAAAATTCCTATAGCATTCAATCCTATGAATCAAACAAACAACATAGGAAAATTTCTTAAGAATTTCAATTCTCTAAAATTCCTAGGAAAATCCTTTGAAAGGAGCCTTAGACTTTCAGAGATATTACCTCCACTCCAAACAGATGGATATAAATTTAGTTTAAAAGTCAATGCTTTCTAAGTTTGGTCAAGTATATATACAAAACTATTATGATAAACAATATCAATATATCCACAATATATTTTAATAATATATTTATTTAATATTATAGTTGCTGATATTTTCTTCTATATATTTGGTCAAACTCAGAAAGAATTGACCTTTTGACTCGATTTATATATCATGTATTAGGGAACGGATGGAGTACTACAGAAAAATGAGGGTCATCACGAGATGGGCGATGGAGCAGTACATACATACGTGTGCTGAGTCCCTAAAAAAAGATACGTGTGCGTGAGCCAGTGTGCTAGCTCCGTATATATATATTTTCTTCTTCGTTTGAACGAGAGCTCCATGGATATTCTTCTTTTGAACCGGGCATAACCCCTTTTCATAAATGAATAACAGAAATGCAATCATCCGAATCCCGCAAGAGTTTAAAGGGGGCAAGAAAGGGGAGAGTGAGTTTAAAGCGTCGCCGGAAAACTCACTACAAGTGCTCGCCATGGAAACACTTATGATGGGGTGAAAACCCGACGACACCGGCAAAAACACACATCTAGAGAATAAAAGTTTGATAATTGTAAATGCTCACGCAGGAGCAAACAACAGAAGACCAATAGAGAAAAGACCCAAGAAGGTCCTAAGCATCACCCACTGAGGTCAAGTTCTTTTGACCGATTCTGCCAGAATCTTGAGAATCGACCCTTCACCTAGCTTCTTCCAGAATCTTGAACCCTAGGATCTGGAAGAATCGGGCAAAAGAACTGGGCCTAAGTCCAGGCACCATCAGCCGCTGCTGCACAGATCCTCATCATAGCAGTGGCATTTCCCCTGAGCATCCTTGCTCCATGCTCCATGGCACTATGATCATCCATTTTTAGCTGCCCAGTAGTTGAGAGAAACACAGGAGGATAAAACCACTTGAAAAGGGGACTCGGGAAGCTTAAATTCGAAGGTGACACGGTCGCGGCAATTTCAGATTGCCCAACACACCGCAGCAAGGTCAAAGGTATAGTTGACCAAAGGTCCGTGTGTTGGTTTTTGATCTGACGGTTGAACATGCAGTTAGATCTATTAGCCTAACAGAAAAAGGGAAAAGATAACGTTACTTGAAGAGGGCCCATGCACCAACGTACGTGGACTTTTCTCGCAACTGAAGCGCCCTGATCGGGGGCACACAAACCAACTCATGGTTTAGGTCCCCTGTCGCCAGCGCTAGATAAAATGGGGGTACGAGAGAGGGTTGGCAGCCTGCAAGATCACAATGCACGTAAGGTTTGTCTCCTCTTGATATTCTCCCACCCACGATCAGGGAAGCGCTGCAGCGACGGGAAGACCTACTCCAGCCGCCACTGCCGTCTCGGGGCAGTGCCGGTGGCGTCCTGAGGGCATCAGGACGTTGAGGAGGTCTTCTACCTCGACTACATTACCCCTTCATCGCGCGTGCACCGAGCAGGCGATCATGTCGACCTCTGTGACATGTAAAAGATCTCTAAACTCATCCGTGTTCATGTTGTCTCGGTGATCTAGATGCAATTTCATCATGGTGTTGGCATCCTATTGATGCATTAGATCCAACACCGTGGACTTGGAGCCACGATCGATTAATTAGTTGGGGCAGCTTGGACAAGTCGTCGACCAGCAACCGCCGGAGAGAGGAGCCCGATCATCGTACGGTCGACGACAGGTCCGTCCATCCATGATCATCATACAGACGCAACCATGAAAAAACCCAGAAGGATGGAGCAAGACATACGGTACGGGCGAGCATGTGGCTGTACGCTCCGTGGACTTGGAGCAACCATATTAGTTGCCGCGGCTTTGACAAGCAGGGCCGGCTCAAGGATTTCGAAGGCCCCGGGGCGAACTTCATCAGTGGGCCCAACAGAGAATTATTTTGGTTGATACACGAACAAATACATATATTATAAAGTCATAAAGAGTGGAATCAAATATCTGATATTTTTTCATGCCTTTGTTCGAACTCAAGTATCATAGAAGCTACAATGCACACAAGAATTTAGAAATAGCATGATAGCAAACCTCCAGTAATCATGAGAAGCGATGAGCGATGCAGCTATTTAGGCAACATGATTACACTACCAAATGGATGCAGCTGCAAGTGATGAGCGATGCAAAGAAAGAATCAGACACCGGATTGAGATTTTAGACTAAGAACATATAGCACGAGAAAATAGAGTCGCCCACCACGGTTTCATAGAAATAGAGTTTTGATCTGAGATTACCTCTTGATCTTGATCTTTCCGCAATTTCTTGCGGCGACGGACACAACGTGATCAGGAACGAGATCGCGATCACGTTGGACGAGACGGCGACTGGGCGACGGTTCAGTGCGTGAATCGCGATCGCGAATCGCTGGAAAGAAAAAGGAAACGACGATTACGTTCCGTGTGTGGCCGGCTACCTTCCTGGGTAGATGGGCCTTTCTTTCTTTCTACTATGTCTCTATACCAGATATGGGCCCCTATTTCGGCCGGGCCCCGGGCCGTCGCCCCTGCTGCCCTGGGCCAGAGCCGGCCCTGTTGACAAGTCGTCGGCGGGCTGGGAACCACCCGCCGGAGAGGAACCCGACGTACGGCTGGCGACAGGTCCGTCAACCCGTCCAACCATCAATATGTCGCCGTCTCCCTCGCCTTCAGTCCAGTCAGGTCAATGGTACGTGATCTGCGGTCGTTTGGAAGCCAGTAACCAGACCCATACACACTCGCGCGGTACGCGTACATACGTGCGCCCAGCACGACCGTCTACGTCGTACGTGCAGCGTGAAATGACATCGCCACCGTGACGTGAGGACGAGCCGGCAGCCTCACGATCACACCAACGCGGCTCTTGTTCAGGCCGCTCGCTTGCTACCAGATACAACCGGTTAATCAAGACACCAGTGTACTATTGTGCTGTGCTGCACATGCATGTGTGCACATATGCTCCTGTGATGTACTTACTCCTGTACATGCATGCATGCGTGTATGCGTTTGCAGCCATACAAATACGTGCACAGTACACATGATGTCCGGATGGAATCGCTTTCTTGCTAGTAGCTACCAGTCCTAATCCTACAGTGACACACCCATTTCCAATGCACAATGTGATCGACATGAGCTAGGAGGAATGCATGATAAGTCAGTCAGAGAGGCATGCAATAGCTACCATCCCCCATTCAAGTCTCTGCACTGCATACGCTACAGCTTAATTGGCCATAAACATCGATGGCCAACAAACCCAGCATGTACCACCAGCTTCCCACGGCCTGTTCCATTTACGTCCCAGAGGTTGCTGGCCCAACCTCCTTCATGCCTAGCTTAGTTAGCTGCTGCCGTAATTAGCAAATTAACCAGCTAGCTACTATTTATTATGTTTTTCTATAGACAAGTAATTTCATGTTTTTTGTCCAGTAGGATAGGCGAGGATTTGAATGATTTTGCATGCGGCCAACGCTTCAATCAGTTGCCTGAATTTATTTATTTTGTCGTCCTCGTGCAGAGCGCACTATACTGGAGTAAAGTGCAGGGTGCAGTACAATGCTAGCCAGTGCAGAGAGTGTCTGTGACTTTCTGTGTGCACAATACTGTAGAGATTACGTGCTACTTCCAGTTTTCAAAAGGTGTTCTTGAGATATTACAAATGTTTGCCTGCTTGCTTGCAAGTGCGGCCACAGGAGCATTCGTAATGATATGCCTGGTTGTTCATGCGTAATTTTTTTTATTATATTTTCAAAAAGTCTTCATGAGTTACTAAAAATGTTTTAAAAATTGTCCACACATTTTTATAAAATCCCATGCAAATGTAACAAAACGTCACACTATTTTAAAAGTTGTTCATGACATATAAAATGGTTCACCCATTTCTTACAAAGAAATCATAAAATTTAGAAAGGAATGCTTTTTAAAAAGTATAATAGAGCAAAGGAAAACGTAAGATCACCAAACAAAATACAATAAAACCGGACAAAATGAAGAAATAAAACAAAAAAGAGAAGAACAAATCGAAAGCCGACTTCTAGAAACAGAAGCACAAAATAGCTTTTGCAGAATAAGCGTGATTTAGCAATTATGACGAGGCGTTGCCCGAGGTGATTACGGGCAGAATCAAATCCACACACTAAAAGCAAGATTACCTTAAAAATGGTTCAGGAGGAGAGTACAAAATTTCAACCAGTTCTTGTCGCCATGATCATCCTTGCAAGCTTTGGATGCTCATCCATGAATTCACTCTTGTTTCTGTCGCCCATATGCCGTACTTCTTCACGCTTTGGATGCTCATCCATGAATTCAACCTCATCAAACATGTTGATCGAAGACGACATTGTCTGGAAGCACACTACGGATGGGCACTACAGTGCAGCTTCCGCCTACAAAGCCCAATTCTTGGGCATGACTCTCTCCGCTATGGACCAAATGGTTTGGAAAGTTTGGGCCCTGCCTAAAGTCAAATTCTTCGCTTGGTTAGTCATTCAAAACTGTATTTGGACGCCGATAGATTGGCCAAACTATGGCCTTTGCACGCTATGCAAGAGAGAGCAAGAAACGGTGCACATCTATTCTACTAGTGTCGGTTTACCATTAGGCTATGGAATTTGGTCATCGAGAAGATTGGACTACACTACTTCGACACCTCTTCATGGCCCTTGGAGAACTCTGTCGAGTCTTGGTGGGATCACCGAACCTCTAGGTCGGTTCCAAACCGGAAGGTCACGGCCTCCCTCACCATGCTTATCTCTTGGGCACTTTGGAATGAACAAAACTCCTGGGTCTTCCGTAACAAGAGTGCTCCTCCGACGATTCTACTCAACATCATCCTAGAAAAAGCAAAGCTTTGGAGCATCGCGGGGGCAAAAAATTAGGGGCACTCATAGAATGTGAGTAATCATCATGTGGTTTTTTGTGGGTCGGTTGTAACAAACTCTATTATCTCCTCTTAATTAATGGATGTGGTAAAAAATTTGCCTCCGTTTCGAAAAGGAAATAAGCCTCGAAATGAATTAACATATTTTTTTCTTTTTTTTGGAGAAAGATCGTCAACACTGCCACTAGGTTGAGATAGATGCGACGAGCCTATCTGCTCCGTGGACTTGGAAAGCCGGTTAAACTGGCTTTGGCTTAACAAGTCGTCGACCGGGAACCGTACCATCCCATCCACCGGCGACGAAACCGAAGGCCGACGACATGTCCGTGAATTGCGCCTAGACTAGTGTATTCCCTTCATTCGGAATTACTTGTCACAAAAATGGATGTATTTACAACTAAAATGTATCTAGATACATTTATTTCTTGGACAAGTAATTCCGAACGGAGGGAGTAGATGACAAGTCAAAAGTCAGTCGCGTGTGAGCGTGGTATGCGAACCGTTCGGAATCAAGCATGGGCATGCATGCATGGGGCCGGCCCGGCCAGGACCGATACACGCACGGGCAGTTTGATCTCGTCTACGTCTACGCCGTGCGCTGCGGCGACGCAACGCAACGCCAACCTCGCGATCACCCGCGAGCACTGTGGCTGCATGCGTGCTCCATGGACTTGGAGCAACGATTAGTTGGCGCGCGGCTTGACAAATGACGAGTCGTCGGCCGGGAACCACCCACCGGAGAGGAACCCGGCCGGTCGACGACAGCTCCGTCCATCCATCCATGAAGCATGAAGCTAGTGCTTGCCTGCACGCATCTGCCGCTGTCCATCTCTGCCTCGCTTTCAGTACCGTACGTGGATCTACGACTGCGAGCAGGACCCGTACGCGAACCGTACGGACGGCTCGATCTCAATCGCAGGTCTACGACATGCCGCGTTAATTCAAACAAATGACATTGACATCACTCACGGACTGTTAAATCGTCAATGATGCACATTGATCCTACATGCAAAGAACTTGACCACCAGCTGGTTAAACTAGTCAATCAAGACGCCACAGTACGGTAGATGCATGCATGTGGTGTAGAGTACTGTAGATGCATGAATGTATACCACGACGTACAAATCGAATCGTTTTCTTGCTAGCTCGTGTACCACCGCTACTAGAGTGGTACCACCCGTCCCCGGTACACACATGTGATGAACATGATCGAAAACGAACGCATGACAGGTCAGTCAGAGAGACATGCAGCAGCTACCACACCATTCAAGTCTCTGGCCTCCATATGCCACAGCTTAATTGTTTTATTTTATTTTTCTAGAGTACGTACACAGTCTGACTCTTGCATGAGAGCTTACTCTCATTTCATACGAAACTATACTATACAGACGATGCTTCGTGGGACGATTTGTACCCAATGCAAATTTGATGCTCCACTGCACTTTTTGTCTAGGCATCAACGGCTTGATCAGGTGGGTCGTGCACAAATCGTCCAAGTTGCATCGTGTGTATAACACTGTTCTTTTTCATGTCTCTCCTTCACATAGACAAAAATGACATACAAGTGGGCTATAAGCCCATTATTGTACTTGCTCTAACGCTAGAGGTTGTTGGTCGGCTGTCTTTATGATTTATGCCCAGGTAGTCCAGGCCCAGCCTTCGCCATGCCTAGCTTGTTTGCATGTGAAATAAGTAAATTATCGTATCCAGCTGGAGGAATCGCCTCTACGCTGGGCTTAATTTCTTTGCACTTGTTTGCCAATTCCACGGCTCTTCACACTTTTTGCATTTTCATATGGCTCACTAACACACCCTGCTGTAATTGTCGTATAGGCTTTAATTTTTTCTGTAAAATAAATGTCAAAGAAACACAGTTTCACAAATAGCAATTTTTGTTAGCCAGATGATATAATAAGACAAGCTAAAATCAGCTTGTGGTAACTCCATATTATGATTTACTTCAATGCATGTAGCCGTGCTACTCGAGAAAAATAGCCATACTAACAAAAGATTTTGATTGGCGGGGAGACAATAGGGTAATATTTTTGAGTTCCGCTTCGGTAGACCCCCCTACAAACCGTATAAAGGGTAATATGGACTTTTCACACGTTCATATATATGATGAGTCGTCCATAGATATGTATATACGTATAGGCCAGTATGTATCTTTTTTCTTCTCTTCACTTAAAGTTTCACATTTTTTTCGAATGTAAAATTAAATGCAGCCAACAAGGTTCGAACTAGAGACCTCCCGTTAGACCATACAACAAGGAAACGAACAGACCATGTCAATAATTGTGACATTTATAGGTATGACAGCTATCTTAGTTGTAATACGCAGTGGTTTTCCATTTTTTTGGCCGAGTTTTCCTCTGTTTTTTTCTACTTTTTTCCATTTTTTTCTTTTAAAAAATCGTGAACTTTTATTAAATTTATGTTTTTTTTTCAAATTTGTGAACCTTTTCGAATGCTTAATTTTTTAAAAAAATCATGAACCCTTTTTCAAAACATGTGATTTTTTTAAAAAATTGATGAACCTTTTTTCACATACGATGAGTTTTTTCACATCCAGCTGGCAAGCTGAGGTTCCCAAAACGGGAACATCTTTTTGCATCTTTCTTTGGTAAACTTTTTTTAATATGTAAATAATTCAAATCCGTGAACATTTTTCTAAAAATTGATGTGCTTTTTAAAAATCCGCGAATGCTTAGGCCAGCCTAATAGGCGCTTGACAGGAGCGATGTTGTCGCCTAGTTGGGCCAAAGCCTAAGCATTCTTTTCTTTTATATTTTTTCTTCTCTTTTCATGTTAATCCATTTTTCTTATTTTTGAACTTTATTATTATTTTAAAACCTGGTTACTTTTTTAGATAGTAATTTTAAATATATTTTTTCGTCAAACCTGACATATATGCCTATCATGGGCGTGCCCACCTGGTAGCAAAGTTAAGACCATTTCATGAATTGCAAAAAAAATAAATCAACGGAGGGTGTTCGGGTGGCCACAAGGTTTCGCTTGAGAGCACCCTGTATCCCGACATCCTTGAAATGGCCCAAATTTTCCATGGCCTTGTATGATCAATTCAAGGCACAATGCCAAGTTATTTTGGTTTTCATCAAATTTTTGCATTTTCTGAAATTTTCTTGGGCCAAAAAGAGCGATAAATGGCAGGACGTGTCACAAACTTGCATACGCTATCGGAAGTAGTTCAAACCTGACATGGATGCCAACCATTGGCATGCCCAAATGCTTACAAAAGTTGGGGTCATTTGAAGAATGTACAAACATAGACAATGTTTAATGGATGGTGTTCGGTTAGGATAGAAGGCTCCGCCTCAGAGCATGTTGTTTCCCGACATCCTTTAAATGACCCTATGTTTTCCATAAACTTCTATGACAAATTCAAGGCATCATGTCAAGTTGTTTTAGTTTCGACAAACTCTGCCTTTTATGGAGTTTTCTTGGTAAAAAAAAGCCGATGAATGCTCACACATGTCGAACTTGCATACGGTGCCGGAAATCGTTCAAATCTGGCATGGTTGGCTACCATGGGCATGCCCACCTTCTTGAAGAAGTTGTAACATTTCAAGAATGTCCAAAACTGGACCATGCCTAATGGAGTGTGTTTATGTCGGCCAAAAGCCTCTGTTTGAGAGCACATTGTTTCTCGACATCATTCAAATGGCCCCCAAAAATGTCCACCATCTTTAACTAATTCAAGGCACCATGCCATGTTGTTTTGGTTTTCGACAAATTTGGCATTTTCTGGAGTTTTCTCAGACAAAAAAGGTAGATAAATGGCCGGACGTGTCGCAACTTGCATACGGTGTTAAATATCATTCAAACCTAGCATGGATGACTACCATGTGCATGCATACCTTCTTGAAAAAGTTGGTGTCATTTCAAGAATGTCCAAAACTAGACCATGTTCAATGAAGGGTGTTCGGGTTGCTGACAAGGCTCTGTTTGTGAGCATGGTGCATCTCGACATCCTTCGAATGGGCCCAAAAAATTTCTACCATCTGCTGTGACCAATTCAAGGCACAATGCTAAATTGTTTCAGTTTTTGACTTTTTTTTGCACCTTCTGGAGTTTTCTAAGTCAAAAAGGCAGATAAATGACCTGACGTGTCGCAACTTGCATATGGTGTCGGAAATCATTTAAACCAGGCATGGATGTCTACCACGGGCATGCCCACCTGCTTGCTAAAGCTGAGGTCATTTTAAGATTGTCCAAAATTAGATCATGTTCAACGAAGGGTGTTTCGTAGCTAGAAGAGTCTGTTTTAAAGCACGTTGTCTTTCAACATCTGTCAAATGGCCCCACTTTTTTTCCCCACCAACTTATGTGACCAATTCAAGGCATTATGCCAAGTTGTTTGGATTCTTGACAAATTTTTTATTTCTGGAGCTTTCTCGGTGAAAAGGGTCTGATATTTTGCCAGACGTATGGCAACGTGCAAACAGTGGCGAAAGTCGTTTAAACCTGGCTCGGATGCCTCATATGTTCGTGTCAGGCTGCTGCCAGAAGTTGGGTTCATTTACCCATGGTCCCAAAAAAACATCAGTTGAGAGGAGTGTGCTAGACTAGGCCAGACGGATGGATCTCTAAGCATGTGGTTTTTCCTAATTTGAATGCTTTTGTTATTTGCAGTTCTCACCATTATCAATTAACATGAATATTTTCTCATATCGTAACCACTTCTTGAAATTTTGTCAATAATTTTGAAGTTTAAAATTGTGTATGAAAATTTTATAAAATTGAACATTTTTTCAAAATTGTTAACAAATTCCCAATAATCTATGTTGAAGACAAATTGCGTACTACATACTTTTTTTAAAAAGCAATCATTTTTTAAATTTGGGAACAAAAATTTAAAAAATGGAAACATGCGTACATGATACAATGGCTGTTTGGAGACACATACACATACACATACACTAGACTACATGCATGAATCTATCACGAAGAAATCAACAGAAATGACATGCACGCACACATGTGTACAAGTATAGCTTGCACAAATCGATTTAAGATTTGAACATGCATCCACGTGATACTTACTACGTTCCTCCACACAAAATAAATATACACACACTGACACATAGAACCTTTGAACTACTTGAGTAGTACAAAGATTCTCAAAAAAAACTTGAGTGGTACAAAGTACTACAGGGAACAAATAATAGCAAATTTCGTGATGTACATTTTCAGTAGTGGTGGCGTAGACGAGTGGGTAGCTCCCGTGAACTAGAGAACTAGGTTACGAATTCGACCCCTCGTGCTAGTTTTCTTAATTTTCCAGCATTTTTACGTCGCGCGCGCTCAAATGGCAAGTGGCCGGCCGGCCCAGTTGTGCATCATATGTGCTCGGTAATTACTAAAAAAAAACTTGAAGGTGATGTACTTTCAAAATGACCATCGTGTCTTTTATTATGAAGGGGTATGAGGTAATCTCAACCCTTAATGTGTTTATCGAAGCAAAAGTGAATATATTTTACCGGCCCAGTTGTGCACCGTATGTGCTCGGTAATTACTAAAAAAAAACTTGAAGGTGATGTACTTTCAAAATGACCATCGTGTCTTTTATTATGAAGGGGTATCGGGTAATCTCAACCCTTAATGTGTTTATCGAAGCAAAAGTGAATATTTTTTACCCGCAAAAAATGACAATAAGGTAAGAAAGAAATGCAACTCAAACAAAAATGTACCAAGCAACCAAACTTAGCGTAATCGACCGCAACGCATGCGATGCGACCATTAACCTCTTGTATGTGCAAGCATATGTCATGTCCACGGACCCAACTACCAGTAAGTTAAACATGTCCATTATTAGGGTTGACGCAGCTCTACACAAAGCTCACTATTTTGCCTAATCCCAACTTTTCTTCGCCCTCCCCCGCCACCTTGCCCAACCCCCTTTCCGCACCGGCGCTCCCTCCTCGCACCCGCAGCCGTCAACCCTCGGCCTCGTCACCGCAGCAGCCAGCCGCGTTGTTCCCATCTCCGGCTCAATCCCGGTTCAGGTGCGGCATCCCATTCTCCGGCTCGATGGGAGGCTGGCGATAAAATGCAATTGCCCGAATGATAGCAAAAGCAAGGAAGCAAATGACCGGTGGACCAAAAACCGAAACTGGGAGGACCAATGTTCACTGCCAGTGAAATATTTATCTTTCGATCGACCGAGCCATAACATGATATTTCGAGACTCATTTGAAGTGTGAAGTTGCCTCCATCTTGACCTCCATGTTGCTGTATACCACTCCTGGCTCCAGAGTTTTAATAGGACATGTGTCTCATCTCTCAACATAGTGTAATCACTGTTAGCTACTCCCTCCGTCCCATAATAATATAAGAATGTTTTTGACACTGTATGGGACGGAGGGAGGAGCTAGCTATCACTAGTAGTTCCAGCACACTATTCACGGACGAAACTAAAGCCGCCGCCTATAAAAGAAAGAAGCAAATTTAGCACGAAAGCGGAAAGCACGTGGTACTGTAGCTTACCTGTGACGAAATGGGAGGGGGGCGCCATCAACAGAATTGGCTATCGTGGTAGCTCCAGAACGGCATACCACAGCGCCCCTACACCAGTCGATGACATATGCAATGAGCCTGTTCACGGGAGAAAAGAAGAGAGAAACTATAGGCCATAGTGTACCTTCCCATCAGGATACAGCGCGTACGTGCACGACACATCAACCTCGAACTGGAAAGCCAGCAGGGGCCGGTCATGCGGACACCGGCTCGTGCAAATAGTGTGAAGTAGTTCCGCTGTTCATGCAGATACGCTGAGATCGACGACACGCACCGGTAGGCGGGAAAGTATCAACTACTCCGTACTGCTCATGCATGTGAACGTAGCACGTACGCGCTGTTCATGCCAGCTATAGGTTATCGTTGATCATCATGATATATGATGTGCCAACTAAGCTAAAAAGAAGTATTTTATACAATTATCAACTAGAAAGTTTAAGCACGCGAACCAAGATATATAGCTATGTATAGTTTTTTTACACGTACATACATGCATGTGAAATTTTGTACAGAGAGTGATTATACTCACAACAAAGAGAAATGAAGCATTGTACTAGAATATACATGGAAATTCACTTTGGCTCATAGGTGTATATGCACCCATTGTCTAAATACACGTTTTAAAATTTTTAAAAAAATCGAGAAAAAAATCCCTCGTGTACATCCAAACATTATATGTTCATGCACAAAGTTTCAGTGAAAATGGACATTTTTTGTCAAGTTGTGGGTCAATTGTTTTTGGAGAAGTGCATATTTACCCCCCCCCCCCCCCCAACTCTTGCCATAGTCAAATCAACAACCCTCAACTGTAATATCGTTTAAGATCAACCCCGAACACTTAAAACCGGCCAGGATTCAACCCTCCCCTCCCCCACCATTGTTTTGACCCTGCTGACAATTCAGTCATCATGTCCAATCAGTAAGCCAAGTCAGCAAAACAAAATCAAAATTCCAAGAGAAAATAATAATATGTAAAATAAGAATAAAAACTGCATTTTTTATAGTTTTATGTAGAATAAAAAAGTAGAACTATTTTTTGAAAATAATCCGTAAGATGCTATTTTTTTAAAAAAATTATAGAATTAAATTTGATGATACTTTTTATTAATTTAAGAATTTGTTTTTAAACTTTGTAGAATGCTTAGTATTGTTTCTTAATTTACTGCTTTTACCAACATTTATTGGAACATTTCATTTTTGAAAAAAAATTGGCAAAAAAATTGGACAGAATACTATGACAAAATTTGGTTCTTGTTTGTTTTCATTATTTTGATTTCTAAGTTTTTTATTTTTATTTTTATTCTCAATTTTTATTTTTTTTCCTTTTACATTATACAATTTTTTTATGATTTTTTCTCGGAATTTTAATTTTTTGCTGACATGGCTTGGATGGTCAACAAGTCAAAATTGGTCAACTAGGTCAAAACTAGGGTCTGGTGAGGGTGGGTTGAATCCTAGCCGGTTTTAAGAGTTTGGGGTTGATTCTTAGATGGTAGTATAGTCGAGGGTTGTAGATTCGACTAGGGCAAGAGTTGGAGGTTGAAATATGCACTTCTCTAGGAATTGTTTGCCAAGTTGCAAATATCATAGCCATGTCATACCATGGCCGTACGTATATCCCAGTTCCTGGTCGCGACTTGGTGGGTGGTGGAACCTTGTTGGCATTCGAAGCATGACTTTGTTGTGCCGATACTCAAATTGTGAGTGCTCATAGATTTTTTAAGTGCACACATGGCAAGCTCATTGGTTTGGGTTGTGTTTTTTATCGATTGAGTGCTCTTTTTGGGCTCTTAGCGAGAATCTTATAATAGGCGTGCTCTCTTTTGTCTTGTCTCTATCTCTTTATAAGGACTTGGCGCAACTTATGTTTTTTACTTGATAAAACATAGGGTTTGATCAAATAATTGAAGGATTCATGTATTTGTTCATATGCTCTTGGTCAACCAGTTAGGTAGATGTATGCACGATGGATATTGTTTGTGTTGTGCCATTGCTGTAATAAAAGAAACATGTGCGCAGACCTCATATAAGTGGATAACTACACTCATCAGTGCACTTTACAAGCAAAATGTGTATGCATCGACCATATAACTTGTTGATTTTATTGTGTTTTCTCATAAGGAGAGATCTCTTGTAATTGCCAACATCTTGAAAGATATACATATAAGATAGTTATGATTTATATTTTGTGTATATCTCCAGAATATTGACGTACGGTCACCACGTTTCTTAGGAACTTTTGAGATGACCGATATCCCTGGCATATACACACAAGATATATGTATATCTCGGAAAAATTGACAGTCCGCGTATCTACAGAAGAAAAGATCTTGTGTCAATCTCAACTTAATTATAGGAGTTCATTTATTATTTTGCAATGGCTTAACCGTGGTTGACCTTGTTCTGTACTCCGCTTAATTTTGTAGCATCCATTCTGTGATACATGAGCTAGAACGAACGCACGGTTACGCACCACAAGTCAGTCAGAAGACATGCAACTAGCTACTACCCTCATTCAAATCTCCAGCCTGTATATACCACAGCTGTTCATAACATCGATGGCCAACAAACCCAACGTGCACTGCTAGCTTCCTACTCCCTGTTCCATAATGAGCTCTTTTACGGTACCCTGCGATGAATATGAGCCGTCTGTTCTCTAAATCAAAGAGTGGTGGTCGATCTATACTGCTCAACTGGGCAACTACCATCGCCAGCAGTACCGGTGACACTGGACGATCCGCATGCTGCAGTATACTTGCCGTGAGGGCAATTTAGGGAGAGAAAAACTATTCGGCCTCTCGACCAAGCGAACCTGTTCGTTCGCTTCCCTTTTCCTGCTGCCGCATGCATGCGCCTGCCGGCTAGGATTCCGGCGGCCGCCTCGTCGCCTTCACACTGTCGGCCGTGCTTGTGGACCGAAGCTGCTACGCCACCGGCCATGCTCGTCGACCGCCGCATGCGCTCACGGCCCAAACCGTCTTCCTTGACGAGGATTCCTCTTCCTCCCTGCCTCTGTGTCGGCGATCGCCGCAGCATCTCGTCTTCGTCCGCGTCCCCTTCTTTGGCCATGCTGGTGGACCGAGCGCTCAGAGATACGGTCCAGGTCATGCGCTCGCGGAGGGTGGTGGCGGGAGCGCGCTGAAAGAGGGACGCGGTGACGAGTTCGACCTTCGACGACGGCGGAGCCAGCTAGTCGACTACGTTGAGTTGGCGGCGGCGGCGTGTAGAGCAACGGTCGATGGCTCAACCAGGGCGAACAGAACGGCCGATTGTTGAGCTCTCTTAGAAAACGGGAAAATGACTAGAACTACCCTCACGGAATCAACGGTAGATAATTGTATACTGCTACCTCCCATCTTTAACAGTATAAGGTACCATAAAAAGGCTCTCCATAATAACGCCGGAGAGGTTGCTGGTCAGCTGTCTCGACATAATATGCGCCCAAGTAGAGCAGGCCCAGCCTCCGCCATGCCTAGCTTAGCTTAGCTGCTGCCATAATTATGAATTAACCAGCTACCACCACGTCTTCTTGTCGCTAGCAGCGACATCTTTTTTTTTTAAAAAAAAAAAACAGAGGCAAAAGCTTTGCCTCATCCATTAAATAAGAGAGAAAAGAGTTTGTTACAAATCACCCAATTACACGGCATGCGGATTGTTCTCGCAAAATTAAAGACCCTAGCTTTTTTGCACCGGCGATGATCCAAAGGTTGGCCTCAGTAGAGATGGAGAAGAGCAAGATTGTCGGTGGAGCACTCCATCTTCTAGTACTAGAAACATTGATATTCCCGAGAGCCAGGCCAAGATTCGATTGGATCAGCATGCGAGCCAGCGCTTCAGATCCGGGCACCGAATCATCGTCGTCGTCGTCGTCGCGTAGAGCTCTGTATTGCTCACGGTGTAGTGCTAGTGCAGAGAGTGCCTGTGAACGTACTTTCAATTCTGTGTGTAACTGTAGTAGAGATGGTACGTACTCCACTATACGACTACCCCTGTGCAGCGTGCAGGTTTTTCAGTTGCTTGGTTGGGCGTGCAGGTGCAGCCACAGGAGCATGCATGTCTTTCACTTTGGTGCTTGCATGCATGCGTAATTATTGCCAGATGCATGCTTGGCCTCTCCTGTGCTCCGCACACTTGTCCATACCCCGATTCTTCATGCTTTCACATTTTTACTGCATGCGGCAGGCTATTGTTTGTACTGCAAATCAGGCAAAAATAACAAGACAATGCTTAAATTACGATTAAACTTTCTGCAGGAAAAAAAAAGCTTCAATACTTTGCAGCTGGTATTCTCGCAAAAGAGAAAAACTGATATCCGGAAAAACACGTCTAGGATTTGTTTGTTGTTGCTTAGTGTCGTGAAGGATTCACTTTGTCTTATAACATGTCAAATAGTTCGGTTAGCCAGACAATAAAATAGAAAAATTATTAGGTTAGTGATGCGGTTGTAAACCATAATTGGCACAATCAGCTGGAACGCCAAAACCAACCACCTATATGTGTATAAGCATAAGTCATATCCACAACCCAACTACCAGTAAGTTAAACATGTCCATCAATCATGGTTGATGGATGATCACTACACACCTCTATACAAAGCTCACTATTTTGCCTAATTCCAACTTTCCCGCGCTCCTGTGGGCATTCCAGTTCCTTAGTAACCCAAGAAAGTGAAGGCTCACTAACGGTACCTTTGGCACAGTGCGGGTGCAAGGATAGCTAGTGGTACGCAGGGACACAGCCACGAGAAGATGCTGTGCATTTTCACGTCGGCAATGATCAGATCCATGGCGCATCAGCTTTCTTTTCCATGGTTAGGGGTGGCCTGCCTCTCCATGGAGATATACTTTTAGGTGCTCTTTGCTAGCTTATGGTCTAATCCGTTGTAGGCCATGAGTGGATCAATCATACTCCCTTTGAACAAACCGCCATGATACCAAACGGATCCATTGGTTTCATTTGTCTTGTGGTCAACTCTCTCCAACACCCATGAAAAATGATTGTAAAGATAAGATGTCACTAGCCACTGATTAACGCGCTTTTTTGGCGAGGTGAGTTAGCACATTTTTGTCTTCCAATTTCGTTCTAACTAACTAAATAAATAAGACCACGTATTTCATGCATTTGAGCGGGACTTGAGAGGGACACACGTCAGATCATCTACATGTGTGCCACACATCAAAGACCAAACAGGAAGTCCCTGAACAAAAACTTCATGGTTGTGGAAAAGGGATTGCCATTGCACATGATATCACAAGCACTCAGTCATAAAAGTGGATTAATATCATTGAGATGTGAGCTCAGCTTCCACATTCTACTATCCCTAAGTGGAATCAGACTAATTATCTGTCCGGCAGATGCTTTTTGTGGTAGTGCTATCCTCTGGTGCATGTGACACGATTGAGCATGCATGGTAATGCTATATATCACACTTACTATTCTAATAGTAGAGCATGTTACACATGTGAATTTGCTTTGCTATACTGGTCATTAGGATTAGGTTTGTGGTTGCATGTGCTGAGTCAGCGACATGCTGTATATACTACTAGAAAAAGACATAGGCTGAATTAATCTATAACAACCAAAGGGCAACTCCTGGCCATGTGAACTGGCGTAGTTCCCAAATTAACCACATGGACAAAATTATACATTGCTATCATATAAAATTATAAACTGTTAGATGGATGATCCGTCGAACTATATAACAAATTTGTCGTCAAGATATCATGAATGTGCTTGTGAATATAACCCGCGAACCGGATTGACTATTTTTTACGGTGAGAATCAGATCGACATTGATAAACAAGGTTCCAAGTGGCACAACTCAACCACACCATATTTTTGATGGTTCCACAGCTGTCCACTGTTTTTTTAGTTAATGAAATTCTCTAGCAAGTTGCTCCATGAAAGTGATACTAGCAGTAATAAACATTGATGGTTAGTCCGATGACCGTATATAGGAACACGACACATATCCTAATATATATCACTACATTAACAAAGGAGTAAGTTCTTAACCCCAGCATTTTATAAATTGCCCTGGACAAGAAACCGGTCGATGTTGTGATCCTAGTAATACTAACGTGAAAGTGGTTCTAGCTAAAATCAAGGTGCTAGAAGAAGAGGCTCGAAACCTCCACTTTTCTTACGTCTTACGCACACGTTTCCACCATCACTCTTTTTCAAGCATCTTACTCTACAAAAATTACTAGTGAGAAGGCCCAGTTTGGAAAAAAAAAGACTGGCTTGAAATCCACGGTCCTGTGTACGTACGGTGGTTGTTATTAGTGATCAACACGCAAGGGTTTGAACAAGGTAATATAAAGAGGTAATAGCACCCCAGGTCCCTATACTTGCACAGCATGTGATGGTTTAGTCCTTATAGTTGCAAAAGTGGATTATTTCATCCCTGAACTTGTCATGGAGGTGCAAGTTTAGTCCTAGGCCAATCACAACCCGCCAAGTGGATGCCAAGTGGACTACCTGGTCAGCGCGCAGCATTTTGCACTTGGGCCCCTGCCTTCTTCTCTTATCAACCCGCAGTTCAACACAATGTGGCACCAGGACGACCGTGACCGCGTCCGCGACGGCATGGCGTTCGGTTCATTCCCGGTCTTGTCCTCCGCCGCTGCCGCCGTGGCGCTCACCGCCGGCGTCGCGCTTCCGCCCCCTCTTCAGCTGCAGCGCTGGGTTTGGTTCAGTACAGACGCAGCCGCCCCCCCCCCCCCCCCCCCCCCCCCCGGCCGCCTCGCCGCGCGCCCACGCCGCCGCCGCCGCTCCGCATCGGCGTCAGGTAGAACCGCAGCATGCCATTCTCAACGCGCCCTGGCGACGAGTGCCGCGCGCTGCGGTTCCGCTCCAGCACGTGCGGCTGCGGATGCGGCTCCTCGCCGCCTCTCCGCCTCACGTTCCCGTTCACGTCCACGTAGCTGCGCCTCGAGCTGCCGAGCCCGCCGTTGTTGCTGCTGAACGAGCTGCGCGCGCTCAGGTTGCTGTTGCACCGCTGCATGTTGCTTTGCCCGCCGGCCCCGTGCCCGCCGCGCAGCTCCGGCCACGGCTCCGAGAACGACCGGTCCGCGATGTCCGACGGCCCGCCGCCCCTGCGCCCGGCGACTCTGCGGTGGATGAACCCCCACAGGCTCCACGCCTTGCGCCAGCGGGGTGGCTTCTTCGACGGGCCCGACATTGCCGCCTCCAGGCTCGCGGAGATGTCCTCCACCCGGGAGTTGGAGCTGAAGCCGCGGTCAAGCAGGTCCTCGGCGTGGTGGAAGTGGTAGAACTCTGAGCCGCCGATGGCGATGGGGGACTCGTTGCCGTTGGCCGCGGCGGGTGCTGCCTTCGGTTCGGTGACCTCAAAGGACGGCCGGCGGACTGAGCTGGTGCGCTCCAGGCTCCGCCGCCTCCGGCTGTAAGAATCGAAGTAGTAGTCTCTCGTCTGGAAGGACCCCCTGGAGGTTCGAGGTCGCCGTCGTCTTCCACGGGGATTTGGCCGTCTGACCGCTACACGACGGCAGTCGGGGTGTCCTCCATGACGGACAGGATCGGCGGGAGGCGGGAGACCGGCGGAGGCACGCGGCCGAGTCCAATGCCAGACCCCGCACCGAACAAGTACCCATCCCACGACGCGCGTGGCTCGTCCCAAGTGAAGCTGGCGTCATCGATCGACATGCGGCCGGCGTCGAGGGAGAAACCGGGTCGGTGTTGCACGAACGGCGCCCCAGTGCGTTCTTCGAGTCGGCTTCCCCTCGGAGGCGCCGCCGCCTAACGAACGATGGCTTGGATGGCTTCTCCGGCGGTGGCATTGCCGCTGCCGCGGCCTTGCTCACGGCGGCCTCCTTCTTGAGCTTCTGCTTGCGCCGCCATTTCTGCCACTTCTTGCTGAACACGGAGGCGCCAAAGAAGCTGCCGGCGATCTCTTTCAGGTCTTTCGGCGGTGGCTTCACGGGCTCCGACGACTCGAGATCTGTGTGAATGTAATCCTTCATGGCATTGACATCCCGAGGCGCATTGGGCTCGGCTTCAACAATCTCGCCGGAAGTGTCCACCGCAATGGCGGGCTCGAACACCGGCATTATCTCGTCCTCGCGCTCCATGACCACGGGGATGTCCTCCTCCGAGAAATCCTCCAGCACGCGCCGTGATAACAGCGGCGGTTTCTGGGGCGGAAGCGCGACGCCGGCGGTGAGCGCCACGGCGGCAGCGACGGAGGACGAGACCGGGAAGGAACCGAAGGCCGTGCCGTCGCGGACGCGGTCACGGATGTCCTGGTGCCACATTGTGTTGAACTGCGGGTTGATAAGGGAAGAAAGCAGGGGCCCAAGTGCAAAATGCTGCATGCTGACCAGGTAGTCCACTTGGCATCCACTTGGCGGGCTGTGATTGGCCTAGGACTAAACTTGCACCTCCATGACAAGTTCAGGGACGAAATAATCCACTTTTGCAACTACAAGGACTAAACCATCACATGTTGTGCAAGTACAGGGACCGGGGGTGCTATTACCTCTAATATAAATATGAAATGACGAAGCCCTGCACGACCAGTCGATGTCACACAAAAAACAAAGCCATGATCTCTGATGAACCAGTCGTTCCCTTGTCGCACTCGATCGATCATAGTACCATATCCTGTGATGATCCGCCCTTTGGCCTTTTGTCCTCGCAACGGTCGGTCGCCGGGAGATCACGCGGCCGCGTCGTCAAGGGTCTTTTTGTTTGTCTCTTGGTTGGTTAATCATTGGGCCCCTGCATGCATTTCGTTCGGGGTTTTAAAATGGTCAAGGTGGCTCTGTGCGACATGGCCCTGGCCGTCGTTTAAATAGAATTTTAAAAAGATTCCACGCTGCTTTTGGTGGACACGGGAAATGGTATGACTGGCCGGAGCTTGGACTTTGACCTGCTGCTACATGCATGTGTTCCGACCCGACGGAAAGTAGAACCGACCCATGTGGAGTGGCGGAGACAAACGGACCCCGGCAGCCCGGGCCGCTGCCTGGGCCGTGGGCATTGATTCCTTCGTTGACTGTAGCTACAGTGTGTACAGTGCTCTGAAGGTTGCTTGGGTCGGCTGGGTGTATGGTAGCCGCGTTGTGGTGATGTTTGATCGATCGATCGGTCGGTCGGGGATAATCAAATTTATGATATGACCGGCATTATCGTGGACCGGATCAACTTCGCAAATAATCACTGTATCTATAGCTATGCGCATGTAGGTATGTCTGTCCTGCGTATTTGTTTATTTATACTCTTATACTTCACTTTAGCTACATCTCAGCTGACTGAGTTTTAATTTTGGGTCAGTCGATTTTTTAACCGTTGATTGGTGCTCCAAGATGTGTGCTAGTTGTTTTTTTCCTGTTATGTGTGATGTCTTGTATTGGGCTGCATGTTTTTTGATTGACCCCTACTTTGGGTCAGTCAATTTCTTGTTGGGCTGAAGCCAATTACGTGTTTTCTTATTAGGTTGTTTGTGTGTGTTTTTGCTTCAGTTTTTTTGTCGTTTTTATGGGTATATTTTGGACATTGTGAATACAAAATATATACACATAAGTAATTTATAATATGTTTATAAATTGTAATTCTGTGAAAAATGCACTATTATGTGCTTATTTCTTACATAATATTAAAATAGTATGGTTTCATTATAGTTGTATTTTCCTGTGATAATTCCACAACCATATGCATATTCTTGCATATTATTGAAAGCACAATTGTTTGTATGTATTGTGTGTAAATTTTGTTATTGTTCGATTATTTTATAATTTCTTTCTTCTTAAAGGGAAATATCAATGCAACTAACTCATTCTTACTTAGAAAACTTCATTGTTTTGATTTTGTTGTAGTAGTTATTTCATTTCTTCCGAAGGGTAACACCAAAACCACTTATTCATTTTTTCTTACATAACTTCATTATTTTGTTTTTGATTTAGTGTTTGTTTCATTTTTTTTCTTTTTTAATGGTAATACCAATGTCACTAATTTATTTCTTCTCAGAAAACTTTTGTTGTTGTGAGGATTCTATTATTATATACTTATTCTTGCATATTACAATAAAGTGCAATTTCTGCGTAAATTGTGTGCAAATTTCTCATTTTTAAAATTTTTGTTTTCCATTTCTATGCATTTTTATTTTTCCCCTTTTCTTTCCTTTATTGGTTATTTTTTTGTTTTTTGTGGTTTTCTGGTTGAGTGTAATTATATACATATAAAATACTACATAATATGTGCCAAAAATGATTATAGGATTATTTTTGCATATTATGATAAAGTGCAATTTCGATGCATAGTTATGTGCAATTTTTTTTAATTTTCTTTCTTCTTAAAGGAAATGCATTATTTTCAGTTACACTATGTGTAAATTATAGTAGAATGTGAAAAATGCACTATTATATGCTTATACTTTGCATATTTTAAAAGGTGCAACATCAGTGTAAATTGTGTGCAAGTTTCGAAAGTTTTTGCTTTTTTATTTCCTTTATTGGTTACTTTGTTTTTGTGGGTTTTTGACTGAGTGCAATTATATGCATACAAATAATATATCATATGTGCCCAAATCTCATGATTATGTGATTATTTTTGCATATTACGACAAAGTGCAATTTGACTGCAAAGTTGTGCGCAAGTTTTTTTTTAATTTTCTTTCTTCTTAATGAAATAGATTATTTCAGTTATACTTTGTGTAAATTAGAGTAGAATGCAAAAGATGCACTATTCTATGCTTATTCTTTGCATATTTCAAAAAGTGCAATATCAGTGCAAATTGTGCGCAAGTTTCGAATGTTTTTTCTTTCCTTTATTGGTTATTTTTTTGTTGGGTTTTGGCTGAGTGTAATTATATACATCTAAATAATATATAATATGTGCCCAAATTTCATGATTATATGATTATTTTTGCATATTACAATAAAGTGCAATTTGAGTGCAAAGTTGTGCGCAAGTTTTATTTATTTTCTTTATATTTTGTGTAAATTATAGTAGAATGCGAAAAATGCACTATTATATGCTTATCTTTGCATATTTGAAAAAGTGCAATCTCAGTGCAAATTGTGTGCATGTTTTGAAAGTTTTTTTTTTCATTTTCTTTCTTCTTAAAGTGTTTTGTACTTTCCTAGAAAATTTCAGATTTTTTTTTGAAAGGATTATACCAATGCAACGATTTCGTTCTTCTATAGAAAACTTCATTTTCTAAGTTTTTATTTCATTTTTAGTTTTCTTGCCTTTTCTTTTGTAAGGATAATGCCGTGTCACTAACCTATTACTATTTAGAAAACACTTTTTTGCGGAAATATCATTATATTATGCTCAGTTTTGCATAGTAATAATACATTTTCCACATATGTGTATGTATAAAAATTAATTATGTGTGGGAGTGCTATTCAACGGTGAGACTGCACATGTATAAATGTAAATATACACTAGTTGAATGCCCGTAAGTTGCCACGGGACAATATAGAGATGCTAGACAGAGTGAAATGATAAAAAAATATGAACACACATGCCAACAATGTATGCCTCTGGTTTACTATTGTGTCGTGCCAAATATTGATGTTGTTCTTCGGTTTTCGCTTTCCGCAACAACCAAGTACAACCCACTCCTTCCCCATGGAACATTTGCTTTCGGCCTCATTTCGTGAGAAAAAGTTACTCCCTCCGATCCATATGAATTGACGCTACTTTAATATAATTTTAGTATAAAGGTGTACCAAAGCAGCGTCAATCAATTGGGATCAGAGGGAGTAGTGTCTTTCTACTACCGTCCCAACCTAAATGGCGCATCAGCACACAAAATATACAATAAAAAGTAAGATACTGATTGTACTAAATAACATGCATTGAAAACCTGCGAACAAAGCCACAACTGAAAAGCAAGGAAACATTAAGATCCATAATTTGCTCAAACTTGATAGATGAAATCTATGTTATCACTTGTACAGTATCCTGAGCTGCCACACCGTCAACCCACTCCATGTTGCATGAGAGACATCTCTTCCTCTCACATCAAATGTGCACGTTCAAACTCCAATGCTCTGTTGGGATAAACCCCGGACCAACTCGCTCTCACACTCGATCGGACGTAGGTGGAAGGAGAGGGACACAAATATTTCCGATGCACAAACACCATGCCGCACGAACGGCCTCACTTTACTGCGCGCATACCCGTCTCAGTGGCACATACCCTATACCAAAATTGATATGAAGGCAATGAAATTAAGTGATTTAAGTGTTGCAATAGTAACCATTCAGTTGATTCTAAGAATAAAAGGATCAGATTTTCTTGGAAAAATCATACATACTCCCTCCGATCCAAAATAGGTATCGTCTTATTTTGGATCGGTGGGAGTAGCACTTAACATCTCTACAACGTTACCAAATTGCAGCATGTTGTTTGCATTGATTTATAAAGCATTTTCTTTCTGACTCCTTTGTCATGCTACCTTGCTAATATTACTTCCCAATACCTACATCTACTTCTTTACCTCAACACATCCAATTCCATTCACATATGAGGTCGAGAGGCCAAGATGATCAGATCAGATGTTCAAGTTACAGCCCAACCATTGGTGTCCCTTATCTGGTATGCAACATTACAATTAGAATTAGAATTAACATAGTAAGCTTTGGTCAGATCATATGCTTGGAGAGTCATTATAATATGGATAGTTTCAGCTGTGTATGACACACGCCCTTCATACAAATATGGATCAGAAAGTGACCTTTAGTTACAGAAACAGAACTTGTGCTTAGATGAATGATCAAATCTAAACAGAAGGGGATAGATTAGGGGCCTAAGCTCTTATGTGCTCTTCACGTTTCTATCAATGCCTTCCATGAATTCTACATAAGGTTGGAGTGTGTATTCTTGAAGATAAATAATTCGTTACTCCGTTTTCCATTACATCTAATAGTTACATCTATAGTCGTTGCTCTATCACAACAAATGATTCCAACTCTGTATAATTTAGCATGAAGAAAGGAACATACATTTGTACATTTACGTTGTTCGCAAAATGACAACGAAAATTTCAGTGCATGATGATGCATAAACGGAAATCAAACTGAAACTAATATTTTGTCAATAAAGTGCAATTATTGATCTAGTGGCTGTAGCTTTGTATACTTTTGCCTCTAACTTTCCTACTTAAGTCATAATCTTCAAGATCATTAATGTTCTGAAACCTATACGGAGTCTTGGACTATCAGAACTCAAACAACATCATCGGGAAAGTAAGCTAGCATGCATGGCAGTATCATATCTCTGCCAGTATAGATAAGGCACAACTAAATTATTCACATTGGATATATTTATATTGTCCTCGGTCTCATATCATGGCTATTGAATGAAACATGACAAAAACGAGTCTAGATAACAATTAAGTGCAATGCAGAAACCACCATAAAAAATTGCAATGCAGAATGCACATCCAATCCCAGTGACAACTATTCTTTTATCCTCACATAGTTTTCACTACCAAGGAGAGGAATTTACCCAGCAACGAGCCAACAACCAGCCAAACTGACCTGAAATCCTGAACTGAACACTGGTTTGATCCTACAAGGTGGTCGCCTCCTAGGAGAACTCTGGGATGTTGCTCTGCTTGAAACCACTTGTCCCAGTTCCTCCCGTCAGTCTTCATGTACTCAACATGCACCAGGTACCGTGGTTGACAAAAAGACATATTAAAGTGACCCTTTAATCTCTATGTACAAATGGCGAATGTTGTACTACTCATTTACCTTCAAACATCCATTTATACTACTGTACTACCCCAAGAACATGTTCATATGCTACTGTACAATGATTAGAAAGTCAAGGATCCGAAGCATGAATGAGCAGTATAATCCTGGGAACAGCTATCTTGATGTAATAGTACAATATGTCACCAAAAACGCACAGTGATTCAGGTAGCTAGTAGAATATGTGGTATTATGTGCTCCACTATGAACTGCACGTTTTGCAGGTAGAAACACCAGGAATTTTCCATCCATTTTATTGTCAATAACTTGAGTTATCCGGTCCAAACTAAAATGTAGAGGTTTGAAATATTAATACAAGCACACCTGAGCTGCGGAAATAAACCGTTGATTGTGCTTGGGGAGTTGGGGTTAACTTCGTTGCTAATGAGGCCCACCGATGCGTCCTCCTCGCCACTACCACCTCCATGGCTCGTCCATGCTGTTGCCGCTTTCTCCTCATCCCCAAGGGATATGTCCCCTCGCCTATTCTTAGGCTCAGCACCCCTTCACGCTCATCGCCATGGACTCCCAGGCGCTGTGTTGGCGCTGCTCGCCGTGGAAGGCTGACGACGCAGGCTCCGTGTGCGAGAGCGCCATGGACTCCCAAGCGCTGTGTTGGCGCTGCTTGCCGTGGAAGGCTGACGACGCAGGCTCCGTGTGCGAGAGCCCCTGCTCCGCTGCCAGCAACTGTAGGAACATCGCCCCGCTGATTTCAATGGCTTCTTCGCCACCCAGATGAGCTCCCGCCCCTCGACCGTCTCCGACGAGTTGCCAGTGGTAGCCGCGATGGGCTCTGGCTCCTCCAAAACCGTCTTCGTCCTCGACTCCCCGCCCTTCTGGCGGCTTCGACGACGACCCTGACGACCAAAGCTTCCTGGACTCGAAGGTGTTCATAGGCTGGGCTAGTTTGGAGGGCGAGGGGATTGGATCGGCGTGCTGGTGGCGGTGGTGGGAGTCGTGGGTTGGGGGTAACCGCATGCGTGAGCCTTGGATCCGCGGTCGTTTTTCCTTTTCCTTGAGATTTTTTTTGCACGAGGGGAGGCATGACGGGAGACGGGAATCGGTAGCGAGGGATTGGGGGACTTGCGTACGAGGGTAGGGGAGGTTGAACCATCACGACGTTCGATTCTCCTTTAATAGTAGAGATGTGTGAGATTGCACATACAACACTAACCATTGCATGCAAATATGTGTGAGAGTGCTATTCATTCGTCATCTTTTTTTTAGTACATTCATTGGTTATCTACAAAAGCTTGGCCAATAGTACTATGCTTGGCCAATAGTACTATATTGCCGTACCCGGCTGGAGCAGCCCATGGTCCAGCTATGGGCTTGTGCGGACGATGCGTGGCGCTGCCGCTGCCTGGCATTGTGTGGATGCTACGTAGTTGACTGAAACAGAGTTTGGGTCAATCGACTGACCCGATGCTCATTTCAGTGGATTGAGGAGTAGCCAGTCCCTTATACTTTACTATACATCTTATTGCGTTTATCTCTTGCTTATCCTCGGGCGGGCCAAATAACTTTTTGTATATACTGTGTTCGCGTTGGCTGGACAGTACTGTAGCGTGTAGAGGCCAAATAACTTGGTGAAAGTAGGTACATGCAGCACGGTCGATGTTGCATCCGACCCATGATCATGTACCACACACGTACTAGTACGCACAGGATGCATGCATGCGCACGCAGCACGCTCGGTCCGGCGATGGATGGCGTACAGCACATAAAAACTCACACGCGTGCGTGCACCTGCGAACCTGAGCTACGTAGTACGTACCACTTCGATCCCAAGGTACGTACAGCATGCTGTACGCACGGGCGCTCTAACCGACCGACTGGCGTCCCAGTGCGTGTCAAACTGTACATGGAGCGGGCTAGATGTCCCGTGTCTTGTGTGTGCCCAGCTAGCCAGATCTGAAACATGTACTACGCGCTCGAGACCGTCGTGGGGCTCTGCCGCCAGTGGCTCGTCTAGCTGGCCAGCTCTCTCTGTGTCACTCGACTGGGCTGAGAGTGAGTGCAGGCTGGAGTGATAGGTGGGGCGTGCATGCTGCACTCGAGTGGCCGGAGCGGTACAGCGACAGGCGGAAAAGTCAGCGGCCGTGACAGGTAAAATTTCGTGTTTTGACCTTGTGAAAGTTAATCGAGATCTGACCCCATTTCGTAAAAATTTCGGGATCTTACCTTTTTGCTACCGTCATGGTCCATGGCGGTAGAAAACATCTCTACCGCCAAACAGGCTAGCGGTCGCCGGTACAACCCTACCGTCAAGGTTTTTTTTTTGAGACAGTCCGCGAGGCTTTTATTAATTGTGATCAATGTTTACATCCACAAACGAAAGATTACCAGGGTTGCCTAACCAAACATGGCGGCCAACCCCCAACTTTAAAACATGCCTCGCTAGCCTGTGAGCCTCGAAATTCGAGCTCCTATATTCATGCACAAAGCTACAAGCTTCAAAAGTAGAACTATGCTCTATGATTTCATGTAGAATTGCTCCATAACTTGTTGGGCTTCTATTCTTGATGTCATCCACTACAACCTGACAATCCGATGCCACATGTAATCTCTGCAAGTTCAGATCTTCAGCAAGGGCCAGACCTTCACGGACCGACAAAGCTTCAAGAGTAGGAGGGTCGTGTACTCCCTTGATAACAATGGCCGATGCTCCCTAAAAAACTCCATTGTGATCCCGGCATAAAGCTGCCGCAACTCCTCGTCCTCTATTCTGCGACACGACAGCGTCAACGTTTATCTTGAAAGACAAAACCGGAGGCTTGATCCATCGGCGCGGGCGATGGATAGGTCTCCCTGGATCTTCCCTTGCTGGTTCTTCGAGGACTTTCAAGTCTGCTAAGTAAGAACGAACGAAGCTGTTAGTTGCTTGTGGACTATGGAAGACATCTTCATAGATCGCTTTCCGTCTGACTCTCCAAACCGCCCATAAGGTAACCACCATTAGCACAAAATCCTGCTGTGAAAGCTTATCATGCGGTGCAAAAAGCCAGTTCCTTGCATTTGGATCATTGTTAATGCTCATCTGCTCCACTAGACCCTCATCAGACAAAGCCCATATGCATCTTGACATGGTACAATCTAGTAGTGCGTGTCTCCAAGAATCGTCCCTCCCACATAAGGCACACACCTTTGTTGTTGACATATTTCGGTGATGAAGGAGATCCATCGAGGGGATCGACTGCCGTGCCAACCGCCAAAGCAAAACCCGAAGCTTCGATGGTACTTTAATATGCCAAAGATCAGTCCACGCCTTACTGCTAGCTTCCATCGAGGAAGCCCCTGAAATTTCCTCCAACCAATTCACCCGGTGCTCCCTTGTATTCATTACCATTCTATAAGCTGATCTGGCACTGAATTTTCCATTCCTCTCCGCAGACCATGCCCAGAAGTCTTCAATCGCCCGGGTGCAAAGCGGTAAAGACATGATAGTATCAGCATCAAAAGGTATGAAAGTGGATCTGATTAATTGTTCGTTCCATGTTGCCGATGTGCTAACAATCAGCTCCGCAACCATGGTTGGTGGATTAGCAGTTAGAGATGTTATTGGGCGCAGAGGACCCGCCCTAGGCAGCCAATTCATAGTCCAAATGTTTGGTGGCTGGCCACTGCCAATTCTCCTGATTATACCTTGTTTCATCACCTCGCTCCCATCAACGATGGCTCTCCATATTTGCGATGGATGGCTACCAAGTTCTGCCTCAAGAAAACTCTTGTTAGGAAAATAAACTGCCTTTAGAAGCCTTGCACTAAGAGAGTTAGGTTCATCCAGCAGCCTCCATGCCTGCCGCGCAAGCAAGGTGAGGTTAAAGACCTCCATATCTCTGAAAGCCATGCCACCAAGATACTTCGGTTTTTTCATGACATCCCAGGCCACCCATGCTGGCTTCCTTCTACCTCGCTTGCTCCCCCACCAAAATTGTCGGATGATAGACATTATATTCTCACATAGGCCTCGTGGCAATCTGAAGCAAGCCATCGAGTACACGGGTATAGCCTGAGCAACTGACTTAATAAGCACTTCCTTCCCTGCAGCAGAAAGGAGTTTCTCCATCCATCCTCTCACTTTTTCCCATACTCTATCCCTGAGGTATTTGAAAGTTCCCATCTTTGACTGTCCAACATCAGTAGGCAACCCTAAGTATTTGTCACTTAGGCTTTCATTAAAAACCTGAAGATTGTTCTTTATGCTATCTCTCAGATTCTGAGGACATCCTTTGCTAAAATGAATAGAAGATTTTTCATGGTTGATTCTCTGACCCGACGCATTGCGATATGTCTCCAAAAGGTTTGACACCATCGTTGCTCCCTCAACACTTGACTTGAAAAGCAGCATGCTATCATCAGCAAAGAGCAGGTGGCTAACAACCGGAGCTGTTGAAGCCACCTTAACTCCTTCAAACGCAGACGACTGAGAACTGGATTTCAAAAGGCACGAAAGGCCCTCTGCTGCAATCAAGAAGAGATAAGGAGAGATAGGATCTCCCTGTCGGATGCCTCTTGTAGGAATGAATTTCTCTAGCTTCTCACCATTAAAAAGAACAGAAAACGATACTGACTGCACCATCCCCATAACAATATTGATCCAAGATTGAGCGAAACCCAACTTCTCCATCATTGCCCGAAGGTATGGCCACTCCAATCTGTCATAAGCTTTCATCATATCTAGTTTCAAAGCACAAAAGCTGTTTGATCTAGACTTACTCCTCTTCATAAAGTGCAAGCACTCATATGCACAAATTATATTATCTGTAATTAGCCTCCCCGAGACGAAGGCAGACTGTTCCCCTGAAATTATATCTGGGAGTATCAACTTGAGCCTGTTTGCAACAACTTTCGACGCAATCTTGTAAATTACATTACAGAGACTGATAGGACGAAACTGAGAAAGAAGAGTTGGGTTTAAAACCTTCGGTATTAGGACTAATACCGTGTCATTAATGCAGTCGACCTCTTCCTCTCCTCGGACAATTTTCAGGACTGCCTTAGTTACCTCATCTCCACAAATATCCCAATGCCTCTGATAGAAGTGAGCTGGAAAACCGTCCGGTCCCGGTGACTTGGTTGGAAACATTTGGAAGAGAGCTGTTTTTACCTCTTCATTAGTGTACGGCGCGAGCAGCATTGCATTAATCTCTTCTGTCACCTTCGCTAGGACCTTGGAGAGTACCTCATCCATCCCCGCAACCCCTTCTGACGTGTAAAGGGTTTTATAGAAATCATTGACCATAGTTTTCAGTTCCTCTGGATCATCCGTGAGGGCGCCCAGGGAATTTGCTAAAGCCTTGATCATGTTCCTCTTCCTACGCTGACTTGCCCGTAGATGGAAGAACCTCGTGTTTCTGTCCCCTGCAGTGAGCCACTCAAGACGCGATCGCTGTCTCCACATCAGCTCCTCTCTATGATAGAGTTCAAAAAGTTTCTCACTGATCTTTATCTCGATGTGGCTCGGCCCAGCTCTCCCAGGTGCATTTTGTAGTCGCTCCAACTCCTTCTTAAGGCTTTTAATTTATTTCCTTACCATACCGAAGACATTTTTGTTCCAAGACCCCAGACGCCTTACCCTACCGCCAAGGTGCCCGGCGGTAGGTGTGAGCAGGGCCGTACCTGGGAAAATGGAGGCCCGGTGCGAAATCAAATTATGGGCCCTTTTAAGTTTTCTCCTTTTCTTATGTTCCCATGTCATGACTCATACTTCCTAATCTGAATTGAAAAAAACTTCCTAATTCTAAAGATATTGCAGACACTAAAACTAAGAGACATACATCAGAACTTAAGAACTGAGCATAGAAATAAAAGGAAATGAAACAACATTAGCCTCCAATTGCAGGCTACAATTGATGTTGATGCACACAAGTCCTAGGGCTGGCAACAAACGGCGAAGTGGTCGAGAGAAACACTAATATGCAGTCCAACCAATTTGAGATTTGAGAAGAACAGAATACAAAATAAAAAAAAGGACTGAGAGTCGAACATTACCTATTCGATGTTCACTGCAATGGATTATTTGGGGAAATTGCACAGAATTAGTAGAAGGGGATTGGGGGTGGAACTTTACCTACTGGATGCTCATCGCAATGGATTATCTTGGGGAATCACGAAGAATTAACAGACAGGTGATTGGGAGTGAGACCTGAGCAAGGAGTGAGGGTCGATGAGGATTTTGGACTAAAATCTAGATCAAGGAGTGAAGATTGATGAGGAGTAGGAAGGGGTATTGTGCCTAATCTCTAAGGAAGCCGAAGATGAAGAGATAGAATGACATGCGTGATAACCTCATAAAAAGAAACAAAAAAGAGCCATGCATGAGGAGAGGCGGGATAATTAATTCGTGCAAGTTCCCATGTATTAGCTGGCTGAGTTAATTCACTGCCTTGAGAGTAGTACTGGTATGTTCATGCTTTGATTATTAAGCTGTCGATGCTTATTCCTAATACTACTTGCAAATTAGTCCACCAGCTCACTAATACTATTACTGATTTGGGGGCCCCACTAATTTGGGGGCTTGTACAGGCGCACACCCTGCACAGGTGCCTGGTACGGGCCTGAGTGTGAGCATGCACTGTGTTTCATACTTAGAAAAAAATTACGATAGGGCGTGCAACCATACCGCCAGGGACCTTCACGATAGGTTGTTATAGCCTACCGCCATGGGCCCTGGCGGTAAGGAAAAGGTCAGATCCCGAAATTTTTGCAAAGCAGGTCGGATCTCGAATAAGTTTGGAAAAAGGTTGAAAACACGAAATTTTAGCCGCCGTGACACCACACAGACGGCTGCGTCCTGATCCGGAATAACCAATGCCTTGGCTTCAGTACCTTCACCCCAGATGCATGCCTGCAGTCCACACGAACTCCCCTGGCTTGGCTAGCTCCCATACATCACATGCATGCGTGGACCTCCGTCCCAACAGCGAGCAAGCAACACGCCCGTGAGCGTACGTCGTGGCCTTGTGGGTCGGTACATCCCACACTGACCGGACGCGTCTGCGGACGTATGAAGGAGGGTTTGCGGCGTCCGGCTGTAGATACTCTGAGCACCTTACACCGTACAAGACTTTGGGGCGAGAAGGCAGGGCCGGTTCTGAGATTTTGGGGGCCCGGGGCGAAACCTAAACTAGGGGCCTTTGAAATAAACAATGTAGTAATAACAAAGGATATGTGTACATATGAAATGTTATTAATAAACACATAAATGAATCAAAAACAATATAGGCATAATTATGAAATAGTTATAGATGTTACCTTTTAAAAAATTCTAAAATTCCTCGATGCAAAGCCACTTACGATGGGGTCAATGTCAATCTCATCAAATAATTTCTTGATGCATAATTTTGCCAAACCATTTAAGCTCTCTGGGGTCGTTGTTGATCTCAAATAGTTCTTAATAATTGTATGTTTGTAAAGCTTCTTTCAACCAATGCCACCGTTATATGCACTGTGAATAAGATGATAAGCAATACAAATATTAGGATAAAAATTGACCTCTCACATGTATGAAAATCACCATAGTAAGCATTACACCATCTAGCAAAGAGAAATTTATATTCTTTAATACAGAAAAAAGCAAAACAGGATCAACACTAGCAGATTGTGCTTGTGCACCTGTTCAAATAATTATACTACCAGGACCACTTACATTTTTACCACCGATGTTGATGTCAACATTTTTCTCTTGTTCATATTCAGAATTCCCATCATTTGCCCCTCTTCCTCCACAATAATTGCCAATTCAGCATTTGGGATCAGCGAAGCACCAGTATTACTTTTGAAATTTTATAAGAGTGTCCCTCTGATTGTATCAATTCATCCACACATTGTATGGAAAATGTCATCAAAGGTAAATCGGCGCCAGATATGCACCATGTATGTAAAGGATGGATTACTTATTCAGTACTCCCTCTGTAAACTAATATAAGAGCGTTTAGATCACTATTTTAATATTCTAAACGCTTTTATATTAGTTTACGGAGGGAGTACTAAACTTATAGGGAGTAGGGAGTAGGGACTAGTAGTAGTAATATAATATACCTTGCACCTTGGACGGATTGGGTCGTCTTTGGTCGTAGGGCTTTCAGCGATGAGCCTGTGTCCTGTGACACGATGTGGACTCCCGTCTAGCTCTAGCGCTCACGAATCGGCGATGCCTGTGTGCATCTCCATTGCCTCAAATCGGAAGAGAAAGCATCCTCGCGTGCGTTTTGCGATCGGGCGCACGGGAATAGATCGGCATCGGTGAGGCGGCCAACTGGCGATCGGAGTAAGGAAAGAAATTAAGAGAGAAAAAGACGGCGTGGGATCTGGAGATTGCTACGTGATGCAATAGGAATAATCGCTACCTTTGGCTGCGTTCACGCCTAAGCTAGCTCTCTAAGCCACGGCCCATATACTTTAGCCTACATGCACACAGACCTGGGGGAGGGGCCCCTGAGTTTTGGGGGCCCGGGGCGGCCGCCCCCCCGCCCCCCCTCAGGGCCGGGCCTGAAGCCACGGCCCATATACTTTAGCCTACATGCACACAGACCTGGGGGAGGGGCCCCTGAGTTTTGGGGGCCCGGGGCGGCCGCCCCCCCTGCCCCCCCTCAGGGCCGGGCCTGCGAGAAGGACACAAGAAAGCCACTACAATTTTTGGACTTCTGTAATGTGCACCAAGAGGGCAAAATCGGACATGTTTTTAGCTATCTTGCAAGAAAAGATTACTAACTACTCCCTCCGTCCCAAAATAAGTGACTCAACTTAGTATCAACTTTAGTACATAGTTCGTATAAAGTTGAGTCACTTTTTTTGGGACGGAGGGAGCACTAAAATTAATACAAAGTTGAGTCACTTATTTTGGAACGGAGGGAGTACTTTGTTAGAGGGAGAGAAGCAATGGTCACTGGCTAGCTGCAGATGCGTAAGCGCCTACTAGACGGTTCAAAGCGCATGGGTGTGCACCACCTTTCTTGAACCTGAAAGTAACCGTGCACAAACAAGTATCTGGAACAAGGAACTCTAGTGGTTGGGTGTAAAGGGAAAAATACCTTCACGTCGTGCATCTACCAAAGATGGCAACATCAGCTTGTTGTCCATATAAGGATAAGGGTGGGTGGGTGGCAAAAATAGTTGTCATGAACGGTTATATCTCTGACTGACCGATGCGGCCAACATCCGTAAGGACAAGGTAGCGTCGGGGTACATAAGTGAGCAGAGTACCGGTAGTGATGGCTAGGCATTCAAGAAGAATAGAAAGAAATCACTTTATTTTTTGATGGAGAAAAGGTGAGCCTGTTACATGATTCTAACTAAGCAGGGTACACAGTAATACCTCCTTTTCTGTAACCGCCCAAAGACAAGTTCCTCAAACAAGGAAGTATGCAGCTACATACTAGTGGTTGTTTGCCAAAACGAGAAGAATAAAATGTACCGGTGGTTGGGTGCAAAACTAGGGAAAAAAGGAACTACCAAAACAAGTGGAGAGACACTCATGTTGTGTCTACCAAAGATGGTAAAAACAGCTTTCCGGTTTAGGGATAATGGTGACGAAATACATAGGTGTCCTCCTGCAAACATACATAATGGAACAATCTCCGCTAGCTAGGAGGTGGCTTTTCAGATAAATAACAGAAATGGATATAAACGTGTCATGAAAAATCATTAGGGGCCATAGACGCATTGCCATAATCAAAAAGTACGTAGCGTCAACTTCAACAGACCTTTCCACTATAATTACACTGTGAGGTTCCGTATGTGTGTCATTTTCCCTATTTGATTCCGTGGACCCATCGCGGTATATAGGTTGGCCGATCACAATCGACTCATGAAAAAACCATGTCATCTTCGTGTAAATAGTATTTTTTTGAGCAACAAGGATTGGGTGGTCATCGACGCGTTTAGTGACTACTGAGGCAGAGCGATGGGAGGAGACCCCACCATAGTAGTTAGGATCACTAAGTGGAGCCATCCATTTAGACAAAGAGTGTCGTCAATGCTTGCTGGAGTTGGATGTTGAGAATTGGGGCATTCGATGGATCTCTGGGTACAGGCCGATGTTTTAGTCCGACGATGAAACAGGGCGACGGTGATACGATGAAATAGGAGCTGAGTATTATTGAAGGATACCGGTGCCAATGCTAGGAGGAAGCTATACTTGTTAACCGAGAAATAGTTACTTGTCAATCTACTTGGCCTCCATGGCTCATGTTAGAACGTACTTCCTCTGTAATTTAATATGAGACACTTTGTTGACATTGGATTTTGGCACGGTCAATAACTTATTTAAGATGGCCTCAAATGGAGAAGTGATTTTCATGAAAGAGTTCTGTATTGTCGATATGAACATCTTTAAAGTTTGGCTCATCGCAGTCCGATTTCATCTCGAAGGCCGAAACTATGCTCAAAGTAATAAGATCTTATATTCGGAGTACAGTTTGGCTGATTAAGCCTCCAAGACGACCTCAAATGGAAAAATTATCTACACGGATTGTCTTCGTCTCATCGAAACGATCGATTTTGATATAAAAAACGTTCCAATCCGATTTCGTATGCAAAAGTTAGAGCCATCGGAATACAGCCCTGTCAGGAGGCAAAAACTGGCGCGCCCCACCAGACACCATGTCTGATGGGTAGCGCGAGGGATAGCCTGTTTTGCGCGACTGATTTGACCCTCAAGATGACCTCTGATCAAAAAACGTTCAACATAAAAGTTGTTCGTCTCGTCGAAACGGTCAAGATTGCTTTTGGGCTCATTTCCATCGGAGATCGGTTACCACCACAAAAAGGACCCGCAAGGTGCAGCCAGTTTAAACCGAACATTTTTGAAAAGTTCGGACAAAACCAATCCGAACAGACTAGGGTTTTGGACGTGAATCCAGGCCTTTTCCTTGCACGGGAAGTCCAGCCGCCTCTTATATACCTAAGGGGTGACGGCCGATTGAACAACACACAATCGATTAATCAATCTACCATTTTTTATCTTTTATCTTTTCTCCTTAACCCTAGTTCTCCTTCTTCCTCGTTCTTCGTTCGTTCTTCTTCATTGCAGGGCGGCGAACCTCGAGGCCCTAGGGGCGATCAGGTCGACCTAGGGCAGCCCATAGCCGCCGCGCACCCAGACGGGGTCCCTCCCGGGCGTGTGGGGTTTCGGGTCCCCAAAAGCACCCGCTGGATTGCCTGCGTACGGCGCTTCCGGCGGGTCTCCTTCGACGCGAGCTGCGGTGCATCACCCCCGGCGTCGAGGGTACATGGTGATGTGTTCGTGTGCGAACACACTTTTTGGCGACTTCGCTGGGGAAGAAGCTTTGAACGGTCTCCAGCCCGTTCTTGCTACGAAGAGATCGTCATCAAGTTGCTGCAATCTACAAAGGTAATATGAATACCCAATTCCCCTTTGTAGATGCAAATAATCCATATGTTGTTGCTGGATCACCTATTAAGCATAATGTATCGGCTAGCCCTAGTTTTATCAATCATGCATCTAATTATGTGCAAGGGCCGATGCAAAACAATCTTCATGTTTCAAATTCTTATAAATTTAGCAACATGCAACATATGTATCCCAGCTCCCATGCATCGGCAACCCCACAAATTCATATGCCGATGAGCAACATGATGAGTTCGATTAATCAATTTGAAACACCCCAAGTTAGAATTTCCAATGCCATACAAGAAAGTATTTTACCCTTTTATTCATCGGCAGCTAATGTGCAATATAGTAATCCAACCATGCCGATGAATGAGAGAATTGGCCATGCTACTAATGGCTATTTGGCCAGTTACTCTCAACCGTCATATGCTACACCTCATGTTAGTAATTCTTCGGCACCATACACAACTGTATATGCTCATAATTCGGCTTCACACCTTCCTGGTTATAGCCGAATGAATGTAAATTTTACAGGAGCGGTTGTGCCCAACATTGTAGAAGATGAGGTAGTGGTGGCTGCATTGAAGAGTTTAGCCCAAAATAAGAGAATTAGTGCTCTTTGCCTTGAACAACATGAAAAGGGGCTATTTCCTGATTATACCACAATAAAAGCTAGAGCTTTGCAAGAATATGAATCTTTGCCAATTGATAAAATTGGCGAGCAAAAGTATGGTCTTACAACACTGCATATGCCTTCACCTAGTACTACATCATATTATACACCCCCTACACAATTACAAAATTTCGGCAGCACCCATGTGTCATTGCCGAAAGAATCTAAAAGCATTGGGGGGCAATCATATCCGGAGTGGGCTGAAATTGAGAAAAAGCTCAAAGCTAATTTTGCCGATCGCCGTCAGAAACAAATAGAAAAAGAATTGGCTCAGATAAAAGAAGCATTGCCAATTGGTACTATCAATGAAAAGAAGGATGATTCGGAACATGAAAGTGCTTCGGTTGAAAAAGCCGAATCAATTAGTATATATTCTGAATCCATCAAATCCAATGAGGCAAGCATTATTGAGAAAGGGCATGTGAGGGAGTCCTGGACTAGGGGGTGTCCGGACAGCCGGACTATCATCGTCCCCCGGACTCCAAGACTACGAAGATACAAGATTGAAGACTCCGTCCCGTGTCCGGATGGGACTTTCCTTGGCGTGGAAGGCAAGCTTGGCGATACGGATATGTAGATCTCCTACCATTGTAACCGACTCTGTGTAACCCTAGCCCTCTCCAGTGTCTATATAAACCGGGGGGCTTAGTCCGTAGGACACAAGATACATTACAACAAGCATACCATAGGCTAGCTTCTAGGGTTTAGCCTCCTTGATCTCGTGGTAGATCCACTCTTGTACTACCCATATCATCAATATTAATCAAGCAGGACGTAGGGTTTTACATCCATCAAGAGGGCCCGAACCTGGGTAAAACATCGTGTCCCTTGTCTCCTGTTACCATCCGCCTAGACGCACAGTTTGGGACCCCCTACCCGAGATCCGCCGGTTTTGACACCGACATTGGTGCTTTCATTGAGAGTTCCTCTGTGTCGTCACCGATAGGCTCGATGGCTTCTTCAATCAACAACAACACTGTCCAGGGTGAGACTTTTCTCCCCGGACAGATCTTCGTATTCGGCGGCTTTGCACTGCGGGCTAATTCACTTGGCCATCTGGAGCAGATGGAAAGCTACGCCCCTGGCCGTCAGGTCAGGTTCGGAAGCCTAAACTTCACGGCCGACATCCGCGGGGACTTGATCTTCGACGGGCTCGAGCCACAGCCGAGCGTGCCGCACTGTCACGATGGGCATGATCTAGCTCTGCCGCCGGACAGTGCCTTGGTGGCCGCACACGAATCCGCTCCGGCCCTCAGTCCGGAGCTGATCGCCCAGATCGAGGACCGGTGGCTGGACACCGCCTCGGGGGCTGCAACTTCCGCGGCGATGGAGCCGAACACTGACCTTGTCCCCTACAAAGCTCGTGACTCAGAGGTGCCGGACTCCCCGCCGGACTCTGAACCTCCTGCGCCCCAGCCAATCGAATCCGATTGGGCGCCGATCATGGAGTTCACCGCTGCGGACATCTTTCAGCACTCGCCCTTTGGCGACATCCTAAATTCGCTAAAGCATCTCTCACTATCTGGAGAGCCCTGGCCGGATTATGGCCAGGATGGTTGGGAAGCGGACGACGAAGAAATTCAAAGCCCACCCACCTCCCACTTTGTAGCCACTGTCGACGATCTAACCGACATGCTAGACTATGACTCCAAAAACATCGACGCCATGGACGACGATGCCGGAGACGATCAAGAACCAGCGCCTACAGGACACTGGAAGACCACCCGAACACACGACGTATACATGGTGGATACCCCAAAAGGAAGCGATAACGAGGACCAACGGGGCGCAGCAAAGGATAATCCCGCCGATAAACAACCAAAACGGCGACGCAGACGCCGCCCAAGTCCCGCCTCGACAACAACAGCGCTCGTAATGACCCAGCAATAGAGCAGGGCAAACCAGTGGACGACGAACATACAGCCAAGCAACCGTCCGAACAGCACGAGTCGGATAATCAATCCATGCCCGGCGAAACCAACAGTCCAGACGACCTAACGCCAGACACACCACCGGAGAATAAGAACCTTCGGAAAAGACTCGTCGCCACTGCAAGAAGTTTGAAGAAGGAAAAACGGATGCTCAAAACAGCGGAAGACATACTCAGAATGAGGTGGAGCAAAGTGCTCAAAACCGCAGACAAATACGGCAATGGCCATCAATCAAAGAGCTACCCGAAGCGCAAGCTGCTGCCAGAATTTGACGAGGAAGCCATAGAGCCCCCATAGTCAAAAAACAAAGAGGCCGCCTGGCCGGATAGACGGCCAGATGATAGGCCAAAATCTACAAGCGGCGCCGCGCACAAGCCGACTTATGACCCTGGGAAAACAGATGGCCCAACCAGGGCCATCTACGGGCCAAAAAAGAGGGCCCCAGGAAGCAACACAACACACCAAGTGTTCGAAGACAGCGGTACACCCAAATGCAGGGGCGCCGCACACCCACTATGTTTCACCAATGAAGTGCTGGATCATGAATTCCCAGCAGGGTTTAAACCCATAAACATAGAGGCTTACGACGGAACAACAGACCCTGGAGTCTGGATAGAGGATTATATACTACACATACACATGGCCAGAGGAGATGACCTCCACGCCATAAAATACCTACCCCTCAAGCTCAAAGGGCCAGCTCGGCGTTGGCTCAAAGGCCTCCCAGAAAACACTGTTGGAAGTTGGGAAGAGCTGGAAGATGCGTTTAGAGAAAACTTTCAAGGGACTTATGTCCGCCCTCCAGATGCAGACGATCTAAGTCATATAACTCAACAGCCCGGAGAGTCAGTGCGCAAATTCTGGAACAGGTTCCTTACTAAAAAGAACCAAATAGTCGACTGTCCGGACGCCGAGGCCTTAGCAGCTTTTAAACACAACGTCCGAGACGAATGGCTTGCCAGACACCTCGCCCAAGAGAAGCCGAGGACAATGTCCGCGCTAACAAGCCTCATGACCCGCTTTTGCGCGGGGGAAGATAGCTGGCTAGCAAGATGCAGCACTAGCGACCCGAGTACATCCGAGATTAGAGATGGAAACGGAAAATCACGGCGTAGAAAGGATCAGCGCCGGAATAAAGAAAAAAGCCCAAAGAACACGGCGGTCAACGCCGGATTCAAAAGCTCGCGGCCAAACAACAAAACACTGCCTCTTAAGGATAACAGTGATGAGCTATCCAACTTAAACAAAATTTTGGATCGGATATGTCAAATCCACAGTACCCCCGGAAGGCCTGCAAACCACACCCACCGAGATAGTTGGGTTTTCAAACAGTCCGGCCGACTCAACGCCGAACACAAGGGGCTCGACGCATCAAGCGAGGATGATGATAAACCCCACCAGCAGAGCACCGGAAAACAAAAAACTTTCCCACAAGAAGTCAAAACAGTAAACTCACTTCATGTGATAATATGGAAAAACAATGCGGCACCCGCTAAGATGGGTCTCGCACGGTCCACCCCAGCGGAACCTCGAGATTGGATGTCAAAACCAATCACTTTTGACCACATGGATTATTCCAAAAGTGTTCGAAATGCAGGATGGACTGCTCTGATATTGGATCCTATAATAGACGGACTGCAATTTACAAAAGTCCTGATGGACGGAGGCAGCGATTTAAACCTGCTATATCCAAACACAATCCGCAAGTTGGGGATAGACCTTACTAAAATTCGACATAGCCGCACTTCCTTTAAAGGAGTGACGCCAGGCCCTTACGCCAAGTGCACAGGCTCCTTATTACTAGAAGTTGTGTTACGAAAAACTAATCTTTCATGTCGTCCCGTTCAAAAGTAGCTATCAAGCACTATTGGGACGTGAAGCTTTTATCCGCTTCAACGCCATACCACATTACGCGTCTCTTACACTTAAAATGCCCGGTCCACGTGGCATCATTTTATTGCGAGGGTCATTTAAAGACCCCGGACATGGCTAGACGAGTTCGGCATAAATAAGCTAGGGGCTCCCTAGCCGCACACCCCTTCTCAAGGGGCTGTGCGTATAAGCAACAATGAGCTAATATAGACTCCGCTTTACTTATTAATATTTTTCATATACTTTTTCTTTTGCACGATTTCCTTTCAAACTAAGTTCCTCTCTTTTTACAGATGAACAACGTGCACACCCGTCCAGGATAACGGCACAACGGAGACACAGGCGTAGACGTGCAGTAGGGACCTGTCGCAAGGATTCTTTTCAGATTAAGACCCAGCGTAAACCTTTTTTACCGTCTCTTGTTGCTATAATCCCCTGGTTTCTCATTATAACCAGAGTGGAGCCTGACGTTTTGGCATCGGCCGCGTCAGAGGACCTTGCCCGTACCTGGACACTAGGGGCTTAGGGCATTGTTCTTCCCATTATTATAAAGACCGAACACCTTAGGGAGTGTTCGGCGTCTCGAGTTAGGCCTTATATGCATCAGCTCCGAATCATGTCTTTGGTCAAATGTTGGGTTTGCCCGGCTCCTGTGTTTTGCTGCCTTACGTTCTGTATCATCGGCTAACGCGGCACCAGGAGAACTACTGCGATTGTGCCCCAGTTTGGCTTGGCGAGCACCTCAGTAGAGAAAGCCGAAAACTGACTGTCATGATAGCGAGAGACTGGTCAACCACTCGATCGACCACCGGAATGTTTAGAATTCCTCCGCTTTGACGAAGGACCGTTTCCTGGCCAGGCACACACGCGCCCCGAATTCGGAGAGCGCGGTGCCCCCAGGGGCTATATCGTAGCCCCACCCTCGAACTCCAATGGCTAAGTTAAAGTGATAAAGCATCATAGTCCGGTTGCCTCGTTTGCTACGCTACCACCTCCTCAACAGGACCGAGACATCGGATTAAGTGTGAAAATGCGCTATTTTTTGCGAACACCCCCGCACCTTGTGCGTGGGGGCTGAAGCCGAAGACTGCCATCTTTCAGGTTATACACATGTATACATAAACGGTCGCATAGGAGATATCTTAATACTTGGAATGCACAAGTATAAAGAGCGATTACATCATAACCATTGTTTTACAATATAAAACGTTCATTTGAACGTGACATTTTTCGAGCACTGCGACTCTATTACACGAGCACCACGCATAACTTCCCCAAAATAGTGCACGGCGGGTAATCGGCTTTCGTCCGAGCCCTGGGTCGCAACAACGGTGGCATCCATCTCTGTCCAATGTGTCTTCACATGGGCAAGGGCCATCCCCGCACCCTCTATGCAGGCCGACCGCTTCATCTCCTTGATATGCGGCACCGCCCCAAGAAACTCCTGCCATAAGCCAAAATAGCTCGTCGGCTTGGGCCTCTCCGGCCAGACATGAGTCACGATATCCGTCATGGCAAGTCCGGACAACCTATTCAGCTCAGCCCATTCAGCCAACTGATCGGTCAGCGGAAGTGAACGATCCGGACCATGGAATTGAGACCAAAATAGCTATTCCGACTTGTGATCCTTCTGACTTCGGAAGTGCACAACGGCATCCGCCGCACTCGCCGCTAAGTCCATATATGGATCCTTCGGACCCCACAGCTGGCCAAGCTGGGCATACTTTGGATCCGTAAACTTGCGGCGTAGCAGAAAAGGCTTGCCAGCCACAATGTCTCTGGCCTGACGCAGCTCCTCCTTCATAGCCCGCATTGCAGAACGGGCATCCTTGGCTTCGGCGGTGGCCTTCCCCAGGTCTTCTCGCTCCGATAGGCGCTCCTTTTCAAGAGCCTCATTGCGGTCGGTAGCATCCTTCAATTTCACGGCCAATTCGGCCATCTCTTCCCTGCTTCGGTAGTGTGCAGCCCTTTCGGCTTCTAACTCCTCGGCCGCCCTCGAGGCAGCCGCATCACTCCTTCTGGCTTGCTCCTTGGCTTGAGCAAGTTCGGCCCGAAGGTTCTCCACAGCACCAGCACCATCTGCGTCAAGCATAAATATTGTAAGAGGCGGGCTTTAGCTCCCTTAAATAGGTGACTGCGGAGAATTAATTTACCTTGCGACTCGTCAAGTCGCCTGTTGACTAGCGCGATGTTTGCATCCGCCACATCGAGTTGTCGTATTAATTCAGCAACTCCATCAGTCCGGCTAGCCCCCGGACTATCCGCCGCCTGCATAGGAAAGGCGACTCTCAATACACGCGATTTTGATCCTCGGCACGTTGTCTCTTTCGACAACCTATCGAGTCTCAGGGGCTACTATCTATACAGGGCGCACTTTCATGTGCAAAACTGTCAAAAAAGGCGCGTTGTTTTTACGTACCTCAAAACCCGCCAGCAAACTCCTGACGGCATTGTGCAATCCGCTTTCGGCGGACAAAATCCTTCCAATCACCGTACTCATCAAGGCACGGTGGTCTTCTGAGATGGACGCCTTCTCAAGCAGATCCTTCAGCTCCCCCGGCCGAACACTAGTCAGCGCCGAACTCTTCGGCTCTGCCGAGCTTGGGGATACCCTCTGTGACGACACTTCAAGCTCGTCCGCCCTACCCGACGGCACAGCAGATGGAGGCTTCTCGCTCTCCATCATCTCCAGACGAAGATCCCCCGAAGACGAGCTCATCTGAGAAGGTCGCAGGTCCAAACTACAAGGTAAAAATTTTGGTTATCCTCAGAAGCACAAATAGGGATGTTTCTTATTAACAAACTCCCCCTTTTTTTACTCATGGCTCACTGGAGGGCTGATTCTTTAGAGAAGACTGTGCGGCCGGGGCCTCCCCGGACGCAGGACCCTCTGGTGAATATTTCTTCCCCCGCTTAGGGGCTTTGGCCTCCGGGTTTTTGGAGGCGGTCCTCTTCTCCCCCTGGAGGGAGGGATTCTCGATCCCCCCTTCTTCAAGCGCCCCCTTGGGCGTGGCGGTAGCTCCTCTGTTTTCCCCTTCGCCTTCTTCTGAAGGCGCAACCTCCAACATTCTGACCAGCACGGGCTCCGGCGCGGTCTCTGGGAGGGGGGCCGGACACCGTATCAGCTTTGCTTGCGCTATCCACTCTTGTTGAAGGATAACGGGTTAAAGGGCGAACCATAGAAAGGCAAACAAATGGTACATCCGAACACTAAGCTACTTACTTGAGTATCCGGGCGATGGCAGCTTAGGCCGACATCCTCGGTCAATTCCGGACACACCTCCTGTGATCCGAAGAACAACTTGTACATCTCCACGGGTGTCGCACCCATGAATTGTTGGAGAATTCGTGGTCCCTCCGGATTGAACTCCCATAGCCAGAGAGGACGGCGTTTGCAGGGCAAGAGACGCCTAATTAGCATGACCTGCACCACTACGACCAGATCGATCTCCCTCGCTTGGAGGTCTCGAATCCGGCCCTGCAATAGGGGGACGTCTTTTGACGGCCCCCAATTGAGCCCTTGGTTGACCCACGACATCAACCGTTGTGGAGGTCCCGAGCGGAATGGAGGCGGCGTCTTCTGCCTGCTGCCCTTTGGAACGGTGATATAGAACCACTCCTGTTGCCACAAGCCGAGCTCCTCTAGGAAGGAGCCCTTGGGCCATGGGGCATCGACCCTCCTGCTTACGGCCGCCCCGCCGCACTCTGCTTGACGCCCCCCGATCATCTTCGGCTCCACATTGAAGGTCTTCAGCCACAGGCCGAAGTGGGGGGTGACGCGAAGGAAGGCTTCGCAGACGACGATGAATGCGGAGATATGGAGGATGGACTCCGGAGCCAAGTCGTGGAATTCCAACCCATAGTAAAACATGAGCCCTCTCACGAAAGGATCCGTCGGGAAGCCTAAACCCCGACGGAGGTGGGATTGAAGGAAATATGCCCTAGAGGCAATAATAAAGTTATTATTTATTTCCTTATTTCATGCTAAATGTTTATTATTCATGCTAGAATTGTATTAACCGGAAACATAATACATGTGTGAATACATAGACAAACATAGTGTCACTAGTATGCCTCTACTTGACTAGCTCGTTTATCAGAGATGGTTATGTTTCCTAGCCATGGACAAAAGAGTTGTCATTTGATTAACGGGATCACATCATTAGGAGAATGATGTGATTGACTTGACCCATTCCGTTAGCTTAGCACTTGATCGTTTAGTATGTTGCTATTGCTTTCTTCATGACTTATACATGTTCCTGTAAATATGAGATTATGCAACTCCCGTTTACTGGAGGAACACTTTGGGTACTACCAAACGTCACAACGTAACTGGGTGATTATAAAGGAGTACTACAGGTGTCTCCGAAGGTACATGTTGAGTTGGCGTATTTTGAGATTAGGTTTTGTCACTCCGATTGTCGGAGAGGTATCTCTGGGCCCTCTCGGTAATGCACATCATTATAAGCCTTGCAAGCAATGTAACCAATGAGTTGGTTACGGGATGATGCATTACAGAACGAGTAAAGAGACTTGCCGGTGACGAGATTGAACTAGGTATTGGATATCGACGATCGAATCTCGGGCAAATAACATACCGATGACAATGGGAACAACGTATGTTGTTATGCGGTTTGACCGATAAAGATCTTCGTAAAATATGTAGGAGCCAATATGGGCATCCAGGTCCCGCTATTGGTTATTGACCGAGAATAGTTCTAGGTCATGTCTACATAGTTCTTGAACTCGTAGGGTCCGCACGCTTAAGGTTTCGATGACAGTTATATTATGAGTTTATGAGTTTTGATGTACCGAAGGAGTTCGGAGTCCTGGATGAGATCGGGGACATGACGAGGAGTCTCGAAATGGTTGAGACGTAAAGATCGATATATTGGACGACTATATTCGGAGTTCGGAAAGGTTCCGAGTGATTCGGGTATTTTTCGGAGTACCGGAGAGTTACGGGAATTCGCCGGGGAGAAGTATTGGGCCTTATTGGGCCCTGCGGGAAAGAGAGAGGGGCTGCCTAGGGCAGGCTGCGCGCCCCCCAAGGCCTAGTCCGAATTGGACTAGGGGGAGGGGCCGCACCCCCTCCTTCCTTCCCTACTCTCTTCCCCTTCCTTGTCTCCTACTCCTACTACATGGAAGGACTACTAGTTGGACTAGGAAAGGGGGAATCCTACTCCCGGTGGGAGTAGGACTCCCCATGGTGCGCCCCTCCTAGGGCCGGCCTCCTCCTCCCTCCCTCCTTTATATACGGGGGCAGGGGGCACCCCATAGACACACAAGTTGATCTACGGATCGTTCCTTAGCCGTGTGCGGTGCCCCCTTCCACCATATTCCACGTCGGTCATATCGTCGCGGAGTTTAGACGAAGCCCTGCGCCGGTAGAACATCATCATCGTCACCACGCCGTCGTGCTGACGGAACTCATCTCCGGAGCTCGGCTGGATCGGAGGCCGGAGATCGTCATCGAGCTGAACGTGTGCTGAACTCGGAGGCTCCGTACGTTCGGTGCTTGGATCGGTCGGATCGTGAAGACGTACGACTACATCAACTGCGTTGTGATAACGCTTCCGCTTACGGTCTACGAGGGTACGTGGACGAACACTCTCCCCTCTCGTTGCTATATCATCACCATGATCTTGCGTGTGCGTAGGAAAATTTTGAAATTACTACGTTCCCCAACAGTGGCATCCGAGCCTAGGTTCTTATGGTTTGATGTTATATGCACGAGTAGAACACAAGTGAGTTGTGGACGATATAAGTCATACTGCCTACCAGCATGTCATACTATGGTTCAGCGGTATTGTTGGATGAAGCGGCCCGGACCGACATTACGCGTACGCTTACGCGAGACTGGTTCTATCGCCGTGCTTTGCACACAGGTGGCTGGAGGGTGTCAGTTTCTCCAAATTTAGTTGAACTAAGTATGGCTACGCCCGGTCCTTGCGAAGGTTAAAACGGAGTCTATTTGACAAACTATCGTTGTGGTTTTGATGTGTAGGTAAGAACGGTTCTTGCTCAGCCCGTAGCAGCCACGTAAAACTTGCAACAACAAAGTAGAGGACGTCTAACTTGTTTTTGCAGGGCATGTTGTGATGTGATATGGTCAAGACGTGATGAGATATAAGTTGTTGTATAAGATGATCATGTTTTGTTGAAGTTATCGGCAACTGGCAAAAGCCTTATGGTTGTCTCTCTATTGCATAAGATGCAAGTGCCAAATAATTGCTTTACTTTATCGCTATGCGATAGCAATAGTTGCAAGAGCAATTGTTGGCGAGACGACCATGTGATGACACATTGATATAGATCAAGATGATGGAGATCATGGTGTCATGCCGGTGACGATGGAGATCATGACAGTACTTTGGAGATGGAGATCAAAGGCGCAAGATGATCATGGCCATATCATGTCACATATTTTGATTGCATATGATGTTTATCTGTTATACATCTTATTCTTGCTTTGATTGACGGTAGCATTTTAAGATGATCTGTCACTAATTATCAAGAAGTGTTCTCCCTGAGTATGCACCGTTGCGAAAGTTCTTCGTGCTGAGACACCACGTGATGATCGGGTGTGATAGGCTCTACGTTCAAATACAACGGGTGCAAAACAGTTGCACACGCGGAATACTCAGGTTATACTTGATGAGCCTAGCATATACAGATATGGCCTCGGAACACGGAGACCGAAAGGTCGAGCGTGAATCATATAGTAGATATGATCAACATAGCGATGTTCACCATTGAAACTACTCCACTCACGTGATGATCGGACATGGTTTAGTTGATTTGGATCACGTGATCACTTAGATGACTAGAGAGATGTCTGTCTAAGTGGGAGTTCTTAAGTAATATGATTAATTGAACTTAAATTTATCATGAACTTAGTCCTGGTAGTATTTTGCAAATTATGTTGTAGATCAATAGCTCGCGTTGTTGCTTTCATATGTTTATTTTGATATGTTCCTAGAGAAAACTGTGTTGAAAGATGTTAGTAGCAATGATGCGGATTAGATCCGTGACATGAGGTTTATCCTCATTGCTGCACAGAAGAATTATGTCCCTGATGCGCCGCTAGGTGACAGACCTATTGAAGGAGCAGATGCAGACGTTATGAACGTTTAGCTAGCTCAATATGATGACTACTTGATAGTTTAGTGCACCATGCTTAACGGCTTAGAATCGGGACTTCAAAGACGTTTTTGAACGTCATGGACCATATAAGATGTTCCAGGAGTTGAAGTTAATATTTCAAGCAAACACCCGAGTTGAGAGATATGAAGTCTCCAACAAGTTCTATAGCTAAAAGATGGAGGAGAATCGCTCAACTAGTGAGCATGTGCTCAGATTGTCTGGGTACTTCAATCGCTTGAATCAAGTGGGAGTTAATCTTCCAGATAAGATAGTGATTGACAGAATTCTCTAGTCACCATCACTAAGTTACTAGAACTTTGTGATGAACTATAATATGCAAGGGATGACGAAAGTTATTCCTGAGCTCTTCGCGATGTTGAGATCGGCGAAGGTAGAAATCAAGAAAAGAGCATCAAGTGTTGATGGTTAACAAGATCACTAGTTTCAAGAAAAAGGCAAAGGGAAAAGAAGGGGAACTTCAAGAAGAACGACAAGCAAGTTGCTGCTCAAGTGAAGAAACCCAAGTCTGGTCCTAAGCCTGAGACTAAGTGCTTCTACTGCAAAGAGACTGGTCACTGGAAGAGGTACTACCCCAAGTGATTGGCGGATAAGAAGGATGGCAAAGTGAACATAAGTATATTTGATATACATGTTATTGATGTGTACGTTACTAGTGTTTATAGCAACCCCTCAGTATTTGATACTAGTTCAGTTGCTAAGATTAGTAACTCCAAACGGGAGTTGCAGAATAAACAGAGACTAGTTAAGGGTGAAGTGACGATGTATGTTGGAAATAGTTCCAAGATTGATATGATCATCATCGCACACTCCCTATACTTTCAGGATTAGTGTTAAACCTAAATAAGTGTTATTTGGTGTTTGCGTTGAGCATGAATATGATTTGATCATGTTTATTGCAATACGGTTATTCATGTAAGTTAGAGAATAATTGTTGTTCTGTTTTCATGAATAAAATCTTCTATGGTCATACACCCGATGAAAATGGTTTGTTGGATCTCGATCGTGTGATACACACATTCATAATATTGAAGCCAAAAGATGCAAAGTTAATAATGATAGTGCAACTTATTTGTGGCACTGCCGTTTGGGTCATATCGGTGTAAAGCGCATGAAGAAACTCCATAAAGAGGGATTTTCAGAATCACTTGGTTATGAATCATTTGATGCTTGCGAACCGTGCCTTTTGGGCAAGATGACTAAAACTCTGTTCTTCGGAACAATGGAACGAGCTACTGACTTATTGGAAATAATACATACTGATGTATGCAGACCAATGAGTATGAAGGCTCATGGCAAGTATCGTTATTCTCTGACCTTCACAAGATGATTTGAGCAGATATGGGTATATCTACTTGATGAAACATAAGTTTGAAATAGTTGAAAGGTTCAAAGAATTTCAGAGTGAAGTGGAAAAATCATCGTAACAAGAAAATAAAGTTTCTGCGATCTGATCGCGGAGACGAATATTTGAGTTACGAGTTCGGTCTTCAATTAAAACAATGTGGAATAGTTTCACAGCTCACGCCACCTGGAACACCACAACGTTATGGTGTGTCCAAACGTCGTAACCGCACTTTATTGGATATGGTGCGATCTATGATGTCTCTTACTAATTTACCAATATTGTTTTGGGGTTATGCATTAGAGACAGCTGCATTCACATTAAAAGGGCACCATCTAAATCCGTTGAGACGACAACATATGAACTGTGGTTTAGCAAGAAACCCAAGTTGTCGTTTCTTAAAGTTTGGGGCTGCGATGCTTATGTGAAAAAGTTTCATCCTGATAAGCTCGAACCCAAATCGGAGAAGTGCGTCTTCATAGAATACCCAAAGGAAATAGTTGGGTACACCTTCTATCACAGATCCGAAGGCAAGATATTCGTTGCTAAAAATGGATCCTTTCTAGAGAAGGAGTTTCTCTCGAAAGAAGTGAGTGGGAGGAAAGTAGAACTTGATGAGGTAACTGTACCTGTTCCCTTATTGGAAAGTAGTTCATCACAGAAATCAGTTCCTGTGACAAATACACCAATTAGTGAGGAAGCTAATGATATTGATCATGAAACTTCAGATCAAGTTACTACAGAACCTCGTAGGTCTTCCAGAGTAAGATCCGCACCAGAGTGGTGTAGTAATCATGTTCTGGAAGTCATGTTACTAGACCATGATGAACCTATGAACTATGAGGAAGCGATGATGAGCCCAGATTCCGCGAAATGGCTCGAGGCCATAAAATCTGAGATATGATCCATGTATGAGAACAAAGTATGGACTTTGATTGACTTGCTCGATGATCAGCAAGCCATGTTAAATGAATGGATCTTCAAGAGGAAGACGGACACTGATAGTAGTATTACTATCTACCAAGCTCGACTTGTTGCGAAAGGTTTTTAACAAGTTCAAGGTGTTGAATACGATGAGATCTTCTCACTCGTATCGATGCTTAAGTCTGTCTGAATCATGTTAGCAATTGCCACATTTTATGAAATCTGGAAAATGGATGTCAAAACTGCATTCCTTAATGGATTTATTAAAGAAGAGTTGTATATGATGCAACCAGAAGGTTTTGTCAATCCTAAAGGTGCTAGCAAAATGTGCAAGCTACAGCGATCCATCTATGGACTGGTGCAAGCATCTCGGAGTTGGAATATACGCTTTGATAAGTTGATCAAAGCATATAGTTTTATATGGACTTACGATGAAGCCTGTATTTACAATAAAGTGAGTGGGAGCACTACAGCCTTTCTGATTAGTATATGTGAGTGACATATTGTTGATCAGAAATGATGTAGAATTTTTCTGCAAAGCATAAAGGAGTGTTTTAAAGGAGTTCTTTAAAAAGAAAAGACCTCAGTAAAAGCTACTTACAAATTGAACATCAAGATCTATTGAGATAGATCAAGACGCTTGATAAGATTTTCAATGAGTACATACCTTGGCAAGATTTTGAAATAGTTCAAAATGGAACAGTCAAAGAAAGAGTTCTTGCCTGTGTTGCAAAGGTATGAAATTGAGTAAGACTCAAATCCCGACCACAGCAGAAAATAGAAAGAGAATGAAAAGTCATTCCCTATGCCTCAGTCATAGGTTCTATAAAGTATGCTATGCTATGTACCAGACCTATTGTATACCTTGCTCTGAATTTGGCAAAGGAGTACAATAGTGATCTAGGAGTAGATCACTGGACATTGGTCAAGAATATCCTTAGTAAGGACTAAGGAGATGTTTCTCGATTATGGAGGTGATAAAAGAGTTTGTTGTAAAAGTTACATCAGTACAAACTTTTACACTGATCCAGATGACTCTAAGTCTCAACCTGGATACATATTGAAAGTGGGAGCAATTAGCTAGAGTAGCTCCGTGCAGAGCATTGTGGACATAAAATATTTGCAAAATACATACGGCTCTGAATGTGACAGACCCGTTGACTAAGCTTCTCTCACGAGCAAAACATGATCACACCGTAGTGCTCTTTGGGTGTTAATCACAAAGCGATGTGAACTAGATTATTGACTCTAGTAAACCCTTTGGATGTTGGTCACATGATGATGTGAACTATGGGTGTTAATCATATACAGATATGAATATTGGTGTTAAATCACATGGCGATGTGAACTAGATTATTGACTCTAGTGCAAGTGGGAGACTGAAGGAAATATGCCCTAGAGGCAATAATAAAGTTATTATTTATTTCCTTATTTCATGCTAAATGTTTATTATTCATTCTAGAATTGTATTAACCGGAAACATAATACATGTGTGAATACATAGACAAACATAGTGTCACTAGTATGCCTCTACTTGACTAGCTCGTTTATCAGAGATGGTTATGTTTCCTAGCCATGGACAAAAGAGTTGTCATTTGATTAACGGGATCACATCATTAGGAGAATGATGTGATTGACTTGACCCATTCCGTTAGCTTAGCACTTGATCGTTTAGTATGTTGCTATTGCTTTCTTCATGACTTATACATGTTCCTGTAACTATGAGATTATGCAACTCCCGTTTACCGGAGGAACACTTTGGGTACTACCAAACGTCACAACGTAACTGGGTGATTATAAAGGAGTACTACAGGTGTCTCCGAAGGTACATGTTGAGTTGGCGTATTTCGAGATTAGGTTTTGTCACTCCGATTGTCGGAGAGGTATCTCTGGGCCCTCTCGATAATGCACATCATTATAAGCCTTGCAAGCAATGTAACCAATGAGTTGGTTACGGGATGATGCATTACAGAACGAGTAAAGAGACTTGCCGGTGACGAGATTGAACTAGGTATTGGATACCGACGATCGAATCTCGGGCAAGTAACATACCGATGACAAAGGGAACAACGTATGTTGTTATGCGGTTTGACCGATAAAGATCTTCGTAGAATATGTAGGAGCCAATATGGGCATCCAGGTCCCGCTATTGGTTATTGACCGAGAATAGTTCTAGGTCATGTCTACATAGTTCTTGAACCCGTAGGGTCTGCACGCTTAAGGTTTCGATGACAGTTATATTATAAGTTTATGAGTTTTGATGTACCGAAGGAGTTCGGAGTCCCGGATGAGATCGGGGACATGACGAGGAGTCTCGAAATGGTCGAGACGTAAAGATCAATATATTGGACGACTATATTCGGAGTTCGGAAAGGTTCCGAGTGATTCGGGTATTTTTCGGAGTACCGGAGAGTTACGGGAATTCGCCGGGGAGAAGTATTGGGCCTTATTGGGCCCTGCGGGAAAGAGAGAGGGGCTGCCTAGGGCAGGCCGCACGCCCCCCAAGGCCTAGTCCGAATTGGACTAGGGGGAGGGGCCGCACCCCCTCCTTCCTTCCCTTCTCTCTTCCCCTTCCTTGTCTCCTACTCCTACTACATGGAAGGACTACTAGTTGGACTAGGAAAGGGGGAATCCTACTCCCGGTGGGAGTAGGACTCCCCATGGTGCGCCCCTCCTAGGGCCGGCCTCCTCCTCCCTCCCTCCTTTATATACGGGGGCAGGGGGCTCCCCATAGACACACAAGTTGATCTACGGATCGTTCCTTAGCCGTGTGCGGTGCCCCCTTTCACTATATTCCACCTCGGTCATATCGTCGCGGAGTTTAGACGAAGCCCTGCGCCGGTAGAACATCATCATCGTCACCATGCCGTCGTGCTGACGGAACTCATCTCCGGAGCTCGGCTGGATCGGAGGCCGGAGATCGTCATCGAGCTGAACGTGTGCTGAACTCGGAGGCTCCGTACGTTCGGTGCTATCGGTCGGATCGTGAAGACGTACGACTACATCAACCGCGTTGTGATAACGCTTCCGCTTACGGTCTACGAGGGTACGTGGACGAACACTCTCCCCTCTCGTTGCTATATCATCACCATGATCTTGCGTGTGCGTAGGAAAATTTTGAAATTACTACGTTCCCCAACAGGGATACAAAGACGACATACTCGCCGGGCTCGGGTGTGGGGATGGCCTGCCCTTCGGCGGGCAACCTGTGTGAAATCTCGTAGGACAGGTACTTGGCTTCTCGCAGCTTTAGCACGTCCTCCTCCGTAACGGAGGAGGGCATCCACCGGCCCTGAAGGTCGGAGCCGGACATTGTTGAAGGTCCGAAGCGCTCGAATCTGGGGCTCTGGGTGTTGGAACTTGGAGCGGGGAGAAGATTCGGTAGAAGATTGAAGAAAAGGAACGAGCCTTGGTCCTATTATAAAGAGGGAGAATACCAAGAGCCGTCTCCGTGACCGCTCGGGACTCGCCTTCGATAGAGGAGGCGTGGCGACGGGCACGGTTGGGTTACCCACGTCCGTATTGATGGAAATCCCAGAATAAGGGGAACACGATCTCTACTTCGACAAGACGTGCCAAGGAAACCGCTTCGCTAAACGCGCTGAGACGGTATAATAAAAAACAATTCAAGTAAAGGCTCGGTAGTGGTGTGACGTCATGCCGCAAAATACGTCAGCATATTGAACTTGTGTATATATTATTCTCTCTACGGTGGAACGTGGAATTTACTTTGCAGAGCCAGACACTATCCTGGTGTTCACAATCTTCTCTGGATTATTCAAAGGAGGAACCCGCCTTGCAATGCCGAACATTATGCGCGCCAGACTTATCGTCATTGAAGCCTGGTTCAGGGGCTACTGAGGGAGTCCTGGACTAGGGGGTGTCCGGACAGCCGGACTATCATTGTCCGCCGGACTCCAAGACTACGAAGATACAAGATTGAAGACTCTGTCCCGTGTCCGGATGGGACTTTCCTTGGCGTGGAAGGCAAGCTTGGCGATACGGATATGTAGATCTCCTACCATTGTAACCGACTCTGTGTAACCCTAGCCCTCTCCGGTGTCTATATAAACCGGGGGGCTTAGTCCGTAGGACACAACATACATTACAACAATCATACCGTAGGCTAGCTTCTAGGGTTTAGCCTCCTTGATCTCGTGGTAGATCCACTCTTGTACTACCCATATCATCAATATTAATCAAGCAGGACGTAGGGTTTTACCTCCATCAAGAGGGCCCGAACCTGGGTAAAATATCGTGTCCCTTGTCTCCTGTTACCATCCGCCTAGACACACAGTTCGGGACCCCCTACCCGAGATCCGCCGGTTCTGACACCGACAACATGGCAAGCATAGCAAAACAACGGTGCTTGATTTTTCTGAAGTTAATGGAACCTACTTCCTGCCCTATGAGTTCCGTGCCGTAGAAATTGACAAGCTTCAAGGACAAGAACAAGTAGCCGAACAAAGTTCGACCAACAAAAATCTTCAAAGCAATGATGCACGGATTCAAGAAAAAGATGATGACAAGGTGTTGGGGAGCAATCCAAAGACGGAGCAAGATGTTCTTCAAATGGCACCACTATCATGCTTTCCCAACATATTTGAAGAGGTATGCATAACGAGTAATTTACCTATTTTCAGATTTGGTCGCAACTTCACTATTGATGCATCTATAAGAAATATTCTCATAAGTAATTTTGAAAGACCAATGAGGAAGGGTAATTTACTTGTTAGCAGTAAAATTGTTATGGAACATATCGGTCAACCCATTGCACCATTTATAAAGACCGATAATGACTTATTGTTACAGCCAAAGCTTTTCCCGTTGCTTTCTCTAAATTTCATATCTAGTTGGGTAGATTTGCTTATTTCTTACTTGGCTTACACTTGGTCTCAACTGAGACATGTATGTTCTAAATATCTTCGTTTCAGAAATTTAAAGCCAAGGTTAAATTCTATTGAGAAAACCGATGCTAATATAATATCATATCCAAAGACATCGGAGATAGAGTGGAAAACACAATGCATAGCCGAATGGGGAGATTCCAAATCTGAACCATTCGTTTGCTTATCTCCAAAGCCGTTCAAACAGCAAGATCGGCTAGGAAACAAGAAGTATACTTTCAATTCAAGCATGTGTGATAAAATATTTGATTTGTTGCTGAAAAATAATTACATTACAATTCTTGATCACCATGTTAAGCCATCAATCCAAGGACGAATGTATTGTAAGTTGCATGATTCGTCCAAGCATAATTTTGAGGACTGCAACATGTTTCGTCAAATAGTTAAATCGGCCATTGAAAAAGGACGATTGAAGTTTGTTGAAACACCAAGAGATGACCAGTCTATTCCGATTGGTCCCGATGGCAAAAAGTTTTTACATCGGCTGCTTCAAGCCAATCCATTTAAAAAGAATGTAAAAGCTGCAGGTGATGGGATCAAGCTTTCAAGTAAAGAAGTTGTTGAAGAGCATAACGAGCATAATCTTGAGGGCGGGAGTTCCATCGAAGCTACAATGGAGACGCCAAGGACTGGGGGGCAGCAAGCAAATCTAATGATCGATGAAAGCAAACCAAAAGAAAACAAAGGCCGGAATAAGCACAAGTGTAAGAGATCAAAAATCACCTTTGCTGAACTATTGGATAAATATCAAAAGAAGAGTGAAGAGAAGAATGCTTATCGGCCAAATCATGCAAAGAAACTAAGATCACCCCCAAGGCGCAAAAATGAGGATCGATATTGGCAAAGTGATAATTTTAATGCAACATATTCATATCCTTATTTTGGGCCGCCGATGCCAATGCCGTGGATACCTTCCTATGCTCATATAGATACATATTCATCATGGGACAGGTATGATACAAGGGTACATTCTCCATCTTATTCTAGACCATCTCACCAATACTATGCAGCTCCAAGGAGATCAACAATTGAACCATCACGCGTCAAAGACCGTTTCAATCATAAGGAATCGGTCCAGAGCTCAAGAAAGAAGAAAGAGGTGGTAAAGCAAGTTTACCGCGTGAAAAGAGATGGTCGTAAGAGTGCAATTTCAGATTTGATCTCAAGTGAAAAGAGCCAATTAAAGTGTTGACATTGGCTACTAAAGGCAATGAGACAAAACAATCAATTGATAAAAATCAAAGTGCCAAATCTGAAGAAAAGAAGTTGAGGGTGCACAAGGCCCAAAAAGAGTTGCCATTTGTTGAAACAAAATCACAGCCAAGATGCCCACTCGGTTTATCGTATTGGCGAAAGAAGGAATTACAAAAACTTAGTGCACAAGAGCTGAAAAAGAAGAACATGGCATGGGTTCCGAAGAGGAGCAGTCAAAATGAAAGTGATGTGCAACCTTCTATTGCAACAAGTGTTACAAAAGTGAAGAAAGAGAAGGATGGAAGCCAAAAACAGTTAAGCCGAAGGTTTGCATCACCCCATCAAAATCTTCGGTTAGCACATCATCCATATTCTTCAACCATACCATTGATGCCTTTACCATGGAATTCATCATCAGGTATGATAAATTACCCTTCATGGATTTATTTTAATCCATGGAAGCGACATAATTTTCTGCATCATGAGAGGGTATTACCAAATCTCTATACATTTTATTAGCTACATTTTTTCTTGCTAATCCAAAGGGCCGAAATATTTGATTGCTATTTCATTTGTTTATTTCGGCTATACATGCTTTGGTGAATGAATTCTACATGGACATTATGTTGATGGCCGGTATTTATCTATCGCCCTAAGAATATGTCAAAGCATGGCTGATGTAGTATCCTAACATCGTCCTTAGTTCAATTAGAGGCCAAAACGAGGTACATCTTCATTGATATTGCCCTTGTCTTTCTAGTACTATGGAGATTATTTTTGACGCTAAATTTGTGGCAATGGCCAAGGTGTTGGTGTTGCTTATTTATCTTCATATGGAGCTATTTTGTGAAGCCTCAGGCCGCTTATAATATTGTTGCACAATCATCAAAGCCAAATATGCATTGTCATTCGGATTGGAGCTTTGCCTTGATATAGGTGCTATACATATTGAGGCTTCCGGTGATTCGTTATTAGTAGTGCAACAAATATCCAAGGGTTATCAATGTTTTGATGGATCACTTATAGTTTATCTTTTGGTATGTCTAGATGCAAGATTTACCTTGGGTTGCTTTGAAATTGTTCATATATCTAGGCATGACAATTCGAAAGAGTTGGCACAGCAAGCGTCCTCTACTTTGTTAACCATGGTGTATTGCATTTCTATCAATAGCCGATGCTAGGTCTTGTCAACATAGGTAAGGCTGAATCGAAGCCCACCGCTTCGGCCACTAATGAAACTTTTATGTAGGCGAAGTAAGGATTGACAGAAGTTCATTCTTGATTATCTGCAAAAGCCTAGTGAAAGGGTGAACAATATGGTTCGGAGGATGGTTTTGATCTATGGAACCTTATCACCGGATTGTTATAGAAGCTGAGAAGTTTTCACCCAAGTTTGCATCAAGAGGTTCAAACAAGTAATGGCCGATATATACTTGTCGTCCTAAGAACATGCAAAATGGCCGATGGAGTGTTGACATCGTCCTTAGAACAAGCTATTCGAAAGTTATTTTTCGGCACACAAACTTTGCCGAAAAACAGGGGGGCATGTGTTGACACCAGATTTTGGCACGGTCAATATCTTATTTAAGATGGCCTCAAATGGGGAAGTGATCTTCATGAAAGAGTTCTGTATTGTCGATATGAACATCTTTGAAGTTTGGGTCATCGCAGTCCGATTTCATCTCGAAGGCCGAAACTATGCTCAAAGTAATAAGATCTTATATTCAGAGTACAGTTTGGCTGATTAAGCCCCCAAGACAACCTCAAATGGAAACATTATCTACACGGATTGTCTTCGTCTCGTCTAAGCGATCGATTTTGATATAAACGACGTTCCAATCCGAGTTCGTATGCAAAAGTTAGAGCCATCGGAATACAGCCCTGTCAGGAGGCAAAAACTGGCGCCCCCACCAGACACCCTGTCTGATGGGTAGCGCGAGGGATAGCCTGTTTTGCATGACCGATTTGACCCTCAAGATGACATCTGATAAAAAAAGTTCAACATAAAAGTTGTTCGTCTCGTTGAAACGGTCAAGATTGCTTTTGGGCTAGTTTCCATCCGAGATCGTTTAGCACCACAAAAAGGACCCGCAAGGTGCAGCCAGTTTAAACCGAACAGTTTTGGAAAGTTCGGACAAAATCAATCCGAATTTGACTAGGGTTTTGGACGTGAATCTAAGCCTTTTCCTTGCACGGGAAGTCCAGCCGCCTCTTATATACCTAAGGGGTGACGGCCGATTGAACAACACACAATCGATCAATCAATCTACCACTTTTTATCTTTTATCTTTTCTCCTTAACCCTAGTTCTTCTTCTTCCTCGTTCTTCGTTCGTTCTTCTTCATTGCAGGGCGAAGAACCTCGAGGCCCTAGGGGCGATCAGGTCGACCTAGGGCAGCCCATAGCCGCCGCGCGCCCAGACGGGGTCCCTCCCGGGCGTGTGGGGTTTCGGGTCCTCAAAAGCACCCGCTGGATTGCCTGCGTACCGCGCTTCCGGCGGGTCTCCTTCGACGCGAGCTGCGGTGCATCACCCCCGGCGTCGAGGGTACACGGTGACGTGTTCGTGTGCGAACACACTTTTTGACAAATGTCTTATATTAAGTTATAGAGGAGTAATAAATAAACATGTCCTAATTTAATTCATTCCATTTAGAAAAACAATTCCCAATTCATTGTGATAGTCTATCGTGAGTACACCTACTAGCTCTACGGACCAAATGAAAGCTTACCCAAAGCCGCTGCTCTCACACAAAAGGCCAAGTGCAAGAACGGGAAAGCAGCAATGGACCATGCTGTAGCTGCTTCCGATAAAACGGAAAGGCGATGCCGTAACAAAAACAGATCGCGGTGGCCGTCGCTCCAGTAGAGCATGGTAGAGATCTGTTGTAGCAGACACTAGCTAGCTCCTGTTCACGCAGATACCATAGCTGGCTGAGGCATAGCTCGTGTGCATGCCGGCGAGCACGGACGTAGATATACACTGGCCACTAGCATAGTTGTGTCACCTGTGTTGCTGAGAGAACGAATGGCCGCTAGCATAGCCTGTAACTGGAAGGAGAAAGTAACCCCGGGTAAGAGCATGTACAGCCGCGATAAGCAAATCTGGCCCCTTGAACGCTTATCTAGCCCCTTAAACGTCGACCGACGCGCCTAGTGACCGAGCAATCCTCAAGTTAGCACAACTACATTCGGATACCTCATACTAGATTCTTAAATCCGTACAAAAGCATGCAATGGAGAAAAACCTACGTACTATGTAGATCACCTAATTACTCTTCGTCGGAGATGTCAACTATCTCCGTGCCCGGCTCCGGATACATGGGCGGCAGCTGCAGCTCCGGCTCCCCCAGCATCTCCGGCTGCTCCGCACTGGGCTCCTCCTCTATCTCTGCATCGAGTTCGGCGAAGAGTGTGTCCGTTGCTGCCCGCTCCTGCCGGAGGAACTCCCGGTTGGCATCCATATAGGCCTCATCATGGATGGACTCCAGGATGGCCTGCTGCATGGTGAACCCCACGGATAGCGCGGCAGTGAACTCCGTCTCCGCCCCCTCCATGGTGAACACCGGAGCAAGCTCCTCCGCCTCGTCCTCCTTTGGATCCGCCACCTCCATTGGCTCCGGCAGCTGCTCCTCCTCCTGCTCCGGCTCCGGGAGTCCGGAGGCATCCCGACAGCGATCCGGGCGGCACGCCTAGCCTAGATCTCCTCCGCGATCTGCCTCCGGCGCTCCGGCGTCAGCATAGCATACATGGTGATCTTCTGTCGGACCATGGCGATGCCAGAGAGCATGGGAGAGCGCGCGCGGGGGGGGGGGGGGGGGGGGGAGGAGGGGGGGTAAGGGTGGAGGACGAGGCGGGCTGGCTTGAGCAGTGGCGCGTAGAGGGAGGAGGTGGATGGGCTAGGGTTGGGGGACGCCAACTGGCTTCAATAGCCGGATTTGGCCTCAGGCGGCGAGCCGGAGCGGCGCCACGCGACGTTCATACCGCGGCGACAGAGGAGGCCTCTGTTGGACCGCCGGGTTTCTGGGTGATTCCGCGTGATACCCATCGTCAGTCCTATGTGGCGGACGCGCCCGGGCGCCCCCATATCTGCCCCATATTTGGGCTGAATATGAGGAGTGCGGTAAGACCGGGCGTTTGAGGCCCATTTGAGGCGCCCGACTGGGTCGAAATTTCATGACCGGTCAGTGACCGGGTAGCCCACTCGGATGTTTGAGGAGAGTTTGGGGTGCCCGGCTGTAGAAGATCTAAGTAATCAGCTTGCTGATGCCGAGCGTGGCGGTTCAGTTAGGCCAGCGCCTGAGAAGAACGGAACTGAAGCGCTTCGTTTTTGCAAAAAAAGGAAAAGGTTAAGCAGCATGGACGGTGTTCTGACTTCTGAGCGGAGCAGGTACGCCATTTCTGTGACATGGAAGTAATTGTTCCTAAACGAGCTATAGAAGATCATGAAATTATATATGTATGTAGTGTATGAAAAGGAGTACCAAAACATGTGTGGAGAGAGCTTGATGTTGTGTCTACCCAAGATGGTAAGATCAACACATGTGAATACACACACTAAAAATCATCTCCACTACAGACATGCTCATGGATTTTATCAATGGCCAGAGCGTTTGCCACAACCAAAGGGAATGTTGCATCAACTTCAGTGTATTTTTCACTAAAAATATAACATGAGCTCTCATCGAATGGAAAAAGTCGGAATGATGCCGATGTGGTCACGCGAGTAGGAGGGGAGCTTTGATTGAGAGAAGGTGTGACATAGTGGGAGGAGGAACAAAATTGAGATAGAAAGGGGGCAACTTTGTATCAGGGGTCTAAAAAATCAGTTTCTACCGACTATCCCCTCGTCTTTGTCTTGCTCCTCTTCCTGCATCGACCATTCCTACCGTACCACTCCATCCTGCCCTATCCCTTCTCCCCCACCGACAATCACTCCTATCTCGGCACCTGTCAACCCTCTGCCTCGTCTGTGCCGGAGATTAATGCAGCCTGCCCGTCCGTTGTCCCTCCGGCTCGGTCTCGGCTTGGGCGCGGCATAATATTTCAAGACACCTTTAAGTTGCGAATTTGCCTTCATTTTCGGAATCTTCATGTAGTTGTATATCCTTGGGGCTAGTTGGCTCCAGAGTTTTGACAAGGAAACATGAACATGTGCCTCAACTCTCAACACATTGTAATCGTTGTTAGTTTTTTTGATAAAAGGGAATTTCTCCCCCGATTTCATATAAAGAAACTAGAAGTATTTTTACAGTCGAAACACAGCCACCATCTCTCCTCAGTAAATCGACTAAATAGCATTTTTCTAGAGAACGACATGGATCTAGTTGGACCACGGACTAGAACATCCAAGAAGTAGCATGGATCAAAGCATAACCCAACCACAGATAGCAACATTGTTTGTCATACAAGCGGAATGTAGGGGGGGGGGGGGGGGGGACTCGCCCCCAACACTGGTCTTATAACTATCACTGCTCCAGACGCGACACCCAAGATGCCCATCTTTGTCTTGCTTGGAAGATTTCAGTTGTGGCTCGCTCCAGAAGTCTTGTGCATTGTTGTTGACCATCCCTTTCGTCCTCCTTAATCTGTAATGAACTTTAATCATTAATCCCGTAAGCAACTGTACATCACAACAGACGGATTAGAAGGCCTTTTGCATTCAAAACAAGCCAAGTTCCTAGTTTTCAAAATCCACTTAGACAGCAGCCACATCTACTGAATATAACTCCCTCTCTTATGGGAGGGTAGACCTTTGAGCCACACATTAAAACATGAGTCTATGCCCAAGTTGGAGCAATCAATCCCTAAACGACTATCAATCGTTTCTTTTTCCCCACAAAAAATAGTTTGGCTCACACCTTCCCCCTATGTAGCAGAACATCTATGGTTAGGATACTTTTTTTAGCACTAACCACAGGAAAGTTCTGATTCTGGGAGGAATTTTTACTTTTCACAAAAACCTATATGGCACTTTGGTTTCAACCTGCATAGTTGATAAAATGATTTAACACTATAAGCCCCAGATTTATCTAAGATCCACAATAGGTGGTCTTCAAATCCTGATAATGTATTGGGTGCACAAGTGTCTAACAACTTGGACCAATGAACCTCTTTATCTCCCACTAAAGCTCTCCTAAAGGAAAGATTTGAACCCCTCCCCTCAGAAAATACCCTGTTCACTCGTATATTGTGATTTAGAGAGATGTTATCCATAGTTGGGAAGGATTGAGCTAGGCATTCACTTCCCAACCATCTATCCTCCCAAAACCTAGTTTTCTCTCCATTTCCCACGCAGAACTTACAACAAGACAGAAAGAGGTCTTTTATTTTTAGCAAAACTTGCCAAAAATGAGAATCCCCTTCCCTATGTTGTACCTGGCCAATAGTAGTTCCAGCTACATACTTGGCCCACAAAAAATCTTGCCATAAGCCTTTTTTTGTTAAAAATTGTCCATAACCACTTTGCTAACAAAGCTACATTCATCAATTCTAGGTCTAAAACCCCAACCCACCTAGATCTTTAGGTAGGCAAATAGTGGGCCAAGAGACGAAGTGATAATTCCCTTTTTCTTTATCTCCACTCAATAGAAATCTAGCCCTTAGCCTATCCACTTTCTTCTTGACTCCCTTAGGTAGACCATAGAAGGAAATCATGTACAAGATCAGACTAGACAAAGATGAATTCACAAGAGTGGTTCTCCCTGCTATGTTCAAGAACCTGCCTAACCAGCAACGCATTTTCTTCTCCATTTTGCCAACTGTGGGATTCCTGTCACTATTTTTTTAATCTATTCTCATCCACATGAATTCCTAAGTATTTCATGGCAACCTTCCTCTTTTGCAAGTAAAAATTTCCTCAAACAAACTTATATTATCATTATCTAGCCCAATCCCAATAACCTCACTTTTGTGAAAATTATCAATTCAAAAAGACAAAGCAGAAATTTTAGATTTCTGGCCTGCTCCAAGTCATCTTGTAAAAGCAGAATCATGTCATCTGCATACTATGTAGTATTGCAATATCTCCATCTTGTTTGCTTTTTGCTAACCCAACAATCAAACCATGTTCCACAACCCTTCCCACTAGAATAGCTAACACATCAACTGCCACATCAAAGAGCAAAGGAGAGAGAGGGCCCACTGCCTCAGCCCTTGGTGGGTCTTGAAGTATGGGCCCACTTCTCCATTTACCTTCACACTAACTTTCCCCCTTAAGATGATTTTCATGACCCAGTAAATCCACTTATCAGGTATTTTTTTTATTTTGATGGTTTGCAAGAGAAAAGGCCATTTTACTTTATCAAAGGATTTCTCGAAGTCAATCCTGAGAAGGACCCCTCTTTTTTCTGTTTGTGCGTGGTATTTAGAGTTTCATGCAAAAAAAACCTCTAAAATGTACCTCCCTTTCAAAAAAGCAGATTGAGGGTTTCTTATCACACCCCTAATCAGACAAACTAATCCGTTGACCAAGATTTTTGTAATGATTTCGAAAATGACACTCGGGAGATATATACTCCCTGAAGGAAATATGCCCTAGAGGCAATAATAAAGTTATTATTTATTTCCTCATATCATGATAAATGTTTATTATTCATGCTAGAATTGTATTAACCAGAAACATAATACATGTGTGAATACATAGACAAACATAGTGTCACTAGTATGCCTCTACTTGACTAGCTCGTTTATCAAAGATGGTTATGTTTCCTAGCCATGGACAAAAGAGTTGTCATTTGATTAACGGGATCACATCATTAGGAGAATGATGTGATTGATTTGACCCATTTCGTTAGCTTAGCACTTGATCGTTTAGTATGTTGCTATTGCTTTCTTCATGACTTATACATGTTCCTGTAACTATGAGATTATGCAACTCCCGTTTACCGGAGGAACACTTTGGGTACTACCAAACATCACAACATAACTGGGCGATTATAAAGGAGTACTACAGGTGTCTCCGAAGGTACATGTTGAGTTGGCGTATTTCGAGATTAGGTTTTGTCACTCCGATTGTCGGAGAGGTATCTCTGGGCCCTCTCGGTAATGCACATCACTATAAGCCTTGCAAGCAATGTGGACAATGAGTTGGTTACGGGATGATGCATTACGTAACGAGTAAAGAGACTTGCCGGTAACGAGATTGAACTAGGTATTGGATACCGACGATCGAATCTCGGGCAAGTAACATACCGATGACAAAGGGAACAACGTATGTTGTTATGCGGTTTGACCGATAAAGATCTTCGTAGAATATGTAGGAACCAATATGGGCATGCAGGTCCCGCTGTTGGTTATTGACCGAGAATGGTTCTAGGTCATGTCTACATAGTTCTCGAACCCGTAGGGTCCGCACGCTTAACGTTACGATGACAGTTTTATTATGAGTTTATAAGTTTTGATGTACCGAAGTTTGTTCGGAGTCCCGGATGTGATCACGGACATGACGAGGAGTCTCGAAATGGTCGAGACATAAAGATCGATATATTGGAAGCCTATATTTGGACATCGGAATCGTTCCGGGTGAAATCGGCATTTTACCGGAGTACCGGGAGGTTACCGGAACCCCCCGGGGGGTTATTGGGCCTACATGGGCCTCGAGGGAGAAGAGGGAAGGAGCCAGGAGGGGGCCGCGCGCCCCTCCCCTTCCTAGTCCGAATAGGACAAGGGAAGGGGGGCGGCGCCCCCCCTTTTCTTCCTCTCTTCCTCCTCTTTCCCCCCTTCTCCTACTCCTACTTGGAAAGAAGGGAGTCCTACTCCCGGTGGGAGTAGGACTCCCCCCTTGGCGTGCCCTCCTTGGCCGGCCACCTCCTCCCCCCTGGCTCCTTTATATACGGGGGCAGGGGCACCCCATAGACACACAAGTTGATCTACGGATCGTTCCTTAGCCGTGTGCGGTGCCCCCTTCCACCATATTCCACCTCAGTCATATCGTCGCGGAGTTTAGGCGAAGCCCTGCGCCGGTAGAGCATCATCATCGTCACCACACCGTCGTGCTGACAGAACTCATCTCCGGAGCTTTGCTGGATCGGAGGCCGGAGATCGTCATCGAGCTGAACGTGTGCTGAACTCGGAGGCCCCGTACGTTCGGTGCTTGGATCGGTCGTATCGTGAAGACGTACGACTACATCAACCGTGTTGTGCTAACGCTTCCGCTTACGGTCTACGAGGGTACGTGGACGAACACTCTCCCCTCTCGTTGCTACGCCATCACCATGATCTTGCGTGTGCATAGGAATTTTTTTGAAATTACTACGTTCCCCAACAGTGGCATCCGAGCCAGGTTTTATGCGTTGATGTTATATGCACGAGTAGAACACAAGTGAGTTGTGGGCGATACAAGTCATACTGCTTACCAGCATGTCATACTTTGGTTCGGCGGTATTGTGAGATGAAGCGGCCCGGACCGACATTACGCGTACGCTTACGCGAGACTAGTTTAACCGTTACGAGCACTCGTGCTTAAAGGTGGCTGGCGGGTGTCTGTCTCTCTCACTTTAGCTGAATCGAGTGTGGCTACGCCCGGTCCTTGCGAAGGTTAAAACAGCACCAACTTGACGAACTATCGTTGTGGTTTTGATGCGTAGGTAAGAAAGGTTCTTGCTAAGCCCGTAGCAGCCACGTAAAACTTGCAACAACAAAGTAGAGGACGTCTAACTTGTTTTTGCAGGGCATGTTGTGATGTGATATGGTCAAGACGTGATGCTTTATTTTATTGTATGAGATGATCATGTTTTGTAACCGAAGTTATCGGCAACTGGCAGGAGCCATATGGTTGTCGCTTTATTGTATGAAATGCAAACGCCCTGTAATTGCTTTACTTTATCACTAAGCGGTAGCGATAGTCGTAGAAACAATAGATGGCGTAACGACAACGATGCTACGATGGAGATCAAGGTGTCGCGCCGGTGACGATGGTGATCACGACGGTGCTTCGAAGATGGAGATCACAAGCACAAGATGATAATGGCCATATCATATCACTTATATTGATTGCATGTGATGTTTATCCTTTATGCATCTTATCTTGCTTTGATTGACGGTAGCATTTTAAGATGATCTCTCACTAATAATCAAGAAGTGTTCTCCCTGAGTATGCACCGTTGCGAAAGTTCTTCGTGCTGAGACACCACGTGATGATCGGGTGTGATAGGCTCTACGTTCAAATACAACGGGTGCAAAATAGTTGCACACGCGGAATACTCAGGTCATACTTGACGAGCCTAGCATATACAGATATGGCCTCGGGACACGGAGACCGAAAGGTCGAGCGTGAATCATATAGTAGATATGATCAACATAGTGATGTTCACCATTGAAACTCCTCCATCTCACGTGATGATCGGACATGGTTTAGTTGATTTGGATCACGTGATCACTTAGATGACTAGAGAGATGTCTGTCTAAGTGGGAGTTCTTAAGTAATATGATTAATCGAACTTAAATTTATCATGAACTTAGTCCTGGTAGTATTTTGCAAATTATGTTGTAGATCAATAGCTCGCGTTGTTGCTTTCATATGTTTATTTTGATATGTTCCTAGAGAAAACTGTGTTGAAAAATGTTATTAGCAATGATGCGGATTGGATCAGTGATCTGAGGTTTATCCTCATTGCTACGCAGAAGAATTATGTCCTTGATGCACCGCTAAGTGACAAACCTATTGCAGGAGCAGATGTAGACGTTATGAACGTCTGGCTAGCTCAATATGATGACTACTTGATAGTTTAGTGCACCATGCTTAACGGCTTAGAATCGGGACTTCAAAGACATTTTGAACGTCATGGACCATATGAGATGTTCCAGGATTTGAAGTTAATATTTCAAGCAAATACCCGAGTTGAGAGATATGAAGTCTCCAACAAGTTCTATAGCTAAAAGATGGAGGAGAATCGCTCAACTAGTGAGCATGTGCTCAGATTGTCTGGGTACTTCAATCGCTTGAATCAAGTGGGAGTTAATCTTCTAGATAAGATAGTGATTGACAGAGTTCTCTAGTCACCATCACCAAGTTAGTAGAACTTTGTGATGAACTATATTATGCAAGGGATGGCGAAAACGATTCCCGAGCTCTTCGTGATGTCGAAATCGACGAAGGTAGAAATCAAGAAAGAGCATCAAGTGTTGATGGTTGACAAGATCACTAGTTTCAAGAAAAGGGCAAAGGGAAAGAAAGGGGAACTTCAAGTGGAAAGACAAGCAAGTTGTCACTCCTGCGAAGAAGCCCAAAGCTGGACCATAGCCTGAAACTGAGTGCTTACACTGCAAAGGAAATGATCACTGGAAGCGGAAATGCCCTGAATATTTGGTGGATAAGAAGGATGGCAAAGTGAACAAGGGTATATTTGATATACAGGTGTTTGATGTGTGCCTTACTAGTGTTTATAGTAGCCACTGAGTATTTGATACTTGTTCGGTTGCCAAGATTAGTAACTCGAAACAGGAGTTACATAATAAACAGAGACTAGTTGAGGGGAAGTGACGATGAGTGTTGGAAATAGTTCCAAGATTGATATGATCATCATCGCACACTCCCTATACTTTCGAGATTAGTGTTAAACCTAAATAAATGTTATTTGGCGTTTGCGTTAAACATGAATATGATTTGATCATGTTTATTGCGATACGGTTATTCATTTAAAGTCAAAGAATAATTGTTGTTCTGTTTACATGAATAAAACCTTCAATGGTCATACACCCAATGAAAATAGTTTGTTGGATCTCGATCGTAGTGATACACATATTCATAATATTGATGCCAAAAGATGCAAAGTTAATAATGATAGTGTAACTTATTTGTGGCACTGCCGTTTGGGTCATATCGGTGTAAAGAGCATGAAGAAACTCCATAAAGATGGATTTTCGGAATCACTTGGTTATGAATCATTTGATGCTTGCAAACCGTGCCTTTTGGGCAAGATGACTAAAACTCCGTTCTCCGAAACAATGGAACAAGCTACTGACTTATTGGAAATAATACATACCGATGTATGCGATTCAATGAGTGTTGATGCTCGTGGCAAGTATCGTTATTCTCTAACCTTCACAAGATGATTTGAGCAGATATGGGTATATCTACTTGATGAAACATAACTCTGAAATAGTTGAAAGGTTCAAAGAATTTCAGAGTGAAGTGGAAAAATCATCGTAACAAGAAAATAAAGTTTCTGCGATCTGATGGCGGAGACGAATATTTGAGTTATAAGTTTGGTCTTCAATTAAAATAATGTGGAATAGTTTCACAGTTCACGCCACCTGGAACACCACAACGTTATGGTGTGTCCAAACGTCGTAACCGCACTTTATTGGATATGGTGCGATCTATGATGTCTCTTATTGATTTACCATTGTCGTTCTGGGGTTATGCATTAGAGACAGCTGCATTCACGTTAAAAGGGCACCATCTAAATCCGTTGAGATGACACCATATGAACTGTGGTTTAGCAAAGAAACCCAAGTTGTCGTTTCTTAAAGTTTGGGGCTACGATGCTTATGTGAAAAAATTTCATCCTGATAAGCTCAAACCCAAATCGGTGAAGTGCGTCTTCATAGAATACCCAAAGGTAACTATTGGGTACACCTTCTATCACAGATCCAAAGGCAAATCATTCGTTGCTAAGAATGGATCCTTTCTAGAGAAGGAGTTTCTCTCGAAAGAAGTGAGTGGGAGGAAAGTAGAACTTGATAAGGTAAATGTACCTTCTCCCGGATTGGAAAGTAGTTCATCACTGAAATCAGTTCCAGTGATTCCTACACCAATTAGTGAGGAAGCTAATGATGATGATCATGAAACTTCAGATCAAGTTACTACAGAACCTCGTAGGTCTTCCAAAGTACAGTCCGCGCCAGAGTGGTACGGTAATCCTGTTCTGGAATTCATGTTACTAGACCATGATGAACCTACGAACTATGAGGAAGCGATGATGAGCCCAGATTCCACAAAATGGCTAGAGGCCATGAAATCTGAGATGGGATCCATGTATGAAAACAAAGTATGGACTTTGGTTGACTTGCCCGATCATCGGCAAGCCATTGAGAATAAATGGATCTTTAAGAAGAAGACTGACGCTGATGGTAATGTAACTGTCTATAAAGCTCGACTTGTTGCGAAAGGTTTTCGACAAGTTCAAGGAGTTGACTATGATGAGACTTTCTCACCCGTGGCGATGCTTAAGTCTGTCCGAATCATGTTAGCTATTGCTGCATTTCATGATTATGAAATTTGGCAAATGGATATCAAAACTACATTCTTGAATGGATTTCTGGAAGAAGAGTTGTATATGATGCAGCCAGAAGGTTTTGTTGATCCTAAAGGTGCTAACAAAGTGTGCAAGCTCCAGCGATCCATTTATGGACTGGTGCAAGCATCTCGGAGTTGGAATTTTGATAGTGTGATCAAAGCATATGGTTTTATACAGACTTTTGGAGAAGCCTGTATTTACAAGAAAGTGAGTGGGAGCTCTGTAGCATTTCTGATATTATATGTAGATGACATATTGGAAATGATATAGAATTTCGGGATAGCATAAAGGGATACTTGAATAATAGTTTTTCAATGAAAGACCTCGGTGATGTTGTTTACACATTGAGCATCAAGATCTATATAGATAGATCAAGACGCTTGATAAGATTTTTTCAATAAGTACATACCTTGATAAATTTTTGAAATAGTTCAAAATAGAACGGTCAAAGGAGTTCTTGCCTGTGATGCAAAGGTGTGAAGTTGAGTAAGACTCAAGACCTGACCGACAGAAAATAGAAAGAGAATGAAAAGTCATTCCCTATGCCTCAGTTATAGGTTCTATAAAGTATGTTATGCTGTGAACCAGACATATTGTATACCTTGCTCTGAGTTTGGCAACGGAATACAATTTTGATCTAATAGTAGATCACTGGACAGCGGTCAAGAATATCCTTAGTAAGGACTAAGGAGATGTTTCTAGATTATGGAGGCGATAAAAGAGTTTGTTGTAAATGTTACATCAGTGCAAACTTTTACACTGATCCAGATGACTCTAATTCTCAATCTGGATACATATTGAAAGTGGGAGCAATTAGCTAGAGTAGCTCCGTGCAGAGCATTGTGGACATAGAATATTTGCAAAATACATACAGCTCTAAATGTGACAGACCCGTTGACTAAACTTCTCTCACGAGCAAAACATGATCACACCTTAGTACTCTTTGGGTGTTAATCACATAAGCGATGTGAACTAGATTATTGACTCTAGTAAACCCTTTGGGTGTTGGTCACATGACGATGTGAAATATGGGTGTTAATCATATACAGATATGAATATTGGTGTTATATCACATGGCGATGTGAACTAGATTATTGACTCTAGTGCAAGTGGGAAACTGAAGGAAATATGCCCTAGAGGCAATAATAAAGTTATTATTTATTTCCTCATATCATGATAAATGTTTATTATTCATGCTAGAATTGTATTAACCGGAAACATAATACATGTGTGAATACATAGACAAACATAGTGTCACTAGTATGCCTCTACTTGACTAGCTCGTTTATCAAAGATGGTTATGTTTCCTAGCCATGGACAAAAGAGTTGTCATTTGATTAATGGGATCACATCATTAGGAGAATGATGTGATTGACTTGACCCATTCCGTTAGCTTAGCACTTGATCGTTTAGTATGTTTCTATTGCTTTCTTCATGACTTATACATGTTCCTGTAACTATAAGATTATGCAACTCCCGTTTACCGGAGGAACACTTTGGGTACTACCAAACGTCACAACGTAACTGGGCGATTATAAAGGAGTACTATAGGTGTCTCCAAAGGTACATGTTGAGTTGGCGTATTTCGAGATTACGTTTTGTCACTCTGATTGTCGGAGAGGTATCTCTGGGCCCTCTCGGTAATGCACATCACTATAAGCCTTGCAAGCAATGTGACCAATGAGTTGGTTACGGGATGATGCATTACGTAACGAGTAAAGAGACTTGCCGGTAACGAGATTGAACTAGGTATTGGATACCTACGATCGAATCTCGGGCAAGTAACATACCGATGACAAAGGGAACAACGTATGTTGTTATGCGGTTTGACCGATAAAGATCTTCGTAGAATATGTAGGAACCAATATGGGCATCCAGATCCTGTCGTGGTTCTAAGTCTGACAGTAGAGTGGGGGGTAGGTATGGAGAGGCAAGGTCCTAGCTATGGAGAGGTTGTAAACACAAGAGATGTACGAGTTCAGGCCCTTCTCAGAGGAAGTAACAGCCCTACGTCTCGGAGCCTGGAGGCGGTCGAGTGGATTATGTATGTATGAATTACAGGGGTGCGAACCCTTTACACTAAGGTGGGGGTTGGCTTATATAGTGCCTGCCAGACCCCTCCGGCCCTCAGTAATGCGGGGTTTAAAGTACATTAAGTCTGGGGCGTTACTGGTAACGCCCCACATAAAGTGTCTTAAATACCATAAAGTCTACTTAACTACAGACCGTTGTGGTACGGAGTGCTTCTTGACCTTCTGGTGGTCGAGTGAGTCTTCATGGTCAAGTCCTTCAAGTCTGTCGAGTGACATCCTCCTTGGTCGACTAGAAGGTAGTCTCTTCTAAGGGTGTCCTTGGGTAGGGTACTTAGATCAGGTCTATGACCCTACCCTAGGTACATGACTCCATCATTAGCCCCCGAATGGATTGAGGCTTGAGTGAAGAAGGAGTTGATATTATCTCCGACTTGCTTTCGCGTTCTGAACATGTGTTGTCTTGGACCGATAATCTCTTTGTTGATAATCAGCAACTTTTCTTCAGTCGACTTGATCCATTCTGTTCTTGCGTCGAGTGACTTCTTGAACTTAACAATTCCCGAGCGACGGTTCGTGGGAGATCTCGCGCCTGACAGATCGATCTGCCGTTCGCGGATTTTGTGGGATACGAAATTTGGGGAAGCGCGCGAAGCGGGGCGGACCGCGACGCTCGGATGAGATAGGGCATATACGCCTCGATTCCTGTGCCGCCTTTTTCGCCACGTATCGTGTACACGCGACTGTTTCGGGATGTGATTGGATCTCTCGGGCCCACCTGTCATCCACTCGGAAGTGATCTTATAAAGGCGCCCGGCGAGGAACTTTGAACAGTGCCTCTCCATTATCTCTCTCGCTGTCCTCCCTGCCTCCGCCCACTGCGCCCGCTCCTGCCCCTACGCAAGCGCTCCTCGTGCCCTTCACCGGTAGCCATGGTGAAGGAGAAGACGGCGGCGCTGGAACGCGTGAAGAAGGCGTCGGCGACGGGGAAGGCGAAGGGGAGAACCACCAGTCGAGGCGGGTCGTCGTCCAGATCTCGTCTGCCGAACGGCTGGGTCCAAGGAGATTGGATCCGGTCGACCATCACGGAGAAGGATCTCCTCGACATGGCCAACGACGGTCTGATCCCCCACGGAGCAACAAGGCTCCCGGGGAACGAGTGGCAACCCCAGCCGGAAGAGGGTGAGTGTGTCCTTCTGGCTACCCACGTCGACCGCGGGTTTTCTTTGCCGCCGAGTATTTTCTTCCGTGGTTTCTTGAACTTCTTTGGAGCGCAACTCCACCACTTCACTCCGAACTCTATCGCCTACCTTGCCGCATTTGTGTCCATATGTGAGAACTTTCTGGGTTGCCGACCGCACTGGGGCCTGTTCAAGCACATATTCACGTGTCGCTCTCAGACCATGAAGAAGGCGAGCCCAGATGATGACAAAACCAAAGTCATCCAGATGTTTGGAGGTCTGGGGATCCAGATGAGGAACAAGAGCACCTTCCCAGCCATGACGTTCCCCGAGTCGGTCAGAGGCTGGCAGTCAACCTGGTTCTACTGCCAGAATGAGTCGACACCGGGGCAGTCGAGTGGACTCCCTCAGTTTACCATGGACCGAGCCAACAAACCCTCCTCTCTGAAGGTGATTCCGGAGGAGAAAGCTGACGTGAAGATGCTAATGGAGCGCGTAGTCCAGTTGGTTCGGGAGGGAGTGACGGGTATGGATCTCCTGGAGGTTTTTCTTAGGCGGCGTATCCAGCCTCTTCAGTTCCGGAGCCATTGCATGTGGTTGTACCGCGGGACCGAAGATGAGACTCGGATCAATCCAGAAGCAGTCGACGATGCCACGCTGGAAAGGTGGATGGCCGCGGTCACAGGGAACAAGGATAACCCTCGTGGAGCCAGGAGGATTCCTCCACTCGACCATCGCAGCATTCCAGACAAGGTATGCCCACTCTACCTCCAATTGTATTCTTGCCATACTTATTTCCGTTTTCTCCACAAATTGGTCGATTGATCTTTGTCTTGATGTCTAACAGGCCCTCATCGAACTGTACTCGATGCCCAATGGAGCACAGACTCCGACTGAAGAGGGAGAAGCGAGTGGGGGCGAGACCCAGGAGGAGTGGGACTCGGATGCTGCTGAAGATGATGATAATGATGATGACGATGAGGAGGAAGAAGAAGAAGAGGAGGAGGAGGTCGCACCACCGCGCTTGGAAAGGTGGTTGAAGCTTGCCCATGACCCTGCGACTGAACGTGGTAAGGGGGTTGCGACTGTCGCGCAGTCGACCAAGCGCCCACGGACCACTTCTCCGGTGCCGACTGAAAAGGCTCTGAAGCAGTCCAGGGTGGCACCGTCGAAGCCGACCAAGGTCCTGCCGAAGATGAAGGTGTCCATCCCCACCATATCAGGGTAAACATGCTGCTTGAGTCTTCTTGTTTTGTGCGAGTTTTATCGTTGATTGACACTTGAGTTAGCTGACTGATTTTTTGGAATTGCAGTGCTGCTACTTCCGACACCTCAGCCAGGGCTGATGATCATGAGATGGAGGATGCCGCAACCTCAAAACATGGTACCACTCACTCAATTCCGTTTTTAGTCGATTGACTCTTCGTCTCCAATTCTAATTCTTTTCTATAGCTCCATCCAACGTCGTTATCACCCTTCCTGACGACGACGATGACGAGGAACCGCTGAAGCACAGGAGAAGCAGGAAAGCGTCTGCGAGCAGGATGGCTCAGAATATGACGGCGCCCGAGACTCTGGTCGCGGAGGAGGAGAACACCACTTGGCACACCGTGTCCTTTGCGGTGCCGCTGACGAGTGCTCACCCCGCTTCGTCGAGTGCCGCACAGCCTTCCCTTTTCACGACGCACCACGTCCCAGAGGACCAAGCCAGTGCTGCAAAGGAAGCGATACGCCAGGCGGGGGTTATGATGAAGCAGGTGAAGGCCATCCGGGAGGCAAGCCAGGCAGCCTACGACGCCAGTTCTGCTCTTCAAAGCAATGTTCAGGTCAGTCGAATCGCCTGTTCTGTTAGGATATGCTATCAAAAAAACTTTTCTTTTCGGAATCCATAGCAATCACCCACTGGGTGTGTCGATTGAAACTCCGGTTTAGCGGGGGCACGCTGAGTGCACCCGCTGGGTGTAGTCCCCAAGGCTATGGTTGACTGCTGGCAGTCGACCATAGGCTTTAGAAGTTAAATTCTTCCGTCAGTTGACTAGGTCGAAAAGATTTCTCAAACCGGTGGGGGCACGCTGAGTGCACCCACTGGGTGTAGTCCCCGAGACTGTGGTCGACTGCTTGCAGTCGATTACAGTCTGAGGAATACGTCTCGTTTTTTTTGGGTCGACTCTATCTTTATAGAACTAGTGGGGGCACGCTGAGTGCACCCACTGGGTGTAGTCCCCGAGACTACGGTCGAATGTTTGTATTCGGCTGTAGTCTTAGAAACGCATGATTTTCTCTTATCCACTCGAAAGTGAATTATCTTTGATATTTTGCCGATTGGCTCTTCGCAGAAATCTTGCGACCTCGCGGCTCGTTATACCGAACTGGAGAACAAGCACATCCAGCTTGAGCTGGATCTGAAGCTGGTCCAGGAGAATCTGACGAAGGCGAAGGAGGAGACCAAAGGTATGTTCGGTGAGACCTCGACAACTGCTTTTGTCTTTCATCTGTTTCAAAATCTGACCTTGCTGTAACTTTACAAGCAAGGTGAAAGAGGCCCAGAAGAAGAAAGATCTTGAACTAGCTGAGAAGACTAAACTTGTTGACGAGAAGTTAGCTTCGGTTTCCAAGCTTGAAGAAGAAAATACTAATCTGAAAGCTGCTCTTGATATCGCCAACAAGGAGGTTAGTCGACTGAAAAACGACAAAGCTGCTCTGAATGACAAGACCAGTCAATTGGCTGGGAAGAAGAATGATCTGGAGGCCTTTCTGAGTGGACTCGCCAAGAAGTTCTTCCTCATGCTCGAAGGTAATCCTTTGCGTTAAACAATCATCTTTACAGTGATCTTTCCATTCGACCATTGCCTTGACTCAGTGACTGTATTTGCAGAATTTTGCCAAAACTTTGAAGAGGAAACTAGTCGGATGGAACCAAACCTGGACCCCGTCAACTCTCCAGTGAACGATGAAGTTGCCATGAATGTGTTCCGACTTGAGTCTCGCGTTGCTGCTGTCGTGGACTATCTTGCAAGGCTGAAGGTCGCCACTTCTCGCATTGACACAACGCTCTGGCCCGGGGAGACACTCCAGAACGACCTCGAGTCGCTCATGGCTCGATTGAACACGGTTCTTGGTCGAGTGCAGGAGTGGAAAAGGTCCTCTGCTAGGTGCGGTGCAGATGTTGCTCTGTGTTTGGCTCGAGTCCACTGCAAGGATGCGCAAGAAGACAAGCTGGCAGCTCTTCGGGTGGCCAACACCAAAAAACACGACTTCAGGTCCTTCATGGAAACCTTCATCACTGCTGCCACTCGGATCGCAGACGGAATTGACCTTGACGAGTTTGTTGCACCTTCCAGCCCTCCACAGGAGGGGTAAAAAACTTCTTTGAGCTCGACACCTTAAATTTGCCTCGGTATGCCGAGTGATTTTGTAACCGATAAACCTTAACAGGCTTAGTGCCTGAGCACTTTCGGTTCCCTTAGGTATTCATCTGAACTTGGATTCGACGTTTGAATACGCTTGTTTTTGGCTTGAAATGTCTTTTGCAGGTTTTTAAAGCAAGGTGCTTACTGCAGTCGACTTTCTCTTCAATTCGCTTAGGCAGGCACTGGGCTGCGGCTAAGTTCCCGAGTGGGAGGTGTGTTCACCACTCGGCAGGATTTTTGTACCCTAGGGGAGCACTGGGCTGCAGCTAAGCCCCCGAGTGAGACGTTTGCTCTTCACTCGGCAGGATTTTTATACCTTAGGCGAGCACTGGGCTGCAGCTAAGCCCCCGAGTGAGAGGTTTGCTCTTCACTCGGCGGGATTTTTTATACCTTAGGCGAGCACTAGGCTGCAGCTAAGCCCCCGAGTGAGAGGTTTGTTCTTCACTCGGCAGGATTTTTTATACCTTAGGCGAGCACTGGGCTGCAGCTAAGCCCCCGAGTGGGAGGTTTGCTCTTCACTCGGCAGGCTTTTTTATACCTTAGGCGAGCACAGGGCTGCAGCTAAGCCCCCGAGTGAGAGGTTTGCTCTTCACTCGGTAGGATTTCACGTTGTACTTGTGGTGTAGCTCAGGGGAGAGGGACGCAGTCGACCTGCACCTCGTCCTCCTTACGACCGCACATTGTACTTATGGCGTAGCTCAGAGGAGAGGATCGCAGTCGACCTGCACCTCGTCCTCCTTGCGAGCGTACGTTGTATTTGTGGCGTAGCTCAGAGGAGAGGGTCGCAGTCGACCTGCACCTCGTCCTCCTTGCGAGCGTACGTTGTATTTATACTTAGGCGAGTGTTTAGACTGCAGCTAAGCCCCCGAGTGGGAGTCTGGCTCACCACTCGGTAGGATTTTATTTAAACTTTGGCGAGTACTTGGACTGCAGCTAAGTCTCCGAGTGGGAGTCTAGCTCGCCACTCGGTAGGATTTTATTTAAACTTAGGCGAGTACTTGGACTGCAGCTAAGCCCCCGAGTGGGAGTCTGGCTCGCCACTCGGTAGGATTTTATTTAAACTTAGGCGAGTACTTGGGCTGCAGCTAAACCCCCGAGTGGGAGTCTGGCTCACCACTCGGTAGGATTTTATTTGAACTTAGGCGAAATGGATTCGCAGCTAAGCCTTCCGAGTGGGAGTCTGGCTCATCACTCGACAAGGATTTTTTTACAAACTTAGGCGAAACGGATTGCAGCTAAGTCACCCACTGAGGGGGAAATTTTTACTGGACAAATAAAAAGTGACAAAAATTATGGGGAAATTATGACACTATTATTTTGCAATCCATGAACTACAGAAGTATTTGGTTACAACTCGTCCGAGTGAAAAAACTTTAAGTGTAAAACGGGTGGAGCAGCTCCGCGTTCCAAGCCCGGGGCTCGTCGATATTGTGCTTGACGTTGTAGATACGGTATGCTCCGTTATGGAGAACCTTGGTGACGATGAAGGGCCCTTCCCAAGAAGGATCAAGCTTATGTTGTTTCTGCTGATCCACTCGGAGAACTAAATCTCCTTCCTGGAAGGCTCGACTCTTCACATTTCTGGCGTGGAAGCGACGCAAGTCTTGTTGGTAGATGGTCGACCGGATCAGAGCCATCTCCCTTTCTTCTTCTAAGAGGTCGACTGCGTCCTGCCGCGCTTGTTCAGCTTCTGCTTCGTTGTAGAGTTCAACCCGAGGAGCATTGTGGAGAAGATCACTCGACAAAACTGCTTCAGCTCCATAGACCAAGAAGAATGGAGTTCTCCCGGTCGACCGGTTAGGCGTGGTCCGCAGTCCCCAAAGCACCGAGGGAAGTTCGTCGACCCATGCTCCAGCCGCATGTTTGAGATCACGCATCAGTCGGGGTTTCAACCCTTTGAGGATCAGGCCATTGGCTCGCTCTGCTTGTCCATTTGACTGCGGATGGGCGACTGAAGCATAGTCGACTCGTGTGCCTTGAGAGTTGCAGAAATCCCTGAATTCCTCTAAGTCAAAGTTCGACCCATTATCTGTAATGATGCTGTGCGGGACTCCATATCTGAATATCAGTTCCCTGATGAAGCTAACAGCAGTACCGGCATCAAGGTTCTTGATGGGTTTAGCCTCAATCCACTTGGTGAACTTGTCGACTGCCACCAGTACATGCGTGAAACCGCTTCGACCTGTTCTCAAGGGGCCAACCATATCCAACCCCCATACCGCGAAGGGCCAGACGAGTGGAATGGTCTTCAGAGCTGATGCAGGCTTGTGTGACATATTTGAGTAGAACTGACATCCTTCGCACTTGTCCACTATTTCCTTTGCCATCTCATTCGCCTTTGGCCAGTAAAATCCGGCTCGGTATGCTTTGGCCACGATGGTCCGAGAGGACGCATGATGACCACAGGTCCCCGAGTGGATATCATCAAGGATGATTCAACCTTCTTCCGGCGTTATACACTTCTGACCAACTCCAGTCGCGCTTTCTCTATACAACTGTCCTTTGATTACGGTAAAGGCCTTGGATAGACAGACGATCTGTCGAGCCTCTTCCTCATCCTCTGGGAGCTCTTTTCTCAGGATATACGCGATATATGGCACTGTCCAGTCAGGAGTGACTACCAAGACCTCCATAACCAAGTTGACCACTGCTGGGACTTCTACTTCAGTCGGATCTGTGGCACTCTTGGGCTGCGGGGCTTCTTCGGTAAAAGGATCTTCTTTAACTGATGGAGTATGTATATGCTCCAAGAACACACCACTCGGAATGGCTTCTCTCTTGGAACCTATCTTTGCCAGATCGTCAGCTGCTTGATTTTTCAGTCGGGGTATATGATGGAGCTCTAACCCCTCAAACTTCTTTTCCAGCTTCCTCACTGCATTGCAGTATCCAGTCATGGCTGGGCTTCTCACGTCCCACTCCTTCATCACTTGGTTGACCACTAAATCTGAGTCGCCATAGACCATAAGGCGACGGAGGCCGAGTGAAATGGCCATGCGCAACCCATACAAAAGGGCCTCGTACTCTGCCTCGTTGTTGGAGGAATCAAAGTGAATCTGGAGCACATATCTGAGCTTATCTCCTCTGGGGGAAACCAAGACAACCCCAGCACCGGAACCATTCAACATCTTAGAGCCATCAAAGAACAAGGTCCAATGCTCCAAGTGAACTTCAGTCGGCTGCTACTGTTCAATCCACTCGGCGAGGAAATCTGCTATTGCCTGGGACTTAATGGCTTTCTTTGCCTCAAACTTGATATCAAGAGGAAGAAGTTCAATCACCCATTTCGCCACTCGACCAGTTGCATCTCTGTTGTGCAAAATCTCTGAAAGTGGAGCGTCGCTGACGACTGTGATGGAATGATCAGAGAAATAATGAGCAACCTTCTTCGTGGTCATGTATATCCCATACACAAGCTTCTGATAATGAGGGTATCTCTGCTTGGATGGAGTCAAAACTTCAGACAGATAATACACTGGGCGCTGAACTTTGAAGGCTTTCCCTTCTTCTTCTCGCTCGACCGTAAGTACTGTACTGACGACTTGTCCTGTGGCTGCAATATAAAACAACAGAGGCTCTTTGCTGATTGGAGCAGCAAGCACCGGCTGGGTGGAGAGCAGAGCTTTTAGCTCGGCAAACGCTGCATCAGCTTCTGGAGTCCACTCGAACTTGTCTGCCTTCTTCATCAGTCGGTAAAGAGGCAATGCCTTTTCACCGAGTCGTGAGATGAATCGACTTAATGCGGCCAAGCATCCAGTAAGCTTCTGGACATCGTGCACTCACACGGGGCGTTTCATTCGGAGTATAGTGCCGATCTTTTCTGGATTAGCGTCGATCCCTCGTTCGGAAATGAGAAAACCGAGTAACTTGCTACCAGGAACTCCGAGTGTGCACTTTGATGGATTTAGCTTGATATCATACCTTCTGAGGTTGGCAAATGTTTCGGCAAGGTCATTGAGCAGGTCGGAACCTTTCCGCGATTTGACCACGATATCATCCATATACGCTTCCACATTCTGATTGAGTTGAGTGAGAAGACACTTCTGAATCATTCGCATAAATGTGGCTCCGGCATTCTTGAGGCCGAATGGCATGGTGATATAGCAGAAGCACCCGAATGGAGTGATGAAAGCTGTTTTTTTCTCATCGGGTCCGTACAGACGGATCTGATGGTACCCGGAATAGGCGTCTAGAAAAGACAATCTCTCGCATCCCGCGGTTGAGTCAACAATTTGATCAATGCGAGGGAGAGGAAAATGATCTTTCGGGCAGGCCCGATTGATGTGTTTGAAATCAATGCACATTCGGAGTGAATTGTCCTTCTTAGGAACCATGACAACATTAGCAAGCCACTCGGAGTGGTATATCTCTCGGATAAATCCTGCTGCCAACAGTCGAGCCACTTCTTCCCCAATAGCCTTTCTCTTCTGGACGGCGGACCGCCGAAGATGCTCTTTAACTGGTTTAGCTGATGAGTCGACTCTAAGACGATGCTCAGCCAGTCCCCTGGGAACACCTGGCATGTCAGCTGGCTTCCATGCAAAAATGTCCCAGTTCTCACGGAGGAACTGGATGAGCGCTTCTTCCTATTTCGGGTCGAGTGTTGTGGAGATGTGGGTCGGGGCTGCATTGGGGTCGGTCGGGTGAATGTGGACAGGCTTCGTCTCACCGGACGACTGAAATGCAGATTCTGTGGCGGGCTTCTTGGCTCGCAGCAAATCACTTGGATCTGTGTTTTGCTTATACTCTTCAAACTCGACCGCTGTCACCTGGGAATCGGCAATCTTTGAGCCTTTCTGGAAACACTCTTCTGCCTTTTTCCGATCGCCAGTGACAGTGATCACTCCTTTGGGGTCGGGCATCTTCATCTTAAGGTAGACATAACATGGTTGAGCCATGAACCGTGCGTAAGCTGGTCTCCCCAAAATAGCGTGGTACGCGCTCTGAAAATCCACGACCTCAAACGTCAGCTTTTCCTTGCGAAAATGTTTTGAATCACCAAACACCACGTCCAGAGCTATTTGGCCGAGTGATTCGGCTTTCTTTCTTGGTATAACTCCATGAAAGCTCATGTTACTGGTGCTCAGTCGGGACATCGGAATGCCCATTCCCTTCAATGTGTCTGCATACAACAAGTTCAGTCCGCTACCACCGTCCATCAGCACTTTCGTCAGCCGAGTGCCTTCGACAACTGGGTCGACCACCAAAGCTTGCCTCCCAGGGGTGGCAATATGAGTCGGGTGATCAGACTGGTTGAATGTGATGGGCGTTTGGGACCATCTCAGATAACTTAGTTTCACTGGGGCAACCATGTTCACCTCACGGTTAATGACCTTCAATCTGCTCTTGCTTTCCACATCCGCGAAAATCATCAGAGTGGAGTTGACATGTGGATATCCTCCCTCACTGTCCTCTTTGTCTTAGGCCTTGTCCGACTCCTCCTTGTCCTTGGACTGTTTCCCTTGGAACTTCTGGATCAGGAGTCGACACTGGCGAGTGGTATGCTTCGGGTAAATGATATTACCCTCTTCATCTTTCTTCGTGTGGATGTGACATGGCATATCCATCACGTCATTTCCTTCTTTATCCTTCACCTTCTTAGGGTTCCAGGATCCTTTGGGTTTCCCTTTGAACTTTCCCTGAGTCACGGCCAGAGCCTCTCCAGGAGCTGCTGGTTCAGCCTTCCGTTTTTGCTTCCGACTGGTGTTTCCCTTCTCCGACTGACTCGGCTTGTACTTGCCGCTCCGGAGTCGGTCTTCCTCTTCGCCGTTGGCATACTTGGTAGCAATCTCCATCATCCGACTCAGGGTCATGTCTCCGGTTTGACCAAATTTCAAACTCAATTCTCTGTTCTTGACACCATCCTTGAAGGCGCAGACTGCCTGATGGTCAGACACGTTCTCCACGGTATGATGCAAAGTGATCCATCTCTGAATATACTCTCTGAGAGTCTCATTCGTCTTCTGCACACAGACTTGCAGCTCTGTCAATCCAGCTGGTCGCTTGCAAGTTCCTTCAAATGTTCTGACGAACACTCGGGACAGATCTTCCCAAGTGTAAATGCTGCTAGGAGGTAACTGATTCAACCACGCTCTGGCAGAACCTTCCAACATGAGGGGCAAATGCTTCATGGCCACCTCGTCATTCCCACCACCAATCTGGACCGCCACTCGGTAGTCCTCAAGCCAAGTTTCAGGCTTAGACTCACCAGTGAACTTGCTCACTCCAGTTGCCAACCTGAAATTAGGGGGAATTACCGCGGCTCTGATAGCCCTGCTGAAACATTCTAGACCAGAGATATGCACTCGACTGCTTGTGGGCGCATCTCTGTCGGGGCCGCCCCGATGGGCTCTATTTCGGTCGACCAAGGCTTGCACGATGATGGATCGCGCGTCGAAGCCTGGTTCCCGGGGGTCGACTGGAGCTCTTCGCCCCACACTGAGTTGACGCCTGTCGTCCTGCTGCCGAGGAGCGTAAGACCCACCCCTCGGGGGAGGAGTGGGCACTCGACGCCTATCATCACGATCATGTCGGTCACCGTATTGGTCTCGCCGATTCTCGCGTCCTTCACGCCGCAGAGGCGATCTGGGACTGTGAGCCAACTGAACTGTATTTGCAGCGACGGATCGACTGTGAATTCTGTTGTGCGACTGCGACACGGCTGAATTCTGATCTCCTGCTGCCCGGAGCAAATCTCTGATCTGCATCAAGCCTCTGCCAGCTTCCGACTGAGAGGGCTGGATGGACTCTGCTATACGGGTTGCAGCTGCTAAATTCTGAATCGGGGTTCGATATACCTGAGTCGGTGGGAAGACCTGACGTCGATTGGCGTCGGGTGCTCGTTGCCGCGCGCGCTCGTCGAGTGCTCGCTGAAGATTCTCTAGACGAGCGCGTTCAGCCAAGTTGGCCAAACGTGCCTCCTCCAAGGCGCGAGCCTCAGGGGTTTCTCCTGCGATGGGAGTATGCAGGGCATCCATGTTCCTGCGGCGAAGCTCTTCTCTTTGCAGAGAATTGAGTGGCTCGGGTTGGTACTCTTCGTGGTCTTGTGCGGGGTCGCCTCCACCGTCTACTCCACCCTCGTGGGCGAAGCCAGGAGAGCTGCGAGGTCCATTGACCATCAAGATTTCCGCCGCCGGATCACTGCTATCACATTCGGATGCAGTCTCTACGGAGCCAGTCGACATATCGAACAGGCCGTAGAGGGATTCATCGGGCTCGATTGCCGCAACTTGGGTGGTGGCCGTCTGGCGAGCCACCGCGTGCCTCACCCACCGCTGGAGCCTCGACCGACCAGAGCGCTTGCGCTGGTGGAAGACCAGGCGGGTGACCGATAGGGTAGTTGACCGATACGGGGTCGACGGTTGTCGCAGTAGAACGCCACAGACACATGCGCGAAAATGCGTTGCACCGCGGATGGGGAGCGCATCAACGTCCAGTGGAGCCTCTTGGAGCCAAGCGGAGTCGTCGGCGATGAAGGTGAGGGCGCCGAGACGGATCTCGCGACCCTCGACCAAAACTCCACCAACAGTCATGATGAAAGTACTCGGAAGAATCACAACTTCTCCAAAAAATCGCTAAGACACCTGCCCCACGGTGGGCGCCAACTGTCGTGGTTCTAAGTCTGACAGTAGAGTGGGGGTAGGTATGGAGAGGCAAGGTCCTAGCTATGGAGAGGTTGTAAACACAAGAGATGTACGAGTTCAGGCCCTTCTCAGAGGAAGTAACAGCCCTACATCTCGGAGCCTGGAGGCGGTCGAGTGGATTATGTATGTATGAATTACAGGGGCGCGAACCCTTTACACTGAGGTGGGGGTGGCTTATATAGTGCCTGCTAGACCCCTCCGGCCCTCAGTAATGCGGGGTTTAAAGTACATTAAGTCTGGGGCGTTACTGGTAACGCCCCACATAAAGTGTCTTAAATACCATAAAGTCTACTTAACTACAGACCATTGCGGTACGGAGTGCTTCTTGACCTTCTGGTGGTCGAGTGAGTCTTCATGGTCGAGTCCTTCAAGTCTGTCGAGTGACATTCTCCTTGGTCGACTGGAAGGTAGTCTCTTCTAAGGGTGTCCTTGGGTAGGGTACTTAGATCAGATCTATGACCCTACCCTAGGTACATGACTCCATCAGGTCCCGCTGTTGGTTATTGACCGAGAATGGTTCTAGGTCATGTCTACATAGTTCTCGAACCCGTAGGGTCCGCACGCTTAACGTTACGATGACAGTTTTATTATGAGTTTATAAGTTTTGATGTACCGAAGTTTGTTCGGAGTCCCGGATGTGATCACGGACATGACGAGGAGTCTCGAAATGGTCGAGACATAAAGATCGATATATTGGAAGCCTATATTTGGACATCGGAATCGTTCCGGGTGAAATCGGCATTTTACCGGAGTACCGGGAGGTTACCGGAACCCCTCGGGGGGTTATTGGGCCTACATGGGCCTCGAGGGAGAAGAGGGAAGGAGCCAGGAGGGGGCCGCGCGCCCCTCCCCTTCCTAGTCCGAATAGGACAAGGGAAGGGGGAGGCGCCCCCTTTCCTTCCTCTCTTTCTCCTCTTTCGCCCCTTCTCTTACTCCTACTTGGAAAGAAGGGAGTCCTACTCCCGGTGGGAGTAGGACTCCCTTCTTGGCGCGCCCTCCTTGGCCGACCGCCTCCTCCCCCCTGGCTCCTTTATATACGGGGGCAGGGGGCACCCCATAGACACACAAGTTGATCTACGGATCGTTCCTTAGCCGTGTGCGGTGCCCCCTTCCACCATATTCCACCTCGGTCATATCATCGCGGAGTTTAGGCGAAGCCCTGCGCCGGTAGAGCACCATCATCGTCACCACGCCGTCGTGCTGACAGAACTCATCTCCGGAGCTTTGCTGGATCGGAGGCCGGAGATCGTCATCGAGCTGAACGTGTGCTGAACTCGGAGGCCCCGTACGTTCGGTGCTTGGATCGGTCGGATCGTGAAGACGTACGACTACATCAACCGCGTTGTGCTAATGCTTCCGCTTACGGTCTACGAGGGTACGTGGACGAACACTCTCCCCTCTCGTTGCTATGCCATCACCATGATCTTGCGTGTGCGTAGGATTTTTTTTGAAATTACTACCTTCCCCAACACTCCCTCCGTTTCTTTTTAGTCTGCATATAAGAATTGGTCGAAGTCAAACTTTGTCAACTTTGACTAAGTTTATAGAAAAAATATCAAGATTCACAATATGAAATCAATATTGTTAGATGCATCATGAAATTATTTTTCATACCATATAGCTTTAGTATTGTAGATGTCGATATTTTTTCCAACAAAGTTGGTCAAACTTTACAGAGTTTGACTTTGACTAAATCTTATATGCAGACTAAAAAGAAACGGAAGGAGTATGTCTTTACTTCTGAATCCTGTCAGCATGACTACTTTTGGAATAAGAGTTATCACCCCATAATTCAGTCTATCAATGTCTAAGAGATTATAATAGAAATTATTCACCAAAGCAAACAAGTCATTTTTGACAGTGTCCCAGAAATGTTGGTATAATTCTACATTAAAATCATCTGGGCGAGCTGTCTTATTTGGCTTCATTCCAAAAACTGCATCCTTCAACTCATCCATTGAAAAAGGTCTTATGATGAAGCTCTGCTCCTGCATAGTCCAGAGTATCAACCCCTACACCCTCCATTTTTGAGGATGTGATTTCAGGCTCCCCAAATAAATTCTTGTAAAATTTAGTAATATATACCTTCAACCCCTCTTGTCCTTCAATCACTCCCTCATCCTGGACAAGTTTCACAATCCTATTTTTCTTGTCTCCCATTTGCTTTAGCATGGTAGTATCTTGTATTAGAAGCTCCATCATGCAGTTGCAGCTTATGGGATCTCTTCTTCCTTTAACCTCTTCCCACTTCAATAATTTTGTCAATTCTTTTTGGCATTGACTCTTAAACATCTTCTCTTCAGAGCTCAGTGAGATATCTTCTTTCATTTTTTCTAATATGTCCATCTCACCAATCAAATCTCTTTTATGTCTTCTATTTTTAGCCTCCACATTCCAATTCCAGCCTTTCAAAATTTTCCTAAGTTCAACTATTTTATTGTGTGTTCTATCCATCTCAGTAATCCCAAGATATTTCCTACACTTAACTTTTTTGACAATCTCATCTAGCTCTGCTCTTTGGAACAAACAATTTTCAGATATGAGAATGTAAGTATTTTTGGGGCTCTCTCCCGATGAGATCAGCTAAGGTGTATGATCTGAAAGTTCCCTGGATAATGTTGTCACATGAATTGGAATTTTTTTCATACCAAGAGGGAGAGAACAAAATTCTGTCCAGCAGAGCAAAGGTTGGATCCTCGTAGTTATTTGATCAAGTGTACTTCCTACCAATTAGTGGAAGCTCCATTAACTTTCCATATAAAATGATAGAGTTAAACAACACACTCCACTTATTATATCCTTCAGGCTTATTTATATCACTTGCTTTCCTAGTCAGATTAAAATCTTCAGGTACCATCATGGGTTCTTTTTTGTTACCTAGGAAATGCACCAATTCCACCAGAAACTTTGGTTTCCCTGATGGTTGGGCATCCAAATACACAACCACCAAACACCAGATGAAGCCATCAGAAATTTTCTTAACCTTAATTTTTACATAATACTCTCCAACCTCATCTCCCATACCCACCAGTGTATTCTTAGTGATTCCAACAAGGATCCCACCAGATCTGCCTCTTGGGGGAGGGGGTAAGTCAGACCATCAAAATTAAATTGGTCACTTAGGGCATCTAGTTTTGATTCTGTAAATTGCCCTTGCATTGTTTCCTCGATCCCAACAAAATCTAAATTATGAGCACCCACCAAATCTTTAATGTAATTTCTTTTCTCTCTATCTCTCAACCCTCTACTATTCCAAACTATCCCATTTAACATTTTTTTTTGTAAAAAAGATGATTATCCACCACTAGGTAAGTTATCCCATTTCATCCTCTTTTTCCTTCGCAAGGCTGTTTTAACAAAAGTCTTGACTACTACAGCCTCAATGGTAGGTCTGTTTGCAACTCCCAAAGACTCCCTAAAACTAGTCATATTAAATCAACGTATCTCTTGCAGGCCCCATTCATCAGCATCCCCCTTAGTCATATTCATTAATTCAAGAAGGACAGAGTCTAAATCCACATGATTTAAGATTTCTGGTTCATCCTTCTTGTTCTCACTCTTCCTTTTGTTTGCAAAGAACATTTCCAATCTAGCTTCCTCACAACTCTTAATGAGAGAAATGTTATGATCTATCAAATCAAGAATAACACTGAAATTAACCCCAATTAGATTAGACATTTCAAACAAAATAGCATTATTTGTATCCAGAACTGAAACAAGGGACTTGGAGCACACACCTTCAAGCCCTGGCATTTTTTTGCTCTGGCTAGAGCGACAACTCTATCCAACATTGGTACATCATCATTGTGCTTAGAAGCAATTCTGCACTATACCTCTGCCCCAGTTTCTACCTCTTTGCCTTTCTCACCCTCCCCAGCTGTTTTGGACCCCTAAGTACCTTCAACATTAATGCCTAGCTTTGTCCCCACACTGATGGATTGGGATCCCTTTTCCTCTCCATCTTCATCACCATCAGATAACTGTAGCCTCTCTCCCTCTGCAGCTGCTGATGTCCCCCCCATTCACTAACCCAGTTTCTGAATCAAGGTTTTTATCACTAGGAACAGCCCCCTTTCCATATTGAGCAAGATCAGCCTATCCATCTGCCATTATTTCTGCCTCTCTTTGTTCCAAGGCCATCCTGGTTATGGTGCTTGCATTGATATAATTACCCAGCACACTCCCATCACTAGTCTTCGCTTTTTTGGATCTCTAACCAGCTCCCCTTCCTCCTAAAAATCGATCTAATCCACAAAATATTGAGATAATCCATTCTCCTCCTTCGTCCAACCTTCCTCCACTTCACTTTCCCATTCAAAGGAAATCATGTACACCATCAGCTTAGGAGTGGTGAGTTTAACATGTTGTAATTTTTGCATAATCCATCACAACGGATTTTATCCTGACCAAACCTGTGTCTTTCTGGGTAGACATGTCAACATAAAGCCAACCACATATAGTCCATGGAAATCCTTGAGAGTTTTTGGAACTCATTTTGCTTTCACCCAGACTACTGATATTTTTAACTACTGTAAGAGAAACATCATTCGAGGATTTCACATTCACCATTATGGTCCCACCCTTGAGAGGAACCCAATCATAAATTGTAGCCTCATTGATCCTCGCAATAGTGAGAAAGTTAACCAAGTAAGCAGCCTCAATCACTTTTCCGGCTTTCCAATCCCACCTCCAAGGGTATGTCTTTGCTAAGCATCTGACTAGTTAATACGCATCTACATCATCACCAAAACCTTCTCTAGGATAACCAAAGCTATATCATCACTCCTTTCACCTGAACCAGGATCATTCACAAGTTTAGTGAAATAACATCTAAGTCCTCCTCTAAATCCAACTAAGGAAGCCATATACTTCTTCTGATGCAGCCAAGCTTGGAATTTTGCAATGTGAGAATCTCTACAATAGATCGCACAAGTGACTTTTTCCTCATATCCCTTAGAACTATGACCTTTGACTCCACACTTGTGGCAAGTAATCTTTTCCAGGGAAGCATTTTTACCTATGAGACTTTTTAATGTGGCTCCAACTCCAGCAATCCCACCACCAGCTGAACTTGATTTGGTCTGTTCTAAATTCTTGGCAGCACTTTGACCCCCTACCTGTTGGCACCTTTTCGACCTTAAGATGCGACCTCCCGACCCTGCGTCGTGGGTTGAGAGGTGTTCGGACCCCCCCTGTATTGGTGGCTTGCACCAATACTCTACATTCTTCCCTCTAAAGTTCCCCTCATAACTCCTGCCTTGATAATTCTAATCTCTTGGCGGATAGCAATCTCTCTGATAGCTGTAATTGTGGAAATTTCTAGGGGGGGGACAGATCAAGTATTACTGATCTTGGGAATTTTGGAAATTTTTGTCATAGTCTCTCTCTCTCTCTCTCTCCCCCTCCAGCAGCCATGCGGTCACCCCCACACCCAAACCCAAACTTATGCCCATCCCGGCAGCGTCTCCTCCAGCGGCAGGCGTGCGACACTAAAGATGGGAGAAGGAAGAGGAGAGAAAGAAATAAGGGTTCAGGTTTGGTGTTCCGACAGCCTGATCCCCTCTAGACTCTTTCCCCTCTCCCGCCCCAATACCATGCACCTGGGCAAACCGAACTCCCAGCCCATTATGGCCAAATGTGCGAACGGATACAAATCTCTCCCCTCTCAAAATACAGCCGCCTACTGTTTCACCAGCCAGACTTGCTGGAGAACTAAAAGCTAGAGGCGCTCTGACGATCTTAGCCGGAACACGCACTCTACCATTTTGCCTCCTTGGCAACCAACTCGGCTCCTCATGAGTCCCAACCTATATGACTCCCCCCTCTCCACTTTCTGAAACCATGCCCATTACATACAACTGAATATTGATCAGTAACATGAACCATATATCCTCTATGATTCACAGATGATTCAACATACCTAAACTCCGAGACTGGCTCTTACACCTGAATCTCCCTACTAACTGAACCCAGGTTCAGTCTGATGTTGGCTCCGGTGACAGGTATGGAAGCGGGTCGACGGGGGCTGGCAGAGCAGGAATGCTGGTGGGCATGAGTCCCACCAAGCACTCCCATCTCTCACTGCGCACTAGATCCCCCGATTGCGCCTCCTGCTTCGCCCAATTTGCAAAATCCACCGACGGCGCCGATGGAGATGGCATTCTGGATCTCTCCAGATCTGTGGCTTCAAAATATATCCGTCGGGCAAAATTCACCATCTCCCGATCCGCCTGGTTCTTGTATGTCTGCACCCGGCGCCTCCAATGAGAACTCCACTCTGGATCTGACACCATGGCCGCCTCCATGGCCTCCTCCATCTCCTTCCACTCCCGCACACAATGCATCCACGACATGGCGTCGTCTCGGATCCGCATCGCTCTCTCCCTCCACCGCCTCGCCCTTGTTGCTTCTAGCATCTCTGGCGGCAGAGATCCAATCTGCAGCAGCTTCTCGGGGAAGGCCTCATACACGAACGGGAGGGGCATCTGATTCCCCATCCCCGTCCGTGACCGAGGCGACGACGGGGCTCGCAGGGATCCGCGACCGTGCGGCATGCTGGATCAGGGCGGGGTGAGCAGGATGCGATGACGGTAACGGTGGTCGCGGCGGCGTGGGTAGGTGGGTGGAGGGTGGGGTGCGTCGCGAGAGTGCTAGCTATCACCACACTATTCACGGACCAAACTAATGCCTGCGCGAAGCCGCCTACAAAACATGCAAATTAAGCACAAAAGCGGAAAGCACAACACACTGTAGCTTGCCTGTGACAAAAAGGAAAGGTGGGTGCCATCGACAGAAATAGGCTCGTATGTGGCCGCTCCACAACAGCATACCACAATACCCCCAGCTACACCGGTTGACAATGCACTTAACCAGTTCACACGCAAAAGGAGAGGAAAATTATAACCCAAACCATACGCCGGAACAAGTTCGATACACGTGCGCGCAAGACACATTGATCTTGAATTGGGAAGGCGCCGATCTCGGCAGTGTAACTTAGTGCAAGAAAGGAAGTTTTCGAGTTGTAGCAGTAATTTCTACACCAGAATTGACCTCCTTTTCTGTGTTCAAAAAAGAATTGACCTATTTTCTCTACAAAAAGGGGCCACATAGTGGCCATCTATCTATTATATACTAAAAGAATAATACGGGTCAAAATAAGAGAAATACTCTAGAAAATCCCACAATAATTAGAAACATCCGACCGTTAATTTATTAGACTAAATAACTACAGCCGATGGATTAGAGTTGATAGGAAAATTACGCACCTATGCCATGCACTAATTTCCCGTGGGCCTCCCTATCGATCAATCCCCACAAAGTTTCTGCCCTAAGAAAATTCCCGTAACTTTTCTATCGATGAACCCAGCATCCCCTTCCTCATGCCGCCACCACGTTCGCCTACAGATGCCCTCGGTCCTTCTCCTCAAGCTAGTTGGAGCCTCTCCTTCCCTACAGGCTGCACCACCATGACCATGGTTGGAGTCTATCGTCCCAACATGAAAATGCGTGTGTTTGTACTTGACCTCTACATTTATACTCACTTCATAAGTTTTCAAACGTATAGGTGATTTTTTTTCAAGTTACAAATTCCGTGATCATATCACACCATGGTCATATGTATATTTCTTAGTTCCTCGTCGGGACACAATGGGTGGTGGAACCTCATTCGCATTCCAAGCATGACTGTATTGTGTCGATATTCAAGTTGCGGTGCTCATAGAAAGCACACGGTGAGGATCTTGGTTTGGGTCGTGTTTTCTATCAACCGAGTACTTGTTCTTGGCATCTCAGCGAGAATCTTACAGTTCCTCCTCGTGGTTCTCTCTTTGTTATGTGTCTTTATAATGAACCGACACAACTCATTTTTTTACTTGACAAAACATAGGGTTTGATTAAAAAACATATTCTCCTCGGGTTCAATATCACAAGCACCTCATCAGCCCGCCCATCTCCACCAGCCAAATCGTCGTCCCCTACCACCCTGCCCTGCTCCTTCTCGACCACCGGCAATAGCTCCTCGCACCCATTAACCCTCCCGCCTCGTCTCCGTTGGAGATAATGCAGCGCCCCATCGTCCCCGTCTCCGGCTCGGTCTTGGATCAGATGGGGCATACTATTTTGAGGCACATTTGAAGTGTGAATTAAGTTGCATCCCTCCCCGGAGTCTCCATTTCGTTGTGTACCCTTGGGTCCAAAGTTTTAATTGGGCATGTGCCTTAACTCTTAACACAGTGTAATCACTGTTAGCTAGCTTGCTATCACTAGTAGTTTCACCACACTATTCGCAGACCAAACTACAGCTCACATGAAGCCGTCTAGAAAAAATAAAAGCAAATTAAGCATGAAAGCGGAAAGCATAGGGTACTGTAGCTTGTAGCTTGCATGTGATGAAACAGGAGGGGGTGCCATCGACGGAAATAGGCTATCGTGGTCGCTCGCGAACGGCATACCACAGCACCCCTACACCAGTCGATGACATATACGATTAACCAGTTCATTGGGGAAAAAGAAAAGAGAAACTATAGACCACAGTGTTCCTTTCCATCGGGACACAGGGGAAAATATCTAGTGCTACCATCTATTAGGTGATACGGTGATACAAGGCTGTATGGAGCGTTAGATATACAGGAATGGACTGGATCAGTTTGCTCAGCTGTTTACATATGGCCCCAGTAACATTTGCATCTTGGCCCCCAAAAGAAGTATGTGTCGGTCAAAACTCCGTCACATGTCTCTCCTTCAAGCCACCGTTTCTTAGGAAATATGTTGTTAAAGAATGCAATCACTAACCCCAGGTGAGAATGATCGTCAGAACATATAGATATAACCAGTAAAATCAACGGTAGGCACTTTCAGCACATATTCCTACAAGCAAGCAACACTCATAAAATTTTCCAAAGTTCCAACACAGTAGAACAAACATCCCTTTGCCACATTCTACAGTTCGTTCTATTACAAAGTGAAGCAAAACTAACTGTTCTGGTTGCAAATATAAGAAACAAAACTTGGCAAAATAAAAGAGATTCCACAATACTAGTAATGCCTTCAGATATAAAAGCTTGTTGTTGTCCAGTAAAGCAAACCAGAGCGGTACAATCTTCCAGATTGACAAAACACAGTGCAACGCTTGCCATGAAATTGCACATATATGTAACAGTTATAGTTCAGATTTGCTAAGTTAAACAGGGTGCTACTCCTAAACCTAAAAGGCATATATTACAACTCTTGTCAACTGCTAACGCAGACGATTCCCCTAATTACACAGCCGGTGCCGGCAAGGCATGCCTCATCGTATCCCACTCGAGTGACTCGGATAGGAATCGACCGAACGACACCGACTCCCGCAGCGCGGACATCCAGTCCTAAAATCAAATAATAAGCAAAATCAAAAATTCATTTGCGAGAAAACGGACCAGATGCATACGGCGAAGGAGGCGCTGCCTCTTACCTGATCGTCCTTGCCGAGGGTCTCCGAATCCCGCGACGGCAGGGGAAGGTCCATCTCGGCTCCTATGAAACCGACCAGATCTGAGCCAAGGAATCAGCACGCGCGCGAGCTCTATAGGATGTGCTGGATTTGGGCTATCAACAGTGGATGGGGCATGCTCGCGGCGGCGGCGGCAGGAGACATGCCCTAGGCGGCGGCGGCGGCGGCGGCGGCGGTGCGAACTGTATCAGGGAAGAAGCGAACAGAGAATGGATATGCACTTCGTTGCTGAATTACGGAATAGACCAGGGTGTTTTTTGCATACATTGCAACGCCAAGAGACCCCTCTCAATCCTGTACCACCAGTCCAGATCGAACGGCCCACCTAGTCTTGTATCACGGGAGCACCTCACGTATCGTATCACCACCGGGACACAGAGCGTACGAGCACGACACATCGACCTCCAACTGGAAAGGCGCCGGTCACGCGGCTAGTGCAATGGTGTGTCGTGAATTCTACTGTTCCTGCAGATACGCTGACATCGACGGCACGCACGGTAGGAGGGAAAGCATGGAGTATTGCTCATGCATGCGAAAGGGTACGTAGCTACTTTCCTGCGCGTACGCGCTGTTCATATTAGTACTACTCCCTCCGTTCTTTTTTTGGCATGGTAATACGTGTCTCATTCATATCATAAAGATTAAAGTACAAGTCACGTAAGGACCGACATGACAAAACTGAAAAGATAGCAGAACATCTCTGAGCTTGACACTATCGCCCATCACCTGCCTCCGGCACCACGACAACAGCCACCGAAGAAAAAAATGATGGATCACCTCCTCACCCGAGCTCGACGCGGCTCCATCGCTGATATGCAGCTTTGCAGACCTCCAAGGTGGCTCACCAAAAGTGAAGCCCTTACCGTTGAACGAATCAGACCGGGGCAACACCCCGGACACGCCGAACTCCAGATCTGGCACCCCACCGCAACTAAGACGTCGCGGAAGGAAACCATACCTGCCATCCACAAACCATGAACCCAGCACATGTTCCGTCTTCCAGATGTCGTCGATGCAGACCACAATCTGAATCCGCTCCTGGACTACCTACCAACCTCTGCGCCGATGCTGGAGCAAACGCCGGCGCAACGGCGGAGCCGAGGCCACAGGTCCACCACGAGGATCCCGCCGCCGCCACGCCATCCTTGCTTGAACAGACTGGTTTCCAAATCCATCCCCAACCATAGGACCAATGGCCTTGTCAAGGAAGGATCTGAAGAATCTTTATTCAGCGCTGTCATCGTCGCCGCCGAAACAAAGACGATGAACAGCCTAAAAATCTAAACTACGAGAGAGTAAAAACGATCCACACGCGTGGATCCGGTGACCCCCCTCACCACCGACGACCGAGGTCACCGGCGGAGGGGAGCCGCCGGAGGACGGCGCTGAAAGATTGGGTCTCCTGGCGGCGGCTAGGGTTCCAGCCGCCAGGGACAGGAGGAAAACGATTCACTGGCGAATAATGAATCACAACCTTCCTAAATATAGGTCTTCGTAGATATTTTAACAAGTGACTACATACGAAGCAAAATGAGTGAATCTATACTCTAAAATATGTCTGTATGCACTCGTATGTGGTAGTCCATTTGAAATATCTAAAAAGACTTATATTTAGGAACAGAGGGAGTAGTTTCCTGATCGGGTTATCGTTGATTATCATGATATATGATATGTCAACTCAGGTAAATAGGAGTATTTTATACATTTATCAACAAGAACGTTTAAGCACGTGAACAGCCATATATAGCTATGTAGACACGTACATACATGGATGTGAAATTTGTACAGAGAGTGATTATATGTAAAACAACGAAACATGAAGGATTGCGAAGCCAGGATATATATATTGAGTTGGTGTAACTTGCAGACCACAATAACTTAGTGTGAAAAAAAGAAGTTTTAAGTTGTAGCAGTAACTTGCCGACCAGAATACATGTGAAGTTTGTTGAAATTATTTATCATTTGCAAGTAAAGAAAACCTCACGATTTTGTGAAGGTGCCAAACCGCAAGTTAGTGTAGCTTGTAGACTAGAATAACTTAGTATGAAAAAGGAAGTTCTCAACTTGTGGCAGTAACTTGTACACCAGAACTGACCTTTTTCCTAAACTTCACATGCGCATGTTTCTACTGGTCTTTTACATTTATTATGCGCACTTCAGAAGTATACAAATTTATAGGTGGTTTTTCGCCAAGTTACAATTATCATAAGAGCATCAGTCGGATATGTCAAATATGACCCCTCAAACGCAGTCCGCGGGTAGTGACCGGGCACCCCTTAAATTTCACTTCTTGCATCTGAACATCTCATACTAGATTCTCAGATTCATAGAAAGACATGCAAACTATAAAAATCTACGTACTACGTCGATCACCTAGCTAATCCTCGTTGGAGATGTCGACGATCTCCGTGTCCGGCTCGATCCGGCGGCATGGGCGGCTCCGGCTCCTCCAACGCCTCAAGCTGCTCCGCTCCGGAATCCTCGGCCTCCATCTCCACGCCGAGTTCGGCGAAGAGCGCATTGGACTCCGCCTGCTCCCTCCATCACGGTTTAGAAGGCATACATCAAAAATCTCTCGGACCAAGGTGTTTCACGATTGGCTCTAGTTTTCTTTGCATGCGACTGAAAAATAGGAGCGTAGTTAATCGCACAGTGCCTAATTGCTTGAAAAATCATGCATGCAGAACTAGCTTTTAGACACACACGTTCACACCATGCATGTATCAATTACACCCCGACGTGAGCAGCAGGATTCACACGGTCGCATGTATGGAGTACTAGTATGAGTAATTGCATTGGTGCCTTAAATATTGTCTATTTTGAAAATGCACGTAAATCTAACTGTGCCTTCTAAACCGTGACGCAGCCACTGATTAGCGATCTTTTTCGGCGAGGTGCAGCAGGTTAGCAAGCGTTTGCCTTCAAATGGCATTGCAACTAAATTTAGAGAAGACCACATATTTTCATGCATTTGAGCGGGACTTTAGCGGGACTTTAGCGGGAGACACATTAGATCATCTAGTTCCTGAAGAAAAAGTTCATGGTCGTGGAAAAAAGGGACGGCCATTGCACATGATATTACAAGCACTCAGTCGAAAAAGTGGATTAATATCATTGAGATGTGAGCTCAGCTTCCACACTCTACAATTCCCTACGTGGATTCAGTTTAATTATCCATCGAGCAGATTCTTTTTGTGGTAGTGTTTTCTAGTGCACGTGACAAGATCGAGCATCCATGACTGTGCGATATATCACACTATTCTAACACAGGGCCATGTTGTGCATGTGAATTAGCTTGCTATACTGGTGATTAGGATTAGGTTAGTGGTTACTTGTCCTGATTCCGAGACATACTACAAGAAAAAGAGGTTGGCCGAATTGATCGATAACAACCAAAGGGCAACTCCTGGCCATGTGAACTAACGATGGTTCCCGAGCCACGTGAATAAATTACATGTTGCCATCATATAAACTTATAAATTATTAGATGGATGATCTGTCCAAATACATAACAAATTTGTCGTCAAGATTTCATGAATGTGCTTGTGAATGTGACCCGTGAACCGGATTGACTATTTTTAATGATGAGAATCAGATCGTCAGTGATATGTTGTCGTATGTAAGCATGATAAACAAGGTTCCAAGTGTCACAACTCAACGACGCTATATATTTAACGGTTCCACAATTCTCCACTGTTTTTTTTAGATTCATGAAATTCTCTAGCAAGGTTCTCCATGAGATGTGAGCTCAGCTTCCACATTAATTCTACAATTCTCTAAGTGGAATCAGGTTAATTATCTATGGAGTTGATACGTTTTGTGGTAGTGTTTTCTGGCGCATGTGACATGAGCATGCATAATAGTTCTATCTATCGTGTACTTACTATTCTGACACGGGAGCATGTTACGCATGGGGATTAGCTTGCTACACTGGTCATTAGGATTTGGTTGGTGGTTGCAAGTGCTGAGTCAGAGACATACTGTATATACTACTAGAAAAAAGGTTGGCTGAATTGATCGATAACCAGGAAAAGAATGGTAGGTGCCACTCCTGGCCATATGAACTGACAAGAGCCCCTAAGCAATGTGAATAAAAATATATCTTTGAAACTGTAAATTATTAGATGGATGATATGACAAACTAGATAATAATTTTGTCATCGAGATTTCATGAGCGTGCTAGAGAATATAACCCGTGAACCGAATACACTCTGTTTATTGCAATGAGAATCGGATCGACACTGATCTCTTGTCGTGTGGAACGGTGCAAGCATGATAAACAAGGTTGCAAGTGTCACAATTCAACCATACTATTTATGTATCTGTTCCACAATCCCCTACTATTTGTTTAGACAATATGACTCCCCACTTTGATCGCATAGCTAGTTGCTCGATGACAGCGATGCTAGCAAAATATAAATCAATCCGGTGATCATACGGATGATTCTAAAATACGAAACCTACCCTGCTAACCAAGAACTAAGTTCTTAATTAAACCAAACATTTGCAAAATCAATCTAGACAATAAACTTATCAATTATATTTTTATACAGAGGAAGTATATAGTAACTTTAAAAGGTGGTCCCAACTAAAATAATATATGTAAGAAAAAATTGAACCGATTTTAGAGAAGGACTACACAGCTCAAAACCACCACTTTGGTTAATGTCTTACTGGGAGCGGATTTGGGGCACACAAGTGCATGGGCACCGAGTTATGTTTTCATATTCATGTTCCTCGTGACGAGGGTTTTCAAATAAGATCCATTTACAAAATAAGGTTTCCCCCTGCTTTATATTATGACGCACGAACATCAATCACAAGGTAACTGTCTGGGCGAACGGCACAACAAGTCCAAAGGAAAAAACAAGATCTAAATGCCAACAACGGCAGCTCGACAAGCATGAATGGTCGGCTACTGCTGCGCCCTCAATCTATGTCCCACCACTCGCCATGGCACCGGACCTCTGCGTACCAAACAACACCTCCAAGAAGGACTGTGACGCGAACGACGCTGTTGTCCGGACAAGTCCTAGGGTTTCCCCCGACACGTAGAAGGGGAGTGGGGGATGGGTAGCACCCCGACGCCCTTCAGGAAGGAATGGCGGCACCCACCGGCGTCACCACGTCAGAGCCGGAAGAACCGGCAGGGATTTCTCCCGCACTCCCATGCCCCGGCACCCACTGGAACGAAGCCAAACCACCGTCTTGCCACCCGCAAGCACGCGCCACCACGGTCTGGTTCCCATCCACACCGTCTTTCTATGACCACCACCACGAGGACAAGAGAGTAGAGGCAAGATGCGCATAGATGGCACGAACGGAAGCACCGGAGCCGAACGGGAGGGAACTGCCTCCACCGCCATTGTGCTGGAGGCCTCTGCCTCCCGCACCGACGCAGATCGCCGACCGGACGCCGCAGACAGGGCAAACCAGGCCATCCCGGGCCTGGCCGGGCCCATAGCGGGACCGCAAAGCCCCAGCCAGGGCGCTGCTGCACGCCGGCAGCCAAAGCCGCCGCCCGCCACCAGCCAGACACATCGCCACTGTCTCACGAGAGCCCTGCAGACACCACGCTTGTCGCTGGCCCGCCTCGGCCCAGATGGGGCCCGAAGGGCCTAGATTTGGGCCGGGCGGGCGCCACCAGCCTGTGCCGCCGCGCTGCCCCATCGTCAACGACGCCGCCACCGCCTAGAGCTCGCCCCCGCCGGCGCCAGTATCTCCGCCGCCGTGCAGGACCGCCGCCGCCTGAGTGCACCGCCTGGAATTGCCCCGTCCCGCGCCGGAGGACCCCTGGGAGGGGTAGGGCCGAGGGGCCGTCGCCGCCAGCATCGCCTGGGCCAGGCCCGTGACGGGCACCGGCGACGGTGGCGGGGAGTAGGAGGAGAGGGGGGGCGCTCGCTGGGAGGGGTGGGAGAGGCGCAACCGGTCGCCCGCAGGGACGACGCGGTCGCAGGAGGAGGAGCGGGGCTGTCGTGGGTTTCTGCCCATAAATTAATGATCAAATAAGATCCACTTTGAATACGGATTGAAGAATTTTGAAAATAAATGTCAAATTTCAACTCTTGAAAGTTAGTACGAGCAACCGATAAAATCATGATTTTTGTGCCTACAAATGACAAAAAAAGTCGACAAAAATAAGTTATCTATGAAACTTGGTAAGAGCGAGCAAGAAAACCGCAAGTTTCATGCAAAAAGTCGTTTGAGCGAAACTAAAATTTACTGTGCCCTCGTGCGACATTCAATGACTTCATAAATTGTGAGGTAATCGAGCGGCCGAACAGGCTTATCAGGTGTATGCTCCTACGAATTTCCGATGTCTTACGCATATGTTTCCGCAAGCTACACCTGGCCATGGGAAGCCCGGCTCGGCCCGACGCTGCCCCCGGGCCGGGCTCGGGCCTAGATTTTGAGCCCGAAGGCCAGGCCGAGCCGGGCCCGGGCCCGTCATTTTTGCATTTCTCTAAAGGTTGGGCCGGGCTGGCCCGGAGCCCGACGGGCTTTTACGTGTTCGGACCGGGCTTGGGCCTAGAAAACAGGCCCGATGGCTGGGCCGGGCCGGGCTCGGGCTTGGGTTTTTTCGTCGGGCTCGGCTAGGCCCGGCCCGAGGTATGGACAGGTATACCGCCTGCACTCTTCTTCAAGCAAATTACTATACAGAAATTTACAGGTGAGAACACCCATTGACTCAGTACCATGGACTCCGGCGACTATACCTGGCCATACCTCGGTCCGGGCCGGGCTTCGGGCCGGGCCTAGCCAAGCCCGACGAAAAAACCCCAGGCTCGAGCCCGACCCGGCCCGGCCATCGGGACTGTTTTCTGGGCACGAGCCCGACCCGAACACGTAAAAGCTCGTCGGGCTCCGGGCCGGCCCAGCCTGACCTTTAGAGAAATGCAAAAACGACGGGCCAGGGTCCGGCCCGACCCGGCCTTCGGGCTCAAAATGTAGGCCCGAGCCCGGCCCGGGGGCAGCGTCAGGCCGGGCCGGGTCGGGCTTTTTCGGGCCGGGCCGGCCTTCCCATGGTCAGGTGTACCGGGTACTGGACGTGTCAAACTGAACACGGATGCCTCCATTCTGGATGGTGTGGGCGGTACTGGTATGCTCCTCCGAGATCACCATGGCGTCATCATTTTTAGCTCTTGTAGGCATCTGTTCTCATGCAATGACGTGCTAGAATCTCAGGAATGGAGTAATGCTTGCACTACAATGGAGCAGTCTACCAATTGATATTGAATGTGATAATTTGGAGGCAGTGAACATGGTCAGAAGTGGAGACATAAACAGATCGAAGTATGCTTTTCTTATAAGAGAGATCAAAGATAGCATGTCTGAACGTAGTTCTTGTATTACTTATATACGTCGCAGTTGTAATTCTTCTAGTCATATTCTAGCAAACTTTGATAGGACCGAATGTCGTACTGCCGTCTGGCTTGGATGAGGACCTGAGGTCGTTTTGGACGCGGTTATCCGTGATTGTACCCCTTGATTGAGTAATACAAGAATTATTTCCGCGTAAAAAGAGAACGCCCATCTAGGAAAAAGGAGACTGACTTGAAATGGACGGTCCTGCGTAAGTACGTGGTTGTTAGGACATGTACAATGGTTCTATCTTAGCAATGCCACGTAGGATAAATGATGAGGTGGAGGAGAGAAAATCATAAGAGAAGGCTTGTCTTCTCTTAATTAAGAGAAGGCAAGAGATGATCTCTTAGCACAATATGTCTCATCGTGTTTTTATGAATAACTAGTTATTGAAGATAAGGCTAAAAGATGACCCATTGTAGACATGTTTTTTTGTCATCTCTAAATTACATGCAAGATTTAAGACAAGACTACCTTATTGAACATTGTACATAGTGACCAACACGGAAGGGTTCGAAGAACGTAGGCATGCAAGCGTGTTCTCCGTAGGTCGTCGTAGCAGGCCTGTTGGTTGGTTGTTCTCTGTGCAAGACTTGTAACATATGAATATGAAATGACGAAGCCATGAGCAATCGATGTCACACAAAAAACAAAGCCATGATCTCTGATCAACCGGTTGTTCCTTGTCCAACTCGATCGATCGATCACAGTATCATATCCTGTGCTGATCCGCCATTTGGCCTTTTGTTCTCGGAACGGTCGGTCTCCGGCCCGTGAGATCGATCACGCCGCGGCGTCGTCATGAGTCGTTTTTAGTTTGTCTCATCTCCCGGCCGCTGTACGGCGTCAGTTAATCATTGGGCCGCATGCATCTCGTTCGGATTTTAAAATGAACAAGGTGGCGCTTTATGACAGGGCCCGGCAGTCGTTTAATTATTTTTTATGAAAAGCACCACGCTGCTTCTGGACACGGGAGATTGGACTTTGACCTGCTGTGGCTAGCTGCATGTGTTGTGTTCCGACGGAAAGTACAGCCGACACATGTGGTGTGGCGATGTTTGATCCATCCATCGATCGGTCGGGGATAAACAAATTTATGATGACTGCCATTATCTTTTTTTTTTGAGGGATGATGACTGGCATTATCGTGGGTCGGATCAACTTGGCAAATAAAACACTAACACTCCAGCGGTATGTCCATAGCTATATGCACATAGCTAGCTTATCCTCAGGCCGAATAACTTGCTTGTTTCTACTGGGTTAACGTTGGTTAGAACGGCGCGGTCGATATCGCGTCCGACCCTTGATCATGTGCACGTACAGGAATGCATGCATGGATGCATGCTCGGTTCGGTTATGGATGACGTGCAGCACATAAAAACTAACACGCGGGCCTGCACCTGCGAACTTGAACTACGTACGTACCATTTCGACGTACTACTTACGCACCTGCGAACCTGAACCTTTAACCGACCGACGTCCCAGTGCGTGTCAAGCTGTGCATCAGTGCATGTAACTTTTCCAAGCGGGCGAACCAGATGTGAAACATGTACCGCCCGTTCAAGACCGTGGCGGGGCTCGGCGGCCAGTGGCTCATCTAGCAGGCTAGGCTTGTTGAGTGGATTATGAGTGGCCTGAGCGGTACAGCGACAGGCGGAAAGGATGGCAGCGACTGTGACACGACAGAGACGGCTGCGATCGGATCCGGAACGACCAATGCCTGGGCTTCAGTACATTCACCCCGCCTGCATGCGGTCCTCGTACACCACTCACTGGCCGTCCAAATAGCGAGCGAGCAACACAGCCGTGTGCGTACGCCGTGGCCTCGTGGGTGGGTGATGGGGATGCATCGCACTAGCAGCCAGAAAGAAATTACCCAGCCAAAAAACCACCCCGGGCGCTCTAACGCCGCGCACTCATCCATCTCCGACCCCACGCCGGCCAGCCCTTGAAAACCCCGTACAAAACAAAATAGCGGGTTGCGTCGTAGAAACCGAACCGTGTCACGGACACAGGGGCTTGGGAGGGAACTTAATTAAGGCATGTCCAACACGAACCCTCAAAACACTCACAAATGAGTTGCACTGATTTGTCCGGGCGTAATTTATCACCCTGACACATGCGGAACGGTTCAATTGTCGGAGTTCCCGCTAGCTGGATGTAAACTGAAGCGGAACGGACCCCATGTAGGACTGTCACAGCCCTGGTCCACTCAAATCCTCCTCCAGCCCTCTTTTTTTTACTCCGCTCCTGCTCCCCTTTTTCTTGCATCCGCTCCCTCCTCATCCGCTGCCACCGTTATACCTATTCGGCCGCCGCCTAGGCATCCTCGGACGTCCGCAGTCTTCACCTAGGTACCCTTCGTCTTCCTGCCACGTCGTCCATGACAGACACCAAACCTGGCAGGTCGTAACATGACAAAGATGGCAGCGTCGGAAACGACCAATGCCTTAGGTTCAGTACGTTCACCCCATCTGCGATGCGGTCCACGAGCGTACTCCATTGGCTAGCTCCCAGTGGACCTTCATCCCAGCAACTTTAACACGGCCGTGTTGCCGGCACGTGCTCCGATGGCATATTTTGGCACGTCGACAACCCAATATACCTGCAACTTTCTGCATTCACGCGACGGACGGCTCTAGCGCATTGCTAGTCACGACGGCGATGGCCACTCAGCGTTAAACCCCCGCAACTAGCTTTAACTTTGCTCTACCTGATATGGCCAATGCCATTTAGAAGAAAGCAAAAGTGGTAGTAGACTTACGGGCAACAAACCGGTTAAATATTTTTTTCGAGTAACATATGGATTAAATTTGTTAATATAATCCATAAAAAACTATTTTTGTTAATATAATGATAGTTAGGCATTCGAGAGGATTGAAACGAAGGCCACAGCGTGTTTGGCAGCTCTGTAATGTGTACCAATACTCCCTCCATTCTAAAATATAGCGTGCTTGCGCTTTTCGAGGTTCAACTTTGACCATAAATCTAACCAACGAGACCGACTGCGGCGGGAGAGAAAATTATACCAATGAATTCGTATTCAAAAGAAGTTTTCAATTAGATTAGCTTTTCTTTACATCGAGAGAAAAAAGAAGAAATGGTTACTGGCTAGTTGCACATCTATGCATACACGCGTTTCGACAGCATATATTGAGCACACGGGTGTACATGCTCTTTCTATCACGTGAAAGTAACCGCGCATAGACAAGTATCAAGAACAAGGAACTCTAGTGGTTGGGTGTAAAGCAGAAAATGCCCATCACGTCGTGTGAACGAAAGATGGTAACACCACCAGCTTGTTCTCCATATTAGGACAAGGGTGGGTTGCAGAATAAGCGCTGACAAAAATAGTTAGCCGCACATTAATCTCCACAAAACAACAACAGAATCAAAACATCTATATGTTTTTCCTGCTGAATTTGCATTATGAGCTTATATATGTGTACTTTGCATAACATTTTTGTGATATTTTTTATCCAAACGTGTCATAGGTTGATGCATGCTTCATCTATTGGTGAAAGCCATGACAAGGCGGACGAGGCACGAGAAAAGTAGGCTTTTCATCGAGAATAGTTTGTGGAGTGAGAAATTATTGTTTTTGCTGTGACTTAGTGATAGGGCTACCGTCCGTAACCACAGCGTAGCGTCTGGTAAATAAGTGAGTAAAGTGCCGATGCTAGGCACTCAAGAAGAATGAAAGCAAACACTTCATTTTTGGAAGAAGATAAGGTAAGCCTACTGGACGGCTCTAACTAAGCAAGGTATATACCCCTTTTTGTGTAACCATCCGTAGACAAGTATCTGAAACAAGTATAACTGCTATATTGTAGTCATTGTTTGCCAAAAAAGAGAGAAATAAATGTAGTGGTTTGGCATAAAGGGGAAAGCATGCAAGTACCAAAACAAGTAGAGAGACCCAGACGTCATGTCTGCCCAAGATGGTAGCATCACCTTGTTCATCTAAGGACAATGGTGTCCAAATGTAATGTCTCCTTGTGCAAATATACATACTGGAATCATCTTTCTTTTTAAGATCATACCAGAATCATCTTCACTAGCTAGGTGAATGGCTTTTCAGGTAAACAACATAACAGGATAATAAATGTGTCGTGAAAAATTATCGATGGCAATAGACGTCTTCTACCAGAACCAAAAAGAATGCCCCGTGAGCTTCAACGTACCCTTTTCACTGTAATTATAGTGCGAGTTTTTGTATGTGTGTCATTTGCCATATGTAGTATTATTATTCTTTCGACCCAGGCACGACAAATATAGGACGGCTAATCATGACCGATTGAGAAAAGACGGTGCAATATTAGTCTGCAGAATAACTCTTTGAGCAAGAAGGGTTGGGCTGCCGTTGATGTGTTTAGCGACAATTGAGGCAGAGTAGACGAAGGAGACGATGCCATAGTGGTTATGAACTTAGGATAACCGAGTGGAGCAACATGGCCAACGTCGGTGTTCTTGTTTGGCTTGGAGGTTAAGGTTTGGGGTGTTCAATGGATCTTTGGGTCTAGGCCAATGCTTAAATCCAATGGCGAAATAGGGCCATGATGGTACGGCTGTGGCGGCGGTACCATGAGAGGCGAGCTTTGATTGAGAGGCAGCGGTGACAATGATAGGAAGAAGATAATAGTAAGTACATGTTGACCGAGATATAGTCCATAATCGCTCTGGTTGATATAGAACATAATAATAAAACACCAACAATGCTACACACACGGACATTCATGAACGTTTTACGGTGCTGGTGTTGTCATGGCAAAATTGGATTGGTTTAAGGCGGACGCGTTGGCCCCACCCACCTGAAAATCAGGGAGGATGAAACGTATTATTGGAAAGGCCCGTAACCATCCCGTAATAGGCCCGTGTGTTTAGCATTTTTGAGTAAAACACGTCCCAATTCAATTCATCCTATCCCGTAAAAAGGAAAACGTGTCCTATTCATTGCGACTATCCATGGTCAGTACCCCTACTAGCTCTCCGTGGACCAAAGTTGAAGCCTACCCAAAAGCCACTACATGTATGTACACAGAAAAGGCAAAGCGCAAGAAGGGAAAAGCAAGGGACTAGATGCTGTAGCTGCTTGCGATAGAGCGGAAAGGGAGGCGATGCCGTCAACAAAAATACGCCGCCGACCCGCCGTGGCCGCTCCGGAACGGCATCGTAGGGATCTTCCGCTGTAGCAGTTCACGAGCTCCTGTTCACCCCAGATACACTGAGGTCGACGGCACGGACGCACACGACGCATGCAGGCGAACACCCATAAACGTATGTAGATATGTACCGGACGTACGCTAGCATAGCTTCGTGACTGAGAAACAAATGGCGAAACTAACGCTGGGTAAGTGAGTGCGTGCATAGTGGCGGTTAGGCCGGCGCTTCGTTATTGGCAAAGGGAAAAGGTTAACAGGCATGGACGGTTCTCAGCGTAGCAGGTATGCCATCTCGGTGACGTGAAAGTATATTAACCCTCCGTCGATGTAAAGACGACCTAATAAGGGTGACAATATAGGTTATACAGTGCACTGAAAACAGTCCATTGCGGAGGGTGGCTTTTCCTAGAATTATATGGTAGAAATAGATAATAAACGTGTCATGCAATTCATCTATGGCCAGAGCGTTTGCCATATAACCACAAAAGGACGCTGTGTCAGCTTGAATGTACTTTTCACTGAGACTATACGGTGAGCTTTCTTGATATGTGGCATTTGCTCTTTCTTATCGGTCTGTTTCGACCCCATCTTGGCATAGCTGAACGATCATTCATGAACAGATCGTGCCATAGGTCGATCTGCATGCCAAGCCATGTGATATGCAGCTGGTTACGTGAAAGTGGCGCGAAGAGAAGAGACATCGCCATGGTGGTTAGGGTCATGAGAGGAATGAGGGTGGAGTTGACCCGCTAGCAAAATGGGAACGATGGTGGAATAACAGAGAGGCGCCAGGCGGCGATGGATGTTGATAGAACTACGGAAACCTCACTTCGGTGGTTAGGATCGCCAAGGGTAGATGTTGTTGGAGCCGGAGGTTACGGTTGACGGTAGTGTTCACAGGAGCACTAGGTAAAGATTGATACTCCAACCGTTGGTGAAAGTCCCGACAATGCGGATGCATGTGGCCACGCCGAGGAAAGAGGCAAGCTTTGATTGAGAGAAGGCACAGTGGTAGAAGAAGGAAGAAGAGCGAAAAGAAAAGGCGCAATGTACCCGAAATAATAATCCAAGATGTTCATTGACAAGAAAATAATCATTTTTGCAATCGATAGAGCCATGCTCGTTTCCTACAGACACATTCAAAGCGTGGAGTGGCCTCCACCTCCTTATTTTTCTTTCAAAAGTTTTAATAGGACATGTGTCTCAACACGTGTTGTAATCATTGTTAGCTAGCAAGCAGTGTCCGTAGCTATGTTCGTCCAACTCGTCAAAAGCCGCGTACAGAAAAAGCAAAGCAGGAAAGGGCCCGAGAAAGCACATGACACTGTAGCTTTTGCCTGTGAAAAAAACGGAAGGTGGATGCCATCAACAGAAATAGGCATACCACAGTACCCTACACCTGTCAATGACATATACAATTAACCAGTTCACTGGGGAAAAAGAAGAGAAAAAGTATAGGGCACAGTCGGATCACACGCAACACCTAGCGTTCCCCATTTGCGTGGTCTGGCACGACACATCGCCCTCGCTCGAACTGTGGGATGGCGCCGGTCATGCGGACGCGATGAAATACGGGGGAAGGGACCGACTCGTGCAATGCCATGATGCGATCGGGTGAGCGTTGCCGTTCATGCTAATAAGCTGAGACAGTACCGCTCATGCATGCGATTGGGTACGTCGATACCCTTAGCTAGCCGCGCGGCTCAGGAAAATAGAACGGCCAGTTTCCGCATCGGGCGATTTAAAAAATAAACATGCGCGCCCGTGTGGATTTGTAGGCAGCAGTACCCCTATCGGCCTAGCTAGCTAGTTGCTGATACAATGAACCAGCTAGCTAGTTCACGAGTTGAAAGAAGAGAGAGAGGGGGAGACCACTGACCACGTAGGTCTCGAACGGGCAAGCGCCGGTCACGCGGACGGGATGAGATACCGCGGCAGAGACCGGCTCGTGAAATGCAATGGTGTGACGCGACCGCCGCACCGCTGTTCATGCAGATATGCTGCTGAGAGATCGACGGCATGGTAGGCGACACGGCTCATGCATGCACCAAGATATCTTTATACAATTATATCAAAAAAGAAAAATTAGTTTGAGTATTGTTTTTAACACAATACACACGCAAGCGCACATAGGCACCTCATCTTCGACGGGAACGTGAATAAATGCGAGCACCGGAATACCACAGTCTCTCTAACCATCAACCACATCTTGATTCGCAAAACACTTTGAGTGCATGAATAATAGCTAAATCCCCTGACAAAAAAATAGCTAAGTGGACACGTACGTACATACATGCATGTGGAACCATGGACAGAGGGTGATTGTATGCGAAAAAAGGAAGAATTGTAAACTTCGGATTCATCGTGTTAGTGTAACTTGTAGACCAGAATAGTTTAGTTTGAGAAAAACGAAGTTTTCAAGTTTGTAGCAGCAGTAGCTTGCCGACCAGAATATTATTTTCTTATTTGCAAAGTAAAGAAAAACTCACCAACTGGAAGCTCAAAAAAAAAAAACACCAACTGCAAAGGAATCATATATTGATATATACTCCCTCTGTCCCATAATGTAATGTAAGATGTATTTTGGCACTACACTAATGTCAAAAAACATCTTACATTATGGGACGGAGAGAATACACAACAAATTAGCGTAGCTTGTAGACCAGAATAACTGAGTGTGAAAAAGGAAGTTTTCAAGTTGTAGCAGCAGTAACTTGTACACCAGAGCTGACCGTTCGTCACTGAACTTAATACGCGTAATTCTGAGAAGTACCCCCCCCCCCCCCCCCCTCCAACGTATATTGGGCAGGATGGTCGCTTCACATTTGGTATAGGAATACCCACCCGTCGCCGTACGTCTGCTCGTTAAGTTTTTAGGTGAAGGGGTATGGGATGATCTGAACCGTTGATGTGTCTAGAGGGAGTGTACCGAAGAAGAAGTAATTCTCTGGGGCCAGCGGCAGCCATCTATGAGGAATGTACCTTTTTATGTCGCAACTTTATTTCTGTTTCTTTCTGTCATAGTCCTAGGGAGGCCAATATGGCGGCAGATCTACTGGCTACAAAGTCGGAGCACTCGAGAACTATTGTTTGGCAGAACGAGGCTCCGGACTTTTTGCTTGATGTACTTTTAAATGTAGCCCTTTTCTCACATGAAATATAAACCGCCATGATGGCTTTTTCTAAAAAAAAAGAAGAAGTAATTCTCACATAAATTTTTAATTTTGTAGCGGAGCCAGCCATCTAGAAACGGGCGTCATCGGTGTTCTTGCTTGGAGTTGGATGTTAAAGATTTTGGGCATTCGATGGATCTCTGGGTATAGGCCGATGCTTTGGTCCGACGATGATACGGTGATGGCATTATCATGCGAGGTGAGCTTTGATTGTGAGACGGCGGTGCCAATGCTAGGAGGAAGACATCTAGCTATACTTGTTAACCGAGAAATGGTTGTTTGTCAATGGACTTGGCCTCCATGGCTCATGTTAGAATATACTGCCTCCGAGCAAACGTCTTATATTAAATTAGAGCATACAGCCGGGCGCCCCAAATCAGCCTCAAACACCCAGGTTGTCCGCCCGGTCACTGCCCGGTCACGTTTTTTTGACACATACGGGCACCTCAAACATCCGGGCTGTCCGGCACCCCTCATATCGAGCACAAATATGGGGCTGATAGGGGGCGCCCGGGCGCGCCCGCTGTCGTGGTTCTAAGTCTGACAGTAGAGTGGGGGTAGGTATGGAGAGGCAAGGTCCTAGCTATGGAGAGGTTGTAAACACGAGCGATGTACGAGTTCAGGCCCTTCTCGGAGGAAGTAAAAGCCCTACGTCTCGGAGCCCGAAGGCGGTCGAGTGGATTATGTGTGTATGTGTTACAGGGGTGCGAACCCCTCTGCCTGTGGAGGGGGGTGGCTTATATAGAGTGCGCCAGGACCCCTGCCAGCCCACGTAATGAAGGGTTTAAAGTACATTAAGTCTGGGGCGTTACTGGTAACGCCCCACATAAAGTGTCTTAACTATCATAAAGTCTATTCAATTACAGGCCGTTGCAGTGCAGAGTGCCTCTTGACCTTCTAGTGGTCGAGTGAGTCTTCATGGTCGAGTCCTTCAAGTCAGTCGAGTGGGTTCCTCATAGGTCGACTGGAAGGTGATCTCTTTTAAGGGTGTCCTTGGGTAGGGTACTTAGATCAGGCCTATGACCCTACCCTAGGTACATGAATCCATCATTAGCCCCCGGATGGATTGAGGCTTGAATGAGGGAGGAGTTGATGTTATTTCCGATTGACTTCTGCATATTGGTTATGCGCTGTTTTGGATCAAGATCCTCTTTGTTGATAACGAGCAACTTTTCCTCAGTCGACTCGATCCATTCTTGTCTTTCGTCGAGTGACCTTTCGGACTTCGCCGGTTCCCGAGCGACGGATCGCAGGAGATCCCGCGTCTGACAGACCGATCAGCCGTTCGCGGATTCTACGGCATACGAAATTTGGGGAAGCGCGCGAAGCGGGGCGGACCGCGGTGTTCGGACGGGATAGGACATAGACGCCTCGATCCCCGCGCCGCCTTTTCCGCCACGTATCACGTCAATGCAACTGTTTCGGGATATGATTAGACTGACCGGGTCCACCTGTCATCCACTCGGAAGGGATGTTATAAATGCGACCAGCGAGGGTTTTCTGAACAGTGCTCCATCATTTCTTCTCTGCTCTCCTCATCTCCGCCCAACGCGCCCGCTTTCACCTCCGCAAAGCTCCTCTTCGCGCATCTCGCCAGCAGCCATGGTCAAGGAGAAGACGACGGTGCTGGAGCGCGCAAAGAAGGCGTCGGCGGCGGAGAAGGCGAAGGGGAGATCCACCAGTCGCAGCGGGTCTTCGTCTAGATCTCGCCTGCCGAAGGGCTGGGTCCAGGGAGATTGGATCCAGTCGACCATCACGGAGAAGGATCTCCTCGACATGGCCAACGACGGGCTGATCCCCCACGGCGTCGCAAGGCTTCCGGGGAAAGAGTGGTAGCCCCAGCCGGAAGAGGGTGAGTGCGTGCTCCTGGCCACCCATGTCGACCGCGGATTTTCTTTGCCACCGAGTGTTTTCTTCCGTGGTTTTTTGAACTTCTTTGGAGCCCAACTCCACCATTTCACCCCGAACTCCATCGCATATCTTGCTGCGTTTGTATCCATGTGTGAGAATTTTCTGGGCTGTCGACCGCACTGGGGCTTGTTCAAGCACATATTCACGTGTCGCTCTCAGACCGTGAAGAAGGCGAGCCCAAGCGATGAAAGAACCCAAGTTGTCCAAATGTGTGGGGGCCTGGGGATCCAAGTGAGGAACAAGAGTACCTTCCCAGCCATGACGTTCCCCGAGTCGGTCAGAGGCTGGCAGTCGACCTGGTTCTACTGCCAGAATAAGCCGACGTCGGGGCAGTCGAGTGGACTTCCTCAATTCACCATGGACCGAGTGAACAAGCCCTCCTCTCTGAAGGTGATTCCGGAGGAGAGAGCTGACGTGAAGATGCTGATGGATCGCGTGGTGCAGTTGGTTCGAGACGGTGTTACTGGCATGGACCTTTTGGAGGTTTTTCTTAGGCGACGTATGCAGCATCTTCAGTTCCGGAGCCATTGCATGTGGTTGTACTGCGGAACTGAAGACGAGACTCGGATCCACCCGGAAGCAGTCAACAACGCCATGGTGGAAAGGTGGATGGCCGCGGTCACTGGGAACAAGGATAATCCCCGTGGATCTAGGAGGATTCCTCCACTCGACCATCACAGCGTACCAGACAAGGTACATTTGCTCTACCTTCCATTGTATTCTTGTCATGTTTGTTTCTGTATGCTCAGCAAATTGGTCGATTGATCTCTGTCTTGACGTCTTTCAGGCCCTCACCGAGCTGTACTCGATGCCCAATGGAGCTCAAGCTCCGACTAAGGAGGGAGAAGCAAGCGGGGGCGAGAGCCAGGAGGAGTGGGATTCAGACGCTGCTGAAGATGACGACGATGACGACGATGATGATGAGGACGAAGAAGAGGAGGAGGAGGAGGTTGCACCACCGCGCTCGGAAAGGCGGTCAAAACTTGTCCATGACCCTGCGACTGAACGTGGCAAGGGGGTTGTGACTGTTGCGCAGTCGACCAAACGCCCTCGGACCACTTCTCCGGCGCCGACTGAAAAGGCGCCGAAGCAGTCCAAGGTGGCTCCGTCAAAACCAACCAAGCTCCTGCCGAAGATGAAGGTGTCCATCCCCACCATATCAGGGTAAACATGCTGCTTAAGTCTTCTTGTTTTGTGTAAGCTTTATCTCTGGTTGATACTTGAGTTAACCGACTGATTCTTTAGGGCCGTAGTGCTGCTACTTCTGAGACCTCAGGCAAGGCTGACGACCATGAGATGGAGGACGCAGCAACCTCAAACCCTGGTACCATACTCTTAATTCCGTTTTTTAGTCGACTGATTCATGATCTCTGATTCTGATTCTTTTCTGTAGCTCCATCCAATGTCGTCATCACCCTTCCTGATGATGATGAAGATGAGGAACCGCTGAAGCACAGAAGGAGCAGGAAAGCATCTGCCGGCAGGGTGGCCCAGGATGTGACGGCGCCCGAGACTCTGGTCGCGGGGGAGGAGAACACCACTCGACACACCGTGTCCTTCGCGGTGCCGTTGACGAGTGCTCATCCTGCTTCGTCGAGTGTCGCACAACCTTCTCTTTTCACGACGCACCACGTCCCAGAGGACCAAGCCAGCGCTGCTAAGGAAGCGATACGCCAAGCAGGGATCATGATGGAGCAGGTGAAGACCATCCGGGATGCAAGCCAGGCAGCTTATGACGCCAGCTCCGCCCTTCAAAGCAATGTTCAGGTCAATCGACCACCGCCTGTTCTGTTAGGATATGCTATCAAAACTTTCCTTTCTGGAATCCATAGCAATCACCCACTGGGTGTGTCAATAAAAAACTCCGTGTTAGCGGGGGCACGCTGAGTGCACCCGCTGGGTGTAGTCCCCAAGGCTAAGGTCGACTGCTGGCAGTCGGCCTTAGGCTTTACAAGTAAAGTCTTTTCGTCATTCGACTGAGGCGAATGGATTTCCGAAACCGGTGGGGGCACGCTGAGTGCACCCACTGGGTGTAGTCCCCGAGACTGTGGTCGACTGCTTGCAGTCGATTACAGTCTGAAGAACACGTCTCTTTTTTTTTGTGGGTCGACTGGTCGACTCTGTCTTTAATAGAACTAGTGGGGGCACGCTGAGTGCACCCACTGGGTGTAGTCCCCGAGACTACGGTCGAATGCTTGCTGTCAGTGTCAAAACCGGCGGATCTCGGGTAGGGGGTCCCGAACTGTGTGTCTAGGCGGATGGTAACAAGAGACGAGGGACACAATGTTTTTACCCAGGTTCGGGCCCTCTCGATGGAGGTAAAACCCTACGTCCTGCTTGATTAATGTTGATGATATGGGTAGTACAAGAGTAGATCTACCACGAGATCAAGGAGGCTAAACCCTAGAAGCTAGCCTATGGTATGATTGTTGAGATGTATGTTGTCCTACGGACTAAGGCCCTTCGGTTTATATAGACACCGGAGAGGGCTAGGGTTACACAGAGTCGGTTACAATGGTAGGAGATCTACATATCCGTATTGCCAAGCTTGCCTTCCACGCCAAGGAAAGTACCATCCGGACACGAGTCGGAGTCTTCAATTTTGTATCTTCGTAGTCTTGGAGTCCGGCAGATATCGATAGTCCGGCTATCCGGACACCCCCTAGTCCAGGACTCCCTCAGTAGCCCCCGAACCAGGCTTCAATGACGATAAGTCCAGCGCGTTTATAGTCTTCGGCGTTGCAAGGTGGGTTCTCCCTTCAAATTCCATGTACCTGCCGAATTATGTCCGGCTTCATCGTGAATACTGTGTTCCTCGGCTTCCACGCCAAATAATGGCCCTCTTCCACGCGTCGCACGAATGCGAAAAGCCAGGGTGTCTTTTGCATTTCACCCCCTAATTGTGCGAGTCGTCCGCCTATAAAAGAGGCAAGAATCCAGATCCAAACCGCACCGTCTTCCTCCCGCGTATATTCCACCGAAGCGGCTCTAACCTAGAAATGCATTCCACCATGGATCGTCAACGCGACTCTTCTTCACGCGCTCCCAGCCCACCGCCGGGGAATTGGAGGAGGTGCTCCATTTCGCACAACGAGCTAGTGAAGCTCCAAACGGAGGGGTTTCTCCCTCCGGCCTTCATGGTTCCAGTCCGGGCCGGACTGGTTACTTATCAAGGTGGGAGGCAGGCGGAGGACACTCCGAGCCCCAATAAGGCGGAGCGAGTGTGCTTTGTCCCCTATCTGATAAGGGGACTCGGATTTCCAATACATCCGTTCCTCCGTGGGCTCCTGAAGTTCTACGGACTCCAGCTCCATCACCTTACGCCCGCCTCTGTCCTGCATATCGCAAGCTACGTAGCTCTTTGCGAGCTGTTCCTGGGCATCGAGCCCCATTTTGCATTGTGGAAGAGGCTGTTTTGCCTCGTACCCCGTTCTCACCAGGGGTCCATATATCAAGTGGGCGGCGCCGAAATATGGCGCATCGCCGGGACCGGATACCTATCCGGCACTCCCAAGAAGGCATCCGAAGACTGGCCCTCGGAGTGGTTTTATATTGGAGATGCCCCGCTGCCAGATCCAGTCCGGATCGGCCTCCCGGAGTTTAGTACTGCTCCCTTGAAGAAACGCCTCAGCTGGCGCCCGCGGAGCCCCCGATTGGAGGAAGACAAGAGCGTCCATTACTTGATGGGCCGGATAAGATTAATGGATCATTCCGGCTTGACCATGATCGGAGTCATGGCGACATGCATCAAGCAAGGGGTACAGCCACTGCAGTACAGGGGCCACCCTATGTGGGATTTCAACGGGGAAGACGATGCTACCCGGCACGGCCGCAAAGGGCCGGATTCGACCGAGGATCTGGTGAAGATCCTATCCGGCCTGTACAAGGGGGAGAAGGAGGATTTCCTTCGGACGAACCCTTTGAATGGGTTTTCCATGATCAACCCTAGAGGATGGGTAAGTGAACACCTTGAAGGGCTCAACCCGTGCTTTCGAAGTTTTAAGCTTCTCACATTATGTCTTCGACGCAGGATCTGCACCGGACTGTGGAGGACATGGTGAGTCCTGCTCCGCAACCCGAAGATCCAGAAGGATCCCTAAGCCCGGCCTCCGAAGAGGACCTAGACATCGAGGTGGAGCTGATCGACGGGGTGTATCACCAGCTCAGCATAGATAATGCTCTGGTTGCCATTACGGCAGACTACCCCGGACTAAGTCCGGCTTCCCAGGTGACCGCGACCGAGGTCCGGACACCAGTATCTCTTCCCTGCCCATTTCTGACCTTCGCGAACGATGGTATTTTGCAGGAAGCGCCTTTACGGCAGGAAGCCGAGCCCGCGGCGGCGGACCAACAGAGGCCAGTCCGAACCAGCAGGCGGAAAAGAAGCGCAGTGCAGACGGAAATGTCGCCGCAAAGGTATAGCTCGTATTCGAATTTTCAGAGCAACGTTCCGAGGAAACGCCTGAGTGCTCATGATCTCTGTAGGAGAAAAAGCGCTCGCCAAACTGCGAGCGCAGGAATTGCCGATCCGACCAACACCGGCCAGGCTCCAGCGCCCGGACTGGAGGGGGAGGCAAGCGCAAGACGCGAACCGGATCCTGCTCCAACGGAGGAGACCGACAGACTGTCCGCCACCAAGTCTGAGGTGGAGAGCGCTATGAACCATAGGTGCCGCCGGACAGTATTTCAAGAAGCGTGCTTTTCCCCTGAGGCATTGGATGCCTTTAACGCTGGGGACGCGCATTTCCGTGCTGCTCAAAATGGTTTTACCAGAGCCACGGAGCAGTATGTGAAAGACATACGGGTAAGGGAATTTAATGGTTGTATATACCAGTAGCCCCCGAGACTTAAATTAGTTATGCTAACTGATTTAAGGATCATTGCAACTATCAGGCACTTAACGAGAAGAACGCCCAGCTGTCTCGGGAGCTGCAAGATTGCAAGGCCCAACTTGAGGCCGCACTTGCTGCCGCAGGAGGAGACGGAAAGACCCCTCCTGGTAACACATTTTTATTAATAAATATAAGCGCTGTGCGGCGTGTGCGCGAGTCTAATAATGACATTGCAGGTACCGCCGGACAAGATCCGGACAGGCAAGCATTGCTGCGCCAGCTTAAGGCCGGCGAGAGTGTGCTGAATAGGGTTTAGCAGGAAAGGAACAAGCTCCAAGATGCCAACGCCAAGCTTGGAGAAGAGCTGAAAGGCGCACAGGCCGAGCTGTCCGGCTCCGTTAAGGAGAATCAGCGGCTTCGTCGCGGCATATATAGTAAGTGCTTGAGCGAACTCTTTTGAAAAGAAGAGTTCGGCGAGGAAGTGTTTTGACATGATATGTCTTGTAGGTATACTCACGGGCCGTCCTGCAGAGGAGATGCCCATATCAATGGGTGATCAACTTCCCGAACTGTTGCAGCTACTCGAACGAGTTCGGCAGGCAATGAGCGGCGTCGTTCAGGCTTTATGGCCAGCCCTCACCCTACACGAGGGCCTCGGGGAGCTTGCGGAGAAGCTGCAGGGAGTGCGGCAGCGCTTCCGTTTGTGGAAGATTTCGGCTTGCCGTCAAGGTGCTAGGGAGGCTTGGGCCATAGTGAAGACGCGGTACAAGAAGGCGGACCCCAACCATATGGCCGAAGTCGGACCAGTGGTGCCCGATGGGAAGGAGATCCCTGTGAGTTTAGTGTACAGCCAAGTAGAGTTGGCTGCTAAATTTTCCCAACGGGACTGTAAACTAGACAGCCTGTTAGACGGGATTGAGGAGGAATACAATCAATAAATTTGACAATGTATGTTATCCTTTAAAGTGACATGTGAAATGCCTTCTAGCCGGATTGTAGATCGTTTGTCTTTGCCGACCTTTTCGCTTCGACCTCGGGACCCTAGAATCCGGAGTGTGTCCGAATACCTTCTCGGTTATGAAAAAAAACCGGGGCATGCATGGAGACCAGGCGTAGGGGTCATTAGTGCTTTATCAGACAAGTGCCCAACTAGTTATGTTATATTACATGGTTAGTAAGAAACATCTTCCAGGGAGAATAGTTCCGTTAAGGGTTCCTTTCGCTGGGAGGCATGCCCTAAAGTGCATGTCCGGACTGCAAAGATAGCAGTAAAACATCTGGGGGCAGATAATAAAATAGGTAAAAAGTCATCTTTTAAATCACCGACCGAATATTCCCTTAAGAACGCTTGCTTTCGGCTTCACCCAGTCTGAGGTACACATCCGTCTAACCCGGCAGTAACAATCGCAGAGGTGCTCCCTTTACCTCCTAGCCGAACAATCGGGAACGTAGGGGTAAGCACAGGAGCCAGGCAACCCAGCTTGGCCAAAACTTAAGTCATATCGATGCATATAATGGCGAGTAAAAGGTACATGTGGAAGCTTGACACATGTGTTGGGTATGAAACCCGTATAATTAAGCTTCTGTAAAAGAAGCCCCCAGGAATAATGAGTGCGGATGGCACATCATGCATACGCAAAGAATGCAAAAATAGGCCCGAAAGGGCTTTTAAGTGAAAAGGATAAAAAAGAGAAACAAAAGACAGCCGAAGTATAAAAGTTTGGACTGGGGAAGGGGACGAACTCTTAGTCCGGCGCTAGGCGTAGAATCGTCGGAGGCGGGCTGCGTTCCATGGGTTCAGCTCGAGTCGGTTATCCGACGCATTTCGCAGACGGTATGCTCCGCCGGTCAGTACTTGATCGATAATGAAGGGGCCCTCCCATCTGGGCTTGAGCTTGTCCTTTTTCTTGTCCGGCAGGCGTAGAACTAGTTCACCAACGTTGTAAGTCTTGGCCCGTACTTCTCTGCTTTGATATCTTCGGGCCTGCTGCTGATAGAATGTGAAACGAGCCTTCGCGACGTCCCGTTCTTCCTCCAATGTGTCCAAGCTGTCCTGCCGATCAAGCTCGGCCTCTCTTTCCTCATACATGCGCACTCGAGGTGAGTCATGAATAATGTCACAAGGCAAGACTGCCTCTGCGCTGTATACCATAAAAAATGGTGTGAATCCGGTAGTACGGTTAGGCGTTGTCCGCAGCCCCCAGAGTACGGAGTCGAGCTCCTCGACCCATTGTGCGTCGGATTTAGTGAGTGACCTCACTAGTCTGGGTTTAATGCCGCTCATTATTAGACCATTTGCTCTTTCCACTTGACCGTTGGTTTGAGGGTCATAGACTGACGCATAGTTGAGCTTGATGCCCATATTTTTGCACCATGACTTAACCTCATCAGCCGTGAAGTTCGTGCCGTTGTCGGTGATGATGCTGTGGGGGACTCCGTAACGGTGTACCACCCCTGATATAAAGTCTATCACTGGTCCGGACTCTGCCGTTTTGACCGGTTTGGCCTCTATCCATTTGGTGAACTTATCCACCATGACCAATAGGTATTTTTTCTTGTGGGTTCCCCCTTTAAGGGGTCCAACCATGTCAAGCCCCCAGACCGCGAACGGCCAGGTAATGGGTATGGTTTTGAGGGCGGTGGGTGGCATGTGGCTCTGATTAGCAAAGAGCTGACAACCGACGCATCGCTGGACCAAGTCCTGTGCGTCTGCCCAAGCCGTCGGCCAATAAAATCCTGTACGGAATGCCTTTCCTACAAGGGCCCGGGCTGCTGCGTGGTGTCCGCCTAGTCCGGCATGAGTTTCAGCCAGGAGGTTGCGCCCTTCTTCTTCGGAGATACACCTTTGAAGGAATCCGGTAGTACTTTTCTTGTAAAGTTCTCCCTCATGGACCTTGTAGGCCTTCGATCGCCGGACTATGCAGCGGGCCTCGTTTTGGTCTTCGGGAAGTTCTTGCCTAAGTAAGTAGGCTAGGAAAGGTTCTGTCCACGCGGCAATTACTGCCATTATGACGTGGGCGGAGGGTGTTATGTCATCTGCCGTGTCACCGGTTGGTGCGGTTTTCTCCGGTTTATCGCTACCGGACTCCTCTTCCCATAGTACGGATGGCTTGAAGAGCCGTTCCAGGAAGATATTTGGAGGGACAACATCACGTTTCGCACCGATGCGTGCCAGGACGTCGGCTGCTTGGTTATTATCTCGGGCTATGTGATGAAATTCGAGTCCTTCAAACCGAGCTGACATTTTTAGGACAGCGTTGCGATATGCTGCCATTTTCGGATCCTTGGCGTCGAAGTCTCCGTTTATTTGGGATATTGCAAGGTTTGTGTCCCCGCGCACCTCTAGGCGTTGAATGCCCATGGAGACCGCCATCCGGAGACCATGTAACAGGGCCTCGTATTCGGCTGCATTGTTGGAGTCCGTGTACATTATTTGAAGTACATACTGGACTGTATCTCCGGTGGGGGACGTCAGTACGACGCCAGCCCCCAGTCCGGCCAACATTTTGGAGCCGTCGAAATGCATAGTCCAATTGGAGTATGCGCCGTACTCTTTAGGGAGTTCGGCTTCAGTCCATTCGGCGACGAAGTCAGCCAAAACTTGTGACTTTATAGCTCGTCGAGGTTTGTAAGTGATGTCGAATGGTAAGAGCTCGATGGCCCATTTTGCTATCCTGCCCGTTGCGTCGCGGTTATTTATAATGTCATTGAGTGGTACTTCAGAGGCCACTGTTATCGATCACTCTTGAAAGTAGTGCCGGAGCTTTCGAGACGCCATGAACACCGCATATGCTATCTTCTGATAGTGCGGGTAACGGGATTTACAGGGGGTTAACACAGTGGATACATAGTACACTGGTTTTTGAAGAGGGAATTTATGCCCTTCTGTCACTCGTTCGACGACGAGGACCGCGCTTACAACTTGATGCGCTGCTGCGATGTATAACAACATTTGTTCGCCCAAAGTGGGCGCAGCCAGGACCGGATTTGTTGCCATTATGGCCTTTATTTCTTCGAGTCCGGCAGTGGCGGCATCCGTCCACTCGAAGTGTTCGGTGCGCCTGAGGAGGCGATAGAGGGGCAACGCCTTTTCTCCTAAACGGGAGATAAAGCGGCTTAAGGCTGCCATGCATCCTGTTAATTTTTGTATTTGCTTGAGGTCTTTTGGAATATCCAACTGTGACAGAGCTCGGATTTTAGCCGGATTTGCTTCAATTCCTCTACCGGATACGATGAAGCCCAGCAGCTTTCCAGCTGGTACGCTGAAAACGCATTTTTCCGGATTCAGCTTGATGTCATATGCTCTGAGGTTGTCGAATGTGAGCCTCAAATCGTCTACTAAAGTTTCGACGTGTTTTGTTTTGACGACTACGTCGTCTACGTATGCCTCGACTGTTTTGCCGATCTGGGTGGCCAGACATGTTTGAATCATGCGCTGATATGTTGCGCCGGCGTTTTTTAGTCCGAAGGGCATCGTGTTGAAGCAGAATGGTCCATATGGAGTGATAAACGCCGTTGCGGCTTGGTCTGCTTCCGCCATCTTGATTTGATGATAGCCAGAGTATGCGTCCAGGAAGCACAACGAATCGTGCCCTGCTGTGGCATCGATAATTTGATCGATGCGGGGGAGGGGGAAGGGATCCTTTGGGCAAGCTTTATTGAGGTCTTTAAAATCGACACAGAGGCGCCAGGATTTATCCTTCTTTGGTACCATCACCAAATTTGCTAGCCAGTCCGGATGTCTAATATCTCTAATGAATCCGGCTTCCAATAGTTTGGCTAGCTCTTCTCCCGTTGCCTGTCTTTTGGGCTCGGAAAATCGTCGAAGAGCCTGTTTGACTGGCTTAAATCCTTTTAGGATGTTTAGGCTGTGTTCTGCCAACCTGCGAGGGATTCCGGGCATGTCCGAAGGATGCCAGGCGAAGATATCCCAATTTTCCCGAAGGAATTCACGCAGTGCGGCGTCAACTTCGGGGTTCAACTGTGCCCCGATGGAGGCCGTCTTTGTTGGGTCTATTGGATGGACCTGGAATTTTATTATCTCATCTGCTGGTTTGAAGGAGGTGGACTTGGATCTTTTGTCGAGTATCACATCGTCCCTGTTCACCGTCGAGCGCAGCGCGATGAGTTCCTCTGCCGCTAGGGCTTCGGATAGTGCCTCGAGGGCTAGTGCGGCGGTCTTATTTTCGGCGCGGAGTGCTATGTCCGGATCACTAGTGAGAGTGATTATTTCACCGGGCCCAGGCATTTTGAGCTTCACGTACCCGTAATGAGGTATTGCTTGAAAAATTGTGAATGCCTCTCGTCCTAGTATGGCGTGATACCCACTGCTGAAACGGGCCACCTGGAACGTGACTTCTTCGGATCTGTAATTGTCCGGAGAGCCGAACACCACATCGAGTGTGATTTTTCTGGTGCAGCGCGCTTCCCGGCTAGGGATTATTCCTCTAAAGGTTGTGCTACTTCGCTCAATACGGCTCCAATCGATTTCCATTTTTCGCAGAGTTTCCTCATGAATGAGGTTTAGTCCGCTGCCGCCATCCATGAGGACTTTTGTCAGTCGAAAGCCGTCCACTATGGGACTAAGTACCAGTGCGGCTGGGGCTCTGGTTGTTCGGAATGTGGGATCGTCGCTGGCATTGAAAGTAATAGCTGTGTCGCTCCATGGATTTGCTGTTGCTACTTGGTAGACTTCGGCGAGTTCGCGGATTGTTCGTTTTCGCATATTATTTGATGCGAAAGTCTCGAAGACTGTTGATACCGTGCTGGTATTGTTGGAGTGGCTTTCCGGAGCTAGGAGCTCTTCGCCACTTTTGGCCACCTGCCGTAATATCCAACATGCTCGAAGGCTATCTGTTGGGACGGCTCCCTCTGTATTATGAAGTTTATAGGGTCCATTGAGCCATCCCTCCAGTACGGTTCCGCTTCCCTTATTGGGTTTTTGTTTTTTCGTTTTTGCATCTGGGGCCTGAGTATAAGGCGCCCTTTTACTGCGGACTGGGTTTGGGGCCGGATTATCCCAAAATTGATTTTCGGTCTTCCGGAAACTCTCCATCGCACAGTACTTTCGCACAATGGATGCCAGATCGGTGAAGCGCGTAATTTTGCGACGATCAATGGCGTTTAGTATTCCCTTGTCCGTGCAGTTATTGCAGAAAATTGATATTGCGTTTTCCTCTCGGCAGTCCTTTATCCTATCCATAACCAGGAGGAATCTGGCCCAGTAGTGATGTACTATCTCAGTAGGCTCTTGCCGTATTAGAGATAGATCGCATATGTCTGGGCGGGTGGGTGGAATAAAATCCGGATCCCTGCCCATCTTGAGGCTCAAAGGCCAAGGAGTTTTCGAATTCGGAAGTTTGGTTTGCTGGACGCAATTCAGCGAGTCCGGGGCGATGCATGATTTTAAGTTCAATGCTCGATCGAAGTCCGTCCCTCCACGGGAATCCGGCATGGAGGGTTCGGGAATCCGGACATGAATTGTCTTCAACACCGGCAAAGAATTGCCGTATTGCTCCTCTACCACTGCGACGTGGTGGGTGGCCTGGGGAGAGTTAATCTCTCTTAGATCGGTTTTAAGCCCAATCTGGTTGTAGTCCGTAGCGACTCCCAGGGCGGCGATGCGATCCAAGAGCTCGTTAACAGACGAGAGCTCTATTGGGTCTAACTGTTTGGCAGCTTTAGGGCTGACGCGAAGATTGCTTCCGATGACTTGAGAAGTCATTGCCGAAGCGGCGGCCGGACAGGCGGTCATGAGAAAACCACCAAGCCGGATAGTTTGGCCGGCGGCCAAGGCCTCTCCGGCGAAAACACCGTCTTTGAAGACGGGTGGAGGCATCTGCTCTATCGGCGACGACACAGAGGAACTCTCAATGAAAGCACCAATGTCGGTGTCAAAACCGGCGGATCTCGGGTAGGGGGTCCCGAACTGTGCGTCTAGGCGGATGGTAACAAGAGACGAGGGACACAATGTTTTTACCCAGGTTCGGGCCCTCTCGATGGAGGTAAAACCCTACGTCCTGCTTGATTAATATTGATGATATGGGTAGTACAAGAGTAGATCTACCACGAGATCAAGGAGGCTAAACCCTAGAAGCTAGCCTATGGTATGATTGTTGAGATGTATGTTGTCCTACGGACTAAGGCCCTCCGGTTTATATAGACACCGGAGAGGGCTAGGGTTACACAGAGTCGGTTACAATGGTAGGAGATCTACATATCCGTATTGCCAAGCTTGCCTTCCACGCCAAGGAAAGTACCATCCGGACACGAGCCGGAGTCTTCAATCTTGTATCTTCGTAGTCTTGGAGTCCGGAAGATATTGATAGTCCGGCTATCCGGACACCCCCTAGTCCAGGACTCCCTCACTTGCATTCGGCTGTAGTCTTAGAAACGTATGATTTTCTCTTATCCACTCGGAAGTGAATTATCTTTGATATTTTGTCGATTGGTTCTTCGTAGAAATCCTGTGACCTTGCGGCTCGCTATACCGAGCTGGAGCAGAAGCACATTCAGCTCGAGCTGGATCTGAAGTTGGTTCAGGAGAATCTGACGAAGGTGAAGGAGGAGACCAAAGGTATGTTCGGTGAGACCTCGACGACTCCTTTTTCCCTTCATTTGTTTCAAAATCTGACCTTGCTGTAACTTGCAGGCAAGGTGAAGGAGGCCCAGAAGAGGAAAGACCTTGAGCTAGCTGAGAAGACCAAGCTTGCTGACGAGAAGTTATCTTCAGTCACCAAGCCTGAAGAGGAAAATACTAATCTGAAAGCTGCTCTTGGGATTGCCAACAAGGAAGTCGACCGACTGAAGACTGACAAGACTACTCTGACCGACAAGATCAACCAGTTGACTGGGAAGAAAAATGACCTGGAAGCCTTCCTGGGTGGACTTGCCAAGAAATTGTTCCTTATGCTCGAAGGTAACCCTTTATACTCGACAAACATTTTCAACTGTGATGCTTCCATTCGACCACTTTCTTGACTCGGCGTTTGTCCTTGCAGAATTCTGTCGAAACTTTGAAGAAGAGACTAGCCAGCTGGAACCAAACCTTGACCCCGTCAATTCTCCAGTGAATGATGAAGTTGCCATGAATGTCTTCCGACTGGAGTCCCGTGTTGCAGCTGTCGTGGACTATCTTGCAAGACTGAAGGTCGCCACGTCTCGCATTGACTCGATGCTCTGGCCTAGGGCGACACTCCAGAACGGCCTCGAGTCACCGATGGCTCGACTGAATGCGGTCCCTGATCGAGTGCAGGAGTGGAAGAAATCCTCGGCTCGGTGCGGTGCAGATGTTGCTCTGTGCCTGGCCCGAGTCCACTGCAAAGATGCGCGAGAAGACAAGCTGGCGGCCCTCCGGGTGGCCAACACCAAGAAACACGACTTCAGGTCCTTCATGGAAACCTTCATCGCTGCTGCCACTCGGATCGCAGATGGAATCGACCTTGATGAGTTCGTTGCACCTTCCAGCCCTCCACAGGGGGGGGGTAAGAAACTTCTTTTAAGTCCGACACTTTAAATTTGCCTCGGTATGCCGAGTGGAGTTGTAACCGATAAACCTTAACAGGCTGAGCGCCTGAGCACTTTCGGTTCCTTTAGGTATCGACCTGAACGTGGATTTGATGTTTGAATATGATTGCTTTTGGCTCGAAATGTCCTTTGCAGGTTCAAAGCAAGACGCTAATTGCAGTCAACTTATTCCTTAGGCGAGCACTGGGCCGCAGCTAAGCCTCCGAGTGAGAGGTTTGCTCTTCACTCGGCAGGGTTTCTATATCTTAGGCGGGCACTAGGCTGCAGCTAAGCCCCCGAGTGAGAGGTTTGCTCTTCACTCGGTAGGATTTTTGTATCTTAGGCGAGCACTAGGCTGCAGCTAAGCCCCCGAGTGAGAGGTTTGCTCTTCACTCGGTAGGATTTTTATATCTTAGGCGAGCACTGGGCTGCAGCTAAGCCCCCGAGTGAGAGGTTTGCTCTTCACTCGGTAGGATTTTTATATCTTAGGCGAGCACTGGGCTGCAGCTAAGCCCCCGAGTGAGAGGTTTGCTCTTCACTCGGTAGGATTTTCACGTTGTACTTGTGGCGAAGCTCAGAGGAGAGGGTAACAGTCGACCTGCACCTCGTCCTCCTTGCGAGCACACGTTGTACTTATGGCGTAGCTCAGAGGAGAGGATCGCAGTCGACCTGCACCTCGTCCTTCTTACGAGCGCACATTGTACTTATGGCGTAGTTCAGGGGAGAGGGTCGCAGTCGACCTGCACCTCGTCCTCCTTGCGAGCGCACGTTGTACTTATGGCGGAGCTCAGAGGAGAGGGTCGCAGTCGACCTGCACCTCGTCCTCCTTGCGAGCGCACGTTGTACTTAGGCGAGTACTTGGATTGCAGCTAAGCCTCCGAGTGGAAGTCTGGCTTACCACTCGGTAGAATTTTTTATAGCTTAGGCGAGTACTTGGACTGCAGCTAAGCCCCCGAGTGGAAGTCTGGCTTACCACTCGGTAGGATTTTTTATAACTTAGGCGAGTACTTGGACTGCAGCTAAGCCCCCGAGTGGAAGTCTGGCTTACCACTCGGTAGGATTCTTTATAACTTAGGCGAGTACTTGGACTGCAGCTAAGCCCCCGAGTGGAAGTCTGGCTTACCACTCGGTAGGATTTTTTATAACTTAGGCGAAACGGATTCGCGGCTAAGCCTCCGAGTGGAAGTCTGGCTTACCACTCGGTAGGATTTTTACAAACTTAGGCGAAACGGATTCGCGGCTAAGCCACCCACTTGGGGGAAAATTGTATTGGACAAAATAAAAAGTGACAAAAATTATGAAGGAATTATGACACTATTATTTCGAAATCTATGAACTACAGAAGTACTTTATTACAACTCATCCGAGTGAAAAAACTTCAAGTGTAAAACGGGCGGAGCAGATCCGCGTTCCAAGCTCGGGGATCTTCGATATTGTGTTCGACGTTGTAAAGACGGTATGCCCCGTTGTGGAGAACTTTGGTGACGATGAAGGGTCCTTTCCAAGAAGGAGCGAGCTTATGTTGTTTCTGCTGATCCACTCGGAGAACTAGATCTCCTTCCTGGAAGGCTCGACCTCTCACATTTCTGGCGTGAAAGCGACGCAAGTCCTGTTGGTAGATGGTCGATCGGATCAGAGCCATATCCCTTTCTTCCTCTAGAAGGTCGACTGTGTCCTGTCGCGCTTGCTCAGCTTCTGCTTCATTGTAGAGTTCAACTCGAGGAGCATTGTGAAGAAGATCACTCGGCAAGACTGCTTCAGCTCCGTAGACCAAAAAGAATGGAGTTCTTCCGGTCGACCGATTAGGTGTGGTCCGCAGTCCCCAAAGCACCGAAGGAAGTTCGTCGACCCATGCTCCAGCCGCATGCTTGAGATCACGCATCAGTCGGGGTTTTAAACCCCTTAGGATCAAGCCATTGGCTCGCTCTGCTTGTCCATTCGACTGCGGATGGGCGACTGAAGCGTAGTCGACTCGTGTGCCTTGAGAGTTACAGAAATCCCTGAATTCTTCCGAGTCAAAGTTCGACCCATTATCTGTAATGATGCTGTGCGGGACACCATATCTGAATGTCCGCTCCCTGATGAAGGCAACAGCAGTACCGGCGTCAAGATTCTTGATTGGTTTAGCCTCAATCCACTTGGTGAACTTGTCGACTGCTACCAGTACATGAGTGAAGCCACTTCGACCTGTTCTCAAGGGACCGACCATGTCCAACCCCCATACCGCGAAAGGCCAGACGAGTGGAATGGTCTTCAGAGCAGATGCAGGCTTGTGTGACATATTGGAGTAGAACTGACATCCTTCGCACTTGTCCACTATTTCCTTTGCCATCTCATTCGCCCTTGGCCAGTAAAATGCGGCTCGGTATGCTTTGGCTACAATGGTCCGAGAGGACGCATGGTGACCACAGGTCCCCGAGTGGATATCATTGAGAATGATTCGACCTTCTTCTGGCGTTATGCATTTTTGACCAACTCCAGTCGCGCTCTCTCTATACAACTGTCCTTTGATAACGGTAAAGGCTTTGGATCGACGGACGATCTGCCGAGCCTCTTCCTCATCCTCTGGGAGCTCTTTTCTCAGGATATACGCGATATAGGGAATTGTCCAGTCGGGAGTGACCACTAACACTTCCATGACCAAGTCGACCACTGCTGGGACCTCAACCTCAGTCGGATCTGTGGCACTCTTGGGCTGTGGAGCTTCTTCCGTGAAAGGATCTTCTTTGACTGACGGAGTGTGTATATGTTCCAAGAACACACCACTCGGAATGGCTTCTCTTTTGGAACCTATCTTTGCCAGATCGTCTGCTGCCTGATTTTTCAGTCGGGGGATGTGATGGAGCTCTAACCCCTCAAACTTCTTTTCCAGCTTCCTCACTGCATTGCAATATCCAGTCATGGCTGGGCTTCTCACGTCCCACTCCTTCATCACTTGGTTGACTACTAAATCTGAATCGCCATAGACCATCAGGCGACGGACGCCGAGTGAGATGGCCATGCGCAATCCATATAAAAGGGCTTCATACTCCGCCTCATTGTTGGAGGAATCAAAGTGAATCTGGAGCACATATCTGAGCTTATCTCCTCTGGGGTAAACCAGGACAACCCCAGCACCGGAACCATTCAGCATCTTAGAGCCGTCAAAGAACATGGTCCAATGCTCCGAGTGAACTTCAGTCGGCTGCTGTTGTTCAATCCACTCGGCGAGGAAATCTGCTATTGCCTGGGACTTAATGGCTTTCTTTGCCTCAAACTTGATATCAAGGGGAAGAAGTTCAATCGCCCATTTCGCCACTCGACCAGTTGCATCTCTGTTGTGCAGAATCTCTGATAGTGGGGCGTCGCTGACGACTCTGATGGAATGATCAGAGAAATAATGAGCAACTTCTTCGTGGTCATGTATATTCCATACACGAGCTTCTGATAATGAGGGTATCTCTGCTTGGATGGAGTCAAGACTTTAGACAAATAATACACTGGGCGCTGAACTTTGAAGGCCTTTCCTTCTTCTTGCCGCTCGACCGTAAGCACTGTACTGACGACTTGTCCTGTGGCTGCAATATAAAGCAACAGAGGCTCTTTGCTGATTGGAGCAGCAAGCACCGGCTGGGTGGAGAGCAGAGCTTTTAGCTCGGCAAACGCTGCATCAGCTTCTGGAGTCCACTCGAACTTGTCTGCCTTCTTCATCAGTCGGTAAAGAGGCAATGCTTTTTCACCGAGTCGTGAGATGAATCGACTTAAAGCGGCCAAGCATCCAGTAAGCTTCTGGACATCGTGCACTCGCACAGGGCGTTTCATTCGGAGAATAGTGCCGATCTTCTCTGGGTTAGCATCGATCCCTCGCTCGGAAACGAGAAAACCAAGTAACTTTCCACCAGGAACTCCGAACGTGCACTTTGATGGATTGAGCTTGATATCATACCTTCTGAGGTTGGCAAATGTTTCGGCGAGGTCAGCGAGCAGGTCGGAACCTTTTCGTGACTTGACAACGATATCATCCATATACGCTTCCACATTCCGACTGATTTGAGTGAGTAGACACTTCTGAATCATTCGCATAAACGTGGCTCCGACATTCTTGAGGCCGAATGGCATGGTGATATAGCAGAAGCACCCGAATGGAGTGATGAAAGCTGTTTTTATCTCGTCGGGTTCATACAGACGGATCTGATGATACCCGGAATAGGCGTCTAGAAAAGACAATCTCTCGCACCCCGCGGTCGAGTCAACAATTTGATCTATGCGAGGGAGAGGAAAATGATCTTTCGGGCAGGCCCGATTGATGTGCTTGAAATCAATGCACATGCGGAGCGATTTGTCCTTTTTAGGAACCATGACGACATTAGCGAGCCACTCGGAGTGGTATATCTCTCGGATAAATCCGGCCGCCAACAGTCGAGCCACTTCCTCACCAATAGCCTTTCTCTTCTGGACGGCGGACCGCCGAAGATGCTCTTTGACTGGTTTTGCTGATGAATCGACTCTGAGGTGATGCTCAGCCAGTCCCCTGGGAACACCTGGCATGTCAGCTGGCTTCCATGCAAAAATGTCCCAGTTCTCACGGAGGAACTGGATGAGCGCTTCTTCCTATTTCTGGTCGAGTGTTGTGGAGATGTGGGTCGGGGCTGCATTGGGGTCGGTCGGGTGAATGTGAACAGGCTTCGTCTCACCAGACGACTGAAATGCAGATTCTGTGGCGGGTTTCTTGGATCGCAACAAATCACTCGGATCTGCGCTTTGCTTGTATTCCTCAAACTCAACCGCTGTCACCTGGGAATCGGCAATCTTCGAGCCCTTCTGAAAGCACTCTTCTGCCTTTTTCCGATCCCCGGTGATAGTGATCACTCCTTTGGGACCTGGCATCTTCAGTTTGAGGTACACGTAACATGGTCGAGCCATGAACCGTGCATAGGCTGGCCTCCCCAAAATGGCGTGGTATGCACTCTGAAAATCCACGACCTCAAATGCCAACTTCTCTTTACGAAAATGTTTTGAATCACCAAACACCACGTCCAAAGCTATTTGGCCGAGTGACTCGGCTTTCTTCCCTGGTATAACTCCGTGGAAGCTCATGTTGCTGGTGCTCAGTCGGGACATCGGAATGCCCATTCCTTTCAGTGTGTCTGCATACAACAAGTTCAGCCCACTCCCACCATCCATCAGCACCTTTGTCAGTCGAGTGCCTTCGACAACTGGATCGACCACCAAAGCTTGCCTCCCAGGGGTGGCAATATGAGTCGGGTGATTAGATTGGTCGAATGTGATGGGTGTTTGGGACCATCTCAGATAATTTGCTTTTGCTGGGGCAACCATGTTTACCTCACGGTTAATGACTTTCAGTCGACTCTTGCTTTCCACATCCGCGAAGATCATCAGAGTGGAGTTGACATGTGGATATCCTTCCTCAATGTCCTCCTTGTCTTCGGCCTTGTCCGACTCTTTCTCCTTGTCCTTAGACTGTTTTCCTTGGAACTGCTGAATCAGGAGTCGACACTGGCGAGTGGTATGCTTTGGGTAAATGATATTGCCCTCTTCATCTTTTTTCGTGTGGATGTGGCACGGCATATCCATCACGTCGTTCCCTTCTTTATCCTTCACTTTCTTAGGGTTCCAGGATCCTTTTGGCTTCCCCTTGAACTTCCCCTGAGTCACGGCCAGGGCCTCTCCAGGAGCTGCTGGTTCGGCCTTCCGCTTCTGTTTCCGACTGGAGTTTCCCTTCTCCGACTGACTTGGCTTGTACTTGCCGCTTTGGAGTCGGTCCTCTTCCTCGCCGTTGGCGTACTTGGTAGCAATCTCCATCATCCGACTCAGGGTCATGTCCCCGGTTCGACCAAATTTCAAACTTAATTCTCTGTTCTTGACGCCATCCTTGAAGGCGCAGACTGCCTGATGATTAGACACATTTTCCACAGTATGGTGCAAAGTGATCCACCTCTGAATATACTCTCTGAGAGTCTCATTGGTCTTCTGCACACAGACTTGCAGCTCTGTCAATCCAGCTGGTCGCTTGCAAGTTCCTTCAAACGTTTTGACGAACACTCGGGACAGATCTTCCCAAGTGTAAATACTGCTAGGAGGTAATTGATTCAACCACGCTCTGGCCGAACCTTCCAACATGAGGGGCAAATGCTTCATGGCCACCTCGTCATTCCCACCACCAATCTGAACAGCCACTCGGTAATCTTCAAGCCAAGTTTCAGGCTTAGACTCACCAGTGAACTTGCTGACTCCTGTTGCCAATCTGAAATTGGGGGAATCACTGCGGCTCTGATAGCCCTGCTAAAACACTCTGGACCAGAAACATGCACTCGATTGCTCGTGGGCGCATCTCTCTCGGGTCCGCCTCGATGGGCTCTGTTCCGGTCGACCAAGCCTTGCACGATAATGGATCGCGCGTCGAAGCCTGGTTCCCTGGGGTCGACTGGAGCTCTTCGCCCCACACTGAGCTGGCGCCTGTCATCTTGCTGCCGAGGAGCATAAGACCCTCGCCTATCATCTCGGTCGTGTCGGTCTCCATACTGGTCTCGCCGATTCTCGCGCCCTTCTCGCCGCGGAGGCGATCTGGGACTATGAGCCGACTGAACCGTATTTGCAGCGACGGATCGACTGTGAATTCTGTTACGCGACTGCGACACGGCTGAATTCTGGTCCCCCGCTGCCCGGAGCAAATCTCTGATCTGCATCAAGCCTCCGCCAGCTTCCGACTGAGAGGGTTGGATGGATTCTGCTATACGGGTTGCAGCCGCTAAATTCTGAATTGGGGTTCGATATACCTGAGTCGGCGGGAAGAGTTGACGTCGATTGGCGTCGGGAACTCGTTGCCGCGCACGCTCGTCGAGTGCCCGCTGAAGGTTCTCCAGACGAGCGCGTTCAGCCAGATTGGCCAAACGTGCCTCCTCCAAGGCGCGGGCCTCAGGGGTTTCTCCCGCGATGGGAGTATGCAGGGCATCCATGTTCCTGCGGCAAAGCTCTTCCCTCTGCAGAGAGTCGAGTGTCTCGGGCTGGTATTCTTCGTGGTCTCGTACGGGGTCGCCTCAGCCGCCGCCCCGCCCTCATGGGCGAAGCCAGGAGGACTGCGGGGTCCGTTGACCATCAGGATTTCCGCCGCCGGATCACTGCTATCGCATTCGGATGCAGTCTCTACGGAGCCAGTCGACAGATCGAAAAGGCCGTAGAGAGATTCGTCGGGCTCGATTGCCGCAACTTGGGCGATGGCCGTCTGGCGAGCCACCGCGTGCTTCACCCACCGCTGGAGCCTCGACCGACCAGAGCGCTTGCGCTGGTGGGAGACCGGAAGGGTGGCCGATAGGGGAGTCGACCGATACGGGGTCGACGGTTGCCGCAGCAGAACGCCGCAGACACATGCGCGAAAATGCGTCGCACCGCGGACGGGAAGCGCATCAACGTCGAGTGGAGCTTCCTGGAGCCATGCGGAGTCGTCGGCGATAAAGGTGAGAGCGCCGAGACGGATCTCGCGCCCCTCGACCAAAACTCCAGCAGTCATCATGATGAAAGTACTCGGAAGTATCGCAACTTCTCCACAAAATCGCTAAAACACCGGCCCCAAGGTGGGCGCCAACTGTCGTGGTTCTAAGTCTGACAGTAGAGTGGGGGGTAGGTATGGAGAGGCAAGGTCCTAGCTATGGAGAGGTTGTAAACACGAGCGATGTACGAGTTCAGGCCCTTCTCGGAGGAAGTAAAAGCCCTACATCTCGGAGCCCGGAGGCGGTCGAGTGGATTATGTGTGTATGTGTTACAGGGGCGCGAACCCCTCTGCCTGTGGAGGGGGGTGGCTTATATAGAGTGCGCCAGGACCCCTGCCAGCCCACGTAATGAAGGGTTTAAAGTACATTAAGTCTGGGGCGTTACTGGTAACGCCTCACATAAAGTGTCTTAACTATCATAAAGTCTATTCAATTACAGGTCGTTGCAGTGCAGAGTGCCTCTTGACCTTCTAGTGGTCGAGTGAGTCTTCATGGTCGAGTCCTTCAAGTCAGTCGAGTGGGTTCCTCATAGGTCGACTGGAAGGTGATCTCTTCTAAGGGTGTCCTTGGGTAGGGTACTTAGATCAGGCCTATGACCCTACCCTAGGTACATGAATCCATCACCCGCCACATCAGCCCTGCCCACCACGACCCCACGCCGTCCCCACATATATCCCCAATCCGGAAACCCTAACTCACTCCGTCTTGCTCCGTCTCTTCTTCTCCCCTCCGATTCGTCCATCCGACAGCTCCAGCAACTCCGGCGACTATGTCGAGCACCGGCAGCCGCTCTGACTCTGACATGGACATCGACGAGGGGTTCACCCTCTGCATTGCCCTCGAGAGGTCCAAGGTGGACATAAGGGACAGTTCTGTATCGGCTCCCTCGCCTCTCCCCCGCTGGCGCACAGCTACGCAAGGGTTGCGCAGTCCGGCTCGATCCCACACCGTCTTCTGCCCTATCCCCCTGGCCCGGCGGCCGCTCCCCGCCGTGAGCAGCGTTGGGTGCTTGTGCCCGTCCTGCCGACCCTGACGCGTACGCCGGAGTCAGAGGCGCGCGCCGCCCGCCAGGAGAGGCAGCGGGCAAGGGAGAGGGACGTATGGGTGAGCTCTGTCTGCCGCCGCCGCGGGTTACCAGTGGAGCCCGATGAGGACAAGCGGCTCCTTGCGTGGGTCTACCGCCGTTCTCTTACGACGGCGGAGACGGACGCTCAGCGTCTCCGCCGGAAGAACACAAAGGCTCTCCGGTTTGCCATCGAGCAGTCCGAGTGGGAGGTGAAGGAGAAGGCGACAGAGGCGGCTCGGCTGGCCAAGCTCAGGCGCCAGTAGGACCGGGCCGTCCAGCGCCTGAAGGGCCTCGTCATAGTCTCCTCCTCCTCGTCTGACGATCACGGCTCGTCGTCGGGCGAATCGGATGATCCTCCACGGGCCGCCGACGGCTACAGCTGCGCCGGCGATCAGAAGGGGAAAGGGCCGGCCCGGAAGTGGTGAAGTTCAATTTCATTTCAGGTTTTAGTGTAATATAAAGTTGTTCATCGTTTATGTGAACTTTGGTGGACCTTTGAACAGCCGTTCGTGATCTTTTGGTGAACTATTGTTCTATCCTATGTCCGATTCTATGTCCGGTCAGCTGATCTACGTTGTTGATCGACGTTGCATGGTTTAGTATGGATATAGGGGTTAGGATATGAGATACATGGATGTGGACGACGCAATCTGAGGGGTGCCTGGTCAGTGCCCGCAGACGTGCCCGGGCGCGTCCGCGGACGTTTAAGGGGCTTAATTTACCTAGTCCGGTTGTCGATGCTCTTACAAAGGAGTAATTAAACATGTCCTAATTCAATTCATCCCATTAAGAGAAACAATTCCCAATTCATTGTGGTCGTCTATCATGAGTACACCTACTAGCTCTTCGCGGACCAAATGAAAGCCTACCCAACGCAGCTACTCTCACACGAAAGGCAAAGTGCAAGAACGGGAAAGCAGCAATGGACCATGCTGTAGCTGCTTCCAATAAAACGGAAAGGCGACGCCGTCAACAAAAACAGGCCGCTGTGGCGCTGTGGTCATTGGTCCAGTAGAGCATTGAGAGATCTGTTGTAACAGTACACTAGCTAGCTAGATCATGTTCATGAGCACCTGTTCACGCAGATACGCTAGCTGAGGCACGGCACGTGCATGCCAGCGAGCACGTACGTACGTAGATATACTCCGTCTTGCCTGAACCGCCTCCCCCTACGCCTTTTCCCCTGCCGGCGGTCACTCCTCGCACCCGCATCCGCACCCGTAAACCCTCTGCCTCGTCTCCGGCGGAGATTAATGCAACCAGCCCCGTCTGTCGTCCGTCGTCCCCATCTCCGGCTCGGTTCGATGCGGCAAAATATTTCGAGACACATTTGGAGTGCGAAGTTGCCTTCATCATCTGATTCGCCATGTTGTTGTATACTCTTGCCTAGTTGGATCGAGAGTTTTCGACAGGACACGTGGACATTATGTGTCTCTACTAACATTGTAATCATTGTTATTACAACTTCCTTTTCGCTCCGTATTATGTGTCACTGATTTGCTAAGAAGTTATGCTAAATCAGCAATCAGCGACGCTTAATACTATGAAACAGAGAAAGTAGTACTCATTATAGACATTGTATCAGCGACGCTTAATACTATGAACGAACCACAAGTCAACCAGGGAGACATGCAACTATCTATGCTATTGCCCCTATTCAACTCTCCGGCCTGTATATGCTACAGCTTAATTGTTCATACCCAACACCCTATATCTGACTATCTACCTTTTACCATGTTCTCCGAATTTTTCCCGTTGATCAAATCGGCCAGCCAGGGGCTGACGCGTGCATTGTTTTGGTACGTGGGGTGGTAAGTTCTCGGGTGGTCCCAGTAAATCGATCGTCAATCTGAGGCGTGTCATTTTTTCTCCATGTGTGCCCGCAACAATTTTGCCCACGATCCTGTTGGGGGGAGCCAGGGGCGATCCTGTCGGGGGTGTGTCGGTTGACTGGAACATTCCTTTCTTTTAGTTTTCCCTCACTGTATCTCTTTTTGTTGCCACGTTGCCAGTGTTATTTCGTGTTTTCACCGTCCCGTTCCACGTATATGGTTTCGGGAGCGTTCGGTCGGTACCGCTTCCGTCGTGCTTTCTGGATATTCTTTCTCTCGATGGTTCGTGTCTCTCTCTTTGTTTTTTTATTTCCCGTAGGCTATAAATAGGACTTCTGTTTTGCTTTCCTTCCGTAGTCTATACGCTTTGCTTTTCCTTTTCCATACATGGTCCGTTCTTCTTCCTGCTTGAATGGCCCCCGTCGTCCGGGTCGCCCCGTGGGACACGTGCTGCTTCTGTTGGTCGTCGTGGTGGCGGTGGTCTGCTGGCCAGGGCGACGACCGTTTTGTTGGCCGTACTGATGAACGGCATCCTCCTGCACTCATGGTGGACGTTGGTGTCCGTTCTAAGTTGCCGGATATTCAGTTACTACGTCGAGGTGGGCGCGCGGTTCGGCGTCCCGTTGGTCATGTAGTTCTTGGTCGGTTCAATTTTTTGTTCTTGTGTTTCTTGATTTCTGTTTTGTCGCGTCGTCACTACATGTTCTAATTGTCAGTCTATTTTTCTTGCGTAGGATCCTCTTCTTCAGTGCGTGCTCTCTTTGACGTTGGTCCTGCTAGGCAGCGCAGGGAGGAGATCCGCTTGGGAAAACGTCCCATTGATTCTACTCTTGGTGAGTGCGTCTGGTTTTCTGTTGTTTGTTTGGCTACTGTTTGCCGGTTTCCACTTTTCTGAACAGATGCTGTTTCTTTTTTGTAGGGTTGCCCTTCGATCAGATCGGTCTTCGTGCGCCTGTTGCTGTTCCTTCTGTTGGTCCGCCTGTCGTTGCTTCTGGTATTTGCGTAATTACGATGCCTTGCCGTCCTTTCTTTTGCGTATTGCGTATCGCTAGGCTACCTGCTGCACGGGGCTGTCGTGCATGGCCCATGCATGTGACGGATGTTACTACGTGCATGGGTGGTTTTTTTTATTGGCTAGCGATGGGAGTGTATGGCCATGCACGTAGTAGGTGTAGTTGTCTGTTTGTCTTTTGGGTTTCGTGTGCATGCTGCTGTGTCGTTATGTGCATGTTTCATGCGACTTGCGTTGTCCACATGTTCGTTGTGCATGGGTTATGCATGCGATGGTGTGTTTACAGATTGCATGCTGCCCACGGGCATGGTTGTTCACTGTTGTCGACATGACTATGTGTGTGTGTTTTCATTTTTTAATATATTTATTAACATTTTTTTGATTATTATTTCCAGAAGAGGCATCTGTTTGTGGTGGCATTGCGGGTTGTGCGGTGGACAATTTTTCAGAGTCTCCTGCTTTTGGGATCGCACGGTCTTCCTCCGCACTTATGTTCACGCGACCACGGGTTGTTCCGCTCCTTACCGTAGGGCCTTCTTATCGGTCAACTCCCTTAGGTGAGACTCTGTTTTGTTTTCGACTTATCAGTTTTTTGATATTATGTTGGTTATGCTTTTAAATCTGATTATTAATTGTTTTTTCTGCCTTCAAGTATTGCCTACTCCAATTATGGAGCATCATGATATCGTCCGCAATCGATGTAAGCGAAGATTCATACAGTCGGATCGATCGGGGAGGAAGAAAGGTTTGTTCTGCATGCATGCTCACATTCTTTTTTTCTTTTCAGGCTTATGTTATTCACTATCATGGTTTATGTTTTATAGTGCGTGGAATGGAGCCTCCCCTTTCAAAGGATCTTATTCTTTTGCTTAAAAGTGTGGTTTGACAAGTCTGTTATTCCATTTGGATTATGGTTACGCGGTATTCCTGATTTGTGTTTTTATGTGCTCCAGCCATTTGTAAGGGTCGTTCATATTACGGTGGTCCAGATCTTACTTGTGAATGGTGCGGTGCGTTTTATTGGTTTCGTGAGGGGTCTAAATATCACGCGAACGCATCTGTTCGTCGACCTATTTACACCAGCTGTTGTCGTGGTGGCAAGGTTTCCTTGCCTAAATTTCATGATTGGCCTTCTCCATTGGATAGTTTGATGCGATTTGATGGAGATGCATCTTCTAGCCGGTTTATGCGGTTGATTAGACAGTACAATTCCATGTTTTGTTTCACATCTCTGGGCACTTATATTGATCACAATATTAATGTTGGTGGCGCTCCATATGTGTTTAAGATGAATGGAGTCGTATATCATCGTATTGGTCCGCTTTTACCAGCTGAGAATTTTTCTCCAAAGTTTGCACAATTATATATGGTAGATTCAGCTGATGAGGTCCAGAGCAGGATTGATGTATTTAGTAGGGAAGATGGTGGCTCTCTTGATCCCGATCTTGAGATTGTGGCGGCACTTATTACAATGTTAAATACACATCATCGTTTGGTTCATAAGTTCAGGCTTGCTCGGCAAAGTTTATGCAGTGTTGACGCGCCTAAGGTATCTATACGTTTCTTGGGTAATGATGGTGGGTCGCATGGTACACGTTTCTCTGGTCCATCGGCTGGGGAAGTTGCTGCACTTATAGTGGGTGATTTGACTCCACAATGCAGGAAGTTTGATGTTGTTGTTGAGAGTCACTCTGGTGTTCCCAAGCACATCTCTGCACTTAACTGTAATCTTATGGCTTTGCAGTACCCCCTTCTTTTTCCCTATGGAGATAAAAGTCCATTTGGGCATTAAGTATGTTGATGCTAGCAAACGCTCTCCATCAACTATTCCAGGTTTGTCTAGCGTGGGTTCTTCCAGCGATGATGACAACGATGTTGATGATGGAGTTGCAGATGTTCTTACCTCTCAGGATGTGATCATTCCACATGGATAGGTTACTATGCTGGAGTATTATAGGTACTATTTTCATTATCGTGAGGGTGAGGTCAACCCTTACACAAGTTGTGGTCGGCTTAGTCAGCAAGTTAGCGTGAATGCATTCTCTTGTGTTGAATCTGATCATTTGGAGTATCATTTCTTGAAGCAAGATAAACTTAGTTCAGAAACTTATCAAGGTGTATCTGATGCAATGGTGAAGGCAATTCTACAGGCAGGAATATTGGTGTTCAGTTTATATTGCATGGCAGTTTTACTGGTGGTCGACGTTATATGTTTCTAAACTATCATGACGGGATGGCTATATGCCGTGAATATGGCGCTCCTGATTTGTTTGTTACGTTTACATGCAATCCTAAATGGCAAGAGATTGCTGACGCGCTCGCTTCTGAGCCTGGGCAGGTTGCTGCTGATCGGCCCGACATCACTACTCGGGTTTTTGCCATGAAGTTTGATGAGTTTCTAGATGGTGTTAAGGACGGTTCTCTTTTTGGGCCTATTCAAGCATGTGCGTTTTCGTCTAACATTTTTTTTACTCAAGAAAGTAGATTTTTTGTCGCTGACGCGCTTTCTATTCAGTTTCTGTTTGCAGATTTGTACGTTGTCGAATTTCAAAAGAGGGGCCTTCCACATACGCATACCTTGGTGTGGTTGAAGGCCGATACAAAGGAGCCTTCACCTTCATTCATAGACAGTCTCATTTGTGCAGAATTGTCGGACCCTTTCATTGATCCTTTGGGCTATGCTCTTGTTGACGAATTCATGGTCCACGGGCCATGTGGAGTATATAATTCTAAGTGTGCTTGCATGAAAAATAAGTGTTGCTCCAAGCGTTTCCCTAAGTCTTTTAGCGATGAGACAATGGTTGATAATGTTTGATTTCCTGTTTATCGAAGACGTGATGATGGTCGTTACGTATTGAGGCAGCAAGATTCTCTTCGTTTGGGAAATCAATGGGTTGTTCCATACAATATGAAATTATTAAAGAAGTTTGAGGCCCATATAAATGTTGAGTGGTGTAATAAAACAAACTTACTCAAGTATTTGTTCAAATATCTCACCAAAGGACCTGATGTCATTCAGATGCGTGTTGATGTTGACAACAGGCCAACTGGTGTTTTTACTGTGCCCCGTCCTACTGGAAGGAATGAGATTGATGATTACGTAAAGTGCAGGTTCATACTTATGTTTAAGAAATTATGTAATGTGTTTCCTTCCTTATCAATATGATTGTACTGATATTGTTCTTCTTTCCATAGATATCTTTCTGCATGTGAGGCTTTTTGGAGGATGTTTGCATACAGTATTCATGGGCGGGAACCTTCGGTTGAAAGGCTGGTTGTGCATCTTCCTAACATGAATAGAGTGATATTTGCTGAAACAGACAATTTGGGTAATGTGTTAGATAATCCGTCGGCTTCAAAAACAATGTTGACGGAGTGGTTTGTTGCAAACCAAAAATATAAATCTGCTAGATCATTAACGTATCTTGATTTTCCAAATGAGTGGGTTTGGAATAAGAGTGATAAGGTGTGGACAAAGAGGAAACTCAAGAAGAATATGGGTAATAAAATAGGTCGTATTTGTCATGTGCATCCTGGAACTGGTGAGCTATTCTTTCTTCGGATGTTACTTATGGTTGTTCCTGGTGCTACCTGTTTTGAGGATTTGAGAACACACAATGGCCGTGTCTATGATACGTTTAAAGAAGCATGCCAGTCAAGAGGATTGGTAGGGGATGACAACGAGTGGTTTAGGCTCTTTGTTGAAGCTATCGTGTGGGCGACTCCCTTCCAATTGCGACATCTTTTTATGACTCTTCTGCTTCACTGTGAAGTTGGTAATGGACGTGCTCTTTTTGAAAGATTTTGGCCGAGCATGGCTGAAGATATATCGTACAGGCTTTCATCCGCTATTGGTAATTCTAGATATAATGTTCCTCAAGATTATCTTCAAGAGTGTCTGCTTTCCGAATTAGCTTCAATTTTTACTAGAAATGGATCATGCCTTGCATCATTTAATTTGACTTCACGTACCATACCAGTCAATGATGAGTATTACAATAAGTTGGTTGCTGAGGAGTTGAGCTATGATACAGTCAAATTAGCTGTTGATGCTGATGATTTGTATTGCAAATTAAATGACGAGCAGAGAGTCATACATCATGAGATAGTATCCACTGTTCGTGAAGACAGGAGTGGATTCTACTTTGTTTCTGGGTGTGGAGGGTCAGGCAAGACCTTTTTATGGAATTCTATCATTGCTACACTTAGATCTGAACGGCGTGTCGTACTTGCAGTGGCTTCATCTGGTGTTGCTTCTTTATTGTTGCTTGGTGGTCGAACTGGCCACTCAAGATTTAAGATTCCGGTGGATGTTAGCGATCGTTCTCAGTGTTGTATATCCAGGAGCTCAATGCTTGCTGGTTTGTGTCAGCAGGCTTCACTTATCCTATGGGATGAAGCGCCAATGACTAGCCGTTTATGTTTTGAGGCTTTGGATAGGACGTTGAGGGATATTATGTCTGTTCACAATGAAGCTAATGCTTTGCTGCCTTTCGGAGGAAAAGTGATGTTGTTGGGTGGTGATTTCAGGCAAATTTTGCCTGTGGTAGAGGGTGGTACAAAAGAAGATATTATCAATGCGTCGTTGATTTCTTCACCACTTTGGCAGTATGTTAAGGTTCTTAAGCTTCATACAAATATGTGTCTTTCTAATCCTACTTTGTGCTGCCGTGCACGTATGGAGTTGGCATTATTTTCCAATTGGGTGCAAAGTATTGGCGACGGTTCTGTTGTGATGCAACACAAAGGTGACGAATCATCTCCGTCGTGGGTTTCCATTCCCGAAGACATGCTATTGTTTCCTACAACAGATCATATGGAAGCTGCAGTTGGCAATGTGTATGACAACTTCTTTTTGAAATATAATGATGCTGAATATTTCTCTCGCCGTGCTATTGTTTGCCCAACAAATTCTGTTGTGGACAAATTAAATCGTGTTGTCTTCGAGCGTGTACCCGGGGCTTCTGTTGATTGTTTGAGTTACGACTCCATATCAAAATCTACAGATCCTATTGATGAAGTGGAGTTGTTCTACCCACCAGAATTGTTGAATTCTATTACGATAAATAATTTCCCTCATCACAAGATTTCGTTGAAAGTTGGTGTTCCGGTTATGCTTCTCAGAAATATTAATCAGTTGTTGGGTTTATGTAATGGGACTCGATTACTTATTACTCGACTGGGTGACAGAGTGTTGGAAGGAGAGATTATAACTGGTTCTCATAAAGGGGAGCGTGTTTGCGTGCCACGAATAGTTTTGAACTCGGCAGGGTCTAAGTGGCCTTTTACACTCCGACGCTGCCAATTTCCAATAAGGTTGTGTTACGCTATGACAATTAACAAGAGCCAAGGGCAAACATTGTCTAAAGTATGTGTATATTTGTGAGAGCCAGTATTTTCACATGGACAATTATATGTGGCGGCATCACGAGTTACTTCGCGTAGTGGGCTTAAATTTTTAATTGAAGACGATCGTGGTAGCCCAACTTCTGAAACCAAGAATATAGTTTACGAGGTGATTTCAAGGTTGTGAGAGGATACTGTACGGAGCAAACAAAAACGTTCTGTCTTACATAGGTGTGCTTGGCGGACCAACATTTATCATTTTATCACCGGCACCAATTAATCCTGCAGGAGGTTACACTAGAGTGATCTGATGCAACACGCTTAAGTAATGTATATGGTCTATGTTATCTTAGTATGGGCATCTCATGGCATTTGTTCTTCCAACAAGCCATGCTTAGCTAAAATAAATGAGCCCCTTCCAAAATGTACTGTCATCCACTTCCCTTCTGTACAATGACCATAAATAACTTTCCTTCAGTTATACTTAATTGAATGTATTGACGTCGCGGCGTGCCGCCGCGCGGGCCATGCTAGTAACATCGATGGCCAACAAACCCAACGTGCACTGCTAGCTCCCCGCATCCTGTTCCATGACGCCGGAGAGGTTGTTGGTCGGCTGTCTCCGAATAATATGCGCTCATGTAGGGCAGGCCCAGCCTCGTCCATGCCTAGCTTAGCTTAGCTGCTGGCATAATTAGCAATTGACCAGCTACCACGACGTCTTCTTGCCGCTAGCTACGACATCTTGTTAGAGTTGTGTAGAGGGGTAGTAGGTAATTTGTCCTGGGAGCCTGGCGGGGATTTGATTCGATCTGCATGCAAGTCAGCATTTCAGTTGTCAAGGGGAAAAATCGTTCGCGTAAAGCTCTGTATTGCTCAGAGAGTGGTGCTCGTGCAGGGAGTGTCTGTGGACTTTCTGTGTGCAAGAACATTCATGGACAGTTGCTTAAGTTTTATGGGGCTTGTGCTGAATTGGCATGTTATGGCTGAGGCCGGTGAGTATATCATTTTTAGAGATACGTACTAGTAGTACTAGCACTGTGCAGCGTGCAGGTTTTTCACCTGCATGGTTGGGCGTGCAACCACAGGTGTTAGTTAGAAAGAAAGAATTCTAGTCAGCGTGTAATTGCGTGTAACTCTTTGTATGTTTAGCATTATTGGCCACAGAAGCATGCTTGTCTTTCACTTTGGTGCTTGCATGCGTAATTATTCCAAGATGCATGGCCTGTCCTGTGCTCCGCGTGCTTGTCCATTCTCCGTTTCTTCATGCTTTTGTATTTTCACTAAATTTCAGGGTTTTTTCTGCCGGAATAATTAATTTTATGTTAGTGAGGTGATGCAATAGTAGGAAGAAAAATGCAAAGTAAACCACAGTTGGCACAATCAGCTGCAATGCTAAAACCAACCTCCTACTCCCTCCGTTTGGGTTTATTAGGCCCCCTCACATTTTGAGCCAAAATTCGACCATACATTTGCATAATAAGATATGAGTAATATGTAGAAATTGATATCATCGAAAACTTCATTTGAAAATGTATCCAACAATATAATTTTTATGACAGTTGACTTATATTTGGCAAATCAAATCGACGGGCAAATTTTAACCCAAAATATAATGGAGTCTAATAAACTAAGATGGAGGTAGTATATGGGTGCATAAGTCGTATCCACGTACCCAACTACCAGTAAGTTAAACATGTCCATCAACCACCGAATCACGGTTGATGCATGATCACTATACACCTCTATACAAAGCTCACTATTTTGCCTAATTCCAACTTTTCCCGCTCTCCTGTGGGCACTCCAGTGCTTTCTCTGAGTAACCCAAGAAAGTGAAGGCTCAGTAATGTTACCTTTGGCACAGTGCGGTTGAAAGGACAGCTAGTGGTCCGCAAGGCCACACAAGCACAAGAAGATTCTGTTGCATCTTTAGGTCGGCAATGATCATATCCATGGCGCATCAGCTTTCTTTTCCATGGTGAGGGGTGGGCTGTCTCTCCATGGAGATGTACTTTTGGGTGCTCTTTGCTAGCTTAGGGTCTGATCAGTTGTAGGCCATGAGTGGATCAATCATGCCTCATTTGAACAAACCATCATTATACCAAAGGGATCCATCGGTTTCATCAGTCTTGTGGCCAACTCTCTAGAGGCTTCTTTCTCTCTCCGACGCCCATGAAAAAGGATTGTAAAGATAAGACGTGACTAACCACTGATTAGCGCTCTTTTTCCGCGAGGAGAGGTAGGTTAGCAAGCTTTTGCCTTCAATACATTGACACTAAATTTAGAAAAGACCACACATTTCATGCATTTGGGAGAGACTTTGGGCCACACATCAAAGACCAAACAGGAAGTCAGTGAAGAAAAAGTTCATGGTTGTGCAACAGGGATTGTCATTGCACATGATATTACAAGCACTCAGTCGTAAAAGTGAAATAATGTCATTGAGATGTGAGCTGAGCTTCCACATTCTACAATTCCTTTCGTGGAATCAGATAAATTATCTGTCCGGCAGATACTTTTTGTGGCAGTGCATGTGCATAACAGGAGCATATATATATATCACACTTGCTATTCTTTAGGATTAGGTTAGTGTGCTCATTCAAAGACATATTATCTTCGTCTCAAATTAATTGTCTTAAATATGTCTAGATACCGATGTACCTAACACTAAAACATGTACAGATGCATCGTATCGTGACATTTTGGGGTGACATTTGGTCTTCAATTCGTTTTTGTTTTTTGCACAGGCCAAGATGCTTAACCTTTTTGCCTCAAAATTTGCAGGTAGCATTTGGATGTGGCTAAGATCACATAAAAGAATTGTCTTGATTTTGTTGACATTTGAAAAATTATTTTTGGGCATGGGAGCCAAATTGAATTCTACTCAACGATGCCACATATAGTTGCTCGACAATTGTCCATTGTTTTTTTTTACATTCATGAAATTCTCTAGCAACTTGCTCCATGAGATGTGCACTCACCTTACACGTTCCACATTTCACTAAGTGGAATCAGGTTAATTGCCGGTTGGGCAGATACAGCTTGTGGTAGTGTTCACCGGTGCATGTGACATGAGCATGCATGGTACAAGTATCACACTCCCTCCGTTCCTAAATATTTGCCTTTCTAGAGATTTCAACAAATGACTACATACGGAGCAAAAGGAGTGAATCTACACTCTAAAATATATCTACATACATTCGTATGTGGTAGTCCATTTGAAATCTCTAAGAAGGTAAATATTTAGGAACGGAGGGAGTACGAATATATTTACTATTCCGACTCGCGAGCATGTTACGCGTGTGAATTAGCTTTCCGTACAGATGTTAGGATTAGGTTAGTGGTTGCAAGTGCTGAGTCAGATCCCCTAAAAAAAGTGCTGAGTCAGGGACATGCTGTATATACTAAAAAGAGGTTGGCTGAATTGATCGATAAACCTGCATAAGAATGGCAGGCGCCACTCCTGGCCATGTTTCACGAGAGCCTCTAAACAACGTGAATAAAAATATATCTTGGAAAGTATAAATTATTAGATGGACAACATAACAAACTACATAATGAATTTGTCGTCGAGATTTGATTAAGGCGCTCAAGAACTGAATAGAGTTATATAAATCAATCTGGTGATCAGACGGATGTCGATACATGGATATACGAAAACGAAATATACCCTATACAAAGGAGTAAGATATTGAACAAAACATTTGCTAAATCAATCTGGACAATAAACTAGTTGATGATCTGATCCTACTTCATACTAACATGAAAGTGTGATCCTAGCCAAAGCTCAACCCATTTTGGAGAAGAACGACACAGCTCAAAATCACAACTTTTGTTATGTCTTACGCATACGTATGCACCATCACTGTTCTTCAAGCAAATTACTCCACAAAAAGTTAAAGGTGAGAACGCCCATCTAGGAAAAAAAAAAGACTGACTTGAATTCAACGGCCGTGTGTACGTAGTACTATGTGCTTGTTAATGATCAAGACGCAAGGGGTTGGAGAACGTAGGGCATGCAAGCGTGTTCTCCGTAAGTCGTCCTAGCAGGCTTCTTGTTGGTTGGTTGCTCTCCGTGAGAAAACAGTAACCGAAATATGAAATGACCAAGTCCTGAGCAGTCGATGTCACACAAAAAACAAAGCCATGATCTCTGATCAACCGGTCGATCATAGTATCATATCATGTGATGATCCGCCATATTTCTTTCTGTTCTCGCAACGGTCGGTTGCCGGGAGATCGATCACGCGCGGCGTAGTTTGTCCCATCTCCCGGCCGCTGTACGGCGCCGGTTAATCATTGGGCCTGCATGCATCTCGTTCGGATTTTAATATGGTCAAGGTGACGCTTTACGACAGGGCCCCGGCCGTCATTGAAAGTTTCTTTTTATAAAACACGCCACGCTGCTTTTGGCGAGGGGACGACTGAGCAGAGATTGGACTTTGACCTGCTGTGGCAACCTACATGTGTTCCGACGGAAAGTACAACCGACGCAAGTGATGATGCTTGATCGATCGACCGGTCGGGGATAACTAAATTTATGATGACTGGCATTATCGTGGATCGGATCAACTTTGCAAATTACCATTCCTGATAGTATGTATATAGGGCACGATTACATCATGCATGCATGTAGATACATATGTCGATCGTACTAGTTTATTTATACTCTTGTTTCGTTTATCGCTGGCCTATCCTCAGGCCAAATAATTTTAATATTTTTCTAGTTTCCAGTGTGCTAGGGCATCTCACCGCTGACCCTTAAATTTTCTCCCGCATTCGTCCGCAGACAGAGGGACCAATCTGTGGATACGAATATGGAAGCCAGTCATCCAACGTTATCTTCATATATTTCAAATAGGGTGTAAATAAATCGGCTGTAATTCATGTAAACCTAGCGGATTTTCATATAAATCGGAGCACATTCATTACAATTCAGATATTTTTCATTAAAAAAAAGAACGGCCGGACCTAATCCTATCCTGCGGCGGCGCCCATCGTCAACTTCTTTTGTATTCCGCATCGGCGAACACGTCCTCCATCTGCCGTCTTCATGAGCATCGGGGTTAAAACCCGTGAAGTGAAGATGCGGTCTTCGGCGAGGAAGAGTAGGACACGAGAGACAGACCGGCCCACTTGGGACAAAAGCATTGCGGCCTCACATGCCCTACTCATCGTCGAAGGAGTCTGCCACCTGTCCGTCGCCGATGTCAGTGGGCATGAGGTCAAAGATGGACGTGGACGGTCCATCACTGTCAACTTACCACATGCGCCATCAAAAGTTGCACGGCAGCGCGTATGACACGCAGCTTGCTGCGTTCTCGTTCTCGACCACGTGCGCCGTCAGCGTGTGTGTTGCCTCGTCCGTGTCCTGCTGTGCGTCGCTTTGCGTTGTGAGTGGCGCGTTGAGCAAGCGCGACCTCATAGAGCGCTGCTACTCCCCAACAAAGTTTGAATTGACCACGACAATGGCAGCCATGAACTTGCTTGCGTGCTCGCCTAGATTGGTTGTCCGCTAGCCGGTGCTGCTTGAGGAGGACCATGTTGTATCATTGCTCCTCCTACGCCTGCCGGAACGTCGACATAGGAGCCGGTGCAGGTTGCTCCTCCACCGCCATAGCGGCGTCAAAGTGCGTCTGCGCCTACTCCATGGTCAACCGGCAAGCACAGGCGCGGGGGTCCAGCACAGTGTCGTCGTCTGAGGCCATCTCCATCGTAGGGTCGTTGTTGGAGACCTCGAGCAAGCTAGCCGGCATGCCTTGCTCGATCCGCCAGAGGGTTGCGAGAGAGGCCATCTCGTGCTTCTGCATCGATGACAGGCTCTCCACAAATATGCGGCGCCCGAGATGGTTTTTTGACCGTGGAGCCTGATTAATGGCGGCATATGGGTGGACAGGCTCTCCACATGCATTGAGTGGCGGCGTGGTAGATATCTACCCCGTCTCGTCTAGTAAACTTCTCTCCGACATTAAACAGGCGCGGACATCGGGAACACGATACGGGCAGTGCTATCGACCGGCGCGCCTCTTCAATGCCGGTGGTAGTGAGATGTCACGTCCTCTTTGGGCCGTCGTCAATGCGGAGCGGGTGCTCTACATCAGCATAAATGCGCGTAGCTGGCGTCGGGGTGGAATGAGCGCGGCGAGAGATGAGGGTTTTTGATAGGCCGGGTTAGTCAGGTGCGGGCGCGACAATGGTTGGATGGCAAAATACGCTTAGACTGCACGGTCTCGGCGTCGGAGACGCCATAGCATTGGGTGGATCGACCAGATAACTTGGTGGAAGTACGTACATGCGGCGCCGTCGACGTCGCGTCCGCCCCTTGAGCATGTAAACATAAAGAATCACACACGTGCGTGCACCTGCAACCCTACGGCGCCTTAAGTTTTACGAAACGAACGAGCCAACGTAGTACTGTGCTCTCATGCATTCTGGGCCCAGCTAGCCAATCTGAAACATGTGCTACCCGTCGTGGGGCCCGGCGGCCAGTGGCTCATACCGCTGGCCTGTCGAGTGGATCCTGCCATCCTGGATGGAGAAGTGCGGCGTGCTTGCTGGGTTAAGCTCACTGGAGGACCGCCGGAGCGGTACAGCGACAGGCGGAAAGGGTAGCACAGCAGCGACGGTGACACGACAGAGACGGCTGCGTTCGACCAATGGCTTGGCTTCAGTACATTCACCCCACCTGCGGTCCACGCGTGCACTCCACCGGCCGGCCCAAAGCGAGCCAGCAACACGGCCATGGCCTCGTGTGTGGGTGATGGGGATACATCCGCACTAGCACTAGCAGCAAGAAAGAAATTAACCGGGCAACCATGTCCAAAAGGATATCTCCATCCCAACAGCAACACCAACACGACGGTGAGCTGCCTGCCGGCGAGTGCATGGATGGCATACGCTTGTGCTTGTGTTGTGTGCGATTGGACTCGGCCGGGCACGACGGCGACCAGCTTTAACTTTGTTGTACCTATACGGCCATTGCCCTTTAGAAGAAGCAAAAATGGTACACTTACGGGAACAAACGGATTAAACATTTTTTCGAGTAACATATGGATTAAATTTGTTGATATAGTGATAGTTAGGCGCGCAAGAGGAACGGAAGAAAGGCCACTGCGTCTTTGGCTGCTATGTAATGTGTGCCAATATGTCACAACCTAAAACTTTACATAGCTATCCTACAGGAAAAGGTTATATTAGCTTCTTCTAGAGAAAGAAGAAGAAATGGTTACTGGCTAATTGCACATATATGCGTACACGCCTTTGGACGGTTCTGAGCGCATGGGTGTGCATGCTCTTTCTATCACGTGAAAGTAACCGCGCGTAGACAACTATCAAGAACAAGGAACTCTAGTGGTTGGGTGTAAAGCGGAAAACGCCCTTCTTGTCGTGTCAACCAAAGATGGTAACACCAGTAGCTTGTTGTCCATGTAAGGACAAGGCTGGGTGTGTGTGACAGAAATAGTTAGCCGCATAGAATAAGTGTTGACGACATATTTACGTTTTCTTGTGGAAAAATATATACTCGTCATAATCTCCACAAAACAATGACTGAATCCAAATTTCTACATCTTTTTTCTGCTGAATTTGCATTATTAGCTTTGATATGTGTACTTTGCACAATTTTTTCTCGATCATTTTGATCCAAACGTGTCACAGGTTGATGCATGCTTCATCTAGCGGCGAAAGCCACGACAAGGTGGACGAGGAACGAGAAAAGTAGGCTCTTCTTCAAGAATAGTTTGTGGAGCGAGAAATGATTGTTGTGCTCCGTAATCACAATGTAGCGTGTGGTTCTGGTAAATAAGTGAGTAGATTGCCGATGCTAGGAACTCAAGATGAATGAAGGCAAACACTTTATTTTTTGAAGTAGATAAGGTAAGCCTAGTGGACGGCTCTAACTAAGCACGGTATACGGTAATACCCCTTTTATGTAACTGTCCGTAGACAAGTATCTGAAACAAGGAAGTACAACTGCTATGTAGTAGTCATTGTTTGCCAAAAAAGAGAGAAATAAATGTAGTAGTGGTTCGGCGTAAAGGGCAAAGCATGCAAGTACCAAAACAAGTGAAAAGACCCTGACGTTGTGTCTACCCAAGATGGTAAGATCAGCTTGTTGATTTAAGGACAATGGTGACCAAATGTAACCCAAGAAAGTGAAGGCTCAGTAATGGTACCTTTGGCACAGTGCGGGTGCAAGGACAGCTAGTGGTACGCAAGGCCACAACCACAAGAAGGTTATGTTGCATCTTCAGGTCGGCAATGATCAGATCCATGGCGCATCAGCTTTCTTTTCCATGGTTAGAGGTGGGTTGTCTCTTCGTGGAGATGTACTTTTGGGTGCTCTTTGCTAGCTTAGGGTCTGATCTATTGTAGGCCATGAGTGGATCAATCATGTCTCATTTGAACAAACCATCATTATGCTGCAGGGATCCATCGGTTTAATCAGTCTTGTGGTCAACTCTCTAGAGGGTTCTTTCTCTCTCCGACATCCATGAAAAAGGATCGTAAAGATAAGACGTGACTAGCCATTGATTAGCGTTCTTATTCGGCGAGGTGCAGTAGGTTAGCAAGCTTTTCCCTTCAAATTGCATTGCACTTAAATTTAAAAAAGACCACATATTTCATGCATTTGAGCGAGACTTGAGTGGGAGACACATCAGATCATCTGCATGTGTGCCACACATATCGAACAACAAACAGGAAGTCCCTGAAGGAAAAGTTAATTTTTTATTTATTTATTTTAGAAAAGGAGGATGACCCCCGGCCTCTGCGTCTGGGCGATGCATACGGCCACTGAACGAAAAGTTCATGGTTGTGGAAAATTAGCGATTGTCATTGCACATGATAGTACAAGCACTCAGTCGTAAAAGTGGATTAATATCATTGAGATGTGAGCTCAGCTTTCACGCATTCTACAATTCCCCAAGTGGAAGCTGATTAATTATCTGTCTGGCAGATACTTTTTGTGGTAGTGTTTTCTGGTGCATGTGACAAGAGCATGCATGATAGTGCTATATATTGTACTCCCTCCATTCCTAAATATAAGTCTTTGTAGAGCTTCCACTATGAACCACATACGGATATATATAGATACATTTTAAGTGTAGATTTATTTATTTTGCTTCGTATGTAGTCCATCTAGTGGAATCTCTACAAAGACTTACATTTAGGAACGGAGGGAGTACTTACTATTCTATCAGGGGAGCATGTTACGCGTGTGCATTAGCTTGCTATACTGGTCATTAGGATTAGGTTAGTGGTTGCAAGTGCTGATTCAGAGACATATTGTATATACTACTAGAAAAAGAGGATGGCTGGATTGATCGATAACCACCAAAGGGCCAGTCCTTGGCCATGTGAACTGATGATAGTTCCCAAACCACGTGAATCAAATTATATCTTGTGATCATATAAAATTATAAATTATTAGATAGATAATCTGGCGGACTACATAATAAATTCGTTGTTGAGATTTCATGACCGTGCTTGAGAATGTAACTGGTGAACCGGATTGACTATTTTTTACTATGAGAATCAAAATCGGCATTGATCGAATCACATCACGTCGTTCTCCATCGAGCCGTAGAGAGGCGACTAGGGTTTCCCCCTCCCCACCTCCCGCCGCCGCCGGCCCTCCCGCCGCCGCCGGCCGCCGGCCCCGCGCTCCACCTCCGCCCCCTTCCTCCCTCCCCTCTCCCCCGTCCAGACCCGCCTCGCGCCGCCTCCCCGGGAGGTGGCCGGGGCGGAGCTCGCGCCCCTCCTCCGCGGGCCTCCCGTTCCCCCTCTGTCCGCTCGCCGCCGCCGGCGGTCGCCCCCGGCGCTGGCCCGGGTGGCTCCGGCGGCGGCGGGCCTTGCCTTCCCCGCGCGCGCGTGCTCCCTTTCCGGGGCAGGGAGGCGGCGGCGGTGCAGCTCGGCGTGGCTGCGGTCCGGCTGCCCTGCGGCGGCGGCCGGCGGCTGGCGGGGTGTCGGCGTCGCTCCTTGGCGGCGGGGCGGCGTGGTGGTGCTGGGTGGCCGTCCTCGCGACCCCGGCCCAGATCTGGGCCCGACGGGCCCCATCTGGGTCCTAGCGGGCCGGCTCCTCGGCGTGGCTTCGTCGTCGTCTATGTGGTAAGGAGGAGGAGCGGCTTGGATGGGGGGGCGGCGATGCCGATGACATGCCGGCTGCAGCGCGATGGCGGGAGCTGTCCGGGAATGGTGTTCCCGGCCGGGCCTGTGGGCACACGGGCCTGGTAAGCTCCTGCTTGTGTGTCCGGTCGGCTACCGTTGTTGACGGTGGAGGTTGTGCCCTCCCGCGTGCCGACGGTGCCGCGGCCCCTAGTCTCGGCTCCTATCCCTTGTCGTGCAGACCTCACCTCGTGGTGCCGTGGTGAGACGGCGCGGAGGCTTCTTGACCATGGTGGCGCAAGTTGGTGGTCGGTTTGGTGGCAGGCTTTGGAGCACCCGAGGTGAAGGTTGGGATCGGGGGAAACCTCTGTCGGCATGTCCGACACCGACGCGGCGACGCCGGGGGGTGTCGCCGGACCTTCCTGGAGGGCGTCGGGGGCGACCCTTCCTCTCGCCTCGTCGGGTACCGGGGGAAACCCCTGGCAGCAGCGTCGTCTTCGTCGCGGTCCCTCTTGAGGTGCTGATTGGTACCGGTGCTTCGGAGCCTTGGAGCTTGGTGGGAGACCCTCGGTGGGCGCAGTGGCCGTGAAGCTTCTTCGTTTCCGTCGATCCGCCGTTGTCGGCATTCTTTTCTTTTGTTGTTTCTCTTTCATTTCTTTTGGGTGTGATTGTGCTGCTTCCGCCCCAGCACCTATCCTTGGATGTTCGGTTGGTTGCTTTGGAATACAAAGCGGGGGGAAACCCTTTTTCGTCAAATCGGCATTGATCTTTTGTCGCATTCAAGCATGATAAACACGGTTCCAAGGGTCACAACCCAACCACACTATGTATTTTAACGGTTCCACAATTCTCCACTACTTTTTTAGACAATGAAATTCTCTAGCAAGTTGCTCGACGAAAGCGATACTAGCAGTAAATAAATCCATTGATGATTAGACCGATGACTGTATATTGGAACAGAAATCATACCCTAATATAAATCATTGTACTAGCGAAAGGAGTAAGTTATCACACCCATCATTTGCTAAATTGAGGATGATCCAATCCTATACTTACATGAAACTGGTCCTAGCCAAGAACAAGATACTCCAAAAAAGAAAGGCCAGCCCATTTTGGAGCTCGATCGAACCACCACTTTTGATAGTACTTGTTTACACATACGTTTCACCATGCAACTTACACCGCAAAATTTACAAGTGAGAACGGCCCCATCTGGGAAAACAAAAGACTGGCTTGAATCCAGCGGTCGTATGTATGTATGTACGTACGTGGTTGTTAGTGATCAACACGCAAGGGTTTGAAGAACGCAGGGCATGCAAGCCTGTTCTGCGCAAGTCGTCGCCTGTTGGTTGGTTGCTCTCGGTGGAAAAACTGTAATATGAATATGAAATGACGAAACCATCAGTCGAGGTCACACAAAAGCAAAGCCATGTTCTCTGATCAACCAGTTGTTCCCTTGTCTGACTCGATCGATCATAGTATCATATCATGTGCTGATCCGCCCTTCTGCTTTTTGTTCTCGCAACGGTCGGTCGCCGGGAGATCACGCGGCGCGCGTCAAGGGTCTTTCAATTTGTCTAGTCTCCCTGCCGCTGTACGACGCCAGTTAATCATTGAGGATGCATTTTCGTCGGAAATATAAAATGGTCAAGTGGCGCTTTGTGATAGGGCCCGGCCTATTTTTGCTTTGGAAAACGTCACCCTGCTTTTGGACACGGGAAATGGTATGACTGACGGAAGATTGGACTTTGACCTGCTATGGCTAGCTACATGTGTTCCGACGGAAAGTACAACCGACGCAAGTGGTGATGTTTGTTCCATCGATTGATGCGGTCGGGGATAACCAAATTTGTGATGACTGGCATTATCGTGGATCGGATCAACTTTGCAAATAACCGTTCCTAATAGTACGTCTATATCTTCAATGTGCACATGGTTTTGGGGCACGAGGACGAACGTATGTCGTATGTACAGTTGTTTATATATATGGAAGTAAGTCGATGTTGCGTCTGACCGTGAACCAACATGTAGTTGGATGGTTAGAGAGACCGTGGCATCCCTAACCCACCAGGGTTCAAATTATGGTTCTCGCATTTATTCTTGGATTTATTTTAGGATTTTCGGCGATGCGCATTCAGTGGGAGGAGATGTTCTCGCCGACGACGAGGTGTCTGCAGTGACTTCCTAAATTTCAAGATGATATGTCGGCTCAGTCTTTCGGAGGTGCTCATAGGGGTAGGGTGTGCGTGTGTGTTCATAGGGGTGAGTGTATACACGTGTATACGAGTGCTTGCGTCCGTATTGTGTTTAAAAAAAATGTTGCGTCCGACCCAAACCTTGGATCATGTACACACGTACGGGAATATACAGCACATAAAGAATCACACGGGTGAACCTCAACTACGTAGGTACCATTTCGATCCCAAGGTACGTACAACATGCTCACGCACACTTTAACCGACCGACTTCCCAGTGCGTGTCAAGCTGTACATGTAGTAAACCTTTCTAGACAGCGAACCAACGCAGGCCCGGCGGCCAGGGGCTCATCCAGATGACTTGTTTTAGTGGATCCTGGGAAGAAGCCGGGCAGGCTTGCTGGGCTCAGCTCACTCAAGTGGCCGGAGCGATACAGCGACAGGCGGAAAAGGTGGCAGCGACGGTGACACGACAGAGACGGCTGCGTTCGGATCCGGAACGACCAATGCCATGGCTTCAGTACATTCACCCCACCTGCATGCGGTCCTAGTACACCACTCACTGGCCGTCCCAATAGCAAGCAACCCGCCGTGTACGTACGTGGCCTCGTGGGAGGGTGATAGGGATACATCCGCACTAGCAGCACGAAAGAAATTAACCGATCCCACGCCGGCCAGCCCCTGAAAACCCCGTACAAGTCAAAACAGCGGGTTTCGCCGTAGAAACCGAACCGCGTCACCAACACAGAGGCTGAGGAGGAAGCTTGATCAGGGCATCTCCAACGCGGACCCTTAAAACACTACGACCGTTTGAACTGACCTAATTTACAATCCAACTCGCTACCCCATCGTTTGTGTTTGTGTGCCCTTGGGCTCGGCCAGGCATGACGGCGACGACCACTGAGCGGTTAAACCCCCACAACTAGCTTTAGCTTTGCTGTACCTGATAAGGCCATTGCCCTTTAAAACAAAGCGGAAATGGTAAACTTGCGGGCAACAAATGGATAAATCATTTTTTTCTGAGTAACATATGGATTATTTTGTTGATATAGTGATAGTAAGGCGCTCAAGAGAAACGAAGGAAGGCCACTGTGTCTTTGACAGCTCTGTAATGTGTGCCAATATGTCACAACCTAAAAAAATCATAGCTATTTTGCAGGAAAAAAGTTATATGTTCTTTTCCTAATTGAGAAAGAAGAAAAAATGGTTATTGGCTAGTTGCACATATATGCGTACACGCCTTTGGACGGTTCTAAGCGCGGGGGTGTCCATGCATATCACGTTAAAGTAACCATGCGTAGACAAGTATCAAGAACAAGGAACGCTAGTGGTTGGGTGTAAAGCGGAAAACGCCCTTCACGTCGTGTCAACCAAAGATGGTAACGCCAGCAGCTTGTTGTCCATGTAAGGACAAGGATGGATGCGCGACAAAAATAGTTAACCGCACAGAATAAGTGTTGGCAACATATATAAGCTTCCTCGTGCAACATATATGTTCGTCATAATCTCCACAAAACACGACTGAATCAAAACTTCTACTCTCCCCGATTCATATTACTTGTCATTCAAATGGATGTATTTCAGTGCTAGATACATCCATTTGAACGACATGTAATTTGGATAGGAGGGAGTACATGTTTTTTTCTGCTTGCTTTATAAGCTTCGATATGTGTACTTTGCACAACTTTATCGTGATCTTATGATACATGCTTCATCTAGCGGTGAAAGCTACGACAAGACTGACGAGGCATGAGGAAAGTAGGCGTTTGGTCGAGAATAGATCGCGGAGTGATAAATGATTGGTTTGCTCCGACTTAGTGGTACGGCTACCTTCCGTAACCACAATGTAGCGTGAGGTAAATTAGTGAGTAGAGTGCCGATGCTAGGCACTCAAGAAGAATGAAAGCAAACACTTTATTTTTGGAACAAGATAAGGTAAGCATACTGGACGGCTCTAACTAAGCAAGGTATTACGGTAATACCCCCTTTTGTATAACCGTCCGTAGACAAGTATCTGAAACAAGGAAGTATGACTGCTATGTAGTAGTATTCATTGTTTGCCAAAAAAGGAGAGAAATAAATATAGTAGTGGTTTGGCGTAAAGGGGAAAGCATGCAAGTACCAAATCAAGTGGAGAGACCCTGACGTTGTGTCTACCCAAGATGGTAAGATCAGCTTGTTGATCCAAGGACAATGGTGACCAAATGTAACGTCTCCCTGTGCAAATATACATACCGGAATCCTCTTTTCTTTTAAAGATCATAGCGGAAGTCTTTACTAGCTAGGTGGATGGCTTTTCAGGTAAACAACATAAATGGCTAATAAACGTGCCATGAAAAAGTATCAATGGCAATAGACCTCACCAGCACCGAAAAGAATGATGTGTCAGCTTCAACGTACCCTTTTCACTGTAATTATAGTGCCAGCTTTCGTCTCGGGCATGACATATATAGGTCGCTTGATGATGACCAAATGATGAAAGAAGGTGATATATTCGTCTGCAGAATAACTCTTTCAGCAAGAAGGGTTGGGCTGCCGTCCACGCCTTTAGCGACAATTGATCCAGAGAAAATGAATGCGACCCCGAAATACTGGTTATGAACTTAGGATCACCACGTGGAGCAACATGAGCGGCGTTGGTGTTCTTGTTCGGCTTCGAGGTTAAGGTTTTGGATGTGCAATGGAACTTTGGGTCTAGGCCAATGCGTCAAACGAACGACGAAATAGGGCCACTATGGTACCGCTGTGGCGCTACCATGAGAGGTGAGCTTTGGTTGAGAGCCAATGATAAGAAGAAGATAATAGTAAGACATGTTGACCGAGAAATATTTCCATAATTGCTCCAGTTGATATAGAACATATACGTAATAAATGAAACACGTCCTATTCATTGCGACTGTCCATGGTGAGTACCCCTACTAGCTCTGCGAGGACCAAAGTAAAAAAGCCTACCAAAGCCACTACATGCATGTACACAAAAAAGGCAAAGCGCAAGAAGGAGAAAAGCAAGCGACGATGCTGCTGCTTGCGATAGAACGGAAAGGGAGGCGATGCCGTCAACAAAAATACCCAGCCGACCCGCTATGGCCGCTCCGGAACGGCATCGTAGAGAACTTCTGATGTAGCTGTTCACGAGCTCCTGTTCAAGCAGATACGCTGAGGTCGACGGCACGGACGCACACGACGTATGCAGGCGAACACCTATATACTATACATATGTAGATATGTACCGGACGTACGCTAGCGTAGCTTCGTGGCTGAGAAACAAATGGAGAAAGTAACGCTGGGTAAGTAAATGAGTGCATGCATGCATGCCGATAGTGGCGGTTCCGGGGATCCGGCTTGCCTGCTCCCTTCTCATTCTCATGCTCCCATCGGTACTCCCACTTCATCCTACATGCACTGAAAACAGTCCATTGCGGAGGGTGGCTTTTCATAGAATTATATGGTAGAAATAGATAATAAACGTGTCATGCAATTCATTAATGGCCGGAGCGTTTGGCATATAACCAGAAAAGGACGTTGTGTCAGCTTGAATGTACTTTTCACTGAGCCTATACCGTGAGCTTTCTTCATATATGTGGTATTTGCTCTTTCTTGTCCGTCCATTTCGACCCCATCATGGCATAGCTGAACGATCATTTGTGAACAGATTGTGCCATAGGTCGATCACCACACCAATCCGTGTGCTATGCACTTGGTGACAATGGAAGTAGTGCAGAAAAGAGACATGTCCATGGAGGTTAGGGTTATGAGGAAGAATGAGCGGGGAATTGACCCGCCGACAAAATGAGAACAATGATGATATAACAGAGCCGCCGAAAAGGCGTGAGGCATCGATGGATGTGGGTAGAACTATGGAAACCTCACTTCAGTGGTTATGGTCGCTAGATGTAGATGTTGTCGGAGCCGGAGGTTCCGGCTGAGGGTAGTGCTCACTGGAGTTCCCGGTAACGATTGATGCTTCATCCGATGGTGAAAGTCCTGTAATGCGGATGTGGCCACACCGAGGAGGGGGGCGAGCTTTGATCGAGGGAAGGTGCGGTGTTAAGAGGAGGAAGAAGAACGAAAAGAAAGAAAGGACCACGGAACCAGAAGTAAAAGTCCGAAATGTTCACTGACCAAGAAAATAATCATTTTGCAATCGATCAAGCCATGCTCGTTTCCTACAGATACATTCAAAGTGTGAAGTGGCCTTCACCTTGTTCATTTTTTAAAAAGTTTTAACAGGACATGTGTGTCTCAAGAAGTTGTAATGATTGTTTGCCAGCTAGTATCCCTAGCTATGTGGCTCCAGCTCGCCAAGGCGCCTACAAAATAAAGCAAGGCACGAAGGGGCAGGAGAAAGCACAGCATACTGTAGCTTGCCTGTGACAAAACGGAAGGTGGATGCCATCAATAGAAATGGGCTATCGTGGTCGCTCCACAACAGCATTCGCAGCCTAATTGTGATTCTTATTATTATTTTTGCGGGGGAGCCTAATTGTGAATTTGATCGCAGCAGCTAGCACTCTACTTACTACTCCCTCCATTCCAAAATAGATGACCCAATTTTGTACTAAAGTTAGTATAAAGTTGAGTCATCTATTTTGGAACGGAGGGAGTAGTTGCTGATACATATATATTTGATCGCAGCAGTGGATGCCGGCGTAGAAAGATCTGCGTGTGAAAAGTGCGAGAGGTTTGGGGTTTGGCTCGATGCCACCCAAGGGTGCCGGCCGTGGTGCTTATATAGCCATCAGGGGAATGGTTGTTGCGTCCACAATCTGGGGCTAACAACTTACAAAATCTCAACATACTATAACTTGTTTTACACGTATAGCTAACTACCAGAATCTTATCTGTACAGCCTATACGTTTATCTTAACACTCCCCCTCGATCTCATCCTCCAAGATTGAGATCGTTACATAGTCTGCGAAGCTGTTGCACATTGATGGGTTTCGTCAGTCCGTCAGCCAACTGGTCTTTAGTGGAGACGAACCGAATCTATAAGGTCTTTTCAGCCACCCTTTCTCGAACAAAATGGAAGTCGACTTCAATGTGCTTCGTTCGAGCATGGAACACCGGGTTAGCTGATAAGTATGTGGCCCCCAGGTTATCGCACCACAATACCGGCGTTTGTCCTTGCCTAACGCCCAGTTCCTGGAGCAATGACTGAAACCAAATGAGTTCTGCAGTCGCGTTTGCCAGCGACTTGTACTCAGCTTCAGTTGAAGACCGGGACACTGTCGCCTGCTTCCTTGCGCTCCAAGACACCAGGTTGCCTCCATAGAATACCACAAACCCACTTGTGCTGCGCCGATCATCCACCGATCCTGCCCAATCCGCGTCGGAGAAGGCGCTCAACAGAGACGAGGAGGATTTGTTGATCTTCAGTCCAAGGTTTATGGTTCCCCTAATATACCGAAGAATCCGTTTTGCGGCGCCCCAGTGAAGTTCTGTAGGCGAATGCATATACTGGCATACCTTATTCACCGCAAAAGCAATGTCTGGTCTGGACAGGGTCAGATACTGCAATGCCCCGACAACACTTCTGAACCTCGTCGTTTCTTTTTCAGAAAGTATCTTTCCTTCGCCTCGGCTTAACTTCTCTGAAGTACACATCGGTGTCGGCGCTGGTTTGCAGTTCATCATGGCCTCTTTGTTTAGCAGATCAGTAGCATACTTTGCTTGCTTGAGTGTAATTGAGTCCCTCGAGCGTGTCACTTCTATCCCCAGAAAGTAATGCAAATCACCAAGATCTTTTACTGCAAACGCATCACGAAGTGCAGCAATTAGTTCTTGGGCAGTACGGGTTGAGGAACTTGCTAGTATGATATCATCCACGTAAATGAGCATATAGATGGTGACTCCCCCTTGCTCATAGACGAAGAGTGAACTGTCAGCCCGTGAGGGACGGAATCCAAGGGACAAAAGCTTATTGCTGAGACGAGAAAACCAGGCTCGAGGTGACTGCTTGAGGCCGTAGATGGATTTATCCAGTTTGCAGACATGGCGAGGGAAAGTGGAGTTGACATATCCAGGAGGTTGGCGCATGTAGACATCCTCCTCAAGAACACCGTGCAAGAAAGCATTCTGAACATCGAGCTGGCGAAGGCACCAACCACGGGAGAGGGCAAGAGAAAGCACCAGACGGATAGTGGCATGCTTGATAACCGGACTGAAAGTTTCAGCATAATCAATACCAAACTGTTGTTTAAAATCTTTGGCGACCAAGCGTGCTTTGTATCGATCAATTGTACCATCAGCCCGATGTTTGAGCTTGAATACCCACTTGCAATCGATCAGGTTGCAGCACGGCGGAGGCGGAACGAGGTGCCAGGTTCTGTTCGCCATGAGAGCCTGGTATTCTGCATCCATAGCAGCGCGCCAATTCACATCAGTGGCAGCGTCAATGTGCGAGCGAGGCTCGATAGTTGCCAGCGAGGCCTGACGTCGTCGACGGGTAGGACCATAGGGAATGGTGCCGTCGGTGACGACCTTGGCCCGCCATGTGTTATCGCGTAGACGAGTGTCGTAGCGGTGCTGCGCCGGTGGAGCCGATGACCCAGGCGAGGCAGCGTCGGGTGAAGGAGGCCCGTGAACCTGATCGTAGGCATCATGAGTCAAACCTGGTGAAGGCGACCCATGAGACGCGGCAGGTGATGGTGGCCCGGGCGGGAAGGCCGGCTCGGGCTCGGGCTCGGCCGGCTCTGCGTCAGCATCAGCATGGCTCATGTCGGGGTCGCGAACAACATGCCCAGAAGTTGAGCTACATCTGGAAGAAACCTGCACCGAAGGAACAAACGGATCACACGCAACAGGATTGGATGGAAAATCATCTCTTTCTTGGTAAGTCTGATTATTAGTCGCACTATCAGTGGAATATGATGAATATGGAAAAGATGTCGGAGACAACAAAAGCTGATTGTAAAGTGAGGCAGGTGTTGATGGTGGTAGGATATCAGAATAAGGGAACACTTCTTCATCAAATACCACATCACGCGAGATATATACTCTACCGGAAGAAATATGAAGACACTTGTAGCCTTTGTGTAAAGAACGATAGCCCAAGAATACACACCGTTTTGATCAAAACTAAAGTTTTCAGTTATTATATGGCCTAAGGCAGGGCCAACATGCACTACCGAACACTTTCAGGAAAGAATAATCAGGTTTTTCGTGAAAGAGGCGTTCAAGAGGTGTTTCCATATGAATAGTTTTACTGGGCATACGATTGATGAGGAAGCTGTTGGGGAACGTTGCAGAAAATTAAAAATTTTCCTACGGTTTCACCAAGATCCATCTATGAGTTCATCTAAGCAACGAGTAACGGGAGAGAGTTTGCATCTACATACCACTTGTAGATCGCGTGCGGAAGCTTGCAAGGTGATGATGTAGTCGTACTCGACGTGATTCAAATCACCGATGACCAAGTGCTGAACGGACAACACCTCCGCGTTCAACACACGTACGGCACGGGTGACGTCCCCTCCATCTTGATCCAGCAAGGAGGAAGGAGAGGTTGAGGAAGACAGCTCCACCGGCAGCACGACGGCGTGGTGATGGTGGAGAGGCAGTACTCCGATAGGGCTTCGCCGAGCTCACAACGGAGGAGGAGAGGTGTTGGGGAGGGGAGGGGCTGCGCCTTGGAGATCGGTACAGCAGCCCCCCTCCCTCCCCCCTTTATATAGGCCCCCAGGGGGGGCGCCGGCCCCTGGAGATCCAATCTCTTCTAAGGGTGTCCTTGGGTAGGGTACTTAGATCAGGCCTATGACCCTACCCTAGGTACATGAATCCATCACCCGCCACATCAGCCCTGCCCACCACGACCCCACGCCGTCCCCACATATATCCCCAATCCGGAAACCCTAACTCACTCCGTCTTGCTCCGTCTCTTCTTCTCCCCTCCGATTCGTCCATCCGACAGCTCCAGCAACTCCGGCGACTATGTCGAGCACCGGCAGCCGCTCTGACTCTGACATGGACATCGACGAGGGGCTCACCCTCTGCATTGCCCTCGAGAGGTCCAAGGTGGACATAAGGGACAGTTCTGTATCGGCTCCCTCGCCTCTCCCCCGCTGGCGCACAGCTGCGCAAGGGTTGCGCAGTCCGGCTCGATCCCACACCGTCTTCTGCCCTATCCCCCTGGCCCGGCGGCCGCTCCCCGCCGTGAGCAGCATTGGGTGCTTGTGCCCGTCCTGCCGACCCTGACGCGTACGCCGGAGTCAGAGGCGCGCGCCGCCCGCCAGGAGAGGCAGCGGGCAAGGGAGAGGGACGTATGGGTGAGCTCTGTCCGCCGCCGCCGCAGGTTACCAGTGGAGCCCGATGAGGACAAGCGGCTCCTTGCGTGGGTCTACCGCCGTTCTCTTACGACGGCGGAGACGGACGCTCGGCGTCTCCGCCGGAAGAACACAAAGGCTCTCCGGTTTGCCATCGAGCAGTCCGAGTGGGAGGTGAAGGAGAAGGCGACAGAGGCGGCTCGGCTGGCCAAGCTCAGGCGCCAGTAGGACCGGGCCGTCCAGCGCCTGAAGGGCCTCGTCATAGTCTCCTCCTCCTCGTCTGACGATCACGGCTCGTCGTCGGGCGAATCGGATGATCCTCCACGGGCCGCCGACGGCTACAGCTGCGCCGGCGATCAGAAGGGGAAAGGGCCGGCCCGGAAGTGGTGAAGTTCAATTTCATTTCAGGTTTTAGTGTAATATAAAGTTGTTCATCGTTTATGTGAACTTTGGTGGACCTTTGAACAGCCGTTCGTGATCTTTTGGTGAACTATTGTTCTATCCTATGTCCGATTCTATGTCCGGTCAGCTGATCTACGTTGTTGATCGACGTTGCATGGTTTAGTATGGATATAGGGGTTAGGATATGAGATACATGGATGTGGACGACGCAATCTGAGGGGTGCCTGGTCAGTGCCCGCAGACGTGCCCGGGCGCGTCCGCGGACGTTTAAGGGGCTTAATTTACCTAGTCCGGTTGTCGATGCTCTTACAAAGGAGTAATTAAACATGTCCTAATTCAATTCATCCCATTAAGAGAAACAATTCCCAATTCATTGTGGTCGTCTATCATGAGTACACCTACTAGCTCTTCGCGGACCAAATGAAAGCCTACCCAACGCAGCTACTCTCACACGAAAGGCAAAGTGCAAGAACGGGAAAGCAGCAATGGACCATGCTGTAGCTGCTTCCAATAAAACGGAAAGGCGACGCCGTCAACAAAAACAGGCCGCTGTGGCGCTGTGGTCATTGGTCCAGTAGAGCATTGAGAGATCTGTTGTAACAGTACACTAGCTAGCTAGATCATGTTCATGAGCACCTGTTCACGCAGATACGCTAGCTGAGGCACGGCACGTGCATGCCAGCGAGCACGTACGTACGTAGATATACTCCGTCTTGCCTGAACCGCCTCCCCCTACGCCTTTTCCCCTGCCGGCGGTCACTCCTCGCACCCGCATCCGCACCCGTAAACCCTCTGCCTCGTCTCCGGCGGAGATTAATGCAACCAGCCCCGTCTGTCGTCCGTCGTCCCCATCTCCGGCTCGGTTCGATGCGGCAAAATATTTCGAGACACATTTGGAGTGCGAAGTTGCCTTCATCATCTGATTCGCCATGTTGTTGTATACTCTTGCCTAGTTGGATCGAGAGTTTTCGACAGGACACGTGGACATTATGTGTCTCTACTAACATTGTAATCATTGTTATTACAACTTCCTTTTCGCTCCGTATTATGTGTCACTGATTTGCTAAGAAGTTATGCTAAATCAGCAATCAGCGACGCTTAATACTATGAAACAGAGAAAGTAGTACTCATTATAGACATTGTATCAGCGACGCTTAATACTATGAACGAACCACAAGTCAACCAGGGAGACATGCAACTATCTATGCTATTGCCCCTATTCAACTCTCCGGCCTGTATATGCTACAGCTTAATTGTTCATACCCAACACCCTATATCTGACTATCTACCTTTACCATGTTCTCCGAATTTTTCCCGTTGATCAAATCGGCCAGCCAGGGGCTGACGCGTGCATTGTTTTGGTACGTGGGGTGGTAAGTTCTCGGGTGGTCCCAGTAAATCGATCGTCAATCTGAGGCGTGTCATTTTTTCTCCATGTGTGCCCGCAACAATTTTGCCCACGATCCTGTTGGGGGGAGCCAGGGGCGATCCTGTCGGGGGTGTGTCGGTTGACTGGAACATTCCTTTCTTTTAGTTTTCCCTCACTGCATCTCTTTTTGTTGCCACGTTTCCAGTGTTATTTCGTGTTTTCACCGTCCCGTTCCACGTATATGGTTTCGGGAGCGTTCGGTCGGTACCGCTTCCGTCGTGCTTTCTGGATATTCTTTCTCTCGATGGTTCGTGTCTCTCTCTTTGTTTTTTTATTTCCCGTAGGCTATAAATAGGACTTCTGTTTTGCTTTCCTTCCGTAGTCTATACGCTTTGCTTTTCCTTTTCCATACATGGTCCGTTCTTCTTCCTGCTTGAATGGCCCCCGTCGTCCGGGTCGCCCCGTGGGACACGTGCTGCTTCTGTTGGTCGTCGTGGTGGCGGTGGTCTGCTGGCCAGGGCGACGGCCGTTTTGTTGGCCGTACTGATGAACGGCATCCTCCTGCACTCATGGTGGACGTTGGTGTCCGTTCTAAGTTGCCGGATATTCAGTTACTACGTCGAGGTGGGCGCGCGGTTCGGCGTCCCGTTGGTCATGTAGTTCTTGGTCGGTTCAATTTTTTGTTCTTGTGTTTCTTGATTTCTGTTTTGTCACGTCGTCACTACATGTTCTAATTGTCAGTCTATTTTTCTTGCGTAGGATCCTCTTCTTCAGTGCGTGCTCTCTTTGACGTTGGTCCTGCTAGGCAGCGCAGGGAGGAGATCCGCTTGGGAAAACGTCCCATTGATTCTACTCTTGGTGAGTGCGTCTGGTTTTCTGTTGTTTGTTTGGCTACTGTTTGCCGGTTTCCACTTTTCTGAACAGATGCTGTTTCTTTTTTGTAGGGTTGCCCTTCGATCAGATCGGTCTTCGTGCGCCTGTTGCTGTTCCTTCTGTTGGTCCGCCTGTCGTTGCTTCTGGTATTTGCGTAATTACGATGCCTTGCCGTCCTTTCTTTTGCGTATTGCGTATCGCTAGGCTACCTGCTGCACGGGGCTGTCGTGCATGGCCCATGCATGTGACGGATGTTACTACGTGCATGGGTGGTTTTTTTTTATTGGCTAGCGATGGGAGTGTATGGCCATGCACGTAGTAGGTGTAGTTTTCTGTTTGTCTTTTGGGTTTCGTGTGCATGCTGCTGTGTCGTTATGTGCATGTTTCATGCGACTTGCGTTGTCCACATGTTCGTTGTGCATGGGTTATGCATGCGATGGTGTGTTTACAGATTGCATGCTGCCCACGGGCATGGTTGTTCACTGTTGTCGACATGACTATGTGTGTGTGTTTTCATTTTTTAATATATTTATTAACATTTTTTTGATTATTATTTCCAGAAGAGGCATCTGTTTGTGGTGGCATTGCGGGTTGTGCGGTGGACAATTTTTCAGAGTCTCCTGCTTTTGGGATCGCACGGTCTTCCTCCGCACTTATGTTCACGCGACCACGGGTTGTTCCGCTCCTTACCGTAGGGCCTTCTTATCGGTCAACTCCCTTAGGTGAGACTCTGTTTTGTTTTCGACTTATCAGTTTTTTGATATTATGTTGGTTATGCTTTTAAATCTGATTATTAATTGTTTTTTCTGCCTTCAAGTATTGCCTACTCCAATTATGGAGCATCATGATATCGTCCGCAATCGATGTAAGCGAAGATTCATACAGTCGGATCGATCGGGGAGGAAGAAAGGTTTGTTCTGCATGCATGCTCGCATTCTTTTTTTCTTTTCAGGCTTATGTTATTCACTATCATGGTTTATGTTTTATAGTGCGTGGAATGGAGCCTCCCCTTTCAAAGGATCTTATTCTTTTGCTTAAAAGTGTGGTTTGACAAGTCTGTTATTCCATTTGGATTATGGTTACGCGGTATTCCTGATTTGTGTTTTTATGTGCTCCAGCCATTTGTAAGGGTCGTTCATATTACGGTGGTCCAGATCTTACTTGTGAATGGTGCGGTGCGTTTTATTGGTTTCGTGAGGGGTCTAAATATCACGCGAACGCATCTGTTCGTCGACCTATTTACACCAGCTGTTGTCGTGGTGGCAAGGTTTCCTTGCCTAAATTTCATGATTGGCCTTCTCCATTGGATAGTTTGATGCGATTTGATGGAGATGCATCTTCTAGCCGGTTTATGCGGTTGATTAGACAGTACAATTCCATGTTTTGTTTCACATCTCTGGGCACTTATATTGATCACAATATTAATGTTGGTGGCGCTCCATATGTGTTTAAGATGAATGGAGTCGTATATCATCGTATTGGTCCGCTTTTACCAGCTGAGAATTTTTCTCCAAAGTTTGCACAATTATATATGGTAGATTCAGCTGATGAGGTCCAGAGCAGGATTGATGTATTTAGTAGGGAAGATGGTGGCTCTCTTGATCCCGATCTTGAGATTGTGGCGGCACTTATTACAATGTTAAATACACATCATCGTTTGGTTCATAAGTTCAGGCTTGCTCGGCAAAGTTTATGCAGTGTTGACGCGCCTAAGGTATCTATACGTTTCTTGGGTAATGATGGTGGGTCGCATGGTACACGTTTCTCTGGTCCATCGGCTGGGGAAGTTGCTGCACTTATAGTGGGTGATTTGACTCCACAATGCAGGAAGTTTGATGTTGTTGTTGAGAGTCACTCTGGTGTTCCCAAGCACATCTCTGCACTTAACTGTAATCTTATGGCTTTGCAGTACCCCCTTCTTTTTCCCTATGGAGATAAAAGTCCATTTGGGCATTAAGTATGTTGATGCTAGCAAACGCTCTCCATCAACTATTCCAGGTTTGTCTAGCGTGGGTTCTTCCAGCGATGATGACAACGATGTTGATGATGGAGTTGCAGATGTTCTTACCTCTCAGGATGTGATCATTCCACATGGATAGGTTACTATGCTGGAGTATTATAGGTACTATTTTCATTATCGTGAGGGTGAGGTCAACCCTTACACAAGTTGTGGTCGGCTTAGTCAGCAAGTTAGCGTGAATGCATTCTCTTGTGTTGAATCTGATCATTTGGAGTATCATTTCTTGAAGCAAGATAAACTTAGTTCAGAAACTTATCAAGGTGTATCTGATGCAATGGTGAAGGCAATTCTACAGGCAGGAATATTGGTGTTCAGTTTATATTGCATGGCAGTTTTACTGGTGGTCGACGTTATATGTTTCTAAACTATCATGACGGGATGGCTATATGCTGTGAATATGGCGCTCCTGATTTGTTTGTTACGTTTACATGCAATCCTAAATGGCAAGAGATTGCTGACGCGCTCGCTTCTGAGCCTGGGCAGGTTGCTGCTGATCGGCCCGACATCACTACTCGGGTTTTTGCCATGAAGTTTGATGAGTTTCTAGATGGTGTTAAGGACGGTTCTCTTTTTGGGCCTATTCAAGCATGTGCGTTTTCGTCTAACATTTTTTTTACTCAAGAAAGTAGATTTTTTGTCGCTGACGCGCTTTCTATTCGGTTTCTGTTTGCAGATTTGTACGTTGTCGAATTTCAAAAGAGGGGCCTTCCACATACGCATACCTTGGTGTGGTTGAAGGCGATACAAAGGAGCCTTCACCTTCATTCATAGACAGTCTCATTTGTGCAGAATTGTCGGACCCTTTCATTGATCCTTTGGGCTATGCTCTTGTTGACGAATTCATGGTCCACGGGCCATGTGGAGTATATAATTCTAAGTGTGCTTGCATGAAAAATAAGTGTTGCTCCAAGCGTTTCCCTAAGTCTTTTAGCGATGAGACAATGGTTGATAATGTTTGATTTCCTGTTTATCGAAGACGTGATGATGGTCGTTACGTATTGAGGCAGCAAGATTCTCTTCGTTTGGGAAATCAATGGGTTGTTCCATACAATATGAAATTATTAAAGAAGTTTGAGGCCCATATAAATGTTGAGTGGTGTAATAAAACAAACTTACTCAAGTATTTGTTCAAATATCTCACCAAAGGACCTGATGTCATTCAGATGCGTGTTGATGTTGACAACAGGCCAACTGGTGTTTTTACTGTGCCCCGTCCTACTGGAAGGAATGAGATTGATGATTACGTAAAGTGCAGGTTCATACTTATGTTTAAGAAATTATGTAATGTGTTTCCTTCCTTATCAATATGATTGTACTGATATTGTTCTTCTTTCCATAGATATCTTTCTGCATGTGAGGCTTTTTGGAGGATGTTTGCATACAGTATTCATGGGCGGGAACCTTCGGTTGAAAGGCTGGTTGTGCATCTTCCTAACATGAATAGAGTGATATTTGCTGAAACAGACAATTTGGGTAATGTGTTAGATAATCCGCCGGCTTCAAAAACAATGTTGACGGAGTGGTTTGTTGCAAACCAAAAATATAAATCTGCTAGATCATTAACGTATCTTGATTTTCCAAATGAGTGGGTTTGGAATAAGAGTGATAAGGTGTGGACAAAGAGGAAACTCAAGAAGAATATGGGTAATAAAATAGGTCGTATTTGTCATGTGCATCCTGGAACTGGTGAGCTATTCTTTCTTCGGATGTTACTTATGGTTGTTCCTGGTGCTACCTGTTTTGAGGATTTGAGAACACACAATGGCCGTGTCTATGATACGTTTAAAGAAGCATGCCAGTCAAGAGGATTGGTAGGGGATGACAACGAGTGGTTTAGGCTCTTTGTTGAAGCTATCGTGTGGGCGACTCCCTTCCAATTGCGACATCTTTTTATGACTCTTCTGCTTCACTGTGAAGTTGGTAATGGACGTGCTCTTTTTGAAAGATTTTGGCCGAGCATGGCTGAAGATATATCGTACAGGCTTTCATCCGCTATTGGTAATTCTAGATATAATGTTCCTCAAGATTATCTTCAAGAGTGTCTGCTTTCCGAATTAGCTTCAATTTTTACTAGAAATGGATCATGCCTTGCATCATTTAATTTGACTTCACGTACCATACCAGTCAATGATGAGTATTACAATAAGTTGGTTGCTGAGGAGTTGAGCTATGATACAGTCAAATTAGCTGTTGATGCTGATGATTTGTATTGCAAATTAAATGACGAGCAGAGAGTCATACATCATGAGATAGTATCCACTGTTCGTGAAGACAGGAGTGGATTCTACTTTGTTTCTGGGTGTGGAGGGTCAGGCAAGACCTTTTTATGGAATTCTATCATTGCTACACTTAGATCTGAACGGCGTGTCGTACTTGCAGTGGCTTCATCTGGTGTTGCTTCTTTATTGTTGCTTGGTGGTCGAACTGGCCACTCAAGATTTAAGATTCCGGTGGATGTTAGCGATCGTTCTCAGTGTTGTATATCCAGGAGCTCAATGCTTGCTGGTTTGTGTCAGCAGGCTTCACTTATCCTATGGGATGAAGCGCCAATGACTAGCCGTTTATGTTTTGAGGCTTTGGATAGGACGTTGAGGGATATTATGTCTGTTCACAATGAAGCTAATGCTTTGCTGCCTTTCGGAGGAAAAGTGATGTTGTTGGGTGGTGATTTCAGGCAAATTTTGCCTGTGGTAGAGGGTGGTACAAAAGAAGATATTATCAATGCGTCGTTGATTTCTTCACCACTTTGGCAGTATGTTAAGGTTCTTAAGCTCCATACAAATATGTGTCTTTCTAATCCTACTTTGTGCTGCCGTGCACGTATGGAGTTGGCATTATTTTCCAATTGGGTGCAAAGTATTGGCGACGGTTCTGTTGTGATGCAACACAAAGGTGACGAATCATCTCCGTCGTGGGTTTCCATTCCCGAAGACATGCTATTGTTTCCTACAACAGATCATATGGAAGCTGCAGTTGGCAATGTGTATGACAACTTCTTTTTGAAATATAATGATGCTGAATATTTCTCTCGCCGTGCTATTGTTTGCCCAACAAATTCTGTTGTGGACAAATTAAATCGTGTTGTCTTCGAGCGTGTACCTGGGGCTTCTGTTGATTGTTTGAGTTACGACTCCATATCAAAATCTACAGATCCTATTGATGAAGTGGAGTTGTTCTACCCACCAGAATTGTTGAATTCTATTACGATAAATAATTTCCCTCATCACAAGATTTCGTTGAAAGTTGGTGTTCCGGTTATGCTTCTCAGAAATATTAATCAGTCGTTGGGTTTATGTAATGGGACTCGATTACTTATTACTCGACTGGGTGACAGAGTGTTGGAAGGAGAGATTATAACTGGTTCTCATAAAGGGGAGCGTGTTTGCGTGCCACGAATAGTTTTGAACTCGGCAGGGTCTAAGTGGCCTTTTACACTCCGACGCTGCCAATTTCCAATAAGGTTGTGTTACGCTATGACAATTAACAAGAGCCAAGGGCAAACATTGTCTAAAGTATGTGTATATTTGTGAGAGCCAGTATTTTCACATGGACAATTATATGTGGCGGCATCACGAGTTACTTCGCGTAGTGGGCTTAAATTTTTAATTGAAGACGATCGTGGTAGCCCAACTTCTGAAACCAAGAATATAGTTTACGAGGTGATTTCAAGGTTGTGAGAGGATACTGTACGGAGCAAACAAAAACGTTCTGTCTTACATAGGTGTGCTTGGCGGACCAACATTTATCATTTTATCACCGGCACCAATTAATCCTGCAGGAGGTTACACTAGAGTGATCTGATGCAACACGCTTAAGTAATGTATATGGTCTATGTTATCTTAGTATGGGCATCTCATGGCATTTGTTCTTCCAACAAGCCATGCTTAGCTAAAATAAATGAGCCCCTTCCAAAATGTACTGTCATCCACTTCCCTTCTGTACAATGACCATAAATAACTTTCCTTCAGTTATACTTAATTGAATGTATTGACGGCGCGGCGTGCCGCCGCGCGGGCCATGCTAGTAACATCGATGGCCAACAAACCCAACGTGCACTGCTAGCTCCCCGCATCCTGTTCCATGACGCCGGAGAGGTTGTTGGTCGGCTGTCTCCGAATAATATGCGCTCATGTAGGGCAGGCCCAGCCTCGTCCATGCCTAGCTTAGCTTAGCTGCTGGCATAATTAGCAATTGACCAGCTACCACGACGTCTTCTTGCCGCTAGCTACGACATCTTGTTAGAGTTGTGTAGAGGGGTAGTAGGTAATTTGTCCTGGGAGCCTGGCGGGGATTTGATTCGATCTGCATGCAAGTCAGCATTTCAGTTGTCAAGGGGAAAAATCGTTCGCGTAAAGCTCTGTATTGCTCAGAGAGTGGTGCTCGTGCAGGGAGTGTCTGTGGACTTTCTGTGTGCAAGAACATTCATGGACAGTTGCTTAAGTTTTATGGGGCTTGTGCTGAATTGGCATGTTATGGCTGAGGCCGGTGAGTATATCATTTTTAGAGATACGTACTAGTAGTACTAGCACTGTGCAGCGTGCAGGTTTTTCACCTGCATGGTTGGGCGTGCAACCACAGGTGTTAGTTAGAAAGAAAGAATTCTAGTCAGCGTGTAATTGCGTGTAACTCTTTGTATGTTTAGCATTATTGGCCACAGAAGCATGCTTGTCTTTCACTTTGGTGCTTGCATGCGTAATTATTCCAAGATGCATGGCCTGTCCTGTGCTCCGCGTGCTTGTCCATTCTCCGTTTCTTCATGCTTTTGTATTTTCACTAAATTTCAGGGTTTTTTCTGTCGGAATAATTAATTTTATGTTAGTGAGGTGATGCAATAGTAGGAAGAAAAATGCAAAGTAAACCACAGTTGGCACAATCAGCTGCAATGCTAAAACCAACCTCCTACTCCCTCCGTTTGGGTTTATTAGGCCCCCTCACATTTTGAGCCAAAATTCGACCATACATTTGCATAATAAGATATGAGTAATATGTAGAAATTGATATCATCGAAAACTTCATTTGAAAATGTATCCAACAATATAATTTTTATGACAGTTGACTTATATTTGGCAAATCAAATCGACGGGCAAATTTTAACCCAAAATATAATGGAGTCTAATAAACTAAGATGGAGGTAGTATATGGGTGCATAAGTCATATCCACGTACCCAACTACCAGTAAGTTAAACATGTCCATCAACCACCGAATCACGGTTGATGCATGATCACTATACACCTCTATACAAAGCTCACTATTTTGCCTAATTCCAACTTTTCCCGCTCTCCTGTGGGCACTCCAGTGCTTTCTCTGAGTAACCCAAGAAAGTGAAGGCTCAGTAATGTTACCTTTGGCACAGTGCGGTTGAAAGGACAGCTAGTGGTCCGCAAGGCCACACAAGCACAAGAAGATTCTGTTGCATCTTTAGGTCGGCAATGATCATATCCATGGCGCATCAGCTTTCTTTTCCATGGTGAGGGGTGGGCTGTCTCTCCATGGAGATGTACTTTTGGGTGCTCTTTGCTAGCTTAGGGTCTGATCAGTTGTAGGCCATGAGTGGATCAATCATGCCTCATTTGAACAAACCATCATTATACCAAAGGGATCCATCGGTTTCATCAGTCTTGTGGTCAACTCTCTAGAGGCTTCTTTCTCTCTCCAACGCCCATGAAAAAGGATTGTAAAGATAAGACGTGACTAACCACTGATTAGCGCTCTTTTTCCGCGAGGAGAGGTAGGTTAGCAAGCTTTTGCCTTCAATACATTGACACTAAATTTAGAAAAGACCACACATTTCATGCATTTGGGAGAGACTTTGGGCCACACATCAAAGACCAAACAGGAAGTCAGTGAAGAAAAAGTTCATGGTTGTGCAACAGGGATTGTCATTGCACATGATATTACAAGCACTCAGTCGTAAAAGTGAAATAATGTCATTGAGATGTGAGCTGAGCTTCCACATTCTACAATTCCTTTCGTGGAATCAGATAAATTATCTGTCCGGCAGATACTTTTTGTGGCAGTGCATGTGCATAACAGGAGCATATATATATATCACACTTGCTATTCTTTAGGATTAGGTTAGTGTGCTCATTCAAAGACATATTATCTTCGTCTCAAATTAATTGTCTTAAATATGTCTAGATACCGATGTACCTAACACTAAAACATGTACAGATGCATCGTATCGTGACATTTTGGGGTGACATTTGGTCTTCAATTCGTTTTTGTTTTTTGCACAGGCCAAGATGCTTAACCTTTTTGCCTCAAAATTTGCAGGTAGCATTTGGATGTGGCTAAGATCACATAAAAGAATTGTCTTGATTTTGTTGACATTTGAAAAATTATTTTTGGGCATGGGAGCCAAATTGAATTCTACTCAACGATGCCACATATAGTTGCTCGACAATTGTCCATTGTTTTTTTTTACATTCATGAAATTCTCTAGCAACTTGCTCCATGAGATGTGCACTCACCTTACACGTTCCACATTTCACTAAGTGGAATCAGGTTAATTGCCGGTTGGGCAGATACAGCTTGTGGTAGTGTTCACCGGTGCATGTGACATGAGCATGCATGGTACAAGTATCACACTCCCTCCGTTCCTAAATATTTGCCTTTCTAGAGATTTCAACAAATGACTACATACGGAGCAAAAGGAGTGAATCTACACTCTAAAATATATCTACATACATTCGTATGTGGTAGTCCATTTGAAATCTCTAAGAAGGTAAATATTTAGGAACGGAGGGAGTACGAATATATTTACTATTCCGACTCGCGAGCATGTTACGCGTGTGAATTAGCTTTCCGTACAGATGTTAGGATTAGGTTAGTGGTTGCAAGTGCTGAGTCAGATCCCCTAAAAAAAGTGCTGAGTCAGGGACATGCTGTATATACTAAAAAGAGGTTGGCTGAATTGATCGATAAACCTGCATAAGAATGGCAGGCGCCACTCCTGGCCATGTTTCACGAGAGCCTCTAAACAACGTGAATAAAAATATATCTTGGAAAGTATAAATTATTAGATGGACAACATAACAAACTACATAATGAATTTGTCGTCGAGATTTGATTAAGGCGCTCAAGAACTGAATAGAGTTATATAAATCAATCTGGTGATCAGACGGATGTCGATACATGGATATACGAAAACGAAATATACCCTATACAAAGGAGTAAGATATTGAACAAAACATTTGCTAAATCAATCTGGACAATAAACTAGTTGATGATCTGATCCTACTTCATACTAACATGAAAGTGTGATCCTAGCCAAAGCTCAACCCATTTTGGAGAAGAACGACACAGCTCAAAATCACAACTTTTGTTATGTCTTACGCATACGTATGCACCATCACTGTTCTTCAAGCAAATTACTCCACAAAAAGTTAAAGGTGAGAACGCCCATCTAGGAAAAAAAAAAGACTGACTTGAATTCAACGGCCGTGTGTACGTAGTACTATGTGCTTGTTAATGATCAAGACGCAAGGGGTTGGAGAACGTAGGGCATGCAAGCGTGTTCTCCGTAAGTCGTCCTAGCAGGCTTCTTGTTGGTTGGTTGCTCTCCGTGAGAAAACAGTAACCGAAATATGAAATGACCAAGTCCTGAGCAGTCGATGTCACACAAAAAACAAAGCCATGATCTCTGATCAACCGGTCGATCATAGTATCATATCATGTGATGATCCGCCATATTTCTTTCTGTTCTCGCAACGGTCGGTTGCCGGGAGATCGATCACGCGCGGCGTAGTTTGTCCCATCTCCCGGCCGCTGTACGGCGCCGGTTAATCATTGGGCCTGCATGCATCTCGTTCGGATTTTAATATGGTCAAGGTGACGCTTTACGACAGGGCCCCGGCCGTCATTGAAAGTTTCTTTTTATAAAACACGCCACGCTGCTTTTGGCGAGGGGACGACTGAGCAGAGATTGGACTTTGACCTGCTGTGGCAACCTACATGTGTTCCGACGGAAAGTACAACCGACGCAAGTGATGATGCTTGATCGATCGACCGGTCGGGGATAACTAAATTTATGATGACTGGCATTATCGTGGATCGGATCAACTTTGCAAATTACCATTCCTGATAGTATGTATATAGGGCACGATTACATCATGCATGCATGTAGATACATATGTCGATCGTACTAGTTTATTTATACTCTTGTTTCGTTTATCGCTGGCCTATCCTCAGGCCAAATAATTTTAATATTTTTCTAGTTTCCAGTGTGCTAGGGCATCTCACCGCTGACCCTTAAATTTTCTCCCGCATTCGTCCGCAGACAGAGGGACTAATCTGTGGATACGAATATGGAAGCCAGTCATCCAACGTTATCTTCATATATTTCAAATAGGGTGTAAATAAATCGGCTGTAATTCATGTAAACCTAGCGGATTTTCATATAAATCGGAGCACATTCATTACAATTCAGATATTTTTCATTAAAAAAAAGAACGGCCGGACCTAATCCTATCCTGCGGCGGCGCCCATCGTCAACTTCTTTTGTATTCCGCATCGGCGAACACGTCCTCCATCTGCCGTCTTCATGAGAATCGGGGTTAAAACCCGTGAAGTGAAGATGCGGTCTTCGGCGAGGAAGAGTAGGACACGAGAGACAGACCGGCCCACTTGGGACAAAAGCATTGCGGCCTCACATGCCCTACTCATCGTCGAAGGAGTCTGCCACCTGTCCGTCGCCGATGTCAGTGGGCATGAGGTCAAAGATGGACGTGGACGGTCCATCACTGTCAACTTACCACATGCGCCATCAAAAGTTGCACGGCAGCGCGTATGACACGCAGCTTGCTGCGTTCTCGTTCTCGACCACGTGCGCCGTCAGCGTGTGTGTTGCCTCGTCCGTGTCCTGCTGTGCGTCGCTTTGCGTTGTGAGTGGCGCGTTGAGCAAGCGCGACCTCATAGAGCGCTGCTACTCCCCAACAAAGTTTGAATTGACCACGACAATGGCAGCCATGAACTTGCTTGCGTGCTCGCCTAGATTGGTTGTCCGCTAGCCGGTGCTGCTTGAGGAGGACCATGTTGTATCATTGCTCCTCCTACGCCTGCCGGAACGTCGACATAGGAGCCGGTGCAGGTTGCTCCTCCACCGCCATAGCGGCGTCAAAGTGCGTCTGCGCCTACTCCATGGTCAACCGGCAAGCACAGGCGCGGGGGTCCAGCACAGTGTCGTCGTCTGAGGCCATCTCCATCGTAGGGTCGTTGTTGGAGACCTCGAGCAAGCTAGCCGGCATGCCTTGCTCGATCCGCCAGAGGGTTGCGAGAGAGGCCATCTCGTGCTTCTGCATCGATGACAGGCTCTCCACAAATATGCGGCGCCCGAGATGGTTTTTTGACCGTGGAGCCTGATTAATGGCGGCATATGGGTGGACAGGCTCTCCACATGCATTGAGTGGCGGCGTGGTAGATATCTACCCCGTCTCGTCTAGTAAACTTCTCTCCGACATTAAACAGGCGCGGACATCGGGAACACGATACGGGCAGTGCTATCGACCGGCGCGCCTCTTCAATGCCGGTGGTAGTGAGATGTCACGTCCTCTTTGGGCCGTCGTCAATGCGGAGCGGGTGCTCTACATCAGCATAAATGCGCGTAGCTGGCGTCGGGGTGGAATGAGCGCGGCGAGAGATGAGGGTTTTTGATAGGCCGGGTTAGTCAGGTGCGGGCGCGACAATGGTTGGATGGCAAAATACGCTTAGACTGCACGGTCTCGGCGTCGGAGACGCCATAGCATTGGGTGGATCGACCAGATAACTTGGTGGAAGTACGTACATGCGGCGCCGTCGACGTCGCGTCCGCCCCTTGAGCATGTAAACATAAAGAATCACACACGTGCGTGCACCTGCAACCCTACGGCGCCTTAAGTTTTACGAAACGAACGAGCCAACGTAGTACTGTGCTCTCATGCATTCTGGGCCCAGCTAGCCAATCTGAAACATGTGCTACCCGTCGTGGGGCCCGGCGGCCAGTGGCTCATACCGCTGGCCTGTCGAGTGGATCCTGCCATCCTGGATGGAGAAGTGCGGCGTGCTTGCTGGGTTAAGCTCACTGGAGGACCGCCGGAGCGGTACAGCGACAGGCGGAAAGGGTAGCACAGCAGCGACGGTGACACGACAGAGACGGCTGCGTTCGACCAATGGCTTGGCTTCAGTACATTCACCCCACCTGCGGTCCACGCGTGCACTCCACCGGCCGGCCCAAAGCGAGCCAGCAACACGGCCATGGCCTCGTGTGTGGGTGATGGGGATACATCCGCACTAGCACTAGCAGCAAGAAAGAAATTAACCGGGCAACCATGTCCAAAAGGATATCTCCATCCCAACAGCAACACCAACACGACGGTGAGCTGCCTGCCGGCGAGTGCATGGATGGCATACGCTTGTGCTTGTGTTGTGTGCGATTGGACTCGGCCGGGCACGACGGCGACCAGCTTTAACTTTGTTGTACCTATACGGCCATTGCCCTTTAGAAGAAGCAAAAATGGTACACTTACGGGAACAAACGGATTAAACATTTTTTCGAGTAACATATGGATTAAATTTGTTGATATAGTGATAGTTAGGCGCGCAAGAGGAACGGAAGAAAGGCCACTGCGTCTTTGGCTGCTATGTAATGTGTGCCAATATGTCACAACCTAAAACTTTACATAGCTATCCTACAGGAAAAGGTTATATTAGCTTCTTCTAGAGAAAGAAGAAGAAATGGTTACTGGCTAATTGCACATATATGCGTACACGCCTTTGGACGGTTCTGAGCGCATGGGTGTGCATGCTCTTTCTATCACGTGAAAGTAACCGCGCGTAGACAACTATCAAGAACAAGGAACTCTAGTGGTTGGGTGTAAAGCGGAAAACGCCCTTCTTGTCGTGTCAACCAAAGATGGTAACACCAGTAGCTTGTTGTCCATGTAAGGACAAGGCTGGGTGTGTGTGACAGAAATAGTTAGCCGCATAGAATAAGTGTTGACGACATATTTACGTTTTCTTGTGGAAAAATATATACTCGTCATAATCTCCACAAAACAATGACTGAATCCAAATTTCTACATCTTTTTTCTGCTGAATTTGCATTATTAGCTTTGATATGTGTACTTTGCACAATTTTTTCTCGATCATTTTGATCCAAACGTGTCACAGGTTGATGCATGCTTCATCTAGCGGCGAAAGCCACGACAAGGTGGACGAGGAACGAGAAAAGTAGGCTCTTCTTCAAGAATAGTTTGTGGAGCGAGAAATGATTGTTGTGCTCCGTAATCACAATGTAGCGTCTGGTTCTGGTAAATAAGTGAGTAGATTGCCGATGCTAGGAACTCAAGATGAATGAAGGCAAACACTTTATTTTTTGAAGTAGATAAGGTAAGCCTAGTGGACGGCTCTAACTAAGCACGGTATACGGTAATACCCCTTTTATGTAACTGTCCGTAGACAAGTATCTGAAACAAGGAAGTACAACTGCTATGTAGTAGTCATTGTTTGCCAAAAAAGAGAGAAATAAATGTAGTAGTGGTTCGGCGTAAAGGGCAAAGCATGCAAGTACCAAAACAAGTGAAAAGACCCTGACGTTGTGTCTACCCAAGATGGTAAGATCAGCTTGTTGATTTAAGGACAATGGTGACCAAATGTAACCCAAGAAAGTGAAGGCTCAGTAATGGTACCTTTGGCACAGTGCGGGTGCAAGGACAGCTAGTGGTACGCAAGGCCACAACCACAAGAAGGTTATGTTGCATCTTCAGGTCGGCAATGATCAGATCCATGGCGCATCAGCTTTCTTTTCCATGGTTAGAGGTGGGTTGTCTCTTCGTGGAGATGTACTTTTGGGTGCTCTTTGCTAGCTTAGGGTCTGATCTATTGTAGGCCATGAGTGGATCAATCATGTCTCATTTGAACAAACCATCATTATGCTGCAGGGATCCATCGGTTTAATCAGTCTTGTGGTCAACTCTCTAGAGGGTTCTTTCTCTCTCCGACATCCATGAAAAAGGATCGTAAAGATAAGACGTGACTAGCCATTGATTAGCGTTCTTATTCGGCGAGGTGCAGTAGGTTAGCAAGCTTTTCCCTTCAAATTGCATTGCACTTAAATTTAAAAAAGACCACATATTTCATGCATTTGAGCGAGACTTGAGTGGGAGACACATCAGATCATCTGCATGTGTGCCACACATATCGAACAACAAACAGGAAGTCCCTGAAGGAAAAGTTAATTTTTTATTTATTTATTTTAGAAAAGGAGGATGACCCCCGGCCTCTGCGTCTGGGCGATGCATACGGCCACTGAACGAAAAGTTCATGGTTGTGGAAAATTAGCGATTGTCATTGCACATGATAGTACAAGCACTCAGTCGTAAAAGTGGATTAATATCATTGAGATGTGAGCTCAGCTTTCACGCATTCTACAATTCCCCAAGTGGAAGCTGATTAATTATCTGTCTGGCAGATACTTTTTGTGGTAGTGTTTTCTGGTGCATGTGACAAGAGCATGCATGATAGTGCTATATATTGTACTCCCTCCATTCCTAAATATAAGTCTTTGTAGAGCTTCCACTATGAACCACATACGGATATATATAGATACATTTTAAGTGTAGATTCATTTATTTTGCTTCGTATGTAGTCCATCTAGTGGAATCTCTACAAAGACTTACATTTAGGAACGGAGGGAGTACTTACTATTCTATCAGGGGAGCATGTTACGCGTGTGCATTAGCTTGCTATACTGGTCATTAGGATTAGGTTAGTGGTTGCAAGTGCTGATTCAGAGACATATTGTATATACTACTAGAAAAAGAGGATGGCTGGATTGATCGATAACCACCAAAGGGCCAGTCCTTGGCCATGTGAACTGATGATAGTTCCCAAACCACGTGAATCAAATTATATCTTGTGATCATATAAAATTATAAATTATTAGATAGATAATCTGGCGGACTACATAATAAATTCGTTGTTGAGATTTCATGACCGTGCTTGAGAATGTAACTGGTGAACCGGATTGACTATTTTTTACTATGAGAATCAAAATCGGCATTGATCGAATCACATCACGTCGTTCTCCATCGAGCCGTAGAGAGGCGACTAGGGTTTCCCCCTCCCCACCTCCCGCCGCCGCCGGCCTTCCCGCCGCCGCCGGCCGCCGGCCCCGCGCTCCACCTCCGCCCCCTTCCTCCCTCCCCTCTCCCCCGTCCAGACCCGCCTCGCGCCGCCTCCCCGGGAGGTGGCCGGGGCGGAGCTCGCGCCCCTCCTCCGCGGGCCTCCCGTTCCCCCTCTGTCCGCTCGCCGCCGCCGGCGGTCGCCCCCGGCGCTGGCCCGGGTGGCTCCGGCGGCGGCGGGCCTTGCCTTCCCCGCGCGCGCGTGCTCCCTTTCCGGGGCAGGGAGGCGGCGGCGGTGCAGCTCGGCGTGGCTGCGGTCCGGCTGCCCTGCGGCGGCGGCCGGCGGCTGGCGGGGTGTCGGCGTCGCTCCTTGGCGGCGGGGCGGCGTGGTGGTGCTGGGTGGCCGTCCTCGCGACCCCGGCCCAGATCTGGGCCCGACGGGCCCCATCTGGGTCCTAGCGGGCCGGCTCCTCGGCGTGGCTTCGTCGTCGTCTATGTGGTAAGGAGGAGGAGCGGCTTGGATGGGGGGGCGGCGATGCCGATGACATGCCGGCTGCAGCGCGATGGCGGGAGCTGTCCGGGAATGGTGTTCCCGGCCGGGCCTGTGGGCACACGGGCCTGGTAAGCTCCTGCTTGTGTGTCCGGTCGGCTACCGTTGTTGACGGTGGAGGTTGTGCCCTCCCGCGTGCCGACGGTGCCGCGGCCCCTAGTCTCGGCTCCTATCCCTTGTCGTGCAGACCTCACCTCGTGGTGCCGTGGTGAGACGGCGCGGAGGCTTCTTGACCATGGTGGCGCAAGTTGGTGGTCGGTTTGGTGGCAGGCTTTGGAGCACCCGAGGTGAAGGTTGGGATCGGGGGAAACCTCTGTCGGCATGTCCGACACCGACGCGGCGACGCCGGGGGGTGTCGCCGGACCTTCCTGGAGGGCGTCGGGGGCGACCCTTCCTCTCGCCTCGTCGGGTACCGGGGGAAACCCCTGGCAGCAGCGTCGTCTTCGTCGCGGTCCCTCTTGAGGTGCTGATTGGTACCGGTGCTTCGGAGCCTTGGAGCTTGGTGGGAGACCCTCGGTGGGCGCAGTGGCCGTGAAGCTTCTTCGTTTCCGTCGATCCGCCGTTGTCGGCATTCTTTTCTTTTGTTGTTTCTCTTTCATTTCTTTTGGGTGTGATTGTGCTGCTTCCGCCCCAGCACCTATCCTTGGATGTTCGGTTGGTTGCTTTGGAATACAAAGCGGGGGGAAACCCTTTTTCGTCAAATCGGCATTGATCTTTTGTCGCATTCAAGCATGATAAACACGGTTCCAAGGGTCACAACCCAACCACACTATGTATTTTAACGGTTCCACAATTCTCCACTACTTTTTTAGACAATGAAATTCTCTAGCAAGTTGCTCGACGAAAGCGATACTAGCAGTAAATAAATCCATTGATGATTAGACCGATGACTGTATATTGGAACAGAAATCATACCCTAATATAAATCATTGTACTAGCGAAAGGAGTAAGTTATCACACCCATCATTTGCTAAATTGAGGATGATCCAATCCTATACTTACATGAAACTGGTCCTAGCCAAGAACAAGATACTCCAAAAAAGAAAGGCCAGCCCATTTTGGAGCTCGATCGAACCACCACTTTTGATAGTACTTGTTTACACATACGTTTCACCATGCAACTTACACCGCAAAATTTACAAGTGAGAACGGCCCCATCTGGGAAAACAAAAGACTGGCTTGAATCCAGCGGTCGTATGTATGTATGTACGTACGTGGTTGTTAGTGATCAACACGCAAGGGTTTGAAGAACGCAGGGCATGCAAGCCTGTTCTGCGCAAGTCGTCGCCTGTTGGTTGGTTGCTCTCGGTGGAAAAACTGTAATATGAATATGAAATGACGAAACCATCAGTCGAGGTCACACAAAAGCAAAGCCATGTTCTCTGATCAACCAGTTGTTCCCTTGTCTGACTCGATCGATCATAGTATCATATCATGTGCTGATCCGCCCTTCTGCTTTTTGTTCTCGCAACGGTCGGTCGCCGGGAGATCACGCGGCGCGCGTCAAGGGTCTTTCAATTTGTCTAGTCTCCCTGCCGCTGTACGACGCCAGTTAATCATTGAGGATGCATTTTCGTCGGAAATATAAAATGGTCAAGTGGCGCTTTGTGATAGGGCCCGGCCTATTTTTGCTTTGGAAAACGTCACCCTGCTTTTGGACACGGGAAATGGTATGACTGACGGAAGATTGGACTTTGACCTGCTATGGCTAGCTACATGTGTTCCGACGGAAAGTACAACCGACGCAAGTGGTGATGTTTGTTCCATCGATTGATGCGGTCGGGGATAACCAAATTTGTGATGACTGGCATTATCGTGGATCGGATCAACTTTGCAAATAACCGTTCCTAATAGTACGTCTATATCTTCAATGTGCACATGGTTTTGGGGCACGAGGACGAACGTATGTCGTATGTACAGTTGTTTATATATATGGAAGTAAGTCGATGTTGCGTCTGACCGTGAACCAACATGTAGTTGGATGGTTAGAGAGACCGTGGCATCCCTAACCCACCAGGGTTCAAATTATGGTTCTCGCATTTATTCTTGGATTTATTTTAGGATTTTCGGCGATGCGCATTCAGTGGGAGGAGATGTTCTCGCCGACGACGAGGTGTCTGCAGTGACTTCCTAAATTTCAAGATGATATGTCGGCTCAGTCTTTCCGAGGTGCTCATAGGGGTAGGGTGTGCGTGTGTGTTCATAGGGGTGAGTGTATACACGTGTATACGAGTGCTTGCGTCCGTATTGTGTTTAAAAAAAATGTTGCGTCCGACCCAAACCTTGGATCATGTACACACGTACGGGAATATACAGCACATAAAGAATCACACGGGTGAACCTCAACTACGTAGGTACCATTTCGATCCCAAGGTACGTACAACATGCTCACGCACACTTTAACCGACCGACTTCCCAGTGCGTGTCAAGCTGTACATGTAGTAAACCTTTCTAGACAGCGAACCAACGCAGGCCCGGCGGCCAGGGGCTCATCCAGATGACTTGTTTTAGTGGATCCTGGGAAGAAGCCGGGCAGGCTTGCTGGGCTCAGCTCACTCAAGTGGCCGGAGCGATACAGCGACAGGCGGAAAAGGTGGCAGCGACGGTGACACGACAGAGACGGCTGCGTTCGGATCCGGAACGACCAATGCCATGGCTTCAGTACATTCACCCCACCTGCATGCGGTCCTAGTACACCACTCACTGGCCGTCCCAATAGCAAGCAACCCGCCGTGTACGTACGTGGCCTCGTGGGAGGGTGATAGGGATACATCCGCACTAGCAGCACGAAAGAAATTAACCGATCCCACGCCGGCCAGCCCCTGAAAACCCCGTACAAGTCAAAACAGCGGGTTTCGCCGTAGAAACCGAACCGCGTCACCAACACAGAGGCTGAGGAGGAAGCTTGATCAGGGCATCTCCAACGCGGACCCTTAAAACACTACGACCGTTTGAACTGACCTAATTTACAATCCAACTCGCTACCCCATCGTTTGTGTTTGTGTGCCCTTGGGCTCGGCCAGGCATGACGGCGACGACCACTGAGCGGTTAAACCCCCACAACTAGCTTTAGCTTTGCTGTACCTGATAAGGCCATTGCCCTTTAAAACAAAGCGGAAATGGTAAACTTGCGGGCAACAAATGGATAAATCATTTTTTTCTGAGTAACATATGGATTATTTTGTTGATATAGTGATAGTAAGGCGCTCAAGAGGAACGAAGGAAGGCCACTGTGTCTTTGACAGCTCTGTAATGTGTGCCAATATGTCACAACCTAAAAAAATCATAGCTATTTTGCAGGAAAAAAGTTATATGTTCTTTTCCTAATTGAGAAAGAAGAAAAAATGGTTATTGGCTAGTTGCACATATATGCGTACACGCCTTTGGACGGTTCTAAGCGCGGGGGTGTCCATGCATATCACGTTAAAGTAACCATGCGTAGACAAGTATCAAGAACAAGGAACGCTAGTGGTTGGGTGTAAAGCGGAAAACGCCCTTCACGTCGTGTCAACCAAAGATGGTAACGCCAGCAGCTTGTTGTCCATGTAAGGACAAGGATGGATGCGCGACAAAAATAGTTAACCGCACAGAATAAGTGTTGGCAACATATATAAGCTTCCTCGTGCAACATATATGTTCGTCATAATCTCCACAAAACACGACTGAATCAAAACTTCTACTCTCCCCGATTCATATTACTTGTCATTCAAATGGATGTATTTCAGTGCTAGATACATCCATTTGAACGACATGTAATTTGGATAGGAGGGAGTACATGTTTTTTTCTGCTTGCTTTATAAGCTTCGATATGTGTACTTTGCACAACTTTATCGTGATCTTATGATACATGCTTCATCTAGCGGTGAAAGCTACGACAAGACTGACGAGGCATGAGGAAAGTAGGCGTTTGGTCGAGAATAGATCGCGGAGTGATAAATGATTGGTTTGCTCCGACTTAGTGGTACGGCTACCTTCCGTAACCACAATGTAGCGTGAGGTAAATTAGTGAGTAGAGTGCCGATGCTAGGCACTCAAGAAGAATGAAAGCAAACACTTTATTTTTGGAACAAGATAAGGTAAGCATACTGGACGGCTCTAACTAAGCAAGGTATTACGGTAATACCCCCTTTTGTATAACCGTCCGTAGACAAGTATCTGAAACAAGGAAGTATGACTGCTATGTAGTAGTATTCATTGTTTGCCAAAAAAGGAGAGAAATAAATATAGTAGTGGTTTGGCGTAAAGGGGAAAGCATGCAAGTACCAAATCAAGTGGAGAGACCCTGACGTTGTGTCTACCCAAGATGGTAAGATCAGCTTGTTGATCCAAGGACAATGGTGACCAAATGTAACGTCTCCCTGTGCAAATATACATACCGGAATCCTCTTTTCTTTTAAAGATCATAGCGGAAGTCTTTACTAGCTAGGTGGATGGCTTTTCAGGTAAACAACATAAATGGCTAATAAACGTGCCATGAAAAAGTATCAATGGCAATAGACCTCACCAGCACCGAAAAGAATGATGTGTCAGCTTCAACGTACCCTTTTCACTGTAATTATAGTGCCAGCTTTCGTCTCGGGCATGACATATATAGGTCGCTTGATGATGACCAAATGATGAAAGAAGGTGATATATTCGTCTGCAGAATAACTCTTTCAGCAAGAAGGGTTGGGCTGCCGTCCACGCCTTTAGCGACAATTGATCCAGAGAAAATGAATGCGACCCCGAAATACTGGTTATGAACTTAGGATCACCACGTGGAGCAACATGAGCGGCGTTGGTGTTCTTGTTCGGCTTCGAGGTTAAGGTTTTGGATGTGCAATGGAACTTTGGGTCTAGGCCAATGCGTCAAACGAACGACGAAATAGGGCCACTATGGTACCGCTGTGGCGCTACCATGAGAGGTGAGCTTTGGTTGAGAGCCAATGATAAGAAGAAGATAATAGTAAGACATGTTGACCGAGAAATATTTCCATAATTGCTCCAGTTGATATAGAACATATACGTAATAAATGAAACACGTCCTATTCATTGCGACTGTCCATGGTGAGTACCCCTACTAGCTCTGCGAGGACCAAAGTAAAAAAGCCTACCAAAGCCACTACATGCATGTACACAAAAAAGGCAAAGCGCAAGAAGGAGAAAAGCAAGCGACGATGCTGCTGCTTGCGATAGAACGGAAAGGGAGGCGATGCCGTCAACAAAAATACCCAGCCGACCCGCTATGGCCGCTCCGGAACGGCATCGTAGAGATCTTCTGATGTAGCTGTTCACGAGCTCCTGTTCAAGCAGATACGCTGAGGTCGACGGCACGGACGCACACGACGTATGCAGGCGAACACCTATATACTATACATATGTAGATATGTACCGGACGTACGCTAGCGTAGCTTCGTGGCTGAGAAACAAATGGAGAAAGTAACGCTGGGTAAGTAAATGAGTGCATGCATGCATGCCGATAGTGGCGGTTCCGGGGATCCGGCTTGCCTGCTCCCTTCTCATTCTCATGCTCCCATCGGTACTCCCACTTCATCCTACATGCACTGAAAACAGTCCATTGCGGAGGGTGGCTTTTCATAGAATTATATGGTAGAAATAGATAATAAACGTGTCATGCAATTCATTAATGGCCGGAGCGTTTGGCATATAACCAGAAAAGGACGTTGTGTCAGCTTGAATGTACTTTTCACTGAGCCTATACCGTGAGCTTTCTTCATATATGTGGTATTTGCTCTTTCTTGTCCGTCCATTTCGACCCCATCATGGCATAGCTGAACGATCATTTGTGAACAGATTGTGCCATAGGTCGATCACCACACCAAGCCGTGTGCTATGCACTTGGTGACAATGGAAGTAGTGCAGAAAAGAGACATGTCCATGGAGGTTAGGGTTATGAGGAAGAATGAGCGGGGAATTGACCCGCCGACAAAATGAGAACAATGATGATATAACAGAGCCGCCGAAAAGGCGTGAGGCATCGATGGATGTGGGTAGAACTATGGAAACCTCACTTCAGTGGTTATGGTCGCTAGATGTAGATGTTGTCGGAGCCGGAGGTTCCGGCTGAGGGTAGTGCTCACTGGAGTTCCCGGTAACGATTGATGCTTCATCCGATGGTGAAAGTCCTGTAATGCGGATGTGGCCACACCGAGGAGGGGGGCGAGCTTTGATCGAGGGAAGGTGCGGTGTTAAGAGGAGGAAGAAGAACGAAAAGAAAGGAAAGGACCACGGAACCAGAAGTAAAAGTCCGAAATGTTCACTGACCAAGAAAATAATCATTTTGCAATCGATCAAGCCATGCTCGTTTCCTACAGATACATTCAAAGTGTGAAGTGGCCTTCACCTTGTTCTTTTTTTCAAAAGTTTTAACAGGACATGTGTGTCTCAAGAAGTTGTAATGATTGTTTGCCAGCTAGTATCCCTAGCTATGTGGCTCCAGCTCGCCAAGCCGCCTACAAAATAAAGCAAGGCACGAAGGGGCAGGAGAAAGCACAGCATACTGTAGCTTGCCTGTGACAAAACGGAAGGTGGATGCCATCAATAGAAATGGGCTATCGTGGTCGCTCCACAACAGCATTCGCAGCCTAATTGTGATTCTTATTATTATTTTTGCGGGGGAGCCTAATTGTGAATTTGATCGCAGCAGCTAGCACTCTACTTACTACTCCCTCCATTCCAAAATAGATGACCCAATTTTGTACTAAAGTTAGTATAAAGTTGAGTCATCTATTTTGGAACGGAGGGAGTAGTTGCTGATACATATATATTTGATCGCAGCAGTGGATGCCGGCGTAGAAAGATCTGCGTGTGAAAAGTGCGAGAGGTTTGGGGTTTGGCTCGATGCCACCCAAGGGTGCCGGCCGTGGTGCTTATATAGCCATCAGGGGAATGGTTGTTGCGTCCACAATCTGGGGCTAACAACTTACAAAATCTCAACATACTATAACTTGTTTTACACGTATAGCTAACTACCAGAATCTTATCTGTACAGCCTATACGTTTATCTTAACACTCCCCCTCGATCTCATCCTCCAAGATTGAGATCGTTACATAGTCTGCAAAGCTGTTGCACATTGATGGGTTTCGTCAGTCCGTCAGCCAACTGGTCTTTAGTGGAGACGAACCGAATCTATAAGGCCTTTTCAGCCACCCTTTCTCGAACAAAATGGAAGTCGACTTCAATGTGCTTCGTTCGAGCATGGAACACCGGGTTAGCTGATAAGTATGTGGCCCCCAGGTTATCGCACCACAATACCGGCGTTTGTCCTTGCCTAACGCCCAGTTCCTGGAGCAATGACTGAAACCAAATGAGTTCTGTAGTCGCGTTTGCCAGCGACTTGTACTCAGCTTCAGTTGAAGACCGGGACACTGTCGCCTGCTTCCTTGCGCTCCAAGACACCAGGTTGCCTCCATAGAATACCACAAACCCACTTGTGCTGCGCCGATCATCCACCGATCCTGCCCAATCCGCGTCGGAGAAGGCGCTCAACAGAGACGAGGAGGATTTGTTGATCTTCAGTCCAAGGTTTATGGTTCCCCTAATATACCGAAGAATCCGTTTTGCGGCGCCCCAGTGAAGTTCTGTAGGCGAATGCATATACTGGCATACCTTATTCACCGCAAAAGCAATGTCTGGTCTGGACAGGGTCAGATACTGCAATGCCCCGACAACACTTCTGAACCTCGTCGTTTCTTTTTCAGAAAGTATCTTTCCTTCGCCTCGGCTTAACTTCTCTGAAGTACACATCGGTGTCGGCGCTGGTTTGCAGTTCATCATGGCCTCTTTGTTTAGCAGATCAGTAGCATACTTTGCTTGCTTGAGTGTAATTGAGTCCCTCGAGCGTGTCACTTCTATCCCCAGAAAGTAATGCAAATCACCAAGATCTTTTACTGCAAACGCATCACGAAGTGCAGCAATTAGTTCTTGGGCAGTACGGGTTGAGGAACTTGCTAGTATGATATCATCCACGTAAATGAGCATATAGATGGTGACTCCCCCTTGCTCATAGACGAAGAGTGAACTGTCAGCCCGTGAGGGACGGAATCCAAGGGACAAAAGCTTATTGCTGAGACGAGAAAACCAGGCTCGAGGTGACTGCTTGAGGCCGTAGATGGATTTATCCAGTTTGCAGACATGGCGAGGGAAAGTGGAGTTGACATATCCAGGAGGTTGGCGCATGTAGACATCCTCCTCAAGAACACCGTGCAAGAAAGCATTCTGAACATCGAGCTGGCGAAGGCACCAACCACGGGAGAGGGCAAGAGAAAGCACCAGACGGATAGTGGCATGCTTGATAACCGGACTGAAAGTTTCAGCATAATCAATACCAAACTGTTGTTTAAAATCTTTGGCGACCAAGCGTGCTTTGTATCGATCAATTGTACCATCAGCCCGATGTTTGAGCTTGAATACCCACTTGCAATCGATCAGGTTGCAGCATGGCGGAGGCGGAACGAGGTGCCAGGTTCTGTTCGCCATGAGAGCCTGGTATTCTGCATCCATAGCAGCGCGCCAATTCACATCAGTGGCAGCGTCAATGTGCGAGCGAGGCTCGATAGTTGCCAGCGAGGCCTGACGTCGTCGACGGGTAGGACCATAGGGAATGGTGTCGTCGGTGACGACCTTGGCCCACCATGTGTTATCGCATAGACGAGTGTCGTAGCGGTGCTGCGCCGGTGGAGCCGATGACCCAGGCGAGGCAGCGTCGGGTGAAGGAGGCCCGTGAACCTGATCGTAGGCATCATGAGTCAAACCTGGTGAAGGCGACCCATGAGACGCGGCAGGTGATGGTGGCCCGGGCGGGAAGGCCGGCTCGGGCTCGGGCTCGACCGGCTCTGCGTCAGCATCAGCATGGCTCATGTCGGGGTCGCGAACAACATGCCCAGAAGTTGAGCTACATCTAGAAGAAACCTGCACCGAAGGAACAAACGGATCACACGCAACAGGATTGGATGGAAAATCATCTCTTTCTTGGTAAGTCTGATTATTAGTCGCACTATCAGTGGAATATGATGAATATGGAAAAGATGTCGGAGACAACAAAAGCTGATTGTAAAGTGAGGCAGGTGTTGATGGTGGTAGGATATCAGAATAAGGGAACACTTCTTCATCAAATACCACATCACGCGAGATATATACTCTACCGGAAGAAATATGAAGACACTTGTAGCCTTTGTGTAAAGAACTATAGCCCAAGAATACACACCGTTTTGATCAAAACTGAAGTTTTCAGTTATTATATGGCCTAAGGCAGGGCCAACATGCACTACCGAACACTTTCAGGAAAGAATAATCAGGTTTTTCGTGAAAGAGGCGTTCAAGAGGTGTTTCCATATGAATAGTTTTACTGGGCATACGATTGATGAGGAAGCTGTTGGGGAACGTTGCAGAAAATTAAAAATTTTCCTACGGTTTCACCAAGATCCATCTATGAGTTCATCTAAGCAACGAGTAACGGGAGAGAGTTTGCATCTACATACCACTTGTAGATCGCGTGCGGAAGCTTGCAAGGTGATGATGTAGTCGTACTCGACGTGATTCAAATCACCGATGACCAAGTGCTGAACGGACAACACCTCCGCGTTCAACACACGTACGGCACGGGTGACGTCCCCTCCATCTTGATCCAGCAAGGAGGAAGGAGAGGTTGAGGAAGACAGCTCCACCGCAGCACGACGGCGTGGTGATGGTGGAGAGGCAGTACTCCGACAGGGCTTCGCCGAGCTCACAACGGAGGAGGAGAGGTGTTGGGGAGGGGAGGGGCTGCGCCTTGGAGATCGGTACAGCAGCCCCCCTCCCTCCCCCCTTTATATAGGCCCCCAGGGGGGGCGCCGGCCCCTGGAGATCCAATCTCCAAGGGGGGCGGCGGCCAAGGGGGTGGAGTGCCCCCCAAGCCAAGTGGGGCGCCCCCCCCCCCCCCCACCCCTAGGGTTTCAACCCTAGGCGCAGGGGGTGGGCCTAGGGGGGCGCACCAGCCCAGTATGGGCTGGTTCCCCTCCCACTTCAGCCCATGGGGCCCTCCGGGATGGGTGGCCCCACCTGGTGGACCCCCGGGACCCTTCCGGTGGTCCCGGTACTTTATCGGGAGACCCCAAAACTTTTTCGATGGCCGAAATACCACTTCCTATATATTATTCTTTACCTCCGGACCATTCCGAAACTCCTCGTGACGTCCGGGATCTCATCCGGGACTCCGAACAACATTCGGTAGTCACATACTAGTCTTCCTAATAACCCTAGCGTCACCGAACCTTAAGTGTGTAGACCCTACGGGTTCGGGAGACACGCAGACATGATCGAGACGACTCTCGGGCAATAACCAACAGCGGGGTCTGGATACCCATATTGGCTCCCACATGCTCCTCGATGATTTCATTGGTTGAACCACGATGTCGAGGATTCGATCAAACCCTGTATGCAATTCCCTTTGTCAATCGGTATGTTACTTGCCCGAGACTCGATCGTCGGTAACCCAATACCTTGTTCAGTCTCGTTACCGGCAAGTCACTTTACTCGTACCGTAATGCATGATCCCGTGACCAACACCTTGGTCACCTTGAGCTCATTATGATGATGCATTACCGAGTGGGCCCAGAGATACCTCTCCGTCATACGGAGTGACAAATCCCAGTCTCGATCCGTGTCAACCCAACAGATACTTTCAGAGATACCTGTAATGCACCTTTATAGTCACCCAGTTACGTTGTGACGTTTGATACACCCAAGGCACTCCTACGGTATCCGGGAGTTACACGATCTCATGGTCGAAGGAAGAGATACTTGACATTGGCAAAGCTCTAGCAAACGAACTACACGATCTTTGTGCTATGCTTAGGATTGGGTCTTGTCCATCACATCATTCTCCCAATGACGTGATCTCGTTATCAACGACATCTAATGTCCATAGTCAGGAAACCATGACCATCTGTTGATCACAACGAGCTAGTCAACTAGAGGCTCACTAGGGACATATTGTGGTCTATGTGTTCACACGTGTATTACGATTTCCGGATAACACAGTTATAGCATGAACAAAAGACAATTATCATGAACAATTAAATATAATAATACTTTTATTATTGCCTCTAGGGCATATTTCCAACAGAAGGAAGCAGTTTTGAACGCCTCGTCCCAAAATCTGATTGGCATGGAGGCTTGAGCTAATAGCGTGAGGCCTGTTTCGACTATGTGACGATGTTTCCTCTCGGCGGATCCGTTTTGCTGGTGAGTGTGTGGGCAGGAGACGTGGTGTGCAATGCCAATTTTTTGGAAGAAGGGATGAATCTTTTGGTACTCGCCACCCCAGTCTGACTGAAGTTGCAATACTTTGCGATTCAGTAATCGTTCAACATGAGCTTGCCAGTGAAGAAAAACTTGTTCAACATCCTTTTTATTCCGAAAACAAAACAGCCAAGTGAATTTGCTAAAATCATCAACAAAACTCACGTAATACTTAAAACCTCCTGATGAGAGACAAGCATGTCCCCAAACATCGGAAAAAACAAGTTCTAAAGGAACAGTGGACGCTCTATTCGAACGAGGAAAGGGTAGCTGATGGCTTTTCCCTTGTTGACACGCATCGCACACCGATGCTTTATTAGGATTCTTTCCATAAGGAAGACTGAAACGACTAAGAACATGATCGACTATGACAGACGACGGGTGACCCAATCGTCGGTGCCATCGTGAGTGACTTGGCTTGTTGGAGATGGACAGGGCTGCTCTATGTTGACTCGAACGCCTGCCATAAACTGGGTAGAGACCGTCTTCACTGGCCGCCCCGTAGGCCAGCACCCTCCTCGTGGCCAGGTCCTTGACAACAAAACAATCAGGAAAAAGTTCAATGGATACGTTGTTGTCATTAGTAAGACGATGGGCAGATAGGAGGTTAGTTTGTGCTTGTGGTACAAGAAGAACATCTTTTAGGATTAAGGATTGATTATGCGACATAATAATGCGAGAATCACCAATATGAGAGATTTCCATACCAGATCCATTAGGCCCGTGAACCTGATCCTTGCCGTTGTAGGCATCCCGGATGTTAAGCTTTTCTAAATCACCAGTGATGTGATCGGTAGCCCCTGAGTCCAGGTACCACGCAGGATCGAAGGCTTGATGGTCGGTGTTGGCATGGTTGGCGAAGCGCGGCTGTTCTTGGCGAGGATCTGCCCCTTGGTACTCTGCATTGTACCTATTGTAACACTTGTATGCTACATGTCCAATCTTACCACAGATCTGACACACCGGCTTGGAGCCACCAGCGTTGGGTTGTCCGATCCTGTGGCCGCCGCCTCCGCCATTTCCTCCTGGGTTGCCTCCCTGGGCGCCGAACTGGGGGGCACCGCCTCGCCCCCCTGGTTTGGATAGCCACCGCGGCCACCGCTATTGCGGCCTCTGCCACGGTTTGATCCACCGTTGCCGCGTGCAGCGGCGTTTGCAGTGATGTGATAGCTTGTGCTGGATGCCTCTCGGATTGCTTCATAATCGAGCATGTGGGAGTAGAGCTCGTCAAGTGGCATCTCTCCGCTCAGATTGATGGAGGTGGTGAAGGCTTCATACGACTGATCGAGGCCAGTCAGGAGATAAGTCATCAGTTCCTCATCGGCAAGTGGCTTTCCGGCGGCCGCCAGCTGGTCGCCAAGAGACTTCACACGGCCGTAGTAATCAGCCATGCTCATGTCCTTCTTCTGGATGAGTGCAAGTTGCCTCCTGATGTGCGTCACATGGGTACGTGAGCGGGACGCAAACATCCTCTCGACCGCAGTCCAGACAGCGGCGGAGGAGGTCAGCCCGAGGGTGCGTGACAGTACCTCGGGCGACAACGTGGAGAGGAGCGCAGAGAGGATCAGCTGATCCTGGGTGTACCATGGGAGGTACGCAGGGTTGGCCACCAGCCGCGCGTCGGCCGCCTCCGTTTCCGGGACGAGCATCGCCGGTGCAGGGTGCGATCCATCGACATAGCCAAGGATTTGCTGGCCGCGAAGGATGGGTATAACTTGGGCCTTCCAGAGGAGATAGTTGTCACGGCCGAGCTTGACGGTGACCAACTGAGCCATCGGCGGGACAGCGAAGAGTCCCGACGAGGTGGAGCCAGCGAACATGGAGACGGCGGTGCCGGACGTGCCGGAGTGATGCTGCCCGAGGCCGAGGGTGGTGGATGAAAGGGAAGGCGACGTCATGGAGGCGGTTGAAGCGGAAGTCATGGCTGAGATCGACTAGGCTCTTATACCATGTGAAAAGTGCGAGAGGTTTGGGGTTTGGCTCGATGCCACCCAAGGGTGCCGGCCGTGGTGCTTATATAGCCATCAGGGGAATGGTTGTTGCGTCCACAATCTGGGGCTAACAACTTACAGAATCTCAACATACTACAACTTGTTTTACACGTATAGCTAACTACCAGAATCTTATCTGTACAGCCTATACGTTTATCTTAACACTGCGTCTCTCCTGTCAACCTGCCGCACTGTGCTATTTTTGGGTATCTTCAACGCGGACCCCTTGAACCTCTCGCATCCGTCCAGACCACGAAAGCCATCCAATATGGTCCTTTATCGGTCCGCAACGCGGTCTGGACGTAAATTCTCCCATGAATCAAAGGCAAAATGTGTATGTGTTGGGGGGGGGGGGGCAGTCGCTTTGCGGGAGTCCGGACACGACCTCTCTCTGCCTTCGCCATTGAACCAGCGCACTGGCCGAGGGCGTTGCCAGCGACGCGTCTCCGGTGTCTGTGCATGTTCAATGCCGGAGACAAGTGACTGGACGAGATGGGACAGATATCTACCACACCCGCTCAATGCCCGTCTGTCCGTATGGCGCTATTAAGCAGGCCCGCCGGCCAAGAAACCCACTCCGGCGTCGTGCATTGACGCACCCGGACGCCTCGCATCACCGGAATCTGCTATTTAAAGGCAGCCAAACTCGGCCAACTCAGCACCACAACAGAAACGGTTCCTCATCCTCCTCCCTTGCAATGCATCCGCCATGACTATAGGCAGAGGAGGGAGGCAAGCTCCGGGTAAGGATTGGTTCTTGGTCCGACGATGAATGTCCCGACAAGGCGACAATGCGGGTGACCACCCTGAGGAGGGAGGCGGGCTTTGGTCTAGAGAAGGCGCAGTGGTAGAAAGAGGAAGAAGAGCAAAAAGAAAAGGACCAAGTGTAGCAGAAGTAAAGATCCCAAATGTTCATTGACCAAGAAAATAATCATTTTTGCAATCAATCGAGCCATGCTCGTTTCCTGCAGACACATTCAAAGCGTGAAGTGGTCTCCACCTCCTGTTTTTTTTTTCAAAAGTTTTAATAGGACATGTGTCTCAACACGTTGTAATCATTGTTACTAGTAGCAAGCAGTATCCCTAGCTATGTGGCTCCAACTCAGCCAAGCCGCCTACAACAAAAAAAGCAAAGCACGAGAGAGCCGGAGAAAGCAGAGGACACTGTAGCTTGCCTGTGATAAAACGGAAGGTGAGTGGCATCAACAGAAATAGGCTATCGTGGTCGCTTCAGAACATCATATCCTTGGGCCTTGGCTGATGATACAATTAACCAGCTCACGGGGTGAGAGAAGAGAGAGACTATAGGCCACAGTCAGATCACACGCCACAGCTAGCGTTCCCCATTTGCGTGGTCTGGTACACGTACGTGCACCACACATCGACATCGCCCTCACTCGCTCGAACTGGGAAGGCGCCGGTCATGCGGCCGCGATGAGATACGGGGGCAGGGACCGACTCGTGCAATGGCATGACGCGATCGAGCGCTGCCGTCCGTGCAGATACGCTGAGAGGAGATCGACGACACGGCAGGCGCGACAGTACAGCTCATGCATGCGCACAGAATCACCTAGTACAGTAGGTTTTAACGGGCAGCATGCATGGTGAGCAATCTTCAATCGTTCAAAAAACAAACTACTTAAGGGGTTCAACAGACAACAAAAGGAACTTCAAACACATCGACATGGAAGGATGGATGCAGATAGAAGTTAGGAAACATCACTTCAGTGGTTAGTATCGCGGAAATTTGCCAAGCCCTGCCGCCCGCTCGATTTACCTCGCGATTTGGGAAGTGGTTGAATCCCGCACGAGGGCACAGTAAAAAGGAAAATCTTGCAAAACTTTTTAAGTTTCAACAATGAAACTTACGGTTTGTGCATATAAAAATGCCAAGTTTCAACAAGTTTCAGAGATATGATTTTAAGCAATTTTTTCTGTCGGTAGTAAACACAAATAATTGATTTTTATTGGTTGCTCGTACCATATTTTTTCAATGTCGTCAAAATATATTCAAAATGGATCTTCATTGAAAGTGCTAGTCACGGGAAACACGAATATGAAAACAGAACATAATTTGAATTTTTTGTGTAAAAGATATAGGACTTTGAAAATCGGAAGGCAAAATAAAAAACCGGCACGAGGGACCTAAGTGCCCCCACACTTGCATGCCACAAATCTGAGCCAGGGGCTACGGTTGAGGTTAGTATTCATTGGAGCTCCACGTAAATATTGATGCTTGATCCGATAGCAAAAGTCCTGATAATGCGGATGTGGCCACGATAAGGAGGGAGGCAAGCTTTGACCGAGAGAAGGTGAGGTGGTAAGAGGAAGACGAAGAAGAGCGAAAAGAAAAGGACCAGTGTGCTAGAAGTAAAGAAATCTGAAATGTTTAGTGACTGAGAAAATAATTATAATCTATCGAGCCATGATTATTTCCTGCCTACACATTTAAAGTGTGAAGTGTCCTCCACCTCCAGAACTTTGAAAATTTGAGGGCATGCTTTATTTCGAAAAGGAGTTTAAAACCACCGACCTATGTATTATTGTGATCCATACAACCATTGTTAATAATTGCTAAGCAGAGTACATGAAAAGAATAACCACGGCTGAACTCGACTTCTTTCACAACAACACTTTCAAAACAGGGTATGATCTCACACTATTAGAGAAAAGGCTATACACAGAACCTTAGCAGCAACGAGGGTTAAAAACCCTCGCTACTGCTACTTACTAGCAGCGCAGGTTTTTAAACCTCGCTACTACTAAGTTGATAGCAGCAGCGCGGGTTTGTAACCCTCGCTACTACTAAGCGGTCTCTACCGTGCCCCCAGGGATATGCCATAGTAGTAGCGCGGGTTTTTAACCCTCGCTACTACTAAGTTGATAGCAGTAGCGCGGGTTTTTAACCCTCGCTACTACTAACCCGCGGTACTGCTATCAACTTAGTAGTAGCGAGGGTTAAAAACCCGCGCTACTGGTAATCGTCTGTCATAGTAGTAGCGCGGGGTATGGCCTATTTGTCAAAGTTTACCCCCCCCCCCTGGTGGACCGCCTTTTCAGTTTAAAAAAAAATAAAAGAAAATGATAAAAATGTCAAAAAAATTAAAGAAAATAAGTTTCCCATGTGATATGTGGTCTAGTTGTTGGGAAAATTTACAAATATGAATTTCGACTTTATTTGCAAAATCTCTCTGGAAATTTGTAAAATGGCCATAACTTTTGCATACTAACTCGGATGAAAAAGTTTTTTATATGAAAAATCATCTACTCGAAAAGTTACATCCGAATTTAATCGGGGGAACCCCGTTAAACATTTTTAAAATCCTCAAAAACCTAACAGAAAAAAAGTTACGGGGCTTTTAAGATCTGGAGGCAAAAAAATTCAAAACAAAATCAGTTTTTTTTTAATTTTTGTTAAATCTGGTCAAACTATGGTCAAACTAATTATTCAAGAATATTAGTGTTACTAAATAATTATTTTAGTTTTTTTGAATTTTGGTCAAATCTGGTCAAACTATGGTCAAACTGTGGTCAAATCTGGTCAAACTATGGTCAAACTAATTATTCAAGAAATATTAGTGTTACTAATTTTTTAGAACAATAGTTTCAAACTCAAACAGTGAAATGTGTGACTTCATGCTCAAGCTAAATTCCTGAGGTTAATAGGATTGACATCTTACTATTGTCAGGAAAACAACAAGTGCAGACTTGGAAACGAGGGAGAATAGAACCCGGAAGTTAAGCGTGCTCAGGCTGGAGTAGTGAGAGGATGGGTGATCGTCCGGGAAGTTAGATGATTTGGAATGATGAGGGGTGATTAGAGATTAAATTGAGCAGCGATGAGGGGTGATTAGAGATTTGAGGTTAAAATAATTCAGAAATTTAAAAATTAGGGGAAAAAATTCAAAAAAAAATTTCAAAAAAATTCAAAAATTTTTTTCAGAGATTACAGAGTAGTAGTAGCGCGGGTTTCTACCCACGCTACTGCTATACGTTAGCTGTAGCGCGGGTTGCACCAGCGCTACTGCTATAAGTTAGCTATAGCACCTTATTAGTAGCGCGGGTACCCGCGCTACTAATAGGCCCAAAACCCGCGCTGCTGCTAGGCTTTTCCCTAGTAGTGTCATGCCGTCATCCCCATGTTCGGTTGATGGCCAGGACAAGAACTTTCATCCTGATTGCCAACATCAACAACTGAATTCTAGTACATCACTGAGGTGACAACACCTTCACTAAAGTAACAACACAAGATCTTTGCTGGTAAGCTTCATCAATAAAGGCATGAATAAGGTTTTCACCCTCTACAAGAAGTAGTGTTTCAAAAACCACCTTGAAAATGGATACACCGATAACATAGAGGTGTTAGCGAATGGGTTGGACGTCATCCCACCATAGGCAGCTTCCACGACACCCATGCCACAGCACAGACCTGGACGCTGTCAATCAATGTCAGCATGAGATAACCTGCCCCCTTCTTCCAGGTGAGGAGAAGCGGATTTCGCCAAGCTTCATGTTGATGAGGGGGGTGTGCCCCTTTCCCATTCGTGATAGATACAAGCACTGCCGCCAGGAACCTTCCCATGCGCATGCCGTCTACCATGCATCAGACGACAAACATCTGTCCTTGACTGCCCTACAGGCAACCTAAATCCAACACTCCATGCTTCCTCCAATCTAGGAAGTTGTTAGCACCCAAAGTATAGAGGTTGGTACCTAAGCAGCGGTTTTCCACAAGTGAATGACTTCAAGGTCTATCGAGCCCGTAGGAATGTTTGTACTATGATCAACAATCAGCACCTGTACACACAAATACAGTACTTGCCACAGTCCCCAACGAAACCAGTGAGACTTTTAGTCTCACTAGCCTTGCTAGTTATAAAGATTAATGCAACTTCTGCTTGAATGTGTATTTTTGTAACAAAAGTATTTAAAGTTACGACTGTAAATGAAAATAAAAAAAGTGTTGATCGATGTTGAAAGAAATATGGATGAATGGACCCGGACTCATACTACTGACATCCCTCAATAAAAATAATATGACATGTTGAACAATTTTAAGTTGCGCGTCGTTTAAATTGCAGTTTTTATAATTAGGATCATAAAGTATTGCATTAAGTATGATGACAAGATGTAAGTATATTGTCTTCACCCCGCGCTTAAAGTACAACTACGCAACTATCTTTTTATCCTTAGTGGAAACAACACAATAGAAGCCTTTTCCACTTTCTGTCACTGCGGTGAATTACTTGCAAGATTGAACCCAACTAACGTACACAACTACCTCTTGAAAATTATTCATCTTAACATGGCCAGTGCAAGACTAATGTATAGATCAAAGAGCATATATATCTCTAAATCATGCAGCAAAGAACGCATATGAATCCATGAATAAAACTTATATAAATCCGATCATAAAGTGGTAATTCATCACACCATCAAGATAACATCAGATTGATCACAAATTCACAATCATGTAGGTGAAATCATGTTATTTTTGTAGTGAAGAACAAGGAAAAGATCGGCACGTACCTAACACTATGGACACATAGTCTAAAGAAAATTACTCACGCATGGACATGGTGGCAGCAAGGATGATGTAGATTGTCACTGGGATGAATTCCCCCTCTTGTAGTGTATCGAAAAAGACCTCCAGATTGATTCACGGCAGAACATTGAGGTGCGGCGGCAGAAAAAATCCTTGATAAATATGATTAAGGGTTTCAAGAGTGTATAAAGCCAGGGGTACCTAGAGGCGGCCGAGGGGGTGTCTATGGGGCCTACACAACCTAGCGTGTGGCCCTGGCCACGACCTAGGGGGCAGGGGCACGTAGGGCCCACAGGCACTGCCTTCCACCCTCTGGTGCTTCCTGAAACCTTACTTGAAACTTCACGTTGTCTTTTCCCCCATTTTTTTATCTTTGAAACTTCTCTTTCTAAAATGTTTCAAAAACAACAGAAAGCAAAAAACCGAAACTGGGCAATGATTTAATAGGTTAGTGTAGAAAATTAACAAAAAATATGCCAAAAGTATGGAAAAATAAAATAATTATTGCATGAGACAAACTAAAATTATATATACATCTAGGACGTATCATTCCACAACTCTTCAGTCAAAAATTGTTCTCCTTCCATCAAATCGAATTCTGCCATCTTTCGCGGATGGAGCGGAGAGATGGGTTGTGGCGTGGCATATGTGGTGGATTTTGGTTGGTCAGGTGGACGTCCGGGCTCCCGCAAATGTCCCCACAAATTTGTGTCAGCCTGTGGGATTTTGGATGCGGATGTATGCATGCCACACCATGTTGGATGACAAAAAAACGATCCACAGGCCACGAGCCAAATGGTTTAGGGACGATTTGACGTACGATTCCCTTAGCTATCCGTAGCGCTAGACATGACGAGTTCATTCACCACACAAATCGGGCGCGGACCAAACTAAAGCCAACGCCGAGGCCGCCTACGAAAAAGGCAGAGCAGGAGAGGGGAAAAGCACATGACACTGTAGATTTGCCTGTGACGAAATGGATGGAGGACGACGCCGCTAGCTATCGTGGTCGCTCCACAGCAGCATACGCACCCTTGTGGATTTGTGCTACGCAGCAGCGGTACCCTATTGGCCTAGCTAGGGCCGAAATCACTATTCTGACCTTTTCAGTAATCTTTGTCACAAAGTGAACTCGATATGAAAGTATTTCACGATCTGACCCTTTTAGCAACGCCACAGACCGTGGTGTTTCTTCTCCATATAAAAACGCCGAACTAGCTAGCGTTTCAAATCCACATTCAAACGCCGGAGTCGCTAGCGTTTCCAATCCACATAGAAACGCCAAGCAACCAGGCGTTGTTGCCCTGGCCAGAAACGCCATAGGCCTTGGCGTTTAGGCCCTGGGTTTAGGAGCAGTTTTTTACTTTGGCGACGGGGCAGCGAGTGGGCTGGGTGCCAGCGCAGAAACGCCAAAGCCCTTGGTGTTGCTTACCTGGTCCGCAACACGAGCAACCTCGGCGTTTCTCCTTTGGGCAGGAACGCTAGCTAGCTCGGCGTTTCTCCTTTGTGCAGGAACGCTAGCTAGCTCGGTGTTTTTATTCGGGGAAGAAACGCCACGGGCTCTGGCGTTGCTAAAAGGGTCAGATCGTGAAATACTTTCATGTCGAGTTCACTTTATGACAAAGTTTGTTGATAGGGTTAGAATAGTGATTTCGGCCCCTAGCTAGTTGCTGATACAATGAACGAGCGAGCTCACGAGTTGACAGAAGAGAGAGAGGGAGACTAGACCACTTGCCACGTACGTGCACGGCACATCGGCCTCGAACGGGCAAGCGCCGGTCACACGGACGGGATGAGATACGGCGGCAGAGACCGGCCCGTGAAATGCGATGGTGTGACGCGCCGCTGCTGTTCATGCAGATATGCTGAGATCGACGGCATGGTAGGCGAGACAGCTCATGCATATGCATGCATGCGATCGATGGATCGGGTACGTAGATACCGCGCGCTAGCTAGTTTCCTCATCATGCATGCAGATATGCAGGCGAGACAGCATGGTAGGCCGCTATGATCGATCGGGTGATCGTTGATCCTCATGATATATCATACACTAATAACTAATTTACCCAGCTAGAACCCGCTCGACAGAACTGTGGATGCCGACGCCATCGCCTTCATGATCGCCAACATATGTGCCTCCCCTCCCCGCTGTCAACCTGACGAGACGCACCCCTAGCCCTTCTGCCTCCCTGGCTAGTTAGTAGTGCCTTATGTGATTTGCCCGTGTGCTTGGACTTCGTGTCTGAGCTCTCCTTTAAAAGTTAAATAAAACTACTTAAGGGCATCTCCAAGAGCAACCCAACAAAAACCTTCCGTATCCGTCCACGGACAGGGGACCCGTCCACGAACATGAATGCGGGAGGCAGCATCCAACGCCCGCATACATTTTCACAACAACTCAAACCAACCGGACGAAATTCGTGCAAACAAGTGCGGATTTCATATAAACGCTGCCTGATTTTTTTATAAACATGCCGAATTCCATATAAACATGACGAATTTCATTAGAAATACATGAAAGCGGTCCTAGGCGGGCTAATCTAAATGATCGTTGGCGTCCGGTCCCGTCTCCGGCCATGAACCAAGAGAACGGAAGCTTCGCCTTTTCCAGCTCCGCCTCCGAAGCCCCGGGAACTGAAGATGTCAGTCTCCACGTCGCCGCTAAGCGACTAATTAGCCGAAGATTTTGAGCTCACCAAGCTTGGCGTCGAGGGAGGGTAGGAGCGGTGGCCTTCCCGGGACACGAGCGGCGGCGACCTACTGTGCACTACTCTTCCTCGATGCACTACTAGGAAAACCCCTATAGATAGACATTTAGTAGCAGTGTGGGTTATTTGGCCCGCGCGGCAGAAAAAACGGCGTTAGCCCGTCCCAGAGAGTTTGGCCGCGGAGGGATCCATGGCGAGGAGTGGTGTGGATGTTGGAAATATGCCCTAGAGGCAATAATAAAAGTATTATTATATTTCCTTGTTCATGATAATTGTTTTTTATTCATGCTATAACTGTATTATCCGGAAATCGTAATACACGTGTGAATACATAGACCACAATATGTCCCTAGTGAGCCTCTAGTTGACTAGCTCGTTGTGATCAACAGATAGTCATGGTTTCCTGGCTATGGACATTGGATGTCGTTGATAACGGGATCACATCATTAGGAGAATGATGTGATGGACAAGACCCAATCCTAAGCATAGCACAAAGATCGTGTAGTTCGTTTGCTAGAGCTTTTCTAATGTCAAGTATCTCTTCCTTAGACCATGAGATCGTGTAACTCCCGGATACCGTAGGAGTGCTTTGGGTGTATCAAACGTCACAACGTAACTGGGTGACTATAAAGGTGCACTACAGGTATCTCCGAAAGTGTCTGTTGGGTTGACACGGATCGAGACTGGAATTTGTCACTCCGTGTAAACGGAGAGGTATCTCTGGGCCCACTCGGTAGGCATCATCATAATGTGCACAATGTGACCAAGGGGTTGATCACGGGATGATGTGTTGCGGAACGAGTAAAGAGACTTGCCGGTAACGAGATTGAACAAGGTATCGGTATACCGACGATCGAATCTCGGGCAAGTAAAATACTGCTAGACAAAGGGAATTGTATACGGGATCGACTGAGTCCTTGACATCGTGGTTCATCCGATGAGATCATCGTGGAACATGTGGGAGCCAACATGGGTATCCAGATCCCGCTATTGGTTATTGACCGGAGAACGTCTCGGTCATGTCTACATGTCTCCCGAACCCGTAGGGTCTACACACTTAAGGTTCGATGACGCTAGGGTTATAAAGGAAGCTTGTATGTGGTTACCGAATGTTGTTCGGAGTCCCGGATGAGATCCCGGACGTCACGAGGAGTTACGGAATGGTCCGGAGGTAAAGATTTATATATGGGAAGTCCTGTTTTGGTCACCGGAAAAGTTTCGGGTTTTATCGGTAACGTACCGGGACCACCGGGAGGGTCCCGGGGGTCCACCGAGTGGGGCCACCTACCCCGGAGGGCTGCATGGGCCATGTGTGGGAGGGAACCAGCCCCAGGTGGGCTGGTGCGCACCCCACAAGGGGCCCAAGGCGCAGGAAGTGGGGAAGGGGGCAAACCCTAGGGCAGATGGGCCCTAAGGCCCACCCTGGGTGCGCCTCCCCCCTTTCCCCTTCTGGCCGCCACCCAGATGGGATCTGGGGGCTGCCGCCACCCCTGGGGAGGGAACCCTAGAGGGGGCGCAGCCCCCTCCCCTCCCCCTATAAATACTAGAGGTTTGGGGGCTGCCCAACAGACGAGAATCTCTTCCTTCTCCTCTTGGCGCAGCCCTACCTCTCTCCCTTCTCCTCATATCTCGCGGTGCTTGGCGAAGCCCTGCTGGACTACCACGCTCCTCCATCACCACCACGCCGTTGTGCTGCTGCTGGATGGAGTCTTCCTCAACCTCTCCCTCTCTCCTTGCTGGATCAAGGCGTGGGAGACGTCATCGGGCTGTACGTGTGTTGAACGCGGAGGTGCCGTCCGTTCGGCACTAGGATCTCCGGTGATTTGGATCACGACGAGTACGACTCCTTCAACCCCGTTCTCTTGAACGCTTCCGCTTAGCGATCTACAAGGGTATGTAGATGCACTCTCCTTCCCCTCGTTGCTGGTTTCTCCATAGATAGATCTTGGTGACACGTAGGAAAATTTTGAATTTCTGCTACGTTCCCCAACAGTGGCATCATGAGCTAGGTCTATTGCGTAGATTCTTTGCACGACTAGAACACAAAGTAGTTGTGGGCGTTGATTTTGTTCAATATGCTTACCGTTACTAGTCCAATCTTGTTTCGATGGTATTGTGGGATGAAGCGGCCCGGACCGACCTTACACGTAATCTTACGTGAGACAGGTTCCACCGATTGACATGCACTTGGTGCATAAGGTGGCTAGCGGGTGCCAGTCTCTCCCACTTTAGTCAGAACGGATTCGATGAAAAGGGTCCTTATGAAGGGTAAATAGCAATTGGCATATCACGTTGTGGTTTTGCGTAGGTAAGAAACGTTCTTGCTAGAAACCCATAGCAGCCACGTAAAACATGCAAACAACAATTAGAGGACGTCTAACTTGTTTTTGCAGGGTATGCTATGTGATGTGATATGGCCAAGAAGAATGTGATGAATGATATGTGATGTATGAAATTGATCATGTTCTTGTAATAGGAATCACGACTTGCATGTCGATGAGTATGACAACCGGCAGGAGCCATAGGAGTTGTCTTAATTTATTGTATGACCTGCGTGTCATTAAACAACGCCATGTAATTACTTTACTTTATTGCTAACCGGTAGCCATAGTAGTAGAAGTAATAGTTGGCGAGACAACTTCGTGAAGACACGATGATGGAGATCATGATGATGGAGATCATGGTGTCATGCCGGTGACGATGATGATCATGGAGCCCCGAAGATGGAGATCAATGGAGCTATATGATATTGGCCATATCATGTCACTACTATATAATTGCATGTGATGTTTATTATGTTTATGCATCTTGTTTACTGTAGGATCGGAAGTATGTCTAGAGGGGGGGTGATTAGACTACTTGACAATTTAAAAGTTTAGCCTTTTGATTAGGACAAGTTTTTAGCAAGTTCACAATGATAACAAAGTCAAGTATCACCCTGCACATGCAATTCTAGAGTAATGGCAGCGGAAAGTAAATTGCACATGTAGTAAATAAGAGGTGGAGAAGAGCAAACGCAATATGGAGACACGGAGATTTTTCTCGTGGTTCCGATAGGTGGTGCTATCGTCAATCCACGTTGATGGAGACTTCAACCCACGGAGGGTAACGGCTGCGAGAGTCCACGGAGGGCTCCACCCACGAAGGGTCCACGAAGAAGCAACCTTGTCTATGCCATCATGGCTTACGCCCACGGAGGACTAGCCTTACTCGGGGTAGATCTTCACGAAGTAGGCGATCTCCTTGCCCTTACAAACTTCTTGGTTCAACTCCACATCTTGACGGAGGCTCCCAAGCGACACCTAACCAATCTAGGAGGCACCACCCTCCAAAAGGTAATAGATGGTGTTGGTGATGATGAACTCCTTGCTCTTGTGCTTCAAATGATAATCTCCCCAACACTCAACTCTCCTCATTGATTTGGCTGTGGTGGAAGAAAGGATTGAGTGGAAAGCAACTTGGGAAGGCTAGAAATCAAGTTTCATATGGTGGGAGTGGAGCAACTTGATCTCAACACAAGGGTAGGTAGTTTTCTTCTCAGAAATGTAAGGTAGGAGTGGTAGTTCTTTCTGATGGCTCTCTCCACGAATGAAGAGGAGGTGGAGGGGTATTTATAGCCTCCACACAAAATCCAACCGTTACACACATTTGACCAATCTCGGTCAGACCGAAGTTGACAACTCGGTGAGACCGAAAGTTCAAATCTTGTGAACGTTGGGATTTTCGGTGAGACCGAAAGTTCAAATCTTGTGAACGTTGGCTTTCCTATAGACTCAATGTGATCTTGGATCACTAAACCAAAAAATAGAGTCTTGAGCTTTTGCCAATGTTTTCCTTAGCATTTTGAGGGGTCCACATCATCAGTCATTGCCATACCCATATCACTGAACTTTCTGAAATATTCTCAAGAAACAATTAGTTCAATGATATATATGTTGTTATTAATTACCAAAACCACCCGGGTATTAGTTGCACTTTCAATCTCCCCCTTTTTGGTAATTGATGACAACATATAGATCAAAGCTTCGACAAATGATATAATCAATGAATAATATCGTCGCTTTGAGAAGTATGTGATAAGCAAGAGCTCCCCCTAAATTTGTGCATTATTTAAGATTTGCGTTTGAATGCAAATGCACAATCGATTAGGATCATGGGTCACTCTTCCATGTCACATACATCTTGGTGGAGCGCACAAAATGATAAGAATGAATAGCATGCACCCAATCACCAAGACATGAGTAAATGATCATACAAGATATGAATAGAATATGATAAGCATTAAGCACACATTAAGCATAGTATGATCAAGCACTCATCAAGATAGAGCAAACGTAGTATCAAACACACAGAAATGTCTCGAAGAACTCAAAAGTATCTCAAGGAAAACCGCAAACGAAAGAGCAAGAAAAAAAATGAGCACTCTCTCTCTCGAAGTCCTATGATCTATACAATTTCTCCCCCTTTGGCAACAAGTTACCAAAAAGTTCGAAAGGTATAGAGCTAAGCGTCACTAGGGACTCTGCTGGCGGCTCCTGTCTGCGTCGATGGAGTGGAGATAGCTGCATCTGCAAAGGCTTCTGCTGAAGTCTGTGGAGCTGGAGGAGTGGACACTGGAGCTGGAGCTGGAACTGATGGAGCTGTGGGAGGTGCTGATGCTGTAGCCCTGGGGTCTGTCACTGGAATAGCAGCTGATCTGGGCTTTGTGGGGACCGGAGCAGGCTGCTCATAGTCATCCTCCACAAGATCCTCCTGCATCTCCTTCATGAGCTCTGCCTTCTCCCTCTTGGCTTCCTCGATATCTGCCTCAAGCTTGTTGACGGTGACCTGCACTTCAGTCAGCTTGACATCCAGAGCATGGAACTTGTCTTCAACTATCCTCTCAAGACTCTCCTGAGACTGCACTATGCTGGCCAGGCGTAGTTCAATCCTCTGGGTAGCTTCAAGAAGTTGTTCTCCAACGCTCTTGGGCTTTGCTGCTGCTGCTGCTTCCTTCTCAGCTTTGGCTTGTTTGGCAGCTTCAGACTTAGCTTGTCCTTCAACAGATGTGGGATCATCCTCAGTCATCACAACTTCATTATCTTCATGTTCAGGCTGCAGTGGCAAGTGGGGTCTATCCAACAAGTAGGTGCCCGTGCCAAACTTGGCATTGATGAGCATCTGAATGTGCGGGGCAAACCCACATGACCTCTTCTGGTCTGCTGCTGTCCTCTTGATAGTCTCAACTATCAGGTCCATCACCTTGAAAGGTGTCTTCTGATCTAGAATGTGCAGCATGTTGATTGAATAGCCTCTTATCATGCGATGGTCTCCTGACTTGGGCATCAAAGTATGCCTCAGAATAGTGTTAGTGGTTGGGAGACCTGCCTGAAGATGATACACTGATCCGAGCTTCCATATCTCAACATCCTTGGCTGGTACCTCATTGTACATGTTCTTCATAGACTCGTGATTTTTCTTGGGAATTCCATAGACATCTACATCATCATCTCTTGATACTGGAGCGTTCAGTAGTGCAGCCCACTCTTCAACTGTTGAAGAGAATCTCTGGCCTTCAGTCATCCACACAATTCTGCCATCTGGATAGAAGTGTGCTGTGGCATAGAACTGCATGATCATTTCATCATTCCAAGCAGTCAGCTTCTGACCAACGAACTCTGCAACTCCACATGCAGTGAAGCTCTCATGCACATGTGGGAAGTAGTCTCTGTGCTCTTCACTGTCGATGTATTTCCAGTCAACATATCTGGTATCAGCAACAATTGGCTTCTTGTCCATGAGCACTGTCTCATAGAAATCTTGTTGCTCTCTGGTGTGGAACCTTGAGTCAACAGCTGTCCTTCTCCTGGTGGCATATGGATCAACTTGCCTCCATAGCCTGAGACCTTTGTCCTTCCTTTCCTTCATATTTTCAGCTCGAGGATGAGCATCATTATGGACTAGCAGTTTCTGTCTAAGTTTCAGCAACACATGTGCCTCTTCATCAGATTCAGCAGGTGGCACATTGTCCTTCTTCTTCTCTGAAGCAGGAATATTTCTTACTGTTTTCTTGGGCTTGGCAGCAGGTTTGGCTTGGGCTGCCTTTGCTGGAGCTGATGGCTTAGATTTAGTAGGTGCTCCTGCCCTGATGGCATCTCCCATCAACTTAGGCTTCTGAGGAGGCTGGGGTGCTTCCTCATCAGAATCATCATCAACTTCATCATGAACTAACCTCTTCCTCTTGGAAGTTTTCTTTACCTTGCTCGAGGTTTCTTCTTCCATGCTCAGCTTCTTTGCAACTGTGGACATCTTTACTTTGCTGGTGCCTTTCTTGGTATGTTGCCCTTGATAGTCTTTGGCAACCACTTTCCTCTTAGGTTTGGATGTAATCTCCTCCTCAGCAACAAAGTCAGAGTCCTCCTCATCAGAATTTCTCTTCTTCCTGGCCCTGGTGGCAGCAGGAGGCAAACCACTTGGGGTGCTCCTCTCTCCATCATCAGAAAAACTGCTGGCTTCAGGACTAGTGCCTGCCTCTGGAATCTCAACTGGTGATTCAGACCTGTTCTGGCTGTCACTTGCATCAGACATGACTGACACCTGTGAATAGAATAGGTATAGGCAGAATAGAAGAGTTATCACAAACTGCAGAAGTTTTTGCAAAAAAAATGAGTTCAAACTTCAGTTTTAGGTTTTCACAGAATGCATTTCGGTCTGACCGAGTCTAAAATTCGGTGAATCCGAAGTGTCTAAACAGAACCATTCACACCACTTTCGGTTGGACCGAAATGGGTTTCGGTCTAGCCGAGAACACTAGGGTTTCACTAAATCCTCATTTCGGTCTTACCGATTTGCACAACTCGGTTGGACCGAAAAGTGCAGTGCAATGGCCAGAGGCCAAATCGGTCAGTCCGAGAATGTAGAATCGGTCACACCGAGATGTGTTCGGTGGAAACCTAACCCTAAAATTTTCACTCGAATTTTGTTCTAAGAACTAATCTGCTGGATAGGAAGATTTCAAACTTGGCAAAAAGCTAGGCAAAACCTATCGTGCATTGAATCAGAGGTTGAAGCACGAGAGGGATCGAAACTCACCCAACTTGGTGGAGTTTCACTACGGCGGCAACGGCGTGATGAGATTGACCGTTGACGGCGATGGAGACCCGCGGCGAGGGCGCACAGGCGATGGCGGAGACGATCCGGAGACCACGGCGACGGCAGCTAAGGGTTTGAGGGCGAGGTGTTTTGAAGGAATAATCAACGCGCGCTGCCCTCAGGTATATATACCCTTCGGCTGTCGGTGGGACCGAGTTGGAAAACTCGGTGGGACCGAGATGGTTAACTGCAAGCAGTTACTCACTTCGGTCACGCCGAAATCTGCAACTCGGTTTCACCGAGGTGAAAACCTAGATCAATCCAAGTGATTTCGGTCTGTCCGATTTGAGTATATTGGTTTGACCGAAAATTACTTAGAAGGTTTTGGAATTTAAGCTTTTGACGGATCGGTGGCTCCGAGTGCTCCTCACTCGGTCTGTCCGAAAAAGTCTTGTTCAAAGTTTGTGATATAAGCATGAATAGAGTTTGAGACAAGAAAGCATAGATAGCTAGGGGAGGAACTTAGGCATTCTTGTCCATCCATTTGGTCAAAAAGAAAAAATTCAAGAGACCAAAGCAACAAATGGATGTCCTCGAATGGATAAAATTATGCATCCAACATGCTCACACAATAAGATAGCAAATGAAATATGTGTCAAACATGCACAAACAAAACACTAGCTACTATCACACAATTTGGCGATGACTAGGTCATCTATATATGAGTATATTGACTTAGGAGTCAAATGAGAACATTTGATCATAGGTCATACTCATCGTTTAAGCACAAGTGGGATTACCACTTTTACATAAAGCATTAATGTGTTCACATCATTTGAAGATGCTTTAGCTCAATTCTTAAGAGTAAAGCTCCCCCTTGATGTGAGAACCCCTTTTAAAGGGTCAAACTAACCTTGGGTTGTCGTAGAAGACTTCATGTAGATGTTGAAGATGTGGATGCTCAATGTTGATGAAGATCATCAAGAGTTGGGAGCAATCCTTTGGATTCGGGCACTTTCAATACCTACATGGGTTAGTCCCACAAGGAACAAACAAGGATATCCATGGACATAGATTGAGGTACACAATAGATGATGTCCATGAAAGCAATGATTACCTTGTCCCTTGACTTACCAACATGAGGGTTTGTGACTCCATGAACTAGTGCAAGATGTGGAAGTTGATTGCACAAGTCCTTGCCAAAATGAATGTGAGTGAAGATTGTTGGCGGAGTCACCCTCAAGAACTCTCTAGTTCTTCTTCTTCGGGATCCACATCATCTTGATGGGAATCCTTGGGGTAGTAGTTGAGCTTGACGAAGTAGAACTTGAAGTTGCCTTGGGAAGCCACTTGACCATGGCCTTGGGTGCTTCAATGAATGCATCAATCTCCTCTTGAAGCTTGTCCTTGCCTTTTAGCTTGTGGTCTTGTGGTGGAAGGTCATCTTGAGCTTGTTCCACATTGGAAGAAGTAGGATCATACTTCTCCTTTTGAGAAACAAACTTTGGAGTGGGATATTGACCTTCTTCCCATTCAACACCCTCGGCGTTGAACTTTCGCTCAAAACCAATTCCTTGATTCTTCCGGTGTCTTCCTTGTTTGCGAACAATTTCCTCAAAGTTCTTGCTTCCGGCAAGGCTCTTGTAGACACCTTTCTCTATAATCCCTTTCAATAAACTATTTTCTTGCTCAAGTGAAACTTGGCTTGAAACATTGTTAGTGGAATCAAGAGAACTACTAGAAGTAACAACATTGGATTTAGCATGAATATTGTTACTACTAGATGAAGAATTTTTCTTATGCTTGTCATGCTTAGTTTTAATAGGTGGCAAGAAATTAGACAAGAGAAGTCGTTTGGCAAGATATGAAGAACTCTTCTTTCGAAGATCGTCATTGATAGCTTTTAGAAACTCATGTTCTTGCTCTAGATTGAGCTTCTCGAAGCGTAGCTTCTCATGAGATCTTAGGAGCTCTCTATGATCTTCTTGAGTTGTTTCATGAGCTAACTTAAGAGTGTTTAGTTCTTTAGTTAGGCGCTCAATCTCCTTCATAGCATTGTCATTCGACTCTTCTCGACTATAAAGACTACTAGCATGTTCATCATTACTAAGCTCACTAGATTTATCATGTAAAAGCTCATCTTCTCCAAGCAAGTCATCTTCATCACTATCAAAGTCAATAAATTCAGGGTGTGATACCTTGGGGCCTTTAGCCATGAAGCATCTTCCAATTCCCTCATTTGGTGAATCAAACAAGTCATAGGAGTTGGAGTTGGAGGACACGAGAGCAAGACCGGCAACACCTTCATCTTGACTGTATTCGGAGTTGGAGTGATAGCTTCTTTCGGAGTGATTGTCGGAGTCGGAGCCGGAGACCCATTCACCAACATGAGCTTGATGTTTTCTTCTTGTGTAGCTCCTTGATGACTTGTCTTTCCTTTCCGAATCCTTGCTTCTCCGAGAGGATCTTCGTTCATAACGATCATCTCTACTCCTTCTCTCTTTCCGAGGTGACTCTTCTCTTGAGCTTCTTCTTCTTGGAGATTCTTCTCTTCTCTTGTGGGGAGTCGAACACTCATTTGAGTAGTGTCCGGGTCTTCCACAATTGTAGCAGTTTCGATCACGACTAGAAGATCTCTTTTCGTCATATGATCTAGACTTTGAGCTTCTTTCTTTGCTTCTACTCTTGTAGAATTTGTTGAAGTTCTTCACCATGAGACTTATCTCTTCATTGGAAACCAGCTTGTCACTTGAGGTTGTGGGAGCTTCAACTGTAGCTTTGTAAGCACCACTTGACTTGTTGTGAAGCTCTTCCTTATCTTTAAGTGTCATCTCATGAGCAACAATTCTTCCAATGACTTCGGTAGGCTTGAGATTCTTGTAGTTTGGCATCATTTGGATCAAAGTGCACACGGTGTCATACTTTCCATCCAAAGCTCTGAGAATCTTCTTGATGATGAATCGGTCGGTCATTTCTTCGCTTCCTAAGCCGGCAATCTCATTGGTGATGAGAGCAAGCCTAGAGTACATTTCAGCGACTCCTTCACCTTCCTTCATCTTGAACTTGTCAAGTTGACCTTGAAGAACATCTAGCTTTGATTCCTTCACGGACTCGGTACCTTCGTGCATTTCGACCAAAGTATCCCAAATCTCTTTTGCATTCTCAAGACGGCTGATCTTGTTGAACTCCTCGGGACACAAAGCATTGAAGAGAATGTCACAAGCTTGAGCATTGTTCTGTAACATCCGCAACTCATCCGCTGTAGCTTCACGATCCGGAACTTTTCCTTCCTCGAAGAACTCACCTTGCAAGCCAACACAAATAATGCCCCATGCAGCAGGGTTATGTCCAAGAATATGCATTTTCATTTTATGCTTCCAACTAGCAAAATTTGAACCATCAAAGTAAGGACCTCTACGAAAATTACCCTCACTAGACGCCATACTCTCCTAGGTTGTGAAACCAAGCTTATGGAGTCCAATGCAATGGAAACCAATCCAATGGAGACCAAAGCTCTGATACCACTTGTAGGATCGGAAGTATGTCTAGAGGGGGGGTGATTAGACTACTTGACAATTTAAAAGTTTAGCCTTTTGATTAGGACAAGTTTTTAGCAAGTTCACAATGATAACAAAGTCAAGTATCACCCTACACATGCAATTCTAGAGTAATGGCAGCGGAAAGTAAATTGCACATGTAGTAAATAAGAGGTGGAGAAGAGCAAACGCAATATGGAGACACGGAGATTTTTCTCGTGGTTCCGATAGGTGGTGCTATCGTCAATCCACGTTGATGGAGACTTCAACCCACGGAGGGTAACGGCTGCGAGAGTCCACGGAGGGCTCCACCCACGAAGGGTCCACGAAGAAGCAACCTTGTCTATGCCATCATGGCTTACGCCCACGGAGGACTAGCCTTACTCGGGGTAGATCTTCACGAAGTAGGCGATCTCCTTGCCCTTACAAACTTCTTGGTTCAACTCCACATCTTGACGGAGGCTCCCAAGCGACACCTAACCAATCTAGGAGGCACCACCCTCCAAAAGGTAATAGATGGTGTTGGTGATGATGAACTCCTTGCTCTTGTGCTTCAAATGATAATCTCCCCAACACTCAACTCTCCTCACTGATTTGGCTGTGGTGGAAGAAAGGATTGAGTGGAAAGCAACTTGGGAAGGCTAAAAATCAAGTTTCATATGGTGGGAGTGGAGCAACTTGATCTCAACACAAGGGTAGGTAGTTTTCTTCTCAGAAATGTAAGGTAGGAGTGGTAGTTCTTTCTGATGGCTCTCTCCACAAATGAAGAGGAGGTGGAGGGGTATTTATAGCCTCCACACAAAATCCAACCGTTACACACATTTGACCAATCTCGGTCAGACCGAAGTTGACAACTCGGTGAGACCGAAAGTTCAAATCTTGTGAACGTTGGGATTTTCGGTGGGACCGAAAATACAATCTCGGTTAGTCCGATTCTTCCAAAGACTAGGGTTTGCCATTCTCGGTGGGACCGACTTTCTCATCTCGGTGACACCGATTTGAGTACAGAAGGTTACAGAAGGTTGGCAACACTAGTTTCGGTAAGACCGAGTTTGGAATCGGAAAATCCGAAATTTCTAGGGTTTGGGTATATGGCTGAGGTGGTTCATCTCGGTGTGACTGAGTTTATGGAATCGGTGGGACCGAGATTACTTATGAGTATATGTTGGAGTGAAAGATTGCTGATAGTTTGAGAGATAAATCACTAAGCACTTTTGAGCAACCAGATCATCATCATAACCTCATCCCCTTTTAATAGTATTGGCTTTCCTATAGACTCAATGTGATCTTGGATCACTAAACCAAAAAATAGAGTCTTGAGCTTTTGCCAATGTTTTCCTTAGCATTTTGAGGGGTCCACATCATCAGTCATTGCCATACCCATATCACTGAACTTTCTGAAATATTCTCAAGAAACAATTAGTTCAATGATATATATGTTGTTATTAATTACCAAAACCACCCGGGGATTAGTTGCACTTTCATTTACTTAGGACGACGGTAGTAAATAAGATGATCCCTTACAAAATTTCAAGAAGTGTTCTCCCCTAACTGTGTACCGTTGCTACAGTTTGTCGCTTCTAAGCACCACGTGATGATCGGGTGTGATGGATTCTTACGTTCACATACAACGGGTGTAAGACAGATTTACACACGCGAAACACTTAGGGTTAACTTGACGAGCCTAGCATGTACAGACATGGCCTCGGAACACGGAGACCGAAAGGTCGAGCATGAGTCGTATGGAGGATACGATCAACATGAAGATGTTCACCGATGATGACTAGTCCGTCTCACGTGATGATCGGACATGGCCTAGTTGACTCGGATCATGTAATCACTTAGATGACTAGAGGGATGTCTATCTGAGTGGGAGTTCATAAGATGAACTTAATTATCCTGAACATAGTCAAAAGATCTTTGCAAATTATGTCGTAAGCTCACGCTTTAGTTCCACTGTTTAGATATGTTCCTAGAGAAAATATAGTTGAAAGTTGACAGTAGCAATTATGCGGACAATAGAAAGCTTATGTCCTTAATGCAGCGCTCAGTGTGCTGAACCCCAAATGTCGTTTGTGGATGTTGCGAACATCGGACATACACGTTTTGATAACTACGTGATAGTTCAGTGAAACGGTTTAGAGTTGAGGCACCAAGACGTTTTCGAAACGTCGCGGAACATATGAGATGTTTTCGAGGGCTGAAATTGGGATTTCAGGCTCGTGCCCACGTCAAGAGGTATGAGACCTCCGACGATTTTCTTAGCCTGCAAACTAAGAGAGAAAAGCTCAATCGTTGAGCTTGTGCTCAGATTGTCTGAGTGCAACAATCACTTGAATCGAGTGGGAGTTGATCTTCCAGATGAGATAGTGATGTTTCTCCAAAGTCATTGCCACCAAGCTGCTAGAGCTTCGTGATGAACTATAACATATCAGGGATAGATATGATGATCCTTGAGGTATTCACGATGTTTGACACCGCGAAAGTAGAAATCAAGAAGAAGCATCAATTGTTGATGGTTGGTGAAACCACTAGTTTCAAGATGGGCAAGGGCAAGACGGGATACTTCATGAAACGGCAAATCAGCTGCTGCTCTAGTGAAGAAACCCAAGGTTGAACCCAAACCCGAGACTAAAGTGCTTCTGTAATAAGGGGAACAACCACTGGAGCGGAATTACCCTAGATACTTGGTAGATGAGAAGGCTGGCAAGGTCGATGGAAGTATATTGGATATACATTATGTTAATGTGTACTTTACTAGTACTCCTAGTAGCACCAGGGTATTAGATACCGGTTCGGTTGCTAAGTGTTAGTAACTCGAAATAAAAGCTACGGAATAAACGGAGACTAGCTAAAGGTGAGCTGACGATATGTGTTGGAAGTGTTTCCAAGGTTGATGTGATCAAGCATCGCACGCTCCCTCTACCATCGAGATTTGGTGTTTGCGTTGAGCATAGACATGATTGGATTATGTCTGTCGCAATACGGTTATTCATTTAAGGAGAATAATGGTTACTCTATTTATTTGAATAATACCTTCAATGGTCTTGGACCTAAAGGAATGGTTTATTGAATCTCGATCGTAGTGATACACATTTTCATGCCAAAAAGATATAAGATAGTAATGATAGTACCACTTACTTGTGGCACTGCCATGTAAGTCATAATGGTATAAAACGCATGAAGAAGCTCCATGTTGATGGATCTTTGGACTCACTCGTTTTTGAAAAGTTTGAGACATGCGAACCATGTCTATTGGTGTATATGCATGAAGAAACTCCATGCAGATGGATCGTTTGGACTCACTTGATTTTGAATCACTTGAAATATGCAAATCATACCACATGGGCAAGATGACTGAAAAGCCTCATTTTCAATAAGATGGAACAAGATAGCAACTTGTTGGAAGTAACACATTTTGATGTGTGCAGTCCAATGAGTGCTGAGGCATGCAGTGAATATCGTTATGTTCTTACTTCACAGATGATTCGAGTAGATGTAGAGTATATTTACTTGATGAAACACAAATCTGAATTATTGAATGGTTCAAGTAATTTCAGAGTGAAGTTGAAGATCATCTTGATAAGAGGATGAAATGTCTATGATATGATCATAGAGATGAGTATCTGAGTTACGAGCTTTGGCACACAATTGAGACATTGTGGAAATTGTTTCACAATTAATACCGCCTGGAACACCATAGTGAGGATGTGTCCGAACATCATAGTTGCACCCTATTGGATATGGTGCGTACCATGATGTCTCTTATCGAATTACCACTATCATTTATGGGTTAGGCATTAGAGACAACCGCACTCACTTTAATAGGGCACCACGTAATTCCGTTGATACGACACCGTTTGAACTATGGTTTGGAGAAACCTAAGTTGTCGTTTCTTAAAGGTTTGGGGCTACGACGCTTATGTGAAAAAGTTTCAGGTTGATAAGCTCGAACCCGAAGCGGATAAAAAGAATCTTCATAGGACACCCAAAATAGTTGGGTATACCTCCTAGTTCAGATCCGAAAGCAATAGGGATTGTTTCTTGAATTGGGTCCTTTCTCGAGGAAAAGTTTGTCTCGGAAAGTTGAGTGGGAGGATGGTGGAGACTTGATATGGTTATTGAACCGTCACTACAACTAGTGTGTAGCAGGGCACAGGAAGTTGTTCCTGTGGCACCTACACCAATTGAAGTAGAAGCTTATGATAGTGATCATGAAACTTCGGATCAAGTCACTACCGTACCTCGTAGGGTGACAAGGATGCGTACTGCTTCAGAGTGGTACAGTAATCCTGTCTTGAAGGTCATGTTGCTAGACAACAATGAACCTCCGAGCTATGGAGAAGCGATGGTGGGCCCAAATTCCGACAAATGGTTAGAAGCCATGAAATCCGAGATAGGATCCATGTATCAGAACAAAGCATGGACTTTGGTGGACTTGCCCGATGATCGGCAAGCCATTGAGATAAATGGATCTTTAAGAAGAAGACGGACGTGGACGGTGATGTCACCGTCTATGAAGCTCGACTTGTGGTGAAAAGTTTTTCACAAGTTCAAGGAGTTGACTACGATGAGATTTTCTCATCCGTAGCGATGCTTAAGTCCGTCGGAATCATGTCAGCATTAGCTGCATTTATGAAATCTGGCAGATGGATGTCAAAAACGAGTTTCCTTACCAGTTTGCGTAAGGAAAGGTTGTATGTGATACAATCAGAAAGGTTTTGTCGATCCTAAGGATGCTAAAAGGTACGCTAGCTCCAGCGATCCTTCTAAGGACTGGAGTAAGCATCTCGGAGTTGGAATATGTACTTTGATAAGATGATCAAAGATTTTGGGTTTATACAAATTTATGAGAAACTTGTATTTCCAAAGAAGTGAGTGGGAGCACTATAGAATTTCTGATGAGTATATGTTATTGACATATTGTTGATCAGAAATGATGTAGAATTTTTGATAGCATATAGGGTTATTTGAAAAGTGTTTTTCAATGGAAAACCTGGATTAGGCTACTTGAGCAATAAGCATCAAGATCTATAAGATAGATCAAAATGCTTAATAGTACTTTCAAATGAGCACGTACCTTGACATGATCTTGAAGGTGTTCAAGATGGATCAATCAAAGAAGGAGTTCTTGCCTGAGATGTAAGGTATGAAGTTAAGACTTAAAAGCTCGACCATGGCAGAAAAGAGAGAAAGGACGAAGGTCGTCCCCTATGTTTCAGACATAGGCTCTGTAGTATGCTATGCTGTGTACCGCACCGAAAGTGTGCCTTGCCATGAGTCAGTCAAGGGGTATAACAATGATCCAGGAATGGATCATTGGACAGCGGTTAAAATTGTCCTTGGAGTAAATAAGGACATGTTTCTCGATTATGGAGGTGATAAAGAGTTCGGCGTAAAGGTCGATGCAAGCTTTAACGACTATCCGAGTGACTCTGAGTAGCAAACCGGATACGTATAGTGGAGCGACCATTTGGAATAGCTCCAAGTGGAGCCTGGAAGCAGCATTACAATATGACCTAGAGATTTGCGAAGTACATACGGATCTGAATGTTGCAGACCCGTTGACTAAAACCTCTCTCACAAGCAAAACATGATCAAACCCCAGAACTCATTGAGTCTTAATCACATGATGATGTGAACTAGTTTAATGACACTAGTAAACTCTTTGGATGTTGGTCACATGGCGATGTGACCTGTCAATGTTAATCACATGGCGATGTGAACTAGATTATTGACTCTAGTGCAAGTGGGAGACTGTTGAAAATATGCCCTAGAGGCAATAATAAAAGTATTATTATATTTCCTTGTTCATGATAATTGTCTTTTATTCATGCTATAACTGTATTATCCGGAAATCGTAATACACGTGTGAATACATAGACCACAATATGTCCCTAGTGAGCCTCTAGTTGACTAGCTCGTTGTGATCAACAGATAGTCATGGTTTCCTGGCTATGGACATTGGATGTCGTTGATAACGGGATCACATCATTAGGAGAATGATGTGATGGACAAGACCCAATCCTAAGCATAGCACAAAGATCGTGTAGTTCGTTTGCTAGAGCTTTTCTAATGTCAAGTATCTCTTCCTTAGACCATGAGATCGTGTAACTCCCGGATACCGTAGGAGTGCTTTGGGTGTATCAAACGTCACAACGTAACTGGGTGACTATAAAGGTGCACTACAGGTATCTCCGAAAGTGTCTGTTGGGTTGACACGGATCGAGACTGGGATTTGTCACTCCGTGTAAACGGAGAGGTATCTCTGGGACCACTCGATAGGGCATCATCATAATGTGCACAATGTGACCAAGGGGTTGATCATGGGATGATGTGTTGCGGAACGAGTAAAGAGACTTGCCGGTAACGAGATTGAACAAGGTATCGGTATATGAAAGCACATTTGCTCCCCGGGTGGTTTTGGTAATTAATGACAACATACTTTGTGGTTGGACTAATGCTTTTATCAAGTATGTTTCAGGAAATTCAATCACATTGGCATGGCAAAAGGACTGAAGAAGTGGACCCCTCAAAATGCTAAGGCAAGCATTGGCAAAAGCTCAAGACTCCATTTTTGGTTTAGTGATCCAAGATCACATTGAGTCCATAGGAAAAGCCAATACTATTAAAAGGGGATGAGGTTATGATGATGATCTGGTTGCTCAAGTGCTTAGTGATACATCTCCTAAACTATCAGCAACTTTCACTGCCATATACACTCATAAGTAGTATCGGTCCCACCGATATTCCAAACTCAGTCACACCGAGATGAACCACCTCAGCCATAAGCCAAACCCTAGAAAACTCGGATTTTCCGATTCTGAACTCAGTCTCACCGAAACATGAGTTGCCAAGCTTCTGTAACCTTCTGTCATCAAATCGGTGTCACCGAGATGATGAAGTCGGTCCCACCGAAATTGGCATGCTCTTGTCATTGCACGAATCGGACTAACCGAGATTGTATATTCGGTCCCACCGAAAATCCCAACGTTCACATTATTTGAACTATCGGTCTCACCGAGTTGTCCACTTCGGTCTCACCGAGATTGCTCAAATGTGTGTAACGGTTGGATTTTGTGTGGAGGCTATTTATACCCCTCCACCCCCTCTTCATTCGTGGAGAGAGCCATCAGAAAGAACTACCACTCCTACCTTACATTTCTGAGAAGAGAACTACCTACCCTTGTGTTGAGATCAAGTTGCTCCACTCCCACCATACGAAGCTTGATCTCTAGCCTTCCCAAGTTGCTTTCCACTCAATCCTTTCTTCCACCACAGCCAAATCAGTGAGGAGAGTTGAGTGTTGGGGAGATTATCATTTGAAGCACAAGAGCAAGGAGTTCATCATCATCTACAACATCTATTACCTTTTGGAGGGTGGTGCCTCCTAGATTGGTTAGGTGTCGCTTGGGAGCCTCCGTCATCGAGATGTGGAGTTGAACCAAGAAGTTTGTAAGGGCAAGGAGATCGCCTACTTCGTGAAGATCTACCCCGAGTAAGGCTAGCCCTCCGTGGGCGTAGGCCATGATGGAATAGACAAGGTTGCTTCTTCGTGGACCCTTCGTGGGTGGAGCCCTCCGTGGACTCTCGCAGCCGTTACCCTCCGTGGGTTGAAGTCTCCATCAACGTGGAAGTACGATAGCACCACCTATCGGAACCACGAGAAAAATCACCGCGTCTCCAAATTGCGTTTGCTCTTCTCCACTTCTCTTTACTACTTGTGCAATTTACTTTCCGCTGCCCATACTCTAGAATTGCATGTGTAGTGTGCTACTTGACTTGTGTGTTATGCAAAATCTGCCAAAATCTGTTTTTGATAAAAGACAGAATTTTTATCTTGTCGAGTAGTCTAATCACCCCCCCTCTAGACACTCTCACCTTCTTCGATCCCTCAATTGGTATCAGAGCATTGGTCTCCATTGCTTTGGTTTACACACCATTGGAGGAAGATGGACGTGTCTACGTTTGGGAGTGTTAGCTATAGAGTGCCTATTCTTAATGGAGTGTCCTATAACTCGTGGAGGATTGAAATGCTTATTATCTTTAAGACTTACAACTTGCGCAAATATGTTGAGACCCCCTATGTGCCTCCATTTGACCCCTTGCACCCTACCATGAATGAAGAGCTTGATTTGCTTCGTAACCTTAGAACTGTAAATCTTATCATTAGAGGGTTACCCGATAACTTGCTTAAGCTCGTTACAAACTTTGAGTGCGCCTATGCTATGTGGAAGTTCTTGGAAGAACTTTATCCGGACTACTCTTTGAGAGGTCTTGATGAAATTCTATACAAGACTATTGAATTTGATATGATGCGCCCCAATGATCCCAACTTTGATAAATGCTTCTTTGAGCTTCGTGATCTTATGAAAAAGAAGGGTGATCCCGGTCTTATCAATGTTCTAATTAGAAATGCTCTTGTATTGCATTCCGATGATTATTGTCACATTGACAAAACTAATGCAAGTAGTTATCAAATTGACCTAGGTGTTGATGATGAACAATCTATGGGTCAATATGATGATGAGCATGAGCATGATGATGATTACTCCGATTCGGACACCGAGCTAGACAAGATCATGAAGAGTCTCAATCTTATGGCAAATCTGAGAGACTACATATCCGGCGAAAAAGAGTGGATTCTTGATAGTGGATGCACCGACCACATGACCGGAGACAAAGACATGTTTCGAGAGCTTGCAAAGAACGATGGTCCACGCAAGTATGTGACTTTTGGAGACAACTCCAAGGGTAAGGTACTTGGCCTTGGTAAGGTGGCCATATCTCATGATAGCTCTATTCAAAATGTCATGCTTGTAGAATCTCTTGGATACAATTTACTTTCTGTGTCTAGATTAGCTGACTTTGGATTCAATGTGCTATTCACCGAAGTAGATTGCCAAGTCTTTCGTCGTGACAATCATAACATGGCATTTACCGGCATCCGTAGAGGTGATCTATATATTGTTGATTTCACTAAGAAAGCCCAACCTAGAGGTTGCTTCATTGCTAAATCCGCTAAAGGTTGGTTATGGCATAGAAGGCTTGGACATGTTGGTATGCGTAATCTAGACAAGCTGATCAAGGGTGATCATATTCTTGGCGTTAAAGATGTTTTCTTTGACAAAGATAGACTTTGTAGTGCTTGTCAAGCAGGAAAACAAGTAGGTGGAAGTCATCCCGTGAAGAACATCATGACCACAAGGAGACCGCTTGAGCTTCTTCATATGGATCTCTTCAGTCCCAATGCTTACAAAAGCCTTGGTGGTAACTCCTTTGGTCTAGTTATAGTTAATGATTATTCCAGATTTACGTGAGTATTTTTCCTTGATGACAAATCGCAGGTTCAGAGAATCTTCAAAACCTTTGCCAAAAAGGCCCAAAATCAATTTGAGGTGAAGATCAAGAAAGTTCAAAGTGACAATGGAACGGAGTTCAAGAACGCCAATGTAGACTCTTTTCTCGATGAGGAAGGGATTCTACATGAGTTCTCGGCTACGTACACTCCTCAACAAAATGGAGTTGTTGAGAGGAAGAACCGAACGCTCATAGAGATGGCGAGAACGATGCTTGATGAATACAAGACACCGAAGCATTTTTGGGGGGAAGCGGTCGAGACAGCTTGTCATGCTATCAACAGGCTTTATCTTCATAAGCTCCTCGGCAAGACATCTTACGAGCTCCTCACCGGTAACAAACCCCAAGTAGGATACTTTCGTGTCTTTGGTTCGAAATGCTATATCCTTGATAAGCATCGTCGGTCTAAATTTGCTCCTAAAACTCATGAAGGTTTTTTTCTTGGTTCTGGATCAAACTCCCACACCTACCGTGTCTACAATAATTTCACCCGAAAGGTTGAAGAGACGGTAGACGTGAAGTTTGATGAATCTAATGGCTCGCAAGTAGAGCAAATGCCTATTGATGTAGGAGACAAGGACCCATCGGAAGCTATCCAAGATTTATCTATTGGAAAGATCCGTCCCATGGAAGTGAAGGAGAGTACCTCATCTACATATGTGGAGCCCCCTACCTCACGGCAAGATGAACCTCAAGGCAACATGGAGGCCTCCACAAGTGGAACTCACCAAGATGAGGAAGTGCAACAAGAAGATCCACCACAACCTCCTTCTCCACCGCCTCAAGACAACACCAACAACAATGAAGAAGAAGAAGAGGAAGATGAAGATGATGAGGAAGCTCAGCCACAACCTCAACAAAAGCTATCCCGAGTCCAAGCAAGAGTCAAGAAAAATCATCCCGTAGAACAAATGATGAACGACATCAACTCCGGGAGAATTACTCGCTCTAAAACTCGCTTAGCTAACTTTTGTGAGCATTACTCATTTATCTCTAGTATTGAACCTATGAAGGTAGAAGAAGCACTTGAAGACCCGGATTGGGTGAACGCTATGCACGAAGAGCTACACAACTTCGAGAGGAACAATGTATGGACTTTGGTAGAAAAGCCCAAGGATGATCAAAACGTCATTGGAACCAAATGGGTGTTTCGGAACAAGCAAGATGAAGATGGACAAGTCATCCGCAACAAGGCTCGTCTCGTAGCTCAAGGTTACACACAAGTCGAAGGTATGGACTATGGTGAGACCTATGCCCCCGTTGCTAGACTTGAGTCCATTCGCATTCTTCTTGCTTATGCCAATCACCATGATATTACTCTCTATCAAATGGATATCAAAAGTGCTTTCCTAAATGGTGAAATTGAGGAGGAAGTATTTGTGAAACAACCTCCCGGATTTGTGAATCCCAAAAAGCCTAATCATGTTTACAAGTTGCACAAAGCTCTTTATGGTCTTAAACAAGCTCCTAGAGCTTGGTACAAATGCTTGACTAGCTTTCTTCTTAAAAAGGCTTTGAGATTGGAAAGATAGACTCAACACTATTCACGAAAAGGGTTGATGGTGAACTATTTGTGTGCCAAATATATGTTGATGATATTATCTTTGGTTCAACTAACCCTCATTTTAGCGAGAAGTTTGGAAAGCTCATGTCGGAGAAGTATGAGATGTCCATGATGAGTGAACTCAAATTCTTCCTTGGGTTGCAAATCAAGCAATCTAAGGATGGTACCTTTGTCTCACAAACAAAGTACACCAAGGATCTCTTCAAGAAGTTCAACATGCAAGAAAGCAAAGGTATGAGAACCCCCATGCCTACAAGTGGACATAATGACTTGACAAAAGATGGAGAACCCGTTGATCAAAAGGTTTACCGATCTATGATTGGTTCTCTACTATATCTTTGTGCTTCTCGTCCTGACATAATGTTGAGTGTATGCATGTGTGCTCGATATCAAGCAGCCCCTAAAGAATGTCATCTTAAAGCTGTTAAAAGGATTGTGAGATATTTGATACACACACCAAACTTTGGCATTTGGTATCCTAAGAGGGCCTCTTTCGACCTTGTTGGCTATTCCGACTCGGACTATGCCGGAGACAGGGTTGATAGAAAGTCAACTTCGGGTACGTGTCAATTCCTTGGTCGATCCCTTGTATCTTGGTCCTCCAAGAAACAAAATTCGGTATCATTATCCACTGCCGAAGCGGAATATATTGCTGCCGGTTCGTGTTGTGCTCAATTACTATGGATGACACAAACGCTTAAGGATTATGGGATACATGTGAGACATGTTCCCTTGCTTTGTGACAATGAGAGTGCGATTAAAATTGGACACAATCCCGTGCAACACTCTCGAACGAAGCATATTGAAGTTCGTCACCATTTCATTCGTGATCACATTGCCAAGGGTGACATCAATCTTAAGCATGTTCGTACTGACAAACAACTCGCTGATATCTTTACAAAACCTCTTGATGAGAAAGTGTTTTGTCGCTTAAGGAATGAGTTGAACATCATTGATGCTTCAAACTTGGAGTGAGAACTCCATTAATGCATGCAAGGCATGAGCCCACTTGACTAATCCTTGATATTTCTCTTATGATGGTAATCATATATCTTGGACACATTTGCCTCCTTGTATTGCATCTAACTCCTTGCAGGTACTTGGATGATCTACATTCCACAAGATTACCACACACTCAAATCATGAGTAATCTTGTCATTGACCAAGTATCTAGCCCTTTGGGATGTTGAGTTCAAGGAACAAAATTCCACATATCCTTTTTGACATCTTATATTTCACTCTTGTCATCTTGGATATCCTTGAGTATTTCCTTGCTTGCCTAACCCATGTAGGAAGATGAACTACACAAGTGGAAATGGCGCTCCAACTTCACATCTTTAAGGAGCTTTGCTCAAAGTCATGAGTACAAGCAGCTTCATAAGATGTGATCACATCGAATGCTTAATCGAAAAATGGCAACCCCATTTTGAGCTTAAATGATGAGTATGACCTATGATCAAATGTCCTCATTTGACTCCTAAGTCAATATACTCAAACATAGGTGACCTTGTCGCCGACCTTTATCTAGATGAAGTACATATGTTTTGGAGTCTTTCTATTTTCTCTTATTTTCTCTCATTGAGTTTTTATTAAAAAAAACTTCATCTAGGAATCTTTTTCATTTCTATTCTTCTGTCTTTGTGAATATCCTTTTGGCTCTGATCAATTCCTCGAAAATCATTCACAAATTCATTGCAAATCCTTTGAAACATTCCTCGCAAAGTGAGCTGAATTATTTCTGTATTTCCTTGGAAATAAACTCGGCGTCACCGATTTAAATATTTCGGTCTAACCGAAAAGGATCTACCCTAAGTCCCTGACTTTCGGACCCACCGATCCATCCTAATTCGGTGTCACCGATTTCTTTCTTCCAGGATATCATCTTCTGCAGCTCCACTCAATGACTCTCTATGCATGTTTTTTTTTGCCCTGTTGTGATTCTTAAGGATCCCACTTCTTTCTTTCCATCTTCCCTAACCTTCCTAGTTTGCTGTCCTTTTCGGCACTTGATGTCAAAGGGGGAGAAGACTTAGGGGGAGAAGAGAAGATTTAGGGGGAGAAGAAGAGCAATCTTACCTTAAGGGGGAGAGAATCACATCAAAGCTTTGCCGTGTTTTTCCTTATAAGAGAATTTCTTGCCGTGTTTCACATTGGACATTACAATTGGCGTCATTCTCATTTGGAATCATTCTTTTGATTTTGCTCTTTCCATCAAACCCCTTGATCTGAGAAAATTCAAAGGGAGAGGAATCTTCACAATTGATATCTTATGGAAAGCAAAATCTCTCAGAGTTCATTGAAAATCTTTTAGTTTCGGAGACATGTTTGCTGATTCAAGCTTGTGCTCAATATGAGACACTCTTTATACATGTCATCCCTGGCTTGGTACTCTTGATGTTCTTGCAGTTGGTTGAAGAAATACTCTTGTGTTATCTAACCTTGTTTTCCCAAGTTTATCTCTTCAGGTACAATGCCAAGGAACCTCAAGGTAAGTATATGCACTTTGCAGAATGTGCATGATGGTGACTTGCTTGTGAATACTTGTTTGCAAGAAATCACCATGCACATATGCATTATCACTCACTTCTTTTCATCTGCTCTGATGCATATAGCCAAGCTGCATGTAGCACATCTTGCTTCTCTCTCTTGTGTGCTTGTGGTAGTCCAAAACCATAATTTATGAAAATCTTGCACACTTGTAGGGGGAGCCTGTGTACTACATGTTTGTCAAAGCTTTCGTGATAATTCTGTCTTTCTTTCAATAAGCTTTGATGTCTTGTTTAGTGTGTTGCCATCAATTACCAAAAAGGGGGAGATTGAAAGCACATTTGCTCCCCGGGTGGTTTTGGTAATTAATGACAACATACTTTGTGGTTGGACTAATGCTTTTATCAAGTATGTTTCAGGAAATTCAATCACATTGGCATGGCAAAAGGACTGAAGAAGTGGACCCCTCAAAATGCTAAGGCAAGCATTGGCAAAAGCTCAAGACTCCATTTTTGGTTTAGTGATCCAAGATCACATTGAGTCCATAGGAAAAGCCAATACTATTAAAAGGGGATGAGGTTATGATGATGATCTGGTTGCTCAAGTGCTTAGTGATACATCTCCTAAACTATCAGCAACTTTCACTGCCATATACACTCATAAGTAGTCTCGGTCCCACCAATATTCCAAACTCAGTCACACCAAGATGAACCACCTCAGCCATAAGCCAAACCCTAGAAAACTCGGATTTTCCAATTCTGAACTCGGTCTCACCGAAACATGAGTTGCCAAGCTTCTGTAACCTTCTGTCATCAAATCGGTGTCACCGAGATGATGAAGTCGGTCCCACCGAAATTGGCATGCTCTTGTCATTGCACGAATCGGACTAACCGAGATTGTATATTCGGTCCCACCGAAAATCCCAACGTTCACATTATTTGAACTATCGGTCTCACCGAGTTGTCCACTTCGGTCTCACCGAGATTGCTCAAATGTGTGTAACAGTTGGATTTTGTGTGGAGGCTATTTATACCCCTCCACCCCCTCTTCATTCGTGGAGAGAGCCATCAGAAAGAACTACCACTCCTACCTTACATTTCTGAGAAGAGAACTACCTACCCTTGTGTTGAGATCAAGTTGCTCCACTCCTACCATATGAAGCATGATCTCTAGCCTTCCCAAGTTGCTTTCCACTCAATCCTTTCTTCCACCACAGCCAAATCAGTGAGGAGAGTTGAGTGTTGGGGAGATTATCATTTGAAGCACAAGAGCAAGGAGTTCATCATCATCTACAACATCTATTACCTTTTGGAGGGTGGTGCCTCCTAGATTGGTTAGGTGTCGCTTGGGAGCCTCCGTCATCGAGATGTGGAGTTGAACCAAGAAGTTTGTAAGGGCAAGGAGATCGCCTACTTCGTGAAGATCTACCCCGAGTAAGGCTAGCCCTCCGTGGGCGTAGGCCATGATGGAATAGACAAGGTTGCTTCTTCGTGGACCCTTCGTGGGTGGAGCCCTCCGTGGACTCTCGCAGCCGTTACCCTCCGTGGGTTGAAGTCTCCATCAACGTGGAAGTACGATAGCACCACCTATTGGAACCACGAGAAAAATCACCGCGTCTCCAAATTGCGTTTGCTCTTCTCCACTTCTCTTTACTACTTGTGCAATTTACTTTCCGCTGCCCATACTCTAGAATTGCATGTGTAGTGTGCTACTTGACTTGTGTGTTATGCAAAATCTGCCAAAATCTGTTTTTGATAAAAGACAGAATTTTTATCTTGTCGAGTAGTCTAATCACCCCCCCTCTAGACACTCTCACCTTCTTCGATCCCTCAGTATACCGACGATCGAATCTCGAGCAAGTAAAATACCGCTAGACAAAGGGAATTGTATACGGGATCGACTGAGTCCTTGACATCGTGGCTCATCCGATGAGATCATCGTGGAACATGTGGGAGCCAACATGGGTATCCAGATCCCGCTATTGGTTATTGACCGGAGAACGTCTCGGTCATGTCTACATGTCTCTCGAACCCGTAGGGTCTACACACTTAAGGTTCGATGACGCTAGGGTTATAAAGGAAGCTAGTATGTGGTTACCGAATGTTGTTCGGAGTCCCGGATGAGATCCCGGACGTCACGAGGAGTTACGGAATGGTCCGGAGGTAAAGATTTATATATGGGAAGTCCTGTTTGGGTCACCGGAAAAGTTTCGGATTTTATCGGTAACGTACCGGGACCACCGGGAGGGTCCCGGGGGTCCACCGAGTGGGGCCACCTACCCCGGAGGGCTGCATGGGCCATGTGTGGGAGGGAACCAGCCCCAGGTGGTCTGGTGCGCCCCCCACAAGGGGCCCAAGGCGCAGGAAGTGGGGAAGGGGGCAAACCCTAGGGCAGATGGGCCCTAAGGCCCACCCTGGGTGCGCCTCCCCCCTCTCCCCTTCTGGCCGCCACCCAGATGGGATCTGGGGGCTGCCGCCACCCCTGGGGAGGGAACCCTAGAGGGGGCGCAGCCCCCTCCCCTCCCCCTATAAATACTAGAGGTTTGGGGGCTGCCCAACAGACGAGAATCTCTCCCTTCTCCTCTTGGCGCAGCCCTACCTCTCTCCCTTCTCCTCATATCTCGCGGTGCTTGGCGAAGCCCTGCTGGACTACCACGCTCCTCCATCACCACCACGCCGTTGTGCTGCTGCTGGATGGAGTCTTCCTCAACCTCTCCCTCTCTCCTTGCTGGATCAAGGCGTGGGAGACGTCACCGGGCTGTACGTGTGTTGAACGCGGAGGTCCCGTCCGTTCGGCACTAGGATCTCCGGTGATTTGGATCACGACGAGTACGACTCCTTCAACCCCGTTCTCTTGAACGCTTCCGCTTAGCGATCTACAAGGGTATGTAGATGCATTCTCCTTCCCCTCGTTGCTGGTTTCTCCATAGATAGATCTTGGTGACACGTAGGAAAATTTGAATTTCTGCTACGTTCCCCAACAGTGGACAGGGATGAGTGTGGCTATGGCCGGGGCAGCGTTTTATATATCACCGGTGGGTAGCAGACGGACGGACGGGTGGGCCCGAGGAGACGCCTCGGCAACCGCCTGCCATCAATGCGGGCGGCAGACGGATGGATGGGTGGCCGTCATGTCGTTTGAATGTGCGGCGGTCGTACGCACTGGAAAGCAGCTCGTGCGGCGCTCTCCCGGCCGACGCACCGCTTCAATGCGGCGCCAGTGAGCGGCTGCTTTCACTCTGGGCGGGCATGAATGCGGGCGCTGACGCTCTAAAGCGGCGCTGGCCAAAAACGCGCAGGAGGTGTGAGGGGTTTTTGATGGGCCAGGGCGGTCAGAAACGGGTTTAGGATCGGTCTTCACTTCCGCAAACCTCCTCCGCTTTTGTCTCCGGTTTGCATGAGAAAATCGCGTCTAAACCACTCCGGACCGATATAGGACCGCGTTAGATGGCTTCTGCGGTCCGGACAGCCCGGTTCGAACGGTTGTAGGAGGTTTACGGGTTGGCATTAGAGAGTCGCTAAGTACATGTATTTAGCCTGGTTGTGCCTTTGCACTTGGCTTAGTATGCTACAGGTCGTTTGTTGGATGACGTCGCCGTTTTGACTTTGTTTATAAGAAAGTCGCGTATACTGCCTTTTCTCTGAAAAAAGGTCTTCCATACAGTTATATCAAGAAAAAAAGTTTGAGCACACGATCGATTGATAGCTATGTATGTGAAAGTGAAACTATGTACGGAGAGTGATTATATGCGAATATTTTAAAAACCAAGAGTTGTAAACTTAGGATACATCGTGTTGGTGTAACTTGTAGACCAGAATAACTTAGTGTGAAAAAACGAAGTTTTCAAGTTTGTAGCAGCAGTAACTTGCCGACCAGAATACACGTGAAGTTTGGTAAAATAATTCTGTTATTTACAAAGCAAAGAAAAACTCACCAACTGCCAGCTCAAAAAGAAACTCTCCAACTGCGAAGGCATCATATATACACAGCAAGTTAGTGTAGCTTGTAGACCACAACAACTTAGTGTGAAAAAAAGGGAAGTTTTCAACTTGTGGCAGCAGTAACTTGTACACCAGAACTGACCGTTCGTCCCTAAACTTAACATGCGCGTGTTTCTACTTGTCCTCTACACTTATTCTCACATAAGTTTTTAAATTTGTAGGTGTTTGTTTTAGCCAAGTTACAAATATCGTGCTCATGCCAAACCACGGGCATATTTAAAGCATCTGCAACAGATCCCGTGTTCCACTCACATTTGTCATCACGCCGAAAACCATATAACACTTCAAACTTTCAAGAGAAGATACAACATGATATATCTTTTGTGTATAATCTCTAGGATATTTATGGTCACCGCCACTTCTCCTCGGGAAAAAAAGGATACCCTATTAATGCATAATATTCAAAAGATATACGAAAAAGATATACTTTATCAATCGACGAAATCTCATGCGGCCCCACGAGAGTGAGATGAACCGCTCCCTCCACACTTGGCATGCACTGCGACAACACCGAGAGCACGTGTGTGGTTGTGGCACAAAATCAATGGTATGGTAATCAGGAGATATACGAAAAAGATATGCTCCATTAATCGATGAAATCTCTAGCAGTCCGCCGGGAGCAAGTGAGACAACCCGCCCGCTCCGCCCGCACTTGTCACCATGCCGAAAACACATGTGACGGCTGAAATTCAGAAGAAAGAGACAAGAAGATATATATTTTGAGTATATCTCCAGGATATTGACGGCCGGCGCTGCTCCTCCTTGGTAAAAAAAAAGATCTCATATTAATGTGCAATATTCAAGAGATATATGAAAAAGATATACTTTATTAATGGATGAGATCTCCAGCCGTCCATTGGGAGTGAGCGAGACGATTTGCTCCACCCACACTTGTCATCACGCCGAAAACGCATGTGACACTTAATATTTGGAAGAGGAGAGGCAAGGAGTATAACTTTTTATATATCTCCAGGATATATAAAAGAGATACACCATTAATTGAATATATACGACCAAGATATACCCCATCGGTCGAAGAAATACACAACATTAATCAAAGATATACTGCATTAATCGTTGAAATCTTAGGCAATTGAAGATATACCTTCTATGTATTTATCTCCAGGATACATAAAAGATATACATAGAAGATACACTCCATCAATCGAAAATATACACAACATTAATCGAAGAAATGAGCCGCTCCCTCCCCACTTGACATGTGCTGGCCCCACAACAAGAGCACGTGTATTGCTGCTAAACAAAACAATTGGTATGGGGAACAGTAACCGCCTCTCCTTGAAGAAAAATCCTGTATTAATGCGCAATATTTGAGAGATATACGAAGAAGATGTGCTCCATTAATCAAAGAAATCTCCCGCAGTCCGTCGGGAGCAATTGAGACAACCCGCCCGCTTCACCCGGACGCGCATATATATATGTGAGGCGTTGGCCAACCCTAGCCGCTACGAACATATCACATCTGCTTCACGTGCATCGCTCCTGTCGTTCCCTTTGCTACTGCTGCTGCCGGCGACTCCATTCCGTTCACCGCGTACACGGCTGACGGGAGGGCATGCCTCAGAAACCCCGCCTCTCTTGATCCTGTACGGGAGAGGGGCGATTAAGCTTTTGAGGAGCGACTACGTGATTGCCCGCCTCCGATCGACTACTTCCTCTACATCTGCGTCGCCTTCGTCATCACCATGTCCAGCGCTGCCGAGCGTGCCGCCGCCAAGAAGCTCGAAGCCGAGAAGAAGGCCACTGAGGACGCCGCCACGGCCTCTGCCGGGCCTATTGGAGGGTATAACTCGTTTGTCCCGCTCTTGTTGATTTTCTGTTTTAGCCATGCTAGCGTTATACTAGATGGATCTGCTATTAGCGTAGTATGTGCTTGCACGATCGAGCATCAGCATGTGCTTATTTCTGTCAATGTCGTGCTAGTAACTTATTCGTGGATTAATTTAGTTGAAAAACCGCATATTTACTCGGCAAAGACCTGGAGTATATCTTTTGTGAATATTTCTGGGATATATAAAATATATACACCATTAATGAAATACTCCGTATACGAACAAGATATACTCCATCAATCGAAGATATGCACAACATTAATCGAAGATAGATATATTGCATTAATCGGTGAAATCTCGAGCGGCCCGGCCCGGCCCGGCCAGTTGGAAGCACGCACGCACACTTGGCACGCACCGCCCCCCACGGCGAGCACACGTGTGCGGCCGCGGCACAGAAACAAACGGCGGAGGAAACACAAGGGGACAAAGCCGAGAGAGGTGGTGGTGACGGCGAGGGAGGCCGACGGAGGCCGGAGGGAGGCGCCTACAAAAGGGGCAGCCCCGTCGCGGCAACTCACCACCACCACCACAACCATCATTTCTCTCGCCTCAGCCTTGAGGTCATATGCCCCGCCTGTTCCCCTTGGACTAATCAATCCAGTGATCCCCCCTCCCACCCCCGCCCGCGGTTGTGGTCCGTCCGTCGGGCCTGCTTGCGGTTGGTTGGTTGGTCCGGGCGCCGGTCCCTCCCTCCCCCCTCCCCCGCCCGTCCTCCTCGTCGTCGTCGCCTAGTGGAGGTGGAGCCAGTCACCCACCTGCTCCTCCCTCGTCGCCTTCCTCTCCTCCCCTTCCCCAGAAGACCCGAGGTCGGCCGGCGGCGGCGCCAGAAGTCGCTTTCCTCCCGCGCCCCACCCCACGGATCACCACCACCGGTCAGTCACTCCCCCTCCCCTCTTCTCCTCCCTGCTCCCTGCTCTCGGTTCGAATTTGTTCTAATTTGGGGGCCGGAGGGGGTCTGCGCTGCTCTGCTCTTCTTGGTTTCTGCCGCGGCATGGCTCTCTTCTGTCGCCCTTCTTTGGCCGGCCGGCCGGCGGGGATATACTGCTCCGTAAAGTCGCCCCAATTTGATTTTGTTCCGCCCGGCCCGGGGTAAAAAATACTGCTTCATTGATACGCCCACCTCCGCGAATATACTTCTTCTTCTGCTCCTAAAAGGGGCTAGATTTTGAGTTTGATTTGATTTTCTTGGCACGAATTCGTCGAGCTTTCCAAAATCAATCTCCTCGTCCTCGTCTTGACCGCCAAAACAGAGGATTCTTCTTGGACCTCCTTCACCCAACACCAGGAATCGTTCGTGCTGCGTCTCGTCTTTCCGGCCTTCTAGAAGCTCCACCAAAAAATCTGCTCCGGGTCCGGTCAACGAGCCACCGGAACCTCACACACAGTCCCCGCGTCCACTGTCGAATGTCGCTCCCTCCGATTCGCGCTCCCACGGTCACCATGCTTCGCGTGCGATCCGTACTATATTCCCTGCTCTCCTGCCCCGGTATGTTCAGGCAGCAGCAGCGGCAGCAGCTTTCCATCAGTTCCCACGGCCACCCACCCACCTCCACCGGCCCGTTCCTACTCCGGCGAGCTCGTGCTCGTCGACACCTGGAGCAAACACATTCTTATCCTGGGCATCATCTGGCCATGTCTGCGCACTTCGCCTGTCGATTTGCTTCCCTTTTCGGGGCTGCTACTAGGTCAGTTAGTCAGGTCGCGTCACATTTACTCCCCTCTTTCGCCGCTCGCCCATTCCTGTCTAGTCCGTTTCGTATGCCCACTCCATCCATCCGCCCATGCCTATCCTCCTTTCTCTCTTTGTTCTTGGCTCGCGAGCTCTGTTTTTCTCTGTCGGCGCCGAGCACCATCCCTACCTGAACAAAATCGATAGGCATTTGTTTCATAGGATTCCACTGTATGTAGTGGTATAACTGTATGTATGGATGATTCGTCGAATATTTCACCCAAAAAAAGAAACGTTTCTACATGAATGCTAGCACTATTGTCCAGAGACGTGCATAGAACAATTGCTGTTAGGCCCTCCACTATGTAGGCCAAAAGTGATGCCAAATACATTTTTACTTCATTTGGCACCGGTGCCCTCCATAGTCCAGCCGGTGCCATAAAAAAGATTCTGGGAACCGGAGCAAGTAGCTGCTCCGATGCCAAATCCACAAATCAGTAAACAATTAGCTCCCTGGCCCACCGAAGGAAGTGAAGCAGACCAAAGACACTCACGTAAAGCAAGTAGTTGATGGCTGGTTGAGTATTTTATTGGCCTCTTGGGTCCCGCTTTTTTCAAGGCTGCGAACACACATTGTGAGACCGGTGCCAAATAATGTTTCTGGGGCATCGCTGCCCAGCCAGCTATATTTTAATGGATTGGGAATCGACTACATAGTGGAAGGCCTTAGGGAGGGATACCGCTGCTAGAGCGAGTGGTGGACACAACTGTTACTTTCCTGTTCTGTCCACTCGCCGATGCTAGAACGGTAGGCACACTGCTTTTACCACAAAAAGAATCATACTGTATATATCTGGGAGGGGTATGAAAAATGCCAATGATGCTGCTGAGATGTTCCTTTTCTTTTATGGAAGGGGCATGTTTCTTATTTTGTATCGCCAAATTTTGCGAGACTTCGTACCGTATCCGGGACGGTTTTTGATTTCTCGCTGTTACGAGAAATGCCATTGGCGGTGTGCTGTTTCTATCTTTGATTGATTGCTGAAGGGGACTGTTTCCTAGTTTCTGTTGGAAGATTTTGCGTTGTGGACCGGTGTATCAAGACTGTCAGCAGAGCTAAGCTAAGCGGTCTGATTGCCTGGCGTCTTATGTCAGTATATGCTTTAGCTTTGCTAGATAGATTGTCTTTTATGTTGCAATCCTTGGGTTTGTTAGTGGTATCTCTGCTGCAAAAGGCGAGCATCGATGCCCCTCCCTTTGCTGAGATTCAGATTTGGTATTTTCATTAGTAAACGCTCCGTTCGGAAAGTGAATTCTCAGGCTTGTCGATGTTTCCACAGATGGCATGCAAAGTGGCCATGGTTTTCCATGGTTGCTGGTCAGTGTTCTTTGGTAGGTGTACAGTGGGGAATACTGGTGTTCTATTTTTTTCTCGGTCTCCCCGGCCGGCCACTTTTCGAATCCGGTTATTTTATTTTGTCAGAGTGGATTCGTCGTCATTCGTACGTGCAATCTTATGTTATTTGTTGGAAGATTACTGCATTTTAGTCGGATATTCATATTCTGTCGGTGATAAAGTTTGAAGTTGTTCAAGAATGTCTTGACATTCTGATGCCTCTCTTTAGACTGCACTGTCGGTTCTTGGTTTCCAGCTCAGTTTGTGGTTACAGACTGCAAAACCTTTTGACTAGCCGTTCTCTTTGAATTCACTGCCACTTGATTTGAATTTGCAGCACCGCAATGCCTTCAGTTCTTCTCCTATAACTGGCCTCACAGATTTGCTTGCTCACTCACAGACATTTCCTCTGTTTTATCCTTCAGTGATAGAGCCAGGATTCTGCCAGCACGAATGACGATCTGTAGCTGCGAGGAGACTATCAATGAGTTCGAGATGTTGACGCGCGATGCTGGCCGCGTGCAGCTGGATACACTGAAAAAGATCCTTGAGGCGAATGCCGGTGCTGAATACCTGAGGCAGTTTGGCCTCGACGGGAGGACCGATGCCGCTAGCTACAAATCTTGCATCCCGTTGTGTGTGCACAGCGACGTTGAACCGTTCATCCAGAGGGTTGCTGATGGTGATAGCGCACCAGTGGTGACCGGGAAGCCCATCACCTCCCTCTCCCTCAGGTACTCATCGCCTTGGAATGTGTTGTCTTGTTGTCCTATGGAAGTAGATTTCCGTAACCCGTTTTCCTATTTTTATGCAGTTCTGGTACGACGCAGGGAAAGCCTAAGTTCCTGCCATTTAATGATGAATTGCTTGAGAACACACTTCAAATATTCCGTACTTCGTACGCATTCAGGAACCGGTAAGGATCTCCATTTTGTTATTGCGCTCAAGAACAACTGCAGCTTCTGATTTTCAAACTAATCTTGCTGGTCAAGTTCGGCAGAAACTTTTGTTGTTTATACATTACTGTGAGGCGTGTGATTAAGTGTAGCCTGGGTTCTTAATTTCTTCAATGCATCCGAAAATTTAAGAATAATATTGTGTTTTGTTATTACAGTGAGTACCCTATCAGCGAAGGAAAAGCCTTGCAGTTTGTTTATGGTAGCAAGCAAGCCTTGACGCCTGGTGGCATCCTTGCTACAACTGCAACAACAAACCTGTACCGGAGTCAGCGCTACAAGGAAGGGATGAAGGATATCCAGTCTCAGGGCTGCAGCCCTGATGAAGTTATCTTTGGACCTGACTTCAACCAATCCTTGTACTGTCACTTGCTCTGTGGGTTGATATACTCCGATGAGGTCCATTCCGTGTTCTCGACGTTTGCTCACAGCCTAGTGCATGCATTTCAAACATTGGAGGAGATTTGGGAGGAGCTATGTGCTGATATAAGAGATGGTGTTCTTTCAGAAAAAATCACAGTACCATCAATTCGCGAGGCTGTTTCAAAGATTCTGAAGCCCAACCCCGAGCTTGCTGACTCGATCCACAACAAGTGTGCGGGCTTGAGCAACTGGTACGGTGTGATCCCGGCACTGTGGCCCAAGGCAAAGTACGTGTATGGCATCATGACCGGGTCCATGGAGCCGTATCTGAAGAAGCTGCGGCATTATGCTGGGAACTTGCCGCTGATCAGTGCTGACTACGGGGCGTCCGAAGGATGGGTTGGCTCTAACATCGACCCCACGGTGCCGCCTGAGCAGGTGACTTATGCTGTTCTGCCACAGACTGGTTATTTTGAGTTCATTCCTTTGGAGGAGCCAACAGGGGAGGAGACCGAGAACAGTGCAGCTATTCATTACATAGAGTCGGAACCGGTTGGCTTAACTGAAGTTGAGGTTGGCAAAATCTATGAAGTTGTGCTCACTACCTTTGCAGGTACATTCTTTCTCTTGTCTATTTGTTCTGAAACTTAGATTAATGTTCTGAATTTTCATCATGTGCTCCCCTTTTGCGCTTGTCAACTGAGTCGGATATCTTATCTCCTAATGATTATTAGAAGCACCTAATCTAGTGGTTCTTGTGGTGTGTAGCTTTCAGTGTAAATTCAGACTTCTTAGCCATGTCCCTGCAAATTTGAAACACGGTTGCTCTGTATGCATCAAGGTTGTGTATTAAGCACGTGGGCAAGTAATTATCACTAAAGTTTCTGGTCCACTCATTGCTGCATTCATTAGGGGTAGCATCAAACAGCATGAGCCAGCCAGTGCGTCCTAATCTTGGTCTATATCAGCTTTACCAGACTCGACAATCACATCGCGTCATTAATTAATTCAGCTAGTACATATCTGTCAAGAGCAACTTTGGGCATTAGAATTTTGATCCTTCTCTTTTGTGGCATATGATTTTAATTTTGATCTCTGAATACTACTATTAGTCTATTTACAATCCCTTCTTTTCTCTGTTGCTGTAGGCCTGTATCGCTACAGACTAGGAGACGTGGTGAAGATAGCACGCTTCCACAACTCGACGCCGGAGCTCCAGTTCATCTGCCGCAGGAGCCTGGTGCTGAGCATCAACATCGACAAGAACACCGAGAAGGACCTGCAGCTGGCCGTCGAGGAGGCGGCGAAGCTTCTGGAAGGGGAGAAGCTGGAGATCGTCGACTTCACGAGCTACGTGGAGAAGTCGAGCGACCCGGGCCGGTACGTGATCTTCTGGGAGCTGAGCTCCGAGGCCACAGACGATGTTCTGAGCGGGTGCGCCAACGCCCTGGACCTGGCATTCCTCGACGCGGGCTACATGGGGTCGAGGAAGATCAAGACCATCGGGCCGCTCGAGCTCCGGGTCCTGAGGAAGGGCACCTTCAGGGAGATCCTGCTCCACTTCCTGAGCCTGGGCGGCGCGGTGAGCCAGTTCAAGACGCCCCGGTTCGTGAGCCCGGCCAACGGCAAGGTGCTGCAGATCCTGAACCGGAACGTCGCCAAGAGCTACTTCAGCACGGCGTATGGGCTATGACAGAAGCAAGAATAATTGCCTGATGCTATATTTAGCAGGGGCGTGTAATTACCTTTCTTTTTCTGTTCTTTTTCTTTTTTTGCTGGTACCTTTTAGTAGTCTCCTCAAGAAGGAACCGTTTGTTTTTAGTCTGTTGGAATAATGTTTTCTTTCTTATGATCAATCTGGTGCCAGGGCTACTGAGCTAGAATCTATGTAAATTGCCGCAGTTGTAGCGAAAGGTATGAAATGAGGAAAAAGAAAGAAAACTAGTGTTGTTAATTTGCCTGACTTGTGATGCTGTGCACAGAAGTGCATTACACACTCCAAAGTAAATTCAGCAATAATATGTTTCCAGAGCTGGTCATATACTGTTTGTGAACAGCCTCTCAGTCCAGTTCCTCTGTTTTCTGCCCCAGATATGTAATCCTCCAGAAACAATTTCATTCACCATTGAACTGTCTGTAGGCTTTGTATCCAAATTTATATGCAGAAGTGGTTTGAGCCAAACAGTAAAAAATAAGCCGTGCCACAGGACGGACATGAGCAGTAATATACTCCCTCCGTACCAAAATATAAGAAGCTGTAAAAACGTCTAACATTTTGGTACAGAGATAGTAGTTTACTGGTTAACAGTGATTCCCGTAGCTCTGTTGTTTTACACTTTAGCAGCACTTAGTCTCTGGCTTAGGATCATCCCAAGATGGTTTGGGATGTAGCTCATAGAGAAACAGAGAAACACCAGCTCTGATGAAGAAATGGAAAAGGATTCAGGAGGACCAAATAATCTGCTGGTGACCTATACATATAGCAATAGGAAATCAAGGTGGTGAATAATCATCTTTACTTGCCTATTAACCTTAGCACAAAACCATTTTCATGCACACTGTCATCGAATAAACCAGTGTCGTCGCCACGGCAATGGTCGTGTGCCAAAGATGATCCTTGGACCGTCGTGATGCCCCTCCCTCTCCACTCCTCTCACAAGCCGTTGCCCCCTTCTTTTTTTTTTGCGGGCAAATCAGAGAGCTTTATTCAACAAAAGTGTTCCCCGGGCAATCAACCAGAAGACTAGTTACCAAGAAACTAGGGGTCTCCTCGAGCCAACAATCGGTCACATTCAATGTGCATGCACGTTTTGCACAAAGATGCGCCGGTAAGTTTGCTGACCTAAATACATGTTGAATCTCAAAAACAGAAAAATCACAACTAAGCTCTCCTATTTCATCTAGGATAGGAGCCACAACCGAATGTGAGTTGTGGCGTGTATGCCAGAGTTGCACTAACTCCTGACAGTCAGTCTCCATTATCACATGCGATAGGCCTCGAAGTTTTGCAAAAAGCGTTCCTTCTCGCATTGATAGGGCTTCCATTATCAGAGGATCAGATATGTCACCGAAAGGCTTGCACCAAGCACCCAAGAGCGCGGATACGGACCGGGCTATACCACCCACCCCTCCTCGACCTGCTGCCACATTGAGTGCTCCATCACATGAAATCTTGATGATACCTGGTTCCGGCGGCGTCCAACCATGTCCTGGTAACACAACAGCTTCGTTGCGGGGTAGCTCCAGCAGCGCTAGGGCCTCCCGTGTAGATCTCATCGCTGCCACTGGGTCTTTGCCTTCCTCACCATGTTTGATCCGGTTGCGAGAATGCCAGATCGTCCACATGATGGTAATGATTTTTGGGCGATCCGCATCAATGATCCGATCACCACACAGTATGTCTCTAGCCCACGAGCTTGGGTGTAGTCGAGGGAGTCTGAGACCAAACCAAGCACAAGCTTCACTCCAGAAACGTCGTGCATGGGAGCATTGTATTAATGCATGCATGAGATCCTCCTCTCTTGCCAGGCACACTTTATAAGTGTCAAGAACTGAAATGTGGCGGTGCTTGAGGGTACATTCATCAGGTAGAATCCCCCTCAATACCCTCCACCAAAACACCCGTACCTTTGGGATCACTTTGAGTTTCCACAAGGCTGTCCACATCTGTTTATCATCCGTGAAGCACCTGTAGCCGTCCCTTCTTCTAGAGCTAAATGCTCGTTCTGAGTCACTAGAGTACGGTACGCTGACTTAACCGTGTAGTTGCCTGATCGTTCAAAGGCCCAAGCAAAGAAATCCTGTCCTCCTCCCCTCCGAATTGGTATATTGAGAATAGCATCTGCATCCGGGGCGATAAAAGTTGTCCTTATGAGATCCTGTTTCCATGACCAGTTCTCGGTGTCAATAAGATCCGAGACTTTCTGTATATTAGTGTTGGGAGGTCTGAATAACGGTTTCATGGAGATGGTTCCAGGAATCCACTTGTCCGTCCAGGCATCAATAGAACTCCCATCTCCTACTCTCTTTACAAGCCCCGCCTATAAAGCTTTCCTGCCAGCAATGATTGCTCGCCAAGTAGCAGAAGCTGATTTGGGAACCGTGGCTTGCAAAAAATTTGTGTCAGGAAAATAACGACCTTTCATTACTCTTGCGCACAAAGAATTAGGGTTCGTCATGAACCGCCACCCATGCTTCCCGAGTACCGCAATGTTAAACAGTTGGGGGTCACGAAACCCCATGCCTCCTTGACACTTTGGTGTAGCCAAATTCTTCCATGACACCCAATGTAGAGCATTTTTGTCGATGGAACTGCTCCAAAAGAACTTAGCCATTGGTGACGTCAAACTCTTGCACACTTTTTTTGGTAAAAGGAATGTGCTCATAGAGTACGTTGGGATGGCCTGTACCACTGATGTCAGCAAGGTTTCCCTACCTGCACACGCAAGTAGTTTTTCAGACCATCCCTGCATCTTCCCACGAGCTCTCTCCCCGATGTGATCAAACGTGCCACTTGTGATTCGCCCGATCACAGTGGGTAGCCCCAGGTACCGCTCGCTAAAAGCCTCCACATCAATATTGAGGACCGCTTTGAGCTGGGCCGGTGTGTTGGAGCTGAAGTAAACTGCACTTTTTGCACAATTGACACACTCACCCGAAGCGTCTCCATAAACCCTCAGGATGTCATTCAGTCTTGCTGCACTTTGGGTGTTTCCACTAATAAAGATCAAACTGTCGTCTGCAAAAAGCAAATGAGTTACCCAAGGCGATCTGTAACTTACTCTGATCCCTCTGTCAATATGTCCATGATTATAGAACTTCAACAGAGAGGAGAAGCCCTCCGCGCACAGCAGAAAAAGGAAGGGCGAAGCTGGGTCACCCTGTCTCAGTCCACGCGAGGGTGAGAAGAATGGCAGTAGCTCGCCATTAACTCGTACTGAGAACCGCACGGAGGACACACATTTCATAATGAGCCTGAAAAAATCAATGTTGAAGCCCAATTTAGTGAGGATTGCCTCCAGGAAATGCCACTCGACGCGGTCGTAGGCTTTCATCATATCAAGTTTAATAGCACAAGCATAGTTTTTTCCCTTCTTCCGCCTTCGCATAGTGTGCACACTTTCGTATGCCACCAGAACATTGTCCGTTATGAGACGGCCAGGGACAAACGAGCTCTGCTCTTCACTGATAATCTCCTCCATGAATGCCCTCAATCGGTTTGTCACACACTTTGAAGCGATCTTATACAGAACCGAGCAAAGAGAGATAGGCCTATACTGTATAATAGACTGAGGATGCCGTACCTTGGGGATCAACGTGATCGACGTGTCATTCAGACCCACAGGTAAGGCGCCACCGTTTAGGAAATCCAAAACTGCCTTGGTTACAGCTTCACCAAGCAAGCTCCAGTGACGCTGGTAAAACCCCGCTGTAAAACTGTCTACCCCGGGTGCTTTGGAGGGAGCCATTTGGAACAGGGCTGTCCTAACTTCCCCCGCTGTGTAGGGTTTTGTGAGCTCCACATTCATGTCCTCCGTCACCTTGGCAGGAACATGATCGAGCAATTGTGTAGTATCCCTGAAACCTTGGGACTCATACAAGTTATGATAGAACGCTTGGACCTCGGCCTTGTCTTCCTCTTCGTTTGCACAAACCGAGCCATCCGATCTACATAAACCCTGAATTCTGTTGATTCGCTTCCTTTGTGCAGCCTGTGCTTGGAAATACGACATATTACGGTCTCCTTCTCTCAGCCAGGGAACACGGGATCGCTGTCGTAACCAGATCTCTTCCTGATGCAAAGCCTCTCGCAGTTGCCTCACAACTGTTTTTTCCTCCTCTGTAGGCCCTCGGCCAACCGAACGGCAACGTAAATTATCAAGTCTCTTCTGTAGCTGTCTGACACGGCGTGTTAAACAGCCAAACTCCCGGGTCCCCCAAGGCTCAAGCATCTCCTTGAGATGACATAGTGAATCCACAATGCCTTGGAGGCCCGGTCCTCTGTTTGCCTCCTGACACGCATTGGTGACAATACGATCATAGTCCACATGCGATGACCAAACATTTTCATATCGGAACTGTCTCTTTGCATGTGACATGTTCTTGATCTTTTCCTTTATCTCCGCTACAACAAAGCAATGACCAGATTCGACAGAAGAGACATGCCTGATTCTGATGTGTTGAAAATGTTGACGGAATTCCTCATTGGCGAAGACCCTGTCTAGCCTTGCCTTGACATTTGCATCACCCGCTTGACGATTATCCCAGGTGTATGGAGTGCCTGACCACCCCAAGTCCTGGAGAGCCACCTCATCCGTGACCTCCCTGAATGCTCTCATCTGCCTTTCTGGCCTCGCAGCCCGACTAAAATGCTCATTAGAGAAAAGAGTTTCATTAAAATCACCCAAACATATCCACGCCGCATGCAGTATGTTATACAGAGTGCGTAGGAAACGCCAACTATGGTGTCTATCTTCTGCTCGGGGCGCCCCATAGAAACCAGTAAACCTCCATTGAAAGGAGTTTTGCTCTTTAAATTTAACAGAAACATCAATGTGACTAGCACTATAATTGTTAAGGTCCACAAGAACATCATGCGACCAAAACAAACCAATACCACACACTTAGACCAGTACTATCCACCGCAAAGCACCCGCCGAAGCCTAGATGTCTTTGCAAGTCCTCAACTCTCCTCCCTTTGATTTTTGTTTCCATGACGAAGAGAAGGGTGGGTCCTTCAAGCTTCACAACATTGCGAAGCTCCCGAACCGCCTCGGGGTTCCCAAGCCCCCGGCAGTTCCATGAGAGGCAACTCATTGGGCTGGGCAGGATCGATCAACGGTCTCTGCCGAGTTTTCAGGCGTTGGCCTCTTCTTCTTTGGTTCACGAACCAGATCGTCATCGTCCTCTCCCCCAGTAGTGCTCCTGCTTGGTTCTCCATGGTTTTGTGCCGCCGTCAGAAGCAACTACTTGGGTTTGTACACTGCTGTCGGTCCCTCTTTCCCGTAACGCACGTTCTCTTTGTTCTTCAGGGGTGAAATCACCTCTTCCCCCCGTCTTGCTTAGATTTTGTTCTGGAGTTCTTGGTCTCTTGTTTGCTGCCCTGATCAGACTTCTGTCCCCTGGAGGAGTTGTCGCTACTTGCTGGATATCTAGTCTCATCAGGAGCTCGCAATGACGGCCCAAACGGCAGCTCTCCCTTATCATCTCGTGAACCAGGGTTAGAGCAGTAGAGATCCGAGTGGCCCAGCCTTCCACAGGAGAAGCAGAAGTATGGGATCTGCTCATATTGAATGTCATAGGGATCCACCTTCTTCCTCCTTGCCGAGTCTATGAGCACCCATCTCCGGAGCGGTTTATTGACGTCCACAGAAACCCTAGCTCGAAGATAGCCTCCATTGTGATCAAACTTTGCTGTTTGCACCTCCTTATCAATCATCCGCGCTATTGGAGACTCCATGCATCATCTCGCAGATTATAGGGTAAATTCAGAACCCTAGCCCACACTTGTAGCCGATCAAACTTAACCTCATCAGGGCGCATACACTCGTCGAACTCGGCCAGGATGACCGCGTTCTTGTTGATGTACCATGGCGATCCCGCCCATACTCTATCTCGATCACGCTGGGCCTCAAATTCAGCGACAAAGGTGTTCGGGCTAGTTGATCGAAATTGCAGTCCTCTAGGGTTTCCCCAAGCCGGTCGCAAAGCGTTGCCAATGGTGTGAATATGATACAGGTTTTGGTAGAGAACCTTTCCTGCTAGCAACCACTTCGCCGGAGCACCGTCCTGTCGATCATCTATTACGAGGGGAGTCGCCTCCTCTTCGGATATGTCCAGCTTCCCTAGGGCTTCCTCTAGTTTCTCCCTCGCCGAGCGAGGGTTGGTCGAACCAGAGTCTCCTCGCGATGCCTCCGTCGTTGGTGGTGTCGCCATACCCCCGGCCAAGTCCTCGGGGCGGCCCGCCGATGAGATCCGCGGCCGCCGATCTGTTTCCACTCCAAACCCTAGCGGCGCCAGAGAGCCCTAGGTTTCGGGGGAAAAACGTACAAGCCGTTGCCCCCTAGGATTCCATGAACCCTTAGGGACCACCCCAATGATACATTGTACTGTACACATTTCTTGTGAAGTTTAAGTCCAAATTTTTTATGTTATTTAATGAATTATTTATTATGCTGAGGACAACCCGATCTCTTGTAAAGGATTTGGGTGTGTCACTTATTATTTATTATTTTATTTAATAAATTATTTAAATATACTGTTGATCGACATAAAGTATATTTTTGCAATGTTTATGATTTCAGGAAGAAATACCATGGAAGACCACAAAACCTTGCCAAAGGGTAACCCTGGGAGGCACCCAATGGGTGTGCGTGCCCCACCAATGGTGTTAACCTCCCTGCGGTCGTAGGGCCTATCCTAATTTTTTCACATATTATTCCATCACTGCCACCTCAAGATGTTCGTGGAATATAGGAGAAACGTTTCCAGATTGCTTCTCCGGCGCTTAGCTGGAGCCTGGAGGGGGTATTCACCACTGTTCTTGATGACGATCATCTTTAATCTTCTCCGTGATGAGGTGTAAGTAGTCCACCTCCAATCCTATTGCTTTGTAGTGGTAGTAGCTATGTAGCAATCTTTCTTATGGTGCTACATGTCTAGATCACATGAGTTGCCTATCATAATTATGACCATCTATGTAACTTTTGTGGTGGATCTTTTGCTATGTGATGATGAATTTCACTGTGAGGTTTTTATAATGGTTATAAGATTTATTTACACCACATATATATGTCTCCATTTGATTAGTCTATCTTTGGTCAGTTTAGATGAAAGGACAATGTGGGGAACAATGTGCATTATATGTAGTTCTGATGGGTCTGCCACTCTAAGGGTAGAAAAAGGGTTGCGAGTCTATACAAAAGATGAGGTGCAAGGTAGGTGGAATATGTTCTCAACGGTATGCCATCATGCTCGTTGCAATGTGATATTGAAAGTGCATTTAATCCCCAAGGTGGGTTTTAATAATTCATGCCAATATATCTCAAGGTACTAATAACTACTTCTAGCATATTTCAAGTAATGTTATGTTAGGCACAACTTGGGAATGGAAGGTGACCCCTAAAAAGGCTTAAAGACAAGTGTTGGACAAGCCAGAGGATTCAACATTTTCATTTTAGTGATCCAAGAGCACATTGAGTACATAGGCATGCCAATATTACCAAAAGGGGATGAGGATGTGGTAATGAGCCTTTTGCTCCATGTGCTTAAAGATCAAACTCCAAAACTCCACAAAATTCTTCAAGATTTCCACCATATCTACCTAGTTCCAATTCAACTCAGTATTTTTCAAGCACTTCCACTTAGAACCACCTAATAAACACTGATCATTCGGAGACTCCACCATTCCACTCGGAGCCATCGAAGCAACATGGTAAACCTTTTTGTTAGTACCCCAAAAATTCCTAGAAAAACCAGTTGGAACTTCTGAAGTGTTAATAGAGAGTGTGCCCCTACTAAAGTGATCACTTTGGATCCATCGATCGATTTCATTCAGACCGACCAATGCATCTAAAAATTGTCACCTTTATTCACTCCGGAGCCACCGAGCAATCCAGTTGAAGCCTTTAAGATGTGCAATAAAGTGAGTAACGCTAATATTTCTGGTCCTACCTATATATACCTCAACCTATCCCACCAGTTCAGCTCGAAGCAAACTCCACTTCCATCATATGTTCTAAGAGAGAACTCCACCTTCTTGTGCTTATTTCAAAGGGCTCTCCACTCGAACCACCCAATCAAACCCTTTCAGATCCAATCCCCTCTTTAATGTTGAGATTAACAATTACCAATTACTTTGTAGACCATGATGCAATATTTCCCCAGTTGCCTTGATTATATATTCTAGTTGATACTTTTTAAAACTGCAAACAAACTAAGTGCTTTTAGTAGAAATCAATTTTTGACCAGAAAGTAGGTGTTTTTGCCATTTGTATCTCTGTTGTTGTTATACATCATTTTGGCCATATTCAGTTGGGAAAATGTCCACCATTTTTGAAATTGTTAGTTTGTTGTTCCATGGCATAAGAAAGAGTAAATGCTAGCATGGCATTTTCGAATGGACATATGGCAAGTCTTAGTTTTCACGTGTCTCAAAATTTGCCATTACCTTTGATATCTCTAGTAGCTCATGATATCTTGCTACAAACCCTTGTAATTTAGGACCACACACTTAGATACCAATAATAGGAGGTGTAATCACCGCACTCCCTACAAATTAGAATAGAAGGATGCATCTTCTTAGACATGTTGCCCGAATTGCTAACAAAGCTTTGATTTGCACTTTATCAGTCTCATATGCATGGATACCTCGGAGTCATGACAAACATTGTCATGCTAGGATGATCCACTAAAGGAGGGGACATGATGAGATGTATGAATAGAATTGAGCGACCGACTACATCGACTCCAATTCGTCTACGGTGATCTTCAACAAGTCTAATCTTATATGACTCATGACCTACATCTTGTCATTTTTCCAGAGTGTTTTGGAAAAGTTGACTTATAGCTACCTTAGCTATCGTGTTCCCTTAAAGTGAGACTGTATTTTCAAACTTTTTTATTATGATATCAAAATTTGAAATTGGTCCATGAACACATATATGTTGTTAGATCAAGTTGGTTTTGATATGGGGTTTGCGAAAGCTATAACTCGTAGCTTTGAAGGAAAATTGATGTAAAAAATCAAGCAAGCAATGCAAAAAATTGTATCCTAAGTGCATATGCATATCACAAATGACTCTGTTTCAGCCCTTGGAGCGCACATGCATTGGTGGCTAACTTGTGACTCCTCTCCCCTCCAGAAAACTAGGGTCATTTTGACCAAAAACTAGGACTAGAAACAAGTGAGAGGATGTACTCTAGATACCTCTACCAAATGTTTGTTAACTCCTAATTATAAAACATTCAACCAAAATTTGAAGATATTTAAGGATGTTGTGAAGGAGGACACTTGCAAATATAATATATAATAAATTAATAAACAACAGTAGTTTTGTGGAGCAATATAATAATTTTTTGTGTTAGATTTACGATTTAATATACTTCTTCAAAAAAGGTTTAAGCATACATAATTAAATTAATATAATAAACCATTTATAGCAAGAAATATATAAATCCAATTAAACATGAAAAATAATATTAGAATCATAAATTTTCAAACTTTATAACAAAGAAATATCTTCATGTATACGAACATAATTAAATTGTTAAACTCTATTAGGCATGATTTAAAAATAATATTTAAGGTAATAAAAGTAATAATGTATCAATAAAAATGACATACATAATTAGTACTAGCAAAGTAAAACAATTTAGTATAAACAGGCCTAGGAATAGGCAAAATTCAAGTTGTGAAAATAATGGAGATGTGTTTTTCAGTCTCAAAAAGGATCCTCGTCCCCTTCCTAAGCCTTGGTGGTGAATGTAGTGACCTAGTTAAAAACACCTCGGCCCGTGAGCCCGTCCAGTCCCAAGGTTACTAAGGATGTCACCTAGAGTTACTCCTGTACCTCCTACAAGTTATGACAAACTGAACCAGACACTATTTTTTGAAGTGACAAGATGTCATTTGTCTTATTATTGACTGACAATCTACTTCTTTGTTATCAATTTGTTGTTGGTCCACTCTCCTGTTATGGAACTACTAATTTTGTTCTCTCTATCCCTTCTAGTGTGGCCTTCATAGTTGATATCACAGAGCTAGTGTTGTTTTGGTTATTGCTTTTTTATTTTAAAATCGTGGTATACTAATTCGTCGTTTCATCGATGAGGCAACATTTCAACAACCAGTTGTCTGAGGGTTGTGACCCCGATCAAAGTGCTTTCAACGATTTAAGATTGTCGCCTCTTGTGGTGGGCAACTCATATGTAGCTATCGAAACTTTTGAGGTTAATTTTGTTTGTTTGTATATTGTTTTTTTGTACTTTTGTTAGTGGGTGCCTGGAAGATCATCAAGATGTGATTTGTGGAGCATATGATGATAACTTCATAGTGCTTTGTTGTAAATTGAGAGTTTGTCTAAATCATTCATCTAGTCTTTTATTTTATTTTATTTGAATATGTTGTAATATTTAGTCTTAAGTCAGATTGTTGATAAAAAATTAGTACCACAATAGCAAACCTAACTAATGCGGTAAGGTTTGTCTATTCACATTTTTGGTACCATGTCAATTTTGAAATTTGTCCTTGAAGACACATATATTGTCAGATCGGTTTGATCTGAATATAAATGAATTGTTTTGACCTAGTTTGAGAAAGGCAAAGGTGTTGCTTTTGAAGAAAGCATTGACTGTAAAAAATACTTTTGCATAGCATTTCTAGATACCATGTTCTTAATTCTAGTATTACAAAACAATAAAGCATACATATATAATATTAATGTTTCAAGTGATGTTATGATCATCCTGAGATCACAAACAACATATCATGGTCACCGAGACCAACCTAATCATAACCTTCTCATATTTTACTAGATATAATATTTCTCATAGTCATACCAAGATTTACGCCCTGGTGTATCCATGTCAGAATAACCGAAGGACGAACTACCATAACAATGCAGCTCATGCACTTACAATATCATGACTGACATCTCCAACCGTTAGAATAGTGCACTCCAATGCACTTCCAATTCTCTCCTCAACAGTCGTGTGAGGCTTTAGAGGTTGCTTTGACTGCACACAACTATGACACTCGGAACCTTTGGCAATAGTGAAAAATGTTAATCAAGCATTTGAAAATATAAAAAATGTGTATAGAAAACATGTTGACCATGTATTTTTAAAAAATAAATTTGTATTCAGAAAATGTTAAACATGTATTAGAAAAATGTTATTAACATGTACAAAAAATGCAGAATGAAAACCAAAAGAAACAAAGAAAACCCAAAAAATAAAAAGTGAAAAAGAAACAAACAAAAGGAAGATGAAAAAAATTAAGAAACAAATGCAAAAGGAATGAAAAACCCAAAGAAGAAAGAAAAGAAAACGAGTAAAAGAAAAAAAACAAAAGGAAACCGGCTCGAATTGCCTCAAGTAGGTCGCGCCTCTTCTCACTACTAGAGAAATGCTTATAGGCAGGACCTGAGTAGTAGCGCTGGAAAATAGCCACCGCTGCTGCTAGTTAGCAGTAGCGATGTTTACGGGCAACGTTACTAGTAACTCCATAGCAGTAGCCCTGGAAAACTAAAAAGCGCTACTACTATGTGGGACCAGACGAGGCCACCGACGGTAGTTGTAGTAGCAGCGTTGTCCAAAATACAACACTACTACTAAGAGTTTAGCAGCAGCGCTTTTCACCAACGCTCGTTGCTGCTAAGTTTAGTCCTCTCATTGCAAATAAGTTTAGTCCCACCTCGCTCCACTAACAGGGTGTTTACTAGCTTAAATACGTTAGTTCTCAAACCATCACAACCACTTGTCTTCATTGAACTCTATGTGTAGGATCTATGGCTAATATTCCTATTGACAATTTAGATTCTACACGAAAAGATCATTGATGACCAATGTATTTTTGATTCATGCTTAGCCTTAGCAGTAACGCTACTACTAGGGTTTTCCCTAGTAGTGTCTACTTACCACGAGTGGGAAGCTGGCGGAGTGGCTAGCAGCACCGCAACACTCATACATGGGCTAGCCAGAGGCTATGTTTGGTTGAGCTGCAGATTCTGTAGAAGCTGCTGTGAGCTGTGAAAAAGTTGTTGTGAACTTTCAGCTATGGAAAAGCTGGAAGTCGTTTGGCTAAAACAACTGTGAAACTGCAGATTTGACTATGAATTGTCTGTAGTGACCCTGGACAATGATTCAATATTTTTATGTGAAACTTGACCGTAAAATAGTGATATGTACATTGGTAGGCAATAGAACATCCATTTTGCAAAGGAAAATTATGACAATTTAGATGATCCACAGCTAACACATTCGAATTCAACGATTATACTTTCAAGTTGCATACTACATATTATATATAAATAGATATTGACCCCATAATTATATTACAAAAGGCATGCACCATAGAATATACATATGGTTCACATGATGATGACCTCCATCAAGATAGCTAACCTATGTTGCTATTGCAAGACAAGCATCGGCTATCCTACTGCAAATAGTTTCCATGGTTTCTTTTTTCTCCTCCTCTTCAATGGGATCCGCTTGTGTTGGTGCTACTTGGTACATGCTCATCATCGTCATCACATTTATCAAAAATCTTATCACTCAACTTGCTATCACGAATGAAGTTGTGCAATTCCATGCAAGCAATGATGATATGCTTTTGCATACGAGGTGAGAAACTTGGGACCCCTTTCAATATGCACCATTTGTGCTTGAGCACCCCAAAAGCACGCTCAACAACATTGCGGAGGGACGAATGTGAAAAGTTGAACAACTCATACTTCCCTTGAGGTGGACAGTGAGAATGAAGACGGAATTCTGGAAGATGGTACGTACTCCCCTTAGAAGGAGCAAGATATCTTATTCGGTTTGCATACCCAGAGTCCACAAGATAGTATTTCCCTGAAAATGAACACCAAATCACCAAGTGAGTGTCTCACATAAGAATATAATGAATGATGACATGTGTTGTTATGTCATACCTTTGGGAGGTACGGGAAATGAAGAGAAGTGTGCTATGCATGATTCAGGATCCTTGAGTCATGTGCAGAGCCCGGCCAACCCGCAACCACAAAGGTAAACCTCATGTCAAAGTCACATATTGCAAGCACATTCTGAGATGTAAAACCATGTCGACATCTATGGTTAACCATGTCATCTTCAGGCACTGTCACTGGCACATGAGATCCATCTATGGCACCAATAGCACCTTTGAAATGAGGCCAGAAACGTTCTTCTCTAATCTTTTCATGCTCATAGCTAAATGTAGGATCTCTAGGTTTGATGATATCTTTCGCTAACTTGCACAAACATAACAAGACTTCCTTAAACTTTGTGTGAACTGTCCAAAGCGAGCATATGAAATGGTTTTCTGCTTGAGCAAATGCTTGAGGGCCACCAACAATCCATAAGAACATGGCCAATGATTCAATTGATGAAACATTACTACATGGGCAGAACATAGCAAGCTGTCAACTAAATTCACATCAGAAAGGAACTACATGGGCTCCATTCACAACAGAAGCACAAGCAACCTGTACTAGCAAGCAATCTATACTAATCAGTCAATCTGTACACAATTTATCCAAAATACACCACCTACTAGCAAGCAGTCTATTCTCAGTTTATGCAAAGTAACATGGACTCCATAATATGTACTAATCTGTCAAGAGTGCATCCATAATCTATACTAATCAATAGCACTAGCATCCATAAGGAATCAATAGCATCAGGCAATAGTGCAGTGTACTATTTAGGAAGAGAAGTAACATGAATGAACCTACTGTAGCAGTTCGTTGGAAGGGGAGGACGGAGGGATGGAAGAGGAGGAAGGAAGAGGAGGAAGGAGGGAGTAAGGACGGAGGCTACCTCGCTATGGAGGGCTCCGCAGCTCCGGTCGACGGCGCCGGATGACCGACGAGAGGAAGGCCGTTGGGCGGGCGGCGTACTGCTCAGAGGTGGATGGATACGCAGGGGGTGTAGCTCCGGGCGGCGATGGAGAGTCTGCAGCACTGGCAGCGGCAACGCCGGGGGCGGTGGAGGGCCGGCAGCACTGGCGGCGGTGGTGGAGGGCCGGTAACGCTGGCGGCAGCGGCTAGAAACCCTAGCCCGTCACTAGGGATGAGGGGATTTTCCCTTGAGGAGTTTTTTTAAGGGTACCTTAGCTTTATAGAAGGGAGAAAATATGTACAAGAGATTACATATGCGCTAGCAAGGTGTCACAAGCCGACCCTAACCAAGCCTTCACACCACTCCCAAGCTCTACTCGACTACTCTAATACAAGATGTCCTCCAAACGCTCCAGCTCTGGCCTAGGTCCTCAGAACATCAAAGATCATGCCTACCGTCTCCCACTCGCTCTTGATCATTCTGGTGCCGAATACTCGCGCATTCCTTTGCTTCCATAGCATCCAACAGATTAGCATAACGAAAGTGTCAAAGCCTTTCCGAGATTGTTTATCTATTCTTTTTCTAGTTTCCGTCCACCATGATACGTCTCCAACGTATCTACTTATCCAAACACTTTTGCCCTTGTTTTGGACTCTAACTTGCATGATTTGAATGAAACTAACCCAGACTGACGCTGTTTTCAGCAGAACTGCCATGGTGTTGTTTATTGTGCAGAAAACAAAAGTTCTCGGAATGACTTGAAAATCCACGGAGATAACTTTTGGAAAATATAAAAAATACTGGCGAAAGAATCAAGGCTAGGGGGGCCACACCCTGTCCACGAGGGTGGGGGCGCGCCCTCCCCCTGGGCGAGCCCCCCTGTCTCGTGGGCCCCCTGATGGTCCACCGACCTCAACTCCAACTCCATATATTCCGTTTTGTGGAGAAAAAAATCAGAGAGAAAGTTTCATCACGTTTTACGATACGGAGCCGCCACCAAGCCCTAATCTCTCTCGAGAGGGCTGATCTCGAGTCCGTTCGGGGCTCCGGAGAGGGGAATTTGTCGCCGTCGTCATCATCAACCATCCTCCATCACCAATTTCATGATGCTCACCGTTGTGCGTGAGTAATTCCATTGCAGGCTTGCTGGACGGTGATGGGTTGGATGAGATTTACCATGTAATCAAGTTAGTTTTGTTAGGGTTTGATCCCTAGTATCCACTATGTTCTGAGATTGATGTTGCTATGACTTTGCTATGCTTAATGCTTGTCACTAGGTCCCGAGTGCCATGATTTCAGATCTGAACCTATTATGTTTTCATGAATATATGTGAGTTCTTGATCCTATCTTGCAAGTCTATAGTCACCTATTATGTGTTATGATCCGACAACCCCGAAGTGACAATAATCGGGATACTTCTCAGTGATGACCGTAGTTTGAGGAGTTCATGTATTCACTATGTGCGAATGTTTTGTTCCGGTTCTCTATTAAAAAGGAGGCCTTAATATCCCTTAGTTTCCACTAGGACCCCGCTGCCACGGGAGGGTAGGACAAAAGATGTCATGCAAATTCTTTTCCATAAGCACGTATGACTATATTCGAAATGCATGCCTACATTACATTGATGAACTGGAGCTACTTCTGTGTCACCCTATGTTATAGCTATTACATGAGGAATCGCATCCGACATAATTATCCATCACTGATCCAATGCCTACGAGCTTTTCACATATTGTGCTTCGCTTATTTACTTTTCCATTGCTACTGTTACAATTACTACAAAACTGCTATCTTTACTTTTACCATGTTACCATTACTATCATACCACTTTCTACTAAATACTTTGCTGCAGATACTAAGTTATCCAGGTGTGGTTGAATTGACAACTCAACTGCTAATACTTAAGAATATTCTTTAGCTCCCCTTGTGTCGAATCAATAAACTTGGGTTGAATACTATACCCTCGAAAGTTGTTGCGATCCCCTACACTTGTGGGTTATCAAGACTAACTGGCGTTGTTGCCGGGGAGCATAGCTCTATTCTTTGAGTCACTTGGGATTTATATTTGTTGATCACTATGAGGAACTTGAAAGACAAAAGAACTAAGATTTTTCCCTCAACTATGAGGGGAGGTAAGGTACTGCCATCTAGCTCTGCACTAGATTCTCCTTCTGTTTTGAGTAAGCTTGCGACACCTAAACCTGCTACTGCTATGAATTCTGATATGTCGCATGTTATGGATGATGCCACTTCTGCTATGCATGATACTTATGATGAAACTACTTCTGTGCGTGATACTACTTTTCCATTAGGTGAATTTCTTGATGAACAACTTGCTAGGGTTAGAGAGAATGAAATTATTAATGATGATATTATTGATGATAGTGATGATGAAAGTTCTCCCCCTGATTATGAATTGCCTGTTGTTCCTGAGGGTTATGTTATGGATGAAGAAGCTGCTAGAGCTATTTTTGCTTGCAAAGATAGATATGATCTTAAGAAGTTATTAGCTAAATGGAAGCAGCAATCCCTTACTGCTAGAATGAAACCTGACCCCGCTTTTGCTACTTCACCTATTTGCGTTATTGATAAGGATTATGAATTCTCTGTTGATTCTGAGATAATTACTTTGGTTGAATCTGATCCTTTTTATGGCCTTGAATCTGAAACTGTTGTGGCACATCTTACCAAGTTAAATGATATAGCCACCCTGTTTACTAATGATGAGAAGTCTCGCTATTATTATATCCTTAAGATATTTCCGTTCTCATTAAAGGGTGATGCTAAAACTTGGTTTAATTCTCTTGATCCTGGTTGTGTGCGTAGTCCCCATGATATGATTTATTACTTCTTTGCTAAATATTTTCCTGCTCATAAGAAACAAGCTGCCTTGCGGGAAATATATAATTTTGTGCAAATCAAAGAAGAGAGTCTCCCACAAGCTTGGGGGAGGCTTCTCCGATTACTTAATGCTTTGCCTGATCATCCTCTTAAGAAAAATGAAATACTTGATATCTTTTATAATGGACTAACCGATGCTTCCAAGGACTACTTGGTGTGCTGGTTGTGTTTTCAGGGAAAGAACAGTCGACCAAGCTGAATTACTATTGAATAATATGTTGACTAATGAAAATAATTGGACTCTTCCTGAGCCAATTCCTTAGGCAATTCCTGAGCCAATTGAGCCAACTCTTGAGCCTATTCCTAAACCAACTCCGAAGAGGAGGGGTGTTCTATTTCTCAGTCCTGAAGATATGCAAGAGGCAAAGAAATCAATGGAAGAAAAAGGTATTAAAGCTGAAGATGTTAAGAATTTACCTCATATTGAAGAAATACATGGTCTTAATACACCGTCTGTTGAAGGAACACATTGTCTTGATAACCCGACACAGGTAGTAAAGGTAAATTCTCTCTATAGATATGATAAAGTTGAAATTCCTTCTACTAAATTTCATAGCCCATGCTTAGATGAATTTGATGACTTTATGGCTAGACAAGAAAGTTTTAATGCTTATGTTGGTAGATAATTAAAGAATAATGCTTTCGAGATAGGACGCTTGAGTGATTATATGGCTAGAGTTAAAGGTGAACTTAAGCTCATTTGCAAATATGCTTCTATGGTTACCACTCAAGCTGAGCAAGTACTTAAAGCTCAAAGTGATTTGCTCGATGAATTAAATAATAAACATGACTTTGCTGTTAGAGTAGCTACTAGAACTGGTAGAATGACTCAGGAACCTTTGTATCCTGAAGGCCACCCAAAGAGAATCGAGCAGGATTCTCAGAGAAATAATTTAGAGGCATCTAGTTCTTCTAAAAAGAAGAAAAAGAAAAATGATAGGACTTTGCATGCTTCTAGTGAACCTGTTGTAGACACACCTGAGAATCCCAATGATATTTCTATTTCTGACGCTGAAACACAATCAGGTGATGAACATGAACCTAGTGATAATGTTAAAGATAATGTTCATGTTGATGCTCAACCTAGCAATAATAATGAGGTAGAGACTGAACCTGTTGTTGATCTTGATAACCCACATTCAAAGAATCAATGTTATGATAAAAGAGATTATGTTGCTAGGAAGCACGGTAAAGAAAGAGAACCATGGGTTCAGAAACCCATGCCCTTTCCTCCTAAACCATCCAAGACAAAGGATGATGAGGATTTTAAGCGCTTTGCTTAAATGATTAGACCTATCTTCTTTTGTATGCGCTTAACAGATATGCTTAAATTAAATCCTTATGCTAAGTATATGAAGGATATCATCACAAATAAAAGAAAGATACCAGAAGCTGAAATTTCCACCATGCTTGCCAACTATACTTTTAAGGGTGGAATACCAAAGAAACCTGGAGACCCAGGGGTACCAACTATACCATGCTCCATTAAAAGAAATTATGCTAAAACTGCTTTATGTGATCTTGGAGCCGGTGTTAGTGTTATGCCTCTTTCTTTATATCGTAGACTTGACACCTACTGAAATATCTTTGCAAATGGCTGACAAATCAACTGCTATACCTATCGGTATTTGTGAGGATGTGCCTGTTGTGGTTGCAAATGTCACTATCTTAATGGACTTTGTTATTCTTGGTATTCCCGAGGATGATAGTATGTTGATTATCCTTGGTAGACCCTTTTTGAATACTGCAGGGGCTGTTATTGATTGCAACAAAGGCAATGTCACTTTTCATGTTAATGGTAATGAGCATACGGTACACTTTCCGAGGAAACAACCTCAAGTTCATAGCATCAATTCTATTGGAAAAGTTTCAACTGTCATTACTAGAGGTTTTAAATTTCCTCTTCCTACTATCTAGAAAAAGTATGATATTCTTATTATTGGGGATGTTCATATCCCCGTTGAGGTAACCTAGTGTTATTCGAAATTTCTCCAATTCCGTGTTATTCGGAATGAGTTTGTTAACAAGACTTGATCAACCTTGTTAGTGGATTCATTTTGATGATCATGAGATGGATGAAACTAGAAGGCACAACCTTCTGTACCCTCTTTTTACTTTCTGTTATTTAGAATAAATGAAGCAAACATAGTATTATCCGTCTGTTTTCTGAGTTATCTGTGCAATAAAAATATCCTGAAAATAAAAGTGCTCCAAATGCCCTACAAATTTAGTATGATTTTTTATGGAATATTTGAGGATTTTAGGCACTGAAAACACTGCAGGGGGGCAAGCACCTGGCCTCAAGGGTGGAGGGCGCGCCCTCACTGTTGGAAATATGCCCTAGAGGCAACAATAAATGGTTATTATTATATTTATGTGTTCATGATAATTGTCTATTATTCATGCTATAACTGTGTTATCCGGAAATTGTAATACACGTGTGAATACATAGACCACAACAAGTCCCTAGTGAGCCTCTAGTTGACTAGCTTGTTGATCAACAGATAGTCATGGTTTCCTGACTATGGGCATTGGATGTCATTGATAACGGGATCACATGATTAGGAGAATGATGTGATGGACAAGACCCAATACTAAGCATAGCTCAAAGATCGTGTAGTTCGTTTAGCTAGAGCTTTTCCAAATGTGAAGTATCATTTCCTTAGACCATGATATTGTGCAACTCCCGGATACCGTAGGAGTGCTTTGGGTGTACCAAACGTCACAACATAACTGGGTGACTATAAAGGTGCACTATAGGTATTTCTGAAAGTGTCTGTTGGGTTGACACGGATCGAGACTGGGATTTGTCCCTCCGTATGACGGAGAGGTATCTCTGGGCCCACTCGGTAATGCATCATCATAATGAGCTCAATGTGACCAAGTGTCTGGTCACGGGATCATGCATTACGGTTCGAGTAATGTGACTTGCCGGTAACGAGACAAAAAGAGGTATTGGGATACCGACGATCGAGTCTCGGGCAAGTAACGTACCGATTGACAAAGGGAATTGAATACGGGGTTGATTGAATCCTTGACATCGTGGTTCATCCGATGAGATCATCGAGGAATATGTGGGAGCCAACATGGGTATCCAGATCCCGCTGTTGGTTATTGACCAGAGAGGCGTCTCAGTCATTTCTGCATATCTCCCGAACCCGTAGGGTCTACACACTTAAGGTTCGGTGATGCTAGGGTTGTAGAGATATTAGTATGCAGCAAACCGAAAGTTGTTCGGAGTCCCAGATGAGATCCCGGACGTCACGAGGAGTTCCGGAATGGTCCGGAGGTGAAGAATTATATATAGGAAGTGTTGTTTCGGCCATCGGGAGAGTTTCGGGGGTCACCGGTATTGTACCGGGACCACCGGAAGGGTCCCGGGGGTCCACCGGGTGGGGCCACCTATCTCGGAGGGCCCCATGGGCTGAAGTGGGAGGGGAACCAGCCCCTGGTGGGCTGGTGCGCCCCCTGCCCCCCCTGCGCCTAGGGTTGGGAACCCTAGGGGAGGGGGCGCCTCCCCTTGCCTTGGGGGGCAAGTTCCCCCCTTGGCCGCCCCCCCCCCCCTAGGAGATCCCATCTCCTAGGGCCGGCGCCCCCCTGGGGACCCTATATAAAGAGGGGGGAGGTGTTGGGGAACGTAGTAATTTCAAAATTTTCCTACGCACACACAAGATCATGGTGATGGTATAGCAACGAGAGTGGAGAGTGTTGTCCACGTACCCTCGTAGACCGTAAGCGGAAGCATTATGACAACGCGGTTGATGTAGTCGTACGTCTTCACGAATCGACCGATCCAAGCACCGAATGTACGGCACCTCCGTGTTCAGCACATGTCCAGCTCGATGACATCCCCCGACTCCAATCCAGCGAAGCGTCGGGGATGAGTTCCGTCAGCACGACGGCGTGGTGACGATGATGATGTTCTACTGGCGCAGGGCTTCGCATAAACTCCGCGACGATATGACCGAGGTGGAATATGGTGGAGGGGGGCACCGCACACGGCTAAGGAATGATCTGTAGATCAACTTGTGTATCTATGGGGTGCCCCCCGCCCCCGTATATAAAGGGGAAGAGGAGGAGGGGGCCGGCCTAAGGGGAGGCGCGCCCTAGGAGGGGGAAACCTACTCCAAGTAGGTTTCCCCCTCCCTTTCCTATTCCAAGAAGGAGGGGGAAGGAAGGAGTGGGAGAGGGGGAAGGCAAGGGGGGCGCCACCCCCCCTTCCTTGTCCTATTCAGACTCTAGGGGAGGGGGCACGCCACTTGCCCTGGCCGGCCCCTCTCTCTCTCCAATAGGGCCCATCAAGGCCCATTACTTCCCAGGTGGGTTCTGGTAACCCTCCGATACTCCGGTTTTTCTCCGAAAACACCCGGAACAGTTCCGGTGTCCGAATATAGTCATCCAATATATCAATCTTTATGTCTCGACCATTTCGAGACTCCTCGTCATGTCCGTGATCACATCCGGGACTCCGAACAACCTTCGGTACATCAAAACTTATAAACTCACAATAAAACTGTCATCGTAACGTTAAGCGTGCGGACCCTACGGGTTCGAGAACTATGTAGACATGACCTAGAACTATTCTCGGTCAATAACCAATAGCGGAACCTAGATGTTCATATTGGTTCCCACATATTCTACGAAGATATTTATCGGTCAAACCGCATAACAACATACGTTGTTCCCTTTGTCATCGGTATGTTACTTGCCCGAGATTCGATCGTCGGTATCCAATACCTAGTTCAATCTCGTTACTGGCAAGTCTCTTTACTCGTTCCGTAATACATCATCTCATAACTAACTCATTAGTTACAATGCTTGCAAGGCTTAGGTGATGAGTATTACCGAGAGGGCCCAGAGATACCTCTCCGACAATCGGAGTGACAAAACCTAATCTCGAATTATTCCAACTCAACATGTACCTTCGGAGACACCTGTAGAGCACCTTTATAATCACCCAGTTACGTTGTGACGTTTGGTAGCACACAAAGTGTTCCTCTGGTAAACGGGAGTTGCACAATCTCATAGTTGCAGGAACTTTGTATAAGTCATGAAGAAAGCAATAGCAACATACTAAACGATCAAGTGCTAAGCTAACGGAATGGGTCAAGTCAATCACATCATTCTCCTAATGATGTGATCCCATTAATCAAATGACAACACATGCCTATGGTTAGGAAACATAACCATCTTTGATCAATGAGCTAGTTCAAGTAGAGGCATACTAGTGACACTATGTTTGTCTATGTATTCACACATGTATCATGTTTCCGGTTAATACAATTCTAGCATAAATAATAAACATTTATCATGATATATGGAAATAAATAATAACTTTATTATTGCCTCTAGGGCATATTTCCTTCAGTCTCCCACTTGCACTAGAGTCAATAATCTAGATTACATAGTAATGATTCTAACACCCATGGAGTCTTGGTGCTGATCATGTTTTGCTCGTGAGAGAGGCTTAGTCAACGGGTCTGCAACATTCAGATCCGTATGTATCTTGCAAATTTCTATGTCTCCCACTTGGACCTGGTCCCGAATGGAATTGAAGCGTCTCTTGATGTGCTTGGTCCTCTTGTGAAATCTGGATTCCTTTGCCAAGGCAATTGCACCAGTATTGTCACAGAAGATCTTCATTGGTCCCGATGAACTAGGTATAACACCTAGATCGGAAATGAACTCCTTCATCCAGACTCCTTCATTTGCTGCTTCCGAAGCAGCTATGTACTCCGCTTCACATGTAGATCCCGCCACGACGCTTTGTTTAGAACTGCACCAACTTACAGCTCCACCGTTTAATAAAAATACATATCCGGTTTGCGATTTAGAATCGTCCGGATCAGTGTCAAAGCTTGCATCGACGTAACCATTTATGACTAGCTCTTTGTCACCTCCATATATGAGAAACATATCCTTAGTCCTTTTCAGGTATTTCAGGATGTTCTTGACCGCTGTCCAGTGACCCACTCCTGGATTACTTTGGTACCTCCCTGCCAAACTAATAGCAAGGCACACATCAGGTCTGCTACATAGCATTGCATACATGATAGAGCCTATGGCTGAAGCATAGGGAACTCCTTTCATTTTCTCTCTATCTTCTGCAGTGGTCGGTCATTGAGTCTGACTCAACTTTATACCTTGTAATACAGGCAAGAACCCTTTCTTCGCCTGATCCATATTGAACCTCTTCAATACTTTATCAAGGTACGTGCTTTGTGAAAGTCCAATCAAGCGTCTTGATCTATCTCTATAGATCTTAATGCCCAATATGTAAGCAGCTTCACCGAGGTCTTTCATTGAAAAACTTTTATTTAAGTATCCTTTTATGCTATCTAGAAATTCTATATCATTTCCAATCAACAATATGTCACCCACATATAATATTAGAAATACTACAGAGCTCCCACTCACTTTCTTATAAATACAGGCTTCTCCAAAAGTCTGTATAAAACCATATGCTTTGATCACACTATCAAAGCGTTTATTCCAACTCCGAGATGCTTGCACCAGACCATAGATTGATCGCTGGAGCTTGCACACTTTGTTAGCTCCTTTAGGATCGACAAAACCTTCTGGTTGCATCATACACAACTCTTCTTCCAGAAATCCATTTAGGAATGCACTTTTGACATCCATCTGCCAAATTTCATAATCATAAAATGCGGCAATCGCTAACATGATTCGGACAGACTTAAGCATCGCTACGGTGAGAAAGTCTCATCGTAGTCAACCCCTTGAACTTGTCGAAAACCTTTTGCAACAAGTCGAGCTTTATAGACAGTTACATTACCATCAGCGTCAGTCTTCTTCTTAAAAATCCATTTATTCTCAATGGCTTGCCGATCATCGGGCAAGTCAACCAAAGTCCATACTTTGTTCTCATACTTGGATCCCATCTCAGATTTCATGACCTCTAGCCATTTTGCGGAATCTGGGCTCATCATCGCTTCCTCATAGTTCGTAGGTTCATCATGGTCTAGTAACATGACTTCCAGAACAGGATTATCGTACCACTCGGGTGCAGATCTTACTCTAGTAGACCTACGAGGTTCAGTAGACACTTGATCTGAAGTTTCATGATCAATATCATTAGCTTCCTCACTAATTGGTGTATTTGTCACAGGAACTGATTTCTGTGATGAACTACTTTCCAATAAGGGAGCAGGTACAGTTACCTCATGTAACGCCCCGGATACAACTTTCCGCATTCGTAACTCCAACTCTTGCCTTTTCCGGAGATGCGATATGTTATTTTACTCCGTGGTTGGGTTTTTGTTTTTTTGTTTTGCATTTTGTTTTGTTCGTTGCATTCATCATTGCATCATTTGCATTGCATCATGTCATCATGCAACCCTTTTTGAAACTCATCTAAATAAAATCGTATGGATCTTCGGTCCATTTAAATCAAGGGATATTCATAATGGTGATTTCTCTTTATAACATACCCTCCCAATATAAGGGAGCTATAACAAAATATTCCATTTATTTGGAAGCCGTCGAAACAAACTTGCATTTTAAACCTCTCTCGTTTTCAAATATTCTATGTCTTGATCTTTCTCCAAATACTTAAATTCCAGTTGTGGCACTTTGAAATATGTCAAAGTAGCTCCATGCCATTTTTCAACTCAACTTGTATTTATTTGGCCCTCCAAATAGATATTTTGCTTCTATCTCTTTTCTGTAATTAGAGAAGGATTTCCCCCTTCTTTTCTTTTAATCCAGCCTGCTAGGCCTCCTGGTCTTTTCCCCCTCCACCGAAATGGCCCAAGCCCACCTAAACCCTTCCTAACCCTAGGCCCCGACCCTCTCCATCGATCTCCCCCTCTCTCTCCCGTGCCGCCGCCACACGCACACGCATCGCACCAAGGAGAGGATCCCCACGCTCCTTCCTCCTCTCGCTCGTCTCCCTCTCCTCCTCTCGCGTCACCACCCACACACAGAGAGGAGCGAGACCCCTCCTCCCGAGCGCGCCTCCCATGGCACATCTCGCGTCGCACCCCGTTCCATCAGCCCCGTGCCCGGTCTCTGCAACACCACCGGGACGGCCAACTCCGGCGGCCCTCCGTCGCCTGCGGTCGTGCCCCTCCCCTGCGCCCGCATCCGTCATCCTCCGCCGCCCGGACCTCTCCTGCACCCTCATCGTCCCGGCCTTCCTCGCACTTCCTGACGCCAAGGGTCGCCGCTGCCGGACGCCCCGCGGCGTCGACTTGCCACCAGTGCCCGTGCCTCCTCCTCCCTCACCTGCGGCCTCCTCCTCGTTGCCCCGCACCTCCCGGAGGGCCACCCTGCGCGCGACCCCGTCTCCTTGTCTGCCCAGCGCCGCTGCCTCGCCAGCTCCTCCGCTGGATCTCGCCTCCGTCAGAGACGGCAGCAGCAACAGCTGCACCTTCCCTGTCGTGGCCATCCCCTGCTCGTCTTGTCGCCCGAAGACCCGTGTACCCGGAACGCCAAGACCCTTCCATGGATGCATCAAGTACCCCTGCCTCCACAACCACTGAACCAGGAACGCCAAGTTCATCTATGAAAAACGTGTACAACTACCGTCGCCACGTGAACGTCTACCTCCACTACGGCCGTGAATGACTACTTCCTTCGCCGAACCCGAACCGCTCCGAAAATGCACGCTTCGAAGGTATAACAGCCAAGACGACCGCCGAATGCATGTGTTGAATGAGATGCTCGAGTTTTGCACCGTGATCGAATTGTCTTTGCACGTTCCTCGTTTGCCATGCCACCGTCATGTGGGACACCCGGTATTCGGGATCACTCCCCATCTCTTGCATGTTGCGCACATCCGCACACTTGCTCTTTTGCACCGGTATCTCATTGAATTGTCGGATCATCGGAATGTTGCCGTGGCACCATTTCCGCTGTCGTTGCCGTGGCATCCCTTTCGTTCCACCATGGTGACAAATGCTTCATAACATGCTCATGTCAACATTTTCATAAAAAATTGCATAAAACTTGCATACATCATTCGCATCATGATAACAACATTTAAAATGTTTAAAATTGTTGTTGCATTAAATTGCTAAATAACATATGGGAATTTTTCCGGAATTATCGTTTGTTGTTTCCGGCCTCACTTAAACTTGCCTAGATAGTTAGTTTATTTATGCTTCACCCCTTGCCATGTTTAACAACATTTAATATTGATGAGTAGCATAACCGAGAGAGAACTAAATACTTGAATGTGCTGTTTCGTCAATATGCAACTCGTTGCATATTGATCTCCACTTAACTTGTAGTGTGGTTTGTTGCATTTTGCCATGCCATGCTTCTTTAAACCGGACATGCATCATGCTTGTTTGTGCATCATGCCATGTTTATGCTTGTGCATTTACCATGTTGTTTGTTTCTTTTCCGGTGTTGCTTCTTAGTTTCGGTAATGTTGCGATTGTGAGGATTCATTCGACTACTCCCGTTCGTCTTCTTCATGGACTCGTTCTTCTTCCTTGCGGGATTTCAGGCAAGATGACCGCTACCCTGGATCTCACTACTATCATTGCTATGCTAGTTGTTTCGTTCTATCGCTATGCTGCGCTTCCTATCACTTGTTCTTCAAGCCTCCCAAATTGCCATGAACCTCTAACCTTTGACACCATTCCTAGTAAACCATTGATTGGCTATGTTACCGCTTTGCTCAGCCCCTCTTATAGCGTTGCTAGTTGCAGGTGAAGTTGAAGATTGCTCCATGGTGGACAGGGTTATGTTGGGATATCACAATATCTCTTATATTATTAATGCATCTATATATTTGGTAAAGGGTGGAAGGCTCGGCCTTATGCCTGGTGTTTTGTTCCACTCTTGCCGCCCTAGTTTCCGTCATACCGGTGTTATGTTCCCGGATTTTGCGTTCCTAACGCGGTCGGGTGATTTATGGGACCCCCCTGACAGTTTGCTTTGAATAAGACTCCTCCAGCAAGGCCCAACATTGGTTTTACCATTTGCCTCACCTATTACCTTTTTCCCTTGGGAGTCACGCATCCCAAGGGTCATCTTTATTTTAGCCCCCCCGGGCCAATGCTTGTCTAAGTGTTGGTCCAAACTAGAGCCACTTGCAGCGCCACCTCGGGGAAACTTGAGGGCTGGTTCTAGTTGTACGTAGTGCTCATCCGGTCGTGGCCTGAGACGAGATACGCGCGGCTACTATCAGGATGTCGGCACGCCGGGAGGTCTTGCTGGTCTTGTTTTATTACTGTCGAAATGTCTTGTAGCCGGGATTCCGAGACTGATCGGGTCTTCCCGGGGAGAAGGAATATCCTTCATTGATCGCGAGAGCTTATCATGGGCTAAGTTGGGACACCCCTGCAGGGTATAAACTTTCGAGAGCCGTGCCCGCGGTTATGTGGCAGATGGGAATTTGTTAATGTCCGGTTGTAGATAACTTGACACCAGATCCGAATTAAAACGCATCAACCGCGTGTGTAGCCGTGATGGTCTCTTTTCGGCGGAGTCCGGGAAGTGAACACGGTTTTTGGGTTATGTTTGACGTAAGTAGGAGTTCAGGATCACCTCTTGATCATTGCTAGCTTCACGACCGTTCCTTTGCTCCTCTTCTCGCTCTCATTTGCGTATGTTAGCCACCATATCATGCTTAGCTACTGCTGCAACCTCACCACTTTACCCCTTCCTTTCCCATTAAGCTTTGCTAGTCTTGATACCCATGGTAATGGGATTGCTGAGTCCTCGTGTGTCGGTGTCAAAACCGGCGGATCTCGGGTAGGGGGTCCCGAACTGTGCGTCTAGGCGGATGGTAACAGGAGACGAGGGACACGATGTTTTACCCAGGTTCGGGCCCTCTCGATGGAGGTAAAACCCTACGTCCTTCATGATTAATATTGATGATATGGGTAGTACAAGAGTGGATCTACCACGAGATCAAGGAGGCTAAACCCTAGAAGCTAGCCTATGGTATGATTGTTGTAATGTATGTTGTGTCCTACGGACTAAAGCCCTCCGGTTTATATAGACACCGGAGGAGGCTAGGGTTACACAGAGTCGGTTACAATGGTAGGAGATCTACATATCCGTATTGCCAAGCTTGCCTTCCACGCCAAGGAAAGTCCCATCCGGACACGGGACGAAGTCTTCAATCTTGTATCTTCGTAGTCTTGGAGTCCGGCGGACAATGATAGTCCGGCTGTCCGGACACCCCCTAGTCCAGGACTCCCTCAGTAGCCCCTGAACCAGGCTTCAATGACGATAAGTCCGGCGCGCATAATGTTCAGCATTGCAAGGCGGGTTCCTCCCTTGAATAATCCAGAGAAGATCATGAACACCAGGATAGTGTCCAGCTCTGCAAAATAAATTCCACATTCCACCGTAGAGAGAATAAAATGTACACTAGTTCAATCTGCTGACGTATTATGCGGCGTGACATCACACCGCTACCAAGCCTTTGTTTGAATCGTTTTTTACTATACCACCTCAGCACGTTTAGCGAAGCGGTTTCCTTGGCACGTCTTGTCGAAGTAGAGATCGTGTTCCCCTTATTCCGGGATTCTCATCAATACGGACGTGGGTAACCCAACCGCGCCATTGATGGTGGCGCTTGGGAGATAGGCGAGTTTTATCAAGCCAGCGGGACGCATAGTTTTCGTCCGCCTATATATAAGGGATAAGGATTTACCTTCTCACCTACGCCTTCTTCCTCCTTTGCTTATCCACCTCCGCATACTCAAGCTCCAACGCCCAAGCTCGCGCATCTCGCCTCGACCTTCTCCGAATATGTCCGGAGCGGGAGGCAAATGGTTGGCCTCCACCGTTAAGGAGGAGCATATCACCAGACTGCGCAGCGCCGGATATCTTTCCGGCGATATCGCGCATCGGCTACCCAACGAGGGGCAGCTCGTCCCTACCCCTGGGCCTCACGAGAGGGTCGTCTTCCTTCCCCACTTCCTCCGCGGACTGGGCTTTCTGCTCCATCCATTCGTCCGGGGGCTCATGTTCTATTACGGCCTGGATTTCCACGATCTGGCGCCGAACTTCATCCTCAACATCTCGACGTTCATCGTCGTGTGCGAGGCCTTCCTCTGCATCCGGCCCCACTTCGGCCTGTGGCTCAAGACCTTCAACGTCAAGCCGAAGGTTGTGCTGGGCACGCAAGCGGAATGCGGAGGCGCCATGTTGGGTAAATTACCCAACGTCCTTTGGCTCGAAGGGGCCTTTGTGGACTCCGTCAAGGGGTGGCAATCGGGGTGGTTCTACATCACCGAGCCGCGCAAGCCCACATGGGCGGCGGCCCCCGAGTTTAGATCTGGCGTCCCCACGCAGCTCACCTCCTGGAAAGAGAAGGGCTTGCTGTGGGGCGATTCGAAGGAGGTGACTGGACTCCAAACCTGCATCCAGAAGCTGGTGAGCAATAAGCTGAGGCTCGTCGACGTGGTCCAAGTCATGCTCATCCGCTGGATTCTCCCATGCCAAGAACGGGCATTCAATTTGTGGGAGTTCAATCCGGAACAGCACCAGGCGCTGAGCGGGCTCTTCGATACGACATACGAAGGCGCCTGGAGGGTGCTGTTTAAGGGCGCCGAAGCCCCCGCATCCGCGACGGAAGATCGCGGATTCAGCTCGCAGTATCCAACTAACGAGGTAAGTGATTCAACCCCATTACGGGACACTTTGTAGTAATCGAATTGATTATATGAGGGTTTTTTTCCTTTGACAGGAATGGATGGAGAAGGCCAGGCAGCTTATCAGTCCGGCTCCCATGCCAGAAGACCCAGTGGAGGCCCGTTTAGCAGGGTTGCTGGTTTCGGCACCGCACGAGGTGCCGGAGAAGAAGGCCAAGAAGGTGGCCGCGGGGACTCGAAAGAGTTCCCGCAATCAGGTGTCCGACGACGAGGTGGACTCCTCCCCCAAAGACGAGGAGGTTTCTCTCCCAGAAGAGGGAGATAAGAAGAGGAAGGCTTCCCCAATAGGGGAGGCCGAAGGGTCCAAGAGGGGGAGAACTATCCCCCCGGACAGTTTCGCCAACACCAATGTTGGCGAGGATGAATGGCCTCCAAGGGCCAGGCGTCCGGCAAGATCGTAAGTATCCGGATCCTTTATATGCAATATCTTTTATGTCGCGTAGTGTCCTTCTAACGCCGCATTCTGTCCGTAGTCCGGCCAATGACGATCTCCCCGACTCATCGAGCGAGTCGTTGGCCCCGTCGGACGTGGATTCATTTCCGACGGCCTCTACCCCATGCGCCGACGAGGACGCCGAGGTGGGATCCCAGAGAGGGACCCATCAGGAGGAGGCTCCAGAGGCGCTGTCAGGCAGCCTCCTGGACTTTGCGCCAGACTCTACATCGGAACCCGTAGTGGTTCCAGAGTCCGGCAAGCGGCGCCTTCGAAAGAAGGGCAAGACCGTGACACCGGAGGCCTCCGTCCAACCGGAGGCGCCGGATAACTTGTTGGAGGCGCTTAAAGGCGCTTCCATCGAGGAAGAACACCGCACTATCATGAGTGCGGTGATTCAAAAGGTTCAGCTCGCCAAAAGCGGGCTGACCGAAGCCTGCAGCAGCCTTCTAACAGGCTTTGAGGTAAGAAGTTAAAATTATGTAATGTAATACCGCATAGACAGTAGCCCCTGATGCTTAGTTCGGTGTTCGGAAAGAAAAAGCCAGACTGAGGATCTAACAAGATATACGCAGGGTTGCTTAAAATATGTCAATATGGGTTTGCAGACTGCACTGCTGACCTCTGCCGCACTAAAGCAGGATCTCAAGCGGTCCGAGCAAGAGCTCGGCCATGCCAAGAAGCAGCTCGAGGACAAAGAAGGTGAGTAACACCACTTTGAATAGTTACCTTACAGAAAAGGATTTTGATTGCAATATAATTAACAAGGATAATATGTGTATTGCAGGGGCCACTAACGAGGTGGCAGCCCTGAAGGAGGCTGTGTCCGCGGCCGAACGCAGTGTGGCCGCGGAACGGGCAGAGAGCGAAAAGCAGGAGGCGCGGGTGGCGGAAGTACGGTAAGAGCTCCAGGCTCTCATGGAGAAACATGAGAGGTTGGAGCGTGACTCCAAGACTCGAGAGTCCGAGCTTGCCTCGGCTCTCGAAAGTGCCAAGTCCGCCAAGGCCGAAGCCCATAAGGCCCTTCAGGAGGTGGAAGATGTAAAGAAAATAGCGGCGGGTAAGGCATTTTTCATGCAAAGCAAGCATGTTAATGTAAAATACCTGACACTTACCCGCATTCAGAGCTCTCCAGGGGCGTTTGCAGATCTGCCGCGTAGTGCGTCTGATGCCGCCGCATTCTATCGTGGCGAGGAGGGGAGCTCGACGGAAAAAGTCTTCTGGTCTCAGTATGCTGAGGCCGGACACCCGGTGCCCCCAAGCGACCAGCTGAAGCAGCTGGTCAAACTCCACAAGGTAGCTGAAGAGGCCATGAAGGGTCTTATAGTCCGGCTGTGGCCTGGACAGGCCATGCCTGGGAGCTACTTTGGCCTCGTGCGGTGGCTGGTGGATGCATGCCCCTGGGTGGATGTCATCAAGCGCTCCGCCTGTATTGAAGGCGCTCGTCGGGCCCTCGCCCGGACGAAGGTGCAATGGGGCAGGTTGGATGCGGAGAAGCTTCTCACGGACCCACCGCCACCGGGCAAGGAATATCGCACGCCCGAAATGTATTATAAATCTGTCCTGAAGGGAGCCCGTGATATTGCGGATGAGTGCCCCAGAAATGTAATCTTTGAGTGAATTTGCTATGTATTATCCTGTGCGCTGAAACTTTGTTCATGTGCGCTTTGAGCAACACTTTTTTAATTTAAAATATTACCTTCTGTGCGGCCGTTTATAAAATCTGGGAGATGGCAAGTCGTTGGCTTCAGCCCCCAAGCCACGAGTGCTGGGGTGTTCGGGATAAACTTGAGCACTCTTGTTCCCATTATTGGGTCCATCGAGGGAGGCGCTCAACACAACGAACAAGGCAACCGGACTTATAATGCTTGAACACTCTCACTTAGCCATAGAATTCTATAATTTTAAATTTCGGCGAAGCCCCTGGTATTCGGAAGACCGAATCCGGGGCGCTATCCACGCCTTCGTCGGACATTGTCCGGAACTTCGCTCGAAGCGGCTTGAGTCTTTAAGGACCCGAAAAAACCTCTCGAACAGCGACCAGTCTCTCGCCTTATCATGCCAGTCAGTTTTAGCTTTCTCCACTGAGGCGCTCGCCCGGCTCAACCGGGGCGCAATCGCAGTGGTTCTCCCAGTGCCACCTTAGCCGACAGAACGGAACGTAAGGCACCAAAACATGGGAGCCGGGCAAACCCAACTATTGACCCAAGACATGATTCGGAGCCGATTCATATAATGCTATAAGTTCGGGGTGCCGCACTTGTGAAAGTGTTCGGACTTGTCACACCATAGAGTGGGGAACATAAGCCCCTGGCTTATTAAGCCGTACCAAAATATACGGGCGCAAGATGTCATATAATGAGCATATATATATAAAAGGTAATGCAATTGCAATCGAAAAGGTGCTGCATTATTAATGAAAGAAAGTCTGCTAGTAGAGCGGACTGATACAAATAGTGCGGTAAGCAAGGGATTTGGACTTAGTAAACATGTCCCCCTCCAGGGGTGAGCTGCGGACTTGGTGTATATAATCGAATTTAATGCTCGTAATTGAGACCACCTGAATGTTCGTCGCAGCCTTCTTTAGTCCCTGACTGTTGCATCATGAGTTCGGTAGGTTCATCGCCAGATAGGGCCTCTGGTTAACGGAGTCCTGTGTACACAAAGAAGGGAAATAAAAAATAAAAAAAGGGGGGCACACTTGCGAGCCCCTGGTGTGGTCGAACCGCACTCTGGGTCCGTTGCGATCGTGCCCCTTCCCCTGTGCCCATGGTATCTCCAAAGCGTAATGATGTACGCGGAGTGTTATTCTTGCGATCATGCGTGGGGGAGGGTTGGGGCCGCATTGCTACGCGTGCTCTGATCGCGCCAGGTGGTCTTGGTTAGCATTGCTCCGGGAGCGTTTTGCTGTCTCCGGCCTTTTAGCGGTCGGACTCGAGAATTGCCTTAAAAGGCTACTCTGTACTTCTGCCGCGAGAGCCGCTGTATGTTCCTCCGTTCGGAGGGAGCGTTTCGTATTCCCATTGACCGTGATGACTCTGCGAGGGCCTGGCATCTTGAGCTTTAGGTATGCATAATGTGGCACCGCGTTGAATTTTGCAAACGCGGTTCGTCCGAGCAGAGCGTGATAGCCGCTACAAAACGGGACTATGTCGAAGATTAGCTCTTCGCTCCGGAAGTTATCCGGGGATCCGAAGACCACTTCCAGTGTGACTGAGCCTGTACAGTTGGCTTCCACTCCTGGTATGACACCTTTAAAGGTTGTCTTTGTAGGTTTAATCCTTGAGGCGTCTATGTCCATTTTGCGCACTGTATCCTGATAAAGCAGGTTCAGGCTACTGCCGCCGTCCATCAGGACTCTCGTGAGGTGAAATCCATCGACGATTGGGTCTAAAACCAATGCGGCGAATCCGCCATGGCGTATGCTGGTCGGATGGTCTCTTCGATCGAAGGTGATCAAACAAGAGGTCCATGGATTGAACTTCGGGGCGACTGGCTCCATCGCGTAGACGTCCCTTAGTGCGCGTTTCCTCTCCCTCTTGGGTATATGGGTCGCGTATATCATATTCACCGTCCGCACTTGTGGGGGAAAACCCTTCTGTCCTCTATTGTTCGGCGGTCGGGTCTCTTCCTCGTCGTTGCTGTTTAGCCCCTTGTCATTGTTTTCGGCAATTAACTTGCCGGCCTGCTTGAACACCCAGCAATCTCTGTTAGTGTGGTTAGCTGGCTTTTCAGGGGTGCCATGTATCTGGCATAAGCGGTCGAGTATTCGGTCCAGATTGGACGGACCCGGAGTGGTTCTTTTGAATGGCTTCTTCCGCTGACTGGGTTTAGAGCCTCGGAATCCGGCGTTGACTGCCGTATCCTCCTTATCGTCGCCGTTAATGCGGCGTTTGTTTTTGTTTCGACGTGACCTGCCGTTGTTGTCCTTGGTATCCGGACTGCCAGAATTTTTATGGAGATTGTTGCTGCAAGCTAGCCAGCTGTCCTCTCCCGTGCAAAAGCGGGTCATTAACGATGTGAGGGCTGCCATGGATTTTGGCTTTTCCGGCCCCAGGTGCCGGGCTAGCCATTCGTCCCGGATGTTATGTTTGAAGGCTGCAAGGGCCTCTGCATCCGGACAGTCGACGATTTGGTTTTTCTTTGTCAATAACCGTGTCCAGAATTGTCTGGCCGATTCGTCTGGCTGCTGAATGATGTGTCTTAGGTCATCGGCGTCTGGTGGTCGCACATACGTGCCTTGGAAGTTATCAAGGAATACGGCCTCCAGGTCTTCCCAACACCCAATTGACTCTGCGGGCAGGCTGTTAAGCCAATGCCGAGCTGGTCCTTTAAGCTTGAGTGGGAGGTACTTGATGGCGTGGAGATCGTCGCCGCGGGCCAGATGGATGTGGAGAAGGTAATCTTCTATCCAAATCGCGGGGTCTGTTGTGCCATCATAGGATTCAATGTTTACGGGTTTAAACCCTTCAGGGATTTGATGATCCATTACTTCGTTAGTGAAGCATAGTGGGTGTGCGGCGCCTCTGTATTGAGCAATATCGCGACGCAGCTCGAGGGAGCGTTGTCTGCTGTGCTCGGCCCGGCCGGGGTTATTGTATCCGGCGCGACGGTATTCGTCGTGGGTCGTGGGGCGCCCACGTGATCCGTAGATGGATCTGGATTGCCTTGCTTTGTCCTCCAATATATCTCGCAATTCCGGCGCGTTCCCTCTTGGCTTCGTACTTTTGGAGCGATGCCGGGGTATAGTCTTGGCTGGGGCCCTGGATGCCTCTCTTTCACGACCACGGGGTGGTCGGTCAGCCATATCGTGCGCTGGTGATGGAGGTATGTATGCTTCCTCCTCTAATCGGGGGAGCAGCTTGCGTCTTGGGTAACTTTTGGAGGGGCGTTCGAGTTTATATTCTTCGGCCGCGAGGACCTCGGTCCATCGATTGGCCAGCAGGTCCTGATCAGCTTGAAGCTGTTGCTGCTTTTTCTTTAGGCTGTTTGCTGTGGTGATAAGCCTGCGCTTGAAGCGCTCTTGTTTGACGGGATCCTCAGGTACGACGAATTCATCATCGTTGAGGCTTGCTTCGTCTTCGGAGGGAGGCATATAGTTATGATCCTCAACCTCTTCGTCTGCCGCCCTCTCGTGAGGGCTTGCTTCTGCATCCTCCTGCGCTGAGTCTTGCTGGAGGGGATTGTCTTCGGCACTCTCTGGAGTATTATTATCTCATGTGCCAGAATCTCCATTCTTGCTGTGGCGGGATTTAGAGCGGCGCCGCTGACGCCGGCGTTTGGGCTGCTTCTTTAAAGAGTCTGCCTCCGCTGCTTCTTCACCGTCCCCGTCTTTTGGGGCGTCCACCATGTATATGTCATATGACGAGGTGGTCTTCCAGTGCCCTGTAGGCGTTGGTTCCTGTTCGTCTCCGGCATCGTCGTCCATAGCGTCGATGTCGTCGGAGTCGTAGTCTAGCATGTCGGTTAGATCGTCGACAGTGGCTACAAAGTGGGTGGTGGGTGGGCTCTGAATTTCTTCGTCGTCCGTACCCCAACCATCTTGGCCATAGTCCGGCCAGGACTCTCCTAATAACGAGAGATGCTTTAGTGAATTCAGGATATCGCCAAAAGGCGAGTATTGGAAGATGTCTATGGCAGTGAATTCCATAACCGGCGCCCAATCCGAATCGATTGGTAGGGGCGCGGGAGGTTCGGAGTCCGGCACCTCGGAATCACGAGTTTCGCAGGGGACAAGATTAGTGTTCGGCTCCATCGCCGTGGATGTTGAAGCCCCCGAGGTGGTGTCTATCCACCGATCCTCTATCTGGGCGATCGGCTCCGGACTAATGCCCGGAGTGGATTCGTGTGCGGCCACCAAGGCACTGTTCGGCGGCAGAGCTAGATCATGCCCATCGCAACAGTGCGGCGCGCTTGGCTGTGGCTCGGGTCCGTCGAAGATCAAGTCTCCGTGGACATCGGCCGTGAAGTTTAGGCTTTCGAATCTGACCTGACGGCCAGGGGCGTAGCTTTCGATCTGCTCCAGATGGCCAAGCGAATTAGCCCGCAGTGCGAAGCTGCCGAATATGAAGATCTGTCCGGGGAGAAAAGTCTCACCCTGGACAGCGTTGTTGGTTGAAGATGCCATCAAGCCTATCGGTGACGACACAGAGGAACTCTCAATGAAAGCACCAATGTCGGTGTCAAAACCGGCGGATCTCGGGTAGGGGGTCCCGAACTGTGCGTCTAGGCGGATGGTAACAGGAGACGAGGGACACGATGTTTTACCCAGGTTCGGGCCCTCTCGATGGAGGTAAAACCCTACGTCCTGCTTGATTAATATTGATGATATGGGTAGTACAAGAGTGGATCTACCACGAGATCAAGGAGGCTAAACCCTAGAAGCTAGCCTATGGTATGATTGTTGTAATGTATGTTGTGTCCTATGGACTAAAGCCCTCCGGTTTATATAGACACCAGAGGAGGCTAGGGTTACACAGAGTCGGTTACAATGGTAGGAGATCTACATATCTGTATTGCCAAGCTTGCCTTCCACGCCAAGGAAAGTCCCATCCGGACACGAGACGGAGTCTTCAATCTTGTATCTTCATAGTCTTGGAGTCCGGCGGACGATGATAGTCCAGCTGTCCGGACACCCCCTAGTCCAGGACTCCCTCATCATAGCTCACAGATTACTACAACAACAGTTGCAGGTACAGGTTATGTGATGATCTTGACGCAAGAGCGATGTTGCTTGTTTGGAGTTCTTCTTCTGCTTCTTCTTCGATCAGGGGATAGGTTCCAGGTCGGCAGCCTGGGCTAGCAGGGTGGATATTGTTTGAGTTTCTGTTTATGATTCATCCGTAGTCGGATGTTGTTCTTGTATGTTGTATTGTTGTATTCATGTTGCATTGTATGCCTCCTGTATATATCCCCAACTATTATGTAATGTTGATGTAATGATATCCACCTTGCAAAAGCGTCTTCAAGATGCGCTTCTATCCTTGGTGGGACCTTCGAGTTCCTTTAGGATAGGGTCGCATCTTGGGTGTGACAAGTTGGTATCAGAGCCTCGACCGACCATAGGAGCCCCCTTGATTGTTGGCCGTTGTTGAGTCTAGAAGAAAACTATTTTGAGTCTTAGGATTATATATATCGGAGAGTAGGATTCTTTTTACTCCTCAGCCCCCTTCGTCGCTCTGGTGAGGACTCCTGACATAGATGTTTTGTCTTTCCTCTCCTCAAATTTCACTAAAAAAAATTTAGGATCTCGCGGGTATCTTGGGATCATTCCGATATTCTTATGACAAGAACATTGTTCTTGGTGCCTCCTGACATTTAGGGGTTGTGGCAGTGTCCCGGGGAGTTGAGCTCTGAGGTGTTGTCGTCATAATTTTATCGTTGCAGTTCTGGAATACTTGAGTTTTGCCGACATCGAAAATCTCTTTTATGCAGTTGTTGGTGAGATAACCTCGACGTCACCCAGTACTGGGGAGTTCGGGAGTATTGCCATAGCTCGTATAACGGATGCTTTCCGAAGGTTGAGGTACACGATTTCCGAAGGTTTCTTGGTTATGTGTTGACGGATGGATACAACTTGGATGTAGGGATTGTTAGTTTTGGGTGATATATATATTGCTTCCCCTGTATCCCCAACACCAGATTGCATAACCAGAAAGTTTCGGGAGTTTTATAGGTGGGAATTCAAGTAGCTCCTAGAATATCTTTCCGATAGATGTATGATATGAGATTGGGGTTCGACGTCTAGTGGTCCGCCTATCCACGGTTGGTTTTACAGTGGTCTCGTTGTGTCTTAAAGAATCCTTGGCTATGCCGATTCGGGGACACTTCGTATGTCATGTGCACTGCCTTGCACATGATGGTGCTGTACGATTGAGCCTGTGTGGGCCCCACCACGAAAACTTCGGACGAAATCTCTATCATATGTTTGTTCCGGCTTATTCTGCAAGCCAAATCCTTTGTTTTGTTTTTATTTGTGGTATTCGAGTTGCTTCGAAGTCAAATGTTGAATCCATACCTTTCCTAAACGGTGTTCTCATATTGCTATGTGAATACTAATCCTTTTTGATCATTGAGGTTGTCATGTTAATTCTTTTCCAACCGGTGCGCTTCTCTTCGAGATGATCCCATCATTCTCCCCATCTGCAAGATCAATTCCAAGTTTTCTCAACGGTGTTTGTTTCGTTCATCCCAAGTTGTCTTTGTTTTTCCCCACCCTCCCACCCTTTTTCTTCAAGGACTCAGATTTCTTAATGTATCCTTTTATTTGTGGGAAGTCTCTTCATTCTTTTCTTTCAATGCTTTTATCCGGTGATTTCCCATGAAGATACTCACGAGCTTCAAGTTCATCGTCCTTCATTGTTGTTTCTTCTTCAGTGGATTTAATTCAAGCTTTCGATATTCATCATATTCTTTTCCTTGTTTCTAATGCTTTCTCATGCCGATGCACCTCTTAATCATTCACTTCTTTGTATCCATTTGTTCTGGGGTGCTGAAGATATCTCACAAGATTTGTGTTTCCATTCTCAATCCGTTCAAGATATTTCGAGGTTGTTATCTCATTCAAGCCATTTAATTCAACCGGTGCAACCTCTCTTTAAAATTGTTCAACGGTGTTTTCTTTTAGTGGGCCCTAACCCACATGTCTTTTCCCAGGATCTTACCTGACTCGTTGAATTATCAGGAGTGATTCCCAAATTCTTTTTGAAGTTTGATGTAAGAATGAATATCATCAGTCAGCTGTTTTCCAAGATCGATCTCAAAATTATTTTTTTCATTGTTGGTTCAACCCTTCCTCTTTTTCATTCTCCCGGAGTATCTCAGTAATTTTGGTGGTGTTTCTCGTCGTCATTTGAAGACCGAAGAAGAGTTTCTCTTAAATCTTGGTCCATTCTCTTGAAGATTCATGGTTCAAGCTTGATGCCATCCTCTCATAATTGTTTTCGATTGTGAGAGTTCCTTTCATACCCATCCGGATCTATTCAGGAGTCTTTCAGTTTGATTTCTTCGGAGCACATCATCTCAGAATCATTCATTCCACCCTTCAGCTCTCGTTATCCAAATCTTACTGGTGCATCGTTCAAATACCCTCTAATCAGTTCATGATCTCTTTGTTCTCATGTATCTAAATCCTCTCAAGTATCTTCATTCGTTTTCCAATTCTTTCCGGTGAATTGTGCCTTTGCTATTTTCATTTTCAATTCTTACGGTGGTTCGTTCAAGATTTCACTTCCTTCGTTATCATATCAATTCATTCATTGTTTCCATCAATACCTTCTCAAGTTGGCGCTATATCTCTTTTCAATCCCTCAAGAAGAATAAGTAGTATGCCAAATCCATTGCTTGCCATCAATTTAATTTGATGAGGCATAAGCATACAATAAATCTTATTTTTATTTCCTCGAGGTGACTCAATTCTTTTATGGAGATTATTCATGATGAATAAATTCTTGATTACAAGTGATTCATCTTTCTTTTCGGAGTTCCAATCTCTCTTAATTATCTCGTCGCGAAGCTCCATCTAAATCATTGCAAGGGTTCACCTTGTGTTTTCAACTTCTCTTTTTTTTATCATCCTTTTATTACCGGAGTTCTTCATTGAGGCTCTACATAGTGGTTCGTCAAGGATTCTTTTCATTCTTCAATTGTTCTTCAAGATTTCTCTTGAAGTTAAGATCAGCCAAGCTATACTCTAAAAATAAACATGATGCTCAACACATGTTTTGTTTTGAGGAGTTCAAGTATTCTTCATCTTGCATTCCGAAGTGCAATTCTTTCTACCTTATCTTTTGACGTGGTGTTATGTCACTCTTGACAATTTCCTTCATGTTTCATGATTCATATGTTGTCAAGAATGAGGTAGTTTAAATCCATCAATCTTTTGTTGGAGTTATATTGGGTTATATCTCACCTACAGCCTTCCCTAAGGAATGTAGCTATTTGTGGTGCTTATCAATGATCCAATTTTCTCCTTCTCATCTCAGTGAAGAAGTTTTTCATCTCTTTGGTGCTCTCAATCTAATCAATGGTTTCCATTAGTGGCCGGTTGTCACCTCATAGTCTTGAGATGTTTTCCATAAGCCCACAACAAGCTTGTTCTTCTCTTTGTTGATTTTCCAACAACTCCGTTCGATTCTTCTTTGCAAGGATGCTTTCCAAGTTCACTTGTGGCAAAAGTTGTCATTTTCTTCTCCGTCCCTTTCTCTCAACAATCTAACTTCTATTCTTTCGTTATGGAGGCATTGTGATGTTGTGCTCTTCACCCATCACCTCGTTTTGTGAGGATCGTGTTCTTTTCTTGCTTATCCATTTAACCGAAGTGTTTTATCATCTCTTTAATATCTTTTCATCTCATCAAGTTTTCTTCTCTTTTCTACCGGAGTGCTGTCCAAATTCTGCCATTCTTGTTCCTTGGCTATCTCATTATACCGATGTGGTCATATTCTTTTCGTTCGTGAAGCTCTTATTTCCATGTCTTTCAACCTTCAAGTTCTCGTAATACTCCTTGTTCCTCTTTTCTACCGGATTGTTTGCAATCTCATTCATTTCTGTTGTACTCTTTCTTTTAAATTGCTCAACCTCTCAAGCTTCATGGTTTCACTCGTTCGTCAAAGAAGCAACTTAGTTTACCTCTTATCTTCCTCTTCCTTTTCCCTCCGGTGCCATCCTAGATCTCGGGACGAGATCCTCTCGTAGTGGTGGAGTGTTGTAACGCCCCGGATACAACTTTCCGCATTCGTAACTCCAACTCTTGCCTTTTTCGGAGATGCGATATGTTATTTTCCTCCGTGGTTGGGTTTTTGTTTTTTTTTGTTTTGCATTTTGTTTTGTTCGTTGCATTCATCATTGCATCATTTGCATTGCATCATGTCATCATGCAACCCTTTTTGAAACTCATCTAAATAAAATTGTATGGATCTTCGGTCCATTTAAATCGAGGGATATTCATAATGGTGATTTCTCTTTATAACATACCCTCCCAATATAAGGGAGCTATAACAAAATATTCCATTTATTTGGAAGGCGTCGAAACAAACTAGCATTTTAAATCTCTCTCGTTTTCAAATATTCTATGTCTTGATCTTTCTCCAAATACTTAAATTCCAGTTGTGGCACTTTGAAATATGTCAAAGTAGCTCCATGCCAGTTTTCAACTCAACTTGTATTTATTTGGCCCTCCAAATAGATATTTTGCTTCTATCTCTTTTCTGTAATTAGAGAAGGATTTCCCCCTTCTTTTCTTTCAATCCAGCCTGCTAGGCCTCCTGGTCTTTTCCCCCCACCACCGAAATGGCCCAAGCCCACCTAAACCCTTCCTAACCCTAGGCCCCGACCCTCTCCATCGATCTCCCCCTCTCGCTCCCATGCCGCCGCCACACGCACACGCATCGCACCAGGGAGAGGATCCCCATGCTCCTTCCTCCTCTCGCTCGTCTCCCTCTCCTCCTCTCGCGTCGCCACCCACACACAGAGAGGAGCGAGACCCCTCCTCCCGAGCGCGCCTCCCATGGCACATCTCACGTCGCGCCCCGTTCCATCAGCCCCGCGCCCGGCCTCTGCAACACCATCGGGACGGCCAACTTCGGCGGCCCTTCGTCGCCTGCGGTCGTGCCCCTCCCCTGCACCCGCATCCGTCATCCTCCGCCGCCCGGACCTCTCCTGCACCCTCATCGTCCCGACCTTCCTCGCACTTCCTGACGCCAAGCGTCGCCGCTGCCGGACGCCCCGCGGCGTCGACTTGCCACCAGTGCCCGTGCCTCCTCCTCCCTCACCTGCGGCCTCCTGCTCGTCGCCCCGCGCCTCCCGGAGGGCCACCCTGCGCGCGACCCCGTCTCCTTGTCTGCCCAGCGCCGCTGCCTCGCCAGCTCCTCCGCCGGATCTCGCCTCCGTCAGAGACGGCAGCAGCAACAGCTGCACCTTCCCTGTTGTGGCCATCCCCTGCTCGTCTTGTCGCCCGAAGACCCGTGTACCCGGAACGCCAAGCCCCTTCCATGGATGCGTCAAGTACCCCTGCCTCCACAACCACCGAACCAGGAACGCCAAGTTCATCTACGAAAAACATGTACAACTACCGTCGCCACGTGAACGTCTACCTCCACTACGGCCGTGAACGACTAATTCCTACGCCGAACCCGAACCGCTCCGAAAATGCACGCTTCGAAAGTATAACAGCCAAGACGACCGCCGAATGCATGTGTTGAATGAGATGCTCGAGTTTTGCACCGTGATTGAATTGTCTTTGCACGTTCCTCATTTGCCATGCCACCGTCATGTGGGACACCCGGTATCCGGGATCACTCCCCATCTCTTGCATGTTGCGCACATCCGCACACTTGCTCTTTTGCACCGGTATCTCATTGAATTGTCGGATCATCGGAATGTTGCCGTGGCACCATTTCCGCTGTCGTTGCCGTGGAATCCCTTTCGTTCCACCATGGTGACAAATGCTTCATAACATGCTCATGTCAACATTTTCATAAAAAATTGCATAAAACTTGCATACGTCATTCGCATCATGATAACAACATTTAAAATGTTTAAAATTGTTGTTGCATTAAATTGCTAAATAACATATGGGAATTTTTCCGGAATTATCGTTTGTTGTTTCCGGCCTCACTTAAACTTGCCTAGATAGTTAGTTTATTTATGCTTCACCCCTTGCCATGTTTAACAACATTTAATATTGATGAGTAGCATAACCGAGAGAGAACTAAATACTTGAATGTGGTGTTTCGTCAATATGCAACTCGTTGCATATTGATCTCCACTTAACTTGTAGTGTGGTTTGTTGCATTTTGCCATGCCATGCCTCTTTAAACCGGACATGCATCATGCTTGTTTGTGCATCATGCCATGTTTATGCTTGTGCATTTACCATGTTGTTTGTTTCTTTTCCGGTGTTGCTTCTTAGTTTCGGTAATGTTGCGATTGTGGGGATTCGTTCGACTACTCCCGTTCGTCTTCTTCATGGACTCGTTCTTCTTCCTTGCAGGATTTCAGGCAAGATGACCGCTACCCTGGATCTCACTACTATCATTGCTATGCTAGTTGTTTCGTTCTATCGCTATGTTGCGCTTCCTATCACTTGTTCTTCAAGCCTCCCAAATTGCCATGAACCTCTAACCTTTGACACCATTCCTAGTAAACCATTGATTGGCTATGTTACCGCTTTGCTCAGCCCCTCTTATAGCATTGCTAGTTGCAGGTGAAGTTGAAGATTGCTCCATGGTGGACAGGGTTATGTTGGGATATCACAATATCTCTTATATTATTAATGCATCTATATATTTGGTAAAGGGTGGAAGGCTCGGCCTTATGCCTGGTGTTTTGTTCCACTCTTGCCGCCCTAGTTTCCGTCATACCGGTGTTATGTTCCCGGATTTTGCGTTCCTAACGCGGTCGGGTGATTTATGGGACCCCCCTGACAGTTCGCTTTGAATAAGACTCCTCCAGCAAGGCCCAACATTGGTTTTACCATTTGCCTCACCTATTACCTTTTCCCTTGGGAGTCGCGCATCCCAAGGGTCATCTTTATTTTAGCCCCCCCGGGCCAATGCTTGTCTAAGTGTTGGTCCAAACTAGAGCCACTTGCAGCGCCACCTCGGGGAAACTTGAGGGCTGGTTCTAGTTGTACGTAGTGCTCATCCGGTCGTGGCCTGAGACGAGATACGCGTGGCTACTATCAGGATGTCGGCACGCCGGGAGGTCTTGCTGGTCTTGTTTTATTACTGTCGAAATGTCTTGTAGCCGGGATTCCGAGACTGATCAGGTCTTCCCGGGGAGAAGGAATATCCTTCGTTGATCGCGAGAGCTTATCATGGGCTAAGTTGGGACACCCCTGCAGGGTATAAACTTTCGAGAGCCGTGCCCGCGATTATGTGGCAGATGGGAATTTGTTAATGTCCGGTTGTAGATAACTTGACACCAGATCCGAATTAAAACGCATCAACCGCGCGTGTAGCCGTGATGGTCTCTTTTCGGCGGAGTCCGGGAAGTGAACACGGTTTTTGGGTTATGTTTGATGTAAGTAGGAGTTCAGGATCACCTCTTGATCATTGCTAGCTTCACGGCCGTTCCTTTGCTCCTCTTCTCGCTCTCATTTGCGTATGTTAGCCACCATATCATGCTTAGCCGCTGCTGCAATCTCACCACTTTACCCCTTCCTTTCCCATTAAGCTTTGCTAGTCTTGATACCCATGGTAATGGGATTGCTGAGTCCTCGTGGCTCACAGATTACTACAACAACAGTTGCAGGTACAGGTTATCTGATGATCTTGACGCGAGAGCGATGTTGCTTGTTTGGAGTTCTTCTTCTGCTTCTTCTTTGATCAGGGGATAGGTTCCAGGTCGGCAGCCTGGGCTAGCAGGGTGGATATTGTTTGAGTTTCTGTTTATGTTTCATCCATAGTCGGATGTTGTTCTTGTATGTTGTATTGTTGTATTCATGTGGCATTGTATGCCTCCTGTATGTATCCCCAACTATTATTTAATGTTGATGTAATGATATCCACCTTGCAAAAGCGTCTTCAAGATGCGCTTCTATCCTTGGTGGGACCTTTGAGTTCCTTTAGGATAGGGTCGCATCTTGGGCGTGACACCTCATCAAGTTCTACTTTCCTCCCACTCACTTCTTTCGAGAGAAACTCCTTCTCTAGAAAGGATCCATTCTTAGCAACAAATGTCTTGCCTTCGGATCTGTGATAGAAGGTGTACCCAACAGTCTCTTTTGGGTATCCTATGAAGACACATTTCTCCGATTTGGGTTCGAGCTTATCTGGTTGAAGTTTCTTCACATAAGCATCGCAGCCCCAAACTTTAAGAAACGACAACTTTGGTTTCTTGCCAAACCACAGTTCATAAGGCGTCGTCTCAACGGATTTAGATGGTGCCCTATTTATTGTGAATGCAGCTGTCTCTAAAGCATAACCCCAAAACAATAGCGGTAAATCAGTAAGAGACATCATAGATCGCACCATAGCTAGTAAAGTACGATTATGACGTTCGGACACACCATTTCTTTGTGGTGTTCCAGGTGGCGTGAGTTGCGAAACTATTTCGCATTGTTTCAAATGTAAACCAAACTCATAACTCAAATATTTTCCTCCACGATCAGATTGTAGAAACTTTATTTTCTTGTTACGATGATTTTCCACTTCACTCTGAAATTCTTTGAACTTTTCAAATGTTTCAGACTTATGCTTCATTAAGTTGATATACCCATATCTGCTTAAATCATCTGTGAAGGTGAGAAAATAACGATATCCGCCACGAGCTTCAACATTCATCGGACCACATACATCTGTATGTATGATTTCCAATAAATCTATTACTCTCTCCATAGTACCGGAGAACGGTGTTTTAGTCATCTTGCCCATGAGGCACGGTTCGCAAGTACGAAGTGATTCATAATCAAGTGATTCCAAAAGTCCATCAGTATGGAGTTTCCTCATGCGCTTTACACCGATATGACCTAAACGGCAATGCCACAAATAAGTTGCACTATCATTATCAACTCTGCATCTTTTGGCTTCAACATTATGAATATGTGTATCACTACTATCGAGATTCAATAAAAATAGACCACTCTTCAAGGGTGCATGACCATAAAAGATATTACTCATATAAATAGAACAACCATTATTCTCTGATTTAAATGAATAACCGTCTCGCATCAAACAAGATCCAGATATAATGTTCATGCTCAACGCTGGCACCAAATAACAATTATTCAGGTCTAAAACTAATCCCGAAGGTAGATGTAGAGGTAGCGTGCCGACCGCGATCACATCGACTTTGGAACCGTTTCCCACGCGCATCGTCACCTCGTCCTTGGCCAGTGCTCGCTTATTCCGTAGTCCCTGTTTCGAGTTGCAAATATTAGCAATAGAACCAGTATCAAATACCCAGGTGCTACTACGAGCTCTAGTTAGGTACACATCAATAACATGTATATCACATATACCTTTGTTCACTTTGCCATCCTTCTTATCCGCTAAATACTTGGGGCAGTTCCGCTTCCAGTGACCAGTCTGCTTGCAGTAGAAGCACTCAGTTTCAGGCTTAGGTCCAGACTTGGGTTTCGTCTCTTGAGCAGCAACTTGCTTGCTGTTCTTCTTGAAGTTCCCCTTCTTCTTCCCTTTGCCCTTTTTCTTGAAACTAGTGGTCTTGTTGGCCATCAACACTTGATGCTCCTTCTTGATTTCTACCTCCGCAGCCTTTAGCATTGCGAAGAGCTCGGGAATAGTCTTGTTCATCCCTTGCATATTATAGTTCATCACAAAGCTCTTGTAGCTTGGTGGTAGTGATTGGAGAATTCTATCAATGACGCTATCATCCGGAAGATTAACTCCTAGTTGAATCAAGTGATTATTATACCCAGACATTTTGAGTATATGCTCACTGACAAAACTATTCTCCTCCATCTTGCAGCTGTATAACTTATTGGAGACTTCATATCTCTCAATCCGGGCATTTGCTTGAAATATTAACTTCAACTCCTGGAACATCTCATATGCTCCATGACGTTCAAAACGTCGTTGAAGACCCGGTTCTAAGCCGTAAAGCATGGCACACTGAACTATAGAGTAGTCATCAGCTTTGCTCTGCCAGACGTTCATAACATCTGGTGTTGCTCCTGCAGCAGGCCTGGCACCCAGCGGTGCTTCCAGGACGTAATTCTTCTGTGCAGCAATGAGGATAATCCTCAAGTTACGGACCCAGTCCGTGTAATTGCTACCATCATCTTTCAACTTAGCTTTCTCAAGGAACGCATTAAAATTCAACGGAACAACAGCACGAGCCATCTATCTACAACAAACATAGACAAGCAAAATACTATCAGGTACTAAGTTCATGATAAATTTAAGTTCAATTAATCATATTACTTAAGAACTCCCACTTAGACAAACATCTCTCTAGTCATCTAAGTGATCACGTGATCCAAATCAACTAAACCATAACCGATCATCACGTGAGATGGAGTAGTTTTCAATGGTGAACATCTTATGTTGATCATATCTACTATATGATTCACGCTCGACCTTTCGGTCTCCGTGTTCCGAGGCCATATCTGCATATGCTAGGCTCGTCAAGTTTAACCTGAGTATTCTGCGTGTGCAAAACTGGCTTGCACCCGTTGTAGATGGACGTAGAGCTTATCACACCCGATCATCACGTGGTGTCTGGGCACGACGAACTTTGGCAACAGTGCATACTCAGGGAGAACACTTCTTGATAATTTTAGTGAGAGATCATCTTAAAATGCTACCGTCAATCAAAGCAAGATAAGATGCATAAAGGATAAACATCACATGCAATCAATATAAGTGATATGATATGGCCATCATCATCTTGTGCTTGTGATCTAAATCTCCGAAGCACCGTTGTGATCACCATCGTCACCGGCGCGACACCTTGATCTCCATCGTAGCATCGTTGTCGTTTACGCCATCTATTGCTTCTACGACTATCGCTACCACTTAGTGATAAAGTGAAGCAATTACAGGGCGTTTGCATTTCATACAATAAAGCGACAACCATATGGCTCCTGCCAGTTGCCGATAACTTCGGTTACAAAACATGATCATCTCATACAATAAAATATAGCATCACCTCTTGGCCATATCACATCACAACATGCCCTGCAAAAACAAGTTAGACGTCCTCTACTTTGTTGTTATAAGTTTTACGTGGCTGCTACGGGCTTAAGCAAGAATCAATCTCACCTACGCATCAAAACCACAACGATAGTTTGTCAAGTTGATGCTGTTTTAACCTTCGCAAGGACCGGGCGTAGCCACACTCGGTTCAACTAAAGTTGGAGAAACTGACACCCGCTAGTCACCTATGTGCAAAGCACGGCGGTAAAACCAGTCTCGCATAAGCGTACGCGTAATGTCGGTCCGGGCCGCTTCATCCAACAATACCGCCGAACCAAAGTATGACATGCTGGTAAGCAGTATGACTTGTATCGCCCACAACTCACTTGTGTTCTACTCGTGCATATAACATCAAACCATAAAACCTGGGCTCGGATGCCACTGTTGGGGAACGTAGTAATTTCAAAATTTTCCTACGCACACACAAGATCATGGTGATGGTATAGCAACGAGAGTGCAGAGTGCTGTCCATGTACCCTCGTAGGCCGTAAGCGGAAGCGTTATGACAACGCGGTTGATGTAGTCGTACGTCTTCACGAATCGACCGATCCAAGCACCGAATGTACGGCACCTCCGTGTTCAGCACACGTCTAGCTCGATGACGTCCCCCGGACTCCAATCCAGCGAAGCGTCGGGGATGAGTTCCGTCAGCACGACGGCGTGGTGACAATGATGATGTTCTACCGGCGCAGGGCTTCGCCTAAACTCCGCGACGATATGACCGAGGTGGAATATGGTGGAGGGGGGCACCGCACACATCTAAGGAACGATCCGTAGATCAACTTGTGTATCTATGGGGTGCCCCCCGCACTCGTATATAAAGGGGAAGAGGAGGAGGGGGCTGGCCTAAGGGGAGGTGCACCCTAGGAGGGGGAAACCTACTCCAAGTAGGTTTCCCCCTCCCTTTCCTATTCCAAGGAGGGGGAAGGAAGGAGTGGGAGAGGGGGAAGGCAAGGGGGCGCCCCCCCCCTTCCTTGTCCTATTCGGACTCAAGGGGAGGGGGCACGCCACTTGCCCTGGCCGGCCCCTCTCTCTCTCTCCCATAGGGCCCATCAAGGCCCATTACTTCCCGGGGGGTTCCGGTAACCCTCCGGTACTCCGGTTTTTCTCCAAAAACACCCGGAACAGTTCCGGTGTCCGAATATAGTCATCCAATATATCAATCTTTATGTCTCGACCATTTCAAGACTCCTCGTCATGTCCGTGATCACATCCGGGACTCCGAACAACCTTAGGTACATCAAAACTTATAAACTCACAATAAAACTGTCATCGTAACGTTAAGAGTGCGGACCCTACGGGTTCGAGAACTATGTAGACATGACCTAGAACTATTCTCGGTCAATAACCAATAGCGGAACCTGGATGTTCATATTGGTTCCCACATATTCTACGAAGATCTTTGTCGATCAAACCGCATAACAACATACGTTGTTCCCTTTGTCATCGGTATGTTACTTGCCCGAGATTCGATCGTTGGTATCCAATACCTAGTTCAATCTCGTTACTGGCAAGTCTCTTTACTCGTTCCGTAATACATCATCTCATAACTAACTCATTAGTTACAATGCTTGCAAGGCTTAGGTGATGAGTATTACCGAGAGGGCCCAGAGATACCTCTCCGACAATCGGAGTGACAAAACCTAATCTCGAATTATGCCAACCCAACATGTACCTTCGGAGACACCTGTAGAGCACCTTTATAATCACCCAGTTACGTTGTGACGTTTGGTAGCACACAAAGTGTTCCTCCGGTAAACGGGAGTTGCACAATCTCATAGTTGCAGGAACTTTGTATAAGTCATGAAGAAAGCAATAGCAACATACTAAACGATCAAGTGCTAAGCTAACGGAATGGGTCAAGTCAATCACATCATTCTCCTAATGATGTGATCCCATTAATCAAATGACAACACATGCCTATGGTTAGGAAACATAACCATCTTTGATCAATGAGCTAGTTCAAGTAGAGGCATACTAGTGACACTATGTTTGTCTATGTATTCACACATGTATCATGTTTCCGGTTAATACAATTCTAGCATGAATAATAAACATTTATCATGATATGAGGAAATAAATAATAACTTTATTATTGCCTCTAGGGTATATTTCCTTCAGGAGGGAGGGCAGCCGCACCCTGCATCTTGGCGCCTCCCTTCCCCCTTGCTACACCTCTCCCTCCCACAGACGCTTGGCCAAGCCCTGCCGGATCCCTGCTGCATCCACCACCACGCCATCGTGCTGCTGGATCTTCATCAACCTCTCCTTCCCCCTTGCTGGATCAAGAAGGAGGAGACGTCATGCTGACCGTACGTGTGTTGAACGCGGAGGTGCCGTCCGTTCGGCGCTAGGATCTCCGGTGATTTGGATCACGACGTGAAGGACTCCCTCAACCCCATTCTCTTGAACGCTTCCGCTCGCGATCTACAAGGGTAAGTAGATGCACTCCCCTCTCTCATTGCTGGATGAACTCATAGATTGATCTTGGTGAACGTAGGAATTTTTTTATTTTATGCAACGTTCTCCAACACTCACCCCCTAGGCGCGTCCCCCTGTCTCGTGGGCCCATGGTGGCCCCCTCCACTTATTCCTGCACCCATACACTCCATCTTCCTCCCCAAAAAAATCCCCATCCAGCTCAAGCACGAGTTCTAGCTCATTTTGCTGCGATTTTCGATCTCCTTGCTCAAAGCTCCATTCACAAAACTGCTTTGGGAGATTGTTGCTTGGTATGTGACTCCTCCATTGATCCAATTAGTTTTTGTTCTAGTGCTTTATTCATTGCAAATTTTTGCTGCATAGGTGACCCTGTTCTTGAGCTTGCATGTCAAATTTATGAGGTCCCAAGTAATTTTAATGCATGATATAGGCTCTAGGCACTTGTAGGAGTAGTTGCTACCAATCTTGTTTAGTTTCATTCACTTTTATTTTGAAGTTACTAAAAATTTCTGAAATTTTCAGAAAATGATAAGGAGATTTTTGAGGGGCTCTTCTAGCCAAGGCTCCCAGGATAAACAAGCTAAAGAGAAGGAAAAGGCCAAGTATAATCTTCCTCGCGTAGCGGAAGTACGGCCGTGTGAATGGCCCTGCGATAATTTCTTGAGAGAAGCCGGGATTTATGAAGACTTTTATTCTTTGATTGAAAATGCAGGCCTCACCGACTTCCTCCATGACCGGATCAATCAGTATCTCTTACTCACCAATACTTTCGTGCAAAACTTTTATTACTATCCTAAGAATTCACCTCCTTCAGTATCATTTCATTTATATGATGAGTTCAAGGAAATGTCTTTACATAATTTTTGCGCGGTATGTAGAATACCCTTTGAGGGCAAATTGGATGAACCACATCGTAAAGATGTGGATGGTTTTGTTAACACCATTACTGTAGGGGATCGAAAGAAGGGTTCCGATGCGAGAATCACTAGTATACACTTTCCTGTTTTACGCTACTTTCTCATATTTGCTAGTCGATGCTTAATTGTCGTGGAAACATTGGAAACTTCAGTGTCCCTGAATTATTATTCTGTTCCATGCCTTGTTTGGTGATAATAGTTTTAGTATGGGTGTCGTTATTGCTAAACGGCTAAGCCTGAACCGTACAAAAGGCCCCATCTTTGGAGGTATCTATGCTGCACGCCTTGCTAAACATTTTGAGATACCTATTAGGCACCATGAGAAAGAGGAAACAAAGTTGCCTCTTTTCCTTTTAGATTACAGGAGCATGGTAGCACATGAGTTTATTGTTCACAATGATGATAAGATGCTCCTGTATAACTTGAGATTTAATAAGAAATGCAATGAGACTATTATCCTGCCTGCGCCTCTGTTGTTTGATTTGACTGCAGTTAATTATCTTATCTCGCCGGAAGCAGTGTACGCTCATCGAGGCCAGGCATACGCTCCCGAGCCTTAGCTAGAACCTCCACTGGACCCTTATCGTCCATCATATTACCAGTGGGATCCAGAGGAGATGGCTAGCCAGTGGTACCCTGATGACACCCCTCGGTACACCGGGGAGAGTAGCCGCGGTCCTTGGCATTAAACCAACTTAGGCCAAAAGCCTAAGCTTGGGGGAGTATGTATTTGTCACCTACTTTACATTCATGTTCACACACTATTCTAGTTGTCGGTGCTCATACTCTTTCATTGTATTATCCATGCTAGTTTAATTTCTTTTCCTAGCTTTCTTCTCGTGTGCTTGATAAACTTTAAGAAAGACCAAAAAAAATTAGTTAGTTTAATTTCCATGCTTGTAGTAGAAATTAAAATGAAAACCCAAAAATATTTCTCATTCTTCTTTTACTTGTTGGGAGCTTTCCCGTGTAAATAGTTTTATTCTCTTTCTTTTGGGGGTCAAGAGTAGAAGGCCATAATGAAAATGTTTAGTGGCTCTCATATGCATTATTGTTGATTTAACTTAGAGCCCATATTACTTTGTCTTCTCTCTTGAATTGAATGCTTGCGGATTCCAGCTTTGTCCAATGCACGTGCACTATTATTATTATACACATTGTTCGGTCGTGTAAGTGAAAGGCAATAATGACGATATATGATGGACTGATTGAGATGAGAGAAGCTGGTATGAACTCGACCTCTTTTGTTTTTGTAAATATGATGAGTTCATCGTTCCTGATTTAGCCTATTATGAAGTAAACATATTTGCAATGACATTTAGGGATTATAGTTGCTTGTGCCATGCTTAATTAGCTATGAGTTATAATGGTTTACCTTTCGTGCCAACATGCTATTAAAATGATTATGATGTGATATGGCGGGATGGTATCCTCCTTTGAATGATTCGAGTGACTTGACTTGGCACATGAACGCATGTACTTGAAACAAATCAACATAGCCTTCACGATATTTATGTTCATGGTGGATTATATCCTACTCATGCTTGTACTTGGTGTAAATTATTTTTAATGCATGTTTATGACTGTTGTCGCTCTCTCAGTTGGTCGCTTCCCAGTCTTTTGCTAGCCTTCACCTGTACTAAGCGGGAATACTGCTTGTGCATCCAAACTCCATAAACCCCAAAGTTGTTCCATATGAGTCCTCCATACCTTCTTATATGCGGTATCTACCTGCCGTTCCAAGTAAATTTGTATGTGCCAAACTCCAATCCTTCAAATGAAATTTTGTTTTGTATGCTCGAGCAGCTCATGTTTCAACTAGGGTTGTTTGTATCTTCCATGCTAGGTGGGTTATTCTCAAGAGGAGTGGACTCCGCTCCTCATTCACGAGAAAATGGCTGGTAACCGGGATGCCCAGTCCCATGATCAAAAAGATCAAAGCAAATCAAAATAATTAAACAAAACTCCCCCAGGGCTGTTGTTAGTTGGAGGCACTCGTTGTTTTGAGCAAGCCATGGATTGATGCTTGTTGGTGGTGGGGGAGTATAAACTTTTACCATTCTGTTTGGGAACCGCCTATAATGTATGTAGTATGGAAGATATCACCATCTCATAGTTGTTGCGTTGACAGTGAAAGTATGCCGCTCAAAATGTTATTCATCTCTATTTTAACATCGAGCTCTGGCACCTCTACAAATCCCTGCTCCCCTCTGCGAAGGGCCTATCTATTTACTTTTATGTTGAGTCATCACCTTCTTATTAAAAAGCACCCGCTGGAGAGCACACTGTCATTTGCATGTATTACTATTAGTTTATATTGGGTATGACTTGACTGGATCTCTTTTACCATGAATTACAATGTTTAGTCAGTCCTTGGTCTTTAAAGGTGCTCTGCATTTATGTTTTGCGGTCTCAGAAAGGCCTAGCGAGATACCATCTTGTTATATCATATTATGATTATTTTGAGAAAGTGTTGTCATCCGAGTTTTATTATTATCGCTCGCTAGCTGATTATGCCATTGATATGAGTAAACATGAGACCTAGGTGTTATTGTGAATATGGTTAGTTCATAATCTTTGCTGAACTTGAATGCTGGCTTTACATATTTACAACAACAAGAGCAAATAGAGTTTGTAAAAGTTTTTCTTTATCACTTTCAGTTTATCAACTAAATTGCTTGAGGACAAGCAAAGGTTTAAGCTTGGGGGAGTTGATACGTCTCCAACGTATCTACTTTTCCAAACACTTTTGCCCTTGTTTTGGACTCTAACTTGCATGATTTGAATGAAACTAACCTGGACTGACGCTGTTTTCAGCAGAACTACCATGGTGTTGTTTATTGTGCAGAAAACAAAAGTTCTTGGAATGACTTGAAAATCCACGGAGATAACTTTTGGAAAATATAAAAAATACTGGCGAAAGAATCAAGCCCGGGGGCCCACACCTTGTCCACGAGGGTGGGGGCGCACCCTCCCCCCTGGGTGCACCCCCCTGTCTCGTGGGCCCCCTGATGCTCCACCAACCTCAACTCCAACTCCATATATTCCGTTTCGCGGAGAAAAAATCAGAGAGAAAGTTTCATCGCGTTTTACGATATGGAGCCGCCGCCAAGCCCTAATCTCTCGCGGGAGGGCTGATCTGGAGTCCGTTCAGGGCTCCGAAGAGGGGAATTCGTCGCCGTCGTCATCGTCAACCATCCTCCATCACCAATTTCATGATGCTCACCGCCGTGCGTGAGTAATTCCATCGTAGGCTTGCTGGACGGTGATGGGTTGGATGAGATTTACCATGTAATCAAGTTAGTTTTGTTAGGGTTTGATCCCTAGTATCCACTATGTTCTGAGATTGATGTTGCTATGACTTTGCTATGCTTAATGCTTGTCACTAGGGCCCGAGTGCCATGATTGTAGATCTGAACCTATTATGTTTTCATGAATATATGTGAGTTCTTGATCCTATCTTGCAAGTCTATAGTCACCTATTATGTGTTATGATCCGACAACCCCGAAGTGACAATAATCGGGATACTTCTCGGTGATGACCGTAGTTTGAGGAGTTCATGTATTCACTATGTGCTAATGCTTTGTTCCAGTTCTCTATTAAAAGGAGGCCTTAATATCCCTTAGTTTCCACTAGGACCCCGCTGCCACGGGAGGGTAGGACAAAAGATGTCATGCAAGTTCTTTTCCATAAGCACGTATGACTATATTCGAAATACATGCCTACATTACATTGATGAACTGGAGCTAGTTCTGTGTCACCCTATGTTATAGATATTACATGAGGAATCGCATCCGACATAATTATCCATCACTGGACAATGCCTACGAGCTTTTCACATATTGTGCTTCGCTTATTTACTTTTCTGTTGCTACTATTACAATTACTACATAACTGTTAGCTTTACTTTTGCCACTTTTACCATTACTATCATACCACTTGCTACTAAATACTTTGCTGCAGATACTAACTTATTTAGGTGTGGTTGAATTGACAACTCAACTGCTAATACTTAAGAATATTCTTTGGCTCCCCTTGTGTCAAATCAATAAATTTGGGTTGAATACTAAACCCTCAAAAGCTGTTGCGATCCCCTACACTTGTGGGTAATCACACCACTGCACGAATCTTGAGTTGATATATGGGCATAGGTCCGCCGTCAAACCCATTCTAGTAATGCACCGGAACCACACCTGCCGCGAGAACACACACTGCAGAAAAATGTGATCCACATTGTCCTCCTCCTGGTCGCACATATAGCATTTAGACGTTTGATCTTGCAACCTGTGCCTTGCTCTCCTATCAGACATCCACAGTCGGTATTGAACTTCCAGACACATGAAGATCTTGCACGCAAGAGGTGCCCGGCACTTCTAGATGGCCCCGAAGGAGTGGAATCTAACTCATCCCTCACACAACATCTTGTACGCAGATGATGATGTGTAAACTCCGGACGCATTCCAAGCCCTGACGGGTAGTCCTCTACTTGAGCATCAAGTTGAACCTCCAAGAGGATCTCCCAGAATCCGATGAACTATGCGAGACCCTCAGTGCATAGGTCTCCTACTACGTCGTCCATCCATGCATGCATGTGCATCGCGTCCCGTACAAGTCTCCTATTTGCCACTTGCACCCGCACCTTTGTCGCAAGCAAAGGAGCAATATCTTTGATAGCTGCACTGTGTATCCATTGGTCTTTCTAGAACAAGGTCTTGCCTCCTAATCCAACTTTCCATTTAACCAGGCTCCCGAATGCTTGATCCACTTTTTTGTCCGCTGTCAAGTTGAGCCCTTGCCAAGGCCTAGATACATCCGTGCGTTGGAGCCATTCCCATATTAGTGTTAGTGCGATGTCATGCTTGTACAGGTCAATGACTCCCAGCCCACCCATGTGCTTGGGCCTGCACACCCTAGTCTAGGAGACAACACATTTGGCCCCATTCACCACCTCTGTTCCAGCCTAGAAAAAAGCACGGCAGCCTTTGTCCACTCTTTCCAGTGCCCATTTTGGTGCCTCCGCGATCATGAGGTGATGGGTGGCACGTGCTCTCATGACTTGATTGACAAGAATGAGTCTCACATGCCTCGCCACAAGACCCCTTTGCCATCCTGGCAAAATGTGCAGAGTTGTGTCCACTATCGGCTGCCAGTCGGATCTTTTGAGTTGTCTTATGCTTAGTTGTAGCCCAAGGTATTTGCACGGAAAGGTGTCAATCTTCCAAGGCAGTGCAGACTTGACAAGCTCCTCATCCTCACACTCGGCCCTAATCATGATTGCCGCAGATTTGGTAGAGTTTACTTTGAGCCCTGATGCCACACTGAATATGGTGAGAATATCCTTAACGAACATGAGGTCTGGCCATGTTGGTTTTATGAAGAGAACCACGTCGTCTGCGTACATGGACAAGTGCTGCATGGGGCTACACCCATTGATGGTACTGAGCACTCTGGCCTCATGCACCTTGATAATGATGGCCGTTAGGACGTCCATGGCAATAACAAATAGCAAGGGTGAAACCGAGTCCTCTTGCCTAAGACCTTTGGCATGCATGAACTTGTCACCAACGCAACCATTTACTAGAACTCTCGAGCTGGCAGTGGTGAGAAAGGTCGCAATCCAAGATATCCAGCGCTCCGAGAAGCCTTTTGCCCTCAACACCTCAAATAGGAATGGCCACGCCAGAGAGTCAAAAGCTTTGGATTTGTCAAGCTTTAGCAATACTCCCTTAGCTTTCCTCCGGTGCATCCTGCACGCCATTTGCTGAACCAAGAGAAAGTTATCATGCAAGTATCTGCCCTTTATGAATGCGGACTGGTTCATCTGAACAAGCTCTCCCATGCGTGGTCTTAGTCTGGCGGTTAGCAGCTTTGAAGCAATCTTGGGCATACTATGCACCAGACATATAGGTCGGAAATCAAAAACAGTGCATGCTTCCGGTGACTTTGGTATAAGCGTGATTAAAGCTTGGTTGAGTCTTCCAAATCCCCTACCATTGCCAAGGAAGAGCTTATGCACCGCAACAATTAGATCCACCTTGATTATCTCCCAAGCTTTTTGAAAGAAAAGACCTATGAACCCATCCGGCCCAGGTGCCTTATCCGATGGCAAGTCCTTGATTACTGCCAAAATCTCCTCTTCCGAGAACACCCGATCCTGCTCCGAAAGGTCCACACGCAAAACACCAAGTCCCTCCAAATCAAGCGTGAAGACTAGGGCACCGTCCTTGCCTAGAAGCTCTTTGTAGGCCTTGTAGAAGGCATCCTCCTTGCCTTTCTGATCAGTGATGATGTGCCCGTCCATGGTCCAGGAAGGTATGTAGTTTTTCATACGTCTCCCATTCGCTACCAAGTGAAACAACTGCGTGTTTGCGTCCCCTTCTTGAAGCCATGTTATTCTCGATCTCTGCCGCACTATAGTCCTCTCTAGGGATGCCAGCCCTAGCACCAGATGTTTAAGGGTTTTTCTAAGCCATCTCTCCTCCTCTGTCAGTGCTCTACTCTCCTAAGCGCAGTCAAACCGCAGAATGACAATGTTGGCAATAGTGATTTGCAGTTTGATATTCCCTATCTCCTTCTGTCCCCAGGTTGCAAGCGCTCGGGCTGTGTTACGGAGCAAGATGTCGAGGCGCATGAAAGGATCAGTAATATCTGGGTCGCAAACCCAAGCCTCCTTGGCGACATCCAAAAATACATCCATCTTGATCCAGAACTTTTCAAAGCGAAACCTCCTTTTTGCATGCATGTGTTCATGAAGCGTGATAACCCACAAGTATAGGGGATCAATTGTAGCCTCTTTCGATAAGTAAGAGTGTTAAACCCAACGAGGAGCTAAAGGTAGAACAAATATTCCTCAAGTTCTATCGACCACCGATACAACTCTACGCACGCTTAACGTTCACTTTACCTAGAACAAGTATGAAACAAGAAGTACTTTGTAGGTATTGTTGGATAGGTTTGCAAGAATATAAAGAGTACGTAAATAAAAAGTAGGGGCTGTTTAGATAAAGAAGCAATAAAGTAAATATAGCGAGTGTGGAAAAGTGGTGGTAGGAGGTGTGAAATTGTCCCTAAGCAATTGACTACTTTACTAGACCGATAGCAAGTTTTATGTGGGAGAGGCATAAGCTAACATACTTTCTCTTCTAGGATCATATGCACTTATGATTGGAACTCTAGCAAGCATCTGCAACTACTAAAGATCATTAAGGTAAAACCAAACCATAGCATTAAAGTATCAAGTCCCCTTTATCCCATACGCCACAACCCCCTTACTCGGGTTTATGCTTCTGTCACTCAAGCAACCCACTATAAGCGAATCATGAACATATTGCAACACCCTACAGCGGGAATCCCTCACGCTTGCGCGACACAGAGAGCACCATAGGACAGCAACATAACCAAAAGCAAATTAAACCAATCATAGCAATTCACCAATTACCGATAGGACAACAAAAATCTACTCAAACATCATAGGATGGCAACACATCATTGGATAATAATATGAACCATAAAGCACCATGTTCAAGTAGAGGGTACAGCGGGTTGCAGGAGAGTGGACTGCTGAATATAGATGGGCAAAGGTGATGGAGATGTTGGTGAATATGGCGGAGGTGTTGGTGTAGATCGCGGTGATGATGATGGCGCCCAGCGGCGTTCTGGTGCCACCGGAAGCGAGGGGAAGAGAGCCCCCCTTCTTCTTCTTCCTTGACCTTCTCCCTATATGGGAGAAGGGTTTCCCCTCTGGTCCATGGTCTCCATGGCATGGGAGGGGCGAGAGCCCCTCCGAGATTGGATCTGTCTCTCTGTCTCTCTCTGTTTCTGCATTCTTAGATTTTGCCCTTTCATTGTTTCTTATATATCCGGAGATTCGTAACTCCGATTGAATTGAAACCTTCGCCCAGATTTTCTCCGAAAATTAGCTTTCTTGCGGCAAAAGAAGAGCGTCAACTGCCTTACGGGGTGCCCACGAGGGTCAGGGGCGGGCCCCCTGCCTCGTGGCCCCCTCGGGCACCATCTCGTGTTGATTTTTGTTCCAAAAAATCATAAATATTCCAAAAACAATCTCCATCCGTTTTATCCTGTTTGGACTCCGTTTGATATTGGGTTTCTGTGGATCAATATGTTAGTCCCAAAAATAATATAAAAAGTTGCCAAAAGTATATGAAAGTTGTAGAATATTGGCATGGAACAATCAAAAATTATAGATACGACGGAGACGTATCAGCATCCCCAAGCTTAATTCCTGCTCATCCTCGAGTAGGTAAATGATAAAAAGATAATTTTTGATGTGGAATGCTAGCTAGCATAATCTTGATCATGTAATCTAATCATGGCATGAATATTAAGACATGAGTGATTCAAAGCAACAGTTAAGGAATCCCAACAAACAATCATGTCTTTCAAAATATCAATGCTTCAGAACGTTATCCCTACAAAATCATATAATCTTGTATGCTCCCTTTTCTTAACACAAGGTACCCCTCATGCTCATACTGGTGTCAGCCAAGCAATTGGTTCATACTTTTTAACGCGCTTCAGCTTTTTCAACCTTCATGCAATACATGAGCGCAAGCCATGGATATAGCACTATAGGTGCAATAGAGTATGATGGTGGAGGTTTATGTGGAGAAGACAAAAAGGAGAAAGTCTCACATCGACGCGTCTAATCAACGGGCTATGGAGATGACCATCAATTGATGTCAATGTGAGGAGTAGGGATTGCCATGCAACGGATGCACTAAGAGCTATAAGTGTATGAAAGCTCAAACTACAAACTAAGTGGGTGTGCATCCAACTTGCTTGCTCATGAAGACCTTGGGCATTTGAGGAAGCCCATCATCGGAATATACAAGCCAAGTTCTATAATGAAAATTCCCACTAGTATATGAAAGTGACAATATAGGAGACTCTCTATATGAAGAACATGGTGCTACTTTGAAGCACAAGTGTAGTAAAAGGATCGTAACATTGCCCCTTCTTCTTTTTTTTCCCTTTTTTTGGGCGGGTTTCTTTGGCCCCCTTTTTTTATTTAAGCTTCTTTGGCCTCTCCTTTTTTTGGGCGGGCAATGCTCTAATAATGATGATCATCACACTTTTATTTACTTACAGCTCGATATTAGAACAAAAATATGACTCTATATGAATGACTCTGGCGGTGTACCGGGATGTGCAATGATCTAGCATAGCAAAGATATAAAAAAATGGACAAGCCATGAAAACATCATGCTAGCTATCTTACAATCATGCAAGGCAATATGACAATGAATGCTCAAGTCATGTATATGATGATGATGGAAGTTGCATGGCAATATATCTCGGAATGGCTATGGAAATGCCATGATAGGTAAGTATGGTGGCTGTTTTGAGGAAGATATAAGGAAGTTTATGTGTGATAGAGCGTATCGTATCACGGGGTTTGGATGCACCGGCGAAGTTTGCACCAACTCTTGAGGTGAGAAAGGCCAATGCACGGTACCGAAGAGGCTAGCAATGATGGAAGCGTGAGAGTGCGTATAATCCATGGACTCACATTAGTCATAAAGAACTCATATACTTATTGCAAAAGTTCATTAGCCCTCGAAGAAAAGTACTACTACGCATGCTCCTAGGGGGGAGGTTGGTAGGATTTAACCATCGCGCCCGCCCGACCTTCACGCAAAGATAAACAATCAAAATACAATGCGCGCCAATTTGGTTACATAGTTAGTAAACCATACGTGCATGCTTCGGGAATCACAAACCTTAACACCAATATCCTTACTAAACACAACCATCTACTAGAACCTCCCACATATTATCATCTCTATATCGCAAAACTATTGCAAGGAATCAAACATATCATATTCAGTGATCTACAAGTTTTATGTAGGATTTTATGACTAACCATGTGAATGACCAATTCATGTCATCTCTCTAAATTGATATAAGTGAAGTAAGAGAGTTTAATTCTTTCTACAAAAGATATGCCCACGCTCTAACAAATATAAGTGAAGCAAAAGAGCATTCTACAAATGGTGGTTTTCTATGTGAAGAGAAATAGGCAATCCAAACTTCAAATGATATAAGTGAAGCACATGAAGCATTCTATAAAGCCATACTTAAAATTTTTAATTGAAGTGCAATGAGCATTCTATAAATCAACCAAGGACTATATCATACCATCATGGTGCATAAAATAAAAGTGAAAACTAAATGCAAAAGACGCTCCAAGATTGCACATATCGCATGAACGAAACGAATCCGAAAACATACCGATACTTGTTGAAGAAAGAGGGGATGCTTTCCGGGGCATCCCCAAGCTTAGATGCTTGAGTCTCCTTGAATATTTACTTGGGGTTCCTTGGGCATCCCCAAGCTTGAGCTTTTGCCTCTCTTCCTTTTCCTCATATCGAGACCTCCTCGATCAAACACTTCATCCACACAAAACTTCAACAGAAAACTCGGTAATATCCGTTAGTATAATAAAGCAAATCACTACTCTAGGTACTGTTGAAAACCAATTAATATTTTGTTTTTGAATTGTGTATTCTGTAATATAACTTTTCCATGGCTTAATCCACTGATAGAAATTGATAGTTTCATCAAAACAAGCAAACTATGCATCAAAAACAGAATCTGTCTTAAACAGGACAGTCTGTACCAATCTGAACATTCACCATACTTCTGATACGCCAAAATTTCTACCAAAATTAGGAATAATAAAAAAATTTGTACATAAAGACAGTGCAAAAAGCTTCAGAACCGTTTGATGTTCCAATAAAAAATGTAAAATCGCGGACTACAGCCAAAGTTTCTGTCCTGCACCGTACAAACCCACAAGCATTGTAAACATCCTAAAGGAAAACCTTGGCACATTATTTTTATAATACAATGGAATTGTACAAGGGGATAATTATTTTTTATGAAAATTTTCTTAATTAAGATTCACAAAGTTTCCGTGAGCATGAACAAAGTTCAAGAAGCTCTCCCACTTCAACAATGCTTGTCTCTCTCACTTTCACTTTCCTTTTTGAAAAGTTTTGGGTTCTGCTCTTTATTTTTTTGTTTTTAAACTATATAAAAGCACTCAATAGAAATAAATGACTCTCTAAAACTTCCAGGTTGTCTCCGTGGCTGCGCTTTCTTTAAAGCCATTAAGCTAGGCATATAGTGCTCAAGTAATGAATCCACCCGGATCCCAAGGTATATCAAAGCCAATTTTAATTAACAATGATTTGCAATTTAGTAGTGAGCACAAGCAACAACGAAGTCTAACTCTCTTCCTATGCATCGGCATGTCATAAAAGAACAATTCATGCACACATAGTAAAGGCTGATGCATAGTATAAGCAGTTTCTTGCAATTTTATCATATTGGAAACATAGAGAGGTGGAGGTATAGTTCCTCTCTCATAATAATTGCAAGTAGGAGCAGCAAGCACATGCATGTCACATTCATCAAAATTATCATGTGCAATGGAAAAAAGGCAACCCATTAATATAACCCTTAATAAGCACAAACTTCTTCGATATAGTGTAGTTTCGAGAATTCAAAAAGATAATAAGACTATCATGCATGGGTGCAATAGCAACAATTTCATGTTTAACATAAGGAACTATAGAAAGTTCATCTCCATAAGCATAATTCATATTGGCATCTTGGCCACAAGCATCATCAAAAAGGGATATTTCAAATTAATTAAAGGGATCATAACAATTATCATAGCAATCATCCTTCGGTAAGCACGAAGGGGAATTAAACAATGTATGAATTGAAGAGTTACTCTCATTAGAAGGTGGGCACGGGTAGCTAATCCGCTCTTCCTCCTTTTGTTCTTCGCTCTTCTCATCATCTTTTTCATCCAATGATCCCACAGTTTCATCAATTTCTTCTTCCATAGACTCCTACAAAATATTAGTCTCTTCTTGGACAGCGGACACTTCCTCAATAAATGCATCAATATCGGCATTATATTCATAATTATCATAGCAATATCTAAGTATAGCAAAATTTTCAAGTCTGTAAACAGCATCATCAAGATTTTCACACGTTTTAAACAAAGATTCAATTTCATAAGCACCCATAAAAGCAACAAATTCTTCTATTTGTTCCATATCATAGTAATCATATATAGCATTAGCATAAGAAGCCAAGGTTTCATTATCATTAAATTATCATCGGGGAAAGAACTTAGCCATTGGTGACGTCAAACTCTTGCACACTTTTTTTGGTAAAAGGAATGTGCTCATAGAGTACGTTGGGATGGCCTGTACCACTGATGTCAGCAAGGTTTCCCTACCTGCACACGCAAGTAGTTTTTCAGACCATCCCTGCATCTTCCCACGAGCTCTCTCCCCGATGTGATCAAACGTGCCACTTGTGATTCGCCCGATCACAGTGGGTAGCCCCAGGTACCGCTCGCTAAAAGCCTCCACATCAATATTGAGGACCGCTTTGAGCTGGGCCGGTGTGTTGGAGCTGAAGTAAACTGCACTTTTTGCACAATTGACACACTCACCCGAAGCGTCTCCATAAACCCTCAGGATGTCATTCAGTCTTGCTGCACTTTGGGTGTTTCCACTAATAAAGATCAAACTGTCGTCTGCAAAAAGCAAATGAGTTACCCAAGGCGATCTGTAACTTACTCTGATCCCTCTGTCAATATGTCCATGATTATAGAACTTCAACAGAGAGGAGAAGCCCTCCGCGCACAGCAGAAAAAGGAAGGGCGAAGCTGGGTCACCCTGTCTCAGTCCACGCGAGGGTGAGAAGAATGGCAGTAGCTCGCCATTAACTCGTACTGAGAACCGCACGGAGGACACACATTTCATAATGAGCCTGAAAAAATCAATGTTGAAGCCCAATTTAGTGAGGATTGCCTCCAGGAAATGCCACTCGACGCGGTCGTAGGCTTTCATCATATCAAGTTTAATAGCACAAGCATAGTTTTTTCCCTTCTTCTGCCTTCGCATAGTGTGCACACTTTCGTATGCCACCAGAACATTGTCCGTTATGAGACGGCCAGGGACAAACGAGCTCTGCTCTTCACTGATAATCTCCTCCATGAATGCCCTCAATCGGTTTGTCACACACTTTGAAGCGATCTTATACAGAACCGAGCAAAGAGAGATAGGCCTATACTGTATAATAGACTGAGGATGCCGTACCTTGGGGATCAACGTGATCGACGTGTCATTCAGACCCACAGGTAAGGCGCCACCGTTTAGGAAATCCAAAACTGCCTTGGTTACAGCTTCACCAAGCAAGCTCCAGTGACGCTGGTAAAACCCCGCTGTAAAACTGTCTACCCCGGGTGCTTTGGAGGGAGCCATTTGGAACAGGGCTGTCCTAACTTCCCCCGCTGTGTAGGGTTTTGTGAGCTCCACATTCATGTCCTCCGTCACCTTGGCAGGAACATGATCGAGCAATTGTGTAGTATCCCTGAAACCTTGGGACTCATACAAGTTATGATAGAACGCTTGGACCTCGGCCTTGTCTTCCTCTTCGTTTGCACAAACCGAGCCATCCGATCTACATAAACCCTGAATTCTGTTGATTCGCTTCCTTTGTGCAGCCTGTGCTTGGAAATACGACATATTACGGTCTCCTTCTCTCAGCCAGGGAACACGGGATCGCTGTCGTAACCAGATCTCTTCCTGATGCAAAGCCTCTCGCAGTTGCCTCACAACTGTTTTTTCCTCCTCTGTAGGCCCTCGGCCAACCGAACGGCAACGTAAATTATCAAGTCTCTTCTGTAGCTGTCTGACACGGCGTGTTAAACAGCCAAACTCCCGGGTCCCCCAAGGCTCAAGCATCTCCTTGAGATGACATAGTGAATCCACAATGCCTTGGAGGCCCGGTCCTCTGTTTGCCTCCTGACACGCATTGGTGACAATACGATCATAGTCCACATGCGATGACCAAACATTTTCATATCGGAACTGTCTCTTTGCATGTGACATGTTCTTGATCTTTTCCTTTATCTCCGCTACAACAAAGCAATGACCAGATTCGACAGAAGAGACATGCCTGATTCTGATGTGTTGAAAATGTTGACGGAATTCCTCATTGGCGAAGACCCTGTCTAGCCTTGCCTTGACATTTGCATCACCCGCTTGACGATTATCCCAGGTGTATGGAGTGCCTGACCACCCCAAGTCCTGGAGAGCCACCTCATCCGTGACCTCCCTGAATGCTCTCATCTGCCTTTCTGGCCTCGCAGCCCGACTAAAATGCTCATTAGAGAAAAGAGTTTCATTAAAATCACCCAAACATATCCACGCCGCATGCAGTATGTTATACAGAGTGCGTAGGAAACGCCAACTATGGTGTCTATCTTCTGCTCGGGGCGCCCCATAGAAACCAGTAAACCTCCATTGAAAGGAGTTTTGCTCTTTAAATTTAACAGAAACATCAATGTGACTAGCACTATAATTGTTAAGGTCCACAAGAACATCATGCGACCAAAACAAACCAATACCACACACTTAGACCAGTACTATCCACCGCAAAGCACCCGCCGAAGCCTAGATGTCTTTGCAAGTCCTCAACTCTCCTCCCTTTGATTTTTGTTTCCATGACGAAGAGAAGGGTGGGTCCTTCAAGCTTCACAACATTGCGAAGCTCCCGAACCGCCTCGGGGTTCCCAAGCCCCCGGCAGTTCCATGAGAGGCAACTCATTGGGCTGGGCAGGATCGATCAACGGTCTCTGCCGAGTTTTCAGGCGTTGGCCTCTTCTTCTTTGGTTCACGAACCAGATCGTCATCGTCCTCTCCCCCAGTAGTGCTCCTGCTTGGTTCTCCATGGTTTTGTGCCGCCGTCAGAAGCAACTACTTGGGTTTGTACACTGCTGTCGGTCCCTCTTTCCCGTAACGCACGTTCTCTTTGTTCTTCAGGGGTGAAATCACCTCTTCCCCCCGTCTTGCTTAGATTTTGTTCTGGAGTTCTTGGTCTCTTGTTTGCTGCCCTGATCAGACTTCTGTCCCCTGGAGGAGTTGTCGCTACTTGCTGGATATCTAGTCTCATCAGGAGCTCGCAATGACGGCCCAAACGGCAGCTCTCCCTTATCATCTCGTGAACCAGGGTTAGAGCAGTAGAGATCCGAGTGGCCCAGCCTTCCACAGGAGAAGCAGAAGTATGGGATCTGCTCATATTGAATGTCATAGGGATCCACCTTCTTCCTCCTTGCCGAGTCTATGAGCACCCATCTCCGGAGCGGTTTATTGACGTCCACAGAAACCCTAGCTCGAAGATAGCCTCCATTGTGATCAAACTTTGCTGTTTGCACCTCCTTATCAATCATCCGCGCTATTGGAGACTCCATGCATCATCTCGCAGATTATAGGGTAAATTCAGAACCCTAGCCCACACTTGTAGCCGATCAAACTTAACCTCATCAGGGCGCATACACTCGTCGAACTCGGCCAGGATGACCGCGTTCTTGTTGATGTACCATGGCGATCCCGCCCATACTCTATCTCGATCACGCTGGGCCTCAAATTCAGCGACAAAGGTGTTCGGGCTAGTTGATCGAAATTGCAGTCCTCTAGGGTTTCCCCAAGCCGGTCGCAAAGCGTTGCCAATGGTGTGAATATGATACAGGTTTTGGTAGAGAACCTTTCCTGCTAGCAACCACTTCGCCGGAGCACCGTCCTGTCGATCATCTATTACGAGGGGAGTCGCCTCCTCTTCGGATATGTCCAGCTTCCCTAGGGCTTCCTCTAGTTTCTCCCTCGCCGAGCGAGGGTTGGTCGAACCAGAGTCTCCTCGCGATGCCTCCGTCGTTGGTGGTGTCGCCATACCCCCGGCCAAGTCCTCGGGGCGGCCCGCCGATGAGATCCGCGGCCGCCGATCTGTTTCCACTCCAAACCCTAGCGGCGCCAGAGAGCCCTAGGTTTCGGGGGAAAAACGTACAAGCCGTTGCCCCCTAGGATTCCATGAACCCTTAGGGACCACCCCAATGATACATTGTACTGTACACATTTCTTGTGAAGTTTAAGTCCAAATTTTTTATGTTATTTAATGAATTATTTATTATGCTGAGGACAACCCGATCTCTTGTAAAGGATTTGGGTGTGTCACTTATTATTTATTATTTTATTTAATAAATTATTTAAATATACTGTTGATCGACATAAAGTATATTTTTGCAATGTTTATGATTTCAGGAAGAAATACCATGGAAGACCACAAAACCTTGCCAAAGGGTAACCCTGGGAGGCACCCAATGGGTGTGCGTGCCCCACCAATGGTGTTAACCTCCCTGCGGTCGTAGGGCCTATCCTAATTTTTTCACATATTATTCCATCACTGCCACCTCAAGATGTTCGTGGAATATAGGAGAAACGTTTCCAGATTGCTTCTCCGGCGCTTAGCTGGAGCCTGGAGGGGGTATTCACCACTGTTCTTGATGACGATCATCTTTAATCTTCTCCGTGATGAGGTGTAAGTAGTCCACCTCCAATCCTATTGCTTTGTAGTGGTAGTAGCTATGTAGCAATCTTTCTTATGGTGCTACATGTCTAGATCACATGAGTTGCCTATCATAATTATGACCATCTATGTAACTTTTGTGGTGGATCTTTTGCTATGTGATGATGAATTTCACTGTGAGGTTTTTATAATGGTTATAAGATTTATTTACACCACATATATATGTCTCCATTTGATTAGTCTATCTTTGGTCAGTTTAGATGAAAGGACAATGTGGGGAACAATGTGCATTATATGTAGTTCTGATGGGTCTGCCACTCTAAGGGTAGAAAAAGGGTTGCGAGTCTATACAAAAGATGAGGTGCAAGGTAGGTGGAATATGTTCTCAACGGTATGCCATCATGCTCGTTGCAATGTGATATTGAAAGTGCATTTAATCCCCAAGGTGGGTTTTAATAATTCATGCCAATATATCTCAAGGTACTAATAACTACTTCTAGCATATTTCAAGTAATGTTATGTTAGGCACAACTTGGGAATGGAAGGTGACCCCTAAAAAGGCTTAAAGACAAGTGTTGGACAAGCCAGAGGATTCAACATTTTCATTTTAGTGATCCAAGAGCACATTGAGTACATAGGCATGCCAATATTACCAAAAGGGGATGAGGATGTGGTAATGAGCCTTTTGCTCCATGTGCTTAAAGATCAAACTCCAAAACTCCACAAAATTCTTCAAGATTTCCACCATATCTACCTAGTTCCAATTCAACTCAGTATTTTTCAAGCACTTCCACTTAGAACCACCTAATAAACACTGATCATTCGGAGACTCCACCATTCCACTCGGAGCCATCGAAGCAACATGGTAAACCTTTTTGTTAGTACCCCAAAAATTCCTAGAAAAACCAGTTGGAACTTCTGAAGTGTTAATAGAGAGTGTGCCCCTACTAAAGTGATCACTTTGGATCCATCGATCGATTTCATTCAGACCGACCAATGCATCTAAAAATTGTCACCTTTATTCACTCCGGAGCCACCGAGCAATCCAGTTGAAGCCTTTAAGATGTGCAATAAAGTGAGTAACGCTAATATTTCTGGTCCTACCTATATATACCTCAACCTATCCCACCAGTTCAGCTCGAAGCAAACTCCACTTCCATCATATGTTCTAAGAGAGAACTCCACCTTCTTGTGCTTATTTCAAAGGGCTCTCCACTCGAACCACCCAATCAAACCCTTTCAGATCCAATCCCCTCTTTAATGTTGAGATTAACAATTACCAATTACTTTGTAGACCATGATGCAATATTTCCCCAGTTGCCTTGATTATATATTCTAGTTGATACTTTTTAAAACTGCAAACAAACTAAGTGCTTTTAGTAGAAATCAATTTTTGACCAGAAAGTAGGTGTTTTTGCCATTTGTATCTCTGTTGTTGTTATACATCATTTTGGCCATATTCAGTTGGGAAAATGTCCACCATTTTTGAAATTGTTAGTTTGTTGTTCCATGGCATAAGAAAGAGTAAATGCTAGCATGGCATTTTCGAATGGACATATGGCAAGTCTTAGTTTTCACGTGTCTCAAAATTTGCCATTACCTTTGATATCTCTAGTAGCTCATGATATCTTGCTACAAACCCTTGTAATTTAGGACCACACACTTAGATACCAATAATAGGAGGTGTAATCACCGCACTCCCTACAAATTAGAATAGAAGGATGCATCTTCTTAGACATGTTGCCCGAATTGCTAACAAAGCTTTGATTTGCACTTTATCAGTCTCATATGCATGGATACCTCGGAGTCATGACAAACATTGTCATGCTAGGATGATCCACTAAAGGAGGGGACATGATGAGATGTATGAATAGAATTGAGCGACCGACTACATCGACTCCAATTCGTCTACGGTGATCTTCAACAAGTCTAATCTTATATGACTCATGACCTACATCTTGTCATTTTTCCAGAGTGTTTTGGAAAAGTTGACTTATAGCTACCTTAGCTATCGTGTTCCCTTAAAGTGAGACTGTATTTTCAAACTTTTTTATTATGATATCAAAATTTGAAATTGGTCCATGAACACATATATGTTGTTAGATCAAGTTGGTTTTGATATGGGGTTTGCGAAAGCTATAACTCGTAGCTTTGAAGGAAAATTGATGTAAAAAATCAAGCAAGCAATGCAAAAAATTGTATCCTAAGTGCATATGCATATCACAAATGACTCTGTTTCAGCCCTTGGAGCGCACATGCATTGGTGGCTAACTTGTGACTCCTCTCCCCTCCAGAAAACTAGGGTCATTTTGACCAAAAACTAGGACTAGAAACAAGTGAGAGGATGTACTCTAGATACCTCTACCAAATGTTTGTTAACTCCTAATTATAAAACATTCAACCAAAATTTGAAGATATTTAAGGATGTTGTGAAGGAGGACACTTGCAAATATAATATATAATAAATTAATAAACAACAGTAGTTTTGTGGAGCAATATAATAATTTTTTGTGTTAGATTTAAGATTTAATATACTTCTTCAAAAAAGGTTTAAGCATACATAATTAAATTAATATAATAAACCATTTATAGCAAGAAATATATAAATCCAATTAAACATGAAAAATAATATTAGAATCATAAATTTTCAAACTTTATAACAAAGAAATATCTTCATGTATACGAACATAATTAAATTGTTAAACTCTATTAGGCATGATTTAAAAATAATATTTAAGGTAATAAAAGTAATAATGTATCAATAAAAATGACATACATAATTAGTACTAGCAAAGTAAAACAATTTAGTATAAACAGGCCTAGGAATAGGCAAAATTCAAGTTGTGAAAATAATGGAGATGTGTTTTTCAGTCTCAAAAAGGATCCTCGTCCCCTTCCTAAGCCTTGGTGGTGAATGTAGTGACCTAGTTAAAAACACTTCGGCCCGTGAGCCCGTCCAGTCCCAAGGTTACTAAGGATGTCACCTAGAGTTACTCCTGTACCTCCTACAAGTTATGACAAACTGAACCAGACACTATTTTTTGAAGTGACAAGATGTCATTTGTCTTATTATTGACTGACAATCTACTTCTTTGTTATCAATTTGTTGTTGGTCCACTCTCCTGTTATGGAACTACTAATTTTGTTCTCTCTATCCCTTCTAGTGTGGCCTTCATAGTTGATATCACAGAGCTAGTGTTGTTTTGGTTATTGCTTTTTTATTTTAAAATCGTGGTATACTAATTCGTCGTTTCATCGATGAGGCAACATTTCAACAACCAGTTGTCTGAGGGTTGTGACCCCGATCAAAGTGCTTTCAACGATTTAAGATTGTCGCCTCTTGTGGTGGGCAACTCATATGTAGCTATCGAAACTTTTGAGGTTAATTTTGTTTGTTTGTATATTGTTTTTTTGTACTTTTGTTAGTGGGTGCCTGGAAGATCATCAAGATGTGATTTGTGGAGCATATGATGATAACTTCATAGTGCTTTGTTGTAAATTGAGAGTTTGTCTAAATCATTCATCTAGTCTTTTATTTTATTTTATTTGAATATGTTGTAATATTTAGTCTTAAGTCAGATTGTTGATAAAAAATTAGTACCACAATAGCAAACCTAACTAATGCGGTAAGGTTTGTCTATTCACATTTTTGGTACCATGTCAATTTTGAAATTTGTCCTTGAAGACACATATATTGTCAGATCGGTTTGATCTGAATATAAATGAATTGTTTTGACCTAGTTTGAGAAAGGCAAAGGTGTTGCTTTTGAAGAAAGCATTGACTGTAAAAAATACTTTTGCATAGCATTTCTAGATACCATGTTCTTAATTCTAGTATTACAAAACAATAAAGCATACATATATAATATTAATGTTTCAAGTGATGTTATGATCATCCTGAGATCACAAACAACATATCATGGTCACCGAGACCAACCTAATCATAACCTTCTCATATTTTACTAGATATAATATTTCTCATAGTCATACCAAGATTTACGCCCTGGTGTATCCATGTCAGAATAACCGAAGGACGAACTGCCATAACAATGCAGCTCATGCACTTACAATATCATGACTGACATCTCCAACCGTTAGAATAGTGCACTCCAATGCACTTCCAATTCTCTCCTCAACAGTCGTGTGAGGCTTTAGAGGTTGCTTTGACTGCACACAACTATGACACTCGGAACCTTTGGCAATAGTGAAAAATGTTAATCAAGCATTTGAAAATATAAAAAATGTGTATAGAAAACATGTTGACCATGTATTTTTAAAAAATAAATTTGTATTCAGAAAATGTTAAACATGTATTAGAAAAATGTTATTAACATGTACAAAAAATGCAGAATGAAAACCAAAAGAAACAAAGAAAACCCAAAAAATAAAAAGTGAAAAAGAAACAAACAAAAGGAAGATGAAAAAAATTAAGAAACAAATGCAAAAGGAATGAAAAACCCAAAGAAGAAAGAAAAGAAAACGAGTAAAAGAAAAAAAACAAAAGGAAACCGGCTCGAATTGCCTCAAGTAGGTCGCGCCTCTTCTCACTACTAGAGAAATGCTTATAGGCAGGACCTGAGTAGTAGCGCTGGAAAATAGCCACCGCTGCTGCTAGTTAGCAGTAGCGATGTTTACGGGCAACGTTACTAGTAACTCCATAGCAGTAGCCCTGGAAAACTAAAAAGCGCTACTACTATGTGGGACCAGACGAGGCCACCGACGGTAGTTGTAGTAGCAGCGTTGTCCAAAATACAACACTACTACTAAGAGTTTAGCAGCAGCGCTTTTCACCAACGCTCGTTGCTGCTAAGTTTAGTCCTCTCATTGCAAATAAGTTTAGTCCCACCTCGCTCCACTAACAGGGTGTTTACTAGCTTAAATACGTTAGTTCTCAAACCATCACAACCACTTGTCTTCATTGAACTCTATGTGTAGGATCTATGGCTAATATTCCTATTGACAATTTAGATTCTACACGAAAAGATCATTGATGACCAATGTATTTTTGATTCATGCTTAGCCTTAGCAGTAACGCTACTACTAGGGTTTTCCCTAGTAGTGTCTACTTACCACGAGTGGGAAGCTGGCGGAGTGGCTAGCAGCACCGCAACACTCATACATGGGCTAGCCAGAGGCTATGTTTGGTTGAGCTGCAGATTCTGTAGAAGCTGCTGTGAGCTGTGAAAAAGTTGTTGTGAACTTTCAGCTATGGAAAAGCTGGAAGTCGTTTGGCTAAAACAACTGTGAAACTGCAGATTTGACTATGAATTGTCTGTAGTGACCCTGGACAATGATTCAATATTTTTATGTGAAACTTGACCGTAAAATAGTGATATGTACATTGGTAGGCAATAGAACATCCATTTTGCAAAGGAAAATTATGACAATTTAGATGATCCACAGCTAACACATTCGAATTCAACGATTATACTTTCAAGTTGCATACTACATATTATATATAAATAGATATTGACCCCATAATTATATTACAAAAGGCATGCACCATAGAATATACATATGGTTCACATGATGATGACCTCCATCAAGATAGCTAACCTATGTTGCTATTGCAAGACAAGCATCGGCTATCCTACTGCAAATAGTTTCCATGGTTTCTTTTTTCTCCTCCTCTTCAATGGGATCCGCTTGTGTTGGTGCTACTTGGTACATGCTCATCATCGTCATCACATTTATCAAAAATCTTATCACTCAACTTGCTATCACGAATGAAGTTGTGCAATTCCATGCAAGCAATGATGATATGCTTTTGCATACGAGGTGAGAAACTTGGGACCCCTTTCAATATGCACCATTTGTGCTTGAGCACCCCAAAAGCACGCTCAACAACATTGCGGAGGGACGAATGTGAAAAGTTGAACAACTCATACTTCCCTTGAGGTGGACAGTGAGAATGAAGACGGAATTCTGGAAGATGGTACGTACTCCCCTTAGAAGGAGCAAGATATCTTATTCGGTTTGCATACCCAGAGTCCACAAGATAGTATTTCCCTGAAAATGAACACCAAATCACCAAGTGAGTGTCTCACATAAGAATATAATGAATGATGACATGTGTTGTTATGTCATACCTTTGGGAGGTACGGGAAATGAAGAGAAGTGTGCTATGCATGATTCAGGATCCTTGAGTCATGTGCAGAGCCCGGCCAACCCGCAACCACAAAGGTAAACCTCATGTCAAAGTCACATATTGCAAGCACATTCTGAGATGTAAAACCATGTCGACATCTATGGTTAACCATGTCATCTTCAGGCACTGTCACTGGCACATGAGATCCATCTATGGCACCAATAGCACCTTTGAAATGAGGCCAGAAACGTTCTTCTCTAATCTTTTCATGCTCATAGCTAAATGTAGGATCTCTAGGTTTGATGATATCTTTCGCTAACTTGCACAAACATAACAAGACTTCCTTAAACTTTGTGTGAACTGTCCAAAGCGAGCATATGAAATGGTTTTCTGCTTGAGCAAATGCTTGAGGGCCACCAACAATCCATAAGAACATGGCCAATGATTCAATTGATGAAACATTACTACATGGGCAGAACATAGCAAGCTGTCAACTAAATTCACATCAGAAAGGAACTACATGGGCTCCATTCACAACAGAAGCACAAGCAACCTGTACTAGCAAGCAATCTATACTAATCAGTCAATCTGTACACAATTTATCCAAAATACACCACCTACTAGCAAGCAGTCTATTCTCAGTTTATGCAAAGTAACATGGACTCCATAATATGTACTAATCTGTCAAGAGTGCATCCATAATCTATACTAATCAATAGCACTAGCATCCATAAGGAATCAATAGCATCAGGCAATAGTGCAGTGTACTATTTAGGAAGAGAAGTAACATGAATGAACCTACTGTAGCAGTTCGTTGGAAGGGGAGGACGGAGGGATGGAAGAGGAGGAAGGAAGAGGAGGAAGGAGGGAGTAAGGACGGAGGCTACCTCGCTATGGAGGGCTCCGCAGCTCCGGTCGACGGCGCCGGATGACCGACGAGAGGAAGGCCGTTGGGCGGGCGGCGTACTGCTCAGAGGTGGATGGATACGCAGGGGGTGTAGCTCCGGGCGGCGATGGAGAGTCTGCAGCACTGGCAGCGGCAACGCCGGGGGCGGTGGAGGGCCGGCAGCACTGGCGGCGGTGGTGGAGGGCCGGTAACGCTGGCGGCAGCGGCTAGAAACCCTAGCCCGTCACTAGGGATGAGGGGATTTTCCCTTGAGGAGTTTTTTTAAGGGTACCTTAGCTTTATAGAAGGGAGAAAATATGTACAAGAGATTACATATGCGCTAGCAAGGTGTCACAAGCCGACCCTAACCAAGCCTTCACACCACTCCCAAGCTCTACTCGACTACTCTAATACAAGATGTCCTCCAAACGCTCCAGCTCTGGCCTAGGTCCTCAGAACATCAAAGATCATGCCTACCGTCTCCCACTCGCTCTTGATCATTCTGGTGCCGAATACTCGCGCATTCCTTTGCTTCCATAGCATCCAACAGATTAGCATAACGAAAGTGTCAAAGCCTTTCCGAGATTGTTTATCTATTCTTTTTCTAGTTTCCGTCCACCATGATACGTCTCCAACGTATCTACTTATCCAAACACTTTTGCCCTTGTTTTGGACTCTAACTTGCATGATTTGAATGAAACTAACCCAGACTGACGCTGTTTTCAGCAGAACTGCCATGGTGTTGTTTATTGTGCAGAAAACAAAAGTTCTCGGAATGACTTGAAAATCCACGGAGATAACTTTTGGAAAATATAAAAAATACTGGCGAAAGAATCAAGGCTAGGGGGGCCACACCCTGTCCACGAGGGTGGGGGCGCGCCCTCCCCCTGGGCGAGCCCCCCTGTCTCGTGGGCCCCCTGATGGTCCACCGACCTCAACTCCAACTCCATATATTCCGTTTTGTGGAGAAAAAAATCAGAGAGAAAGTTTCATCACGTTTTACGATACGGAGCCGCCACCAAGCCCTAATCTCTCTCGAGAGGGCTGATCTCGAGTCCGTTCGGGGCTCCGGAGAGGGGAATTTGTCGCCGTCGTCATCATCAACCATCCTCCATCACCAATTTCATGATGCTCACCGTTGTGCGTGAGTAATTCCATTGCAGGCTTGCTGGACGGTGATGGGTTGGATGAGATTTACCATGTAATCAAGTTAGTTTTGTTAGGGTTTGATCCCTAGTATCCACTATGTTCTGAGATTGATGTTGCTATGACTTTGCTATGCTTAATGCTTGTCACTAGGTCCCGAGTGCCATGATTTCAGATCTGAACCTATTATGTTTTCATGAATATATGTGAGTTCTTGATCCTATCTTGCAAGTCTATAGTCACCTATTATGTGTTATGATCCGACAACCCCGAAGTGACAATAATCGGGATACTTCTCAGTGATGACCGTAGTTTGAGGAGTTCATGTATTCACTATGTGCGAATGTTTTGTTCCGGTTCTCTATTAAAAAGGAGGCCTTAATATCCCTTAGTTTCCACTAGGACCCCGCTGCCACGGGAGGGTAGGACAAAAGATGTCATGCAAATTCTTTTCCATAAGCACGTATGACTATATTCGAAATGCATGCCTACATTACATTGATGAACTGGAGCTACTTCTGTGTCACCCTATGTTATAGCTATTACATGAGGAATCGCATCCGACATAATTATCCATCACTGATCCAATGCCTACGAGCTTTTCACATATTGTGCTTCGCTTATTTACTTTTCCATTGCTACTGTTACAATTACTACAAAACTGCTATCTTTACTTTTACCATGTTACCATTACTATCATACCACTTTCTACTAAATACTTTGCTGCAGATACTAAGTTATCCAGGTGTGGTTGAATTGACAACTCAACTGCTAATACTTAAGAATATTCTTTAGCTCCCCTTGTGTCGAATCAATAAACTTGGGTTGAATACTATACCCTCGAAAGTTGTTGCGATCCCCTACACTTGTGGGTTATCAAGACTAACTGGCGTTGTTGCCGGGGAGCATAGCTCTATTCTTTGAGTCACTTGGGATTTATATTTGTTGATCACTATGAGGAACTTGAAAGACAAAAGAACTAAGATTTTTCCCTCAACTATGAGGGGAGGTAAGGTACTGCCATCTAGCTCTGCACTAGATTCTCCTTCTGTTTTGAGTAAGCTTGCGACACCTAAACCTGCTACTGCTATGAATTCTGATATGTCGCATGTTATGGATGATGCCACTTCTGCTATGCATGATACTTATGATGAAACTACTTCTGTGCGTGATACTACTTTTCCATTAGGTGAATTTCTTGATGAACAACTTGCTAGGGTTAGAGAGAATGAAATTATTAATGATGATATTATTGATGATAGTGATGATGAAAGTTCTCCCCCTGATTATGAATTGCCTGTTGTTCCTGAGGGTTATGTTATGGATGAAGAAGCTGCTAGAGCTATTTTTGCTTGCAAAGATAGATATGATCTTAAGAAGTTATTAGCTAAATGGAAGCAGCAATCCCTTACTGCTAGAATGAAACCTGACCCCGCTTTTGCTACTTCACCTATTTGCGTTATTGATAAGGATTATGAATTCTCTGTTGATTCTGAGATAATTACTTTGGTTGAATCTGATCCTTTTTATGGCCTTGAATCTGAAACTGTTGTGGCACATCTTACCAAGTTAAATGATATAGCCACCCTGTTTACTAATGATGAGAAGTCTCGCTATTATTATATCCTTAAGATATTTCCGTTCTCATTAAAGGGTGATGCTAAAACTTGGTTTAATTCTCTTGATCCTGGTTGTGTGCGTAGTCCCCATGATATGATTTATTACTTCTTTGCTAAATATTTTCCTGCTCATAAGAAACAAGCTGCCTTGCGGGAAATATATAATTTTGTGCAAATCAAAGAAGAGAGTCTCCCACAAGCTTGGGGGAGGCTTCTCCGATTACTTAATGCTTTGCCTGATCATCCTCTTAAGAAAAATGAAATACTTGATATCTTTTATAATGGACTAACCGATGCTTCCAAGGACTACTTGGTGTGCTGGTTGTGTTTTCAGGGAAAGAACAGTCGACCAAGCTGAATTACTATTGAATAATATGTTGACTAATGAAAATAATTGGACTCTTCCTGAGCCAATTCCTTAGGCAATTCCTGAGCCAATTGAGCCAACTCTTGAGCCTATTCCTAAACCAACTCCGAAGAGGAGGGGTGTTCTATTTCTCAGTCCTGAAGATATGCAAGAGGCAAAGAAATCAATGGAAGAAAAAGGTATTAAAGCTGAAGATGTTAAGAATTTACCTCATATTGAAGAAATACATGGTCTTAATACACCGTCTGTTGAAGGAACACATTGTCTTGATAACCCGACACAGGTAGTAAAGGTAAATTCTCTCTATAGATATGATAAAGTTGAAATTCCTTCTACTAAATTTCATAGCCCATGCTTAGATGAATTTGATGACTTTATGGCTAGACAAGAAAGTTTTAATGCTTATGTTGGTAGATAATTAAAGAATAATGCTTTCGAGATAGGACGCTTGAGTGATTATATGGCTAGAGTTAAAGGTGAACTTAAGCTCATTTGCAAATATGCTTCTATGGTTACCACTCAAGCTGAGCAAGTACTTAAAGCTCAAAGTGATTTGCTCGATGAATTAAATAATAAACATGACTTTGCTGTTAGAGTAGCTACTAGAACTGGTAGAATGACTCAGGAACCTTTGTATCCTGAAGGCCACCCAAAGAGAATCGAGCAGGATTCTCAGAGAAATAATTTAGAGGCATCTAGTTCTTCTAAAAAGAAGAAAAAGAAAAATGATAGGACTTTGCATGCTTCTAGTGAACCTGTTGTAGACACACCTGAGAATCCCAATGATATTTCTATTTCTGACGCTGAAACACAATCAGGTGATGAACATGAACCTAGTGATAATGTTAAAGATAATGTTCATGTTGATGCTCAACCTAGCAATAATAATGAGGTAGAGACTGAACCTGTTGTTGATCTTGATAACCCACATTCAAAGAATCAATGTTATGATAAAAGAGATTATGTTGCTAGGAAGCACGGTAAAGAAAGAGAACCATGGGTTCAGAAACCCATGCCCTTTCCTCCTAAACCATCCAAGACAAAGGATGATGAGGATTTTAAGCGCTTTGCTTAAATGATTAGACCTATCTTCTTTTGTATGCGCTTAACAGATATGCTTAAATTAAATCCTTATGCTAAGTATATGAAGGATATCATCACAAATAAAAGAAAGATACCAGAAGCTGAAATTTCCACCATGCTTGCCAACTATACTTTTAAGGGTGGAATACCAAAGAAACCTGGAGACCCAGGGGTACCAACTATACCATGCTCCATTAAAAGAAATTATGCTAAAACTGCTTTATGTGATCTTGGAGCCGGTGTTAGTGTTATGCCTCTTTCTTTATATCGTAGACTTGACACCTACTGAAATATCTTTGCAAATGGCTGACAAATCAACTGCTATACCTATCGGTATTTGTGAGGATGTGCCTGTTGTGGTTGCAAATGTCACTATCTTAATGGACTTTGTTATTCTTGGTATTCCCGAGGATGATAGTATGTTGATTATCCTTGGTAGACCCTTTTTGAATACTGCAGGGGCTGTTATTGATTGCAACAAAGGCAATGTCACTTTTCATGTTAATGGTAATGAGCATACGGTACACTTTCCGAGGAAACAACCTCAAGTTCATAGCATCAATTCTATTGGAAAAGTTTCAACTGTCATTACTAGAGGTTTTAAATTTCCTCTTCCTACTATCTAGAAAAAGTATGATATTCTTATTATTGGGGATGTTCATATCCCCGTTGAGGTAACCTAGTGTTATTCGAAATTTCTCCAATTCCGTGTTATTCGGAATGAGTTTGTTAACAAGACTTGATCAACCTTGTTAGTGGATTCATTTTGATGATCATGAGATGGATGAAACTAGAAGGCACAACCTTCTGTACCCTCTTTTTACTTTCTGTTATTTAGAATAAATGAAGCAAACATAGTATTATCCGTCTGTTTTCTGAGTTATCTGTGCAATAAAAATATCCTGAAAATAAAAGTGCTCCAAATGCCCTACAAATTTAGTATGATTTTTTATGGAATATTTGAGGATTTTAGGCACTGAAAACACTGCAGGGGGGCAAGCACCTGGCCTCAAGGGTGGAGGGCGCGCCCTCACTGTTGGAAATATGCCCTAGAGGCAACAATAAATGGTTATTATTATATTTATGTGTTCATGATAATTGTCTATTATTCATGCTATAACTGTGTTATCCGGAAATTGTAATACACGTGTGAATACATAGACCACAACAAGTCCCTAGTGAGCCTCTAGTTGACTAGCTTGTTGATCAACAGATAGTCATGGTTTCCTGACTATGGGCATTGGATGTCATTGATAACGGGATCACATGATTAGGAGAATGATGTGATGGACAAGACCCAATACTAAGCATAGCTCAAAGATCGTGTAGTTCGTTTAGCTAGAGCTTTTCCAAATGTGAAGTATCATTTCCTTAGACCATGATATTGTGCAACTCCCGGATACCGTAGGAGTGCTTTGGGTGTACCAAACGTCACAACATAACTGGGTGACTATAAAGGTGCACTATAGGTATTTCTGAAAGTGTCTGTTGGGTTGACACGGATCGAGACTGGGATTTGTCCCTCCGTATGACGGAGAGGTATCTCTGGGCCCACTCGGTAATGCATCATCATAATGAGCTCAATGTGACCAAGTGTCTGGTCACGGGATCATGCATTACGGTTCGAGTAATGTGACTTGCCGGTAACGAGACAAAAAGAGGTATTGGGATACCGACGATCGAGTCTCGGGCAAGTAACGTACCGATTGACAAAGGGAATTGAATACGGGGTTGATTGAATCCTTGACATCGTGGTTCATCCGATGAGATCATCGAGGAATATGTGGGAGCCAACATGGGTATCCAGATCCCGCTGTTGGTTATTGACCAGAGAGGCGTCTCAGTCATTTCTGCATATCTCCCGAACCCGTAGGGTCTACACACTTAAGGTTCGGTGATGCTAGGGTTGTAGAGATATTAGTATGCAGCAAACCGAAAGTTGTTCGGAGTCCCAGATGAGATCCCGGACGTCACGAGGAGTTCCGGAATGGTCCGGAGGTGAAGAATTATATATAGGAAGTGTTGTTTCGGCCATCGGGAGAGTTTCGGGGGTCACCGGTATTGTACCGGGACCACCGGAAGGGTCCCGGGGGTCCACCGGGTGGGGCCACCTATCTCGGAGGGCCCCATGGGCTGAAGTGGGAGGGGAACCAGCCCCTGGTGGGCTGGTGCGCCCCCTGCCCCCCCTGCGCCTAGGGTTGGGAACCCTAGGGGAGGGGGCGCCTCCCCTTGCCTTGGGGGGCAAGTTCCCCCCTTGGCCGCCCCCCCCCCCCTAGGAGATCCCATCTCCTAGGGCCGGCGCCCCCCTGGGGACCCTATATAAAGAGGGGGGAGGTGTTGGGGAACGTAGTAATTTCAAAATTTTCCTACGCACACACAAGATCATGGTGATGGTATAGCAACGAGAGTGGAGAGTGTTGTCCACGTACCCTCGTAGACCGTAAGCGGAAGCATTATGACAACGCGGTTGATGTAGTCGTACGTCTTCACGAATCGACCGATCCAAGCACCGAATGTACGGCACCTCCGTGTTCAGCACATGTCCAGCTCGATGACATCCCCCGACTCCAATCCAGCGAAGCGTCGGGGATGAGTTCCGTCAGCACGACGGCGTGGTGACGATGATGATGTTCTACTGGCGCAGGGCTTCGCATAAACTCCGCGACGATATGACCGAGGTGGAATATGGTGGAGGGGGGCACCGCACACGGCTAAGGAATGATCTGTAGATCAACTTGTGTATCTATGGGGTGCCCCCCGCCCCCGTATATAAAGGGGAAGAGGAGGAGGGGGCCGGCCTAAGGGGAGGCGCGCCCTAGGAGGGGGAAACCTACTCCAAGTAGGTTTCCCCCTCCCTTTCCTATTCCAAGAAGGAGGGGGAAGGAAGGAGTGGGAGAGGGGGAAGGCAAGGGGGGCGCCACCCCCCCTTCCTTGTCCTATTCAGACTCTAGGGGAGGGGGCACGCCACTTGCCCTGGCCGGCCCCTCTCTCTCTCCAATAGGGCCCATCAAGGCCCATTACTTCCCAGGTGGGTTCTGGTAACCCTCCGATACTCCGGTTTTTCTCCGAAAACACCCGGAACAGTTCCGGTGTCCGAATATAGTCATCCAATATATCAATCTTTATGTCTCGACCATTTCGAGACTCCTCGTCATGTCCGTGATCACATCCGGGACTCCGAACAACCTTCGGTACATCAAAACTTATAAACTCACAATAAAACTGTCATCGTAACGTTAAGCGTGCGGACCCTACGGGTTCGAGAACTATGTAGACATGACCTAGAACTATTCTCGGTCAATAACCAATAGCGGAACCTAGATGTTCATATTGGTTCCCACATATTCTACGAAGATATTTATCGGTCAAACCGCATAACAACATACGTTGTTCCCTTTGTCATCGGTATGTTACTTGCCCGAGATTCGATCGTCGGTATCCAATACCTAGTTCAATCTCGTTACTGGCAAGTCTCTTTACTCGTTCCGTAATACATCATCTCATAACTAACTCATTAGTTACAATGCTTGCAAGGCTTAGGTGATGAGTATTACCGAGAGGGCCCAGAGATACCTCTCCGACAATCGGAGTGACAAAACCTAATCTCGAATTATTCCAACTCAACATGTACCTTCGGAGACACCTGTAGAGCACCTTTATAATCACCCAGTTACGTTGTGACGTTTGGTAGCACACAAAGTGTTCCTCTGGTAAACGGGAGTTGCACAATCTCATAGTTGCAGGAACTTTGTATAAGTCATGAAGAAAGCAATAGCAACATACTAAACGATCAAGTGCTAAGCTAACGGAATGGGTCAAGTCAATCACATCATTCTCCTAATGATGTGATCCCATTAATCAAATGACAACACATGCCTATGGTTAGGAAACATAACCATCTTTGATCAATGAGCTAGTTCAAGTAGAGGCATACTAGTGACACTATGTTTGTCTATGTATTCACACATGTATCATGTTTCCGGTTAATACAATTCTAGCATAAATAATAAACATTTATCATGATATATGGAAATAAATAATAACTTTATTATTGCCTCTAGGGCATATTTCCTTCAGTCTCCCACTTGCACTAGAGTCAATAATCTAGATTACATAGTAATGATTCTAACACCCATGGAGTCTTGGTGCTGATCATGTTTTGCTCGTGAGAGAGGCTTAGTCAACGGGTCTGCAACATTCAGATCCGTATGTATCTTGCAAATTTCTATGTCTCCCACTTGGACCTGGTCCCGAATGGAATTGAAGCGTCTCTTGATGTGCTTGGTCCTCTTGTGAAATCTGGATTCCTTTGCCAAGGCAATTGCACCAGTATTGTCACAGAAGATCTTCATTGGTCCCGATGAACTAGGTATAACACCTAGATCGGAAATGAACTCCTTCATCCAGACTCCTTCATTTGCTGCTTCCGAAGCAGCTATGTACTCCGCTTCACATGTAGATCCCGCCACGACGCTTTGTTTAGAACTGCACCAACTTACAGCTCCACCGTTTAATAAAAATACATATCCGGTTTGCGATTTAGAATCGTCCGGATCAGTGTCAAAGCTTGCATCGACGTAACCATTTATGACTAGCTCTTTGTCACCTCCATATATGAGAAACATATCCTTAGTCCTTTTCAGGTATTTCAGGATGTTCTTGACCGCTGTCCAGTGACCCACTCCTGGATTACTTTGGTACCTCCCTGCCAAACTAATAGCAAGGCACACATCAGGTCTGCTACATAGCATTGCATACATGATAGAGCCTATGGCTGAAGCATAGGGAACTCCTTTCATTTTCTCTCTATCTTCTGCAGTGGTCGGTCATTGAGTCTGACTCAACTTTATACCTTGTAATACAGGCAAGAACCCTTTCTTCGCCTGATCCATATTGAACCTCTTCAATACTTTATCAAGGTACGTGCTTTGTGAAAGTCCAATCAAGCGTCTTGATCTATCTCTATAGATCTTAATGCCCAATATGTAAGCAGCTTCACCGAGGTCTTTCATTGAAAAACTTTTATTTAAGTATCCTTTTATGCTATCTAGAAATTCTATATCATTTCCAATCAACAATATGTCACCCACATATAATATTAGAAATACTACAGAGCTCCCACTCACTTTCTTATAAATACAGGCTTCTCCAAAAGTCTGTATAAAACCATATGCTTTGATCACACTATCAAAGCGTTTATTCCAACTCCGAGATGCTTGCACCAGACCATAGATTGATCGCTGGAGCTTGCACACTTTGTTAGCTCCTTTAGGATCGACAAAACCTTCTGGTTGCATCATACACAACTCTTCTTCCAGAAATCCATTTAGGAATGCACTTTTGACATCCATCTGCCAAATTTCATAATCATAAAATGCGGCAATCGCTAACATGATTCGGACAGACTTAAGCATCGCTACGGTGAGAAAGTCTCATCGTAGTCAACCCCTTGAACTTGTCGAAAACCTTTTGCAACAAGTCGAGCTTTATAGACAGTTACATTACCATCAGCGTCAGTCTTCTTCTTAAAAATCCATTTATTCTCAATGGCTTGCCGATCATCGGGCAAGTCAACCAAAGTCCATACTTTGTTCTCATACTTGGATCCCATCTCAGATTTCATGACCTCTAGCCATTTTGCGGAATCTGGGCTCATCATCGCTTCCTCATAGTTCGTAGGTTCATCATGGTCTAGTAACATGACTTCCAGAACAGGATTATCGTACCACTCGGGTGCAGATCTTACTCTAGTAGACCTACGAGGTTCAGTAGACACTTGATCTGAAGTTTCATGATCAATATCATTAGCTTCCTCACTAATTGGTGTATTTGTCACAGGAACTGATTTCTGTGATGAACTACTTTCCAATAAGGGAGCAGGTACAGTTACCTCATGTAACGCCCCGGATACAACTTTCCGCATTCGTAACTCCAACTCTTGCCTTTTCCGGAGATGCGATATGTTATTTTACTCCGTGGTTGGGTTTTTGTTTTTTTGTTTTGCATTTTGTTTTGTTCGTTGCATTCATCATTGCATCATTTGCATTGCATCATGTCATCATGCAACCCTTTTTGAAACTCATCTAAATAAAATCGTATGGATCTTCGGTCCATTTAAATCAAGGGATATTCATAATGGTGATTTCTCTTTATAACATACCCTCCCAATATAAGGGAGCTATAACAAAATATTCCATTTATTTGGAAGCCGTCGAAACAAACTTGCATTTTAAACCTCTCTCGTTTTCAAATATTCTATGTCTTGATCTTTCTCCAAATACTTAAATTCCAGTTGTGGCACTTTGAAATATGTCAAAGTAGCTCCATGCCATTTTTCAACTCAACTTGTATTTATTTGGCCCTCCAAATAGATATTTTGCTTCTATCTCTTTTCTGTAATTAGAGAAGGATTTCCCCCTTCTTTTCTTTTAATCCAGCCTGCTAGGCCTCCTGGTCTTTTCCCCCTCCACCGAAATGGCCCAAGCCCACCTAAACCCTTCCTAACCCTAGGCCCCGACCCTCTCCATCGATCTCCCCCTCTCTCTCCCGTGCCGCCGCCACACGCACACGCATCGCACCAAGGAGAGGATCCCCACGCTCCTTCCTCCTCTCGCTCGTCTCCCTCTCCTCCTCTCGCGTCACCACCCACACACAGAGAGGAGCGAGACCCCTCCTCCCGAGCGCGCCTCCCATGGCACATCTCGCGTCGCACCCCGTTCCATCAGCCCCGTGCCCGGTCTCTGCAACACCACCGGGACGGCCAACTCCGGCGGCCCTCCGTCGCCTGCGGTCGTGCCCCTCCCCTGCGCCCGCATCCGTCATCCTCCGCCGCCCGGACCTCTCCTGCACCCTCATCGTCCCGGCCTTCCTCGCACTTCCTGACGCCAAGGGTCGCCGCTGCCGGACGCCCCGCGGCGTCGACTTGCCACCAGTGCCCGTGCCTCCTCCTCCCTCACCTGCGGCCTCCTCCTCGTTGCCCCGCACCTCCCGGAGGGCCACCCTGCGCGCGACCCCGTCTCCTTGTCTGCCCAGCGCCGCTGCCTCGCCAGCTCCTCCGCTGGATCTCGCCTCCGTCAGAGACGGCAGCAGCAACAGCTGCACCTTCCCTGTCGTGGCCATCCCCTGCTCGTCTTGTCGCCCGAAGACCCGTGTACCCGGAACGCCAAGACCCTTCCATGGATGCATCAAGTACCCCTGCCTCCACAACCACTGAACCAGGAACGCCAAGTTCATCTATGAAAAACGTGTACAACTACCGTCGCCACGTGAACGTCTACCTCCACTACGGCCGTGAATGACTACTTCCTTCGCCGAACCCGAACCGCTCCGAAAATGCACGCTTCGAAGGTATAACAGCCAAGACGACCGCCGAATGCATGTGTTGAATGAGATGCTCGAGTTTTGCACCGTGATCGAATTGTCTTTGCACGTTCCTCGTTTGCCATGCCACCGTCATGTGGGACACCCGGTATTCGGGATCACTCCCCATCTCTTGCATGTTGCGCACATCCGCACACTTGCTCTTTTGCACCGGTATCTCATTGAATTGTCGGATCATCGGAATGTTGCCGTGGCACCATTTCCGCTGTCGTTGCCGTGGCATCCCTTTCGTTCCACCATGGTGACAAATGCTTCATAACATGCTCATGTCAACATTTTCATAAAAAATTGCATAAAACTTGCATACATCATTCGCATCATGATAACAACATTTAAAATGTTTAAAATTGTTGTTGCATTAAATTGCTAAATAACATATGGGAATTTTTCCGGAATTATCGTTTGTTGTTTCCGGCCTCACTTAAACTTGCCTAGATAGTTAGTTTATTTATGCTTCACCCCTTGCCATGTTTAACAACATTTAATATTGATGAGTAGCATAACCGAGAGAGAACTAAATACTTGAATGTGCTGTTTCGTCAATATGCAACTCGTTGCATATTGATCTCCACTTAACTTGTAGTGTGGTTTGTTGCATTTTGCCATGCCATGCTTCTTTAAACCGGACATGCATCATGCTTGTTTGTGCATCATGCCATGTTTATGCTTGTGCATTTACCATGTTGTTTGTTTCTTTTCCGGTGTTGCTTCTTAGTTTCGGTAATGTTGCGATTGTGAGGATTCATTCGACTACTCCCGTTCGTCTTCTTCATGGACTCGTTCTTCTTCCTTGCGGGATTTCAGGCAAGATGACCGCTACCCTGGATCTCACTACTATCATTGCTATGCTAGTTGTTTCGTTCTATCGCTATGCTGCGCTTCCTATCACTTGTTCTTCAAGCCTCCCAAATTGCCATGAACCTCTAACCTTTGACACCATTCCTAGTAAACCATTGATTGGCTATGTTACCGCTTTGCTCAGCCCCTCTTATAGCGTTGCTAGTTGCAGGTGAAGTTGAAGATTGCTCCATGGTGGACAGGGTTATGTTGGGATATCACAATATCTCTTATATTATTAATGCATCTATATATTTGGTAAAGGGTGGAAGGCTCGGCCTTATGCCTGGTGTTTTGTTCCACTCTTGCCGCCCTAGTTTCCGTCATACCGGTGTTATGTTCCCGGATTTTGCGTTCCTAACGCGGTCGGGTGATTTATGGGACCCCCCTGACAGTTTGCTTTGAATAAGACTCCTCCAGCAAGGCCCAACATTGGTTTTACCATTTGCCTCACCTATTACCTTTTTCCCTTGGGAGTCACGCATCCCAAGGGTCATCTTTATTTTAGCCCCCCCGGGCCAATGCTTGTCTAAGTGTTGGTCCAAACTAGAGCCACTTGCAGCGCCACCTCGGGGAAACTTGAGGGCTGGTTCTAGTTGTACGTAGTGCTCATCCGGTCGTGGCCTGAGACGAGATACGCGCGGCTACTATCAGGATGTCGGCACGCCGGGAGGTCTTGCTGGTCTTGTTTTATTACTGTCGAAATGTCTTGTAGCCGGGATTCCGAGACTGATCGGGTCTTCCCGGGGAGAAGGAATATCCTTCATTGATCGCGAGAGCTTATCATGGGCTAAGTTGGGACACCCCTGCAGGGTATAAACTTTCGAGAGCCGTGCCCGCGGTTATGTGGCAGATGGGAATTTGTTAATGTCCGGTTGTAGATAACTTGACACCAGATCCGAATTAAAACGCATCAACCGCGTGTGTAGCCGTGATGGTCTCTTTTCGGCGGAGTCCGGGAAGTGAACACGGTTTTTGGGTTATGTTTGACGTAAGTAGGAGTTCAGGATCACCTCTTGATCATTGCTAGCTTCACGACCGTTCCTTTGCTCCTCTTCTCGCTCTCATTTGCGTATGTTAGCCACCATATCATGCTTAGCTACTGCTGCAACCTCACCACTTTACCCCTTCCTTTCCCATTAAGCTTTGCTAGTCTTGATACCCATGGTAATGGGATTGCTGAGTCCTCGTGTGTCGGTGTCAAAACCGGCGGATCTCGGGTAGGGGGTCCCGAACTGTGCGTCTAGGCGGATGGTAACAGGAGACGAGGGACACGATGTTTTACCCAGGTTCGGGCCCTCTCGATGGAGGTAAAACCCTACGTCCTTCATGATTAATATTGATGATATGGGTAGTACAAGAGTGGATCTACCACGAGATCAAGGAGGCTAAACCCTAGAAGCTAGCCTATGGTATGATTGTTGTAATGTATGTTGTGTCCTACGGACTAAAGCCCTCCGGTTTATATAGACACCGGAGGAGGCTAGGGTTACACAGAGTCGGTTACAATGGTAGGAGATCTACATATCCGTATTGCCAAGCTTGCCTTCCACGCCAAGGAAAGTCCCATCCGGACACGGGACGAAGTCTTCAATCTTGTATCTTCGTAGTCTTGGAGTCCGGCGGACAATGATAGTCCGGCTGTCCGGACACCCCCTAGTCCAGGACTCCCTCAGTAGCCCCTGAACCAGGCTTCAATGACGATAAGTCCGGCGCGCATAATGTTCAGCATTGCAAGGCGGGTTCCTCCCTTGAATAATCCAGAGAAGATCATGAACACCAGGATAGTGTCCAGCTCTGCAAAATAAATTCCACATTCCACCGTAGAGAGAATAAAATGTACACTAGTTCAATCTGCTGACGTATTATGCGGCGTGACATCACACCGCTACCAAGCCTTTGTTTGAATCGTTTTTTACTATACCACCTCAGCACGTTTAGCGAAGCGGTTTCCTTGGCACGTCTTGTCGAAGTAGAGATCGTGTTCCCCTTATTCCGGGATTCTCATCAATACGGACGTGGGTAACCCAACCGCGCCATTGATGGTGGCACTTGGGAGATAGGCGAGTTTTATCAAGCCAGCGGGACGCATAGTTTTCGTCCGCCTATATATAAGGGATAAGGATTTACCTTCTCACCTACGCCTTCTTCCTCCTTTGCTTATCCACCTCCGCATACTCAAGCTCCAACGCCCAAGCTCGCGCATCTCGCCTCGACCTTCTCCGAATATGTCCGGAGCGGGAGGCAAATGGTTGGCCTCCACCGTTAAGGAGGAGCATATCACCAGACTGCGCAGCGCCGGATATCTTTCCGGCGATATCGCGCATCGGCTACCCAACGAGGGGCAGCTCGTCCCTACCCCTGGGCCTCACGAGAGGGTCGTCTTCCTTCCCCACTTCCTCCGCGGACTGGGCTTTCTGCTCCATCCATTCGTCCGGGGGCTCATGTTCTATTACGGCCTGGATTTCCACGATCTGGCGCCGAACTTCATCCTCAACATCTCGACGTTCATCGTCGTGTGCGAGGCCTTCCTCTGCATCCGGCCCCACTTCGGCCTGTGGCTCAAGACCTTCAACGTCAAGCCGAAGGTTGTGCTGGGCACGCAAGCGGAATGCGGAGGCGCCATGTTGGGTAAATTACCCAACGTCCTTTGGCTCGAAGGGGCCTTTGTGGACTCCGTCAAGGGGTGGCAATCGGGGTGGTTCTACATCACCGAGCCGCGCAAGCCCACATGGGCGGCGGCCCCCGAGTTTAGATCTGGCGTCCCCACGCAGCTCACCTCCTGGAAAGAGAAGGGCTTGCTGTGGGGCGATTCGAAGGAGGTGACTGGACTCCAAACCTGCATCCAGAAGCTGGTGAGCAATAAGCTGAGGCTCGTCGACGTGGTCCAAGTCATGCTCATCCGCTGGATTCTCCCATGCCAAGAACGGGCATTCAATTTGTGGGAGTTCAATCCGGAACAGCACCAGGCGCTGAGCGGGCTCTTCGATACGACATACGAAGGCGCCTGGAGGGTGCTGTTTAAGGGCGCCGAAGCCCCCGCATCCGCGACGGAAGATCGCGGATTCAGCTCGCAGTATCCAACTAACGAGGTAAGTGATTCAACCCCATTACGGGACACTTTGTAGTAATCGAATTGATTATATGAGGGTTTTTTTCCTTTGACAGGAATGGATGGAGAAGGCCAGGCAGCTTATCAGTCCGGCTCCCATGCCAGAAGACCCAGTGGAGGCCCGTTTAGCAGGGTTGCTGGTTTCGGCACCGCACGAGGTGCCGGAGAAGAAGGCCAAGAAGGTGGCCGCGGGGACTCGAAAGAGTTCCCGCAATCAGGTGTCCGACGACGAGGTGGACTCCTCCCCCAAAGACGAGGAGGTTTCTCTCCCAGAAGAGGGAGATAAGAAGAGGAAGGCTTCCCCAATAGGGGAGGCCGAAGGGTCCAAGAGGGGGAGAACTATCCCCCCGGACAGTTTCGCCAACACCAATGTTGGCGAGGATGAATGGCCTCCAAGGGCCAGGCGTCCGGCAAGATCGTAAGTATCCGGATCCTTTATATGCAATATCTTTTATGTCGCGTAGTGTCCTTCTAACGCCGCATTCTGTCCGTAGTCCGGCCAATGACGATCTCCCCGACTCATCGAGCGAGTCGTTGGCCCCGTCGGACGTGGATTCATTTCCGACGGCCTCTACCCCATGCGCCGACGAGGACGCCGAGGTGGGATCCCAGAGAGGGACCCATCAGGAGGAGGCTCCAGAGGCGCTGTCAGGCAGCCTCCTGGACTTTGCGCCAGACTCTACATCGGAACCCGTAGTGGTTCCAGAGTCCGGCAAGCGGCGCCTTCGAAAGAAGGGCAAGACCGTGACACCGGAGGCCTCCGTCCAACCGGAGGCGCCGGATAACTTGTTGGAGGCGCTTAAAGGCGCTTCCATCGAGGAAGAACACCGCACTATCATGAGTGCGGTGATTCAAAAGGTTCAGCTCGCCAAAAGCGGGCTGACCGAAGCCTGCAGCAGCCTTCTAACAGGCTTTGAGGTAAGAAGTTAAAATTATGTAATGTAATACCGCATAGACAGTAGCCCCTGATGCTTAGTTCGGTGTTCGGAAAGAAAAAGCCAGACTGAGGATCTAACAAGATATACGCAGGGTTGCTTAAAATATGTCAATATGGGTTTGCAGACTGCACTGCTGACCTCTGCCGCACTAAAGCAGGATCTCAAGCGGTCCGAGCAAGAGCTCGGCCATGCCAAGAAGCAGCTCGAGGACAAAGAAGGTGAGTAACACCACTTTGAATAGTTACCTTACAGAAAAGGATTTTGATTGCAATATAATTAACAAGGATAATATGTGTATTGCAGGGGCCACTAACGAGGTGGCAGCCCTGAAGGAGGCTGTGTCCGCGGCCGAACGCAGTGTGGCCGCAGAACGGGCAGAGAGCGAAAAGCAGGAGGCGCGGGTGGCGGAAGTACGGTAAGAGCTCCAGGCTCTCATGGAGAAACATGAGAGGTTGGAGCGTGACTCCAAGACTCGAGAGTCCGAGCTTGCCTCGGCTCTCGAAAGTGCCAAGTCCGCCAAGGCCGAAGCCCATAAGGCCCTTCAGGAGGTGGAAGATGTAAAGAAAATAGCGGCGGGTAAGGCATTTTTCATGCAAAGCAAGCATGTTAATGTAAAATACCTGACACTTACCCGCATTCAGAGCTCTCCAGGGGCGTTTGCAGATCTGCCGCGTAGTGCGTCTGATGCCGCCGCATTCTATCGTGGCGAGGAGGGGAGCTCGACGGAAAAAGTCTTCTGGTCTCAGTATGCTGAGGCCGGACACCCGGTGCCCCCAAGCGACCAGCTGAAGCAGCTGGTCAAACTCCACAAGGTAGCTGAAGAGGCCATGAAGGGTCTTATAGTCCGGCTGTGGCCTGGACAGGCCATGCCTGGGAGCTACTTTGGCCTCGTGCGGTGGCTGGTGGATGCATGCCCCTGGGTGGATGTCATCAAGCGCTCCGCCTGTATTGAAGGCGCTCGTCGGGCCCTCGCCCGGACGAAGGTGCAATGGGGCAGGTTGGATGCGGAGAAGCTTCTCACGGACCCACCGCCACCGGGCAAGGAATATCGCACGCCCGAAATGTATTATAAATCTGTCCTGAAGGGAGCCCGTGATATTGCGGATGAGTGCCCCAGAAATGTAATCTTTGAGTGAATTTGCTATGTATTATCCTGTGCGCTGAAACTTTGTTCATGTGCGCTTTGAGCAACACTTTTTTAATTTAAAATATTACCTTCTGTGCGGCCGTTTATAAAATCTGGGAGATGGCAAGTCGTTGGCTTCAGCCCCCAAGCCACGAGTGCTGGGGTGTTCGGGATAAACTTGAGCACTCTTGTTCCCATTATTGGGTCCATCGAGGGAGGCGCTCAACACAACGAACAAGGCAACCGGACTTATAATGCTTGAACACTCTCACTTAGCCATAGAATTCTATAATTTTAAATTTCGGCGAAGCCCCTGGTATTCGGAAGACCGAATCCGGGGCGCTATCCACGCCTTCGTCGGACATTGTCCGGAACTTCGCTCGAAGCGGCTTGAGTCTTTAAGGACCCGAAAAAACCTCTCGAACAGCGACCAGTCTCTCGCCTTATCATGCCAGTCAGTTTTAGCTTTCTCCACTGAGGCGCTCGCCCGGCTCAACCGGGGCGCAATCGCAGTGGTTCTCCCAGTGCCACCTTAGCCGACAGAACGGAACGTAAGGCACCAAAACATGGGAGCCGGGCAAACCCAACTATTGACCCAAGACATGATTCGGAGCCGATTCATATAATGCTATAAGTTCGGGGTGCCGCACTTGTGAAAGTGTTCGGACTTGTCACACCATAGAGTGGGGAACATAAGCCCCTGGCTTATTAAGCCGTACCAAAATATACGGGCGCAAGATGTCATATAATGAGCATATATATATAAAAGGTAATGCAATTGCAATCGAAAAGGTGCTGCATTATTAATGAAAGAAAGTCTGCTAGTAGAGCGGACTGATACAAATAGTGCGGTAAGCAAGGGATTTGGACTTAGTAAACATGTCCCCCTCCAGGGGTGAGCTGCGGACTTGGTGTATATAATCGAATTTAATGCTCGTAATTGAGACCACCTGAATGTTCGTCGCAGCCTTCTTTAGTCCCTGACTGTTGCATCATGAGTTCGGTAGGTTCATCGCCAGATAGGGCCTCTGGTTAACGGAGTCCTGTGTACACAAAGAAGGGAAATAAAAAATAAAAAAAGGGGGGCACACTTGCGAGCCCCTGGTGTGGTCGAACCGCACTCTGGGTCCGTTGCGATCGTGCCCCTTCCCCTGTGCCCATGGTATCTCCAAAGCGTAATGATGTACGCGGAGTGTTATTCTTGCGATCATGCGTGGGGGAGGGTTGGGGCCGCATTGCTACGCGTGCTCTGATCGCGCCAGGTGGTCTTGGTTAGCATTGCTCCGGGAGCGTTTTGCTGTCTCCGGCCTTTTAGCGGTCGGACTCGAGAATTGCCTTAAAAGGCTACTCTGTACTTCTGCCGCGAGAGCCGCTGTATGTTCCTCCGTTCGGAGGGAGCGTTTCGTATTCCCATTGACCGTGATGACTCTGCGAGGGCCTGGCATCTTGAGCTTTAGGTATGCATAATGTGGCACCGCGTTGAATTTTGCAAACGCGGTTCGTCCGAGCAGAGCGTGATAGCCGCTACAAAACGGGACTATGTCGAAGATTAGCTCTTCGCTCCGGAAGTTATCCGGGGATCCGAAGACCACTTCCAGTGTGACTGAGCCTGTACAGTTGGCTTCCACTCCTGGTATGACACCTTTAAAGGTTGTCTTTGTAGGTTTAATCCTTGAGGCGTCTATGTCCATTTTGCGCACTGTATCCTGATAAAGCAGGTTCAGGCTACTGCCGCCGTCCATCAGGACTCTCGTGAGGTGAAATCCATCGACGATTGGGTCTAAAACCAATGCGGCGAATCCGCCATGGCGTATGCTGGTCGGATGGTCTCTTCGATCGAAGGTGATCAAACAAGAGGTCCATGGATTGAACTTCGGGGCGACTGGCTCCATCGCGTAGACGTCCCTTAGTGCGCGTTTCCTCTCCCTCTTGGGTATATGGGTCGCGTATATCATATTCACCGTCCGCACTTGTGGGGGAAAACCCTTCTGTCCTCTATTGTTCGGCGGTCGGGTCTCTTCCTCGTCGTTGCTGTTTAGCCCCTTGTCATTGTTTTCGGCAATTAACTTGCCGGCCTGCTTGAACACCCAGCAATCTCTGTTAGTGTGGTTAGCTGGCTTTTCAGGGGTGCCATGTATCTGGCATAAGCGGTCGAGTATTCGGTCCAGATTGGACGGACCCGGAGTGGTTCTTTTGAATGGCTTCTTCCGCTGACTGGGTTTAGAGCCTCGGAATCCGGCGTTGACTGCCGTATCCTCCTTATCGTCGCCGTTAATGCGGCGTTTGTTTTTGTTTCGACGTGACCTGCCGTTGTTGTCCTTGGTATCCGGACTGCCAGAATTTTTATGGAGATTGTTGCTGCAAGCTAGCCAGCTGTCCTCTCCCGTGCAAAAGCGGGTCATTAACGATGTGAGGGCTGCCATGGATTTTGGCTTTTCCGGCCCCAGGTGCCGGGCTAGCCATTCGTCCCGGATGTTATGTTTGAAGGCTGCAAGGGCCTCTGCATCCGGACAGTCGACGATTTGGTTTTTCTTTGTCAATAACCGTGTCCAGAATTGTCTGGCCGATTCGTCTGGCTGCTGAATGATGTGTCTTAGGTCATCGGCGTCTGGTGGTCGCACATACGTGCCTTGGAAGTTATCAAGGAATACGGCCTCCAGGTCTTCCCAACACCCAATTGACTCTGCGGGCAGGCTGTTAAGCCAATGCCGAGCTGGTCCTTTAAGCTTGAGTGGGAGGTACTTGATGGCGTGGAGATCGTCGCCGCGGGCCAGATGGATGTGGAGAAGGTAATCTTCTATCCAAATCGCGGGGTCTGTTGTGCCATCATAGGATTCAATGTTTACGGGTTTAAACCCTTCAGGGATTTGATGATCCATTACTTCGTTAGTGAAGCATAGTGGGTGTGCGGCGCCTCTGTATTGAGCAATATCGCGACGCAGCTCGAGGGAGCGTTGTCTGCTGTGCTCGGCCCGGCCGGGGTTATTGTATCCGGCGCGACGGTATTCGTCGTGGGTCGTGGGGCGCCCACGTGATCCGTAGATGGATCTGGATTGCCTTGCTTTGTCCTCCAATATATCTCGCAATTCCGGCGCGTTCCCTCTTGGCTTCGTACTTTTGGAGCGATGCCGGGGTATAGTCTTGGCTGGGGCCCTGGATGCCTCTCTTTCACGACCACGGGGTGGTCGGTCAGCCATATCGTGCGCTGGTGATGGAGGTATGTATGCTTCCTCCTCTAATCGGGGGAGCAGCTTGCGTCTTGGGTAACTTTTGGAGGGGCGTTCGAGTTTATATTCTTCGGCCGCGAGGACCTCGGTCCATCGATTGGCCAGCAGGTCCTGATCAGCTTGAAGCTGTTGCTGCTTTTTCTTTAGGCTGTTTGCTGTGGTGATAAGCCTGCGCTTGAAGCGCTCTTGTTCGACGGGATCCTCAGGTACGACGAATTCATCATCGTTGAGGCTTGCTTCGTCTTCGGAGGGAGGCATATAGTTATGATCCTCAACCTCTTCGTCTGCCGCCCTCTCGTGAGGGCTTGCTTCTGCATCCTCCTGCGCTGAGTCTTGCTGGAGGGGATTGTCTTCGGCACTCTCTGGAGTATTATTATCTCATGTGCCAGAATCTCCATTCTTGCTGTGGCGGGATTTAGAGCGGCGCCGCTGACGCCGGCGTTTGGGCTGCTTCTTTAAAGAGTCTGCCTCCGCTGCTTCTTCACCGTCCCCGTCTTTTGGGGCGTCCACCATGTATATGTCATATGACGAGGTGGTCTTCCAGTGCCCTGTAGGCGTTGGTTCCTGTTCGTCTCCGGCATCGTCGTCCATAGCGTCGATGTCGTCGGAGTCGTAGTCTAGCATGTCGGTTAGATCGTCGACAGTGGCTACAAAGTGGGTGGTGGGTGGGCTCTGAATTTCTTCGTCGTCCGTACCCCAACCATCTTGGCCATAGTCCGGCCAGGACTCTCCTAATAACGAGAGATGCTTTAGTGAATTCAGGATATCGCCAAAAGGCGAGTATTGGAAGATGTCTATGGCAGTGAATTCCATAACCGGCGCCCAATCCGAATCGATTGGTAGGGGCGCGGGAGGTTCGGAGTCCGGCACCTCGGAATCACGAGTTTCGCAGGGGACAAGATTAGTGTTCGGCTCCATCGCCGTGGATGTTGAAGCCCCCGAGGTGGTGTCTATCCACCGATCCTCTATCTGGGCGATCGGCTCCGGACTAATGCCCGGAGTGGATTCGTGTGCGGCCACCAAGGCACTGTTCGGCGGCAGAGCTAGATCATGCCCATCGCAACAGTGCGGCGCGCTTGGCTGTGGCTCGGGTCCGTCGAAGATCAAGTCTCCGTGGACATCGGCCGTGAAGTTTAGGCTTTCGAATCTGACCTGACGGCCAGGGGCGTAGCTTTCGATCTGCTCCAGATGGCCAAGCGAATTAGCCCGCAGTGCGAAGCTGCCGAATATGAAGATCTGTCCGGGGAGAAAAGTCTCACCCTGGACAGCGTTGTTGGTTGAAGATGCCATCAAGCCTATCGGTGACGACACAGAGGAACTCTCAATGAAAGCACCAATGTCGGTGTCAAAACCGGCGGATCTCGGGTAGGGGGTCCCGAACTGTGCGTCTAGGCGGATGGTAACAGGAGACGAGGGACACGATGTTTTACCCAGGTTCGGGCCCTCTCGATGGAGGTAAAACCCTACGTCCTGCTTGATTAATATTGATGATATGGGTAGTACAAGAGTGGATCTACCACGAGATCAAGGAGGCTAAACCCTAGAAGCTAGCCTATGGTATGATTGTTGTAATGTATGTTGTGTCCTATGGACTAAAGCCCTCCGGTTTATATAGACACCAGAGGAGGCTAGGGTTACACAGAGTCGGTTACAATGGTAGGAGATCTACATATCTGTATTGCCAAGCTTGCCTTCCACGCCAAGGAAAGTCCCATCCGGACACGAGACGGAGTCTTCAATCTTGTATCTTCATAGTCTTGGAGTCCGGCGGACGATGATAGTCCAGCTGTCCGGACACCCCCTAGTCCAGGACTCCCTCATCATAGCTCACAGATTACTACAACAACAGTTGCAGGTACAGGTTATGTGATGATCTTGACGCAAGAGCGATGTTGCTTGTTTGGAGTTCTTCTTCTGCTTCTTCTTCGATCAGGGGATAGGTTCCAGGTCGGCAGCCTGGGCTAGCAGGGTGGATATTGTTTGAGTTTCTGTTTATGATTCATCCGTAGTCGGATGTTGTTCTTGTATGTTGTATTGTTGTATTCATGTTGCATTGTATGCCTCCTGTATATATCCCCAACTATTATGTAATGTTGATGTAATGATATCCACCTTGCAAAAGCGTCTTCAAGATGCGCTTCTATCCTTGGTGGGACCTTCGAGTTCCTTTAGGATAGGGTCGCATCTTGGGTGTGACAAGTTGGTATCAGAGCCTCGACCGACCATAGGAGCCCCCTTGATTGTTGGCCGTTGTTGAGTCTAGAAGAAAACTATTTTGAGTCTTAGGATTATATATATCGGAGAGTAGGATTCTTTTTACTCCTCAGCCCCCTTCGTCGCTCTGGTGAGGACTCCTGACATAGATGTTTTGTCTTTCCTCTCCTCAAATTTCACTAAAAAAAATTTAGGATCTCGCGGGTATCTTGGGATCATTCCGATATTCTTATGACAAGAACATTGTTCTTGGTGCCTCCTGACATTTAGGGGTTGTGGCAGTGTCCCGGGGAGTTGAGCTCTGAGGTGTTGTCGTCATAATTTTATCGTTGCAGTTCTGGAATACTTGAGTTTTGCCGACATCGAAAATCTCTTTTATGCAGTTGTTGGTGAGATAACCTCGACGTCACCCAGTACTGGGGAGTTCGGGAGTATTGCCATAGCTCGTATAACGGATGCTTTCCGAAGGTTGAGGTACACGATTTCCGAAGGTTTCTTGGTTATGTGTTGACGGATGGATACAACTTGGATGTAGGGATTGTTAGTTTTGGGTGATATATATATTGCTTCCCCTGTATCCCCAACACCAGATTGCATAACCAGAAAGTTTCGGGAGTTTTATAGGTGGGAATTCAAGTAGCTCCTAGAATATCTTTCCGATAGATGTATGATATGAGATTGGGGTTCGACGTCTAGTGGTCCGCCTATCCACGGTTGGTTTTACAGTGGTCTCGTTGTGTCTTAAAGAATCCTTGGCTATGCCGATTCGGGGACACTTCGTATGTCATGTGCACTGCCTTGCACATGATGGTGCTGTACGATTGAGCCTGTGTGGGCCCCACCACGAAAACTTCGGACGAAATCTCTATCATATGTTTGTTCCGGCTTATTCTGCAAGCCAAATCCTTTGTTTTGTTTTTATTTGTGGTATTCGAGTTGCTTCGAAGTCAAATGTTGAATCCATACCTTTCCTAAACGGTGTTCTCATATTGCTATGTGAATACTAATCCTTTTTGATCATTGAGGTTGTCATGTTAATTCTTTTCCAACCGGTGCGCTTCTCTTCGAGATGATCCCATCATTCTCCCCATCTGCAAGATCAATTCCAAGTTTTCTCAACGGTGTTTGTTTCGTTCATCCCAAGTTGTCTTTGTTTTTCCCCACCCTCCCACCCTTTTTCTTCAAGGACTCAGATTTCTTAATGTATCCTTTTATTTGTGGGAAGTCTCTTCATTCTTTTCTTTCAATGCTTTTATCCGGTGATTTCCCATGAAGATACTCACGAGCTTCAAGTTCATCGTCCTTCATTGTTGTTTCTTCTTCAGTGGATTTAATTCAAGCTTTCGATATTCATCATATTCTTTTCCTTGTTTCTAATGCTTTCTCATGCCGATGCACCTCTTAATCATTCACTTCTTTGTATCCATTTGTTCTGGGGTGCTGAAGATATCTCACAAGATTTGTGTTTCCATTCTCAATCCGTTCAAGATATTTCGAGGTTGTTATCTCATTCAAGCCATTTAATTCAACCGGTGCAACCTCTCTTTAAAATTGTTCAACGGTGTTTTCTTTTAGTGGGCCCTAACCCACATGTCTTTTCCCAGGATCTTACCTGACTCGTTGAATTATCAGGAGTGATTCCCAAATTCTTTTTGAAGTTTGATGTAAGAATGAATATCATCAGTCAGCTGTTTTCCAAGATCGATCTCAAAATTATTTTTTTCATTGTTGGTTCAACCCTTCCTCTTTTTCATTCTCCCGGAGTATCTCAGTAATTTTGGTGGTGTTTCTCGTCGTCATTTGAAGACCGAAGAAGAGTTTCTCTTAAATCTTGGTCCATTCTCTTGAAGATTCATGGTTCAAGCTTGATGCCATCCTCTCATAATTGTTTTCGATTGTGAGAGTTCCTTTCATACCCATCCGGATCTATTCAGGAGTCTTTCAGTTTGATTTCTTCGGAGCACATCATCTCAGAATCATTCATTCCACCCTTCAGCTCTCGTTATCCAAATCTTACTGGTGCATCGTTCAAATACCCTCTAATCAGTTCATGATCTCTTTGTTCTCATGTATCTAAATCCTCTCAAGTATCTTCATTCGTTTTCCAATTCTTTCCGGTGAATTGTGCCTTTGCTATTTTCATTTTCAATTCTTACGGTGGTTCGTTCAAGATTTCACTTCCTTCGTTATCATATCAATTCATTCATTGTTTCCATCAATACCTTCTCAAGTTGGCGCTATATCTCTTTTCAATCCCTCAAGAAGAATAAGTAGTATGCCAAATCCATTGCTTGCCATCAATTTAATTTGATGAGGCATAAGCATACAATAAATCTTATTTTTATTTCCTCGAGGTGACTCAATTCTTTTATGGAGATTATTCATGATGAATAAATTCTTGATTACAAGTGATTCATCTTTCTTTTCGGAGTTCCAATCTCTCTTAATTATCTCGTCGCGAAGCTCCATCTAAATCATTGCAAGGGTTCACCTTGTGTTTTCAACTTCTCTTTTTTTTATCATCCTTTTATTACCGGAGTTCTTCATTGAGGCTCTACATAGTGGTTCGTCAAGGATTCTTTTCATTCTTCAATTGTTCTTCAAGATTTCTCTTGAAGTTAAGATCAGCCAAGCTATACTCTAAAAATAAACATGATGCTCAACACATGTTTTGTTTTGAGGAGTTCAAGTATTCTTCATCTTGCATTCCGAAGTGCAATTCTTTCTACCTTATCTTTTGACGTGGTGTTATGTCACTCTTGACAATTTCCTTCATGTTTCATGATTCATATGTTGTCAAGAATGAGGTAGTTTAAATCCATCAATCTTTTGTTGGAGTTATATTGGGTTATATCTCACCTACAGCCTTCCCTAAGGAATGTAGCTATTTGTGGTGCTTATCAATGATCCAATTTTCTCCTTCTCATCTCAGTGAAGAAGTTTTTCATCTCTTTGGTGCTCTCAATCTAATCAATGGTTTCCATTAGTGGCCGGTTGTCACCTCATAGTCTTGAGATGTTTTCCATAAGCCCACAACAAGCTTGTTCTTCTCTTTGTTGATTTTCCAACAACTCCGTTCGATTCTTCTTTGCAAGGATGCTTTCCAAGTTCACTTGTGGCAAAAGTTGTCATTTTCTTCTCCGTCCCTTTATCTCAACAATCTAACTTCTATTCTTTCGTTATGGAGGCATTGTGATGTTGTGCTCTTCACCCATCACCTCGTTTTGTGAGGATCGTGTTCTTTTCTTGCTTATCCATTTAACCGAAGTGTTTTATCATCTCTTTAATATCTTTTCATCTCATCAAGTTTTCTTCTCTTTTCTACCGGAGTGCTGTCCAAATTCTGCCATTCTTGTTCCTTGGCTATCTCATTATACCGATGTGGTCATATTCTTTTCGTTCGTGAAGCTCTTATTTCCATGTCTTTCAACCTTCAAGTTCTCGTAATACTCCTTGTTCCTCTTTTCTACCGGATTGTTTGCAATCTCATTCATTTCTGTTGTACTCTTTCTTTTAAATTGCTCAACCTCTCAAGCTTCATGGTTTCACTCGTTCGTCAAAGAAGCAACTTAGTTTACCTCTTATCTTCCTCTTCCTTTTCCCTCCGGTGCCATCCTAGATCTCGGGACGAGATCCTCTCGTAGTGGTGGAGTGTTGTAACGCCCCGGATACAACTTTCCGCATTCGTAACTCCAACTCTTGCCTTTTTCGGAGATGCGATATGTTATTTTCCTCCGTGGTTGGGTTTTTGTTTTTTTTTGTTTTGCATTTTGTTTTGTTCGTTGCATTCATCATTGCATCATTTGCATTGCATCATGTCATCATGCAACCCTTTTTGAAACTCATCTAAATAAAATTGTATGGATCTTCGGTCCATTTAAATCGAGGGATATTCATAATGGTGATTTCTCTTTATAACATACCCTCCCAATATAAGGGAGCTATAACAAAATATTCCATTTATTTGGAAGGCGTCGAAACAAACTAGCATTTTAAATCTCTCTCGTTTTCAAATATTCTATGTCTTGATCTTTCTCCAAATACTTAAATTCCAGTTGTGGCACTTTGAAATATGTCAAAGTAGCTCCATGCCAGTTTTCAACTCAACTTGTATTTATTTGGCCCTCCAAATAGATATTTTGCTTCTATCTCTTTTCTGTAATTAGAGAAGGATTTCCCCCTTCTTTTCTTTCAATCCAGCCTGCTAGGCCTCCTGGTCTTTTCCCCCCACCACCGAAATGGCCCAAGCCCACCTAAACCCTTCCTAACCCTAGGCCCCGACCCTCTCCATCGATCTCCCCCTCTCGCTCCCATGCCGCCGCCACACGCACACGCATCGCACCAGGGAGAGGATCCCCATGCTCCTTCCTCCTCTCGCTCGTCTCCCTCTCCTCCTCTCGCGTCGCCACCCACACACAGAGAGGAGCGAGACCCCTCCTCCCGAGCGCGCCTCCCATGGCACATCTCACGTCGCGCCCCGTTCCATCAGCCCCGCGCCCGGCCTCTGCAACACCATCGGGACGGCCAACTTCGGCGGCCCTTCGTCGCCTGCGGTCGTGCCCCTCCCCTGCACCCGCATCCGTCATCCTCCGCCGCCCGGACCTCTCCTGCACCCTCATCGTCCCGACCTTCCTCGCACTTCCTGACGCCAAGCGTCGCCGCTGCCGGACGCCCCGCGGCGTCGACTTGCCACCAGTGCCCGTGCCTCCTCCTCCCTCACCTGCGGCCTCCTGCTCGTCGCCCCGCGCCTCCCGGAGGGCCACCCTGCGCGCGACCCCGTCTCCTTGTCTGCCCAGCGCCGCTGCCTCGCCAGCTCCTCCGCCGGATCTCGCCTCCGTCAGAGACGGCAGCAGCAACAGCTGCACCTTCCCTGTTGTGGCCATCCCCTGCTCGTCTTGTCGCCCGAAGACCCGTGTACCCGGAACGCCAAGCCCCTTCCATGGATGCGTCAAGTACCCCTGCCTCCACAACCACCGAACCAGGAACGCCAAGTTCATCTACGAAAAACATGTACAACTACCGTCGCCACGTGAACGTCTACCTCCACTACGGCCGTGAACGACTAATTCCTACGCCGAACCCGAACCGCTCCGAAAATGCACGCTTCGAAAGTATAACAGCCAAGACGACCGCCGAATGCATGTGTTGAATGAGATGCTCGAGTTTTGCACCGTGATTGAATTGTCTTTGCACGTTCCTCATTTGCCATGCCACCGTCATGTGGGACACCCGGTATCCGGGATCACTCCCCATCTCTTGCATGTTGCGCACATCCGCACACTTGCTCTTTTGCACCGGTATCTCATTGAATTGTCGGATCATCGGAATGTTGCCGTGGCACCATTTCCGCTGTCGTTGCCGTGGAATCCCTTTCGTTCCACCATGGTGACAAATGCTTCATAACATGCTCATGTCAACATTTTCATAAAAAATTGCATAAAACTTGCATACGTCATTCGCATCATGATAACAACATTTAAAATGTTTAAAATTGTTGTTGCATTAAATTGCTAAATAACATATGGGAATTTTTCCGGAATTATCGTTTGTTGTTTCCGGCCTCACTTAAACTTGCCTAGATAGTTAGTTTATTTATGCTTCACCCCTTGCCATGTTTAACAACATTTAATATTGATGAGTAGCATAACCGAGAGAGAACTAAATACTTGAATGTGGTGTTTCGTCAATATGCAACTCGTTGCATATTGATCTCCACTTAACTTGTAGTGTGGTTTGTTGCATTTTGCCATGCCATGCCTCTTTAAACCGGACATGCATCATGCTTGTTTGTGCATCATGCCATGTTTATGCTTGTGCATTTACCATGTTGTTTGTTTCTTTTCCGGTGTTGCTTCTTAGTTTCGGTAATGTTGCGATTGTGGGGATTCGTTCGACTACTCCCGTTCGTCTTCTTCATGGACTCGTTCTTCTTCCTTGCAGGATTTCAGGCAAGATGACCGCTACCCTGGATCTCACTACTATCATTGCTATGCTAGTTGTTTCGTTCTATCGCTATGTTGCGCTTCCTATCACTTGTTCTTCAAGCCTCCCAAATTGCCATGAACCTCTAACCTTTGACACCATTCCTAGTAAACCATTGATTGGCTATGTTACCGCTTTGCTCAGCCCCTCTTATAGCATTGCTAGTTGCAGGTGAAGTTGAAGATTGCTCCATGGTGGACAGGGTTATGTTGGGATATCACAATATCTCTTATATTATTAATGCATCTATATATTTGGTAAAGGGTGGAAGGCTCGGCCTTATGCCTGGTGTTTTGTTCCACTCTTGCCGCCCTAGTTTCCGTCATACCGGTGTTATGTTCCCGGATTTTGCGTTCCTAACGCGGTCGGGTGATTTATGGGACCCCCCTGACAGTTCGCTTTGAATAAGACTCCTCCAGCAAGGCCCAACATTGGTTTTACCATTTGCCTCACCTATTACCTTTTCCCTTGGGAGTCGCGCATCCCAAGGGTCATCTTTATTTTAGCCCCCCCGGGCCAATGCTTGTCTAAGTGTTGGTCCAAACTAGAGCCACTTGCAGCGCCACCTCGGGGAAACTTGAGGGCTGGTTCTAGTTGTACGTAGTGCTCATCCGGTCGTGGCCTGAGACGAGATACGCGTGGCTACTATCAGGATGTCGGCACGCCGGGAGGTCTTGCTGGTCTTGTTTTATTACTGTCGAAATGTCTTGTAGCCGGGATTCCGAGACTGATCAGGTCTTCCCGGGGAGAAGGAATATCCTTCGTTGATCGCGAGAGCTTATCATGGGCTAAGTTGGGACACCCCTGCAGGGTATAAACTTTCGAGAGCCGTGCCCGCGATTATGTGGCAGATGGGAATTTGTTAATGTCCGGTTGTAGATAACTTGACACCAGATCCGAATTAAAACGCATCAACCGCGCGTGTAGCCGTGATGGTCTCTTTTCGGCGGAGTCCGGGAAGTGAACACGGTTTTTGGGTTATGTTTGATGTAAGTAGGAGTTCAGGATCACCTCTTGATCATTGCTAGCTTCACGACCGTTCCTTTGCTCCTCTTCTCGCTCTCATTTGCGTATGTTAGCCACCATATCATGCTTAGCCGCTGCTGCAATCTCACCACTTTACCCCTTCCTTTCCCATTAAGCTTTGCTAGTCTTGATACCCATGGTAATGGGATTGCTGAGTCCTCGTGGCTCACAGATTACTACAACAACAGTTGCAGGTACAGGTTATCTGATGATCTTGACGCGAGAGCGATGTTGCTTGTTTGGAGTTCTTCTTCTGCTTCTTCTTCGATCAGGGGATAGGTTCCAGGTCGGCAGCCTGGGCTAGCAGGGTGGATATTGTTTGAGTTTCTGTTTATGTTTCATCCATAGTCGGATGTTGTTCTTGTATGTTGTATTGTTGTATTCATGTGGCATTGTATGCCTCCTGTATGTATCCCCAACTATTATTTAATGTTGATGTAATGATATCCACCTTGCAAAAGCGTCTTCAAGATGCGCTTCTATCCTTGGTGGGACCTTTGAGTTCCTTTAGGATAGGGTCGCATCTTGGGCGTGACACCTCATCAAGTTCTACTTTCCTCCCACTCACTTCTTTCGAGAGAAACTCCTTCTCTAGAAAGGATCCATTCTTAGCAACAAATGTCTTGCCTTCGGATCTGTGATAGAAGGTGTACCCAACAGTCTCTTTTGGGTATCCTATGAAGACACATTTCTCCGATTTGGGTTCGAGCTTATCTGGTTGAAGTTTCTTCACATAAGCATCGCAGCCCCAAACTTTAAGAAACGACAACTTTGGTTTCTTGCCAAACCACAGTTCATAAGGCGTCGTCTCAACGGATTTAGATGGTGCCCTATTTATTGTGAATGCAGCTGTCTCTAAAGCATAACCCCAAAACAATAGCGGTAAATCAGTAAGAGACATCATAGATCGCACCATAGCTAGTAAAGTACGATTATGACGTTCGGACACACCATTTCTTTGTGGTGTTCCAGGTGGCGTGAGTTGCGAAACTATTTCGCATTGTTTCAAATGTAAACCAAACTCATAACTCAAATATTTTCCTCCACGATCAGATTGTAGAAACTTTATTTTCTTGTTACGATGATTTTCCACTTCACTCTGAAATTCTTTGAACTTTTCAAATGTTTCAGACTTATGCTTCATTAAGTTGATATACCCATATCTGCTTAAATCATCTGTGAAGGTGAGAAAATAACGATATCCGCCACGAGCTTCAACATTCATCGGACCACATACATCTGTATGTATGATTTCCAATAAATCTATTACTCTCTCCATAGTACCGGAGAACGGTGTTTTAGTCATCTTGCCCATGAGGCACGGTTCGCAAGTACGAAGTGATTCATAATCAAGTGATTCCAAAAGTCCATCAGTATGGAGTTTCCTCATGCGCTTTACACCGATATGACCTAAACGGCAATGCCACAAATAAGTTGCACTATCATTATCAACTCTGCATCTTTTGGCTTCAACATTATGAATATGTGTATCACTACTATCGAGATTCAATAAAAATAGACCACTCTTCAAGGGTGCATGACCATAAAAGATATTACTCATATAAATAGAACAACCATTATTCTCTGATTTAAATGAATAACCGTCTCGCATCAAACAAGATCCAGATATAATGTTCATGCTCAACGCTGGCACCAAATAACAATTATTCAGGTCTAAAACTAATCCCGAAGGTAGATGTAGAGGTAGCGTGCCGACCGCGATCACATCGACTTTGGAACCGTTTCCCACGCGCATCGTCACCTCGTCCTTGGCCAGTGCTCGCTTATTCCGTAGTCCCTGTTTCGAGTTGCAAATATTAGCAATAGAACCAGTATCAAATACCCAGGTGCTACTACGAGCTCTAGTTAGGTACACATCAATAACATGTATATCACATATACCTTTGTTCACTTTGCCATCCTTCTTATCCGCTAAATACTTGGGGCAGTTCCGCTTCCAGTGACCAGTCTGCTTGCAGTAGAAGCACTCAGTTTCAGGCTTAGGTCCAGACTTGGGTTTCGTCTCTTGAGCAGCAACTTGCTTGCTGTTCTTCTTGAAGTTCCCCTTCTTCTTCCCTTTGCCCTTTTTCTTGAAACTAGTGGTCTTGTTGGCCATCAACACTTGATGCTCCTTCTTGATTTCTACCTCCGCAGCCTTTAGCATTGCGAAGAGCTCGGGAATAGTCTTGTTCATCCCTTGCATATTATAGTTCATCACAAAGCTCTTGTAGCTTGGTGGTAGTGATTGGAGAATTCTATCAATGACGCTATCATCCGGAAGATTAACTCCCAGTTGAATCAAGTGATTATTATACCCAGACATTTTGAGTATATGCTCACTGACAAAACTATTCTCCTCCATCTTGCAGCTGTATAACTTATTGGAGACTTCATATCTCTCAATCCGGGCATTTGCTTGAAATATTAACTTCAACTCCTGGAACATCTCATATGCTCCATGACGTTCAAAACGTCGTTGAAGACCCGGTTCTAAGCCGTAAAGCATGGCACACTGAACTATAGAGTAGTCATCAGCTTTGCTCTGCCAGACGTTCATAACATCTGGTGTTGCTCCTGCAGCAGGCCTGGCACCCAGCGGTGCTTCCAGGACGTAATTCTTCTGTGCAGCAATGAGGATAATCCTCAAGTTACGGACCCAGTCCGTGTAATTGCTACCATCATCTTTCAACTTAGCTTTCTCAAGGAACGCATTAAAATTCAACGGAACAACAGCACGAGCCATCTATCTACAACAAACATAGACAAGCAAAATACTATCAGGTACTAAGTTCATGATAAATTTAAGTTCAATTAATCATATTACTTAAGAACTCCCACTTAGACAAACATCTCTCTAGTCATCTAAGTGATCACGTGATCCAAATCAACTAAACCATAACCGATCATCACGTGAGATGGAGTAGTTTTCAATGGTGAACATCTTATGTTGATCATATCTACTATATGATTCACGCTCGACCTTTCGGTCTCCGTGTTCCGAGGCCATATCTGCATATGCTAGGCTCGTCAAGTTTAACCTGAGTATTCTGCGTGTGCAAAACTGGCTTGCACCCGTTGTAGATGGACGTAGAGCTTATCACACCCGATCATCACGTGGTGTCTGGGCACGACGAACTTTGGCAACAGTGCATACTCAGGGAGAACACTTCTTGATAATTTTAGTGAGAGATCATCTTAAAATGCTACCGTCAATCAAAGCAAGATAAGATGCATAAAGGATAAACATCACATGCAATCAATATAAGTGATATGATATGGCCATCATCATCTTGTGCTTGTGATCTAAATCTCCGAAGCACCGTTGTGATCACCATCGTCACCGGCGCGACACCTTGATCTCCATCGTAGCATCGTTGTCGTTTACGCCATCTATTGCTTCTACGACTATCGCTACCACTTAGTGATAAAGTGAAGCAATTACAGGGCGTTTGCATTTCATACAATAAAGCGACAACCATATGGCTCCTGCCAGTTGCCGATAACTTCGGTTACAAAACATGATCATCTCATACAATAAAATATAGCATCACCTCTTGGCCATATCACATCACAACATGCCCTGCAAAAACAAGTTAGACGTCCTCTACTTTGTTGTTATAAGTTTTACGTGGCTGCTACGGGCTTAAGCAAGAATCAATCTCACCTACGCATCAAAACCACAACGATAGTTTGTCAAGTTGATGCTGTTTTAACCTTCGCAAGGACCGGGCGTAGCCACACTCGGTTCAACTAAAGTTGGAGAAACTGACACCCGCTAGTCACCTATGTGCAAAGCACGGCGGTAAAACCAGTCTCGCATAAGCGTACGCGTAATGTCGGTCCGGGCCGCTTCATCCAACAATACCGCCGAACCAAAGTATGACATGCTGGTAAGCAGTATGACTTGTATCGCCCACAACTCACTTGTGTTCTACTCGTGCATATAACATCAAACCATAAAACCTGGGCTCGGATGCCACTGTTGGGGAACGTAGTAATTTCAAAATTTTCCTACGCACACACAAGATCATGGTGATGGTATAGCAACGAGAGTGCAGAGTGCTGTCCATGTACCCTCGTAGGCCGTAAGCGGAAGCGTTATGACAACGCGGTTGATGTAGTCGTACGTCTTCACGAATCGACCGATCCAAGCACCGAATGTACGGCACCTCCGTGTTCAGCACACGTCTAGCTCGATGACGTCCCCCGGACTCCAATCCAGCGAAGCGTCGGGGATGAGTTCCGTCAGCACGACGACGTGGTGACAATGATGATGTTCTACCGGCGCAGGGCTTCGCCTAAACTCCGCGACGATATGACCGAGGTGGAATATGGTGGAGGGGGGCACCGCACACATCTAAGGAACGATCCGTAGATCAACTTGTGTATCTATGGGGTGCCCCCCGCACTCGTATATAAAGGGGAAGAGGAGGAGGGGGCTGGCCTAAGGGGAGGTGCACCCTAGGAGGGGGAAACCTACTCCAAGTAGGTTTCCCCCTCCCTTTCCTATTCCAAGGAGGGGGAAGGAAGGAGTGGGAGAGGGGGAAGGCAAGGGGGCGCCCCCCCCCCCTTCCTTGTCCTATTCGGACTCAAGGGGAGGGGGCACGCCACTTGCCCTGGCCGGCCCCTCTCTCTCTCTCCCATAGGGCCCATCAAGGCCCATTACTTCCCGGGGGGTTCCGGTAACCCTCCGGTACTCCGGTTTTTCTCCAAAAACACCCGGAACAGTTCCGGTGTCCGAATATAGTCATCCAATATATCAATCTTTATGTCTCGACCATTTCAAGACTCCTCGTCATGTCCGTGATCACATCCGGGACTCCGAACAACCTTAGGTACATCAAAACTTATAAACTCACAATAAAACTGTCATCGTAACGTTAAGAGTGCGGACCCTACGGGTTCGAGAACTATGTAGACATGACCTAGAACTATTCTCGGTCAATAACCAATAGCGGAACCTGGATGTTCATATTGGTTCCCACATATTCTACGAAGATCTTTGTCGATCAAACCGCATAACAACATACGTTGTTCCCTTTGTCATCGGTATGTTACTTGCCCGAGATTCGATCGTTGGTATCCAATACCTAGTTCAATCTCGTTACTGGCAAGTCTCTTTACTCGTTCCGTAATACATCATCTCATAACTAACTCATTAGTTACAATGCTTGCAAGGCTTAGGTGATGAGTATTACCGAGAGGGCCCAGAGATACCTCTCCGACAATCGGAGTGACAAAACCTAATCTCGAATTATGCCAACCCAACATGTACCTTCGGAGACACCTGTAGAGCACCTTTATAATCACCCAGTTACGTTGTGACGTTTGGTAGCACACAAAGTGTTCCTCCGGTAAACGGGAGTTGCACAATCTCATAGTTGCAGGAACTTTGTATAAGTCATGAAGAAAGCAATAGCAACATACTAAACGATCAAGTGCTAAGCTAACGGAATGGGTCAAGTCAATCACATCATTCTCCTAATGATGTGATCCCATTAATCAAATGACAACACATGCCTATGGTTAGGAAACATAACCATCTTTGATCAATGAGCTAGTTCAAGTAGAGGCATACTAGTGACACTATGTTTGTCTATGTATTCACACATGTATCATGTTTCCGGTTAATACAATTCTAGCATGAATAATAAACATTTATCATGATATGAGGAAATAAATAATAACTTTATTATTGCCTCTAGGGTATATTTCCTTCAGGAGGGAGGGCAGCCGCACCCTGCATCTTGGCGCCTCCCTTCCCCCTTGCTACACCTCTCCCTCCCACAGACGCTTGGCCAAGCCCTGCCGGATCCCTGCTGCATCCACCACCACGCCATCGTGCTGCTGGATCTTCATCAACCTCTCCTTCCCCCTTGCTGGATCAAGAAGGAGGAGACGTCATGCTGACCGTACGTGTGTTGAACGCGGAGGTGCCGTCCGTTCGGCGCTAGGATCTCCGGTGATTTGGATCACGACGTGAAGGACTCCCTCAACCCCATTCTCTTGAACGCTTCCGCTCGCGATCTACAAGGGTAAGTAGATGCACTCCCCTCTCTCATTGCTGGATGAACTCATAGATTGATCTTGGTGAACGTAGGAATTTTTTTATTTTATGCAACGTTCTCCAACACTCACCCCCTAGGCGCGTCCCCCTGTCTCGTGGGCCCATGGTGGCCCCCTCCACTTATTCCTGCACCCATACACTCCATCTTCCTCCCCAAAAAAATCCCCATCCAGCTCAAGCACGAGTTCTAGCTCATTTTGCTGCGATTTTCGATCTCCTTGCTCAAAGCTCCATTCACAAAACTGCTTTGGGAGATTGTTGCTTGGTATGTGACTCCTCCATTGATCCAATTAGTTTTTGTTCTAGTGCTTTATTCATTGCAAATTTTTGCTGCATAGGTGACCCTGTTCTTGAGCTTGCATGTCAAATTTATGAGGTCCCAAGTAATTTTAATGCATGATATAGGCTCTAGGCACTTGTAGGAGTAGTTGCTACCAATCTTGTTTAGTTTCATTCACTTTTATTTTGAAGTTACTAAAAATTTCTGAAATTTTCAGAAAATGATAAGGAGATTTTTGAGGGGCTCTTCTAGCCAAGGCTCCCAGGATAAACAAGCTAAAGAGAAGGAAAAGGCCAAGTATAATCTTCCTCGCGTAGCGGAAGTATGGCCGTGTGAATGGCCCTGCGATAATTTCTTGAGAGAAGCCGGGATTTATGAAGACTTTTATTCTTTGATTGAAAATGCAGGCCTCACCGACTTCCTCCATGACCGGATCGATCAGTATCTCTTACTCACCAATACTTTCGTGCAAAACTTTTATTACTATCCTAAGAATTCACCTCCTTCAGTATCATTTCATTTATATGATGAGTTCAAGGAAATGTCTTTACATAATTTTTGCGCGGTATGTAGAATACCCTTTGAGGGCAAATTGGATGAACCACATCGTAAAGATGTGGATGGTTTTGTTAACACCATTACTGTAGGGGATCGAAAGAAGGGTTCCGATGCGAGAATCACTAGTATACACTTTCCTGTTTTACGCTACTTTCTCATATTTGCTAGTCGATGCTTAATTGTCGTGGAAACATTGGAAACTTCAGTGTCCCTGAATTATTATTCTGTTCCATGCCTTGTTTGGTGATAATAGTTTTAGTATGGGTGTCGTTATTGCTAAACGGCTAAGCCTGAACCGTACAAAAGGCCCCATCTTTGGAGGTATCTATGCTGCACGCCTTGCTAAACATTTTGAGATACCTATTAGGCACCATGAGAAAGAGGAAACAAAGTTGCCTCTTTTCCTTTTAGATTACAGGAGCATGGTAGCACATGAGTTTATTGTTCACAATGATGATAAGATGCTCCTGTATAACTTGAGATTTAATAAGAAATGCAATGAGACTATTATCCTGCCTGCGCCTCTGTTGTTTGATTTGACTGCAGTTAATTATCTTATCTCGCCGGAAGCAGTGTACGCTCATCGAGGCCAGGCATACGCTCCCGAGCCTTAGCTAGAACCTCCACTGGACCCTTATCGTCCATCATATTACCAGTGGGATCCAGAGGAGATGGCTAGCCAGTGGTACCCTGATGACACCCCTCGGTACACCGGGGAGAGTAGCCGCGGTCCTTGGCATTAAACCAACTTAGGCCAAAAGCCTAAGCTTGGGGGAGTATGTATTTGTCACCTACTTTACATTCATGTTCACACACTATTCTAGTTGTCGGTGCTCATACTCTTTCATTGTATTATCCATGCTAGTTTAATTTCTTTTCCTAGCTTTCTTCTCGTGTGCTTGATAAACTTTAAGAAAGACCAAAAAAAATTAGTTAGTTTAATTTCCATGCTTGTAGTAGAAATTAAAATGAAAACCCAAAAATATTTCTCATTCTTCTTTTACTTGTTGGGAGCTTTCCCGTGTAAATAGTTTTATTCTCTTTCTTTTGGGGGTCAAGAGTAGAAGGCCATAATGAAAATGTTTAGTGGCTCTCATATGCATTATTGTTGATTTAACTTAGAGCCCATATTACTTTGTCTTCTCTCTTGAATTGAATGCTTGCGGATTCCAGCTTTGTCCAATGCACGTGCACTATTATTATTATACACATTGTTCGGTCGTGTAAGTGAAAGGCAATAATGACGATATATGATGGACTGATTGAGATGAGAGAAGCTGGTATGAACTCGACCTCTTTTGTTTTTGTAAATATGATGAGTTCATCGTTCCTGATTTAGCCTATTATGAAGTAAACATATTTGCAATGACATTTAGGGATTATAGTTGCTTGTGCCATGCTTAATTAGCTATGAGTTATAATGGTTTACCTTTCGTGCCAACATGCTATTAAAATGATTATGATGTGATATGGCGGGATGGTATCCTCCTTTGAATGATTCGAGTGACTTGACTTGGCACATGAACGCATGTACTTGAAACAAATCAACATAGCCTTCACGATATTTATGTTCATGGTGGATTATATCCTACTCATGCTTGTACTTGGTGTAAATTATTTTTAATGCATGTTTATGACTGTTGTCGCTCTCTCAGTTGGTCGCTTCCCAGTCTTTTGCTAGCCTTCACCTGTACTAAGCGGGAATACTGCTTGTGCATCCAAACTCCATAAACCCCAAAGTTGTTCCATATGAGTCCTCCATACCTTCTTATATGCGGTATCTACCTGCCGTTCCAAGTAAATTTGTATGTGCCAAACTCCAATCCTTCAAATGAAATTTTGTTTTGTATGCTCGAGCAGCTCATGTTTCAACTAGGGTTGTTTGTATCTTCCATGCTAGGTGGGTTATTCTCAAGAGGAGTGGACTCCGCTCCTCATTCACGAGAAAATGGCTGGTAACCGGGATGCCCAGTCCCATGATCAAAAAGATCAAAGCAAATCAAAATAATTAAACAAAACTCCCCCAGGGCTGTTGTTAGTTGGAGGCACTCGTTGTTTTGAGCAAGCCATGGATTGATGCTTGTTGGTGGTGGGGGAGTATAAACTTTTACCATTCTGTTTGGGAACCGCCTATAATGTATGTAGTATGGAAGATATCACCATCTCATAGTTGTTGCGTTGACAGTGAAAGTATGCCGCTCAAAATGTTATTCATCTCTATTTTAACATCGAGCTCTGGCACCTCTACAAATCCCTGCTCCCCTCTGCGAAGGGCCTATCTATTTACTTTTATGTTGAGTCATCACCTTCTTATTAAAAAGCACCCGCTGGAGAGCACACTGTCATTTGCATGTATTACTATTAGTTTATATTGGGTATGACTTGACTGGATCTCTTTTACCATGAATTACAATGTTTAGTCAGTCCTTGGTCTTTAAAGGTGCTCTGCATTTATGTTTTGCGGTCTCAGAAAGGCCTAGCGAGATACCATCTTGTTATATCATATTATGATTATTTTGAGAAAGTGTTGTCATCCGAGTTTTATTATTATCGCTCGCTAGCTGATTATGCCATTGATATGAGTAAACATGAGACCTAGGTGTTATTGTGAATATGGTTAGTTCATAATCTTTGCTGAACTTGAATGCTGGCTTTACATATTTACAACAACAAGAGCAAATAGAGTTTGTAAAAGTTTTTCTTTATCACTTTCAGTTTATCAACTAAATTGCTTGAGGACAAGCAAAGGTTTAAGCTTGGGGGAGTTGATACGTCTCCAACGTATCTACTTTTCCAAACACTTTTGCCCTTGTTTTGGACTCTAACTTGCATGATTTGAATGAAACTAACCCGGACTGACGCTGTTTTCAGCAGAACTACCATGGTGTTGTTTATTGTGCAGAAAACAAAAGTTCTTGGAATGACTTGAAAATCCACGGAGATAACTTTTGGAAAATATAAAAAATACTGGCGAAAGAATCAAGCCCGGGGGCCCACACCTTGTCCACGAGGGTGGGGGCGCACCCTCCCCCCTGGGTGCACCCCCCTGTCTCGTGGGCCCCCTGATGCTCCACCAACCTCAACTCCAACTCCATATATTCCGTTTCGCGGAGAAAAAATCAGAGAGAAAGTTTCATCGCGTTTTACGATATGGAGCCGCCGCCAAGCCCTAATCTCTCGCGGGAGGGCTGATCTGGAGTCCGTTCAGGGCTCCGAAGAGGGGAATTCGTCGCCGTCGTCATCGTCAACCATCCTCCATCACCAATTTCATGATGCTCACCGCCGTGCGTGAGTAATTCCATCGTAGGCTTGCTGGACGGTGATGGGTTGGATGAGATTTACCATGTAATCAAGTTAGTTTTGTTAGGGTTTGATCCCTAGTATCCACTATGTTCTGAGATTGATGTTGCTATGACTTTGCTATGCTTAATGCTTGTCACTAGGGCCCGAGTGCCATGATTTTAGATCTGAACCTATTATGTTTTCATGAATATATGTGAGTTCTTGATCCTATCTTGCAAGTCTATAGTCACCTATTATGTGTTATGATCCGACAACCCCGAAGTGACAATAATCGGGATACTTCTCGGTGATGACCGTAGTTTGAGGAGTTCATGTATTCACTATGTGCTAATGCTTTGTTCCAGTTCTCTATTAAAAGGAGGCCTTAATATCCCTTAGTTTCCACTAGGACCCCGCTGCCACGGGAGGGTAGGACAAAAGATGTCATGCAAGTTCTTTTCCATAAGCACGTATGACTATATTCGAAATACATGCCTACATTACATTGATGAACTGGAGCTAGTTCTGTGTCACCCTATGTTATAGATATTACATGAGGAATCGCATCCGACATAATTATCCATCACTGGACAATGCCTACGAGCTTTTCACATATTGTGCTTCGCTTATTTACTTTTCTGTTGCTACTATTACAATTACTACATAACTGTTAGCTTTACTTTTGCCACTTTTACCATTACTATCATACCACTTGCTACTAAATACTTTGCTGCAGATACTAACTTATTTAGGTGTGGTTGAATTGACAACTCAACTGCTAATACTTAAGAATATTCTTTGGCTCCCCTTGTGTCAAATCAATAAATTTGGGTTGAATACTAAACCCTCAAAAGCTGTTGCGATCCCCTACACTTGTGGGTAATCACACCACTGCACGAATCTTGAGTTGATATATGGGCATAGGTCCGCCGTCAAACCCATTCTAGTAATGCACCGGAACCACACCTGCCGCGAGAACACACACTGCAGAAAAATGTGATCCACATTGTCCTCCTCCTGGTCGCACATATAGCATTTAGACGTTTGATCTTGCAACCTGTGCCTTGCTCTCCTATCAGACATCCACAGTCGGTATTGAACTTCCAGACACATGAAGATCTTGCACGCAAGAGGTGCCCGGCACTTCTAGATGGCCCCGAAGGAGTGGAATCTAACTCATCCCTCACACAACATCTTGTACGCAGATGATGATGTGTAAACTCCGGACGCATTCCAAGCCCTGACGGGTAGTCCTCTACTTGAGCATCAAGTTGAACCTCCAAGAGGATCTCCCAGAATCCGATGAACTATGCGAGACCCTCAGTGCATAGGTCTCCTACTACGTCGTCCATCCATGCATGCATGTGCATCGCGTCCCGTACAAGTCTCCTATTTGCCACTTGCACCCGCACCTTTGTCGCAAGCAAAGGAGCAATATCTTTGATAGCTGCACTGTGTATCCATTGGTCTTTCTAGAACAAGGTCTTGCCTCCTAATCCAACTTTCCATTTAACCAGGCTCCCGAATGCTTGATCCACTTTTTTGTCCGCTGTCAAGTTGAGCCCTTGCCAAGGCCTAGATACATCCGTGCGTTGGAGCCATTCCCATATTAGTCTTAGTGCGATGTCATGCTTGTACAGGTCAATGACTCCCAGCCCACCCATGTGCTTGGGCCTGCACACCCTAGTCTAGGAGACAACACATTTGGCCCCATTCACCACCTCTGTTCCAGCCTAGAAAAAAGCACGGCAGCCTTTGTCCACTCTTTCCAGTGCCCATTTTGGTGCCTCCGCGATCATGAGGTGATGGGTGGCACGTGCTCTCATGACTTGATTGACAAGAATGAGTCTCACATGCCTCGCCACAAGACCCCTTTGCCATCCTGGCAAAATGTGCAGAGTTGTGTCCACTATCGGCTGCCAGTCGGATCTTTTGAGTTGTCTTATGCTTAGTTGTAGCCCAAGGTATTTGCACGGAAAGGTGTCAATCTTCCAAGGCAGTGCAGACTTGACAAGCTCCTCATCCTCACACTCGGCCCTAATCATGATTGCCGCAGATTTGGTAGAGTTTACTTTGAGCCCTGATGCCACACTGAATATGGTGAGAATATCCTTAACGAACATGAGGTCTGGCCATGTTGGTTTTATGAAGAGAACCACGTCGTCTGCGTACATGGACAAGTGCTGCATGGGGCTACACCCATTGATGGTACTGAGCACTCTGGCCTCATGCACCTTGATAATGATGGCCGTTAGGACGTCCATGGCAATAACAAATAGCAAGGGTGAAACCGAGTCCTCTTGCCTAAGACCTTTGGCATGCATGAACTTGTCACCAACGCAACCATTTACTAGAACTCTCGAGCTGGCAGTGGTGAGAAAGGTCGCAATCCAAGATATCCAGCGCTCCGAGAAGCCTTTTGCCCTCAACACCTCAAATAGGAATGGCCACGCCAGAGAGTCAAAAGCTTTGGATTTGTCAAGCTTTAGCAATACTCCCTTAGCTTTCCTCCGGTGCATCCTGCACGCCATTTGCTGAACCAAGAGAAAGTTATCATGCAAGTATCTGCCCTTTATGAATGCGGACTGGTTCATCTGAACAAGCTCTCCCATGCGTGGTCTTAGTCTGGCGGTTAGCAGCTTTGAAGCAATCTTGGGCATACTATGCACCAGACATATAGGTCGGAAATCAAAAACAGTGCATGCTTCCGGTGACTTTGGTATAAGCGTGATTAAAGCTTGGTTGAGTCTTCCAAATCCCCTACCATTGCCAAGGAAGAGCTTATGCACCGCAACAATTAGATCCACCTTGATTATCTCCCAAGCTTTTTGAAAGAAAAGACCTATGAACCCATCCGGCCCAGGTGCCTTATCCGATGGCAAGTCCTTGATTACTGCCAAAATCTCCTCTTCCGAGAACACCCGATCCTGCTCCGAAAGGTCCACACGCAAAACACCAAGTCCCTCCAAATCAAGCGTGAAGACTAGGGCACCGTCCTTGCCTAGAAGCTCTTTGTAGGCCTTGTAGAAGGCATCCTCCTTGCCTTTCTGATCAGTGATGATGTGCCCGTCCATGGTCCAGGAAGGTATGTAGTTTTTCATACGTCTCCCATTCGCTACCAAGTGAAACAACTGCGTGTTTGCGTCCCCTTCTTGAAGCCATGTTATTCTCGATCTCTGCCGCACTATAGTCCTCTCTAGGGATGCCAGCCCTAGCACCAGATGTTTAAGGGTTTTTCTAAGCCATCTCTCCTCCTCTGTCAGTGCTCTACTCTCCTAAGCGCAGTCAAACCGCAGAATGACAATGTTGGCAATAGTGATTTGCAGTTTGATATTCCCTATCTCCTTCTGTCCCCAGGTTGCAAGCGCTCGGGCTGTGTTACGGAGCAAGATGTCGAGGCGCATGAAAGGATCAGTAATATCTGGGTCGCAAACCCAAGCCTCCTTGGCGACATCCAAAAATACATCCATCTTGATCCAGAACTTTTCAAAGCGAAACCTCCTTTTTGCATGCATGTGTTCATGAAGCGTGATAACCCACAAGTATAGGGGATCAATTGTAGCCTCTTTCGATAAGTAAGAGTGTTAAACCCAACGAGGAGCTAAAGGTAGAACAAATATTCCTCAAGTTCTATCGACCACCGATACAACTCTACGCACGCTTAACGTTCACTTTACCTAGAACAAGTATGAAACAAGAAGTACTTTGTAGGTATTGTTGGATAGGTTTGCAAGAATATAAAGAGTACGTAAATAAAAAGTAGGGGCTGTTTAGATAAAGAAGCAATAAAGTAAATATAGCGAGTGTGGAAAAGTGGTGGTAGGAGGTGTGAAATTGTCCCTAAGCAATTGACTACTTTACTAGACCGATAGCAAGTTTTATGTGGGAGAGGCATAAGCTAACATACTTTCTCTTCTAGGATCATATGCACTTATGATTGGAACTCTAGCAAGCATCTGCAACTACTAAAGATCATTAAGGTAAAACCAAACCATAGCATTAAAGTATCAAGTCCCCTTTATCCCATACGCCACAACCCCCTTACTCGGGTTTATGCTTCTGTCACTCAAGCAACCCACTATAAGCGAATCATGAACATATTGCAACACCCTACAGCGGGAATCCCTCACGCTTGCGCGACACAGAGAGCACCATAGGACAGCAACATAACCAAAAGCAAATTAAACCAATCATAGCAATTCACCAATTACCGATAGGACAACAAAAATCTACTCAAACATCATAGGATGGCAACACATCATTGGATAATAATATGAACCATAAAGCACCATGTTCAAGTAGAGGGTACAGCGGGTTGCAGGAGAGTGGACTGCTGAATATAGATGGGCAAAGGTGATGGAGATGTTGGTGAATATGGCGGAGGTGTTGGTGTAGATCGCGGTGATGATGATGGCGCCCAGCGGCGTTCTGGTGCCACCGGAAGCGAGGGGAAGAGAGCCCCCCTTCTTCTTCTTCCTTGACCTTCTCCCTATATGGGAGAAGGGTTTCCCCTCTGGTCCATGGTCTCCATGGCATGGGAGGGGCGAGAGCCCCTCCGAGATTGGATCTGTCTCTCTGTCTCTCTCTGTTTCTGCATTCTTAGATTTTGCCCTTTCATTGTTTCTTATATATCCGGAGATTCGTAACTCCGATTGAATTGAAACCTTCGCCCAGATTTTCTCCGAAAATTAGCTTTCTTGCGGCAAAAGAAGAGCGTCAACCGCCTTACGGGGTGCCCACGAGGGTCAGGGGCGGGCCCCCTGCCTCGTGGCCCCCTCGGGCACCATCTCGTGTTGATTTTTGTTCCAAAAAATCATAAATATTCCAAAAACAATCTCCATCCGTTTTATCCTGTTTGGACTCCGTTTGATATTGGGTTTCTGTGGATCAATATGTTAGTCCCAAAAATAATATAAAAAGTTGCCAAAAGTATATGAAAGTTGTAGAATATTGGCATGGAACAATCAAAAATTATAGATACGACGGAGACGTATCAGCATCCCCAAGCTTAATTCCTGCTCATCCTCGAGTAGGTAAATGATAAAAAGATAATTTTTGATGTGGAATGCTAGCTAGCATAATCTTGATCATGTAATCTAATCATGGCATGAATATTAAGACATGAGTGATTCAAAGCAACAGTTAAGGAATCCCAACAAACAATCATGTCTTTCAAAATATCAATGCTTCAGAACGTTATCCCTACAAAATCATATAATCTTGTATGCTCCCTTTTCTTAACACAAGGTACCCCTCATGCTCATACTGGTGTCAGCCAAGCAATTGGTTCATACTTTTTAACGCGCTTCAGCTTTTTCAACCTTCATGCAATACATGAGCGCAAGCCATGGATATAGCACTATAGGTGCAATAGAGTATGATGGTGGAGGTTTATGTGGAGAAGACAAAAAGGAGAAAGTCTCACATCGACGCGTCTAATCAACGGGCTATGGAGATGACCATCAATTGATGTCAATGTGAGGAGTAGGGATTGCCATGCAACGGATGCACTAAGAGCTATAAGTGTATGAAAGCTCAAACTACAAACTAAGTGGGTGTGCATCCAACTTGCTTGCTCATGAAGACCTTGGGCATTTGAGGAAGCCCATCATCGGAATATACAAGCCAAGTTCTATAATGAAAATTCCCACTAGTATATGAAAGTGACAATATAGGAGACTCTCTATATGAAGAACATGGTGCTACTTTGAAGCACAAGTGTAGTAAAAGGATCGTAACATTGCCCCTTCTTCTTTTTTTTCCCTTTTTTTGGGCGGGTTTCTTTGGCCCCCTTTTTTTATTTAAGCTTCTTTGGCCTCTCCTTTTTTTGGGCGGGCAATGCTCTAATAATGATGATCATCACACTTTTATTTACTTACAGCTCGATATTAGAACAAAAATATGACTCTATATGAATGACTCTGGCGGTGTACCGGGATGTGCAATGATCTAGCATAGCAAAGATATAAAAAAATGGACAAGCCATGAAAACATCATGCTAGCTATCTTACAATCATGCAAGGCAATATGACAATGAATGCTCAAGTCATGTATATGATGATGATGGAAGTTGCATGGCAATATATCTCGGAATGGCTATGGAAATGCCATGATAGGTAAGTATGGTGGCTGTTTTGAGGAAGATATAAGGAAGTTTATGTGTGATAGAGCGTATCGTATCACGGGGTTTGGATGCACCGGCGAAGTTTGCACCAACTCTTGAGGTGAGAAAGGCCAATGCACGGTACCGAAGAGGCTAGCAATGATGGAAGCGTGAGAGTGCGTATAATCCATGGACTCACATTAGTCATAAAGAACTCATATACTTATTGCAAAAGTTCATTAGCCCTCGAAGAAAAGTACTACTACGCATGCTCCTAGGGGGGAGGTTGGTAGGATTTAACCATCGCGCCCGCCCGACCTTCACGCAAAGATAAACAATCAAAATACAATGCGCGCCAATTTGGTTACATAGTTAGTAAACCATACGTGCATGCTTCGGGAATCACAAACCTTAACACCAATATCCTTACTAAACACAACCATCTACTAGAACCTCCCACATATTATCATCTCTATATCGCAAAACTATTGCAAGGAATCAAACATATCATATTCAGTGATCTACAAGTTTTATGTAGGATTTTATGACTAACCATGTGAATGACCAATTCATGTCATCTCTCTAAATTGATATAAGTGAAGTAAGAGAGTTTAATTCTTTCTACAAAAGATATGCCCACGCTCTAACAAATATAAGTGAAGCAAAAGAGCATTCTACAAATGGTGGTTTTCTATGTGAAGAGAAATAGGCAATCCAAACTTCAAATGATATAAGTGAAGCACATGAAGCATTCTATAAAGCCATACTTAAAATTTTTAATTGAAGTGCAATGAGCATTCTATAAATCAACCAAGGACTATATCATACCATCATGGTGCATAAAATAAAAGGGAAAACTAAATGCAAAAGACGCTCCAAGATTGCACATATCGCATGAACGAAACGAATCCGAAAACATACCGATACTTGTTGAAGAAAGAGGGGATGCTTTCCGGGGCATCCCCAAGCTTAGATGCTTGAGTCTCCTTGAATATTTACTTGGGGTTCCTTGGGCATCCCCAAGCTTGAGCTTTTGCCTCTCTTCCTTTTCCTCATATCGAGACCTCCTCGATCAAACACTTCATCCACACAAAACTTCAACAGAAAACTCGGTAATATCCGTTAGTATAATAAAGCAAATCACTACTCTAGGTACTGTTGAAAACCAATTAATATTTTGTTTTTGAATTGTGTATTCTGTAATATAACTTTTCCATGGCTTAATCCACTGATAGAAATTGATAGTTTCATCAAAACAAGCAAACTATGCATCAAAAACAGAATCTGTCTTAAACAGGACAGTCTGTACCAATCTGAACATTCACCATACTTCTGATACGCCAAAATTTCTACCAAAATTAGGAATAATAAAAAATTTGTACATAAAGACAGTGCAAAAAGCTTCAGAACCGTTTGATGTTCCAATAAAAAATGTAAAATCGCGGACTACAGCCAAAGTTTCTGTCCTGCACCGTACAAACCCACAAGCATTGTAAACATCCTAAAGGAAAACCTTGGCACATTATTTTTATAATACAATGGAATTGTACAAGGGGATAATTATTTTTTATGAAAATTTTCTTAATTAAGATTCACAAAGTTTCCGTGAGCATGAACAAAGTTCAAGAAGCTCTCCCACTTCAACAATGCTTGTCTCTCTCACTTTCACTTTCCTTTTTGAAAAGTTTTGGGTTCTGCTCTTTATTTTTTTGTTTTTAAACTATATAAAAGCACTCAATAGAAATAAATGACTCTCTAAAACTTCCAGGTTGTCTCCGTGGCTGCGCTTTCTTTAAAGCCATTAAGCTAGGCATATAGTGCTCAAGTAATGAATCCACCCGGATCCCAAGGTATATCAAAGCCAATTTTAATTAACAATGATTTGCAATTTAGTAGTGAGCACAAGCAACAACGAAGTCTAACTCTCTTCCTATGCATCGGCATGTCATAAAAGAACAATTCATGCACACATAGTAAAGGCTGATGCATAGTATAAGCAGTTTCTTGCAATTTTATCATATTGGAAACATAGAGAGGTGGAGGTATAGTTCCTCTCTCATAATAATTGCAAGTAGGAGCAGCAAGCACATGCATGTCACATTCATCAAAATTATCATGTGCAATGGAAAAAAGGCAACCCATTAATATAACCCTTAATAAGCACAAACTTCTTCGATATAGTGTAGTTTCGAGAATTCAAAAAGATAATAAGACTATCATGCATGGGTGCAATAGCAACAATTTCATGTTTAACATAAGGAACTATAGAAAGTTCATCTCCATAAGCATAATTCATATTGGCATCTTGGCCACAAGCATCATCAAAAAGGGATATTTCAAATTAATTAAAGGGATCATAACAATTATCATAGCAATCATCCTTCGGTAAGCACGAAGGGGAATTAAACAATGTATGAATTGAAGAGTTACTCTCATTAGAAGGTGGGCACGGGTAGCTAATCCGCTCTTCCTCCTTTTGTTCTTCGCTCTTCTCATCATCTTTTTCATCCAATGATCCCACAGTTTCATCAATTTCTTCTTCCATAGACTCCTACAAAATATTAGTCTCTTCTTGGACAGCGGACACTTCCTCAATAAATGCATCAATATCGGCATTATATTCATAATTATCATAGCAATATCTAAGTATAGCAAAATTTTCAAGTCTGTAAACAGCATCATCAAGATTTTCACACGTTTTAAACAAAGATTCAATTTCATAAGCACCCATAAAAGCAACAAATTCTTCTATTTGTTCCATATCATAGTAATCATATATAGCATTAGCATAAGAAGCCAAGGTTTCATTATCATTAAATTTGCATGAAAAGGAAAGGTGTGGAGCTTTCATCCTAGAGCAACAAGTATAATCATATCTCAAGCATAGTTCCCGAGCATACCAATGCAACATATGAATTTGATCCCATAATAGTTTCCCTTTTTGTGTCAAGCGATAATCCCTAAAGTATTCACGTTGATCCGACGTGTTTCCCATTACATAATTGAATGGGGTTTTCTCAGGATTATCAAAGCAGTACATAATATTTTTAACATAACCAGCATCGAGGGTTTTAAGAGGTTACCCATCTCCATGAGTAGCAAGTACACCTATTTTTTTGGTATTTCGTGTTCCATGTCCGTAACTAAAGATAGAGAACAACCAAGAACAACAAATAAAAATTACTTAGTGATAAAGCAAACAAGCACACACGAGAATATTCACCCCACACTATGACTCCCCGGCAACGGCGCCAGAAAAAGGTCTTGATAACCCACGAGTATAGGGGATCAATTATAGCCTCTTTCGATAAGTAAGAGTGTCGAACCCAACGAGGAGCTCAAGGTAGAACAAATATTCCCTCAAGTTCTATCGACCACTGATACAACTCTACGCATGCTTAACGTTCGCTTTACCTAGAACAAGTATGAAACTAAAAGTACTTTGTAGGTATTGTTGGATAGGTTTGCAAGAATATAAAGAGTACGTAAATAAAAAGTAGGGGCTGTTTAGATAAAGAAGCAATAAAGTAAATATAGCGAGTGTGGAAAAGTGGTGGTAGGAGTTGTGAAATTGTCCCTAAGCAATTGACTACTTTACTAGACCGATAGCAAGTTTTATGTGGGAGAGGCATAATCTAACATACTTTCTCTTCTTGGATCATATGCACTTATGATTGGAACTCTAGCAAGCATCCGCAACTACTAAAGATCATTAAGGTAAAACCCAACCATAGCATTAAAGTATCAAGTCCCCTTTATCCCACATGCCACAACCCCCTTACTCGGGTTTATGCTTCTGTCACTCAAGCAACCCACTATAAGAGAATCATGAACGTATTGCAACACCCTAAAGCAGGAATCCCTCATGCTTGCGCAACACGGAGAGCACCATAGGACAGCAACATAACCACAAGCAAATTAAACCAATCATAGCAATTCACCAATTACCGATAGGACAACGAAAATCACTCAGACATCATAGGATGGCAACACATCATTGGATAATAATATGAACCATAAACACTACAAAAAAATACACTTCCGTAATGATACGTGTTTGTCACAGTAGGTCACGTTTTTTTTTCATGCATGTAATCAAGATAGTCATACATGTGCTGTCGTAGAAGTGTTCCATGACATTACCAAAATTATCATCACGGAAGTGTCCACTTCCATGACGATAAATCACGCGTCACAAAAGTGCTTTCGTCAAGGGTGACCGACACATGGCATCCACCGTAACGGAACGCCGTTAAGCTATTGGGTCGGGTTTTGGATCCGATAACCCGTTAACAGCCCCGACCAATGGGGATTTTCCACATGTAAAATCATCATTGGCTGGAGGAAACACGTGTCGGCTCATCGTTGGACAGATGCCATCCACTCATTGGACGGAAGGTGCCTATGATACGTCGACATGTGGCACGGCCCAACAGAGGCCCATTCTTGTGAAAAGGCCGGCCTGTTTGACTTGGTCAAAAGGTGGCGGGCCGGCCCATGGAAAGCCTGTTAACGGCCTGTTCGCATATAGCCCATTTACAGCCCGCTAATCCAAGGCCCGTTACGCCCTATCCGAATTAGGCCCAGTAGCATCATCTGGGCCATCCAATATGATTCCAGCTCGTTTTCACTTCTGGCGCATGTATGGCCCATAACGTCTTTCAGCCCATATGAGGCCCTATGTAACTCTTGGCCTATTAACGGCCCGTGGTGAAACTGGCCCGTAATGAACAGTGTATCACTTTACACCCATTAACGGCCCGTGGTGAACTGGCCCGTAATGAAGTGTATCACTTTATACCCATTAACGGCCCGTTATTCCGTTGGGCCATTTCCAGTCCATGTTATCTTTCGGCCTTCTCATAGCCCATTTATTCTTGGGCTCATTTCCAGCATTCGTTTACTTACGGTCCATTACTGTCATTTTCTGCTTGTGGGCCAAATTCATCCCGTAGTTACAGTCGGCCCGTTTGTGGTCCGTTAATACGTTGGGCCGTTTTCATAGCGTCATCAAATACGGCCTATTAACGATGGCCCGTTATGGTCAGCCCATGAATGGGCGATTCCAACTCTAGCCCGTTTACGGCCATAATGCGGTCTGTTTGGCCCATGTTTGGCCAATCGATCATACGACCCGTATAAGGCCCATTGATGATACGGCCCGCAGAAGGCCCATTGTTTCTACGACCCGTAGGAGGCCCGTTGTTTCTACGGCCCGTAGGAGGCCCACTGTTTCTATGGCCAGTAGGAGGCCCAGTGTCACTACAGTAAATATTAAAGGGCAGCCCGGTGCATGTAGCTCCCACTTGCGCAGGGTCCGAGGAAGGGTCCGACCACTTTGGGTCTATTGTACGCAGCCTTTCCCTACATTTCTGTAAGAGGCTGTTTCCAGGACTTGAACCCGTGACCTCATGGTCACAAGGCAGCAGCTTTACCACTGCGCCAGTAAATATTAGCCCATGGTTATTGTGGCCTAGTTTTAAAAAATAGGTTATTGCAGCCACTAGCAAACCGCGGAAAAAGAACTGCAATGACTACAAGCAAACAAATAAACAAGACAACAAGGAAATAAATAAGCAAGCAACTAACGCTAGGCTATCACAGCTATTACACATATTACATCCATTGGGCATCAAAGTTCGCCACCAGTGCAAATATAGGGAACAAAGCAGCATATCATATACACTGGGTGTCAAAGTTAGCGACCGGCGCAAATAAAAGCCACGGCAAAACAAATCCAGAACTGAAACCACTTCAGAAGATCTCAAGAAACAATAGCCTGGGTACCCATAATGCTGGCAAGATGCTTAGCAAGCTTATTAACTTTCTCTTGTTTGGCGCTTAAATCCTCCAGCGCTTGCTGTTGCACCAGAAAATATGCATCTGAATTCTGCAGGGACTTCCTCAGTCCTTCAGCTTCCTGTTGCAGCACATCTGATCGATGTCTTTCAACTTGAAGTTGAGACTCAAGAAGATGAACTGATTCAGGCAGCGAGTTCGAAGAGCTTGTGCCAGCAGTAGTGGCCAGTAACTCGAACACTACATCAAGACAGGACTTTTGGGTTCCCTCACTGTCATCAAGATAGTTTTTATCAGCTTTCTTGGAGACCAACAGGGATGTCTCACTTTCTTGAACCTTATCTGCATTACTTCCTTTACCATTGGATAACACGGTACTGTTCCCCAATATTTTGTCCGCATTATAAAAGAGAATCAAGCAGACACATCACATGTTTACCATGTTGTATATGAAACTCATTTTGGTAAATGAGTTCATTAGTAAAGTGGACAGGATAACAGCATGAAACAAACATATATCTATGTACCATGGTCACTTTATGGTCTATATCATTCTAGTTTTTGTTGCCAAATCAAGATAGAGACACAGTTTAACTAATATTTGTTCAAGACAAAGCAGAATAGACAGAATATAAGTGTGGGTAACTATAGAGCAATAACAACACTTGCAATGTGCATGACATGAGAACATAACTGTTTATTCAATTGAAACTGAAATCAACATAGAGCAGGTTACAACAGCAAACCAGTTAAAGAAACAGGTTTAAAACATACCTGTTGCACCATTGGAGTTTCAATTACATCCTTCAAATTTGAAAATAGTTGGTATGAGTAAATACAGTAATGCAAGAGCAAAGGAGTATGAACCATAGCTACAGAACCTGACTTGAGAACAAATCTTCTTCTCCTTTAAGCGTTGAGTTGGGATTCAGAGTGGTGGTCCTCGTGGTTTGGGCACTGCAGTTCCCTTACTAACTGCTCGTGTTTGGGTGCTCTGTGGTGGAGATGGTGATGTGTCAACTGGAACTGGGTTACTATCTGCCGGGGTTGGGGTTAGAAGGGGTGTAGCTGGTTCTCTGTCCAACTGGGTAGGGGTACAATCTGCGAGAGTCTGGGTTATGTGTGGTGGATCTGGTCCTTGGGCAAGTACAGCCGTGGTTCTATTTGCATCAACTAGTAGCACTATCTTTTCTGAAGACCGTGTTCTTACTCCCTTAGATACTGCCATCACACTCTCCAATTCAAATGGCTGATAAACAAGAAAAGTAATTGAAAGTATAGACATTGTATGATAGACAGGTGCAATGGATAGTGGGGAATAAAAGAGGGCATGAAATAATTCATATTTATGTTGTCTAACCAAACAGGATAGCATGACACAATTTCACATATATGATGGCTAACTAAACAGGATAGCATGACACAATTTCACATTATGATGGCTAACTAAAAAAGATGGAAAGACATAGTTCAAAATATGAGACTATGTAAACAGGATGACATGACATAACTATATAATGTGTTTATTAAATAGGTTGGCATGCCATAATTCACATACATTCATGGATAGAATGCCATAATTCTAAATATGATGACTGTAAACACTAAACAGGATGAGATGATATAACTATATGATCTCTTTATTAAATGGGTTGCCATGCCATAATTCAGATAGATGATGTGTATGTACTATGTAAACATGATGGCATGATATAATTCAAATATATGATTTATATAGTAAGCAAGTAAGAAGATGGCGATCCATATATGATGTAAAAACTAAGCAATGCAAGACGACATGCATGACATGGGTAATATAACCCTGCCAAGTTTGAGCATAGACCTCAGCGGGGAAATAGGACGGGTCATCAGTCTCTGAATCCTCCTCTAAGGAGCTCTCTGTAACCAGCAAGATGTCTGCTTTAGCAAGTAGCATTGTCTGCTCTGAATACCTTGTTTTCACTCCAGATACTTCCATCACCGGTTCAAATGGCTGATGCACAGGAAGAGTAGTTGAATATACAAACGTTGTCGACAAATGGAGCACGTAATACAAAAAAATGATAGCATGATATAATTCACATACATGATGATTGGCTAAACAGCATGGCATTGCATAATTCACATATATAATGCCTTTGCAACAAGATAGCATTGTATAATTCACATATATAATGTCCTGCAACAAGATGGCAATGACTAATTTACATATATGGTAATTAGACACTGAATAGGTGGCATTCACACAAAGCATGTCTAAACTAATCAAATGACATAGCAATGCGAGACACCATATGCACGATATGAGCAACATAACCCTGCCAAGTTAGAGCATACACCTCGGGGGGGGGGGAATAGGACTGGTCATCTGTCTCTGAATCCTCCTCTGAAGAGCTATCCGTAACCAGCGAGATATGCGCTTCGTCAGATAGCATAGTCTGCTCTGGAGACCTTGTTTTCACTCCAGAATTTGCCATCACCGTGTCAAATGGCTGATGCACACGAAGAGCAGTTGAATGTACTAACAGTGTTGACAAATGTAATATGTAACGAAAAAAAGGATGGCCTGATATAATTTACATATAAGATGACTAGCTAAGCAGGATGGCATTGCAAAATTCACATATATGATGCCTGGCTAAACAAGATGGCATTGCATATATAATTCACATAAAAGATGAATAAACTAAACAGATGGCATTCGCACAAAGGATGTCTAAACTAAGCAGATGACATATTTGATGTATAAAGTAAGCAATGCAAGACACCATATGCATGATATAACCAACATCAGCAAGCCAAGTTAGAGCGAAGACCTCAGGGGGTAAATAGGAGTTGTCTTCTCCTTCTGAATCCCCCTCAGAACAGATATCTTCCTCTCGATTACAATCTGAAATGCGTGGAGGGGGGCTGCCTTTGCGCCTACCATGGAGCAACGTCTGCATGAAATTTTATTGCCACGCAAGGCTCGTCTCTTCTACTCTACATGTTCAGTTCCATTGTTTACAATAACTGTCATGCATAGGAATAAAACATAGTGATATTATGTAAGGAGTGCATGCATAAATCTAGAGTGATGGTAGCAACCTGTGGATAGACCCAAAACCAATAATAGCAGGCAGATAATGGCTTCAGTTAAAAAATACAGATAATGGCTTCTTTACTGTTTGTTTCCCACCCAACATGAAACTCATAGTAGACACCGGAGATTAACCAGATAGTAGATAGATACTATTGATAGCAGCCCCGATATGTACCCCACAACCATTTAAAAACTCAAGTTTGACCATTAGTTTGGAGCTGACTCAGAGTCTAATCGGTGAACAGGACAATAAAGTAGCATGTAATATTAAGCGATGCATAACGTATGCAGACACGAAAGAGTGCGACCTCTCTTGCGGACCCGTGTAGTCCTCAAGGTCATCTGCTTGGTTGATGATGGTAATGCAGTTTTCATGGCTGCCAGTAGCGGGGAAGAAGATCTGAGGCCGCGAAAGATAGTCTGGAGGCCGGATCCCTGCTGTGCTGGACCCTTCTATCGTTGGAGCAGCTGAGCTGGGGTGGACGACGGCGCAGCAGGAGCGGGACAAACCACGCAAGGTTTTCTTTGACAACTATCTGTAAGAGAAGTAATTCTGTAAGGGCTCATTTGAATTGGAGGATTCCAACAATGTAGGGATAGGAAATAGACAGGAATAGGATAGGAATGCACGTGCAAAACAGAGAATTTAAAGACACAGGATTTTTGCCAATCTGGGTGTTTGATTCACAACAATTGGAAGATCACAGGATGCAAAGAAGCATGGTGAGATTAAGTCAAACCACAAGAAAATGTACGGTTATAATGCTATTATGCTACTATCTCTTAGTCTTGTGCTTCATGAATAGGAATTTGAAAAGGAGGACAAGTGAAAATTAAATCTCTACGTTTTTTATTTCAAGGAGACACTAAAGGAACAAATCTGTGTGCTCAGTGGACAATATATATAACATGTAGAGTAAAAAAGAGATGCAACAAGTGTACAACCTCTTTGGCAAAGCCATGTCGATCTCAGCGTCGGATCCTCATCCGGTACGATGGATGAGGGACATCGAGGTGTTGCTGTGGACGACATCGTCGGGGAAGAGTCTCCGGCTGGGTGGCGGGACGGAGCAGGGTGTGGGGTTTCGTCGCGGGCTTTCGCGGCTGTAAGTGCATCTAGTGCCCCTTAGTGATTTTGGTGTATTGAAGACTTATAGGTTAAGGGACTAATGCGTTTGTGAGTGTACACAGGTCTATAAGTCTCTGAGGAGTTTGATATTTACAGAGAAAGTCGACCCCTAAAAATGAAGTTCTTCAACTGAAGACTTTGATATTCTGAAGACTTTCTGAAGACTTTGAAAGTGAAGAAATTGGTGTGACCTTGAAGACTTGGTATTCATTTGAGGAACATGAAGCGTGAAGACTTTTGTTTTCGTAGTTTCATTTTCTCTTTCTTGAGTCATAGGAAACACCGTACTGTTAAAGGGGGTCGAGGAAATAGTAAGGAAAAATTTCCATGTGATGCTCAACTCAAAATCCTACACCTACCAATCCCTTCGAGTGAAGCCTTTGGAACTCTCATACAGTTCAGTCACTTTCTTCAGTGACAGAGACAAAGTTCTTCTGGTCGCTGATGAATTTGTTCTGACTGAGGAGTTAGGAATTCGCCAGTGCGAATTGCCTACACAGTGAGGAACATGATAGCCCTGAGGAATTTGAGAGTCAAATTTCCGACCGTTGCTGTGCTGCGCGCCAGCTGTCCCAAAATATCTTATCCACCTAACAGTCATATCATTGAAGGGCATTTATGTCTTATCATGTCGGGCTGCTCCCTAGGCTATAAATAGCCGCCCCCTACAACCACTAGCTGGTTGGCTGCTCCGAGAGAACTTGACACTTGTCATTTGAGAGCAACCCATCCTCCGAGGACATTGAGCGAAAATCATCAAGTGAGGAAAAACCAAAACCAAACCCCCCACAAACCCAAAGTGATTGAGCATCACTGAAGAAATTGATCCTGCGTGGATCCGACACTTGTTTCCTTTGAAGATTGTGCTTCTTCCAGACGGTTAGGCATCATGGTCTAGAGCATCCAAGAGGAATTGTGGATCGCCGAGTGACCAAGTCTGTGAAGGTTTGGAAGTCGCTTGAAGACTTACCACGAGTGATTGGACGAGGTCTGCGTGACCTTAGTTCAAGGAGAATACGGTGAGGACTGGGTGTCCTGAGCTGCGTGCTCAGTGACTGGGTGTCCGGGACTGTGTGTCCTCGAGTTTAAATACTCAGCCGCTCCAACCAGACGTACAACTGAGACAGCAGTTGGAACTGGTCTACCAAATCATTGTCTTCACCGACTAACTGGTTCTATTTCCTCAACCCTTTCATTTCCTCATTACTGTGTTGAGTGTTTGTTCATATCTGTGCTTGAAGACGTTGACTGAAGACTTTCTTAATTTCCTTAGTTCGATTTCTTCAGTCTGTTTGTCTTCATCTTGTGTTATCCTGTGATTATGCTTTCTGTACTCTGTGCTAGTCTTCATTTCATCATGATGACCATGCTTGTATTCTGTTATGCTTACTTCTGAGTACTTATTCCGCTGCTTGTAGTTCTTCGCTAAGAAATTTCCTCACCAGCAAATTCCTGAGTGAAGAATTCATAAAAATCGCCTATTCACCCCCCCCCTCCAGTCGATATAACGCACTTTCAATTGGTATCAGAGCAAGGTACTCCCTTGTTCTGTGTGATTTTGGTTTAACCGCCTGGAGTTTTAGTTATGTCGACCGCAGGTACGATCAAGGTCTCGGCTGGGTGTCCTACCTTTGATGGGACGGACTACCCCTACTGGAAGAGCAAGATGCGAATGCATCTTGAGGCAATTGATAACGATCTCTGGTATGTTGTGGGAAATGGTGTTCCCTCTGTCTCACCCTCACTGAATGCTACCGATGTGAAGAGATTCAAGCAACTCGATTCTCAAGCGAAGAATATCATATGTGGCCATCTGAGTAAAGGACAGTATGGAAGAGTGAGTGCTTTGGAAACTGCTAAGCTTATCTAGGATAGGCTGTCCAAAGTGAATGAAGGAGTCTCAACTCAGCGTGACTCTCGAGTTGATGTTCTTCGGAATCTCTTCAACCGCTTCAAAAGACTCGACAATGAAAATGTCCAACAAACCTTTGATCGCCTCACTGACATCTCAAATGAACTTCAAGCCCTCGGTGCCACTAACATCACAGACCATGAGGTGGCGAAGAAACTGTTGAGATCGCCTGATTCCTCAGTTGATACTCTGGGACTGATGATACAAGAACGGGCTAACTACAAGTCTCTTGATCCTGCCGATATCCTCGAAAGGCTAAATACTCACGAGTTCCAGCTTGCTGAAAAGAGAGATCTCTATGGTTCAAGCTATGGCAAACCACGTGCCCTGAAGGCCAAGGCTGTGTCTGACTCTGAATGTGAGGATTCTGGTAGTAGCCTTGGTGATCTTGAAGAATTGAGCCAGGAGCTAGCACTGCTCGTGAAGAAATTCCAGAAGTTCTCAAGACGTGGTCGCTTTGGAAAATCCTCAAGAAGCAGTGATTCCTCATCAAGTGACTATAAGAGAAGGCTGTGCCACAAATGCAAGAAACCTGGTCACTATATTCAAGATTGTCCTCAGTGGGAAAAGGAATTGAAGAAGAAGAAATACAAGGATTACAGTTCTGATGATGCAAAGAAGAAGAAGAAATCGTCAAAATCTTCATCATCAAAATCCTCGAAGTCTTCATCTCACAAGAAGAACAACTCCAAGAAGGCTCGGGCATTCATTGGGAAGGAAATGGACTCTGAAGCTGAATCTGAGGAAAATGAGGAAGAGGAGGCGTCTGAAGAATCTGAATCTGGTGTGGCGAGTCTGGCCTTCGCTACTGCGTTTGTTAGCAAGTCCATCTTCAACACTGAAGAAACTGACCCCACTGACAAGCCTGATGAAGACAATGATGACTACGCTCCCACCTATTGCTTCATGGAGAAAGGTTCAAAGGTACTCAAATACAACTCCTCTGAATCTAGTGAAAATGAATCTGATGAGGATCTCAAGCCCAGCTACTCTAAACTTGCTAAGATTGCTGTAAAACAACAAAGGGCTTTTGAAAAGGTTCAAAACATGCTAGACAAAAGTGATGATATGTTGGGTGAAGAAATGGATCGCACTAAAGCCCTGACTGAAAATCTTCAGAGACTTCAGTCTAGGTTTGATAACCTTCAAGGTAATCATAACTCTCTCTTATCTGATCATGAGAAACTTTCTTATGAATTTCTTCAAAGAAAGCAAGATCTTGAGAAGCTAAGAGTGAGTTATGAAGATCTTCAGAAGGAGCGCGATTCATTACTAGCTCAACAAATCAGCGCTTCACAGGAAGAATTTGTTCCTCCATGCTTAAAGTGCATTGAACGTGAATCTGCTAATTCTTCACCTAAATGTTCAAATGCTTCAATTGTTACAAATTCTTCACCTGCCTCTGCTATCACTAATTCCTCATCTGAGGACATTGCTAGTATCACTGACAATGCAGGGCTGAAGGAATTGTACATGACAGGCATGTACAAAAGCCTCAAAGGGCATCAGACTCTTTGTGATGTGCTTAAAAAGCAGATCCTCAACAGAAACCCTAGGAAAGAGGGTATTGCCTTTGAGAGGAAACTCAATGCTGATGGAACATATTGGAAGCCTGAGCAGTACCCCAAAACCTCATGGGTTGCTGCAAAAGGACCTCCAGTTGATCCATCTAACTTATCTGGCTTTACATGTGAATCTCCTCATTCTTCTGATGAGTCATTTGACTCCAACTATAAACTGTTCAAAAATCAGAATGGTGAAGTATTTGCTAGATATGTTGGCACTAACTGCAGGAATGGTTCTCCTATGAAGAAAATTTGGGTTCCCAAGAAGTGCCTCGAAAATCTTCAGGTGAATGTCCTCATGACACCACCTGTGAAGAACAGGAACCCCAGATCAAACTCTTCATATGGACCAAATTCTTCATATGGATCCAAGTCCTCATACGGACCAAATTCCTCACGTGGATCGAATTCCTCAAAAGGATCAAAGTTCTCATATGATTATCATCATGCTAACAACTCTGTCTCGCAGGGTAGAGCTAAGGGCTATGAATATGTGCATTATTCTTCAAACCATTATGTTCATAAGTCCTCGAAGGATTTCTCTGCTTATTCATATGCTTACCCTAACCCCTCTTATGTGAAACGAAATGGTTTGGCCTCTATGCCACCATTCTCGTATGGTGCTCGCAGAGTGATGAACTCTTTGCCACCCCTTCAGATGTGGGTGGTGAAGAAAAAGAACTAATCTCTTCTGCAGGGTCAGGTCTCCAGACGTGCTTTAACGTCTGAAGAATTTGCTGGGAACCTGACAGAATTGCCTGAAAGGACGCAGGCGAATCATGATGAAATGAACCTTCATTTCACACGTCCTCATACTGCTATATCTGTTTACTGATTGATGAAATTCATCTGATGAACTTGATATCATATTCTTCACTGATGAAGCATATGAGATTGTAAGCTACACTAATTCATCTGCAGGATGATCAACCCAAAGCTAGTGAGTGGGTCCTCGATAGTGGATGTACGAATCACATGACAGGTGACAAGAATCTATTGATGGATGCTCCCTTATCACCGTCACATCTGAAGCATATCATCTTTGCTGACAAAGGCAAAAGTCAGGTATTGGGTCTTGGTAAGTGTCGGTGTCAAAACCGGCGGATCTTGGGTAGGGGGTCCCGAACTGTGCGTCTAGGCGGATGGTAACAGGAGACAAGGGACACGATGTTTTACCCAGGTTCGGTCCCTCTTGATGGAGGTAAAACCCTACGTCCTGCTTGATTAATATTGATGATATGGGTAGTACAAGAGTGGATCTACCACGAGATCAAGGAGGCTAAACCCTAAAGCTAGCCTATGGTATGATTGTTGTAATGTATGTTGTGTCCTACGGACTAAAGCCCTTCGGTTTATATAGACACCGGAGAAGGCTAGGTTTACACAGAGTCGGTTACAATGGTAGGAGATCTACATATCCGTATCGCCAAGCTTGCCTTCCACGCCAAGGAAAGTCCCATCCGGACACGGGACGGAGTCTTCAATCTTGTATCTTCGTAGTCTTGGAGTCCGGCGGATGATGATAGTCCGGCTGTCCGGACACCCCCTAGTCTAGGACTCCCTCAGTAGCCCCTGAACCAGGCTTCAATGACGATAAGTCCGGCGCGCATAATGTTCGGCATTGCAAGGCGGGTTCCTCCTTTGAATAATCCAGAGAAGATCATGAACACCAGGATAGTGTCCGGCTCTGCAAAATAAATTCCACATTCCACCGTAGAGAGAATAAAATGTACACAAGTCCAATCTGCTGACGTATTTTGCGGCATGTCGTCACGCCACTACCAAGCCTTTACTTGAATCGTTTTTATTATACCACCTCAGCGCGTTTAGCGAAGCGGTTTCCTTGGCACGTCTTGTCGAAGCAGAGATCGTGTTCCCCTTATTCCGGGATTCTCATCAATACGGACGTGGGTAACCCAACCGCGCCATTGATGGTGGCGCTTAGGAGATAAGAGAGTTTTACCAGGCCAGTGGGAGACGCATAGTCTTCGCCCGCCTATATATAAGGGATAAGGATTCACCTTTTCACCCACGCCTTCTTCCTCCTTTGCTCATCCACCTCCGCGCACTCAAGCTCCAACGCCCAAGCTCGCGCATCTCATCTTAGCCTTCCCCAACCATGTCCGGAGGGGGAGGCAAATGGTTGGCTTCCACCGTTAAGGAGGAGCACATCACCAAGCTGCGCAGCGCCGGATACCTTTCCGGCGATATCGCGCACCGGCTGCCCGACGAGGGGCAGCTCATCCCTACCCCCGGGCCCCATGAGAGGGTCATTTTCCTTCCCCACTTCCTCCGCGGACTGGGCTTTCCACTTCACCCCTTTGTCCGGGGGCTCATGTTCTACTACGGCCTGGATTTCCACGATCTGGCGCCGAACTTCATCCTCAACATCTCGGCGTTTATCGTCGTGTGCAAGGCCCTCCTCTGCATCCAGCCCCACTTCAGCTTGTGGCTCAAGACCTTCAACGTCAAGCCGAAGGTAGTGAAGGGCACGCAGGCGGAGTGCGGAGGCGCCATGTTGGGCAAGATGCCCAACGTCCTCTGGTTCGAAGGGGCCTTTGTGGACTCCGTCAAGGGGTGGCAATCGGGGTGGTTCTATATCACCGAGCCGCGCGACCCTACGTGGGCGGCGGCCCCCGAGTTTAGATCTGGTATCCCTACGCAGCTCACCTCCTGGAAAGAGAAGGGATTGCTGTGGGGTAATCCGAAGGAGCTGACGGGACTCCGAGCCTGTATCCAGAAGCTGGTGAACAAGAAGCTCAGGCTCGTCGACGTGGTCCAAGTCATGCTCGTCCGCCGGATCCTCCCATGCCAAGAACGGGCATTCAATCTGTGGGAGTTCGATCCGGAACAGCACCAGGCGCTGAGCGGGCTCTTCGACACGATGTACGAAGGCGCCTGGCGGGTGCTGTTTAAGGGCGCCGAAGCCCCCGCATCCGCGACGGAAGATCGCGGATTTCACTCGCAGCATCCGGCTGACGAGGTAAGTGATTCTACCCCTTTACGGGAGACTTGTTGTAAATAGATTGATTCTAAGAGGGTTTCAATCTCCCTTTTCCTTTGACAGGAATGGATGAAGAAGGCCGAGCAGCTCGTCTGCCCGGCTCCCATGCCAGAAGACCCAGTGGATGCCCGTCTAGCGGGGATGCTGGTTCCGGCACCGCACGTGGTGCCGGAGAAGAAGGCCAAGAAGGTGGCCACGGGCACTCGAAAGAGTTCCCGTAATCAGACGTCCGACGACGAGGCGGACTCCTCCCTCGAAGACGAGGAGGAGGAAGAAGACTCTCTCCTGGAGGGGGGAGAGAGGAAGAGGAAGGCTTCCCCAACAGGGGAGGCCGAAGGGTCCAAGAGGGGGAGAACTATTCCCCCGGACAGCTCTGCCAACACCGACGTTGGCAAAGAGGAGTGGCCTTCAAGGGCCAGGCCTCCGGCGAGATCGTAAGTATCCGGATCCCTGATATGCAATTTCTTTCGTGTCACACAGTGTCCTACTAATGCCGCATATTGCCCGCAGACCGGCCGATGATGATCTCCTCGCTTCATCGAGCGGGTCATTGGCCCCGTCGGATGTGGATTCACTTCCGACGGCCTCTACCCCCCGCGCTGATGAGGACGCCGAGGTGGGATCCCGGAAAGGGACCCATCAGGAGGGGGCTCCGGAGGTGCCGCAAGGCAGCCTCCCGGACTTTGTGCCGGACTCTACGCCGGAACCTGCAGTGGTTCCAGAGTCCGGCAGGCGGCCCCTTAAAGAAGGGCAAGACCATGACGCCGGCGGCCTGCTGGAGGCGCTCAAAGGTGCTTCCATCGAGGAAGAACACCGCACTGTTATGAGTGCGGTGATTCAGAAGGTTCAGCTCGCCAAGAGCGGGCTGACCGAAGCCTGCAGCAGCCTTCTAACAGGCTTTGAGGTAGGAAGTTAAAATTATGTAATGTAATACCGCATAGACAGTAGCCCCTGATGCTCGGTTCGGCGTTTGGAAAGAAAAGCCGGACTGAGGATCTAAAAAGATATTCGCAGGTTGCTAATAAATTATGTCAATATGGGTTTGCAGGCTGTGCTGCTGACCTCTGCCGCACTGACTGCGGAGGTTAGTACATTAAAGCAAGATCTCGAGCGGTCCGAGCGAGAGCTCGGCCATGCCAAGAGGTAGCTCAAGGACAAAGAAGGTGAGTAGCACCACTTTGAATTTTTACCTTACAGAAAAGGATTTTGGTCGCAGTAAAATTAACAAGGATAATATGGGTATTGCAGGGGCCACAAACGAGGTGGCAGCCCTGAAGGAGGCTGTGTCCGCGGCCGAATGCAGTGCGGCCGCGCAACGGGCAGAGCGAGAAAAGCAGGAGGCACAGGTGGCGGCAGTGCGGCAAGAGCTCCAGGCTCTCATGGAGAAGCATGAGAGCTTGGAGCGCGACTCCAGGACTCGAGAGTCCAAGCTCGCCTCGGCTCTCGAAAGTGCCAAGTCCTCCAAGGCCGAGGCCCGTAAGGCCCTTCAGGAGGTTGAAGATGTGAAGAAGATAGCGGCGGGTAAGGCATTTTTCATGCAAAGCAAGCATGTTAATGTAAACTACCTGACACTTACCCGCATTCGGAGCTCTCCAGGGGCGTTTGCAGATCTGCCGTGTAGTGTGTCCGATGCCGCCGCATTCTACCGTGGCGAGGAGGGGAGTTCAATGGAGATGGTCTTCTGGTCTCAGTACGCTGAGTCCGGCCATCCGGTGCCCCCAAGCGACCAGCTAAAGCAGCTGGTCGAACTCCACAAGGTAGCTGAGGAGGCCATGAAGGGCCTTATAGTCCGGCTGTGGCCTGGACAGGCCATGCCTGGGAGCTACTTCGGCCTCGTGCAGCGGCTGGTGGATGCGTGCCCCTGGGTGGAGGTCATCAAGCGCTCCGCCTGTATTGAAGGTGCTCATCGGGCCCTTGCCCGCACAAAGGTGCACTGGGGAAGGCTGGATATGGAGAGGCTTCTTACTGACCCACCGCCACCGGGCAAGGAGTATCGTACGCCCGAAATGTATTATAAAACTGTCCTGAAGGGAGCCCGCGATATTGCGGATGAATGCCCTAGAGATGTAATCTTTGAGTAAACTCGCTATGTATTATCATGTGCGCTGAAAACTTTGTTCACGTGCGCTTTAAGCAATGCTTGTTTAATTTAAAATATTACCTTCTATGCGGCCATTTATAAAATCTGAGAGATGGCAAGTCGTTGGCTTCAGCCCCCAAGCCGCAAGTGCTGGGGTGTTCGGGATAACTTGAGCACTCTTGTTCCCATTTTTGGATCCATCTAGGGAGGCGCTCAACACAACGAACAAGGCAACCGAACTTATAATGCTTGAACACTCTCACTTAGCCATAGAATTCTATAATTTTAAATTTCGGCGAAGCCCTAGTATTCGGAAGACCGAATTCAGGGCGCTATCCACGCCTTCATCGGACATTGTCCGGAACTTCGCTCGAAGCGGCGTGAGTCTTTAAGGACCCGAAAAGACCTCTCGAACAGCGACCAGTCTCTCGCCTTATCATGCCAGTCAGTTTTAGCTTTCTCCACTGAGGCACTCGCCCAGCTCAACCGGGGCGCAATCACAGTGGTTCTCCCAGTGCCACCTTAGCCGACGGAACGGAACGTAAGGCACCAAAACGTGGGAGCAGGGCAAACCCAACTATTGACCCAAGACATGATTCGGAGCCGATTCATATAATGCTATAAGTTCGGGGTGCCACACTTGTGAAAGTGTTCGGACTTATCACACCATAATGTGGGGAACATAAGCCCCTGGTGTATTAGGCCGTACCAAAATATACGGGTGCAATATGTCATGTAATGAACATATATATGTAATAACAGGCAAAAAAAGTGCTGCAACATTTATTAAAGGAAGTCTGCTATGAGTGCGGACTGATACAAATAGTGCGGTAAGCAAGGGTTTTGGACTAGTTAAACATGTCCCCCTCCAGGGATGGGCTGCGGACTTGGTGTATATAATCAAATTTAATGCTCGTAATTGAGACCACCTGAGTGTTCGTCGCCGCATTCTTTCTTCCCCGGCTGTTGCATCATGAGTTCGGCAGGTTCACCGCCGGACAGGGCCTCTGGCTAACGGAGTCCTGTGTATACAAAGAAGGAAAATAATAATAAGAAAGAGTGGCACACTTGCGAGCCCCTGGTGTGGTCGAGCCGCACTCTGGGTCTATTGTGGTCGTGCCCCTTCCCCTACGCCCATGGTATCTCCAAAGTGTAATGATGTACGCGGAGGGTTGTTCTTGCGATCATGCGAGGGCGGGGGTTAGGGCCGCATTGCTACGCGTGCTCGGATTGTGCCAGGTGGTCTTGGTTGGTGTTGCTTCGAGCGCGTTTGGCTGTATCCGGCCGTTTAACGACCGGACTCGAAAATTGACTTAAAAGGCTGCTCTGTACTTCTGCCGCGAGAGCCGCTGTATGTTCCTCCGTTCAGAGGGAGCTTTCCGTATTTCCGTTGACCGTGATGACTCCACGAGGGCCTGGCATCTTGAGCTTGAGGTATGCATAATGCGGCACCGCGTTGAACTTTGCAAACGCGGTTCGTCCGAGCAGAGCGTGATAGCCGCTGCGAAATGGGACTATGTCGAAGATTAACTCCTCGCTCCGGAAATTATCCGGGGATCCGAAGACCACTTCCAGTGTGACTGAGCCTGTACAATTGGCCTCCACACCTGGTATGACGCCTTTAAAGGTTGTCTTTGTAGGTTTAATCCTTGAGGGGTCTATGCCCATCTTGCACACTGTATCCTGATAAAGCAGGTTCAGGCTACTGCCGCCGTCCATCAGGACTCTCGTGAGGTAAAATCCATCGACGATTGGGTCTAAAACCAATGCGGCGAATCCGCCATGGCGGATGCTGGTCGGATGGTCTCTTCGATCGAAAGTGATCGGACAAGAGGACAATGGATTGAACTTTGGGGCGACTGGCTCCATAGCGTATACGTCCCTTAGTGCACGCTTCCGCTCCCTCTTGGGTATATGGGTTGCGTAAATCATGTTCACCGTCCGCACTTGTGGGGGGAAACCCTTCTGTCCTCTATTGTTCGGCGGTCGGGTCTCTTCCTCGTCGTCGCTGTTTAGCCCCGTGTCATTCTTTTCGGCAATTAACTTGCCTGCCTGCTTGAACACCCAGCAATCTCTGTTGGTGTGATTAGCTGGCTTTTCGGGGGTGCCATGTATCTGGCATAAGCGGTCGAGTATTCGGTCCAAATTGGACGGACCCGGAGTGGTTCTTTTGAATGGCTTCTTCCGCTGACCGGGTTTAGAGCCTCGGAATCCGGCGTTGACTGCCGTATCCTCCTTGTCGTCGCCATTAATGCGGCGTTTATTTTTGCTTCGACGCGACCTGCCATTGTGGTCCTTAGTATCCGGACTGCCAGAATTTTTGCTGAGGTTGTTGCTGCGAGCTAGCCAACTATCCTCTCCCGCGCAAAAGCGGGTCATTAATGATGTGAGGGCTGCCATGGATTTTGGCTTTTCCTGTCCCAGGTGCCGGGCTAGCCACTCGTCGCGGATGTTATGTTTGAAGGCTGCGAGGGCCTCTGCATCTGGACAGTCGACGATTTGGTTTTTCTTTGTCAAGAACCGTGTCCAGAATTGTCTGGCCGATTCGTCTGGCTGCTGAATTATGTGGCTTAGGTCATCGGCGTCTGGTGGCCGCACATACGTGCCCTGGAAGTTGTCGAGGAATGCGGCTTCCAGGTCTTCCCAACACCCAATTGACTCTACGGGCAAGCTGTTAAGCCAATGCCGAGCTGGTCCTTTAAGCTTGAGTGGGAGATACTTGATGGCATGGAGATCATCGCCGCGGGCCATATGGATGTGAAGGAGATAATCTTCAATCCAAACCGCGAGGTCTGTTGTGCCATCGTAGGATTCGATGTTTACGGGTTTAAACCCTTCGGGGATTTGATGATCCATTACTTCGTCAGTGAAGCATAGCGGGTGTGCGGCGCCTCTATATTGAGCAATATCACGACGTAGCTCGAGAGAGCGTTGTCTGCTGTGTTCGGCCCAGCCGGAGTTATTGTATCTGGCGTGATGGTATTCGTCGTGGGTCGTGGGGCGCCCTTGTGATCCGTAGATGGATCTGGATTGCCATGCTTTGTCCTCCAATACATCTCACAAGTCCGGCGCGTTCCCTCTTGGCTTCGTACTTTTGGAGCGATGCCGGGGTACGGTCTTGGTGGAGGGCCTGGATGCCTCTCTGTCGCGACCACGCGGGGGTCGGTCAGCCGTATCGTGCGCTGGTGATGAAGGTATGTATGCTTCCTCCTCTAATCGGGGGAGCAACTTGCGTCTTGGGTAGCTTTTGGAGGGGCGTTCGAGTTTATACTCTTCAGCCGCGAGGACCTCGGTCCATCGATCGGCCAGCAGGTCCTGATCAGCTTGAAGCTGCTGCTGCTTTTTCTTTAGGCTATTTGCCGTGGCGATAAGCCTGCGTTTAAAACGCTCTTGTTCGACGGGATCCTCGGGCACGACGAATTCGTCATCGTTGAGGCTTGCCTCGTCTTTGGAGGGAGGTATATAGTTATAGTCCTCGACCTCTTCGTCTGCCGCCCTCTCGTGAGGGCTTGCTTCTGCATCCTCCTGCGCTGAGTCTTGCTGGAGGGGATTATCTTCGGCACTCTCTGGGGTATTATTATCTCCTGTGCCGGAATCTCCATTCATGCTGTGGCGGGATTTAGAGTGGCGCCGCTGACGCCAGCGTTTGGGCTGTTTCTTTAAGGAATCTGCCTCCGCTGCTTCTTCGCCGTCCCCATCTTTTGGGGTGTCCACCATGTATATGTCGTATGACGAGGTGGTCTTCCAGTGCCCTGTAGGCGCTGGTTCCTGTTCGTCTCCGGCATCGTCGTCCATAGCATCGATGTCTTCGGAGTCGTAGTCTAGTATGTCGGTTAGATCGTCGACAGTGGATACAAAGTGGGTGGTGGGTGGTCTCTGAATTTCTCGTCGTCCGTATCCCTACCATCCTGGCCATAATCCGGCCAGGACTCTCCGGATAGCGAGAGATGCTTTAGCGAATTTAGGATGTCGCCAAAGGGCGAGTGTTGGAAGATGTCCGCGGTGGTGAATTCCATAACCGGCGCCCAATCAGATTCGATTGGCAGGGGCGGGGGAGGTCCGGAGTCCGGCAAGGAGTCTGGCACCTCGGAGTCACGAGCTTCGCGAGGGACAAGGTTTGTGTTTGGCTCCATCACCGTGGAAGTTGAAGCCCCCGAGGCGGTGTCCAACCACCGGTCCTCGATCTGGGCGATCGGCTCCGGACTAAGGGCCGGAGCGGATTCTTGTGCCGCCACCAAGGCACTGTTTGGTGGCAGAGCTAGATCATGCCCATCGTAACAGTGCGGCACGCTTGGCTGTGGCTCGAGCCCGTCGAAGATCAAGTCCCCGAAGATGTCGGCCGTGAAGTTTAGGCTTCCGAATCTGACCTGACGGCCAGGGGCGTAGCTTTCAATCTGCTCCAGATGGCCAAGTGAATTAGCCCGCAGTGCGAAGCCGCCGAACACGAAGATCTGTCCGGGGAGAAAAGTCTCACGCTGGACAGCGTTGTTGATTGAAGAAGCCATCGAGCCTATCGGTGACGACATAGAGGAACTCTCAATGAAAGCACCAATGTCGGTGTCAAAACCGGCAAATCTCGGGTAGGGGGTCCCGAACTGTGCGTCTAGGCGGATGGTAACAGGAGACAAGGGACACGATGTTTTATCCAGGTTCGGGCCCTCTTGATGGAGGTAAAACCCTACTTCCTGCTTGATTAATATTGATGATATGGGTAGTACAAGAGTGGATCTACCACGAGATCAAGGAGGCTAAACCCTAAAGCTAGCCTATGGTATGATTGTTGTAATGTATGTTGTGTCCTACGGACTAAAGCCCTCTGGTTTATATAGACACCGGAGAAGGCTAGGGTTACACAGAGTCGGTTACAATGGTAGGAGATCTACATATCCGTATCGCCAAGCTTGCCTTCCACGCCAAGGAAAGTCCCATCCGGACACGGGACGGGGTCTTCAATCTTGTATCTTCGTAGTCTTGGAGTCCGGCGGACGATGATAGTCCAGCTGTCCGGACACCCCCTAGTCCAGGACTCCCTCAGTAAGGTTGCAATCTCTAAGGATAAACACATGGACAAAGTCATGCTTGTTGAGTCCTTGGATACAACCTCATGTCAGTCTCAATGCTTTGTGATCTTGATATGGTTGTTGTCTTTGGCAAGTATCGCTGTGTTGTGATTATGGAAGCTGACAATTCCAAAGTCTTCGAAGGCTTTAGGAGAGGAGATCTGTATATTGTTGATTTCTCTACAGGACCACAACCGGCCGTGTGTCTACTTGCAAAAGCTTTAGAAGGCTGGCTATGGCATCGACGACTTGGTCACGCAGGCATGAGGAATTTGCACACACTTGCGAAGAAAAAGCATGTCATTAGCATTGAGAATGTCAAATTCCTCAAGGATCACTTATGCGGAGCCTGTGAAGCTGGAAAAATGACCAAGGCCAAGCATCCAGCGAAGACTATCATGACCACTACTCATCCATTCGAATTGCTTCACATGGACCTCTTCGGACCCAATCATTACTCAGCAGTCACTAATGATGCATCTCTATATGGTTTTGTCATTGTTGATGATTACTCTCGATATACATGGGTACACATTGTTACTTACAAACATGAAGTGCAGGAAGTCTTCAAACGATTTTCCTCGAGGGCTTCAACCAACTTTGGTGTGAAGATCAAGCACATCAGAAGTGACAATGGAACTGCGTTCAAGAATTCCGGTCTTGATGACTATCTTGATGAACTTGGTATTACTCATGAGTTATCTGCTCCCTATACTCCTCAGCAAAATGGCGTCGTGGAGCGCAAGAACAGAACTCTTGTTGAGATGGCATGCACTATGCTTGATGAATACAAAACGCCTCAGCGTTTTTGGATTGATGCAATTGATACTGCGTGCCATATCATCAACAGAGTATATCTTCACAAATTCTTCAAGAAGACGGCCTATGAACTCCTCACTGACAAGAAACCTAATGTGAGTTACTTCAAAGTCTTCGGTGCTAAATGTTGGATTAGAGATCCTCACCACAACTCTAAATTTGCACCGAAAGCACATGAAGGTTTTATGCTTGGTTACGGAAAGGACTCGCACACCTACAGAGTCTTCAACATTGTTCTTCACAAGATTGTTGACACTGTAGATGTGCGGTTCGATGAAACTAATGGCTCGCAAAGAGAGCACCTACCTTCTATGTTAGATGAACCAGCACCTGAGGATTCTATCAAGTTCAAGGCAACTGAGGATGTCATTCCTACTGAAGAATCTGCTGAAGAATTCATTCCAGTTCATGAAGAACGTCGAGCTGATGCACCTGAAGAAAATGCTGAGGAAAATGGTGCTGAAGAAAATGCTGATCAAAATCCTCAGCGACAACCAGCTCATCCTCGCGTTGCAAAAGAAGTGCAAGTGGAGAAGATCATCGATGACATTAGCGCACCAGGTCCTCTCACACGCTCAAAAGCTTCACATTTATCTAACTTTTGTGGGCACTATGCTTTTGTCTCTATCACAGAGCCCACTAAGGTAGATGAAGCATTTCTGGAGCCGGAGTGGATTCAGGCTACGCAAGAAGAATTACATCAGTTCGAGCTTAACAATGTCTGGGAACTGGTCAACCGTCCAGATCCTCGCAAGCATAATATCATTGGCACAAAGTGGATCTACCGCAACAAGCAAGATGAAAATGGCCTTGTGGTGAGGAATAAGGCACGACTGGTAGCTCAAGGCTACACACAGGTTGAAGGAATTGATTTCGATGAAACTTTTGCACCTGTTGCTAGACTTGAGGCTATTTTCATATTACTTGCTTATGCTAACCATCATGATATCATCTTATATCAAATGGATGTGAAAAGTGCATTCCTCGATGGTAAGCTTGAGGAAGAAGTATATGTTGCTCAACCCCCAGGTTTTGAAGATCCAAAGAATCCTGACAAAGTCTTCAGACTTAACAAGGCCCTCTATGGCCTCAAGCAAGCCCCTCAGGTGTGGTATGATACATTGAAGGAATTCTTCGTGAAGAATGGCTTCACACCCGGTTCACTCGACCCTACTCTCTTTACTAAATCTTATGATGGTGAACTGTTTGTGTGCCAAATATACGTCGATGATATTATCTTTGGCTGTACTGACCAACGTTATAGTGATGAATTTGCCTATATGATGAGTGAAGAATATCAAATGTCTATGATGGGAGAGTTGAAATTCTTCTTAGATCTTCAAATTCGTCAGCAGCGCAATGGCATATTCATATCTCAGGAGAAATACCTCAAAGACGTACTGAGGAAATTCGGCATGCAAGATTGCAAAGGCGTCAAAATTCCTATGCCCACAAATGAAAATGGTATTGACTTCGATCACAAGGTATACCGCTCCATGATTTGTTCTTTATTGTACTTATGTGCATCTAGGCCAGATATAATGCTTAGTGTTTGCATGTGTGCCCGATTTCAAGCTGCACCGAAGGAATCACACCATAAGGCTGTGAAGCATATTCTTCGATATCTAGCTCACACACCAACACTAGGATTATGGTACCCCAAGGGCTCTGCTTTTGATCTCATTGGATATTCTGACTCTGACTATGCTGGTGATCGTGTGGACCGCAAGTCAACATCTGGGACTTGTCATTTCCTCGGACGATCGTTGGTCTGTTGGTCCTCGAAGAAACAGAACTGCGTATCACTGTCTACTGTAGAAGCTGAATACATTGCTGCTGGCTCTTGTTGTGCTCAACTGCTTTGGATGAAGCAAACACTCAAGGACTATGGCGTCAACGTGAAGAATGTGCCTCTCCTCTGCGACAATGAGAGTGCCATCAAGATTGCTCACAACCCAGTTCAGCACTCGAAGACAAAGCACATTCAGATTCGTCATCATTTTCTTCGTGATCATGTGTTGAAGGGCGACATCTCCATCGAGCACGTGAAGACTGAAGAACAGCTAGCTGATATCTTCACTAAGCCCTTGGATGAGAAGAGATTTAGCAAGTTGCGGTGTGAGCTAAATATCTTAGAATCTTCGAATGTTCTTTGAAAAGGACACACATCCTAACACTTATGCAAAATTGATGACTTAGATGTGCAACACATGAAGAAACGTTTTTCTTCAATCAATGAAGAATAACACTCTAAGTGTGAAGAAATTAATGAAGAATTTGATTCTCAGAGCCCTACGACAATTGTACGCGGTGTCTGAAATCATCATTCTTATACGGTGGGTCACGCCACCAAAAAAGTTGAAAATCTTCAATTTGAGTTTTTCCTCATTTTTGAAATTCTTCAGTTTTTTTCAAATTCTTCAACTTTGCAAAATCTTCACTGTTTCTGTCGTTTTTCTTCATTGGCTATATATATATATATATATATATATATATATATATATATATATATATATGAGTTTAAGTCCTCTACAGCATTCACTTATGGCTATTTCTTGATGTTGCGTTTTCTGCTAAGTGAATGTGATCGGACCCTTCCCCCTCTATGCTATACTCAACCCAATCTATTCACAAATTCTTCATGTGCGTTCTATTTGAAACTCGTTCAAAATCTTCACTGTGTCCTTGTCAGCTGAAGAAATTGCGAACGATACTTTAAAACAAATCTTATCCAGATTTTTGGTTTTGCCGCTCAAACCGTTCCGCATCCCATGATGCATTATTCTATTCACCCACGATCTTACATGATCTCAACTACACAGTACGTGGGTGACACATGTCGCGTGAAGGAGAAAGGGCAGGGGCATGTTCGTCCCAAAATCTTCGGACAAACAGTTTTTCACCGTGTCTATAAATACCCCTCTCCCCTTCCTCACTTCATTTACTCTGCTCGATCGCTACTCTCTCGCTCGAGCTCCTCAAACCCTAGCGCCGCCGCTACTTCATCATCGCCGGTGAGGAAGAGCTTCGCTGCCTCGACCTCGTCGCCGTCGTACTCACGTCGGCCGCGGAAATCTTCACTCCGCCGCCGCCATAGCTGTCTTCCTCTGCCAAGTTAGGGCGTGGGGGATCTAACCTGACGAACTTCACATCTGTTCTTATCAGTTCGTCGTGTTCTTCACTTTGGGTAATTAAAAGTTACTTTTGTTACTCACTTTGATTCTCAAACTTTCTTGAAAATCTTCAAAGGTGTTTATTCTTCAAATCTTCACACATATGAACACCTCACACATCATATGATCTTGAACTATTCCTCTAAGCAATCATTTTCTTCAAGATTCCCTAATTGTGTGGATCTTCGATCTGTACAACTCTGGAACCTAAGACAAGAACGCTTAGTGAAATTCCTCAAGGTTCATCTGTCAAATTCCTTAAAACTTGTTCTTTTCGAAAAACCTTCTGAGAACGCATATGACCTCTCCAAATTCCTCACACCTATACTCTGTTCACAGGTACTCATGTCTCCTGCTGAATCACTAGGTTCTCATCAACTTAACTCTTTTGCAGCGTTCCTCGAAGAAAAACTGCATACATCTTCAGAGTGTTCAATTGTTTAAATTCCTCATCTGAAGAATATGGCAGACGGTAAGAAGCCGCAGAAAGGAGGAAAGAAACCTGAGGTTATGACTGCATTTGAAATCCCTGAGGAAATTTATGCTGACTATTGCACACCTGATGAAGCAAAATTTGGCAAAGAAAACAAAAATCAGCGCAAGGTGCGCATACAGAGGATTGAACGGAGATGGGCAAGAGAATGGAGGGAATACAGATATGTGACTCCAAAGTACATGAAGAAATTCGCCCTCAATCCTCCATGCCCAAGAGCTCCATTGGCACCTGGCCAAGTAGCTGATCCCACCAGCATCAAGCGCGGTGAGGACTTTCCTGAAGAATGGGCTAAGCGCCAAGCTAAATTGGCAAGACAAGCAAGGAGGCAGTGAAGAAATTCAATGAGGATTCTGCCACTGCTACTGCTACCGAGGCCTCGGTCAAATCGAGGAAATCCATGCTAAAGAAGCCTGCTCGTAAGCCAAGTGCTTCACCAACAGCGCCCTCACGGCCAAGTTCCTCAGCAATGCCCTCACGGCAAATTCCTCACACTGCTACTGCTCCACCAAAGTCCTCAGCAGCTCCTTCAAAGTCCTCAGCTTATGTGCATCTGGCTACATGTCAAAGGACTGCTGGTTTCTCGATTGCCTCTGGTATTTCAGCGAGTTCCTCAGCTGCACCTATCTCCTCTTCAGGCCCCACACTGTTGAAGACTAAAGCAACAGCTGGACGCGGTCCTCGGCCAAGTCCGAAGAAGAAACAGGTGGCATTCCATGTGCCTTCTGATGATGAAGCTTCTGATGATGAACTTGCAGAAATCATCAGAGACAGACAGGTGAAGGCCGCTAGAGCCAAAGGCACATCGGTGCCACTGCTTTTGGATCCGAAGAAAATCCTCGACTACATTGACCTCTGGCACAAGGATCCAAACACCCCAATGCCTGATTTTCATCTGACTCCTGGTCAAAGTCACATGCTGACCCATTTCATCACTCAAGAGAAATGGAAATTTGAAAAGGCAAGAGAGATCAAGAAAGCGCAATACAGAAAGGAGAAGCTCCTGAAGAAAAATGTTGTCAGAATGACACCTGAGGAACTTCTCTAGGCTCAGTCTGAAATTCAAGCCCTCAGCAAAGACTTTGATGCCTACTATGCTGATTGGCAAGGAGCCAAAGTGAGATTCATCAATCTGAGGAAGAAAATCACAAATGTTGCAGCCCCAACGCAACAAGAAAACCCTCAGGCTGCAGACTCTGCTCAGCCTGCTGAAGAACATGCCAGCACCGCTGATGACTTTCAGCCTGCTGAAGAAAATGCTAGTTCCAGGGCTGGTGAAGAAATTCCAGCCGTTGAAGAAATTGCCAGGGCATCCACTAGTGGTGCGCCTGAAGAAACTGAAGAGATCAGGGCAACTGCATCAGTTGCGCCGGAAGAAAATCAACCAGATTCCTCAGCTCCTCTCGCGCCTACACCAACTCCAATTCTTCCATCTGCCTATGATGTGAAGAAGACCAAGGCTGCAGAGCAAGCTGCAGTGAAGAAAAGGAAGGCATCAGCTGCATCAAATTCTTCGGCTGGGAAGAAAATGAAGCCAATGACCAGCTCACTCGAAAATCCGATTGATGTTGTTCCAATTTCCTCCATGCCATCAAAGGACCTTGTTCCTTTTGGAGAAGACTACGTGATCCCAAGCGGATCTGATGAAGAAAATCATTCTGCCGCTACGTCAGAGCAGCTTGATGAAGAAATTGAAGTGGATGCAATCCCTTCAACGCCAGTCATTTCCTCACCTATGTCTCAGTTCACAGCTGAAGAGGCTGGTGTTGAGGAAATTGAAGATGAAGATGTGGATATAGGATGCACCACACCTGTGATGAATGATGACTTTTGGGAAAGTCAGCATCCCCATACTCCTCTCTTCACCCCTATCCAACAGATTCCTCAGTCCCCTGCCACAACAGTTCAACTGGGCTCTGAAGAAACTCATCCCACTCCCTCTGTGCATGAAGAAATTCCAGCCACTAGTGCTAAAGAACCTGCTGCTGCTGATACTCCGGTTGCACAAGAAGAGGAACCAGAAATTCCTCAGCCTGAAGAACCTGAGCTCGTGATTCCTGAGGTTGTGATGCAACTCACTGACATCCCTCTGCCAAAACCGAAGGATCCGTTCTCAAGCAAACAGAAGTTCAAGGCTGAAGGCTTCTTTTCCGAGCATGTATTCTTCACTGACTACAACCCCTATGACTCTGCTCGCATAAGGAAGAGGCGTTTCTGGACTGCTAGTCAAGCCAACTTATATTCCTCAGTGCTGTTTGACAAAGACAAAATCTTCGATCATGAACATATTCCTCACGTGGACATGGAATCTCTGCCATGCTTCGAACCAGTCCTCAGTGTTCTTCACGATGCAGGATTACTGAATTTCTGCACTGACATTTGCGATTGGAATGAAGAACTCATTCTTCAGTTCTACGCGACACTGCATATCACTGGAGACGCTGAAGATGTCAACTCATGGGTGTTGGATTGGATGACTGAAAACACTCACTACAAGGCACCGGCAACTGAATTGCTTCGTGTCCTTCCTCTCGATCCTCCCCATGACAGTGCACGTTGCATCTACAGTGACCCTGAACTAACAAATCACTATATGCAAGTGCTCATGAAGCCTTTGAAGCCTGGGCAGGCCCCGCGAACCAAATTCCTCGTCAAGGAATTACTCTATGTGCCTCGGACTGTCTATCGCATTTTGACGAAGATAGTGAGTCATATCAAAGGCCACGACTCAAATGATGAAGAAGTCATTGGCATCATAAAGAATATGCTTTTCAACATCATTCATGGCGTTCCCGTTAACTTCCATGATTTCTTCATGAGGACTCTGGCCAATGTTGCTATGTCACCATTCGAGCTGAAGCCCTATGCGCCTTGGATTATGAGATTCATCAGGGCAAGATCTTCACTGAATTACAAAGCAGACACTCTGAACCATGGTAGCTACTTGCCTCCCATTGAAGTCCTCAAACGGACAGTTTCATCAGCTGATGATAAAGGCAAGGCAGCTGTTGTGATCGATGAAGGCATTCGTCCATTGGATGGTCAATTTCGCCTAGCTGCATCTTACTCTACCAATGACGACTCTGCCACACATGACACTGCTGCAAATACCTCAGTCAAGCAAAATCCTCAAGCCACAGCACCCAGGGTGATGACTGACCGTGAGTTACTCCTCAGTCTTCATCAGAAGGTTGATCGCAATCACAAATGGGTAAAGCGTTAGTTTGGTGCACTTCTTCACAATATGACCTCAACACACAATGCAGTGAAGAAGAACCATTACTACCTTCATGAAACCCTCAACCGCACCTGGGCCGTCCTCACTCATGTCTATAGTGCTGAAGAACTGAAGACTATGGGTCCCAAGGAAGAATTTGACTGGTCTGCACCTCCTCCGAAGAAATTCAAGAGGGTCAAAGTTCCTGAACTGGTGGCCAGCTCTTATTCTTCATTGCGTGACACTGATGAGTATGAAGATTTGGACGACACTGCGGCAGGCCCTGCTACAACAAACAACCCCGACAACGCTGGCGCTCCTCCATCGACTTGAAATTCTTCAGGGGCGTTAGTCCTCAGTTTCAATCCTTTTGGTCATTTGATGACAAAGGGGGAGAAATCTGAGTTAGTCTTCAAGCGGGTCTATATTAAGGGCGTTTTTTCCCTAAGTTACAACTCTCGTTCTTCCGAAACTTTTATTGGATCGAGTTGTAATCTTAAACTCGATGGTGCTCTGATACTTTTGGATGGTGCTCTGATGCTTTTGATGCACTGTGCTCTGATACTTTTGATGCACTATGCTCTGATACTTTTGATGTGCTATTCTGCATGCTTATTCCTCGTTAATATTATTGCACACATGCTGAATTACATCAGGCACCATATTTCATCATGCATTTCAAATTCTTCATATTATATATCAAATGCGTGTATGAATTACAAGATATAGGGGGAGATCTCCATGATTCAACTCTTCAAATGTGCATTGCCTCAAACACAAATTCCTCACTATGCACACCTTCAGGGGGAGTTCTTCTATATCTTGCAATCAAATTCCTCAATATCAGTATTTACACTTCATATGTTTATCCCCGTTGAAAACTTAACCTATATTGTCATCAATCACCAAAAAGGGGGAGATTGTAAGTGCATCTGGTGCCCCTTAGTGATTTTGGTGTATTGAAGACTTATAGGTTAAGAGACTAATGCGTTTGTGAGTGTACACAGGTCTATAAGTCTCTGAGGAGTTTGATATTTACAGAGAAAGTCGACCCCTAAAAATGAAGTTCTTCGACTGAAGACTTTGATATTCTGAAGACTTTCTAAAGACTTTGAAAGTGAAGAAATTGGTGTGACCTTGAAGACTTGGTATTCATTTGAGGAACATGAAGCGTGAAGACTTTTGTTTTCGTAGTTTCATTTTCTCTTTCTTGAGTCATAGGAAACGCTGTACTGTTAAAGGGGGTCGAGGAAATACTAAGGAAAAATTTCCATGTGATGCTCAACTCAAAATCCTACACCTACCAATCCCTTCGAGTGAAGCTTTTGGAACTCTCATACAGTTCAGTCACTTTCTTCAGCGACAGAGACGAAGTTCTTCTGGTCGCTGATGAATTTGTTTTGACTGAGGAGTTAGGAATTCGCCAGTGCGAATTGCCTACACAGTGAGGAACGTGATAGCCCTGAGGAATTTGAGAGTCAAATTTCCGACCGTTGCTGTGCTGCGCGCCAGCTGTCCCAAAATATCTTATCCACCTAACGGTCATATCATTGAAGGGCATTTATGTCTTATCATGTCGGGCTGCTCTCTAGGCTATAAATAGCCGCCCCCTACAACCACTAGCTGGTTGGCTGCTCCGAGAGAACTTGACACTTGTCATTTGAGAGCAACCCATCCTCTGAGGACTTTGAGTGAAAATCATCAAGTGAGGAAAAACCAAAACCAACCCCCCCCCCCCCCCCACAAACCCAAAGTGATTGAGCATCACTGAAGAAATTGATCCTGCGTGGATCCGACGCTTGTTACCTTTGAAGACTGTGCTTCTTCCAGACGGTTAGGCGTCATGGTCTAGAGCATCGAAGAGGAATTGTGGATCGCCGAGTGACCAAGTCTGTGAAGGTTTGGAAGTCGCCTGAAGACTTACCACGAGTGATTGGACGAGGTCTGCGTGACCTTAGTTCAAGGAGAATACGGTGAGGACTGGGTGTCCTCAGCTGCGTGCTCAGTGACTGGGTGTCCGGGACTGTGTGTCCTCGAGTTTAAATACTCAGCCACTCCAACCAGACGTACAACTGAGACAGCAGTTGGAACTGGTCTACCAAATCATTGTCTTCACCAACTAACTGGTTCTATTTCCTCAACCCTTTCATTTCCTCATTACTGTGTTGAGTGTTTGTTCATATCTATGCTTGAAGAATTTGACTGAAGACTTTCTCAATTTCCTTAGTTCGATTTCTTCAGTCTGTTTGTCTTCATCTTGTGTTATCCTGTGATTACGCTTTCTGTACTCTATGCTAGTCTTCATTTCATCATGATGACCATGCTTGTATTCTGTTATGCTTACTTCTGAGTACTTATTCCGCTGCTAGTAGTTCTTCGCTAAGGAATTTCCTCACCGGCAAATTCCTCAGTGAAGAATTCATAAAAATCGCCTATTCACCCCCCCTCTAGTCGATATAACGCACTTTCAGTAGCCTCAGTGAACGAATGGGTGGGCGGATGGGATGGCAGTGGGGAACCATGGCTTAGAGACGCGCTTGTCCGAAATATGGGGTAAGTTACAAAAGTACCCCTCCCCACCGATTTGAGGCGGTTCTTTCGGTTCAGGGGTACCACGGGCATTTTGCGTGTCGGGATTTCATAGGAGGTGGGAGTTTTCGCGCGTGTTGTAATTTCGGAATAGCAAGGAGCGGGTTGAGATGGAGGGACTTGTCGGAGCACAACGAGACAAAGATATATCTTAAATATTTCAGGCTAACAAGGCGTGGGTTGAAATTTCTGGACAAGCCTAACGTGTACTGTACCAAATCAATGCGCACTACAAATTTCATTCAAAACTTTGAATTCATGTTATGTTCAATTAAAATATTTCGCTACGTGTATAATGCATGCAACCTACTACTCAAATGAACGTTTTAGTGCATTCCAAACGTATATAATACCACTTCAATATGAACTAAATTTGAATAAGATCTATAGTAATGATTGTTGTGAAGTCAAAGCATTTGATTTCATTTCTCTGTTTTAATAAGATCTACAATCATCATTATTGTCAAGTTAAACCATCGTTTGTGTATTATCTTCACAGCACACCACATGATTAGTCTCGAGTTACATATGAACTATGTGTACTATATGAACTCGAACTAGATTTTTTGAATACACTTTATTTTGATTTCAAATCACATTACATTTCTAGCTCTAGCTAGATCTTCATAATCTAAACCATGTCTCATATGTATAATGTCTTTATCACATTATGTATGGTGCCCCACCCCCTACGCCTACAAGTATTTAGATGTGAGTTGCAAACACCACACATTACCACAAGTTCAAATAAAATGTGAGAATGTTCGATATATAGTATTGTTTAGATTGCTCGATATTTAGTTGTAAGCTGCAAACGCCGCACATTATCACAAATTCAAATAAAATGTGAGATTGTTTGATGTATAGTATGGTTTAGATTGTTCGGCATTTAGCTGTGAGTTGCAAACGCCATGCATTATCACATTATGGTATAACATGTGCACAACACATGTATCACCGCTATATTCATGCGTACAATGTTTAAAACACTATGATCTCCTATTCAAATATATGAATCCGCTTTCATATCAAATTATGATCTGTGTTAGTCTCTTACACCCACACAATCCTCTAACCTTTGTAGCTACCACTAACTTTCTCTCGTGCATGCACACGCCCTCCTCGCCCTCCCCCTCCCTCGGCATTCTATCCACCGGGCACATTCATTTTTTTCTTTAGGTTGTTCTCCGAGAGTCTCCACAACTCCTTTCCGACACACACCGATCGATAAACCTCTCCAGCAATGCCTGCCTACAACATACACACACAGCTTCAATCTCCTCCTTTATGTGTCCTTGCCTCATGTCTCTCATACGGTCAGACACACGTGTAAACTCCCGCCCCTCTTTTCATCGATCTCACAACCGCACACTCCTCCCCCAATCTAGCTAGTAGTTGGGCCTCTCGCACCACCTCCTAGCTCCATTCTCTCTGTCTATCGGTCTCGCTGGGCCTTATTTGCCTCTAACAAATGGACGTACACCGGCCGATCTCTCGCTATACATATAGCTAGCTAGGTCCTTATAACTCGTTTTTACCCACACGTCGATCGATCTACCTCATTAGTTGTGTGTCTCCCTTCCTCCGACAAACAACAATTGATCTACCGATCTACTTAGGTTTGCTTACCAAACACATGGTTCCCCTTCATCATCCATGGATGCGTCCCGACAGATCTATCATGCACAGGCACACACAGAAACACATCCCCACTCTTATTGATAACATTGCAGTTCCACCCTAAGTTTGTCTAGTAGGCCTCTCCCAACATCTCCGAGAAGCAACTCCATCACCCATCCAGCATGTACCCCTCTCCCTCCCTCTCCCTCCCTCTCTCTCTCCTCTCTCTCTCTGTCCCATCATATTTCCCGTCCTTCAGTTATGTACGGATGTCGACCGATCTCCCTCAAGACATGGCTGGGTCTCTCCTTCTCAACACATCTACGAGTTGTTCTACCTCTATAGTTAGGCCTCTGCCTACCCCTCCCCCCACCTCCACCCCCCACCCCACACACACCAATACATCAAGAGCTCTAGTCATGTCTCCCTGCCACACACAAACTTGACATGTGCCCTCTGACGTTCCGGTAAGCCAGTCGCACTATATCTTTGACTTGCACACACACAATTTTGATGGCTCTCTTCATCAATCTCGCACCCACCCACTTGATCCTCTCTTCGACTCTATCGATAGCTATGACCCCTCCCTCTCTTCTCGTGGATTGCCCGACCCTCTATGTATGATATGGATAGGCCTCCATTTCACACACATTGCATGCAAAATTTTGTTTGAGATGTCATCGACACATATTCCCACAAATAATTCACGAAATCAACCCCCCACCCCACCCCCACCCCCAAAACAAAAAACACTCATGAACGCTGTTTATATCTCTCACACACACCCACGTAGGTGGGGGACATGCACGAAGAGAAGAGGTGCATGCATGGTGCACGTACTCCCGTCACTTTCCCAACCACACCCGCGCGGGTACACGGTGGAGCTCGTTTCTGTACGAAAAAGGCAGCCCATGTGGTAATTTGGCACGTGTACTGGTTGTCCATTTGGTGGAGGGAGGATCGTCTACCACGGGTGAACAAACAAATTGCGACTTGACGCGTTATGTTAAATTAAAAAAAGAGGCAAACCATGTGGGGCCTACCTTAGAGGCAAGGCTCTATACACTGGAGTACTTTTGATGTGTCCCGTCAACTCTCGGAACAAGGAGAAGCTCGCTTAGTACGCCGTCTCCCCCGCCCACGGGCGCGGTGGCTCGCAGGATGAGGTGAAGCTTACTACTACTTACGCCCGCTCCCTCGCCCATGCGCGCGGTGGCTCGCAGGACGAGGAGAAAAATTTACTACTCCCTCTATTTACTCCTCGTCCCTACTACCTTGGTTATAGAGATTATATCATATTGTTTGCAATATATATGTCCTTTAGTAGATTTCAATATGAACTACTAGTACATACTCCAAACACTGATGTATATAGACGTATTTTAGAGTGTACATTCACTCATTTTGCTCCGTATGTAGTAGCACTCTCCCTCGCCCCTCGACCCTCGCCCACGTGGTGGATGTGCAGCAATTCATTCGGTCTCATATAGCCAAAATGATATATACTGCACTACCATTATTGCTCGACTTCCCGAAGAGGCGAAGAGCCAATCGCAAGGTTAATAATTTGGAGATGCCAAGCGCAAGGTTATAGGAGAACTAGTAGTAGGTGCCGCGTCATTTATAAACAAGTTTTTTTAGTGGCACGTGCGCAATATGATAGGTTCATATGGAGAGAAAAGGAAACCGCTCCACTATATACATAGTCAGGATGGGCCAGCCTACACGGTTGCTTGCTGGGGTTGCTCTCTTCACACTCTCTCGCACAAAACGACTGTGGCCACATCTCTAACCCGGCAGATCACGTCTGCTTGGGGAAGGGGTGGATGCTTAGTGTAGATGCGGTGGCTGTCGCCGACGGTGAAAACCCACTGTCGGCACGTCCCGATCAGGGGTCCCTGCCGTTCTTTCTCACAAAGCCGGTGAGGTTGCCTTCGTCCCTTGCTCACTGCCGCGACGTGGGCAGTTGCCGCCTCCCGCCGCCCTCCTCAAGGTTGAGCTACGTCCCTCATGTACAACTCCCTTTACAGCCGGCTTGCACCACTGCTCCAGCTGCCCACATCACTCCCTGTGGATATTTCTCTACTTCTTTGCCCCGCACATACCTGATACCTCTACTGTCTTCTACGTACTGTATTTGTGATGAGTTTATGTCTCATCAACTAGTCCCAGTAATCTTATTCTAATCACGCTTCTTCAATTTCTTTGCCACAGGGATGCTCATCTCGATTTTGGTGAAACTGCACAAAATGATCCGATGGTCAAAAGGTTGCAAAGTTCATTTATTAGGAAGCTCGAACGTTGCCAGCAAATTGAAGCCTGGTCAGGGTTCACGGTTCAAGGGCTAGGGACTGAATGGATCATTTTTTCTTTAGCTGCCTCTGTTCCAAAATAAGTGTCAACTTTAGTAGTAGTACAACTTTGTACTAAAGTTTGCACAAAGTTGAGACACTTATTTTGGAACGGAGTGAGTACATATTTGCTATGATCTGTCAATCATTGAGATGCAATAGCATGCATGTTAGTCTCCTTTGTATTTGATGAAATGTTGCAACGGGCAACCTTGGATGCAAGATACATGTAACAGGAGCTGGAAGCTTCATAGCATTGTACAAATTTATCTCGCTGATAAATTACAGTATGTACTAGTACTATACTAGTACTTCCTCTGTTCCTAAATATAAGTCTTTGTAGGGATTTCACCATGAACCACATGCGGATGTATATAGATGCATTTTAAGTGTAGATTCATTCATTTTGTTCCGTATGTAGTTCACCTAGTGGAATCTCTACAAAGACTTATCTACTAGTAATAGCTAGCCCCCACTACTAGGAATTCTCTATCCTCTCCTTGAGCCACATCATCAAAATTGTTGTAGCCGTTAGATGAAGTAAATCAGTCCATAATAGCCGTCTGATCTAGACGTTGAGAGGCTCCACACTAAGCCACATGCAAGCATGCAGAAATACCGTGGCACATGCATGTGAGTGGGTTTTAAATCACATCAACATGTCTGCATGCAAGCATGCACCGGTAGCATGCATGTAAGTGAGCTTTTAAGTCCCATTAACATGTCAAAAAGAAAAATATAATCCCATTATGCAGTAGGAGTTGGCTGATCTTTTTTCCTTACGTGGGATGATCTAAATGATGATGGGAGTTTATTTAGTTTGGCTACCACATTTGTCATGAGATTATAGAGTTTTTTTTAGTTCTATGAAATCGATAATTTTGCGCAGAGAGATATACCGCTGTTCCGCGGCAATGCGCAGGGACTCATCTAGTAATATTTAGGAACGGAGGGAGTACTATGTAAAGAGTTAGGTGTCGCACGGTGATAGTGTGAGGTGGGCCATGTAATCACTGAGCCTACGTATTTTCACTGCTCTTGCACTCCTCCGCTGTAAGAATGGAGAAAATTGTAATCTACTACCTCCTTTCGCCGAAAGCGTGGGACATCCAGCAGTCCTACCACCTCAGTAATAAAGACCAATGAGTCGTTAAATCACATAGACCTAGCAGTAAGTTGGACAGACGAAGCAACCATCACTCTTGCGCCAGTGAGAGGTCGCGTCCGCCCGGGCATGAATGCGGCATCAATTCTTTGGAGCGGCGCTAACCGTTTCAGGCGGGAAGCGCGCACGGGCGATGGAGGGGCTTTGGGTGGGCAAGGTGGTCAGGAGCGGGCATGGCAGTTGTCCGCATGTCCCTACCGGACACGTCGGGAAACGAGAGGATGCACCGACTCTCGCGGCTAAAATCATACACTACACACCATCTCTCTGTAGGAGTAGGTCGATTTGTCGCACTCTCTAACACACACATGCTGTTAAACACGCACACGCACACACACGCACCTTGGTCCCATTGCACCTTCTAACGTGACTTATTACACCTAGACGGAGGTAGTAGTAAGTATACGAGATATGATGGCACACTGACTTAAGTCGAATACAAGTGCCCAAAATTTATGTGCATGTTATAATAAGGATTCACTTAAAATAGTACGTGAGCAAACAGAGGGGTCAATTGGACAGTGTTCCCGAGCAGTAGCGAGATATGTGAGGTAGTAAGATACACCACTGGCGCTTTTAATTTTTCTTATTAATTTGTTTGTTTCACCCGCTGACTTGTGGGACCCAACGTACTACGTGGAGAGAGGTAAGGTGACTAAGGCTGCATTATTTCTGCACCATTGTGGATAGTCTTACCACCAAAGCCACATGACACGATTATGATTGAAATCCCAATGACTCCCACACACACAAAAAAACACGGCATGCTTGTCACACGAATGCAGGATTGTATAAAAGGTTATTTTCCTCTCGTTGAACATAACGGGAGGGTTGCGTAGCTGGTTAGCCTGTTCGCTCATCAAACTTGAGGTCTCGGGTTCGATAACTACACTTGAGCATAATTTTTGCCAAGAGGATTCTTTGACTGGTCAAAATGTTTTCTAGGGTTTGCACGCTTCACACTCTCTCTCCAGTATATATACACGCGCTGGAGCCTCAGCGCTTGTAGTTGCTCTCTTCACACTCTCTCGCCCTCTCCCGCTGGAGCCTCAGCGCTTGTAGTTGCTCTCTTCACACTCTCTCGCCCTCTCCAAATCTAAACAAGACTTCGTTGGCCTCTCTCTCTCCCCTCACTGCTGCTCAAAGAGCCGGCAGGATCTGTCCGCTGGGAAGGGAAGGAGGCTTAACGTTGTCGCCGTCGGCGAGGGAGGGAATCCACTACCAGTGCAGTTGTTCACTTTCCACCCAGCGGCGGCGCGGGAGGGCCTCCGACCCCTTCTTCTTCGCCGTCGTCTCGTTGCCCACTGAACCACGCCCCAAGAACCTTAAGGTATATTTTACTTACTCCACATGCATTGCTCTAGCTGCATGTATACCATGAATCTAGGACGTGGTTCAAAGAGGAAATGAAGGGGGAAAGTTCTATAGCATGAATCTAGGACGTGGTTCAAAGAGGAAAGGAATGGGGGAAAGTAGTGGGGAAAGTTGTATCGCATAAATCTAGGACGTGGTTCAAAGAGGAAAGGAAGGGGCGAAAGTACTAGTTCAAAAAGGAAAGGAAGGGACAAGGCTGTAGAGTTTGAGAAGGACTACATTTGCTGCGCTCACATAGGGAAAGGTGTCTAAAGATAACAAAACTGTGACCAACACAAATATGCTCCTTGGTTGTTTGTTCTTTGTTGCAATAGACTGTGCATGACCACAGTACATCGGTAGATGCACATGGTGCTGGTGCGTCCACTGTCCCGTGCAACTCATTAGCTGTTGTTAATCTAAGGCCCTGTTCGGTTAAAAACTCCCTAGTCCCTACCTACTTGGTTCCAGGGACTAAACATGGACTAGAGGTTATTAAATGACATGCTAAAAGACCATGTTACCCCTAGTAATGAACTAATAGAAACAAGGTGCGATGCGTGGCAGGGGCAACTGTTGGAAAAAGTCTCAAAAAGACTCCCTCGGGGTCTTCTTTCTTTAGTCCCAAATGCCCACTTTTAGTCCCTAAAAGTCCCTCCTGTTTGGTTTAGTTGTGACTGACACGGAGTTTTTTTAGTCCCTACACCAAAATGTCCCTGTAAACAAACACCCTCTAATAATGCCGCTGGAAAATTGATGCAATGCCACAGTTAAAAGCAAATTACATGTTTAACGAATTTTATTGTTAATATAATCTCTATGTTAATATTAATCAATGCCACCGTTTGAGAAATGCTACTGTCTTGCTTTATTTCCCATTTAGATAAGGTAGATGCTTCTTTTTGTTGGCTTCTGTGTCATCCACCGTTATTGACCACTAATTGTTTCCTTTACACCTCTGTGTAAACAGGGTTATCTACTTCACCTCGTTGCCATTGTGACCTTTTGTTGCACTGCACAAAACACTTTTGTTTTAAGAGTGTTTTGTGCAGTTCAACCAAAATGTCACACCGACAATGTTGCTTGATTGCTTGATCTTAGTGGAACTGCACAGGAGGAGATCTTACTTCCTATCCGTTAAGGCGAATTTGGTTCAGATCTTCTTCTTGTGAGTTGTTTGAATTCCGCATCATGAGAGGTCAGTACTAGCCTTCTTTCACATGATTCTGCAGTGTGCTTTCATATGTTGTGCTACTTGTACGATAATGTTGCTTGATTTTAGTGAACTGCACAAATGGAGACAATACTTCCAATCTGTATGTGCACCGTAATATCCCATTGAGGTAAGATAAGGATATTTCACAACTATTGGCCTGTATTTTGCCACTTTCATTAGAAAATTAAGTTTAGTACTATACTTGTGCTCCCTAATTGACATGCCAAATCTTACATTGAAGGCGAAGCTTGTCTGTTATTGAACCAAGTGATGAAGAGGAAGAACAAGCGGAAGAAAAACAAAAATCAACTCCCCTTGCTGTAATGAAGCACTGGAACTATGATGACACAAGTAATGATATAGTTTTGCATCTTAATTTATTGCTATGGCTGGAACGAGCAATTGTTTTGCCAGTGATTTGATGCCATACGTAATTATTTCTACTTGTGCAAACAGGGATCTTCTTTGAAGATACCATATATTTTAGTGGAACTGCACAAGAAGATGTTGGAAACATTAAACTAATCAAGGAGTATATAGTAAGCATGGCCACCCCCGTAGATAGCAACAGATGGTTCCGGAGAAGTGCTTCATTTGTATGCTCTACACAATCAGCCTCCTGACAATGGTTGGTACTCGCCCACTGATTTCATCCATATGATTGAGCTTTGTCATCTCTATTGGTGTTGTGCTACTGTTTAGATATTGTCGTGAAAAAGTGGTATTGTCCTTGTGCTTCATCTGTGTTGTTTTAAATATTTCCTTTCCTTTTTGTCGAGCAAACAGGGATGCTAGCATTTAGTAGTCCTCTTGTCTTTGCACAACAGGATCATCTTCCTCTGAAGAAGAATATGCAGTACGTGAAGTGACTAGTTCCTATTATGCCAGGATGAAGAAGCCCTGTCTATCTTCTCATCAGAAGGAGCAGTTGAAGGATGGTTACATTACTCCCCACAAGACCAAACTAACTTCAGCTCAGAAGGACTGACAAATCTCCACTTTTTGTTGTGATGCGCGAGTACAATGTTGTTCTAGGATTCTTTTTTGTGAGTTCCATTTTTCTAAAAGTGTGCTCTACATGGACCATGTATGTGCCTGTTGAAACTGTCAATTCATAGTACAGTTTGCTTTATACTAATCACTTTTTTGTATTTGTGCAAACAGGGGTGCTCATCCTAATTTCAATGGGAACTGCACAAAATGTTCATGAATACATCGAATCATTCATTTCCACCACAAGAAAGGAGGTGCCCATAAGTTCAAGGCGTTGCAACATATAAGGGCGAAATCATACAAGCTACGCGCGAATTTGGTTGATTTTGGTCGAACTGCACAAAAAGAACAGCTGGTTTATTTAGCACGAGGTGCCATGTCAATATCTGAACTGATGGAAAACCCTGCCCATTCCACAATCGTAGGCATTTGATATTTTGGAATGGGACAACCTTGTCAAATTTTGCTTATTGATTTTAGCAAGATATGCGTTTGATATTTTCGAATGGGACGCCCTTTGCTGTCAGCAACGTCGATCAATTTTTTCTTTATTCTTTAGTTGTGAAGTAAATATCGCCTCTGACATGTGAGTCGCTGAGATGCATAATCATCAATTGTTTTGAATGTTCTCTATGAATTGCCAGGCCTGTGTGTTTGATTGCAATGTACAGAAACGCTAAAAAGCTGCTCAAACTCTTTGTACTCCTTCTGTTCCTTTTTACTTCGCACATTGTGAAAGTGCATACTTTTTTGTATAAGATTGGTCAAAGTAGAGATACTTTGACTGCAGACGAAACTTGTATGCAGACTAGAAAGGACCGGAGGGAGTACATGTGAAACTGCTGCAAACGAGGTGATCACCCTGGGAATAATGCTAGTACGTATTGTTTTGCATGTTCATCCAATGCCAGTGATACAGGAATTCGAACTAATCGAAATAAATTCATTCATACACGGTCGGATTCATATAAACATGCAGGATTTCATTACATTTCATACATTCTTCAACTAAAAAGGGGTGGGCTGGAGGTATAATTAATTAACCGAAGCTACCAACCTGTGTCCCGCTGAGCCGAACAGAAGCTTCAGTGACTTAACTGCAGGTGCAGTTGCGTACTGACATGTGACCTGTTGGGCCCACGTGTCAGTCAGCCAACTGCACCAGCAGTTAAGTAGAAGCAGCGTTCTTCTCCAGCGCAGCTCTCCGACTCCACGTCACCGCCAAGAAGCTAACCGGCCGTCAATGGTCAATCCGCCTAGCTTGGCTTCAACCGGAGGGTAGCAGTGGTGGCCTTACTTGGACCCGAGCGGCGGTGACCTACCGTGTTCTACTCTTCCTTGTTTTCTATGTGGCGCGGCCTCGTTGGCAGCGGGGCGGGGCCTCAGCGGAGCCGGCGATGTCCTCTATCTCGTTGCCGGTGGGCGGCGCCTCAGCGGAGCGGTGGAAATCCTCCCCCATGTTGCCCGCAGGGTGGGGCCTCGGCTGAGCCGGCGATGTCCTCTGCCTCGTTGTTGGCGGGGCGGGGCCTCGACGGAGCCGGCGGTGTCCTCTGCCTCGTTGTTGGCGCCGCGGGGCCTCGGTGGAGCCGGCGGTGTCCTCTGCCTCGTTGTTGGCGCCGCGGGGCCTCAGCGGAGCAAGGCCTCGTCGACGCCAGCGGAGCGGGGACTCGTCGCAGCCGGCATTGTCCTCTGCCTCGTCCTCGGTCTCGCCAAACAGCGCCTTGCCCGCTTCATCACCCTCTTTGCTAGCCTCTTTGTAGGCGGCCGCAGCCTCTGCCACCCGCATGCGGTACCGCCAGCGCTCGAGGCGGCCCTTGCGGGCGGAGCGGTACGAGTTGAGCAGCACCTCCTGCTTCGCCCGCTTCGCGGCGATCTGCTTCGCCGCCTGCAGGTGCTCCTGGAGGAGATGGTGGTTGTAGGCGGCGTCGGCCTGCGCCTCCTGGAACTGCTCCTCACGCATCTGCTTCACCCTGTCCATATATTGGGCACGGGCCTCGCCGATGGTCATGGTGCAATGCACCAGCGAGGATGGCGCGGAGGAGGGGGTTGGCGCCGGATCTTCGAGTACCATGTTCTCCATTGGGACGTCGTCGTCCTCCGGCTGCCTGCCGGCCAGCCGGTCGGCAGCAATGGCTGCCATCTCCTTGTGGTCCATCGTCCGTCCGTCCCGAAGAGCGCTGGAGCGTGAGGAAGCCATGGTGGGTAGTAGTGGTGTGGACAGGAGAAAGGGAACAGATGCGAATGACTGCGGCTATGGCCGGCGCAGCAGTTTATATAGCAATGGCGGGTGGGCGGAGGGACGGACGTGTGGCGCCGGAGTAGCCGCCTCGGCAACCGCGTATCATTAATCTGTGCGGCAGATGGACGGACGGAAGGCACTTGTGTCGTTTGAAGGCGCAGCAATCGCCTGCACCGGGAAGCGGGGCGGCCGGCGCTGACTGTTTCGGGCAGAAAGCGCGCGCGGGCGAGGAGATGACTTTACTTGGATAGGATGACAATGGGGACCCACCAGGTCCATAGCCTCACGTACGCAAGTGCCTCCTTATTTTATATATATATATATATATATATATATATATATATATATATATATATATATATATATATATAATTTATTTTGCTTCCTCCTGGTTTCCTGACATCACGGTCACACACCATTGTCAACCTATGTACTCCCTCCTTTCCGGTTTATAGGGCTTATCTCAAATTTTTAGTTTTTCCATTTTATAAGGCTCAATTTGGTTGTTTTCCATCACATGTTCAGATTCCAAGGTGCATTAAATCGCATGCAAGTATTAAGAGAAAATTGACCAATGCATGTACTTTATGCATGCATGCATTGCAATTAATGCATTGATAAACATAATTTTTTGAGGATATCAAGAGCATTAATTAGGTGCTTTTGCAAAACTACAAAAAGTATTCCACCACTCACCATCTATCTTGATTGGTGAGATTTTTGAATTGAGCATTATAAACCGGAAAGGAGGGAGTAGTCAATAAACGAGAGAATTGCACAAGAAGCGGCCGACAGCTGGGACCGAGCAGCTCGAGCAGTATTTGTGTTTTTGAGGTGTGAGCACTGCAGAGTTTTTCGATGTTTAGCCCAGATATTAATTTTTCTCCTCTGAACAACAACGAAAACATCGCTGCAGGTATTAACTGGGCGGGCTGTGGCCCGTCTAGCCCAGGCCAGATATCCAGCCAAGATATTAATTTTTTTCAAACTGAAAATGGCTAGCCCAGCTATACTTTTGTTTTAGGAATACCCAGACAAGGTCAAGTTGTTATTCTCCGCCCCGCTGGGCTGCAAAACTTTCCTAGGAGGGATGCATTAGGCTTAACAAGAAAATGGGCTTTAAGAAATAATAAATGGGATGTAATTATAAAAAGTGGGTAGTAACTATAAAAAATGCACCAAACAATGATTACTTTATAAAATATTATTTTTGGATATTGAAAATTTTAATTTCATTAATTGTTGCGAGCGCAATGTTTTGTTGGATTTTTACGTAATATAAATTTATATTGAAATTGTATTTAATCTGACTAGAAATTTCGGGATAAAAATATTCGGATCCCATCAAAATGTGGGAAATTTTATTGAATTCTGTTTTGAACGGTTGGTCGAAATGGGCTGTACTTTTAACAAACTGTAAATGGGCTGTAGTAAATTCCATTAGAATTCAAAAATGGGCTACACATTCTTACAAATCTCAAATGGGCTATAAGTTCTCTACCACACACTTCTGGCCTTACTAAGTTGATGCGTCCCTTAAAAACAAAGTTGACGCGTATGCAAGGCTTTGTCAACTTATAGTCAACACACGGTTCTAGTAGCAGTGGCCGTTGGATGTCCATCCAACGGATGTCGTGCTTCTTCTTCAATCTCGGCTCGCACCGTTTCGGAAGCTGACCTGTGGGCCTACTAAGTTGACGTACCAAGGGCTTTGTCAACTTAGTCAATATAAACGATTCTAGCTGCAGTGATCGTACGATGTCCATCCAACGGCTATCGTGCTTCTTCAACCTCTGGGCTTCTTGCTCCAGCCGCCCAAAGCAGCACCGGTCGTGCCGCCTGCTCCTGCCTCCCGTGGCCGGCCGTGCTGCCGCGGAGGCCTCACCGCCCCCTACCACTCCTACCGCTAGCCAGGCCATCCCTCCACTCACCCACACCCCCTGTTATTCTGCGGCGACGGCAGCGCAGCCGAACAAGTGAACCCTCGTACTCCTCTCCGCGTGTGCATCCACTGCCACGTCTTCCCCGGCTCTGCGTGGTCCGCTTCCTAGGCCTCGCCGTCGTCCATCGCCGTGGTGCTCTCGGTGCGGCGTGGTCAACGTGGTCAAGGAACGACTTCCATTGGACGTGGACTGTACGTGGAGAGGTTGATAGTTGGTCCACGGTAGCCGCAAGGAAGTGCCTCCTTATTATGCGCAAAATAATTATTCCTCCACCTGACAGCTGGGACCCACCGGATGAGCCACCGTATTTCACAAAAAAATGATTCGCCCCCTGACTGCTGGGACCCATGAGCTACATCTTCGCACGCAAGGAAGTGCGTCCGGGAAAAAAAAGATTCGCCCCCCTAACTGCTGGGATCCACCAGCTACATCTTCGCACGCGAGGAAGTGCGTCCGAAAAAAAAATGATTTGCCCCCCGACTACTGGGACCCACCAGCTACACCTTCGCACGCAAGAAAGTGCGTCCGGGCAAAAAAAAAACGATTCATTCCCCTGACTGCTGGGACCCAGCAGCTACACCTTCGCACGCAAGGAAGTGCATCCGGGCAAAAAAAACAAAACAATTTGCCCCCCTGACTGCTGGGACCCACCAACTACATCTTCGCAGGCAAGGAAGTGCCTGACAGTCGGGACCCACCTGGTCGAAGCGTACGTAGCGTTGTCATCCTGGTCGCGAATGTGTACGTACATACTGGTCGACGTAGAGGCGCGCACGTGTCATAGTAGAGGCGCCCACGTGTCGTAGTAGAGGCGCGCACGTAGCATGTACACGTACGTACAGTGGCCAGGGTGCAAGAAAGAAAATACAGCCACGTATGTGTACATACGGGCGGGGTCTCGAACGCCTACTCGCGCATACATACGTCAAGGGCTCGTGTTCATGGGGAGGCAACGGAATGCGTCGTGTTTATGGGGAGGCAATGGAATGCGTTTGTTCATGGGGAGGCAACGGGGGTCCTGTTGATCGGGAGGGGTGTGGCGTACCGCAAAATGGACGAAACGGACCTCCTACGGTCGAAATGGGGGTCCTGTTGATCGGGAGGGGTGTGGTGTACCGCAAAACGGACGAAACGGACCTCCTACGGTCGAAACGGGGGTCCTGTTCATCGGGACGGGTGTGGCGTACCGCAAAACGGGACTCCACGGGATACTGTTCATCTCCACCGTCGACCTCCTCCAGCCTCCACGGGCTACCGTCGATCTCCTCCAGCCTCCACGGGCTCCTGTTCATCCAGCCTCCACCGCGCACTACTTCACCGGCTACTGTTCAACCACCCCTCCACGGGCACCCCTCCATCGTCTACTGTTCATCCAACCCTCCACACCATGGGGTCCTGTTCATCCAAAGGCAACGCCACCGCTCATTGTTCATCCAACCCCCCCCCCCCCCCCGCAATACTCACTGTTCATCCCAGAGGCAGCATCGATCGGCTTCAGTTAGCAGCAGTAGCGAAGGAATCGCTCGATCGGGTTCAGTTAACAGCCATCGATTGATCGCTCGGGTTCAGTAACGCGTAGCCTGCAGTGCAATCGCTCGGGTTCAGTTAGAGCCCAACGCCTCGCTCGGGTTCAGTTAGAGCCAACGCATCGCACATACACGCGTACGTGTACGATAGAAACGCACATCGCTCGGCCCCCAACCTCCCACCGTAACCGAGAACTCCCCGAAATTTTCATCCCCCTCGCTTCTACCACGGTTTTTTCCGTCATGGACGGCCCAAAAAATTTCATGCAGCTGCGTCTCCGGCCCGCCCAGGACGAAAAGCCCATTTTCTGTCATAGAAGTAGGAGCCCACCACATCTATGATGATACCGGGTTCTGTCACAATTATCGTCATAGAAGTGTCATATGTATGACAGAAAAAAAATTCGTTCGGCCCATAATGTCACAGATGTGTCTTTTTTTTGTAGTGAAAGCACCATGTTAAAGTATCAAGTCCCCTTTATCCCATACGCCACAACCCCCTTACTCGGGTTTATGCTTCTGTCACTCAAGCAACCCACTATAAGCGAATCATGAACGTATTGCAACACCCTACAGCGGGAATCCCTCACGCTTGTGCAACACGGAGAGCACCATAGGACAGCAACATAACCAAAAGCAAATTAAACCAATCGTAGCAATTCACTAATTACCAATAGGACAACGAAAATCTACTCAGACATCATAGGATGGCAACACATCATTGGATAATAATATGAACCATAAAGCACCATGTTCAAGTTGAGGGTACAGCGGGTTGCGGGAGAGTGGACCGCTGAATATAGATGGGCGAAGGTGATGGAGATGTTGGTGAATATGGCGGAGGTGTTGGTGTAGATCACAGCGATGATGATGGCCCCCAGCGGCGTTCTGGCGCCACCAGAAGCGAGGGGAAGAGAGCCCCCCTTCTTCTTATTCTTCCTTGACCTTCTCCCTAGGTGGGAGAAGGGTTTCCCCTCTGGTCCATGGTCTCCATGGCGTGGGAGGGGCGAGAGCCCCTCCAAGATTGGATCTGTCTCTCTGTCTCTCTCTGTTTCTGCATTCTCAGATTTTGCCCTTTCACCGTTTCTTATATATCCGGAGATCCATAACTCCGATTGGATTGAAACCTTCGCCCAGATCTTTCTCCAAAAATTAGCTTTCTTGCGGCAAAAGAAGAGTGTCAACCGTCTTACGGGGTGCCCACGAGGGTCAGGAGCGCGCCCCTTGCCTTATGGCCCCCTCGGGCACCATCTCGTGTTGATTTTCCTTCCCAAAAATCATAAATATTCCAAAAATTAGCTCCATCCGGTTTTATCCCGTTTGGACTCCATTTGATATTGGGTTTCTGTGAAACATAAAACATGCAACAAATAGGAACTGGCACTGGGCACCGGATCAATATGTTAGTCCTAAAAATAATATGAAAGGTTGCCAAAAGTATATGAAAGTTGTAGAATATTGTCATCGAACAATCAAAAATTATAGATATGACGGAGACGTATCAAAGCGCAAGATGAGGCGGGCAATGATCGGAGTACTCAGTCGATAATGCTTGCAGCAAGCACTCCGGGTATTCAAGTTCCCAATCCACGGAGACAAAAGCGTGTTCTATTTTAGTGAGGGTGGGCGTCTCCCTTTTATTGCTCCACGTGTATTTGCGCCCATGCAAGAAGAGCTCTTTGAGTGCATTGTCATCCACGAAACGTTTGAACTTCCCCATCATTCTCCTGTCCAAGTTGGTGTTATTTTTGTCTGCCGCGTATAGGATAAGGTTAAAGTCTCCAATGACAAGCCATGGCCCAGGGCATAGCAATCTACGCTCTGATAGTTCATTCAAGAAGTTAATCTTGTGTTCATCATCCTGTGGCCCATATACTACTGTTAGCCACCATGGCGCTCCCTCCTTGGGCGAGACGTACCCAGTGATGCTATGAGAGTCGTTGACATAGTTGGTCAAGAGAACTCGCGTGGTGTCCCAAGCCACAAATATACTGCCTCTAGTATCTGACGCCGGTAAGTAGCTGAAACCATCATAGTTCAGCCCCATGCATTGCAAGATTACAAAAGTGTCCACCACCTCCAATTTGGTTTCTAGAATACAAATGATCGCCGCGCGATTAGAATCTACAAAATCTCTAAGCGCCTTCCTTTTGGCCGAATTGTTGAGGCCTCTAACATTCCAGCTCACCAACTCCAAAGCGTTGAACGACATTGGATCAAGATGCCTCCAACGTCACCAGTGCCAACGCACCTACTGCACCAAAAGTGGTTCGGCCATCCCTGTTTCCTCCGCGAGATTGAGCGGTATCGCTTTCCCGAAGATAGCTACGATGGCCCTCAATTGCGGCTCCTGGAGTGGTGAGTCGAACACCGTACGTAGCTGACCTAGCGCATCCTCCGAGACCGCCAGATCATTGCAGTCAAATCCCAGGGTTTTAAGCATCATTGTTTTGGTAGCCGGGGCCTTTGTCTTCCTAGTGCTGCCGGCACATACGGACCGTGTGGCGCGGCGAGGTGTGAAAGGATCCTGTCCAGCTTCGAACTCCTTCAGCAGCGGTGGTGCGAGCTTTTTGAGTAACCCAGCACAAAACGCCTTGATGTTTCCAAGAGCCACCACTTCCTTGGCAAATAAATTCCCCTCATGATTCTGTGTTACAATTGCACCAGCATCCGAAGCACTTCCTCCATGCAACGGCTCGTGCATGCATGCTTATCTCGTGGTCACATCAGCTCCAAACACCCTTCCCATAGATTCCTGCATGGCGGGTCCCAGGTCTGCCGCGTCACCTGATGGACAGGCCATCTCCTCCATTCTCTCTGTCTGCAGAACATCCGGCACCGAGGCCCACCCAGTTGCGGTCTAGTATGGTAGCTGTGCAATTGGCCTATCCTGCTACCGTGCCTCCTCCCAGGTTCCAGCGTGTGATTGGGCAGCGGCGTCCTCCACATGCCGGTCCACCTCCCGATGCGCCAGGCCCTCTATCTCATCCTGCGCATTTGAATTGGCTAGGATTGGATCCCCCAATGCCGCGACCGGGTTGGCATCGCCCTGTGCTTTGTCTGCCACTTCTGGATCGGCATGGGTCCCATTCTTGATCTCCGGACTTGAACTGATTGCGCACCTCTAGATCTGATTGGTTTGCTCCCTTATCTCCTCCTGGTCAAAAGCAGCTTCCACCGCCCCAGCGCAGCAGGCTGTTTTGGATTGGCCACCACAGTTGCATCCGCTGGCGTGGCCCCCGGACTCCTCCCGGATCTTTTGTGGCCAGCTGCTTCTGCTGCACAGGCGGCACACCATCCTCAGCAGGCACGGCCACCTGCCTCTGCCCGCCCGTAGTCACCATGGGACGACTGCCCCCGAGCACGCTTGCAGTCGCCGCCCTAGTCGTCGTCGTCGTGCCAGAAGCCATCGGTGGAATCCTCCAATCAGATGGCCCAATTCACCCAAGCAGTGCCCGCTTGTAGGTTTGACCTGGTGCACCACTAGCAGGCGCTCCGCCACGGTGATCGCGAATGCCCCTAGTCCACGGCAGAACACGCCATTCTCTCTGTCCAAAGTAGTCCCCAGAATCCTCCGGCAGTCCACTTTGCCCGCTTCCATCTGAGCTAGGCGGCCTCATCCAGCGCTACGGACCCTCGTTGCCACGGATTCTCCCGATGTGAATGAGAGTTTTATACTCCAACAATTCCTGGGAGGTGGGCATTCGTACTTTCGGCCTGCCGTTCATCTCCGGCTCCGACACCCAAAGGCGTTTGTCCACCGGCATCTCATCCGAGTCAACACACCAAGCTCGCAGTATGAAGAGGGAGAGATCTTCTCTGTTCTCTGTTTCTGGCGCCAAGCTCTCAACAAGACAAGCTGAGCCAAGGAGCTCCGCCGCCGTCTCTGTCGTCCAAGCGTGGGATGGGACCCCCTCGATCATGAGGTCAATTTGAGAGTGCATCACCCTGGTAATTGCTTGCGCTTGCTTGAGCCACGGCTTGACGAAAAGCTTGAAGAAACCATGATCGACTGTGCCGGCCGCCAAGGCCCTGTTGCGAAGGTCCAGCGCCGCGAACACCACCAGGAAGTCCTCAGGATGACACTTGTGAACCGAGAATCTATGGCGAGGGATGCGCATCTCCTCCAAAATTGCCTCAGCGGCCTCGCTGCACGCCACCGTTGGCCGAGTGCCGCCCACATAAGCCACCACTGCCAGCCTTAGGTGTTGTTCAAGATCATCCATCTCCTGCGTCCAGCAGAGCACGCAGACGCCGACAATAGCAGCGGCTGCAGCTACCGAAGCCTGCATGAACCCCATAGGTGCGGTGTCCATCAGCATTGGCGAGGTCCTCTCCGCCGAAGAGGTCTGCCTAGTCACCGGTGACAGCCTATGCGCTGGTCCTGCCTGCGTCGATGGCTGTGAGAACCGCGCAACCTTGGCAACAACTTCTCGCTGGAGCTCTTCCTCTGACCACGGGCTCCTCGGTCGCTTGCACTCCATGGATATGTGTCCCTCCAGGCCACATCTGACACAGAGCGGGGGGAACTTGCAATCAACTCTTCTGTGGCCCTCCCGGAAACACTTGAAGCAGAGGCCGAACAGGTCGGCTGGTATCTCTCTTCTCTCCGGCGACGAGGCAGGCGAACGCGACCGAGATCCACCCGCCGCAGTCATCTTGCGGAAAGCTTTCCTTTTGCGCGAGAGCGCCTTGCACGAAGGCCCTGGCTTGCGCCAAGGGACGGCGGATCCCTCAGCCGGCCCAGGGTTGGCACCAGTTGGCGCACCTCCTACCCTGGTCGAGCCACCCTCAGATCCCGATGAATCCGACAGACCAAGACCGAAGACGACGGGTTGTAGCTTGGAGGACACCGACGTCGGGCTTGAGGAGCCATCAGCCATGGCGAGCGTGAGCAGATGAGACGGAAACTACGGGGGACGGGGTGAGCACTGGGGCCCGCGAGGCCGCCGGCGGAGGAGGGGTGGACGCCGGGGCCGGGTGGCCGCTGGCAGGAGGAGGGGTCGACGCCAGGGACGGAGTGGCCGCCGACGGGAGGGGCTCGCTAGGGGAGCGGTTTTATCCCTTCCTTCATTTTGTAAACTTGATTGTTGTCCCTCAAGGAGTTTTTGCTGTTGATGGTATGAGGAGATTTTTGTTATCGGCAGCGAATCGTTTTCACAAGGGAGTGGCAAAGGTGGGTAAATAACCCTCCTGAAACACTCAGTCTACTTCTTCTCTTGTCTGCCCCAGACAGGTAATCCAACAAAAACCATCTCCTTCAACATTGAACTGTACTAGAGGCTAACCTGCAAAAACCATTTCATTCACCATTGAGTTGTACCAGAGAGCTAACGCGCGCTTCGCCGTGCCATTTGGTTTTATCTATGTTGGCTTGGATTTTAATTATGTTATGTTGTTGTTTCTTTCATTCGTATATCATGTTGGGCTGCTGTTGGAAACTATATTTATTCTAAGAGAAGAGCGGAGTTGTTCAACGCGTGGTTGTGGTGTCCTTACATGTTTCGGCGTCGATGCGAGTCGATGATGGTTAGTGAGCCCCTTGGGAGCTCTTATTCCACGCTCAAACCAATAAAATTGTTGCTATAATGCTCACATGGCCTGGCTATCGTATTCGCAATATTCGCCGCTTGCTCAGTTCGGCTCCCTGCTCTGCTCGCTTGACTAGATCAAAGAAATCCGGCTGTCCTATGTTTTATTTGAAAAAGTTCATTAAATAAAGAGATGTTCGTGGACTTTAAAAAATCTTGGATTTTAAGAAATATTGCGAATTTTAAAAAAAAATCAGGAATTATTTTTTTGTAAATTTCAAACAATGTTCATGAATTTGAAAAAGGTTGAGAGATTTAAAAATATTTACACACTATAAAAGTGCACATGAATTTTCTAAATATTCATGAACTAAAAAGTTTCCATGAATTTGAAAATGTTTGTGGATTTTAATGAATATTCATGTTTTTAAATGTTAATAAATTTTCATAAATATTCATGAACTAAAATGTAAAAAGTAAAATAAAAAAGAGAAGGAAAAAACACACACAAGAAGATAAAAGCAAAAAAACGAAGTAAAAACTATTGAAATAGTAGGAAAACACCAAAAATAAATAAAAACAAAAAAATCAGGAAATACCTTGTCAAAACCGACCGGCCCATTACAGCTAGATGTGCATTATTTTTAACCAATGATACACATCCTCACAGACGGGTCCATATAAACCCTTATAGCCTTGATGAATAAGGGGGCTCCAAATATATCAAGCTTATTCATGAATAAAATGTGAAAAAACAAAATATAAATATAAAGCGCAGAAAATAAAATAAAAATATTAAAATATTTAAAAAATGGAGAAAAAAAGGAAGATTTTTGACCCGAAAATATAGGAATTTCTTCTGATATTTTTGTAAAAATTTCATTCATTTATTTCTCAGTTTTCATTGGTTTCTTCGTTTGTTTCCTGGTTTTAATTGATTTTTTGTTTTTTCCTTATCTTTATATGTTTCCTTCTCGCTTCTTGTTGTGTTTTTTTGTTTTTCTTTCTTTCTTGATTTTCATCTATTTTCATTATTTTCCTTTGCTTCTTTCTTCGCTTTCTCTGTTCCCATTCTTTTGCAATGGTTTTCCTTGGTTTTTATTTTCTTTTTTGAGTTTCTTTTTTTTTCTTTCAATTTTTATTGAGTTTCTTCTCCTTTCTTAGTTTCTTTGTCAAAATTAATCGGTGTATGTTTTGTTAAACACAAGTCTACTTTTCAGTACACATTCGACCCTTTTTGAAATACATGTATAATATTTTTCAAAACTTATAATTTTTTATGTCTACTTTTTTCCAACACATTGTACATTTTTGGTATATATGTAATACGTTTTTCTAATACATATTTAACATTTTTCAAATAAAATATAAAAAAAGTTAGAATACATGGTCAACAATTCAGATTTCACATTTTTTTCAAATGCTTGATTCACAATTTTTAAATACAATATTCATATTTTTTAATACAAGGTCAACATATTTTCTGTATGCATTAAAAAATCAAATACTTAAGCAATATTTTTGAAATACAAGATTAACCTTTTTGAATAAATTTTCAACCTTTTTTTGGACACATTTAACATTTTCAAATACTTGATTAACATTTTTTAAATATTTCCTTAATATTTGTTGCTCATTCTTTGAGTAACATTTTGAAACATATGATCACCTCTTTTCGCATACATTGTATATGTTTTGTATACATTTTTTAAGAACATGAGAAACATTTTATGTATACGCATTTTACATTTTTCAAATGCATGGTTAACATTTTGAAAATATTTATGTAAAGTGTTTTTGGTAATATATTTTTATAGAATATTTGGAACTAGAATATTTTTAAAAAGGTAAAAGAAAATGAGGTTGTGGCCTCCCATGCACCGAGGCCGGCCCATCTGGCGCTCCACTTGAGAGAGGCTTCGCTACGTATCGCTATAAGTGAAACGTAGGGGTGTCCCACGCTGTAAGTGATATACATTCCAGCGGTAGAGTCTTGGAAGGCTCTGAGCAACTAATTAACAAGCACCCCTTCGGGAACCTCGCAACGATCAGCGCCACTTGGAACGCTCTCAGTCATTCGCCACGTGTCGCGCTCTGGGCACTCCCTCCGAATTTTATTTTTTTTTTATTTTTTCGCACGCGTTTTCGGCTTTTTAGACAGTTTTTTTGGGGTTTTTTTTATGTTTTGGTTTTCCACCGGTCTGCCCTAGCTTTTCGACCAAAAAATTTTTTCGAAAAAAAAACTTTTTTGCGTAAAAAAACACATTTTTTTCGCGAGAGGCACGACCGTGCCTCTTGGAAACGAAAAAAAACGTGTTTTCTGTTTTTTTTTCTTTCGCGAGAGGCACGGTTTTGCTTCCGCGAGAGGCACGATTGTGCTTTCGCGAGAGGCTCGGGCGTGCCTCTTTCGGAAAGAGAAAAGAACGTGTTTTCTGTTTTTTTTTCTTTGTCGAGAGGCACGGTTGTGCTTTCGCGAGAGGCACGGGCGTGCCTCTTTCGGAAAGGGAAAAAACGTGTTTTCCGTTTTTTTTCGCGAGAGGCATGGTTTTGCTTCCGCGAGAGGCACGGTTGTGATTTCGTCAGAGGCACGGGCGTGCCTCTTTCGGAAAGGAAAAAACGCGTGTTCCCGGTTCGGTTTTTTCATCAGTTTTTTCCGTTCGGTTTTTTCATGAAAAAAAAGTTTGTCAAAACCTATCAACATAGGGTCTAGTTTTGAAGATCTCGACGCGACGAATGCAACGGCGAAACGCTTCAAGATTTGGACGCACGGTTTAAGAGATAAAACGTTTTGAATAAACGAATCTACGAAAAAAGGGAAAACTCCCAAGTTACGACAAGTGGCGCACATACAGCGCGCCACTTGTCGCAACCTGAGGAAATTGGAGTGAGCTCCGCAAGAAGTACTCCTTAAGTAGTGATTTCGCCTCATCAGAGCCGCTTTGCATTGCTGGGGCTAACATGGCTGGATTCATGCCCCCCCAAAACAATGGCTTATTTGCTATTCACCAGTCATGGTTGGCCAGTCCACCCGTTGATCAGTCAATCGTTGACTTTTGGAAGAAAACATGAAAAAAAAGTGAATTGTAACAAGATCACAAAAATAAAAGAACATTTTTTTGAAAAAAAGTTCATGAATTCAAAAACACATTCATGGATTTGAGAAAATTTCAATGATTTTGAAAGAAAAGAGTTCGCATGGATTCGAAAAAAGTTCATTGATTTCAAAGAAGAAGGTTCATCTATTTTGGAAACAAAAGTTCACAAATTTTTATAAAGTTCATCAATATTTAAAAGAAATCAGTGAGTTTGATAAAAAGTACACGAATATGAAAAACGTTCATAGATTTTGGAAAAAAGTTCATCAATTTTGAAAAGAAGCTCACAAATTTGAAGAAAGAAGAAAAGAAAAAAAAGTAAATAGGCAGAAGTGTTAAGATGCCATACTTGGTTACTGCGGTTCTCTCTGAACGAAGACGCCTTGAGTTCGAATCACATCGCCTATGCCATTTTTTGAAGTTTAACAAAAAACTAAAAAGGGGTAAATGGGCCAGCCCGGCGCAAGGGGGGGGGGGGGGGGGGAGTGTGCACTGGTTGGCGAAGTACTCCCTCCGTCCGGGTTTATTAGGCCTCTCAGCATCATAAGTTGTCCCCTTTTATAAGGCCCCGCTTTGGAAAGGTGCATGCATGCAACCATTTCATTGGTTGCATTGAAATTCATTGTTTTTGGTGCCATGGCTGAAAAATTAATACACTTGATGCGTGCTTTTTCATTGGTTGCATGCATGTGAGAGAGTGCATTGAGAGTGGAATAGAATAATTAATGTGAGCAAATTACCATGTGTCTTGGTCTAAAAGAAGGTGTATTTAGGCCTAATAAACCCAGACGGTGGGAGTAGCCTTCAACCCCAAATAGGGTTTGGGTGTATAGCCGGGAATTTCCTATTTGCCGCACTTTGCGGCAAAGTGTCACTGAAACGCAAAGGCAGCGATCGCTATCGAGCACAATGGGCTGGCCCATTGTGTAGCTGTACGGGAAGGTTTCTGTTTTCGCTTTTGGTTTATTCTGCATGTTTCCGACCGGTTTTTTTTCGGGTTTTGGCAATGTTTTAGAATGTTCCTAAACCCTGCTTTTATTTTTACATTTTTTCATTTACATTTTTTATCTTTTAAATTTTATTTATTGCATTTTCATTTTCTAATTTTCAATTTTTCAATCTTTTTCTCGAAATATGTTTCTGTTTTTTAATTTGGTTCAGAAATTTAAAAAATGTTTAGAAGTATAAATTTTTTTGATAATAATAAAAAAAGTTCGAAAAACTAAAAAATTAAAAAATATATAATTTTGTTCACAAATTCAATAAATTTTCACGAATTTCAGAATCTTCCTGTTTTCAATACTTGTGCACAAATTCAAAAGATGTTTATCTTTCCAAACATTGTTCCCAAATTCGAATACTGTTCCATGAATTTGATAAAATGTTCACGGTTTGGAAAAAAATGTTCATAATTTCGAAAAATATTCGGAATTTTGGAAAAAAAAAGTTCTTGTTTGCGTATTTGTTCAGTAATTCAAAAGTTGTTCATGTTTTTGAATTTGTTCGCAAATTGTCAAAATGTTCGGCGAATTTCATAAAATGTTCAGGTTTTTGTAAAAAAAGATCATAATTTCAAACAAAATCACCTTTTTTGAAAAATGGGATGGTTTTTAAAATTTGTTCACAAATCAATAGATGCTCATGTTCAGAAAAAATTTAGAATTTCAAATTTTTGTTTCCTTTCTTCTACAAAAAATGTTTCCACTTTCATATTTTGTTCGGCAATTTTGAAAAATGTTCCCACTTTCAATTTTTTATCACAAATATTGGAAACATTCATGTTCTTGAACAATTTTTTAAAATGTCCCCACTTCAAATTTTGTTCACAAAGAAACATGGATTTATTTTCGCAAATTCAACAACTTCAGAGAATTTTAAAAATGTTCCTACTTTCTGAATTTGTTCACAAATTCAAAAATATTCATGTTGTCATATTTTCCTCACAAATTCAAAACAAATTCGTGTTTTGGAAGATTTGTTCACAATTTCGAGTTCTCATTTAAAAAAATCCCTGTTTACATGAAATGTTTGCGTCTTTTTAAATATTGCGCATAATTCCAAAAACTGTTCTTGCTTTTAATTTTGTACTTTTTTCGAAAAATGTTTGAGACTCCCCAAAATTGGTCGCTTTTTTCACAAAATGTTCGAGTTTCTATTTTTTCATAATTTTGAATAGTTTCACGTTTCTAAAAATATTTACCTTTCACAAAAATAAATCACGCTCAAAATTTCAAAAAAGTCTAAATATGTTTGATGTTTATAGTTCATATAGAAGAGGCTGCCGTATAAGGTGTAGATTCCCAGGAGTTACAGTGGCTAGCTACCTGCTTTACAAGCCAGAGGTCCTCCATTTGACCCATCACCGGGACTTTTAGTTTTTGGGAATTTTCACAAATGTTTCAAGTTTTTCCCGCTGTATTTGGTTTCTTTAGGTGTTGCGCTGCACATTTATCACAGGAGCTAGACTATTGCAGTGGCTAGTAAAGTGCTCGCATGGGTTCGAGTCTGTCTACCGCAGACCTTCTCAATTTTGTTTTTTCGTATTTTTTCACGTCGTGACCCACAAATGGGCCAGCCCATGTGAGCCGCCCCTGTGCGAAATATCAACATTTTGACGCAAAAAGCGTCACACGGGAGCTCCCGCCGTATAGCCGTGCCCGTGGTAATTACCCATCTTTACCTAATAATAAAGCGAATTGGGTTTCTTTCGTCCGTCATGTCATTTTTCAGAAAAGTTCCTCTATTTCAAAGAATTCAACCCACAGTCTTGTTTTAACTTAAAACGAATCGTTATTTTCGTATTTTACACAAAAGTCCCTGTCTTTTCTTGAAATCAACCCGCCGTCCGGATTTAATCACACCCGAACCGCAAAATCATCCATATATTTTAAACCGTAACTCCGATTTGAACATGTTATATATGAAATTTGATTAGAAAAATATGTAGAATATGAATATGAGATTATTTTTACCTTTTAAGTATCTTTAAATATTATTTTGGAATATATTTGAGTCAAACCAAATGATTTTCTAAATTATCCGTATCTTTTAAACCGTAACTTCGATTTTAACATATTATATATGAAATTTTATTATAAAAATGTGTGGAATATAAATATGATGTTAATTTTACTCGTTAAATATTTTTAAAATATTGTTATGGAAGCAAACTTACAATTTATAGCGCAAGATCCGTTTTTTCATACCGGCAGATGGACCTATTGTGGTTTTGAGTGATGGTTGTTGAGTTAAGAGTGTGTGTTATGTTTTCTCTCTCGTTGCAACGCACGGGCTCTTTTGCTAGTCATGTATCAGGTATGTATTTGGGTGTTTGTGCAAAATAATACATGGCCTTGTTTCAGGCGATCAGTAGTTGTTTGGGGCCGCTTCTTGGAACCAAACCCCGGGCCCATCACAGAGATTCGTCGTCATTGGATTGGACCAAACCCCAGGCCCATCACAGAGATTCGTCATTGGATTGGACTTGTGCGTCGGCCCAGTCATCCTTTTTTTTCGGATTGATGAGACAACTTGAACCAGCACTCGTCTGTTACAAACCAAAAAAAAAGGAAAGAAAAAACTGCACACTACTTGCCTAGTCTCTTAAGAATATACACCAGGTTGCACTGAAGTTGTGGCACTATATTAAATTGGAGCTGGAATTTGCAAGGTTCCTGATGGCTGGAGCAGAACCTCTCACGGTCGGCCATGCAGATAATGCACGGATGTAAAATTTGAGCCATGGCCATATCAACAGCATGAAAGATTTAGTATGTGAAGATGAACTTCGTCGGAACCTTGCAAATTTACAGCGTCGACTGCCACCACCTTGGATGCTCTTGATCCCCTGCTTTTGTATCTAAGTTTGTATGCAGAAGTGGTTTGAGCTAAACAGTAGAAATAAGCCATGCCACACGGAGCACAGTAGTAGTATACTGATCCCTGCTGGCTACTGGTTGACATTCCCGCGGCTCTGTTGTTTTACTCTTTAGCAGCATCAGTCTCTGGCTTAGGACATCTGAAGATGGTTTGCGACGTACAGTTGCTGATAGAAAAACAAAGAAACACCAGCACTGACTAAGAAATGAAAAAGGATTCAGGAGAACTAAATAATCTGCAGGTGACCTATATATATAAGCAATAGCAAATCAAGACGAATCATCTTCTTTACTTACCTGTTAACCGTAGCACAAAATTACTGCATAAACCAGCATCGTTCGCCCGCCAGCATGGTCACGCGTGCCCCCAACTTTCCTTTTCTTGCTTTTGTGTTTTCCTGTTTTTTCCAATATATAGGGATATCAAAAAGTTCTAAATTTTCAAAAAAAAATGTTCATCCATTAAAACAAAAATCCTGATTACAAATTGTTCTCAAAAATACTCAAATTTTGTTCATGGTATAAGAAAATCTTCACGAATTTGTAAAAATCTTCAGACTTTGAAAAATATTAACGAAGAAATGTTTCCAAAAATTAAAAAATGTTAAAAATTTCAAAAAATCATTTGTGAATACAAAACATTCATGAATTCAAAAAATGTTTACGACTTAAGAAATTGGTCAGGATTTGTAAAACATGTTCACGAATTTAAAAAATATTTACAATTTTTTTAAAAAATCATGAATTCAAAAATTGCTCATGATTACAGAAAATATTTACGATCTAAAAAAATAAGAATTAAGTAAATGTTCACGATTTTTTATTAAAATGTTCATAATTTCCATAAAATGTTGATGAATTAAAAAATAATAATGATTCTAAAATATTCAAGAATTTAAAAATATCACAAATTAAAAAAATAATAAAAATCAAAAATCAAAAAAAATAATAATTGAAACGATAAGAGAAAAATAATCATAAAAGAAAAAGAAAAAGGAAAAATGGATGAAACCCGGAAATTGGCTGGGCCATACGTAAACCCGCGCCTGAGGTGGGCACATGCGCGGTCGTTAACCATAAGCTCCCCGAGTGGACAAAATCAATGTTTTGACCTCTATATGAAAGTTTAGCTTGATTTGACCATGCTTATATGTTTTTTTCGGATCTGACCCTTTTGCTGCTGCCATATTGTTCATTTTTACTGGAAAAAATAATAAATAAAGAAACTACTCATGCGCCATCTGGCAAGTGCAAATACACGTACCCAAATATGAAATATCTCATCATATATGTTTATATCTTTTTGGAAATTTTAAAAAATAGTTACAAATAAGTTAAAAAAAGTTTTTTGTCGATTATTCATACCCTTCATTAACAGGACAAAAAAATTATTTTATTCGATAGAAAAATAATAAACGGCCGGCAAGTGCAAATACGCATCCAAATATCCCATCACATAGGTTTATAACTTTTTGAGATTTTCTAAAATAGTTACTGCTAAGTAAAATAATTATTGTTTGTCAATAATCCATATTCTAGCATTAATTGGACAAATTGTTCATTTTTATTGGACAAAAGAATAAATAAAGAAACCACTCGTGTGCCGTCTGGCAAGTGAAAATACATGTAACCAAATACTATGCAATATCCTGTCATATATGTTTATATATTTTTGGAAATTTTATAATTGTTACAGCTAAGTAAAATATAGTTTTTTGTCAATTATTCTTATCTAGCATTAACATGACAAGTTGTTCATTTTATGCAGCAAAATAATAATAGATAAAAATACTTGCATTTGGCAAGATTCGAACTCAAGACCGACCAGCACAAACTAAGCCCATATAGTATCCCGTGGGAGCGATTTTTAGATGTGTTTTTTTTGTGTGTGTTTCTTTAGCTTTTGCAACTGTTTTCTCGGGTTTTCCAACAAAAAAATATTTCCTTTTTCATTTGGTTTTCTATGGAGAGCAACTAGTTGAGGAGCACTCCCTCGGGAGCCCCCTCAACGATCAAATGGTTGGGTTGAGAGCATGCCACTTGGCGTGCTCTCAATCACCGCCACGCGTCGCGCTTTGGGCGCTCCCTCCGAATTTTGTTATTTATTTATTTTTTTTCGCACGCGTTTTCGGCTTTTTAGACGTTTTTTTATTATTTTTTTTACATTTCGGTTTTTCATCGGTCTTCCTTAGCTTTTCAACAAAAAAATTCAAACAAAAGTTTGCACTAAAAATGTGTTTTTTCGTATGAGGCATGGTTTTTCTTCTGCAAGAGGCACGGTCTTGATTCAGCGAGAGGCACGGTCGTGCCTCTCGGAAAGAAAAAAATATGCATTTTTCTTTTTTTTCTTCCGTGAGAGGCACGGTTTTGCTTACGTGAGAGGCACGGCCGTGCCTCTCGAAAACAAAAAAGAAAACGTGTTTTTTTTCTTCCATGAGAGGCACGATTTTGCTTCCGCAAGAGGCATGGCCGTGCCTCTCGGAAACGGAAAAAATACGTGTTTCTCTCTTTTTTTTTTACTTTCGTGAGAGGCATGATTTTGCTTCCGCGAGAGGCATGGATTCGTTGTGGCGAGAGGCACGGCCCTCTCGGAAACGACCTCCGAAAATGGGAAAAACGTGCTCCCAGTTTGGTTTTCGTTGGTTTTTTTGTGAAAAAAGAAGCTCGTCAAAACCTATCAACATAGGATTTCGTTTTGAAGATCTCAATGTGAGGAATCCAACGTTGAAAACGGTCTGAGATTTGGATGCACGGTTTAAGAGATAAACCATTTTGAATAAACAGAACTACGAAAAAAAGGGATAACTCCCAAGTTGCGACAAGTGGCACACATACATCACGCCAGTTGTCACAACCTGGGGAGAGGGAGTAATCTTTGGAAGGAGTACTCCTCAATTAGTGATTTCGTTTTTTGTGTCTGTTTTCAATATTTTTGTTTTGGGTCGGTTTTCTGTGTTTCTTTACCTTTTTACCTTATTCTTTTAATTTCTGTTTTTTCATATTTATTCAATACATGTCTACTTCACACATTGTATACTTTTCGTATGCATCAGAAGAAAACTAAACAAGTTTTTTTTAAATACATGATTCACATTTTTTTCAAATTTATGTTTTGATGTTTACTTCTTCGTACATATTATACATTTTCCATATACATCTAGAAAAAAAACTTATACACTTTTACCATTTTACAAATATATGATTAACATTTATTCCATATACTTATTTTTTATTTTATTTTTGAATATGTGTTAACCATTTCTCAAATATAGGGGGAAACTAGTATAGGACCTCCCCTTTTGGTGAGATCGTAGGATCAGCCTCAAAATTTTATATTTAGATTATCTGAACAATTCCGAAAACAAAATTGCAACATACCTACAATGTCTACCACTCCAAAGAAAAATCAGCGCGAAACTCTATCTACAGTTAGAGATTCAAAAAAGATGAATTCGATTATGATTAGTGTCAGCATGGGGTGAATAGCATTTGACACTATTCACTTTCGATTTTCTCTTTTTTGATTCTCTAAGTGTAGTTCGAATTAGGAGCAGAAACTTTTTGAGGTTGTACATCAAACATGGATGTGTGTCTGCAAATATTTTCAGAATTTGTCAACTTGTTTCGTATCTTCAAAAAGATTAATCTTATTGATCTACCCTAAGGGCAGGTTCTACACTAGTTGGAGTAGTCCCCCCCCCCCCCCCCCCACCCCACCCCTCAAATACAGGTAGAAACATTTTTATGTATGATAAGAAACAATTTTCTAGAAATAACACGGACATATTTTTTGCTCAGTGAATATTATTGGAGTTGTATTAACATAAATATTTTTGGATGGTATGAAACATTTTCTTTAAATTGCATAAACAGTTTTTTACATTGTATAAACATTTTCCAAATGTTATGTATATTTTTTAAAATGCGTGAACATTTATTAAATGTCACATTTTTTAATGCTATCAATAAAAAATTAATTCATGCTAACAAAACAAATTACACCGTGTTATATTTTTAAAATTCTTGATTTTAATTTCCAAAGTTAATTAAGTTTTGGAATATATGTGTTTGAACATTTTTGAAAAAAAAGTAAAAAAGACGTTGATATGCTGCATATTGATGGTTAGACAGTTACACCTTACAACACTAAATTGCAAAAAATAAAGTCAAAACATACTCATGCTGGATCTAGTTTGGATGAGCACCTCACAAGGATTCAAATGGTGAAAATGAATCTTATTATTATGTTCGATTCAAAAGTTATGGCTTATAAAAAAATAAAATTCGAATTTAATGCGTCTGCATCATATGGGTACTTTACAATCGTTTCTAAAAAACGTTTTGAATCGAGCTGCTCTCTAGTTTTTCTTTTCTAACAAAGAGAAGACCAATACTTTCTTTTTCTGTGTTTGCTCTAGTCTAACAATAAGCCAACGACCACTACTTAGACGCGTCCTATTTTATGATGAGACAACCTCACCCAACACTCTTTTTCACCAAAGAAAAATGGAAAAGGAGAACAACATTCTCCTAAAACGAATGCTCGAGGACCATTGGCTTCTGCACAATATTCATTAACTCATCTCAGGGATGCAAGTTTGCGATGTTTAGAGTACTCTGACCCTCCTTAGTTCAATGAAATGAACCAGTACTCCCTCCGTAAACAAATATAAGTGTGTGTAGGTTACTAATTTAATGATCTAAACGCTTTCATATTTATTTACGGAGGAAGTACTACTTAACTAGATTTATCTATGAGGCCAGTTAGGCAAGCAAATACGTTTACGAACTATTTTTGTGAAAGATTCTCCGGCCTCATCCTCCTCCAACAACCAGGCTGACTGCAGCTGGTTAACCAGAATAGTAGTTAGCTTAGCTGGTACGCAGTATAGTATTCCGTCAGGCAATTATGCCTGACACTAGTTTACTCATCCAGTGCCCAGACATTCAGTCCGAGCAGTTCAGGCCGTGTTGACTGGAGCGTCCATGTGAGATCCTGCAGGCGTTGGGTACAACTTAGCCATTGGCGACGGCAAATAAAGTTGGGATGTGACAATCATGCAAGTAAAGTCGGACTTTGGAGTTGGACATGGACCCGAGGAATGGGATGAGAGAATCTCATCCCGCCTGCCCCCTCCCCTTTTCTATCCGCGCCTGTCTGCGGGTGCACGATGGATGGTTAGGTGCCACCGTACAGTGCAGTGCAGTACTGCAGCTTAAAATTAGTTGATCCGTTATGTTAATCTGGTCAGCTTCGGAGCTCGTGTTAGGTGCTCTCTGCCCCGCTGGTTTCATGTCGCCCAGCCATGCGTTGCATAGTTAGCACACGCTTTCAGACAGAGGTGGTGTTCAGTCCATCACATGAACAATTCAGTCTTCAGTAATAATACTAGTACTTCACAGCATTTTGATATTTTCGTTGGAGTGTATGGCACACATTTTTCTTCACATGTACGAGTGGTTCATTATTTGTTTCTTTATCGTCAGTGCTACTGGTTGTATTGTACACATGTTTAGGCTCCTGTCATTGTTCGTACAGTGTTGGTTGGTGTTTTCCTTGGACTGCATTGCACCTGCTGTCATGAAATCTCGCAAGATGCGGGTGGATAATCCAACAATTAGGCACAAAAACAGCCGGGGAATTGTACGGGCTGCTCCTTGTTTATGATTAGTAGCAGCACCGGTGTTGTTCATACACACCATTCACATGTGTTAGGTTCTCCGTCAGTTGTCACTCGAGACTAAAACGTACTCCGCCGAAAGGCCTTTGTGGGCACCGACATGTTTAATCAGCATACTTACGGACTGCACCCTACGGGCTGCACTCACAGGCATATGTGTCCCCCATATACCTGGCCATACCTTGGGCCGGGCCGGGCTTCGGGCCGGGCCTAGCCAAGCCCGACGCAAAAAACCCAGGCCCGGCCATCGGGCCTGTTTTTTGGGCCCGAGCCCGGCCTGAACACCTAAAAGCCCATCGGGCTCCGGGCTGGCCCGGCCCGACCTTCAGGAAAACGCAAAAACGACGGCCCTGGGCCCGGCCCGGCCTAGCGTTCGGGCTCAAAATCTAGGCCCGAGCCCGGCCCAGGGGCAGCGTCGGGCCGGGCCGGGCCGGCCAGGCCGGGCTTCTCATGGCCAGGTATAGTCCCCCGGTTATCCCTCCATGAATTTCAACTATGAGGGTGACGGGTTTTTTCGTGGGACATCCATGGGGACGGTGGTGGGCCAAGCTTGTCAGGCGCACGCGCCCGGGCATGCCGGGGTGGCCTCATATCCTCCCTACATTTGGGACGGATATGAGGGGTGTCGGTCAGTCCGGGTGTTTGAGGCCCGTTTGAGAGCTCTGGTTGGGTCAGTATTTTGTGATCGATCAGTGACCGGACAGCCTACCGGGCGTATGAGACGAATATAGGGCGCCCGGCTGTAGATGCTCTAAGTGTAGCAAATCTAATCAGTCTCTATCGGAGACATGGACTAAATATAGATGGATTATCTCTTCCTTTCCCGTCACGCGAGGTTACTAAGGCATCCTCCCCTTAACCCCATCGGTGAATTTGGGATTCACCTCCACTCTACCTACCACTCTTTTTTTAGGGGACTTTACCTACCACTCTGGTGGTCGATAACACGGAGTGGAATCCTGCCGCCTTGGCTTCAACTAGTAGATAGGTTTGAATTTTAGTCCTTGTAGTAGAGGCAACGCTTGATCGTTGAGTCGGTCTTCCAGGCTCTAATCCTCCTCGAGTTCATCATCGAGATCAATTAGACGAATTCTTACCGGCTCCTTGGGGCGGCGACGTTAGGGTTTTTGTCGTGTGTACGCGACGGTGATATTTGATGTCAAGTTCTTCAGATCGATTTAAGGGTTCCTTTCGATGTTAGTCCTTATTAGAGGCACATGCTAGTCCTTATTAGAGGCACATGCATGAACACTTCTCGGCTAGTCAACAAGGTTAGATCGACTCCGGTATGGGAGCGACAATAGCGGCGCATCGACGGGTCATTCTGGCAGCCGTAGTGTTCTGCTAGGAAGAGGAACCCTATATCCAGCCGCCAGATCAAAGATGCCGCACCATTGGAACCGAGCCGAGCGCGCCGCCACCGGGGGACACCACGCATGAAGAAGCATCCAAGCCAAACATTGGTACACTGCTGCTGCTCGAGGACCGGAGCCACCCAAAGGTCCCACCTTCAGCGCCCCCACACCAGTAACTCGGGCGCGTTGACCTCGGATTGGTGGAATGTTTATTTATTGGCATATGTACGCTCTATTGTCACTCATATTGTCTCTTCGATTCACGAGTAGTTGTATTGTTGTGATGTCCACCTTGTGAACAACACATGATCCATGCGTGTATGTTATGAAGTCATATGTTTGGGGCCATCAATATGCGCTTCTATTCTTAGCAGAGATAGTAGAATGTAATATATTTAATGGGGCCAGGACCACATGTTGGGTGTTACAAGTTCACATAAGAGCCGATACTGACCGTAGGAACCCCAAAATGATCGTTATTGAGTCTAGAAAGAAAAATTATTTTGGTACTACTTATCGGAGAGTAGGAATTCTTTTTTGCGTATTTCACTACCGCCCTCCTCTGGTAAGGAAGTGTGGTGTAAAAGACCTACCTAGCTGGCACCTCTAAGAAGGAAATGATGCATTGTGTGTCTTTACCACCCAATCCAAGACGGATCCAGACTTTTGTGTGTGAGATGGAACATGGGTGGATAGAACGGACTTCAGTTCACCTCCATGAAGGAAGGACGGCGTCCGAGGATGTCGTCACCGCCAGGCCGGACTAGCTGACCTAGGGTTTCCCTCGATCCCTAGCTATACCACCAATCACCCATGATGTCTACTACACAACTTGTTCTTGTAGACTCGTGTTGGGCCTCCAAGCGCAGAGTTTCGTAGGACAGTAGCAAATTTCCCTCAAGTGGATGACCTAAGGTTTATCACTCCATGGGAGGCATAGGATGAAGATGGTCTCTCTCAAACAACCCTGCAACCACATAATAAAAAAGTATCTTGTGTCCCCAACACACCAAATACAATGGTAAATTGTATATGTGCACTAGTTCGGTGAACAGATGGTGATACAAGTGTAGTAATGATAGTAGATATTGATTTTTGTAACAGGAACAATAGAAAACAGCAAGGTAACAAGTAAGAAAAGTGAGCATAAACAGTATTGCAATGCTTGAAAATGAGGTTCGTGGTTCATACTTTCGCTAGTGCAATCTCTCAACAATGCTAATATAATTGGATCATATAACCATCCCTCAACGTGTGATGAAGAATAATCACTCCAAAGCTCTTATCTAGCGGAGAACATAAGAAGAAATTATTTGTAGGGAACGAAGCCACCTCAAGTTATCCTTTCCGATCGATCTATCCAAGAGTTCGTACTAAAACAACACCAAGTTATCCTTTCTGATTGATCTATCTAAGAGTTCATACTAAAATAACACCATATGATACACATTAACCAACTCTAATGTCACCTAGATACTCCGATGTCACCACGAGTATCCGTGAGTTGATTATACTATATGCATCAAACAATTTCAGATTCATAATACTCAATCCAACACAAAGAACCTCAAAGAGTGCCCCAAGATTTCTACCGGAGAAACAAAGAGAATGTGCATCAACCCCTATGCATAGATTACCGCAATGTCACCTCGGGAATCCACGAGTTGAGTGCCAAAACATATATCAAGTGAATCAATATGATACTCCACTGTCACCACGTGTATTCATAGCAAGACATACATCAAGTGCTCTCAAATCCATAAAAGTATTCAATCCGATAATAATGAAATCTCAAAGGGAAAACTCAATTCATCACAACAAGATAGAGAGGGAGAAACACCATATGACCCAACTATATTAAGAAAGCTCGCGATACATCAAGATCGTCCCAAATTAAGAACACGACAGAGAGAGATCAAACACATAACTACTAGTACAGACCCTCAGCCCTGAGGGTGGATTACTCCCTCCTCATCATGGTGGTTGCCGGGATGATGAAGATGGCCTCCAGTGATGATTTCCCCCTCCGGCAGGGTGCCGAAACGGGCTCTCGATTGGTTTTCCATGGCTACAGTGGCTTGCGACGGCGGAACTTCTGATCTAGGGTTATTTCTGGGGGTTTATGCATTTATAGGATTTTTTGGCGTCGGTTTCACGTGAAGATGGGCCTCAAGGGGCCCACTACCCACGAGGGCGTGCCAGGGGTTGGTGGCATGCCCTGGTGCCTTGTGGGCAGCAGCCCCCCACCCTCCAATGGTTCTTTGCTCCAATATTTTTCTTTTCTTCCAAAAAAATCATCAAAATTTTTTGTCCAATTCCGAGAACTTTTATTTCTGTACAAAAAACAACACCATGGTAGTTCTGCTGAAAATAACGTCAGTCCGGGTTAGTTCCATGTAAATTATACGAAAACCATATAAAATCGTTGTAAACATGGCATGAATACTTTATAAATTATACCCCCCCCCCGTCCCAAAATTCTTGTCTTAAATTTGTCTAGATACGGATGTATCTAACACTGAAACGTAACTAAATACATTCGTATTTAGACAAATCTAAGACAAGAATTTTGGGATGGAGGAAGTAGATACTTGGAGACGTATCAAACCATCAGGTCCAGATCTTGTGGCATAGAGCTTATGTCAGCCGGATACGGTGGGGAAAAGTGAGTCAAAGGGAGAGATCAAACCTCGTATTTGACAAGGAGAAATAGCTCCGAGACACAACCACCATCTCATCCCCAAGTTGTCGAGGACCCCGACCATAGCTTCCCACGAACGTCATCTATCGCAAGCACGCAGTCGCCTCGCCTGTCTAGGTCACCGTCCAATACCGGAGTCCCCCGCCTCGAAACGAGGGTACAAGGGCCTCGCCGCCACCGACACTGGCACCTCTCCATCTCCCGGGTGAGTGTCTCTCATGTCTGGCGATATGTTACCTTTTGAGCAAAGTTGAGAGGGTAGGGCCCTCTTCAGCTTGAGAACGGAAGGGCGTTCTACCTCTAGTCCTAGATGTCATCCTCGTTCTACCTCTAGTCCAAGATGTCATCCTCAATCAAGACCTCCAATCTATATCAAGCTAGTGCCTCGTCGTGCCTTTGCTGGTCGTTGTCATTGGTGTGTGAGTGTTGTGGTCTTCGACATTTGCAAGTAGCAATTTCCATGTGTTTTTTCTTTAGAGCATCTCCAACTAATCCCCTATAATTTATAGGAGGATATGACCCTGAACTTAACCCCCTATAGCTTAAATTTAGCTCATACATTTCGTCGAACAGTTGCAATGCAACACACACACACGCCCCCCCCCCCACACACACACGCTAGCAGGTGGCTCTCGATTGTGTGGCCTTGTGTGGCGGAGCTGTCCGACGACAGTACCTGGCCGCATGGAGACCGCGGCAGTGCCGGGACTGGTTGCACCAATGCTCCCGTTTACATAAATGGCAAGCTTCTTCGGCAGGGTTGGGACCGGCCACACCAATGCTCCTGTTTACATAAATGTCAAGCTTCTTCGGCAGCGCCGACAACTAGATAGTACCACCTCACTAATACGTCTCCAACATATCTATAATTTTTGATTGTTCCATGTTATTATATTATCATTCTTGGATGTTTTACAATCATTTTATAGTCATTTTATATCATTTTTTGGTACTAACCTATTGACATAGTGCCCGGTGCCAGTTGTTGTTTTCTGCATGTTTTTTACATCACAGGAAATCAATACCAAACGGAGTCCAAACGCAGGGAAACTTTTTATGGATTTTTTTGGACTAGAAGACATCCAATGGGCCAAGAAAGTACCTAAGGGGAGCTCCGAGGGGAGCACAACCCACCAGGGCGCACCTGGACGCCTAGGCACGCCCAGGTGGGTTGTGCCCACCTCAGTGGCCTCCCGCACCGCCTCTTTGCTCTGTAAATACCCCAATATTCCAGAAACCCTAGGGGAGTCGACGAAAATCAATTCCAGCCGCCGCAAGTTCCAGAACCACCAGATCCAATCTAGACACCATCTCGGAGGGGTTCATCATGTCCATTGGTGCCTCTCCGATGATGCATGAGTAGTTCTTTGTAGACCTACGGGTCCGTAATTAGTAGCTAGATGTCCTCCTCTCTTTCTCTCTTGATTATCAATACAATGGTCTCTTGGAGATCCATATGATGTAAGTCTTTTTGCGGTGTGTTTGTCGGGATCTGATGAACTTTGACTTTATGATCAAATCTATGTTTTTATCCATGAAAGTTATTTGAGTCTTCTTTGATCTCTTATATGCATGATTGATTATAGCCTCGTATTTCTTCTCCGATATTTGGGTTTTGTTTGGCCAACTTGATCTATTTATCTTGCAATGGGAAGAGGTGCTTTGTGATGGGTTCGATCTTACGGTCTTGATCCCAGTGACAAAAGGGGAAATGACACGTATGTATCATTGCTATTAAGGGTAACAAGATGAGGTCTATTTCTACATAAATAGATCTTGTCTACATCATGTCATCCTTCTTATTGCATTACTCCATTTTTCATGAACTTAATACACTAGATGCATGTTGGATAGCGGTCGATGTGTGGAGTAATAGTAGTAGATGCAGGCAGGAGTCGGTCTACTAATCTTGGATGTGATGCCTATATAATGATCATTGTATGGATATCGTCATGATTATTTGAAGTTCTATCAATTGCCCAATAGTAATTGTTTGTCCCACCATTTGCTATTTTTCTCGAGAGAAGCCACTAGTGAAACCTACAGCCTCGGGGTCTCTTTTCATCATATCTTGCCTTTGTCGATATATTTTCCTTTGCTATTATTTTCAGATCTATTAAACCAAAAATACAAAAAATACCTTGCTCCACTTTATTTATTTTGTGATCTATTTATTCAATCTATTACAACTTTCTCCCGTCCACGTGCCAATTTCTAGCGCCGTTACCCAAAAGGGATTGACAATCCCTTTAACACGTCGAGTTGCGAGTATTTGTTATTTGTGTGCAGGGGCTGTTTATGTTGTGTTGCTTGGTTCTCCTACTAGGTTGATAACCTTGGTATCATCACTAAGGGAAATACCTACCGTCGATGTGTTGCATCATCCCTTCCTCTTTGGGGAAATACCGATGTAGTTCAAGCAGGCATCAAAAGGAATTTCTGGCGCCGTTACCGGGGAGGACCTTCAACATCAACCAGGTTCCTAATCACAAATCTCATCTCCTTGCAATTTACATTATTTGCCATTTTCCTCTCGTTTTCCTCTCCCCCACTTCAGAAAAATTTGCCGTTTTATTCGCTCTCTTTTTCATTCGCCGTTTTTCTCGCCAGATCTGTTTTTGAGTGCAATCTTGTTGTGAAGTCATCATGACTCAAGAGAACACCAAGTTGTGTGATTTCTCAAATACCAACAACAATGATTTCATTAGCACTCCGATTGCTCCTCCGGCCACTAGTGCAGAGTCTTGTGATATAAATAATGCTTTGCTGAATCTTGTTATGAAAGATCAATTTGCCAGTACTCCTAATGAGGATGTCGCATCCCATCTTAACACATTCGTGGAATTATGCGATATGCAAAAGAAAAAAGATGTGGACAATGATGTTGTGAAGTTGAAATTATTTCCATTTTCTTTGCGAGACCGTGCAAAAATTTGGTTTTCTTCTTTGCCTCGTAATAGTATCGATTCTTGGAACAAGTGCAATGATGCTTTTATTGCTAAGTATTTTCCGCCCACAAAAATCATTTCCCTCAGAACCCAGATCATGAATTTTAAGTAACTTGAGCATGAGCATGTTTCACAATCTTGGGAAAGGATGAAATTGATGCTAAGGAATTGCCCAACTCATAGGTTATATCTTGGATGATCATACAAAAAATTTATGCGGGGTTGAATTTTGTTTCGTGTAATCTTTTAGATTCCACCGCGGGGGTACTTTTATGGAAATTACTTTGGGTGAAGTTACTAAATTTCTAGGCAATATTATGGCCAATTACTCACAATGGCATAACGAAAGGGCTCCTACTAGTAAAAAAGTCAATTCGGTAGAAGAAATAAATTCTTTGAGTGAAAAAGTTGATGCTCTTATGAAGTTGGTTGCTAATAAAAGTGCTCCTATTGATTTTAATGATGTGCCTTTGTCTATTTTGATTGAGCAAAATAGTGATGCCATAGATGTGAATTTTATCGTGCGAAACAATTTCAATAACAATGCTTATAGAGGTAATTTTAATCCTAGGCCTTTTCCTAGTAATTCCTCTAATAATTATGGTAATTCCTATGGTAATCCTACTTATAATAATAATATAAACACCTCTGATCTTGAGAATAATATTAAAGAATTTATCAATACTCAAAAAGCTTTCAATGCTTCCATAGAAGAAAAGTTGAATAAAGTCAATGATATGTCTAGAAGTATTGATAGAATTTCTCATGATGTAGAAACTCTGAAGATGAAAATTTTTGTGCCTAAAATTGAAGAATCAATTAAAGCTCTTTATGTTTCTATGGATGAAAGTAAGAAAAGAACCGCTATGCTTAGAGCTAAAAGAGAATTTTTAGAAAGAGCGTTTTCTAGTGATTACTTTCATAAAAGTGATGAAGATCTTAAAATGATTGGTGTTTCTTCTATTGATTCTTTGTTTAGTAAAATTAAGATTAATGAAAAAGGGACTGGAGAAGAGTCAACTTTAGCTAGAAAGCGTCCCTATGATTCGGAGGGTGAAAATCTTGTTGAGAAAATTGATAAAAGTGGGTTTGAAGAGGTCAAGACTTTAACTAGTGATGTGCCCACTATTTTGGATTACAAAGACTTTAATTATGATAGTTTCTCTTTGGTTCATTGTATTTCTTTGTTGCAATCCATGATAAATTCACCCCATGCTTATGAACAAAATAAAGCTTTTACTAAACATATTGTTGATGCTATGATGAAAGCTTTTGAAGAAAAGTTGGAATTAGAAGTTTCAATTCCGAGAAAATTACATGATGAATGGGAACCTACCATCAAAGTCAAGATTAAAAATTATGAGTCTTTTGCTTTATGTGACTTGGGTGCTAGTGTTTCTACAATTCCAAAATCTTTATGTGATGTGCTTGGTCTTACCGATATTGAAGAATGTTCTTTAAATTTGCACTTGGCGGATTCTACTATTAAAAAGCCTATGGGAAGAATTAATGATGTTCTTAATCTTGCAAATAGGAATTATGTGCCCATAGATTTTATTGTTCTAGATATTGATTGCAATCCGTCTTGTCCAATTACACTTGGTCGACTGTTTTTACGTACTATTGGTGTCGTGACTGATATGAAAGAAGGCAATATTAAATTTCAATTCACACTAAGGAAGGGTATGGAACAATTCCCTAGAACAAGAATTAGGCCTCCATATGAATCAATCATGAGGGCATCATATGGAACTAGAACTAAAGATGACAAAACTTAGATCCTACGTGTTATGCCTAGCTAGGGGCGTAAAACGATAGCGCTCGTTGGGAGGCAACCCAACTTGTATCTTTTTGCTTTTTGTTTTTCTTGCTGTTTTCAATAAAATACACAATTATGCCTTTGTTTAGATGTGTTTTTTGGTTTAAATTAGTGTTTGGGCCAAGCAAGGCCTTTGGTATGATTTGGGTGAAAGTTGATTTGATCTTGCTGAAAAACAGAAACTTTTGCGCTCACGAAATTATTTTTAGTTTTTATAAGAAGAGTGCTTTTGAGTTGATTGTTTTTGCAGAAGATTAATAAAGAAATTATTCATGTCTTCCTAATTCTTCAGAATTTTTGGAGTTATATAAGTATTCGAAGTAGTCAGATTGCTACAGGCTGTTCTGTTTTTGACAGATTCTGTTTTCTTTGCGTTGTGTGCTTGTTTTGATGATTCTATGGTTTTCTTTGAAGAGTTTTTGCCATAGAAAGTTGGAATACATTAGATATAATGCAAAAATAAAATATTAATGGGTTTTCAACAGTACTTATACTAGTGGTTTGCTTTCTTATACTAACGGATCTCATGAAGGTTTTGTTGAGTTTTTTGTGATTGAAGTTTTCAAGTTTTGGGTGATCCTACGATGTATGAAACAATAAGGATTAGCAAAAGTCTAAGCTTGGGGATGCCCGAGGCACCCCAAGATAATATTCAAGAAGTAGCGAGCAACTAAGCTTGGGGATGCCCCCGAGTGGCATCCCCTCTTTCTTCTAACAACCATCGGTATTTTACTTGGAACTATATTTTTATTCGTCACATATTATGAGTTTTGCTTGGAGCGTCTTGTATGATATGAGTCTTTGCTTGTTTTGCTTTGTGTTTTAAGTCTTGAATCCTTGCTGGACACACCTTTTTGAGAAAGCTAAAAATTATGCTATGCTTGCTCTTATGCTTCACTTAAATTTTTAGAGCCTTGGAATTGCTCTAGTGCTTCACTTATATCTTTTTTAGCACGGTGTGCTTTGTTATTTTTGAAGAAATGCTCTCATGCTTCACTTAGATTTATTTTGGAGTTAGTAACTTTTTAAGAAATTCTCTCTTGCTTCACTTAGATTATTTTGAGAGAAAAAAAATATTATCCTCATGTTCTTCACTTAATTTTTTTTGAGCTTATCAAAAGCAACATATGAAAATAGTCCCAAATTGATAGATATCTAAGGAGGATATAATAAAAACTTTCATGAAGATCATTGGACAAAATAAACTTAATTCTTAGTAATGGTTTTGAGATATGATATGTGAGTCATGTTGATGAGTAATTGTGCTTTAGTAAGAATATTGATGTTAAGGTTTGTTATTCCCTATGCAAGCACGAAAGTCAATAGTTATGCAATGAAATTTATATCCTACTTGTGGTGCATTATTCGCTATTACTTATGCTTAATACTTGGGTACGAGATTTTTTGTTCCTTGGTTGGTCACTTCTCAATCTTTTTGCTAGCCTTCATTTTGCACTAAGTATGATCACTTCTCGTGCATCCAAAATCCTTTAAACCAGTTTTGCCATATGAGTCCACTATACCTACCTATATAGGGTATTTCCATGCCGCTCTAAGCAAATTTGCATGTGCAATCTCTAATTTTCAAAATAAATTTCTCTTTTTGATGGGGAACGTAGCAGAAATTCAAAATTTTCTATGCGTCACCAAGATCAATCTATGGAGATACTAGCAACGAGAGAGAGGGGAGTGCATCTTCATACCCTTGAAGATCGCGATGCGGAAGCGTTACAAGAATGCGGTCGGTGGAGTCATTCACGAAGCGATTCAGATCGCGGCCGAATCCGATCTAAGCATCGAAGAACGGTGCCTCCGCGTTCAACACACGTACAACCCGGGGACGTCTCCTCCTTCTTGATCCAGCAAGGGGAGAGGAGAAGTTGAGGGAAAACTCCGACAGCACGACGGCATGGTGGTGATGGAGCTCGTGGTTCTCCGGCAGGGCTTCGCCAAGCACTACGGAGGAGGAGGAGGTGTTGGAGGAGGGAGAGGGCTACGCCAGGGGAAGGGTGCGGCTGCCCTCTCTCTCCCTCACTATATATAGGGGGAAGGGAGGAGGGGGAGGCGCCCTAGGATTCCCTAGGGGAGGGGCGGCGGCCACAGGGGAAACCCTAGATGGGTTTGGGCGCCCCCACCCCCTAGGAAACTTGCCCCCCAAGCCGGGAGGGGCGGCTGCCTTAGGGGTGGTGCCCCCACCTCTCCTGCCTTAGGGGTAATTTCAATCATTATTAACTATATATCTCGGCCTATTTAGTTCGTCATTTCATGATATGAACTATTTAATAACTCCTTTATTCATTTTCTTTGTCGGCGGGCAGGGCTTGGGCAAGATTCATCAGCGTCACGGAAGGTGAATGGAAACAAAAGCTTCAATGGTTTCGACCCAAGGTAAGTAATTATTAAGTAGTACTAGCTAGCTAGCTAGCTGCCATCTCTTTAATTATCATGCTTGATTAATTTTTATCTGATCAAATTCCATTCTCGTAAAGGCCCTGAAGCAGGCGTAGGGGACTGATCTGTGTGCATTCTGCGTTTGCGAGAACATTCGCATGATGGCGTTCGAAAGGAGCAGATCTCAAAGACAGCAATGGGTACGCTTGTCAGAACACTATTCACAATTTTTACACCATTATCGATATCTAGCTAGTCACACAACTAATACACATGCATATTGATCTCCTTCTTAATAGTTCAAAGAGGTGCGGGAGAAGCTCATAGAAACGGAGCGCGTAGAAGCACTTCAAGAGGAAATAGCGGGATTTTTGCTCGACCAGGTCATAAATCCGAATGGAGAATTCTATTACCCGCTACCGCCCCCATGAAAACCACTTCCAATTGTCATTGTGCTCTGAAGGCACCAATTAGGCTAATGCCACTGGCTCCGAAGGCAACATTCATATGTAGGAGAAATTGTATATAGCTATACATGTGTGTATGTGTGAATTAATTAATATGGTGGTTTAATTTGTGAGACATTGATGTGATATATATATGCATGATTGGTTCTACTAGAAATTCTATATATATATATATATATGTAGAATGTGTAGTATCATAAAATACCAGCAAACAAAAAAGAATTAAAATGGAAACACAAAATTAAATGAAAAAGAAATCATAAAACTAAAACCCCCCCAAACCTTATAGTACCGGTTGGTCTTACCAACCGGTACTAAAGGGCTCCAGGTCCCCGGAGCTGGCTCGTGCCACGTGGTTGCCCTTTAGCACCGGTTCGTGCTGAACCGGTACTAAAGGGGGGGGGACCTTTAGTGACCACAAATTAGTGCCGGTTATGTAACCGACACTATAGAGCCTTACGAACCGGTGCTAATGCCTGGTTCTGCACTAGTGGGAGGGGCGATCAGCCCCTTAGTGGGCTGATGTGCCCTCTCCCCTTGGCCCATCAGGCCCCCCAACGCTTGCCGGGGCCTCCGAAACCCCTTTCGGACACGCTGGTCATCACCTGGTACCCCCAGAACAATTCCGGACTCCAATACCCTTCGTCCAATATACCGATCTTCACCTCCAGACCATTCCGGAGCTCCTCGTCATGTCCGGGATCTCATCCGGGACTCCGAACAACCTTCGGTAACCACATACTATTTCCCATAACAACTCTAGCGTCACCGAACCTTAAGTGTGTAAACCCTACGGGCTTGGGAACCATGCAGACATGACCGAGACGTTCTCCGTCCAATAACCAACAGCGGGATCTGGATACCCATGTTGGCTCCCACATGTTCCACGATGATCTCATCGGATGAACCACGATGTCAAGGATTCAAGCAATCCCGTATACAATTCCCTTTGTCAATTGGTACGTTACTTGCCCGAGATTCGATCGTCGGTATCCCAATACCTCATTCAATCTCGTTACCGGCAAGTCACTTTACTTGTTCTGCAATGCATGATCCCGTGACTAACTACTTAGTCACATTGAGCTCATTATGATGATGCATTACCGAGTGGGCCCAGAGATACCTCTCCGTCACACGGAGTGACAAATCCCAGTCTCGATTCGTGCCAACCCAACAGACACTTTCAGAGATGCCTGTAGTGTACCTTTATAGCCACCCAGTTATGTTGTGACGTTTGGTACACCCAAAGCATTCCTACGGTATCCGGGAGTTGCACAATCTCATGGTCTAAGGAAATGATACTTGACATTAGAAAAGCTTTAGCAAACGAACTACACGATCTTGTGCTATGCTTAGGATTGGGTCTTGTCCATCACATAATTCTCCTAATGATGTGACCCCGTTATCAATGACATCCAATATCCATGGTCAGGAAACCATAACCATCTATTGATCAACCAGCTAGTCAACTAGAGGCTCACTAGGGACATGTTGTGATCTATGTATTCACACATGTATTATGGTTTCCAGTTAATACAATTATAGCATGAACAATAGATAATTATCATGAACAAGGAAATATAATAATAAGCATTTTATTATTGCCTCTAGGGCATATTTCCAACAGTCTCCCACTTGCACTAGAGTCAATAATCTAGTTCACATCACTATGTGATTATAATGAATCCAACACCCATTGGGTTTGATCATATCTCGCTTGTGAGAGAGGTTATTAGTCAACGGGTCTGAATCTTTCAGATCCGTGTGTGCTTTACAAATCTGTATGTCATCTCCAAGATGCAGCTACCACGCGCTATTTGGAACTATTCCAAATAACTGCTCTACTATACGAATCCGGTCTACTACTCAAAGTCATCCAGATTAGTGCCAAAGTTTGCATCGGCATAACCCTTTACGACGAACTCTTTTACCACCTTCATTATTGAGAAAATTCCTTAGTCCACTAGTTACTAAGGATAACCTTGACCGTTGTCCTGTGATCCATTCCTGGATCACACTTGTACCCCTTGACTGACTCATGGCAAGGCACACTTCAGGTGCGGTACACAGCATATCATGATGTGGAGCCTACGTCTAGCATAGGGGACGACCTTCGTCCTTTCTCTCTCTTCTGCTGTGGTCAGGTCTTGAGTCTTACTCAATACTCACACCTTACAACATAGCCAAGAACTCCTTCTTTGCCAATCTATTTTGAACTCCTTCAAAATATTGTCACGGTATGTGTTCATTTGAAAGCACTATTAAGCGTTTTGATCTATCCTTATAGATCTTGATGCTCAATGTTCAAGTAGCTTAATCCAGGTTTTCCATTGAAAAACACTTTTCAAATAACCCTATATGCTTTCCAGAAATTCTACATCATTTCTGATCAACAATATGTTTACAACATATACTCATCAGAAATTTTATAGTGCTCCCACTCACTTCTTTGGAAATACAAGTTTCTCATAAACTTTGTATAAACCCAAAATCTTTGATCATCTCATCAAAGTGTATATTCCAACTGCGAGATGCTTACTCCAGTCCTTAGAAGGATTGCTGGAGCTTTGCATACTTGTTAGCATCTTTTAGGATTGACAAAAACCTTCTGGTTGTATCACATGCAACCTTTCCTCAAGAAAATTGTCGAGGAAACAATGTTTTGACATCCTATCTGCAAGATTTCATAAATAATGCAGTAATTGCTAATACAATTCCAACAGACTCTTAGCATCGCTACGAGTGAGAAAGTCTCACCGTAGTCAACTCCTTGAACTTGTCAGAAAACATCTTAGCGACAAGTCGAGCTTTCTTAATGGTGACACATACCATCATTTTCTGTCTTCCCTTTTAGAATCCATCTGTACCCAACAGCCTTACGACCATCAAGTAGTTCTTCCAAAGTCTACACTTTGTTTTCATACATGGATCCTCTCTCGGATTTTATGGCCTCGATCCATTTGTCGGAATCCGGGCCCACCATCGCTTCTCCATAGCTCGTAGGTTCATTGTTGTCTAGCAACATGACCTCCTAAGACAGGATTACATACCACTCTGAAGCAGTACGCATCCTTGTCAACCTACGAGGTTTGGTAGTGACTTGATCCGAAGTTTCATGATTAATATCATCAGCTTCCACTTCAATTGGTGTAGGCGCAACGGGAACAACTTCCTGTGTCCTGCTACACACTAGTTGAAGTGATGGTTCAATAACCTCATCAAGTCCCCACCATCCTCCCACTCAATTTTTTTGAGAGAAACTTTTCCTCAAGAAAGGACCCGATTCTAGAAACAATCCCTTTTGCTTCCGGATCTGAGGCAGGAGATATACCCAACTGTTTTGGGTGTCCTATGAAGATGCATTTATCCGTTTTGGGTTCGAGCTTATCAGCCTGAAACCTTTTTCACATAAGCGTCGCATCCCCAAACATTTAAGAAACGACAGCTTAGGTTTCTCTAAACCATAGTTCATACGGTGTCGTCTCAACGGAATTACGTGGTGCCCTATTTAAAGTGAATGTGGTTGTCTCTAATGCCTAACCCATAAACGATTATGGTAATTCGATAGAGACATCATGGTATGCACCATATCCAATAGGGTGTAGCTATGATGTTCAGATACACCATCACACTATGGTGTTCCAAGGCGGTCTTAGTTGTGAAAAATTTTCCACAATGTCTTAATTTTGTGCCAAACTCGTAACTCGGATATTTATCTCTATGATCATATCATAGACATTACATCCTCTTGTCACGATGATCTTCAACTTCACTCTGAAATTACTTGAAACTTTCAATAATTCAGACTTTTGTTTCATCAAGTAAATATACTCAACGTCTACTCAAGTCATCTATGAAGTAAGAACATAATGATATTCACCGCGTGCCTCAGCACTCATTGGATTCACACATCAAATGTATTACTTCCAACAAGTTGCTCTCTTGTTCCATCTCACTGAATACGAGGCCTTCAGTCATCTTGCCCATGTGGTATGATTTGCATGTCTCAAGTGATTGAAAATCAAGTGAGCCCAGACGATCCATCTGTATGGAGTTTCTTCATGCATATATACCAATAGACGTGGTTCGCATGTCTCAATCTTTTCAAAAATGAGTGAGTCCAAAGATCCATCAATATGGAGCTTCTTCATGCGTTTTATACCAATATGGCTCAAATGGCAGTGCCACAAGTATGTGGTACTATCATTACTATCTTATATCTTTTGGCATGAACATGTGTATCACTACGATCGAGATTCAATAAACCATTCATTTTAGGTGCAAGACCATTGAAGGTATTATTCAAATAAACAGAGTAACCATTATTCTCCTTAAATGAATAACCGTATTGCGATAAATATAATCCAATTATGTCTATGCTCAACGCAAACACCAAATAACAATTATTTAGGTTTAACACCAATCTCGATGGTAGAGGGAGCATGTGATGCTTGATCACATCAACCTTGGAAACACTTCCAACACATATCGTCATCTCACCTTTAGCTAGTCTCCGTTTATTCCGTAGCTTTTATTTCGAGTTACTAACACTTAGCAACCGAACCGGTATCTAATACCCTAGTGCTACTAGGAGTACTAGTAAAGTACACATTAATATAATGTATATCCAATATACTTCTGTCGACCTTGCCAGCCTTCTCATCTACCAAGTATCTAGGGTAGTTCTGCTTCAGTGACCATTCCCCTCATTGCAGAAGCACTTAGTCTTGGGTTTGGGTTCAACCTTGGGTTTCTTCACTAGAGCAGCAACTGATTTGCAGTTTCATGAAGTGTCCCTTCTTTCCCTTGCCCTTCTTGAAACTAGTGGTTTCACTAACCATCAACAATTGATGCTCCTTCTTGATTTCTACTTTCGCGACGTCAAACATCGCGAATATTTCAAGGATCATCATATCTATCCCTGATATTTTATAGTTCATCACGAAGCTCTAGCAGCTTGGTGGCAATGACTTTGGAGAAACATCACTATCTCATCTAGAAGATTAACTCACACTCGATTCAAGTGATTGTTGTACTCAGACAATCTGAGCACAAGCTCAACGATTGAGCTTTTCTCCCTTAGTTTGCAGGCTAAGAAACTCGTTGGAGGTCTTATACCTCTTGACGTGGGCACGAGCCTGAAATCCCAATTTCAGCCCTCGAAACATCTCATATGTTCCGTGACGTTTCGAAATCGTCTTTGGTGCCTCAATTCTAAACCGTTTAACATTATTGAACTATCACGTAGTTATCAAAACGTATATGTCATATGTTCGCGACATCCACAGACGACGTTTGAGGTTCAGCACACCGAGCGGTGCATTAAGGACATAAGCCTTCTACGCAGCAATGAGCACAATCCTCAGTTTACGGACCCAGTCCGCATAATTTCTACTATCAACTTTCAACTAAATTTTCTCTAGGAACATATCTAAAATAGTAGAACTTAAAGCGCGAGCTACGACATAATTTGCAAAAACCTTTTGACTATGTTCAGGATAATTAAGTTCATCTTATGAACTCCCACTCAGATAGACATCCCTCTAGTCATCTAAGTGATACATGATCCAAGTCAACTAGGCCGTGTCCGATCAACACATGAGACAGACTAGTCATCATCGGTGAACATCTTCATGTTGATCGTATCCACTATACGACTCATGTTCGACCTTTCGGTCTCTTGTGTTCCGAGGCCATGTTTGTACATGCTAGGCTCGCCAAGTCAACCTAAGTGTTTCGCGTGTGTAAATCTGGCTTACACCCGTTGTATGTGAATGTTAGAATCTATCACACCCGATCATCACGTGGTGCTTCGAAACAACGAACTTTCGCAACGGTGCACAGTTAGGGGGAACACTTTCTTGAAATTATTATGAGGGATCATCTTATTTACTACCGTCGTTCTAAGCAAATAAGATGCATAAACATGATAAACATCACATGCAATCAAATAGTGACATGATATGGCCAATATCATTTTGCTCCTTTTGATCTCCATCTTCGGGGCTCCATGATCATCATCGTCACCGGCATGACACCATGATCTCCATCATCATGATCTCCATCATCGTGTCTCCATGAAGTTGTCTCACCAACTATTACTTCTACTACTATGGCTAACAGTTTAGCAATGAAGTAAAGTAATTACATGGCGTTATTCAGTGACACACAGGTCATACAATAAATAAAGACAACTCCTATGGCTCCTGCCGGTTGTCATACTCATCGACATGCAAGTCGTGATTCCTATTACAAGAATATGATCAATCTCATACATCACATATATTTCATTCATCACATCCTTCTTTGCCATATCACATCACACGACATATGCTGCAAAAACAAGTTAGACGTCCTCTAATTGTTGTTGCAAGTTTTTACGTGGCTGCTATAGGTTTCTAGCAAGAATGTTTCTTAACGCCAAAACCACAACGTGATATGCCAATTGCTATTTACCCTTCATAAGGACCCTTTTCATCAAATCCGATCCGACTAAAGTGGGAGAGACTGGCACCCACTAGCCACCTTATGCAACAAGTGCATGTCAGTCGGGGGAACCTGTCTCACGTAAGTGTACGTGTAAGGTCCGTCCGGGCCGCTTCATCCCACAATACCGTCGAAACAAGATAGGACTAGTAACGGTAAGCATATTGAACAAAATCAATGCCCACAACAACTTGTGTTCTACTCATGCATAGAATCTACGCAATAAACCTGGCTCTGATACCACTGATGGGGAACGTAGCAGAAATTTAAAATTTTCTACGCATCACCAAGATCAATCTATGGAGATACTAGCAATGAGAGAGAGGGGAGTGCATCTTCATACCCTTGAAGATCGTGATGCGGAAGCGTTACAAGAACGCTGTCGATAGAGTCGTTCACGAAGCGATTTAGATCGCGGCCGAATCCGATCTAAGCACCGAAGAATGGTGCCTCCGCGTTCAACACACGTACAGCCCGGGGACGTCTCCTCCTTCTTGATCCAGCAAGGGGAGAGGAGAAGTTGAGGGAAAACTCCGACAGCAGGACGGCATGGTGGTGATGGAGCTCGTGGTTCTCCGGCAGGGCTTCGCCAAGCACTACGGAGGAGGAGGAGGTGTTGGAGGAGGGAGAGGGCTGCGCCAGGGGAAGGGTGCGGCTGCGCTCTCTCTCCCTCACTATATATATGGGGAAGGGAGGAGGGGGAGGTGTCGTGGTACTAAGACTGACAGTAGAATAGGGGGGGTAGGTATGGAGAGGCAAGATCCTAGCTATGGAGTAGTTGTATACGCAAGGGGTTTACGAGTTCAGGCCCTTCTCGGAGGAAGTAACAGCCCTACGTCTCGGAGCCAGGAGGCGGTCGACTGGATTATATGCGTATGAGTTACAGGGGTGCGAATCCTTCTGCCTGTGGAGGGGGGTGGCTTATATAGAGTGCGCCAGGACCCCAGCCAGCCCACGTAGCGGAGGGTTCAATGTACATAAAGGTCGGGCGTTACTGGTAACGCCCTACATAAAGTGCTATCATGACCATAAAGACTACTTAATAACAGACCGTTTGGGGTGTAGAATGACCCTAGATCTCCTGGTGGTCGAGTGAGTCTTCATGGTTGAGTGTCTTCGAGTCCGTCGAGTGGAATCCTTCCAGGTCGACTGAAAGGCAGTTTCTTCTAAAGATGTCCTTGGGGAGGGTACCTTGGACAGGTCCATGACCCTACCCTAGGTACATGGCTTCATCATTAGCCCCCGAATGGATCGAGGTTTGAGTGAGGAAGGAGTTGAGAATTCTTCCGACCTGTTTTTCGTGCTGCGAGTGTGTCTTACTCTGGACCAATGACTTTTTAGTGAGTTCGTCAACTTATCTTTCAGTCGCCTTGATCCATTCTTTGCATCTGTCGAGTGAACTTTATGAACTTGGAGATTTCCGAGCGATGGACCGGAGGAAATCTGCTGTCTGACAAGTTGCTCTGCTGTTCGCGGATTTAGCAGGATCCGAATTTCGGGAAGCGCGCGAAGCGGAGGAGGTCGCGGTACTCGGATGGGATAAGGCAAAGACGCCTCGATCTCCGCGCCACCTTTTTCGCCACGTATCGCATGCACGACTGTTGCGGGATTTCATAGGATCGCCCGGGCCTACCAGTCAGCCACTCGGGAGCGACTTCATATAAGGTGCCGGACGGGGTTTTTTGAACAGTGCGCCCTCATTTTCCCCTCTCTCTTCCTCGGATTCATCTGCTGCGCTCGCCACCTGCTCAGTGATGCTGCTCTGTGCCTGCTTCGCCGGCGACGATGGTGAAGGAGAAGACGGCAGCTTTGGAGCGGGCGAAGAAGGCGACGGTGAAGGCGGAGGGAAGGGCGACCAGTCGGGCTGGATCCTCGTCGCGGGCCAGCCTGCCGCAAGGCTGGATCCAGGGAGACTGGATCCGCTCGACCATCAGCCAGAAGGACCTTGACGACCTCGCCAACGAAGGACTGATCCCCCATGGGTCAGCGAGGCTTCCGGGGCAGGAGTGGCAGCCGCAGCCTCAGGAGGGTGAGTGCGTCCTCTTAGCCACCCACGTTGACCGCGGGTTTTCTCTACCGCCGAGTCCTTTTTTTCGGGGATTCCTGAACTTTTTTGGGGCACAACTCCACCAGTTCATGCCCAACTCCATTGTCTATCTCGCCGCTTTCGTGTCCTTGTGTGAGAACTTCTTGGGTTGTCGGCCGCACTGGGGCCTTTTCAAACACATATTCACCTGTCGCTCTCAGACGATGAAAAAGGCTAGTCTGAATGATGAGAAAACCCAAGTAATCCAGATGTGCGGGGGTCTTGGGGTTCAGATGAGGAGTAAAAGTGCCTTTCCAGTCATGACCCTTCCCGAGTCAGTTCGAGGGTGGCTGACGGTGTCCTGGACTAGGGGGTACTCACCACGTCGTCTCCCGATCAGTTGGATTGGGACGAGGACCCCCATGGCCGTATACTCATGGGCCAGTCCGGACAGCTGCCGCATACAAGGAAGATTCCACAAGACTTGGCGATCAAGACAAGGACCCCTCCCCCACCGGCGTATTCGGCTAGGACTCTTGTTATCTTAGGCCTCTGGTGCATTATATAAACTAGGGCCAAACTAGTCGATAGACGGACAATAATCATACCATAGGCTAGCTTCCAGGGTTTAGCCTCTGATCTCGTGGTAGATCTACTCTTGTACTACCCATATCATCAATATTAATCAAGCAGGAGTAGGGTTTTACCTCCACCGAGAGGGTCCGAACCTGGGTAAAAACATCATGTCCCTTGTCTCCTGTTACCATCCGCCTAGACGCACAGTTCGGGACCCCCTACCCGAGATCCACCGGTTTTGACACCGACATTGGTGCTTTCATTGAGAGTTCCGCTGTGCGTTCGGCAAAAGGTCGATGGCTCGCCTGCAGATCAACTGCGACTTCGGCATCGTCGTCACCAGCTCGACTGGTCACCTTGGTTCGACCAAGAACTGCGCCCTACCTCCGATCGTCATGTTCGGATGAGGGCCTTCATCAACATCAACTCCGATCTCTATCAAGATCATGGAGGAATCATCCAGGGAGCCCGGGGGCTCAACGCCAACATTGCCCTCGGGCGACCGTGCTGTTTTTCTGGACAGCGAACTTGTTTTCGCCGCCACCGCCTCCTCGATTATTGTTTTAATGATTGCTTCGGTGGAATTGTGCGGAATTGAGTCTAAAACAACCCTGAGAAATTTCGTCGAGTTTCGATGAAGGAATCTCCGGCAATCTCTGATATACCAGAGCCGTATTGAATCTGGACGAGAATCTGGATGAGTTTAGGGCGTGGTGTCCAGCTTCTAGCTCGGACGTCCTTTGAAAGATCCAACCGTTGATCGGCTGTGGAATTCCTATATCTACCACCCTTCAAAATTTCAGCTCGATCCGACCGTCCAAACTCCGGGAACCTTCCGATTAGTGCATCACTTTTCGGATCTGTTTTCTGCGCGAAAACGAATCCGACCCGAGTTCGTCTTTTTTACGAACGTGATTTCGGACATCCTTTTTGAAGGAAGTTTTGTATGGAGTATTGTGTTTTGTTCCCGAACACATCCCACTAACTTTAAAAATCTTTCGAACATGATCTTCAACATCATGCTGGTGTCAAACCAGTCCGGCAATATTGCTCCACGGCTGCCGACCTGCGCTAGACACGTCGTCACTTTGTTGAGCCAAGCTCAACTTCTTTGGATCATCATCTCGGCAAGCCGAACAAGAGTTCGGCACCGCGAAGGATAAATCGTCATCAACATCGCCGCCCCATGGATTACACGGAGCGGGCACATCGGCATCGCCGCACGGTCACTTCATCGAGCCGGCATTGACCACGTCACGACCTGCATCGGCAGGGCCACACTATTGCTTCTTCAAGCCGGTGTCCATCACGCCGATCTACTTCGACTCATCAGCTGACATCGAGGCTTCGACGTCTCGGCTGGACCGGGGGCTTCGCCATCTCTTCATCAACCTACTCCGGTGACTTTGGCGTCACCGGTCGACCAGCTTCGTCACGATTAGCTGGACCGAGGGCTTTGCCTCGGCAAGCCTACCTTTGCCGGCATTGCCATGCCATCGCTCTATCGCCCATCAGGCAATGGGTGTGCGGATCGAGTCCCAATTTTGGGAATCACCTTTCTTCGAATTGCTACAACAAATAAACCAGGTGCTATTAATCCTAGTATTTTTGCTTGTTTGGGTTCATTTTTCCCAAGGAATTATTACTCTGGTTTGTCCATCATATGTACGTAGGTCTATCAGATGGCGGTCGCATTAACGACGATTTCACGGTGGTTCGGTCAGTTTCCGTACATAGTCCGGAGAACGCCACATCCGGAACTCGGACCGACCTATGAATTCAGGCTTTGTCACGCCTTTACCGCAACACGCTGACGCCCTGCATCGACATTGACTTTGGCGCTAGGCCATATTTCTTCTATACCTCACTTTGCATAAATTATTTATTATGCAACGATTTTTTTATTATTATTACTATTATCTCCGGTTTGCACTATTTTTTATGCACAGGAAAATGATCCAGCCGGACTATATCCTTTGGCGTCACCTCGGCTGGATGGGGGGCTTCGTCAACACTTCATTACCCCATGCCGGGGACTTCGGCATCACTCTGCCGACCTGCATTGCTCGTGCTATCTCACCACTTCGGAGTGCCGAGCTCTTTGCTCCGCCACCTCGGGACCAGCTTGGGGGATGGAACCTTGTCCCGCATCAAGCTCGGACCACGTCATCAATACTGAACACATTAACCAGCTAAGTTGCCTTCATGCTCAAAGTTTTAATTTTTAACTTGTGTTCGGTTCGACCAAGCATTATACTTTTTTGGAAAAAAAGTTGCTTGTAAATTTTTTTTCTTGTCCAAACTTCGTTTGTGACACACAAATTCAAATACCCCGTTCACTTGGGGGCTTCCTCCATGAAGCTTTTTCCTCTTGCATATGATTATACTTGTACGGCTTCGTTCCTTGTTCGTGTATTACGCCACAATATGCATCATATTGACTTAAGCGATTTGCAAGCTGGGTTGTCTGGCTCCTGTGCTTACCCCTACGTTCCCGATTGTTCGGCTAGGGAGTAAAGGGAGCACCTCTGCGATTGTCACGATCGGGTCCTCCGAGCTCTGACCTCAGACTGGGTGAAGCCGAAAGCTAGCGCTCTTATTATTTTCAATCATGGTCGGCACACAACGGAACTCATGAGTACAAAAAATCTATTGCACAAGTCTCATAGTAATAATGAGCACCGAAGAAAGGTATCGGTGGGGGTACTATTTTCTTCGAAGATGCTTCTTACACTTTGTTAGTAATATAGCATAAGTTCCTTGAGCACGCTTTGTCTGTTACAGCCTTATGGCCTGATTGCCTGGTTATCGGAAACACCGTCGACATTCTCGACAGGTGGAGTACATAACACTTTTCGGCCCTTGCCAAAGAGGGAGAAGCCGACGGTCGGTTAAGACGCGTATAAAGTTCGGGTGAACATAGATATGATATAAGTACTTTGGTACATACAATCATTCTTTTACCCAAGTCACTTGGGGGCTCTTAAGTTTATTTGAGCCATTTTATAATAAGTGTTTTTCTTCTTAGTCGTTGCAAAGTTATTATTATTATTACTATTTATCACTCCTTTTTTCGACGCGAGTGTGCGGTCAATAGCCGGGGCGCCTAATTTCTCTCTCAAAGCCGCTAAAGTTTGCTAAACTGGCCTAACGAGAAGTACTCCGCCTTCGGGATAGGAGGTTGACGCCATAGGCTGACCCGCTTGAAGTTTCGAGATAGGATGTGTCATGTTAAAGCACGGCAGAAGCACTTTTTTTCCAATTTTCGATTTGGCACCGAACACTTGATCTAGTTCGGACATTAAACTTTTGAATAATTTTTTTAGCTTTTCGAGCCTATGGCACTTTTAAACTATTTATGCGTTTCCAGCATTAGTCTCGCAATGCAACACCAGACACCTTTAGGGATTCAACAAAAACATTCTCGGATATTGCTATACATGCATCGGTTTCGAATTGTGTCTTCGGTCAATAGTTGGGTTGCCTGGCTCCTGTGTTTGCCGCCTATGTTCCTCTTTGTTCGGCTAGGTGTGCCAAGGGAGAACCACTGCGATTGTGCTTCCAGCTCGCATGGTCAAGCACCTCAGTGGAGAAAGCCGAAAACTGACTATCACCATAGGCGTAAACTGGTCAGCGATCCGATGACTATATTAAATGATGGGCCATTCATAACATTGGCTGAAGTGTTTATGGCTTGACCTCGACTGTCGCTAAACACTACCGGGGGCTAGTAACTGGCCTCCCAAACTAAATCCTCAATATTTTGCTCTTCCATTAGAGCTGAGGTTTCGTGATCATGCTTAGCATGACAACCCAAAGAAAGGAACCGATAGCGGGACTATTTTCTTTGGAAGACATTTGCTATGTTAAACAGTAATATAATATATATCTCTTGTACCTTTGTTTATAAAACCGTATGGCCAGATTGCCTTGTTTGTCGTAAATCTTTGCCCTCATAAAGGCTTTATAAAGTAGGACAAACACTCCTCGGCTACTGGCCGAGGAGGTTGAAGCCGATGGTCGGTCAACAAAGTTTTGTACAATGCGGATCCGAGCATTAATGACATAAAGTACTTGGATAGATAGAGTCATTACACATAATTTGTGATTTTACTAGGGATATCGATCCTTAATTCGGCCACCCGTGCCCGCGTTAAGGCTCGGGGGCTACTGGGCGTTGGGCTTATTATTTACAAATATTAAAGGGGCACATCGATCCCCTCATCTGGTGTTGCCACCCGACCAGTGTCTCGGGGGCTACTGCATTGCCTGTTCTATGCAGAAAATTTTAAGTGCAATACAGTTTCCGAGGAGATTTTGATCCTCAGATTGGTCGGCCGCACCCAACCTGAGTCTCGAGGACTGAGCACACCGCTTTTTGTGTCCCGAAGTATTCTGCGGAGCTAGGACTTGATCCTCAGGCCGATTTTGCAAATCAACCTGAGTCTCAGCGGTTACTGGGATCAGCGGTCTTATGTCATCCTTCAGGTACATCTCGGGTTTTAGACCGATACACACCTTGAGGGCTACTGGCTATATATCTCGTCAGAGAATAAATTGCATCAATAAAAAATATCGACCAAAAATCAGCCCATGACCGAGGTGCTGAACCACCTCGGAAGCAGTTCGGCATATAGCTCGGATGCAAGTGGCTGGCTCCTTAGAGGGCATTTCCGGCATTAAGCTCGGCTAAACTCCTTCAACTTTTTTGGACCAAGATGATCTATGACATCTTGGATATAGTCCGGCGTTGGAGCTTGGACACAGTCCGGCGTTGGAGCTCGGATACATTTCGGCGTTGGAGCTCGAAAGCAGTCTGGCATTGGTGCTCGGCTGCAAAAGATACCTCGAATGCAGTCCGGTGTTAGAGCTCGGATGCAAGAGGGCACTGCCTCCCAGGCACAACTACAAACCCGAGGTGTGGCATAAAAATAACAAGGCATTGATAAAGGCCGGAAACTTAAGGGGGCTCCTCGGATACCCGACGTATAAACTCGTCGAATGCATTTCGGCGATCCTCAAGATCGAAGATGAGAAGATTTGTTGAACCAGTTTTCAAGACCGGCAACCGAAGATGAATAAAAGTTCGGAAGAATCGAGGAGCGTCCCTAACTTGAAGACCGGTTCAGGGGGCTACTGACGGTGTCCTGGACTAGGGGGTACTCACCACGTCGTCTCCCGATCAGTTGGATTGGGCCGAGGACCCCCATGGCCGTATACTCATGGGCCAGTACGGACAACTGCCGCATGCAAGGAAGATTCCACAAGACTTGGCGATCAAGACAAGGACCCCTCCCCCACCAGCGTATTCGGCTAGGACTTTTGTTATCTTAGGCCTCTGGTGCATTATATAAACCAGGGCCAAGCTAGTCGATAGACGGACAACAATCATACCATAGGCTAGCTTCCAGGGTTTAGCCTCTCTGATCTCGTGGTAGATCTACTCTTGTACTACCCATATCATCAATATTAATCAAGCAGGAGTAGGGTTTTACCTCCACCGAGAGGGCCCGAACCTGGGTAAAAACATCGTGTCCCTTGTCTCCTGTTACCATCCGCCTAGACGCACAGTTCGGGACCCCCTACCCGAGATCCGCCGGTTTTGACACCCACAGTGGCAGTCGACCTGGTTCTACTGCCAAGACCAGCCGACGCCAGGGCAGTCGACTGGACTCCCTCCTTTCTCCATGGACCAAGTGAACAAGCCGTCCTCTTTGAAGGTGGTCCCGGAGGAGAAGGCTCAGGTTAAGATGTTGGTAGAGCGCGTAGTTTAGCTCATCCGTGACGGGGTGACTGGCATGGATCTTCTGGAGGTTTTCCTTCGACAGCGCATTCAGCCACTTCAATACCGAGGCCACCCGATGTGGTTGTACTCTGGTACCGAAGACACCACTCGGGTCCACCCAGAGGAGGTCGATGATGCCACACTGGAGAGGTGGATGACTGCCATCACAGGGAACAAAGATAATCCCCGTGGAGCTAGGAGGATCCCACCACTCGACCAGTCTTATGAACCAGACAAGGTCTGACCACTTATCTCCGACTGTGATCCTGTTTCATTCATTCTGTTTTGCTGCAATTCAGTTGACTGACTCTTGTCTTGTTTTGTTATCGTCCAGATCACTACTGAGATGTATTCGATGCCCAACGGGGCGCAAGAACAGACCGAAGAAGAGGAAGGGAGCGGAGGCAAAAGTCAGGAGGAGTGGGAATCGGATGGCGAGGAGGGTGAAGAAGACGCTGGCTCTGACGAGGAAGAGGAGGAGGAAGAGGAGGAGGAAGTCCAGCCTCCCCGTACTGAAAGACGATCCAAGCTCGTCCATGACCCTGCAGTCGAGCGCGGCAAGGGGGTCGTGCCTGTTGTGCAGTCGACCAAACGTCCTCGGACGACCTCTCCGGCCGACTGAGAAAGCGCCGAAGCAACCCCGAGCGGCGTCATCAAAACCGACGAAGGCCCTGCCGAAGATGAGGATGGTGATTCCCACTATTTCCGGGTAATGGCCCAACTTGTGTTTTGTTGTTTAACACGGATACACTCTTGGTCGACTCGTTTGTTGACCGACTGATTTCTGAAATTGCAGTGCTGCTACTTATGAGACCTCAATCAAACATGACGATCAAGAAATGGAGGATGCTGTCACTTCCAACCCTGGTACGATCTCTGTAGTTTTGCTTTCGGTCGACAGGATCTTCATTTTTAACTTTGAATCATTTCTGTAGCTCCACCTAATATCATCATTGATCTCCCTGATGATGACGATGAGGAGCCACTGAGGCAGAGGAGGAACAGGAAGACGTCAGCTGGCAAGACTGCTCAGGTTGTATCAGCACCTGAGACGCTAGATTCGGAAGGGGGCAACGCCACTCGGGCTACTATATCCTTTGCTGTGCCACTGACGAGTGCTCGCCCTTCGTCGTCGAGTGCTGATCCGCCTTCCCTTTTCTCCACCCACCACGTCCCGGAGGACCAAGCAGGCGTTGCTAAAGAAGTTATACGCCAGGCGGGGGTCATGATGGAGCGGGTGAAGGCGATCCGAGACGCCAGCCAAGCAGCTTATGATGCAAGTTCAGCCCTTCAGAGCAATGTCCAGGTTAGTTGATCACCGCCTGTTCTGTTAGGATATGACACCTGAAAACTTTTCTTTCTAAAGATCTTAGTATCTATACACCCACTGGGTGTGTCGATTGAATATCTGGATTGGTGGGGGCACGCTGAGTGCACCCACTGGGTGTAGTCCCCGAGACTATGGTGGACTGCTGGCAGTCGACCATAGTCTTTATATCTTGAACTTTTTCTCTTTACTTTCTCCACTCGATCTGGTCGAATGGAATCATGGAACCAGTGGGGGCACACTGAGTGCACCCACTGGGTGTAGTCCCCGAGACTGTGGTCGACTGCTGGCAGTCGACTATGGTCTTAAGAACTTTTTTTTGAGGTTAACTGCTGGTAGTTAGCCTTTTGTATCTTTTGGTCGACTGATCGACCCAAGCTGATAGAACTAGTGGGTGCACACGCACCCAGTGGGTGTAGTCCCCGAGACTACGGTTGAATATTTTGATTCGGCTATAGTCTTAGAAATACTACGATCTTTCTCTTAGTCACTCGGAAGTGACCTATCTTTGACGTCTGTCGATTGATCTTTTGTAGAAATCTTGCGAGCTTGTGGCTCGTTATACCGAGTTGGAGAACAAGCACATCCAGCTCGAACTTGATCTGAAGCTTGTCTAGGAGAACGTCATGAAGGCGAAGGAGGAGGCAAAAGGTATGTTTGGTGAGAACCTTGACGACTGCCCTTATTTCTTGTCCACTCCTGAGTCTAATCCCACTGTGATTTTGCAGGTAAACTGAGGGATGCTCTGAAGAAGCAGGACCTTGACCTCGCCAAGGCGCAGAAAGCAGCTTTGGAGAAGATGAAACTCGCAGAAGAAAAGCTGGCTTCAATCAGCAAACTTAAAGAGGAGAATACCAATCTGAAAGCTACTCTCGGCGCGGCCAACAAGGAGGTCAGTCGACTGAAGAATGATCTAGAGGTTTATCTGGGAGGACTCGCCAAGAAGCTATTCCTCATGCTTGAAGGTAATCCCTTGTATCCGATAGGCTTGTAATTATGGATTTACCACAAAACTGCTGGCTTATCTTTGGGTTGTGTCTACAGAGTTCTGCCAAAACTTTGAGGAAGAGACTGGTCGATTGGAGACAAGCCTGGATCCCATCAACTCTCCTATGAAGGATGAAGCTGCCATGAACGTGCTCCGACTGGAGTCTCGTGTTGCTGTTGTGGTCGACTATCTTTCTAGACTGAAGGTTGCAACATCGCGCATCGACTCAACACTCTGGCCTGGGGAAACGCTTCAGAATGACCTCGAGTCTCTGATGACTTGACTGAATGAAGTTCCAAGTCGAGTGCAAGAATGGAAGAAGTCTTCTGCCAGGTGTGGTGCTGATGTTGCTCTGTCTCTGGTCTGTGTTCACTGCAAGGACGCATGAGAGGACAAGCTGGCGTCTCTCAAAGTGGCCAACACCAAGAAGCACGACTTTCGATCTTTCATGGAGACCTTCATTACTGCTGCCACTCGGATTGCAGATGGAATCAACCTGGACGAGTTTGTCGCGCCTTCCAGTGCTCCACAGGAGGAGTAAAAAAATTTTATGCTTGATGCCTTAAATTTGCCTCGGAATGCCGAGTGGTTTTTGTAACCGGTAAACTTTAACAGGCTTGGTGCCTGAGCACTTCTGGATACGTAGGATGCTATCTGAACTTGGGTTTGCCGTTGAATATGTTTGCTTTTGTCTTCGAATGAACATTGTTCTTCGCTCGTAATATATGCTAGTGCTTGTGATGCACTCTTGCAGGTAGGAATGAAGCACAAATTGCAGTCAACTTGCGTCCTTGCGGATTGGGATGGAGTGCACATTGTATTTGTGGTGGAGCTCTGAAGGGGATGTAGCAGTCGACTTGTACCTTGTCATCCTTGTAGAGCAGAATGAATCTCATACTTAGGCTGGCACTGGGCTGCAGCTAAGCCCCTGAGTGAAAAGTTTGCTCTCCACTCGGTAGGATTTTCAAAAACTTAGGCGAGCGCTGGGCTGCAGCTAAGCCCCCGAGTGGGAGGTTTTCTCTCCACTCGGTAGGATTTTCAAAAACTTAGGCGAGCGCTGGGCTGCAGCTAAGCCCCTGAGTGGGAGGTTTGCTCTCCACTCGGTAGGATTTTCAAAAACTTAGGCGAGCGTTGGGCTGCAGCTAAGCCCCCGAGTGGGAGGTTTGCTCTCCACTCGGTAGGATTTTCAAAAACTTAGGCGAGCGCTGGGCTGCAGCTAAGCCCCCGAGTGGGAGGTTTGCTCTCCACTCGGTAGGATTTTCAAAAACTTAGGCGAGCGCTGGGCTGCAGCTAAGCCCCCGAGTGGGAGGTTTGCTCTCCACTCGGTAGGATTTTCAAAAACTTAGGCGAGCGCTGGGCTGCAGCTAAGCCCCTGAGTGGGAGGTTTGCTCTCCACTCGGTAGGATTTTTTTGTGACGTACTTCCAGAGGAGAAGGTTGCAGTCGACCTGCACCTCGTCCTCCTTGTAGAGCGCACGTTGTATTTGTGGCGTATCTCGGAAGGAGAAGGTAGCAGTTGACCTGCACCTCGTCCTCCTTGTGGAGTACACATTGTATTTGTGGCGTAGCTCGGAAGGAGAAGGTAGCAGTCAAGCTGCACTCGTACTCCTTGCGGAGCCCACATTGTATTTGTGGCGAGCATTGGGCTGCAGCTAAGCCCCCCGAGTGGGAGGCTAGCTCACCACTCGGCGGGATTTTGTTAAACTTAGGCGAGTACTTAGACTGCAGCTAAGCCCCTGAGTGTGAGGCTGGCTCACCACTCGGCAGGATTTTGTTAAACTTAGGCGAGTACTTGGACTGCAGCTAAGCCCCCGAGTGGGAGGCTGGCTCACCACTCGATAGGATTTGAAAGTACTTAGGCGAAACAGATTCGCAGCTAAGCCCCCGAGTGGGAGGCTGGATCACCACTCGGTAGGATTTGAAAGTACTTAGGTGAAACGGATTCGCAGCTAAGCCCGCGAGTGGGAGGCTGGCTCGCCACTCAGCAAGGATTTTCTTTTACAAACTTAGGCGAAACGGATTCGCAGCTAAGCCACCCACTGGGGGACTGCTCATGAGAACAAAAGTAACAACAATCACTGGGAAAATTATAACACTCTTGTCTTTGATAAATAAACTACAGAAGTACTTTTATTACATCTCATCCGAGTGAATACTTAAGTATAAAAGGGGCGGAGCAGCTCCGCGTTCCAAGCTCGGGGCTCGTCAATCTGGTGCTCGACATTGTAAAGGTGGTACGCCCCATTGTGGAGAACTTTGGTGACAATGAAGGGACCTTCCCAAGTAGGAGCAAGCTTGTGTGGCTTCTGCTGATCCACTCCGAGAACCAAATCTCCTTCTTGGAAGGCTCGACTCTTCATGTTTTTGGCATGGAAGCGACGCAAGTTCTGCTGATAAATGGTCGATGGATCATGGCCATCTCTCTTTCTTCTTCTAGAAGGTCGACTGCGTCCTGTCGGGCTTGCTCTGCTTCATCTTCAGTGTAGAGTTTGACTCGAGGTGCATTGTGAAGCAGGTCACTCGGCAAGACTGCTTCAGCTCCGTAGACCAAGAAGAACGGAGTTCTCCCAGTCGACCGATTAGGTGTGGTCCTTAATCCCCAAAGTACTGACGGAAGTTCGTCGACCCATGCACCCACCGCGTGCTTGAGATCGTGCATCAGTCGGGGTTTCAGCCCTTTGAGAATTAAACCATTTGCTCGTTCTGCCTGTCCATTCGACTGGGGGTGAGCAACTGAAGCATAGTCGACTCGTGTGCCCTGAGATGTGCAAAAGGCTCTGAATTCCTCGGAATTGAAGTTCGACCCATTATCAGTGATGATGCTATGTGGAACTCCATATCTGAATATCAACTCCCTGATGAAGCTGACAACAGTGCCGGCATCAAGATTCTTGATGGGTTTAGTTTCAATCCACTTAGTGAACTTGTCGACTGCCACCAGCACATGGGTGAAGCCGCTTCTGCCTGTTCTCAATGGTCCGACCATATCCAATCCCCATACAGCGAAAGGCCAGACGAGTGGGATGGTCTTCAAGGCTGAGGCGGGCTTGTGTGACATATTGGAGTAAAATTGACATCCTTCACACTTGTCGACTATCTCCTTTGCCATTTCATTTTCTCTTGGCCAGTAAAATCCCGCTCGGTATGCTTTAGCCACAATGGTCCGAGAGGACGCATGATGGCCACAGGTCCCCGAGTGGATATCATCAAGGATTATCTGACCTTCTTCTGGCGTTATACACTTCTGACCGACTCCAGTCGCGCTTTCTCTGTACAACTGTCCCTTTATTACGGTAAAGGCTTTGGATCGGCGGACGATCTGTCGAGCCTCTTCCTCATCCTCTGGGAGCTCTTTCCTTAAGATATACGTGATGTACGGCACTGTCCAATCGGGAGTGATGACCAACGCATCCATGATCAGGTCGACCACAGCTGGAACTTCAACTTCAGTCGGATCTGTGACACTTTTAGGCTGCGGAGCTTCTTTGGTAAAAGGATCTTCCTGAACTGATGGAGTATGGATATGTTCCAAGAACACATCACTGGGAATGGCTTCTCTCTTGGAACCTATCTCTGCCAAATCATCAGCCGCTTGATTCTTCAGTCGGGGTATATGATGGAGCTCTAACCCTTCAAATTTCTTCTCAAGCTTTCTTACTGCATTGCAGTAGCCAGTCATGGCTGGGCTTCTAACATCCCACTCCTTCATCACCTGATTGACCACCAAATCTGAGTCGCCATAAACCATAAGGCGACGGACGCCGAGTGAAATGGCCATGCGCAACCCATACAAAAGTGATTCGTATTCTGCTTCATTGTTGGAGGAATCAAAGTGGATCTGGAGCACATATCTGAGCTTATCTCCTTGGGGGGAAACCAAAACTACCCCAGCACTGGAACCATTCAACATCTTAGAACCGTCAAAGAACATGGTCCAGTGCTCCGAGTGAACTTGAGTCGGTAGTTGCTGTTCAATCCACTCGGCGATGAAATCTGCTACTGCTTGGGACTTAATGGCTTTCTTTGCCTCAAACTTGATATCAAGGGGAAGGAGTTCAATCGCCCATTTTGCCACTCGACCAGTTGCATCTCTGTTGTGCAGAATCTCTGACAATGGGGCGTCGCTAACTACTGTAATGGAATGATCAGAGAAATAATGAGCAACCTTCTTCGTGGTCATGTAAATCCCATATACAAGCTTCTGATAATGAGGGTATCTTTGCTTCGATGGGGTCAACACTTCGGAAAGATAATATACTGGGCGCTGAACTTTGAAGGCTTTCCCTTCTTCTTCCCGCTCGACCGTAAGTACTGTACTGACGACTTGTCCTGTGGCTGCAATGTAAAGCAACAAAGGCTCTTTGCTGATTGGAGCAGCAAGCACCGGCTGGGTGGAGAGCAGAGCTTTTAGCTCTGCAAACCCTGCATCAGTTTCTGGAGTCCACTTGAACTTGTCTGACTTCTTCATCAGTCGGTAAAGAGGCAATACCTTTTCACTGAGGCGAGAGATGAATCGACTTAACGCGGCCAAGCATCCAGTAAGCTTCTGGACATCGTGCACACGCATGGGGCGTTTCATTCGGAGTATAGTGCCAACTTTTTCTGGGTTGGCGTCGATTCCTCGTTCGGAAACGAGAAAACCGAGTAACTTTCAGCAAAGAACTCCAAATGTGCACTTTGATGGATTAAACTTGATATCATACCTCCTGAGATTGGCAAATGTTTCAGCGAGGTCAGTCAACAGGTCGGAACCCTTCCGTGATTTGACCACAATATCATCCATGTATGCTTCCACGTTCCGACTGATTTGAGTGAGTAAACACTTCTGAATCATCCTCATGAACGTGGCTCCGGCATTCTTGAGGCCGAATGGCATGGTGACATAGCAGAAGCACCCGAATGGATTGATGAAAGCTGTTTTGATCTCGTCGGGTCCATACAGACGGATCTGATGGTAACCAGAATAAGCATCTAAAAAAGACAGGCGCTCACATCCCGCAGTCGAATCGACTATTTGGTCGCTGCGGGGAAGAGGGAAATGATCTTTCGGGCAGACCCGATTGATATGCTTGAAGTCAATGCACATGCGAAGTGACTTGTCCTTCTTGGGGACCATGACGACATTGGCGAGCCACTCGGAGTGGTAAATTTCTCGGATAAACTCTGCTGCCAGGAGCCGAGCCACCTCCTCGCCAATGGCCTTTTTCTTCTGGACGGCGGACCGTCGAAGATGTTCTTTGACAGGTTTCACCTTTGAGTCGACTCGTAGACGATGCTCAGCCAGTCCCCTGGGAACACCCGGCATGTCAGCAGGCTTCCATGCGAAGATGTCCCAGTTCTCACAGAGGAACTGGATGAGCGCTTATTCCTATTTAGAGTCGAGTGTTGTGGAGATATGAGTCGGAGCAGCACTAGGGTCGGTCGGGTGAATATGAACGGGCTTCGTCTCACCAGACAACTGGAATGCTGACTCTGTGGCGGGCTTCTTGGCCCGCAATAAATCACTCGGATCTGCATTTTTCTGGTATTCTTGCAGCTCCACCACTGTTATCTGAGCATCGACAATCTTTGAGCCCTTCTGAAAGCACTCTTCTACCTTTTTTCGATTGCCAGTAATGGTGATCACACCTTTGGGACCAGGCATCTTCAATTTGAGATACACATAACATGGTCGAGCCATGAATCGTGCATAAGCTAGCCTGCCCAAAATAGCGTGATAAGCACTCTGGAAATCCACAACTTCAAATGTTAACTTTTCTTTGCGGAAATGCTTTGAATCACCGAAAACCACATCAAGAGCAATTTGACCGAGTGACTCAGCCTTCTTCCCAGGAATGACTCCATGGAAACTCATGTTGCTGGAACTGAGTCTGGACATCGGAATGCCCATTCCCTTCAGTGTCTCTGCATACAATATATTCACCCCGCTGCCACCATCCATCAGAACCTTAGTCAGTCGAGTGCCTTCGACGACCGGGTCGACCACCAAAGCTTGCCTCCTAGGGGTGGCTATGCGTGTCGGATGATCAGACTGCTCGAACGTGATGGCGGTCTGAGACCATTTCAGATAACTAGGTGTCGCCGGAGCAACCATATTCACCTCACGGTTGATAACTTTCAATCGACTTTTGCTCTCAACATCAGCAAAAATCATCAAGGTGGAATTGACAAGGGGGTATCCTCCATCACTGTCCTCTTTGTCCTCAACCTTGTCCGACTCCTTCTCCTTATCCTTGGGTTGTTTCCCCTGAAACTGCTGGATTAAGAGCCGGCACTGGCGAGTGGTATGTTTCGGGTAGATGAAATTGCCCTCTTCGTCTTTCTTCGTGTGGATGTGGCATGGCAAATCCATCACGTCATTTCCTTCCTTGTCCTTCACCTTCTTGGGGTTCCAAGATCCTTTGGGCTTCCCTTTAAACTTTCCCTGAGTCACGGCCAAGGCTTCTCCAGGAGCAGCTGGCTCGGCTTTCCGCTTCTGCTTCCGACTGGAGTTCCCTCCTCCGGTTTCATGGGCAGTCGGCTTGTACTTACCACTTCGGAGCCGATCCTCTTCTTCACCATTGGCATATTTGGTGGCAATCTCCATCATTCGACTCAGAGTCATGTCTCCGGTCCGACCGAACTTCAAACTTAACTCCCTGTTCTTAACGCCATCCTTGAAGGCACAGACTGCTTGGTGATCAGATACATTCTCCACCGTGTGATGCAATGTGATCCACCTCTGGATGTAATCCCTCAGGGTCTCATTCGACTTTTGCACACAAACCTGCAGCTTCGTCAACCCTGCTGGTCGCTTGCAAGTCCCTTCAAATGTCCTGATAAACACTCGGGCAAGATCTTCCCAAGTGTAAATGCTGCTAGGTGCCAACTGATTCAGCCATGCTCTGGCCGAGCCCTCCAACATGAGAGGTAGGTGTTTCATGGCCACCTCATCATTGCCGCCGCCAATCTGAACAGCCACTCGGTAGTCCTCAAGCCAAGTGTCGGGCTTGGACTCACCAGTGAACTTACTAACTCCAGTCGCCAACCTGAAGTTGGGAGGAATCACTGCGGCTCTGATGGCTCTGCTGAAACACTCTGGTCCTGAGACATGAACTCGGCTGCTGGTGGGCACATCTCTGTCATGGCCTTCTCGGTGAGCTCTGTTCCGGTCGACCAGACCTTGCATGATAATGGATCTCGCGTCAAAGCCTGGTTCTCTGGGGTCGACTGGAACCCTTCACCCAACACTATGCTGGCGTCTGTTATCTTGCTGTCGAGGGGCGTACGACCCACCCCTTGGGGGAGGAGTGGGCACTCGACGCCGATCATCGCGATCGAATCGGTCATCATACTGATCACGCCGACCTCCACGTCCCTCACGCCGCGGGGGCGATCTTGGGCTATGGGCCGACTGAACTGTATTCGCAGCGATGGATCTGCCATGAATCCGGTTTCGCAACTGCGATACAGCTGAATTTTGATCTCCCGCTGCCCGGAGCAAATCTCTGATCTGCATCAAGCCTCTGCCAGCCTCTGACTGGGAGGGCTGAATCAACTCTTCTATTTGGGCTGCAGCCGCTAAATTCTGAATCAGAGTTCGATATACCTGAGTCGGTGGTGGAAAGAGTTGACGTCGACTGGAATCTGGAACTCGCTGTTGCGCGCGCTCGTCGAGTGCTCGCTGGAGGTTCTCCAATCGAGTGCGCTCAGCCAAGTTGGCCAAACATGCATCCTCCAAGGCACGAGCCTCGGGGGTTTCTCCTACGATAGGAGTATGTAAAGCATCAATGTTCCGACGGCGAAGATCTTCCCTTTGCAGCGAAGTGAGTGGCTCGGGCTGATACTCCTCGTGGACCTGCGCTGGGTCGCCTCCGCCGTCTCCCCCGTCGGTGCGGGGGAAGCTGGGAGGACTACACGGTCCATTGACCATCAAGACCTCCGCCGCTGGATCACTGCTGTCACACTCGGATGCAGTCTCTACGAAGCCAGTCGACAGATGGAACAAGCCGTAGAGAGATTCGTCGGGCTCGATCGCTGCGACTTGGGGGTGGCAGACTGGCGGGCCGCTGCGTGTCTCACCCACCGCTGAAGCCTCGACCGACCGGAGCGCTTGTGCTGGCGGGAGACAGGGAGGGAGGACGACGCAGGGGTCGACCGATACGGGGCCGACGGTTGCCGCAGACACATGCGCGAAAGTGTGTCGCCCCGCGGATTGGAAGCGCGTCGATGTCGAGTGGAGCCTCCTGGAGCCAAGCGGAGTCGTCGGCGATGAACGTGAGCGTGCCGAGACGGATCTCGCGGCCCTCAACCAAAACTCCGCCAGAAACCATGGTGAAGGCGATCGGAACAATTGCAACTTCTCCAATAAGTCGCTAAGACACCTGCCCCAAGGTGGGCGCCAACTGTCGTGATACTAAGACTGACAGTGGAATAGGGGGGTAGATATGGAGAGGCAAGATCCTAGCTATGGAGTAGTTGTATACGCAAGGGGTTTACGTGTTCAGGCCCTTCTCGGAGGAAGTAACAGCCCTACGTCTCGGAGCCCGGAGGCGGTCGACTGGATTATACGCGTATGAGTTACAGGGGTGCGAACCCTTCTGCCTGTGGAGGGGGGTGGCTTATATAGAGTGCGCCAGGACCCCAGCCAGCCCATGTAGCGGACGGTTCAATGTACATAAAAGCCGGGCGTTACTGGTAACGCCCTACATAAAGTGCTATCATGGCCATAAAGACTACTTAATAACAGACCGTTTGGGGTGCAGAATGACCCTAGATCTCCTGGTGGTCCAGTGAGTCTTCATGGTCGAGTGTCTTCGAGTCCGTCGAGTGGAATCCTTCCAGGTTGATTGAAAGGCAGTTTCTTCTAAAGATGTCCTTGGGGAGGGTACCTTGGACAGGTCCATGACCCTACCCTAGGTACATGGCTGCATCAGGAGGCGCCCTAGGGTTACCTAGGGGAGGGGCGGAGGCCACAGGGGAAACCCTAGATGGGTTTGGGCGCCCCCACCCCCTAGGAAACTTGCCCCCCAAGCCGGGAGGGGCGGCTGCCCTAGGGGTGGCGCCCCCACCTCTCCTTTTTTTGAGAATCTCACAAAGCTTTATTACTGAATCATAATGTTCATAGGTACAAAAAGAAGATCGCCGGGTTGTCCTAGCCAAGTGTGTCGGCCAAACCCTAAAGATAACGCATGCTTTGCGAGATTATGGGCCTCCGTATTGGAGGTCCTATACTCATGAGTAAACGAACATGAAATAAAGGTAGTTGCTCTAGCCTTGATTTCCTCGACAATGGCTCCAAATTCTGCTGAGCTTCCCTGTCTGATTGCATCTACCACCACCTTGCAATTGGAGGCAACAAGTAAATGGTTGATATAGAGATCTTCCGAAAGTGCTAATGCCTCCCGAACAGCTAGTGCTTCTAGCACCTGGGGGTTGTGCAGTCCTCTGAAAACGAGAGCTGACGCTCCCATGAACAAACCTCTCTCATCCCTGCAAACCACACCAACTGCGCCAAACGTACCTGGGCGTGACACGGCCGCGTTCACATTGAGTTTGTAGTAATCTGTTGGTGGTGGAATCCACGTACGGGGTCGTGGTACTGCTATCCCATGTCCTTCCTCCTTCTTCTTCAAAAACTCTATGTCTGATAAGTAAGCTTTCATGAAGTTGTCAGTGGCCAATGGAGTCTGGTATATATCCTCATGTATAGCTTTCCGTCTTGCACTCCAAATCGCCCATAAAGTAACAATCATCAACTGAAATTGCTCCGGTGGAAGAGAGTCATTCATGGCAAAGAGCCACAGCCGTGCGTCAGGTTCTGAGGTTGCCCACATGTGCTCGACCATCTCGGCTTCTGAAAGTGCCCACACAAACCTAGACACATTACACTCCAGCAAAGAATGCCGCCAGCTATCCTGCCCTCCGCATAGGGAGCAAGCACTCGTAGTGGCCATATGACGATGGTTTAGGACATCTCCCATAGGGAGTGAGTGTTGCGCCAATCGCCAAGTGAAAAAGCGCAGTTTCGGTGGCACTGACATGTTCCATAGCGAGTTACACCCCCTCATCTCATGTTCAGAGTTGGAAGGATCCTCCCTTTCCTCCAGCCATGCCTCGCACCCAATCTTGATCTTGACAATCATCTTATAAGCTGACCGTACAGAAAAACGCCCCCTTGGATCATCATTCCACGCCCAGAAATCGTCCACAAGCCGTGTACAGAGCGGTATTTGCAAGATCGCCTCCACATCAATGGGTATGAACACCTGTCTAAGCAAGTCCTCTCGCCACGCAGCTCTAGTGTGGTCGATCAGATCAGAAACCAGTTGCGGTGGGTCAGCAACTAAGGAGGCCACCGGCTTCATCATTCCGTCCCTTGGGATCCAACTATGTTGCCATATGTTCGTGGTAGTTCCATCACCAATACGCCGGATAGCTCCTTGGGTGATAATATCTCTCCCATCAAGTATAGATCGCCACACCTGAGAAGGATCTGGACCTAGTTGAGCTTCAAGGACTGTACATTGTGGAAAATATGATGCTTTAAGGATTTGTGCACTAAGAGAGGAGGGATCATTCAATAATCTCCAAATTTGCCGAGACAAAAGTGCCAAGTTGAAGATTTCTATATCTCGAAAGCCAAGTCCTCCCAAACTTTTCGGTCGGGTCATCAAATCCCAAGCTACCCAACATGGTTTCCTCTTGCCTCTCTTGCTCCCCCACCAAAATTGACGAATGAGTGACGTAATGCTTTCACAAAGGCCTCGAGGTAATCTGAAGCAAGACATCGAAAAAACTGGTAAAGCTTGAGCCACAGATTTTATGAGAACCTCCTTTCCTGCCACTGATAAAAGTTTCTCCATCCATCCCTTTATCCTTTCCCAAACTCTGTCTCGTAAATATTTGAAGGTGCCATTTTTGGACTGTCCAACATCGGTCGGCAGACCCAAATACTTTTGACTCAAAGACTCATTCTGCACATTAAGTATATTCTTTATCTCCACCCTAAGGGTCTCCGGGCATCCCTTACTGAAAAATATGGATGATTTATCATAGTTTACCCTTTGGCCCGAAGCCAAGCAATATGCATCAAGTAGGTTTGAAACCTCATTTGCCCCCTGGACACTAGACTTGAAAAGCAGCAGGCTGTCATCTGCAAACAAAAGGTGGTTCACTACCGGAGCCGTGGGCGCCACCTTTATGCCACCGAGCACTAATGACTGAGAACTGTGTTTTAAAAGGCACGAAAGGCCCTCCGCTGCAATCAAGAATAAGTAAGGGGAAATAGGATCTCCCTGCCTGATACCCCTGGAAGGTGAGAAGCTCTCTAATCTTTCTCCATTAAACAAGACCGAGAATGAAACAGAAGTGATCATGCTCATAACTGTATGGATCCAATCTGGTGCAAAGCCAAGCTTAACCATAATTGCCTTTAGATAAGGCCACTCTAGTCTGTCATATGCCTTCGTCATATCAAGCTTAAGTGCACAAAAACTGTTTGTCTTGGATCTGTTTCTCTTCATGAAGTGCAAACATTCATACGCACAAATAATATTATCCGTGATCAACCTCCCGGGAACAAAGGCTGATTGCTCCTTTGAGATAATATCTGGCAATATCAACTTCAATCTATTCGACACCACTTTAGAAGCTATTTTATAAATCACATTGCAAAGGCTGATAGGCCTAAACTGGGTAAGGAGAGTGGGATTTTGTACCTTGGGTATCAACACGAGTACCGTATCATTAATGCTTGCAGCAGTCTCCTCTCCACGGACGATCCGAAGCACCACTTTAGTTACTTCATCCCCACAAATGTCCCAGTGGCGCTGATAGAAGTGTGCAGGAAAACCATCTGGCCCCGGTGCCTTCGTAGGAAACATCTGAAACAGGGCCTGCTTTACTTCCTCATTTGTGTAAGGAGCGCAAAGCGAAGCATTCATCTCTGGTGTAACTTTCCGAGGCACATGTTGTAATACATCATCTACCCCCTGTACACCTTCCGTCGTGTACAAGGTTTTATAGAAATCTGTCACAAGTTGTTTCATCTCAGCCTTGTCCTCTACTCTTATACCCAGCGCATTGTGTAGAGCTCGAATCATATTCTTCCTACGCCGCATATTTGCTCTCATGTGAAAAAAAATTGTGTTGCGATCACCCGCAGTCAGCCGCTGTATGCGCGATCTTTGTCTCCACATTAACTCCTCCCTATGATAGAGCTCAACCAGTCGTTCATTCAACTTTTGCTCAAGGTGATTTGGAGCAGTCCTAGACGGAACACTCCGAAGCCTCTCTAGCTCCGCTTTTGCCTTCTTGATCTCCTTCCTAACACTTCCAAAAGTTGCATCCTCCCATGCCGAGAGGTTCTTTGACAGAAGCTCCAATTTTCTGCGAATCCCCTCAACTCCTTGATCTGCTTGCAGTTCGCTCCATCCTGAGCTGATAGTGTCACGCCATGATTCATGTGACTCCCACATCACTTCGTACTGGAAGCTCGGTTTAGGGCGTGGTAAAACCTCTTCAAACTGCACGAGTATTGGTCCATGATCCGAGGATGCCGAAGTTAAGTTAGTAACCTTGGCCATAGGGAAAAGCGCCGCCCAATCAGCTGTGGCCATCGCTCTGTCAAGCCTCACGCGGGTGTAGGATCCCCCGGTCACTTTTTTCTCAAAGGTCCAAAATCTGCCATGATAGCCCAAGTCCATCAACATGCAAACGTCCACCGCATCTCGGAAACCTTGTATTTGTACATTACTCCGATTAGCAGCTCCCTCATGTTCATCCGGACGTAAAACTTCGTTAAAATCGCCCAAACACAGCCAAGGGAGATTGCTGAAAGACGCCAGCCCCTTTAGGAGATCCCATGTTTGGTGTCTCAGTTGTGTCTGGGCCTCGCCATACACGCATGTCAACCTCCATGGGTCTTTCCCTTCCTCTACCACCTTTGCATCAATATGATAAACAGAATCACCCAAGATCTCAACATTTATTGTATTATTCCAAAAAATCCCTATTCCTCCACTTCTTCCTTGACTATCTATCGCATAGGCATTATCATAGCCCAAAGTGTTAGCTAAAGCTTCTACACGTGCACCCTTTATTTGAGTTTCAACAATACACAGCACGGTAGGGGTAAATTTCTTCGCAAAGTCGCGAAGCTCACAAACTGTCGCGGCTTTACCCGCGCCGCGATAGTTCCAACAGAATGAACTCATTGCGTCCGGCGGCACTCCTCGGAGGAGCCCGCCGATCCATCATACTGGTCCTTGCCACGTTCCACTCCATCTGTCACCATACTCGGTGTCCCTGCATCAGACAGCTCCTTAAACCGGGTTCCTTTATTGCCAACATCTTTCTTCCGTCGCTTCACCTCTTTCCTTGGAGACACATATACAGGCGGCATCGGTGGAACCCCGAACGGCTTTCCAGAGATTACAAGAGCTGTAGAGCTCACTGGGACCACGTCCCCTTCTCCATCATCGCTCGACTGAACTGTCTCTGGATGGTTCTTGTCCGAAGATTGCCTCTTGTTACTTGCCACCACTACCCCCAGCGTTGCAGCAGTCGGTTCCTCGGTCATACCCTTGGGCTCGCTTGGCCCCGATACTTCTGTGGTCATTGCATTGTCCTCTTTTTCATCCTGCCTCCCCGCCTCCCTGCGAGGTTCATTCTGATATGCATTGAAGCGCCAACTTTGATTGGGGTTATACTGCTCTCGCCCCCTACCTCTTCCTCCTGCATTCCTTGGGCCGCCTCGTCCCCTCTGGTTACCAAAACCACCTCTGCCAGGTTGCCTGAAGCGAATATTGTCAGCCAGAACAAAGTCACCCCACTCAAACTTTGTCTCATCATGAACACCATCACCACACTCCTCGTGCCAATGCCCGCATTCACCACAGTTAAAGCAAAAGACAGGTAATTTCTCGTATTTTACTTGATATCTAACTCGTTCATCCCCCTTCTTTCCAGTGACAAACCTCTTAATTTTTGCGTTGATATCGATTTTCACCCTCACTGGACAAATTCACCAAAGAAACCTGCCGGTAACTTGAGCTGCACTTCTTCCACCTCGCCAATTCGCGATGCCATCCCCCTGACTGCAGGCTCGATCAAAAAGTTGTCAGGTAAACGATGGATTTGTGCCCAAACTGCCAACTTATCCAACTTGATGCTATCAGGGTTTTTGAACCCATCATACTCCACCAAAATCACTGCTTGGTCTCTGAAAAGCCATGGCCCCTCTAGCATGGCCTTATTCCAATCCCCTAGACAACCAAACTGCGCTGTGAAATAGTTGTCCTTCACCTTCCTCCAGACCACCATTTTCGCTGGATTCCAGGCTGCACGCATGTCCCCATAAAGAGCATTAGGGCTGAAAGTCCTTGTAGTGTGTACCCTGGCTATGGCTAGCCACTTCGCCGGCGCCCCCAGATCTGGCAACTCCTCCTCCCACACGAACTCATCATCTTCCTCCTCCTGCAAATTCAACCTGGCTAGCAGCTCCTCCGTCGTCTCCTTGCCATGCCGCCCCTGCGAGCTTGATCCCGACGCCATGAACCGAGCAGTCTAGTCGCCGCCAACGAAAACCCTAGATTGATCTGCCGGAGAAACCACTAGAACCAAGGCCGGGTAAGGTCACGAGGGGCCTCCCTTGATCAGCCCGAGTCTAGGGGATCACCAGCAGGTTCGATCGGGGAAAAGAAGGTAAGATCCGGCCGTGGCGCCGGAGTATGTCGAAACCCTAGGCTATCGCCGTCGGGGAGAGAAAGCGACTCGCCGAGATCGATGGATTCACGCCCCCACCTCTCCTGGTTACGTGAGATGGGGTGGGAGGGGCGCTCAGCCCCTTAGTGGGCTGATGTGCCCTCTCCCCTTGGCCCATAAGGCCCCCCAACGCTTGTCGGGGCCTCCGAAACCCCTTTCGGACACGCTGGTCATCACCTGGTACCCCCGGAACAATTCCGGACTCCAATACCCTTCGTCCAATATACCGATCTTCACCTCCGGACCATTCCGGAGCTCCTCGTCATGTCTGGGATCTCATCCGGGACTCCGAACAACCTTCGGTAACCACATACTATTTCCCATAACAACTCTAGCGTCACCAAACCTTAAGTGTGTAGACCCTATGGGTTCGGGAACCATGCAGACATGATCGAGACGTTCTCCGGCCAATAACCAACAGCAGGATCTGGATACCCATGTTGGCTCCCACATGTTCCACGATGATCTCATTGGATGAACCACGATGTCAAGGATTCAAGCAATTCCGTATACAATTCCCTTTGTCAATCAGTACGTTACTTGCCCGAGATTCGATCGTCGGTATCCCAATACCTCATTCAATATCGTTACCAGTAAGTCACTTTACTCGTTCTGCAATGCATGATCCTGTGACTAACTACTTAGTCACATTGAGTTCATTATGATGATGCATTACCGAGTGGGCCCAGAGATACCTCTCCGTCACACGGAGTGACAAATCCCAGTCTCGATTCGTGCCAACCCAACAGACACTTTCGGAGATGCCTGTAGTGTACCTTTATAGCCACCCAGTTATGTTGTGACGTTTGGTACACCCAAAGCATTCCTACGGTATCCGGGATTTGCACAATCTCATGGTCTAAGGAAATGATACTTGACATTAGAAAAGCTTTAGCAAACGAACTACACGATCTTGTGCTATGCTTAGGGTTGGGTCTTGTCCATCACATCATTCTCCTAATGATGTGACCCCGTTATCAATGACATCCAATCTCCATGGTCAGGAAACCATAACCATCTATTGATCAACGAGCTAGTCAACTAGAGGCTCACTAGGGACATGTTGTGATCTATGTATTCACACATGTATTACGGTTTCCAGTTAATACAATTATAGCATGAACAATAGATAATTATCATGAACAAGGAAATATAATAATAACCATTTTATTATTGCCTCTAGGGCATATTTCCAACACTTTTGTGTGCTCATACCGCTCGCGAGGCGGTGAGGGGTGGCCAATATTTTCCATGCTAGATGTGTTATTCTCACGATGAGTGTTTATTCACTTGTCATTGCACGAGAATACGACAAAGGTATTAGGAATGCCCAGTCCAAAATGAAAAATTAATTTACTTTATGTTGTCAAATAATAAATTCCTTGGAAAGTGTTGGTATGGAGGGCACCCGTGGATACGGTTAGCCATGGAAAGTGAAAGTAATGGTGGAAAAAGGAATAAACTTTATTTTCTGTTTGGGAATCACCTATGATGTATCTAGCATGGAAACTTGGGAGCTCTAAGTCATTTTCGTTGGTGGGAAAAGTATGCCTCCCAAAATGTTTTTATCTCTCAATTTTCACTTTGAGCTCTGGCACCTCTACAAATCCCTGCTTCCCTCTGCGAAGGGCCTTTCTTTTACTTTATGCAATTTTTATTTTGAATTTGAGTCTCCATCTTCTCTTACAAAGCACCAAATAAGGGGCACTATGATCGTATTTGAGCATTGGGTGTAGCTAATATTCGAGTGTGTTTCATGAATGGATCAATGGTTGAGAATAATAGGCTAGGGATAACTTGCTTTAGTGTTGATATTTTGAAAGACATGGTTGTTTGTTGGTATGCTTGAGTACTAAAGTCTTCATGTCAAAACTAGGCTGTTGGTGTCAAAACCGGCGGATCTCGGGTAGGGGGTCCCGAACTGTGCGTCTAGGCGGATGGTAACAGGAGACAAGGGACACGATGTTTTTACCCAGGTTTGGGCCCTCTCGATGGAGGTAAAGCCCTACTCCTGCTTGATTAATATTGATGATATGGGTAGTACAAGAGTAGATCTACCACAAAATCAAGGAGGCTAAACCCTAGAAGCTAGCCTATGGTATGATTGTTGTGTGTCCTACGGACTAAAACCCTCCGGTTTATATAGACACCGGAGAGGGCTAGGGTTACACAGAGTCGGTTACAATGGTAGGAGATCTACATATCCGTATCGCCAAGCTTGCCTTCCATGCCAAGGAAAGTCCCATCCGGACACGGGACGAAGTCTTCAATCTTGTATCTTCATAGTCTTGGAGTCTGGCCGACAGTGATAGTTCGGTTATCCGGACACCTCTTAGTTCAGGACTCCCTCAATAGCCCCCGAACCAGGCTTCAATGTCGATGAGTCCGGCGCGCATATCGTCTTCGGCATTGCAAGGCGGGTTCTTCTCCAAATTCCATGTACTCGCCGAATGGTGTCCGGCTTCTTATAAATGCTGCGCTCCTTGGCTTCCACGTCCAATAATGTCCATCTTCCACGTGTCGTACGAATGCGAAAAGCCAGGGTATTTTTACATTCTACCCCCTAGCTGCGCGAGTGAGCTGCCTATAAAGAGAGGCGAGGATCTAGATCCGAATCACACCATCCTCCTTTCGCGAGTATTCATCGGAGCGCCTCTGACCAAAAATCCATTCCATCATGGACAGTCGACGTGGCTCCTCCTCTCGCGCTCCCAGCCCTCAGCCAGGAGGTTGGGGAGATGCTCGGTCACGCATAGTGAGCTGGTGACGCTCCAAGCCGAGGGATTTCTTCCCCGGCCTTTATGATGCCGGTTCGAGCCGGACTTGCCACCTACAAGGGCGAAAAACAGGCGGAGAGCGTCCCCAATCCCTCCAAAGGAGAGCGGGTATGCTTCGTCCCTTATCTAATAAGAGGACTCGGATTTCCCATACATCCGTTTCTCCGGGGGCTCCTGGAGTTCTATGGACTCCAGCTTCACCACCTCACGCCTGCCTCCATCCTGCACATCGCGGGCTTTGTAGCCATTTGCGAGCTGTTCTTGGGCATCGAGGCCCATTTTGCGTTGTGGGAGAGATTGTTCTGCCTCGTGCCCCATTCTCGCGAGGGGTCGATATATCAAGTGGGCGGAGCCGAAATATGGCGCATCGCCGGGACCGGATATCTATCCGGAACCCCGAAGAAGGCGTCCGAAGACTGGCTTTCAGAATGGTTTTACATGGAAGACGCCCCGCTGCCGGACCCAGTTCGGATCGGCCTCCCGGAGTTCAGCAACGCTCCTCTGCAGAAACGCCTGAGTTGGCGCCCGCGGAGCCCTCAACGGGAGAATGATAGGGACGTTCAATATCTGATGGGCCGAATAAGGTTATTGGCTCATTCCAGATTAACCACGATTGGAGTCATGGACACATGCATCATGCGAGGGGTGCAGCTGCTCCAATACAGGGGCCACCCCATGTGGGATTTCAACGGGGAGGATGATGCCACACGTCATGGCTGCAAGGGGCCGGGATCGGTAGATGATCTGGTGAAGATCCTGTCTGGACTGTACAAAGGGGAGAAGGAGGACTTCCTCCGTGCGAGTCCATTAAATGGATTTTCGATGAACAACCCTCAGAGCTGGGTAAGCGGACGTTTGTCTATCCGATCCATATTTCAAAGTTGAGTGTCTCACTTTGTGATTTTGACGCAGGAACTGCGCCGGGCCGTAGAGAATATACACAGCCCGGCTCCACAACCCGAGGATCCGGAACGATCCCTCGACCCGGCCTCCGAAGAGGATCTAGACATAAAGGTGGAGCTGATTGATGGGGTGTTCCACCAACTTAGCATTGACAATGCTTTGGTTGCCATTACGGCCGACTACCCCGGAATATCTCCGGTTTCCCAGGTAACTATGACCGGAGTCCTGATACCATTACTCATCCATGCTTATTTCTGACCACCGTATACCAATGGTGTTCCACAGGAGGTGCCTCCGGGGCGGGAAGCCGAACCCGCGGCGGCTGGCCAACAAGGGGCAGCTCGGCCCAGTAGGCGGAAGAGAAGTGCGGCGAGGATGGAGACGTCGCCGCAATGGTATGGCTCGCCACCATGTTTCAGAAAAAGGTTCCTGGAAGGCATATTAATGCTCGTGGTTTTTTCAGGAGAAAGAGCGCTCGCCGGACTATGTCCGGAGAGATTGCCAATCAAACCTCCACCGGCCAGGCTCCAACGCCAGGTCCGGAGGAGGAGCCGAATGCAGGGCGCGCGTCGGGTGCTCCTCAGACGGAGGACACTGACAGGTTGTCCGCCACCAGATCTGAGGTGGAGAGCGCCATGAATCACAGGCGCCGCCGGACAGTTCTTCGTGATGCATGCTTCTCCTCGGAGGCGTTAAATGCCTTCAATTCGGGAGATGCGCACCTCCGTGCTACTCAAGATGGTCTAGCCAGAGCCACGGAGCAGTATGTAAAAGACATACGGGTGAGTAATTTTGACAGTTATATATACCAGTAGCCCCCGAGACTTAGAATAGTTAGAATAACTGATTTAAGGATCATTTCTTATGCAGCATCTTACGGAGAAGAATACCCACCTGTCCCAGGAGCTTCAAGAGTGCAAGGCCCAACTTGAGGCCACACTAGCCGCCGCAGGGGGAGCCACGGAGATCCCCTCTGGTAATATATACTTCGAAAGATAGGTAGTTTGTGAAGTGCGGCGTGTGTATAAGTCTGACAATAATATTGCAGATGGTGCCGGACTGGATCCGGATAGGCAGCAGCTACTTCGCCAGCTAAAGGCTGGCGAGAAGGTGCTTACAAGAGTGCGGCAGGAGAAAAATAACCTCCAAGATGCCAACACTCAGCTGGGCGAGGAACTAAAAGATGTTCGGGTCCAGCTGTCTTACTCCGTGAAGGAGAATCTGCGGCTTCGTCGCGGCATTTATAGTAAGTGCTTGAACGAACTTTTGAAAAGAAGAGTTCGGCGAGGAAGTCGATTAACATGAATATGTCTGTAGGTATGCTCACAGGCCGTCCTGCAGAGGAAATGCCCGGTTCAATGGGTGACCAACTTCCCGAGCTGCTACAACTATACGAACGAGTTCGGCAGGTGATGAGTAGCGTCGCCCAGGCCTTATGGCCGTCCGTCTCCCTACCCGAGGGTCTTGGAGGGCTTGCGGAGAAGCTTTAGGGAGCACGGCGGCGCTTCCGTTTGTGGAAGATATCGACCTGCCGTCAGGGCGCCAGGGGGGCCTGGGCCATGGTGAAGACGCGGTACATGAAGGCTGATCCAAACCACATGGCCGAGGTCGGACCTATGGGGCCCGATGGGAAGGAGATCCCTGTGAGCTTAATGTACGGCCAAGTAGAGTTGGCCGCGAAGTATTCCCAGCGGGACTGTAAACTAGACAGCATGTTAGATGGAATTGAAGAGGAATACACTCAGTCAATTTGACTATGTAATTTAAAATGACATGAGAAATGCCTTCTAGCCAGATTGTAGATCGTTTGTCTTTGCGGACCTTTTCGCTTCAACCTCGGGACCCGACAGTCCAGAGTGTGTCCGAATACCCTCACGGTTATGTAAAAACCGGGGTATGCATGGAGACTAGGCGTAGGGATCATTAGTGCTTTATCAGACAAGTGCCCAACTAGTTATGTTATATTACATGGTTAGTAAGAAACATCTTCCAGGGAGAATAGTTCTGTTAGGGGTTCCTTTCCCTGGGAGGCATGCCCTAAAGTGCATGTCCGGACTGCGAAAAGAGCAGAAAAGCATCTGGGGGCAGATACATAAATAAGTAAGAAATCATCTTTCAAGTCACCAACCAAATATTCCCTTAAGAACGCTAGCTTTCGGCTTCACCCAGTCTGAGGTACACATCCGGCTGACCCGGCAGTAACAATCGCAGAGGTGCTCCCTTTACCTCCTAGCCGAACAATCGGGAATGTAGGGGTAAGCACAGGAGCCAGGCAACCCAGCTTGGCCAAAACTTAAGTCATATCGATGCATATAATGGTGAATAAAAGGTACATGCGGAAGTGTGACACATGTGTTGGGCATGAAGCCCGTATAAATAAGCTTCTGTTAAAGAAGCCCCCAGGTATAATGGGTGCGTACAGCACGTCAAGTGTGTGCGAACAATGCACGGATCAGCCTTCAAAGGCTTTAAGAAAAAAGGAGGGAGAAAGAGAGAAACAAAAGATAGCTTAAAGTATAAAATGTGGACGGAGGAAGGAGACGAACTCTGAGTCCGGCGCTAGGCATAGAATCTTCGGAGACGGGCTGCGTTCCATGGGTTCGGCTCGAGTTGGTTGTCTGATGCGTTTCGCAGACGGTATGCTCCGCCGGTCAGGACTTGGTCGATGATGAAGGGACCTTCCCATTTGGGCTTGAGTTTGTCCTTTTTCTTGTCCAGCAGGCGTAGAACTAGTTCGCCAACATTGTAAGTTTTGGCCCATACTTCTCTGCTTTGATATCTTCGATCCTGCTGTTGATAGAATGCGGAACGAGCTTTTGCCACGTCGCGCTCCTCCTCTAAGGCGTCCAAACTATCCTGCCGATCCAGCTCGGCTTCTCTTTCTTCGTACATACGCACGCGAGGTGAGTCATGAATTATGTCGCAGGGCAAAACCGCCTGTGCGCCGTACACCATGAAAAATGGTGTGAATCCGGTTGTGCGATTCGGCATGGTCCGCAACCCCCAGAGTACGGAGTCGAGCTCCTCTACCCAGTGCGTGTTAGATTCCTTGAGGGACCGCACTAGTCTGGGTTTAATGCCGCTCATGATTAGACCATTTGCTCGCTCGACTTTACCGTTAGTTTGAGGGTGATAGACTGAAGCGTAGTCGAGCTTGATGCCCATGTTCTTGCACCAGAGTTTAACCTCGTCGGCCGTGAAGTTTGTGCCATTGTCAGTGATGATGCTGTGGGGGACCCCGTAACAGTGTACTACCCCTGATATGAAGTCTATCACAGGTCCGGATTCGGCCGTCTTAACTGGCTTGGCCTCTATCCATTTGGTGAATTTGTCCACCATGACCAATAGGTATTTTTGCTTGTGGGTTCCTCCTTTAAGGGGTCCAACCATGTCAAGCCCCCAGACCGCGAACGGCCAGGTGATGGGTATAGTTTTCAGGGCGGTGGGTGGCATGTGGCTCTGATTAGCAAAGAGCTGGCAACCGACGCATCATTGGACTAAATCCTGGGCGTCTGTCCGGTTCGTTGGCCAATAAAATCCTGTACAGAAGGCCTTGCTTACAAGGGCCCGTGCTGCGGCATGGTGCCCACCGAGTCCGGCATGAATTTCAGCCAGAAGATTTCGCCCTTCTTCTTCGGATATACACCTTTGAAGGACTCCGGTTCTGCTTTTCTTATAGAGCTCTCCCTCATGGACCTTATAGGCTTTAGAGCGCCGTACTATGCAGCGGGCCTCATTTTGGTCCTCGGGAAGTTCCTGCTTAGTTAGGTAAGCTAGGAATGGCTCGGTCCACGAGGCAATGACTGCCATTATTTCATGGGCTGAAGGTGTTGTTTCATTGGCAGAACCGCCGATTGTATCAGAGTGTGCGGTGTCGGGTAGTGCGGTTGGGTCCGGATTGTTGTGTCCGGACTCCCCTTCCCATAGTACGGATGGCTTGAAAAGCCATTCCAGGAAGATGTTGGGGGGGACTGCATCGCGCTTTGCGCCGATGCGCGCCCATACGTCCGCCGCTTGATTATTATCCCGCGCTATATGGTGAAATTCGAGCCCTTCAAACCGAGCTGACATTTTCAAAACGGCGTTACGGTAAGCCGCCATTTTTGGATCCTTGGCATCGAAGTCTCCATTTATTTGGGATATCGCGAGGTTCGAATCCCCTCGCACCTCTAGGCGTTTAATGCCCATGGAGACCGCCATCCGGAGGCCATGTAGAAGGGCCTCGTATTCGGCTGCGTTGTTGGAGTCCGTGTACATTATCTGAAGTATGTATTGGACTGTATCCCCGGTTGGGGACGTCAGGACGACGCCAGCCCCCAGGCCGGCCAACATTTTGGAGCCGTCGAAGTGCATGATCCAGTTAGAATATGCGCCTTACTCTTTAGGGAGTTCAGCTTCAGTCCATTCGGCGACGAACTCAGCCAAAACTTGCGACTTGATAGCTCGTCGTGGTTTATATGTTATGTCAAATGGGAGGAGCTCGATGGCCCATTTTGCAATCCGGCCAGTTGCGCCGCGGTTGTTTATAATATCGTTGAGAGGTACTTCGGAGGCTACTGTTATCGAACACTCTTGAAAGTAGTGTCAGAGCTTCCGGGATGCCATGAACACTGCGTATGCTATCTTTTGGTAGTGCGGATACCGGGACTTGCATGGAGTTAGGACGGTGGATACGTAGTACACTGGTTTTTGAAGAGGGAACTTATGTCCGTCTGTTTCTCGTTCAACGACGAGCACCGCGCTTACAACTTGATGTGTTACCGCGATATATAATAGCACTGGTTCGCCTACGTTGGGCGCGGCCAGGACCGGATTTGTTGCCAATATGGCCTTTATTTCTTCGAGTCCGGCCGTGGCGGCATTCGTCCACTCGAAGTGTTCGGTGCGCCAGAGGAGGCGATAAAGGGGTAATGCCTTTTCTCCTAAGCGGGAGATGAAGCGGCTTAGAGCCGCCACACATCCAGTCAATTTTTGTATTTGCTTGAGGTCTTTTGGGATATCCAATTGTGACAGAGCTCGGATCTTGGCTGGGTTTGCTTCAATTCCTCTACCGGATACAATGAAGCCCAAGAGCTTTCCGGCTGGCACGCCGAAGACCAATTTTTCTGGGTTGAGCTTAATGTCATATGCTCGGAGATTGTCGAATGTGAGCCTCAAGTCCTCTACTAGAGTTTCGACGTGTTTGGATTTGACGACCACATCATCTACGTATGCCTCCACTGTTTTGCCGATCTGGTTTGCCAGACATGTCTGAATCATGCGCTGGTATGTTGCGCCGGCGTTTTTGAGCCCGAAGGGCATTGTGTTGAAGCAGAATGGTCCGTATGGAGTAATAAATGCCGTTGCGGCTTGGTCTGGCTCTGCCATCTTGATTTGATGGTAGCCGGAGTATGCGTCGAGGAAGCACAATGAATCGTGTCCTGCGGTAGCGTCGATAATTTGATCGATGCGGGGAAGGGGGAAGGGATCCTTTGGGCAAGCCTTGTTAAGGTCCTTGAAATCGACGCACAGGCGCAAGGATTTGTCCTTCTTTGGTACCATTACCAGGTTTGCTAGCCAGTCCGGATGTTTTATGTCTCTGATGAATTCAGCTTCTAGTAGTTTGGCTAGCTCCTCTCCCATTGCCTGTCTTTTGGGTTCGGAAAATCGCCGAAGAGCCTATTTGACTGGCTTGAATCCTTTTAGGATGTTTAGGCTGTGTTCTGCCAACCTGCGTGGGATTCCTGGCATATCTGAAGGGTGCCAGGCAAAAATATCCCAATTTTCCCATAGAAATTCTCGTAGTGCGGCGTCTACATCAGGGTTTAATTGTGCCCCAATGGATGCCATTTTTGTAGGGTCCGTTGGATGGACTTGGAATTTGACTATTTCGTCCGCTGGCTTAAAAGAGGTGGACTTGGATCTTTTGTCAAGTATCACGTCGTCCCTGTTCACCGTGGAGCGTAGCGCTGTGAGTTCCTCGGCCGCTAGGGCTTCGGATAGCGCCTCAAGGGCTAGTGCGGCTGTCTTATTTTTGGCGCGGAGTGCTACGTCCAGATCACTAGCAAGGGTGATGATTCCGTTGGGCCCGGGCATTTTGAGCTTCATGTACCCGTAATGGGGTATAGCTTGAAAAATTGTGAATGCCTCTCGTCCTAATAAAGCGTGATATCCGCTGCTGAACGGGGCCACATGGAACGTGATCTCCTCGGACCTGTAGTTGTCCGGCGAGCCGAATACCACATCTAGTGTGATTTTCCTGTGCAGCATGCTTCCCGACTGGGGATTATTCCTCTGAAGGTTGTGTTGCTTCGCTCAATGCGGCTCCAGTCTACTTCCATTTTCGGAGGGTTTCCTCGTAGATGAGGTTTAATCCGCTGCCGCCATCCATGAGTGCCTTAGTAAGGTGAAAGCCGTCCACTATTGGATTGAGGACCAATGCGGCTGGTGCTCGGGCTGTTCGGAATTTAGGTACGTCACTGGCATTAAAGGTAATAGCTGTGTCACTCCATGGATTTATTGTTGCTATTTGGTAGACTTCGGCAAGGCTGCGGAGTGTTCGTTTTCGCATATTGTTTGATGCGAAAGTCTCGAAGACTGTTAATATCGTACTGGTACTGCTGGGCTGGTTCTCTGGGGCTAGAAGCTCTTCGCCACTTTTGGCCACCTGCCGTAGTATCCAACATGCTCGAAGGCTATGCGTTGGAGTGGCACCCTCTATGCTATGAATTTTGCAAGGTCCGTTGAGCCATCCCTCCAGTACGGTTCCGTGCCCTTTAGGGGGTTTTTAACCCAGGTGCCTGAATATGATGCACCCTTTTATTTTGGACTAGGGTTGTGTTCGGAGCTGGATTTTCGCAAAATTTAGTTTCGGTTTTCCAGGCGCTCTCCATCGCACAGTACTTTTGTACTATGGACGCCAGGTCGGCGAAGCGTGTAATTTCGCGACGACTTATGGCGTTCATGATTCCTTTGTCCGTGCAATTATTGTAGAAAATTGAGATTGCACTTTCCTCACGGCAGTCCTTTATCCTGTCCATAATCAGGAGGAATCTGGCCCAGTAATGATGTACTGTTTCAGCTGGCTCTTGCCGGATTCGGGATAGATCGCTTGTGTTTGGGTGGGCGGGTGGAATTAAATTCGGAACCCCGTACAATCTAAGACTCAGGGGCCGGAAAGTTTCCGAACTTGGGAGTTTGGCTTGTTGGATGTTGTCCAACGAATCCGGCCCGCTGCCTGACTTTAAGTTCAGGGTTTGATCAACATCCGTTCCTCCGCTAGAATCCGGCATGGAGGGGTTGGGAATTCGGACATAGCTTGTCCCTAATGTAGAAGAAGAGTCGTCGTGCTGTTCCTCTACCACAGCAACGTGGTGGGTAGCCTGGGGAGAGTTGATCTCTCTCAGATCGGTTTTAAGCCCGATCTGATCGTAGTCTGTCGCGACTCCCAGGGCGGCGATGCGATCCAAGAGCTTGTTTACAGAAGAGAGCTCCATCGGATCTAGCTGCTCGGCGAGTTCCGGGTTGACGTGAAGATCGCTTTTGATGACCCGAGTGTTGGAGAACGTAGTAATTTCAAAAAATTTCCTACGCACACGCAAGATCATGGTGATGGTATAGCAACGAGAGGGGAGAGTGTTCATCCACGTACCCTCGTAGACCGTAAGCGGAAGCGTTAGCACAACGCGGTTGATGTAGTCGTACGTCTTCACGATCCGACCGATCCAAGCACCGAACGTACGGAGCCTCCGAGTTCAGCACACGTTCAGCTCGATGACGATCTCCGGCCTCCGATCCAGCAAAGCTCCGGAGATGAGTTCTGTCAGCACGACGGCGTGGTGACGATGATGATGTTCTACCGGCGCAGGGCTTCGCCTAAACTTCGCGACGATATGACCGAGGTGGAATATGGTGGAGGGGGGCACTGCACACAGCTAAGGAACGATCCGTAGATCAACTTGTGTGTCTATGGAGTGCCCCCCGCCCCCGTATATAAAGGAGGGAGGGGGAAGGTGCGGCCGGCCCCCTAGGGGTGCGCCTGGAGGAGTCCTACTCCCATCGGGAGTAGGACTCCCCCCTCTTGCCTTGGTGGAGAAGGAAAGGGGGAAGGGGAAAGAGGAAAGGGGGGCCGCCCCCCCCCCCTTCCTTATCCTATTCGGACTAGGGGGGAGGGGGCGCGCGGCCTGCCCTGGCCGGCCCTCCTCTTCTCCCTCTTGTTCCACTAAGGCCCATTATCCCCCGGGAGGGTTCCGGTAACCCCCCGGTGTTCCGGTAAAATCCCGATTTCACCCGGAACCATTCCGATGTCCAAACATAGGCTTCCAATATATCAATCTTTATGTCTCGACCATTTCGAGACTCCTCGTCATGTCCGTGATCACATCTGGGACTCTGAACAAACTTCGGTACATCAAAACTTATAAACTCATAATAAAACTGTCATCGTAACGTTAAGCGTGCGGACCCTACGGGTTCAAGAACTATGTAGACATGACCTAGAACCATTCTCGGTCAATAACCAATAGCGGGACCTGGATGCCCATATTGGTTCCTACATATTCTACGAAGATCTTTATCGGTCAAACCGCATAACAACATACGTTGTTCCCTTTGTCATCGGTATGTTACTTGCCCGAGATTTGATCATCAGTATCCAATACCTAGTTCAATCTCGTTACCGGCAAGTCTCTTTACTCGTTACGTAATACATCATTCCGTAACTAACTCATTAGCTACATTGCTTGCAAGGCTTATAGTGATGTGCATTACTGAGAGGGCCCAGAGATACCTCTCCGACAATCGGAGTGACAAAACCTAATCTCGAAATACGCCAACTCAACATCTACCTTCGGAGACACCTGTAGTACTACTTTATAATCACCCAGTTACGTTGTGACGTTTGGTAGTACCCAAAGTGTTCCTCCGGTAAACGGGAGTTGCATAATTCTCATAGTTACAGGAACATGTATAAGTCATGAAGAAAGCAATAGCAGAATACTAAACGATCAAGTGCTAGGCTAACGGAATGGGTCATGTCAATCACATCATTCTTCTAATGATGTGATCCCACTAATCAAATGACAACACATGTCTATGGTTAGGAAACATAACCATCTTTGATTAATGAGCTAGTCAAGTAGAGGCATACTAGTGACTATAGTTTTGTCTATGTATTCACACATGTATCATGTTTCCGGTTAATACAATTCTAGCATGAATAATAAACATTTATCATGGTATGAGGAAATAAATAATAACTTTATTATTGCCTCTAGGGCATATTTCCTTCAGTCTCCCACTTGCACTAGAGTCAATAATCTAGATTACATAGTAATGATTCTAACACCCATGGAGTCTTGGTGCTGATCATGTTTCGCTCGTGAGAGAGGCTTAGTCAACGGGTCTGCAACATTCAGATCCGTACGTATCTTGCAAATCTCTATGTCTCCCACTTGGACTTGGTCCCGAATGGAATTGAAGCGTCTCTTGATGTGCTTGGTCCTCTTGTGAAATCTGGATTCCTTTGCCAAGGCAATTGCTCCAGTATTGTCACAGAAGATTTTCATTGGTCCCAATGCACTAGGTATGACGCCTAGATCGGAAATGAACTCCTTCATCCAGACTCCTTCATTTGCTGTTTCAGAAGCAGCTATGTACTCCGCTTCACATGTAGATCCCGCCATGACACTTTGTTTAGAACTGCACCAACTTACAGCTCCACCGTTTAATATAAACACGTATCCGGTTTGCGATTTAGAACCATCCGGATCAGTGTCAAAGCTTGCATCGACGTAACCATTTACGACTAGCTCTTTGTCACCTCCATATACGAGAAACATATCCTTAGTCCTTTTCAGGTATTTTAGGATGTTCTTGACCGCTGTCTAGTGATCCACTCCTGGATTACTTTGGTACCTTCCTGCCAAGCTTATCGCTAAGCATACGTCAGGTCTGGTACATAGCATTGCATACATGATAGAGCCTATGGCTGAAGCATAGGGAACATCTTTCATTTTCTCTCTATCTTCTGCTGTGGTCGGGCATTGAGTTTGACTCAACTTCACACCTTGTAGCACAGGCAAGAAACCTTTCTTTGCCTGATCCATTTTGAACTTTTTCAAAATTTTGTCAAGGTATGTGCTTTGTGAAAGTCCTATTAAGCGTCTTGATCTATCTCTATAGATCTTGATGCCCAATATGTAAGCAGCTTCACCGAGGTCTTTCATTGAAAAACTTTTATTCAAGTATCCCTTTATGCTATCCAGAAATTCTATATCATTTCCAATTAATAATATGTCATCTACATATAAAATCAGAAATGCTACAGAGCTCCCACTCCCTTTCTTGTAAATACAGGCTTCTCCAAAAGTCTGTATAAAACCATATGTTTTGATCACACTATCAAAACGTTTATTCCAACTCCGAGAAGCTTGCACCAGTCCATAAATGGATCGCTGGAGCTTGCACACTTTGTTAGCACCTTCTGGATCAACAAAACCTTCTGGCTGTATCATATACAACTCTTCTTCTAGAAATCCATTCAAGAATGCAGTTTTGACATCCATTTGACAAATTTCATAATCATGAAATGCAGCAATAGCTAACATGATTCGGACAGACTTAAGCATCGCTACGGGTGAGAAAGTCTCATCGTAGTCAACCCCTTGAACTTGTCGAAAACCTTTCGCAACAAGTCGAGCTTTATAGACAGTTACATTACCATCAGCGTCAGTCTTCTTCTTAAAAATCCATTTATTCTCAATGGCTTGCCGATCATCGGGCAAGTCAACCAAAGTCCAAACTTTCTTTTCATACATGGATCCCATCTCAGATTTCATGGCCTCTAGCCATTTTGTGGAATCTGGGCTCATCATCGCTTCCTCATAGTTCGTAGGTTCATCATGGTCAAGTAACATGACTTCTAGAATAGGATTACCGTACCACTCTGGTGCGAATCTTACTCTGGTAGACCTACGAGGTTCAGTAGAAACTTGATCTGAAGTTTCATGATCAATATCATTAGCTTCCTCACTAATTGGTGTAGTTGTCACAGGAACCGGTTCTTATGATGAACTACTTTCCAATAAGGGAGTAGATACAGTTATCTCATCAAGTTCTACTTTCCTCCCACTCACTTCTTTCGAGAGAAACTCCTTCTCTAGAAAGGATCCGATTTTAGCAACGAAAATTTTTGCCCTCAGATCTGTGATAGAAGGTGTACCCAATAGTCTCCTTTGGGTATCCTATGAAGATACATTTCTCCGATTTGGGTTCGAGCTTATCTGGTTGAAGTTTCTTCACATAAGCATCGCAGCCCCAAACTTTAAGAAATGACAACTTTGGTTTCTTGCCAAACCATAGTTCATAAGGTGTCGTCTCAAGGGATTTTGATGGTGCCCTATTTAACGTGAATGCGGCCGTCTCTAAAGCATAACCCCAAAATGATAGCGGTAAACGGTAAGAGACATCATAGATCGCACCATATCAAGTAAAGTAAGATTACGACGTTCGGACACACCATTTCGTTGAGGTGTTCCGGGTGGCGTGAGTTGCGAAACTATCCCGCATTGTTTCAAGTGTAGACCAAACTCGTAACTCAAATATTCTCCTCCACGATCAGATCGTAGAAACTTTATTTTCTTGTTACGATGATTTTCCACTTCACTCTGAAATTCTTTGAACTTTTCAAATGTTTCAGACTTGTGTTTCATTAAGTAGATATACCCATATCTGCTCAAATCATCTGTGAAGGTGAGAAAATAACGATACCCGCCGCGAGCCTCAACATTCATTGGACCACATACATCAGTATGTATGATTTCCAATAAATCAGTTGCTCACTCCATAGTTCCGGAGAACGGCGTTTTAGTCATCTTTCCCATAAGGCACGGTTCGCAAGTACCAAGTGATTCATAATCAAGTGATTCCAAAAGCCCATCAGTATGGAGTTTCTTCATGCGCTTTACACCGATATGACCTAAATGGCAGTGCCACAAATAAGTTGCACTATCGTTATCAACTCTGCATCTTTTGGTTTCAACACTATGAATATGTGTATCACTACTATCGAGATTCAATAAAAATAGACCATTCTTCAAGGGTGCATGACCATAAAAGATATTACTCATATAAATAGAACAACCATTATTCTCTAATTTAAATGAATAACCGTCTCGCATCAAACAAGATCCAGATATAATGTTCATGCTCAACGATGGCACCAAATAACAATTATTTAGGTCTAAAACTAATCCCGATGGTAGATGTAGAGGTAGCGTGCCGACCGCGATCACATCGACTTTGGAACCATTTCCCACGCGCATCGTCACCTCGTCCTTAGCCAATCTTCGCTTAATCCGTAGTCCCTGTTTCGAGTTGCAAATATTAGCAACAGAACCAGTATCAAATACCCAGGTGCTACTGCGAGCATTAGTAAGGTACACATCAATAACATGTATATCACATATACCTTTGTTCACTTTGCCATCCTTCTTATCCGCCAAATACTTGGGGCAGTTCCGCTTCCAGTGTCCAGTCTGCTTGCAGTAGAAGCACTCAGTTTCAGGCTTAGGTCCAGACTTGGGTTTCTTCTCTTGAGCAGCAACTTGCTTGCCGTTCTTTTTGAAGTTCCCCTTCTTCTTCCCTTTGCCCTTCTTCTTGAAACTGGTGGTTTTGTTAACCATCAACACTTGATGCTCCTTCTTGATTTCTACCTCCGCAGCTTTCAACATTGCGAAGAGCTCGGGAATAGTCTTGTTCATCCCTTGCATATTATAGTTCATCACGAAGCTCTTGTAGCTTGGTGGCAGTGATTGGAGAATTCTGTCAATGAAACTATCATCAGGAAGATTAACTCCCAGTTGAATCAAGTGATTATTATACCCAGACATTTTGAGTATGTGTTCACTGACAGAACTATTCTCCTCCATCTTGCAGCTATAGAACTTATTGGAGACTTCATATCTCTCAATCCGGGCATTTGCTTGAAATATTAACTTCAACTCCTGGAACATCTCATATGCTCCATGACGTTCAAAACGTCGTTGAAGACCCGGTTCTAAGCCGTAAAGCATGGCACACTGAACTATCGAGTAGTCATCAGCTTTGCTCTGACAGACGTTCTTAACGTCGTCAGTTGCATCAGCAGCAGGCCTGGCACCCATCGGTGCTTCCAGGATGTAACTTTTCTGTGCAGCAATGAGGATAATCCTCAGGTTACGGACCCAGTCCGTGTAATTGCTACCATCATCTTTCAACTTTGCTTTCTCAAGGAACGCATTAAAATTCAACGGAACAACAGCACGAGCCATCTATCTACAAACAAACACAGACAAGCAAAATACTATCAGGTACTAAGTTCATGATAAATTTAAGTTCAATTAATCATATTACTTAAGAACTCCCACTTAGACAGACATCTCTCTAGTCATCTAAGTGATCACATGATCCAAATCAACTAAACCATGTCCGATCATCACGTGAGATGGAGTAGTTTCAATGGTGAACATCACTATGTTGATCATATCTACTATATGATTCACGCTCGACCTTTCGGTCTCCGTGTTCCAAGGCCATATCTGTATATGCTAGGCTCGTCAAGTATAACCTGAGTATTCCGCGTGTGCAACTGTTTTGCACCCGTTGTATTTGAACGTAGAGCCTATCACACCCGATCATCACATGGTGTCTCAGCACGAAGAACTTCCGCAACGGTGCATACTCAGGGAGAACACTTCTTGATAATTAGTGAGAGATCATCTTAAAATGCTACCGTCAATCAAAGCAAGATAAGATGCATAAAGGATAAACATCACATGCAATCAATATAAGTGATATGATATGGCCATCATCATCTTGTGCTTGTGATCTCCATCTTCGAAGCACCGTCATGATCACCATCATCACCGGCGTGACACCTTGATCTCCATCGTAGCATCGTTGTCGTTACGCCATCTATTGCTTCTACGACTATCGCTACCGCTTAGTGATAAAGTAAAGCAATTATAGGGCGTTTGCATTTCATACAATAAAGCGACAACCATATGGCTCCAGCCAGTTGCCGATAACTTTGGTTACAAAACATGATCATCTCATACAATAAAATATAGCATCACATCTTGACCATATCACATCACAACATGCCCTGCAAAAACAAGTTAGACGTCCTCTACTTTGTTGTTGCAAATTTTACGTGGCTGCTACGGGCTTAGCAAGAATTGTTCTTACCTACGCATCAAAAACCACAATGATAGTTCGTCAAGTTGGTGCTGTTTTAACCTTCGCAAGGACCGGGCGTAGCCACACTCGATTCAGCTAAAGTGAGAGAGACAGACACCCGCCAGCCACCTTTAAGCACGAGTGCTCGTAACGGTGAAACCAGTCTTGCGTAAGCGTACGCGTAATGTCGGTCCGGGCCAATTCATCTCACAATACCGCCGAACCAAAGTATGACATGCTGGTAAGCAGTATGACTTGTATCGCCCACAACTCACTTGTGTTCTACTCGTGCATATAACATCAACGCATAAAACCTAGGCTCTGATACCACTGTTGGGGAACGTAGTAATTTCAAAAAAATTCCTATGCACACGCAAGATCATGGTGATGGTATAGCAACGAGAGGGGAGAGTGTTCGTCCACGTACCCTCGTAGACCGTAAGCGGAAGCGTTAGCACAACGCGGTTGATGTAGTCGTACGTCTTCACGATCCGACCGATCCAAGTACCGAACGTACGGAGCCTCCGAGTTCAGCACACGTTCAGCTCGATGACGATCTCCGGCCTCCGATCCAGCAAAGCTCCGGAGATGAGTTCCGTCAGCACGACGGCGTGGTGACGATGATGATGTTCTACCGGCGCAGGGCTTCGCCTAAACTCCACGACGATATGACCGAGGTGGAATATGGTGGAGGGGGCACCACACACGGCTAAGGAATGATCCGTAGATCAACTTGTGTGTCTATGGGGTGCCCCCCGCCCCCGTATATAAAGGAGGGAGGGGGAGGTGCGGCCGGCCCCCTAGGGGTGCGCCTGGAGGAGTCCTACTCCCACCGGGAGTAGGACTCCCCCCTCTTGCCTTGGTGGAGAAGGAAAGGGGGAAGGGGAAAGAGGAAAGGGGGGCGCCGCCCTCCCTTCCTTGTCCTATTCGGACTAGGGGGGAGGGGGCACGCGGCCTGCCCTGGCCGGCCCTCCTCTTCTCCCTCTTGGCCCACTAAGGCCCATTATCCCCCGGGAGGGTTCCGGTAACCCCCCGGTGTTCCGGTAAAATCTCGATTTCACCCGGAACCATTCCGATGTCCAAACATAGGCTTCCAATATATCAATCTTTATGTCTCGACCATTTCGAGACTCCTCGTCATGTCCGTGATCACATCCGGGACTCCGTACAAACTTCGGTACATCAAAACTTATAAACTCATAATAAAACTGTCATCGTAACGTTAAGCGTGCGGACCCTACGGGTTCGAGAACTATGTAGACATGACCTAGAACCATTCTCGGTCAATAACCAATAGCGGGACCTGGATGCCCATATTGGTTCCTACATATTCTACGAAGATCTTTATCGGTCAAACCGCATAACAACATACGTTGTTCCCTTTGTCATCGGTATGTTACTTGCCCGAGATTTGATCGTCGGTATCCAATACCTAGTTCAATCTCGTTACCGGCAAGTCTCTTTACTCGTTACGTAATACATCATTCCGTAACTAACTCATTAGCTACATTGCTTGCAAGGCTTATAGTGATGTGCATTACCTAGAGGGCCCAGAGATACCTCTCCGACAATCGGAGTGACAAAACCTAATCTCGAAATACGCCAACTCAACATGTACCTTCGGAGACACCTGTAGTACTCCTTTATAATCACCCAGTTACGTTGTGACGTTTGGTAGTACCCAAAGTGTTCCTCCGGTAAACGGGAGTTGCATAATTCTCATAGTTACAGGAACATGTATAAGTCATGAAGAAAGCAATAGCAGAATACTAAACGATCAAGTGCTAGGCTAACGGAATGGGTCATGTCAATCACATCATTCTTCTAATGATGTGATCCCACTAATCAAATGACAACACATGTCTATGGTTAGGAAACATAACCATCTTTGATTAATGAGCTAGTCAAGTAGAGGCATACTAGTGACTATAGTTTTGTCTATGTATTCACACATGTATCATGTTTCCGGTTAATACAATTCTAGCATGAATAATAAACATTTATCATGATATGAGGAAATAAATAATAACTTTATTATTGCCTCTAGGGCATATTTCCTTCACCGAGAGGTCATCGTCGGCGCGGCGGCCGAACAGGCAGTCATAAGAAAACCACCTAGCCGGATAGTTTGGCCGATGGCCAAAGCTCCTTTGGCAACGGCGCCGTCTTTAAAGACGGGACGAGGCATCCTTCCTGATGGCGACGGCACAGAGGAACTCTCAATGAAAGCACCAATGTCGGTGTCAAAACCGACGGATCTCGGGTAGGGGGTCCCGAACTGTGCGTCTAGGTGGATGGTAACAGGAGACAAGGGACACGATGTTTTTACCCAGGTTCGGGCCCTCTCGATGGAGGTAAAACCCTACTCCTGCTTGATTAATATTGATGATATGGATAGTACAAGAGTAGATCTACCACGAGATCAAGGAGGCTAAACCCTAGAAGCTAGCCTATGTTATGATTGTTGTGTGTCCTATGGACTAAAACCCTCTGGTTTATATAGACACCGGAGAGGGCTAGGGTTACATAGAGTCGGTTACAATGGTAGGAGATCTACATATCCATATCGCCAAGCTTGCCTTCCACGCCAAGGAAAGTCCCATCCGGACACGGGACGAAGTCTTCAATCTTGTATCTTCATAGTCTTGGACTCCGGCCGACGGTGATAGTTCGGTTATCCGGACATCCCTTAGTCCAGGACTCCCTCATAGGCTATTGCTTTGAACCATATAAAAGTCCAAATGTCCATGCTATAAAGGAAAGAAATGTGATTAACACGTTAGGCAACATTCCACATTAAAAAATCTGCTTTTATCATTTACCTACTCGAGGACGAGCAGGAATTAAGCTTGGGGATGCTGATACGTCTCCAACGTATCTATAAATTTTATTCTTCCATGATGTTATATTATCATTCTTGGATGTTTTACAATCATTTTATAGTCATTTTATATCATTTTTTGTACTAACCTATTAACATAGTGCCCAGTGTCAGTTGTTGTTTTCTGCATGTTTTTTACATCGCAGGAAATCAATACCAAACGGAGTCCAAAAGCAGCGAAACTTTTTGTGAATCTTTTTTGGACCAGAAGAGATCCAGTGGACCAAGAAAGTACCTGAGAGGAGCTCCCAGGGGAGCACAACCCACCAGGGCACGCCTGGAGGCCCAAGCGCGCCTAGGTGGGTTGTGCCCACCTCGGTGGCTTCCCGCACCGCCTCTTTGCTCTATAAATACCCCAATATTCCAAAAACCCTAGGGGAGTTGACGAAAATCAATTCAAGCCGCCGCAAGTTCCAGAACCACCAGATCCGATCTAGACACCATCTCGGAGGGGTTCATCATGTCCATTGGTGCCTCTCCGATGATGCGTGAGTAGTTCTTTGTAGACCTACGGGTCCGTAATTAGTAACTAGATGGCTTCCTCTATCTCTCTCTTGATTATCAATACAATGGTCTCTTGAAGATTCATATGATGTAAGTCTTTTTGCGGTGTGTTTGTTGGGATCCGATGAACTTTGAGTTTATGATCAGATCTATGTTTGTACCCATGAAAGTTATTTGAGTCTTCTTTAATCTCTTATATGCATGATTGATTATAGCCTCGTATTTCTCTTCCGACATTTGGGTTTTGTTTGGCCAACTTGATCTATTTATCTTGCAATGGGAATTGGTGCTTTGTGATGGGTTCGATCTTGCGGTGCTTGATCCCAGTGACAGAAGGGGAAACGACACGTATGTATCGTTGCTATTAAGGGTAACAAGATGGGGTCTTTTTCTACATAAATAGATCTTGTCTACATCATGCCATCATTTTATTGTACTACTCCATTTTCCATGAATTTAATACAGTAGATGCATGCTGGATAGCGTCGATGTGTGGAGTAATAGTAGTAGATGCAGGCACGAGTCGGTCTGCTAATCTTGGACATGATGCCTATATAATGATCATTGCCTGGATATCGTCATGATTATTTGAAGTTCTATCAATTGCCAAACAATAATTGTTTGTCCCACCGTTTGCTATTTTTCTCAAGAGAAGCCACTAGTGAAACCTACGACCCCCGGGTCTCTTTTCATCATATTTTGCCTTTGCGATCTATTTTCCTTTGCTTTTATTTTCAGATCTATTAAACCAAAAATACAAAAATACCTTGCTGCACTTTATTTATTTTGCAATCTATTTATTCAATCTATTACAACTTTCTCCCGTCCATGTGCCAATTTCTGGCGCCGTTACCCGGAAGGGATTGACAACCCCTTTAACACGTCGGGTTGCGAGTATTTGTTATTTCTGTGCCGGGGTTGTTTACGTTGTGTTGCTTGGTTCTCCTACTGGTTCGATAACCTTGGTCTCATCACTAAGGAAAATATCTACTGTCGTTGTGCTGCATCATTCCTTCCTCTTTGGGGAAATATCGACGTAGTTCAAGCAGGCATCATTGACCATCATCCAAGAACAGATCCCTAGTGGACGTGTCATCCTCCGCAGACGCAAGCAGGAGGTGGAACACACTCCGGCGTGCGTGCAACATGGTCTGGACACGACGAAGCGAAGCTCCTCCCCGAGCTGCTACCGGGAAGGCGGTGGGGTGCAGGGGTGTCCATGGTGGGGACAATGGGAGGAGCGTCGTCGTCGGGCTAGGGACGACGAGAAGGAGTGCCGCCCTGGCCGAAGATGATGGAAATGACAAAAAAATATAAAAAGATCATCGGAACCCACCACCGGAATTTGGCGGCAGAAGGTCGGCGGTTGCGTGTGGTAGCCAGCAGAGGCAAGGAGGACGATGCTAGAGTGGATGCGACCGAGCAAGGCAGAGCGTGGGAAAGATTGGATGCAAAAAAAAATATCTTCCACGGTTGGATGGATGAGTATATCTAGGGTAGCGGAGGCCACAGAGGATAAGTTATCCTCCTTTAACCGATATAAGGGGTCGGTTAGGTGCCGGTTTGAGGAGGATTTTCTGGATCGAGGGGCGTACCTGGACGGCGGCAACAAAGGTGGGACGCCGATGAAGCGTCCGGGGACGGAGTCGACGGAGGAGTGACGGGCACCACTGCAACTTAAATTAGTTGATCCGTTTTGTCAGTCCGGTCAGCCTCGGCGCCCGTACCGTACGTGTTAGGTGCCTCTGCCTCGCTGGTTACCTGCCACCAAGCCAGCCATGCGTCGCACAGATATTTACAGCACGCTTTCAGACAGAGGTGTTGAGTCCATCTCAGTGCTACAGTTCTTGATAGTATCTTGGTAGTAGGAGTACTACTTTCCTACTGCACCGCTGTGGCGATCTTTGCAAGATGCGGGGCCAGATGACCCAGCAAACAGGCACAAAAAACAGCCGGGAAATTGCACTGTCACTGCATTGTTTATGATCAGTACCAGTGCCTAGCATTGCTCACACACACGATACACATGTGTTAGGCAGGCTCCCGCCAGTTGTCACTGAACGCCCAAAACGTCCTGCGCCGAGCATCGACCATGCTGGCCCCGACTTGTTTAATCGGTATCTGTCAGAGACATCGATACAAGACAGATAGGATTAACCTGACAGACAAACTGTATTATATTATATCGTAATTTATGAATAAACTAAGCTAAAGCAGCAACGGACCACATGCGTGAGTGTTTAGGCGCATATATTCGTCCGCTTTCCCTTGTCGTTGACAAATATCATTGCTTCCATTATACTACAAAAATACCACAATCTCCTCCTCCTACTACTAACCCACACCACTGATTTTATTTCCGTCTCCTTTTGAGATGCTCACACCACACCACACCACGCCACTGATTGATTTGATTGGCGGTGCGGTGCGTACGCCGCGTTAGTGGTGGCCGGTGGCGTTATTGACGCCGAGAGAGCTAATAACTAAAATTCAGATTCAGGCCCAACAGTAATATCAACCGAAACGGGGGAGGCTATCATTAGCCTACGCGCCATGATCGATTGATTGATTAATCACGCAAAAAAGAAACTTATACATCACATATATAATTACAGCGCACAAACATCTTTGGAGTCTTTGTCATGGAGCGCATTGCTCTTACCGAGCATGACGAATGCACCTACGTTTCATTTCGGATGGCGGCTTTTCTTTTATGGCAATATCGGAACGTGTGGTTTTATATCAAGTACTCCCTCCGTTCCGAATTACTTGTCTTGGATTTGTCTATATACGGATGTATCTAGACTCATTATAGTGCTAGATACCTCCGTATCTAGACAAATCTAAGACAAATAATTTGGAACGGAGGGAGTATATTGCATTTCAACGAAATTTGAAGACAAAGGAGTCTCTTTCACTAGAAAGTATTTGCGGTGGATGCGAGTTTTTGTCGGAAAGACATTGCAAAATAGGATCAAGAAAACGGAGGTGCATGATTAATTAATTGGGCATTTTTTCTTAGGTACTACATCAGCCCTTGTTTACTGGTCCTCTTCGTATTTTGTGTCAAAAATCATAGATTTAACTGACAAAATTTTAATGCATGTCGATCGAAAATTTTCTTGGGTACCATTGTCAGGTCCAAGCCAACATTATGAATTAAGCAATGTCACTCATAATTTCCTGTGAGTACACTTTTTAATCATAAATTTGCAGACGAATTTCTTGCCAGGAGTACTGATTAACCCATGTTACTCTAGGAACAAATGCGCGTGGCATTAGTCAAGCAATCCCAGCTGGAAACCCCGTTCTGCATGTGGGCCCCACGCGTCAGTCAGGCCCCCAACTGGAACACGCGCTTCCGCCGAACTCTGCCGGAATATCGCGTTAATGACCTCAACAATTTAACATATTACAGACAGATCCCTCGCAAGGCACACCAGTACATAGCCGCTCTTCCACTTGCCCCCCTCCTCGTCCTCCTCGCCGCGGCCACTCCGCCACCACACTGCCACGCCGCCCCTCCCTCGCCAATGCCGACCGGCCCCCTCGCCGCCGCCGCGAAGCTCTGACGGAGAACCGGAGGCGCCGCCGCCGCGTGCCCCGCGCCGTAGCCTCTGCGCCGCCGCCGAGCGCCGTCACGAGCTCTCCGACTACGCGTCGAGGTAACTGCCGCCGCCGCCGCCGCCTCCTCTCTCTGCCATCGCTGTTTAAGGCTCTCTACGGCGTGCTACCTATTATCTTCCGTTGGTATTCTCTGATCCGCCGCGATATCTGCCGGATTCTGCAGATTTCTGCAACCGCTTTTACGGTTCTTGGTTCCGAGAAAGGGGGCGGGGGAGAATCCGGCGTCATGGGGAGCGAGCCCAAGGAGATGAAGTACAGGCGGAGGGCGAGGGCGCCCGAGCCGGGAGAGTACGGGCAATGCGGCGGGGGCGGCGGCGCGGTGGACTGGGCCGCGCTCAAGCAGCAGGACCCGGCGGAGCTGCTCCGGAAGCTGGACGAGATACGGGACCAGATCACCAGGTCCTGCGAGGCCGCGGGGCCGCGGGGGGCGGACCCGCCGCACCGCATGGGCCGGGGCGCCGTCTCCATGCGCCACTCGCACGCCGACCCCCTGCCACCCCCGCCGGGCCGTGCTGCGCCGCCGGAGTACTACCGCTCCTCGCGCCACGCCGGCCGGTATGGGCAAGGCGGGCCGCCGAGCTCGTACGACCAGCGGTCCGTGTGCGATGACAGGTACGCGAGGCAGCCGAGCGGGAGGTTCCGGCAGCCGCGCCCGGAGGGGCAGTGGGAGGGCTATGGGTACGCCGGTCAGGGGAGCAGCCATCACAGCTCGTGCCAGTGCGCGCAGTGCGTGCACGGCCAGCGGGCCATGCCGCCGCAGGAGGAGAGCATTCCGATGGCGAGGTTCTTCGCGGGGCAGCAGAGGCCGCCGTACCAGTTTGACAGGTCCGCCTCGTCGATATCGTCGGAGTACGACCGGAGGTCGGTGGCTTCGTCGCTCTACTCGCACCTTTCGATGTCCAAGAGAAGGGTGGAGTACTTCAGCAAGAGGGCGGACAGCTTCTGCCGGCCGACAAAGGGCGGCGCGCCGTTCGTCGTGTGCAGCTCCTGTAACCAGCTTCTGCAGCTGCCTCCTGGGAAATGCACATCACCGAAGCAGAATCAGGTTCAGTGTGGCTCCTGCTCAGAGGTTGTTACTTTCAAGCTCAAGGGTGCGAAAGTTCACCCGGTGATCCCATCATCGTCTTTCAGTGTACCAAAAAGTGTGAGAAGCTCCGATCGTCGGGCTCCCCGAAGTTCTGGATGGTATCCATATCAGGATGATGACACTTCTAGTTTCGATAGCTATCGACAGAAGCAGAATTTTTCCGACAATCTGTCGCAGTCTTCTATTGGAAGCTATGGCAGCAGCACAAGCAAAGAGCGCGGGCCAAACAAGATCAGTCAGGTAAAACCTGTATCTGTCAGCAAGTCTAGATTTGCAGATAGCCCAAAAGATATATTATGTCAAGGAGATGCAGACAGTCAGGTCGAAGCTTCAGTTATTCGCACAATCAGTCCACAAGCCCCAGTTTTAGAGGATAAACTTGTTGATCCCTTTTCCAGCCAGCAAAATGATTGCAGTGGTGGGGATCAAATCAAGAGCAAGAGATATGGCTTAAGTAGCAAAGGAAACTTTGATGTTAGAGGTGAGAGGATTGATGTGAAATGTGAACAAAAGAGCAATGAAAGTCGGAAGGATGGATTTAGTGGAGAAACCGCGAAGAAAACATATGGACAGAAATATCTCAAACAACTTAATGCTAGTTGTCCTGATGGTCACATGGGTAACAAGAACACGCGGAAGGCCAAAAGTGATGATAGCAGGAGCAGCAGCCTCGAAGATGAAGCTACAAGCGAAAGGTATGAAGAAAAGAGCAAGCAAGATGACAACAACTTTGAAGTTCAGAGTGTTAATAAGAGATACGACAACTGCAACAAGGAAGGTTATAACAATGACTTTGGATTCGATAGCATAACTAAGACATGTGAAGAAGAGAGCATAGAAGATGATTATGCTAAATCACTGTCCTCAAACTGTGAAAATGCCAAGGGAGTAGCCAAAAATGAGTCATCAGTCAGTGACCGAACAAATACTAGCTCACATGTCTCTTCTGATGCTGGGCTAGATGAAATTCAATCTTCAGCTGGTAAGAGTGGGGATTCATCATTTTTTGGTGGTTTCTTAAAGAAAGGTTTCAAGGATCTTTCTTTATTCAACCAGTCTATGGACAGTGTCAAGGTTTCGATCAATGGTCATCCAATCTCTGAGCGTGCTCTTCGTAAGGCGGAGAAAAAAGCTGGTCCTGTTAGCCCTGGTTCATATTGGTAAGTCATTTCCTCCCATTGGAATTCAGAAAAGGTGCTGTATTTGCAGCATATGCTGTATATCCTGCTGCCTTAGTTCATCGTTTACTCTAGCATCATCTGCCCAGAACATACACTTTTCTTACCTAAGGGGATGCTGCCACAATCAAGAGACAAATAAGTTGATCTGTATTCTCCTTCAGACTAAATCTAGTTTAACAGTGGGAATCATGATGAAGTATACTGACCCACTGTTATAACACGACCATGCCTGATTCCACTGCATAACTCTATGTAATATTTCCTTCCATAAGCTAAAGAAAGAAGGAAGACTTTGCTCTTTTAGCCAAATTGGCCACTCATCTTGAAATAATCACTAGACTAGTCTGTACATTCTTTCATAGACTTAAGATCCTTGTTCATCATTGATTTGTATTCTTTGTGATTGCTCCACTAAATGCTTTAAGCTCAAAATCAGAAGTCAATGTTTGTCCGCCTTTAACCAGAGACAACATTCTGATGAGTATACTTAGAAGGCAGATACAGATGCATGATTAAATAATAGTTTGTGCAATATTACCATGTAGCTACTTTATAATTTGTTGCAATTCCGTTAGATCTTCAGCACAGAGATAGTCGGTTACAGAAACTTTTAATTCACAGGCACTGGAAATTTCTTTAAAGCAAAGGTAACATAGTGTTTTCTCTCTTTGCTAATTCAGGTATGACCAACGTGCTGGATTTTGGGGTGTCATGGGGCACGAGTGCAGCGGCATTATCCCTGTAAGATAATTCTTTTCCATGGGATGCTTTCCCTAGAACTGCGTGTTTGCATGTCATGATCAGTCTTCCATTTTGCAGCCATTTATAAAAGAATTCAGTTATTCAATGCCCAAGAATTGTGCCGGTGGGAACACTGGAGTGCTTGTAAATGGCAGAGAACTTCATCAGAAAGATTTCGATTTGCTTGTAAAGAGAGGCCTTCAACGTTTCTCTGAAAAATCATATACCGTTGATATCTCAGGAAATGTGATTGATGCTGCAACTGGAGACAAATTACGCAGCCTTGGAAAGCTTGCTCCTACGTAAGTTCCTCCTGTACAGACTGCATTTCCTCAGGAAGAGTGGGCTATATCTATATGTATATTTTTGCTATCTTCGTATAAAAGGAAACTTCAACTCATTTTGATGTTAACACTAGTGCAACATTGTGGCCAAGTAGTTTTGGGTTTCTAGATATCTACAGTCTTTGGTAAAATTTCCCTGGCATTAGTAATTTGTATTTGACAAATCATCTAATGGCTTAATCAATTACCCTCCTGTGATTCACTACTTGAGATGAATTACCTAATAGCAGGGGACTGCCTAATAGGCAAAGGCAGTGTGGTCATGCCTTATTTCCACACAGTAGGTCAACATCATTTGTTCACTTTCTCCTTTGACCATTTCTTGCTGTGGTTATTTTAAACCTTTTGTTCAATTGTTGTTTGTATTCTACACGAAAGAAATTACTGATATCATGTGAACTTGTGCAAGGTTGTCACTTTGGTCGTCGTACGGAAACGTGCAAGTGTTATGTTAGAACTTTTTATTGCTTTTAGCCACAACTTGTCTCAACTCTGAGTACCATGTGTTTAATAACCTCTTAAAATTCTTGATCAGCACATCGTCTTCATCAATTTCCTCTAAACCTTGTTTTTTTAGTCAGACACTAACCATTTCAATTTTCAAATTACAGAATCGAGAAGATGAAACGCGGTTTTGGCATGCACGTCCCCGAAGAGTTAAGTTAGCACTCTGTGACGGTCTGTGATGAAGTCTCCTTGCTTTGCTATCCCCGTACCCTACCGCACCTGTGAGCTGCCTGTGCAAGTTAAATCTTTGGACTCTGCTATGGAAGAAAGCCTTTTAGATGATACTACTTCTTGCAGCCTGGCTGCGCAGCAGCAGTAATAATACTCCCAGGAAAACCTATTTCCACGCATTCCTTTCCTTCACTTCAGATATATGTCCCAATGATATATTCGGGCAGCAGCAGCAGCAGAAATAATACGCCCAGGAAAACCTATTTCCACACATTGCATTCCTTTACTTGAGAGTTGAGATATATCCCCTAATGATATATTCGGGCCGAGGTAGCTCCAAGTTCCTCCTATTGTGCATCCACACATTCCATTCCTTTACCTGAAACATCCATCCAAATATATTTCCTGATCATATATTCGGGCATGACGCAGCTCCAAGTTCCTCCTGTTGTGCTGTTTTCTCATCTCATCCACTGCATATGTATGTTGTGGATGCAGTTCTTCGTCGGCATAGGTAGCGTTGAAATGTACGATATCTTTGTGGGGTTGTAATACAGCCGTAGAATCCTTCTACCTTGTGGAACCAACTGTAAATATCAACTCCTAGGCCACCTCCTGCTGGGTGGGTGGCTGGTGTGTGTTTTCTGAAATGCAAACCTGGTTTTGTACACCTGCTTGTGCCCGAGGATCAGAATTATCTGTGAGTTTGGACCATGGTTGGAAACTTGGAATGCTGTAGTAGCAGTGACATAGTGTACATACTGCTGCAACTCTGTTTTTTGTACTGCTGTTCTTCTTGACTGAAGAGCAGCCAATCCTTGGGTTTCTCCCGGTCAATGTTGCCGGCACATGGGAATGGGAATGGGTGGAAGCTGAAGTGAATACAAGCTGCATGTTTGAATCATTTGAGTCAGCATATCTTCTTTTAAAATCCGAGTCAAGCTGACACGTCATGCGGAAATTGGATCTTGCTATACAGTCAGAGATGATCGGCCCAATCTTCAGTTGTCTTGCTTACCGGGCTGCTCACATTTTATCGCCACTTGCGGTTTCTTCTTCTTCTTCGAGGATACTAATGTTTATTCACCGGAGAGGAAACAGAACGTATGCCTGGGAAGCGTTCGTACTAGTACGTTCGAACAACACTCCACAGACTTCTGCTCCAGCTGCTAGATAGGACTCGGTCAGTCTCTCAACTGCCCTGTCTGTCAGTACGTACCATACCATGTCCAACTCCGAATGTGGATTTTTCGTTAGACACTAACCAGTTGGATTTTCAAATACCAGAATTGAGAAGATGAAACGCTTTTAATTTTTTTTTTACAAGAGGAAGTACTACTCAGAATATATCTTTGTGGGGTTGTAATGCATCGGTACTCCCTCCCTCCCATAATGTAAGATATTTTTTGACACTACACTAATGTCAAAAAACGTCTTACAATATGAGACGGGGGGAGTAGAATGTTTCTACCTTGTAACCAGTTGTAAATATCAACTCCTATACTACCTTCTTGCTGGGTGGCTGATGCGTGTGTTCTTTGAAGTGCAACCCTGGTTTGTGCAATACACCTGTACCGCCTGTACAATTTTTCCTCGGCATTGAAACGTACGATATCTTTGTGGGATTGTAGTTCACTGGTACTCCCTCCGTGAACTAATATAAGAGCGTTTAGATCACTACTTTAGTGATCTAAATGCTCTTATATTAGTTTACGGAGGGAGTAGAATCTGTTTCTCCTGAACCACCTGAACCACCTGCTCTTAGGGGTGGTTGATGTGTGCTCTGTGAATTGCAAATATCTGTTTCTCCTGAACCACCTGCTCTTAGGGGTGGTTGATGTGTGCTATGTGAATTGCAACCATGGTCTCTGCAATGCACTTGTACGACACCGACCGTGCGCTACCGTCAGTAGCAGCGCACGATGGGTGCGAGGGGGGAACGCGTACCATCTGGATGTCCCTTGGCATCGATGGGGGCGAGGCGTGTCCGTCGGCGGCCTCCATGTCGTGGACCGCCTCCTGCCGGGGCCGGCACACCCAGCAGGACATGATCGATCCGACCACCAAGACTCCGCCGACCGCGAACACTGTCGCCTTTTGTAGCGTGGAGGCATGCCAGTTCGCAATCGCTGAAACCAGGTTCCCCGTCTCTGCAAGGAGATAAGAAAATAGGAGTATTTAACCAAAAACTACCACAATTCACGGAACCGTGACGAAAAACTACCACTTTACGATTTTGTGCGAAAAACTATCGCTTTTTTCCTAAACCGCGGCAAAAAACTACCAAGTCTGAAAAGAGCCCGATTTGGCTCTATTAAGCGCGTTTCTGCCAGAGTTGGCCCACACTTAATAAGCAGGCTAAAAAAGCAATCGGGTCCCTGTTTTTTTTTCAAAAAGCAATCCAATCCTTGCGAGGCCGCCGGCCAGCGGCGCGGCCATGGGCACGACCAGGGGCGCGGCGGGGCCAGGCGCGCGGCCACGGGCGGGCGGCCAGGGGCGCGGCCAGGCACCCCAGGGGGCTCGGCTAGGGGCGCGGCGACGGGCGGGCGGCCATGGGCACGGCCAGGCACCCCAGGGGGCTCGGCTAGGGGCGCGGCCACGGGCTGGCGGCCATGGGCACGGCCAGGCACCCCAGGGGGCTCGGCTAGGGGCGCGGCGACGGGCGCGCGGCCAGGGCGGCAAGGCCAGGCACGCAGCCATGGGCACGGCCAGGGGCGTGGCGGCTAGGCACGCCCGGGAAGAGCGGCTCGAGCGGGCGCACAGTGGCGCCATGCGGGTTGCGGAAGACGTCCGGGTGCGCGAGGCAGAGGCCCGGCGGGTGGTTGCTGACGACGGCGCAGGTGAGCACCACGCCCGCGTACACCTCCACGATGCCGCTCCAGAGCACCACCCACACCACCGAGTCGGCCGGCCACGTGGAGCCGGCACTCGCGCTGAGCTCCACCGACGTCGCATACCCGTCGGGTGCCCGCCGCCGCCCAAGGAAGGACTAGATTGCTTTTTAAAAAAAACAGGGACCCGATTGCTTTTCTAACCCACTTATGTGTGGGCCAACTCTGTCAGAAACGTGCTTAAAAGAGCCAAATTGGGCTCTTTTCAGACTTGGTAGTTTTTTGCCGCGGTTTAGGAAAAAAGCGGTAGTTTTTCGCACAAAATCGTAAAGTGTTAGTTTTTCGTCACGGTTCCGTGAATTGTGATAGTTTTTGGTTAAATACTCAGAAAATAGAGAGCCGTATCAAATGGAGAACGGAAGGGTAATTGTTGTAAAATGGAGAACACGTTGTCGGTAACTTACCTTGCCTTGGTGCTGGCTCTGCCTCTGCAAGCGGGGGGAGAGCGCCGGCGGCAGGCTCGTGCTACTTCTGCGAGCTGGGGGAGGTACGGAATGTTAGAATGGTGCGGAGAGCAGGGGAGGTGGGTGTAATATGGGTTCGAAGAGGGAGAAGAGATTACAAGACCACTTACCATTTGTGTGAAATCGGTGGGCCGTTGAATGAATGTATCTCCCATTGACGTGTCGACCCATGGACGGCACGCTGAACCGCCCTTTCCCGATCTGTTCACCTTCACACTCTGTCGTCTTCCCCTAAAAAGAGGATGGGCTTTCTCGAATGTAGCCATGCAGGCCTAGTACGTGACCAGGAGGAACCCCTAGTGGGCTGACAGGATGGGCTTTATTTCTTATATATGGGCTTTGGAGAAAGGAGTGGGGGCAAAGGCCATGTGCTGAGTGGGGGCGCTGCATTATATTGCAGGCCTAGTACAAGTGAGCTTCAAAATCGAGTGGGGGCATTTGCCCCCACGGTCCTTCACGTGGATTCGCCCTTGCCTGTACCACCGATTCTTCAAATAACAGAAAATCTAGCTGAGATGGAGGCATTGGCAACTTCCTTTTACGAGGACCTGTACACCTCAGAGGGGGTCACTAATATGAGGGAGGTCCTTGATACTGTTCCGTGCAAAATCACTCAGGCCATGAACGACAAACTGAATGCCTCGTACAGTTGAGATGAAGTCAAGACCGCACTATTCCAAATGTTCCCTATCAAAGCTCCAGGCCCTGACGGATACCCAGCACATTTTTTCCAGCGCCATTGGGAAGTATGTGGCGATGACGCTACAAAGGTGGTACTGAAAATAGTGGAGGGCACCGAGTCAGCTGAATGCATCAATGAAACGGTGCTGGTATTGATCCCCAAGGTAAAAAATCCTACACTATTGTCCTAGTTTCGTCCCATTAGCTTATGCAATGTCTTGTACAAGATACCGTCGAAGGTAATAGCTAACAGACTCAAATCAGTCTTACCTGATATTATTTCTGAGGAGCAGTCGGCTTTTGTCCCGGGCAGATTGATAACTGACAACATCATCACAGCTTATGAGTGCTTGCATTTCATGAAAAGGAACAAAGCCGAAAATCATCAGTCATGTGCTTTGAAGCTTGACATGATGAAAGCCTATGACAGGGTCGAGTGGGAGTACTTGAGGGCTATAATGCTTAAGTTGGGTTTCACTAACAGGTGGGTGGACATAGTGATGAGCCTAGTTACCACAGTGAACTTTTCTATGCTTTTCAATGGAAATAAATTGCAAGAGTTTATACCTTCGAGAGGAATCAGACAGGGGGACCCAATATCTCCATACTTGTTCTTGTTGGCAGCAGAGGGCCTTTCGTGCCTTTTAAAATCCAGAGAAGAGTCATCCAGTTTGCATGGTTTACAGGTTGCACCTACGGCGCCACCAGTGAATCATCTTCTATTTGCAGATGACATTCTGCTGTTCTTCAAGGCCAATAGTGTGGGTGCTACTGAGGTCAACCAGGTACTGAATATCTATTATCAGGCGATAGGGCAACGAATTAACTACTCAAAATCCTCGATCTTCTTCAGTAAGGGGGTGCCCAAGAGCTTAAGGGTGGAGATAAAAGCTTTGTTAAATGTTTCCAATGAAACTCTTAATGAGAAATACTTGGGGATGCCATCAGATATTGGAAATTCAAAAAATGGTGCTTTTAAGTATTTAAAAGACCGTTTGTGGAGCAAGGTGCAGGGATGGATTGAAAACACCATGTCATCAGCTGGCAAGGAAGTTCTAGTCAAGTCAGTGGCTCAAGCAGTGCCTGCTTTCTCCATGTCATGCTTCAAACTACCCAGGGGGCTATGTGAACATCTGAATATGTTGATAAGGAAGTTTTGGTGAGGCAGCAAGGACAGAAAAAAGAAAAGCACATTGGGTTTCTTGGCAAACAATGACACAACCAAAAGGGATAGGCGATCTAGGTTTCAAGGACTTTGAATTGTTCAACCTTCCCATGCTAGCCAGGCAAGCGTGGCGGTTGTTGCAGCACCCCGAGACTCTATGTGTCAGACTCTTAAGAAGCATTTACTATCCACAGACTGACGTTCTCCAAGCCACTCTTGGCGGTCACCCTAGCCAAGTCTGGAGAGCTATAGTCGAAGGCAGAGATACTCTAAAACAAGGATTGATCAGACGGATCGGAAACGGAGAGACAACATACATATGGCGGGACAACTGGCTACCACGGGATGAGATGTTGCGACCGTATGGGTGCGTGACAGCGAACCCGCCATCCAGAGTGTCAGAGTTAATTGACCACACGTCCGCGTCATGGGACAGGGCCAAAGTTGAAGCGACCTTCTTGCCAATGGACACTCAAGTGATATTGGGCATTCCCCTATGCACTCACAATTTGCCTGACTTCTGGAGCTGGCATCACGAGAAGCATGGAGTTTTTTCAGTAAAATCAGCATACAGAATGCTAGTGGCCACTAAGCAACGGAGAGAGGCTTGGCTCGAGGGAAACTCCGGCTCTTCAAGCACATACGCTGAGGAAGGCGCTTGGAAATCTCTATGGAAAACGAGTGTCCCGGCGAAGGTTAGAGTGTTTCTCTGGCGACTTTCAAAACATTCCTTGCCAATGAATGATATAAGAGCACACAGACACATGACTGACTCGGCTAGCTGCGGATTGTGTGGAGCATCAGATTCATGGAGGCACTCCTTAGTGGAATGTTCTGCATCAAGATGCGTCTGGGCGTTGAGTGATGGCGAACTTGCACATAAAATGATGATGCTGACGGAGCCTTCTGCCAAGCACTGGCTGTTTACATTGAAGGAGACACTCGAACATGACATGTTTGTGCTGCTAGCGGTCACATTGTGGGCCATCTGGTCGGCTAGGAGGAAAGCAATACATGAAGGGATTTTTCAGAGTCCACAATCTACTCAAGCATTCATACGCAGATTCATTGATGATCTACGACTAGTAGCAGATCAGCAAAAACCTGTAGCAGATCGGGCAAATATACCTCCTACATCTGTTGGAAATATGCCCTAGAGGCAATAATAAAAGTATTATTATATTTCCTTGTTCATGATAATTGTCTTTTATTCATGCTATAACTGTATTATCCGGAAATCGTAATACACGTGTGAATACATAGACCACAATATGTCCCTAGTGAGCCTCTAGTTGACTAGCTCGTTGTGATCAACAGATAGTCATGGTTTCCTGGCTATGGACATTGGATGTCGTTGATAACGGGATCACATCATTAGGAGAATGATGTGATGGACAAGACCCAATCCTAAGCATAGCACAAAGATCGTGTAGTTCGTTTGCTAGAGCTTTTCCAATGTCAAGTATCTCTTCCTTAGACCATGAGATCGTGTAACTCCCGGATACCGTAGGAGTGCTTTGGGTGTATCAAACGTCACAACGTAACTGGGTGACTATAAAGGTGCACTACAGGTATCTCCGAAAGTGTCTTTTGGGTTGACACGGATCGAGACTGGGATTTGTCACTCCGTGCAAACGGAGAGGTATCTCTGGGCCCACTCGGTAGGACATCATCATAATGTGCACAATGTGATTAAGGGGTTGATCACGGGATGATGTGTTGCGGAACGAGTAAAGAGACTTGCCGGTAACGAGATTGAACAAGGTATCGGTATACCGACGATCGAATCTCGGGCAAGTAAAATACCGCTAGACAAAGGGAATTGTATACGGGATCGACTGAGTCCTTGACATCGTGGTTCATCCGATGAGATCATCGTGGAACATGTGGGAGCCAACATGGGTATCCAGATCCCGCTGTTGGTTATTGACTGGAGAACGTCTCGGTCATGTCTACATGTCTCCCGAACCCGTAGGGTCTACACACTTAAGGTTCGATGACGCTAGGGTTATAAAGGAAGCTTGTATGTGGTTACCGAATGTTGTTCGGAGTCCCGGATGAGATCCCGGACGTCACGAGGAGTTCCGGAATGGTCCGGAGGTAAAGATTTATATATGGGAAGTCCTGTTTTGGTCACCGGAAAAGTTTCGGGGTTTATCGGTAACGTACCGGGACCACCGGGAGGGTCCCGGGGGTCCACCAAGTGGGGCCACCTACCCCAGAAGGCTGCGTGGGCCAAGTGTGGGAGGGGACCAGCCCCTAGGTGGGCTGGGGCGCCCCCCACCAAGGCCCAAGGCGTGGGAAGAGTGGGAGGGGGCAAACCCTAGGGCAGATGGGCCCTAAGGCCCACCCTAGGTGCGCCTCCCCCTCTCTCCCCCTCTGGCCGCCACCCAGATTGGATCTGGAGGCTGGCCGCACCCCTTGGGGGTGGGAAACCCTAAAGGGGGCGCAGCCCCCTCTCCCCCTATAAATAGTGAGGCATAGGGCTGCCCAGAGAATACACAGAATACACATGATTCAATCTCTGCCTTTGGTTGCAGCCCTCTCCTCTCTCCCAAGTACTCCTCCTCTCCCGTGGTGCTTAGCGAAGCCCTGCTGGATTGCCACACTCATCCACCACCACCACGCCGTTGTGCTGCTGCTGGATGGAGTCTTCCTCAACCTCTCCCTCTCTCCTTGCTGGATCAAGGCGTGGGAGACATCGTCGGGCTGTACGTGTGTTGAACGCGGAGGTGCCGTGCGTTCGGCACTTGATCATCGGTGATTTGAATCACGACGAGTACGACTCCATCAACCCCGTTCACTTGAACGCTTCCGCTTAGCGATCTACAAGGGTATGTAGATGCACTCTCTTTCTACTCGTTGCTGGTCTCTCCATAGATAGATCTTGGTGACACGTAGGAAAATTTTTGAATTTCTGCTACGTTCCCCAACAGTGGTATCAGAGCTAGGTCTATTGCGTAGATTCTTTGCACGAGTAGAACACAAAGTAGTTGTGGGCGTTGATGTTGTTCAATATGCTTACCGTTACTAGTCCAATCTTGTTTCGACGGTATTGTGGGATGAAGCGGCCCGGACCGACCTTACACGTACTCTTACGTGAGACAGGTTCCACCGATTGACATGCACTTCGTGCATAAGGTGGCTAGCGGGTGCCAGTCTCTCCCACTTTAGTCGGAACGGATTCGATGAAAAGGGTCCTTATGAAGGGTAAATAGCAATTGGCAAATCACGTTGTGGTTTTGCGTAGGTAAGAAACGTTCTTGCTAGAAACCCATAGCAGCCACGTAAAACATGCAACAACAATTAGAGGACGTCTAACTTGTTTTTGCAGGGTATGCTATGTGATGTGATATGGCCAAAAGAATGTGATGAATGATATGGGATGTATGAGATTGATCATGTTCTTGTAATAGGATTCACGACTTGCATGTCGATGAGTATGACAACCGGCAGGAGCCATAGGAGTTGTCTTTATTTATTGTATGACCTGCGTGTCATTGAACAACGCCATGTAATTACTTTACTTTATTGCTAACCGGTAGCCATAGTAGTAGAAGTAATAGTTGGCGAGACAACTTCATGGAGACACGATGATGGAGATCATGATGATGGAGATCATGGTGTCATGCCGGTGACAAGATGATCATGGAGCCCCGAAGATGGAGATCAAAAGGAGCAAAATGATATTGGCCATATCATGTCACTATTTGATTGCATGTGATGTTTATCATGTTTATGCATCTTGTTTACTTAGGACGACGGTAGTAAATAAGATGATCCCTTACAAAATTTCAAGAAGTGTTCTCCCCTGACTGTGCACCGTTGCTACAGTTCGTCGCTTCTAAGCACCACGTGATGATCGGGTGTGATGGATTCTTACGTTCACATACAACGGGTGTAAGACAGTTTTACACAGCGAAAACACTTGGGGTTAACTTGACGAGCCTAGCATGTGCAGACATGGCCTCGGAACACGGAGACCGAAAGGTCGAGCATGAGTCGTATAGTAGATACGATCAACATGAAGATGTTCACCGATGAGACTAGTCCGTCTCACGTGATGATCGGACACGGCCTAGTTGACTCGGATCATGTAATCACTTAGATGACCAAAGGGATGTCTATCTGAGTGGGAGTTCATAAGATGAACTTAATTATCCTGAACATAGTCAAAAGATCTTTGCAAATTATGTCGTAAGCTCGCGCTTTAGTTCCACTGTTTAGATATGTTCCTAGAGAAAATATAGTTGAAAGTTGACAGTAGCGATTATGCGGACAGTAGAAAGCTTATGTCCTTAATGCACCGCTCAGTGAGCTGAACCCCAAACGTTGTTTGTGGATGTTGCGAACATCAGACATACACGTTTTGATAACTACGTGATAGTTCAGTTAAAATGGTTTAGAGTTGAGGCACCAAAGACGTTTTCGAAACGTCACGGAACATATAAGATGTTTCGAGGGCTGAAATTGAGATTTCAGGCTCGTGCCCACGTCAAGAGGAATGAGACCTCCGACGATTTTCTTAGCCTGCAAACTAAGGGAGAAAAGCTCAATCGTTGAGCTTGTGCTCAGATTGTCTGAGTGCAAAAATCACTTGAATCGAGTGGGAGTCGATCTTCCAGATGAGATAGTGATGTTTCTCCAAAGTCATTACCACAAAGCTGCTAGAGCTTCGTGATGAACTATAACATATCAGGGATAGATATGATGATCCTTGAGGTATTCACGATGTTTGACACCGCGAAAGTAGAAATCAAGAAGAAGCATCAATTGTTGATGGTTGGTGAGACCACTAGTTTCAAGATGGGCAAGGGCAAGAAGGGATACTTGATGAAACGGCAAATCAGCTGCTGCTCCAGTGAAGAAACCCAAGGTTGAACCCAAACCCGAGACTAAGTGCTTCTGTAATAAGGGGAACAACCACTGGAGCGGAATTACCCTAGATACTTGGTAGATGAGAAGGCTGGCAAGGTCGATAGAAGTATATTGGATATACATTATGTTAATGTGTACTTTGCTAGTACTCCTAGTAGCACCAGGGTATTAGATACCGGTTCGGTTGCTAAGTGTTAGTAACTCGAAATAAAAGCTACGAAATAAAAGGAGACTAGCTAAAGGAGAGCTGACGATAAGTGTTGGAAGTGTTTCCAAGGTTGATGTGATCAAGCATCGCACACTCCCTCTACCATCGAGATTTGGTGTTTGCGTTGAGCATAGACATGATTGGATTATGTCTATCGCAATACGGTTATTCATTTAAGGAGAATAATGGTTACTCTATTTATTTGAATAATACCTTCAATGGTCTTGCACCTAAAGGAATGGTTTATTGAATCTCGATCATAGTGATACACATTTTCATGCCAAAAGATATAAGATAGTAATGATAGTACCACTTACTTGTGGCACTGCCATGTAAGTCATATTGGTGTAAAACGCATGAAGAAGCTCCATGTTGATGGATCTTTGGACTCACTCGTTTTTGAAAAGTTTGAGACATGCGAACCATGTCTATTGGTGTATACGCATGAAGAAACTCCATGCAGATGGATCGTTTGGACTCACTTGATTTTGAATCACTTGAGATATGCAAATTATACCACATGGGCAAGATGACTAAAAGGCCTCGTTTTTCAGTAAAATGGAACAAGATAGCAACTTGTTGGAAGTAACACATTTTGATGTGTGCAGTCCAATGAGTGCCGAGGCATGCAGTGAATATCGTTATGTTCTTACTTCACAGATGATTCGAGTAGATGTAGAGTATATTTACTTGATGAAACACAAGTCTGAATTATTGAATGGTTCAAGTAATTTCAGAGTGAAGTTGAAGATCATCGTGACAAGAGGATGAAATGTCTATGATATGATCATAGAGATGAGTATCTGAGTTACGAGCTTTGGCACGCAATTAAGACATTGTGGAAATTGTTTCACAATTAATACCGCCTGGAACACCATAGTTTGATGGTGTGTCCAAACATCATAGTTGCACCCTATTGGATATGGTGCGTACCATGATGTCTCTTATCGAATTACCACTATCGTTCATGGGTTAGGCATTAGAGACAACCACGTTCACTTTAATAGGGCACCACGTAATTCCGTTGAGATGACACCGTATGAACTATGGTTTAGAGAAACCTAAGCTGTCATTTCTTAAAAGGTTTGGGGCTGCGACGCTTATGTGAAAAAGTTTCAGGTTGATAAGCTCGAACCCAAAGCGGATAAAATGCATCTTCATAGGACACCCAAAACAGTTGGGTATACCTCCTAATTAAGATCCGAAAGCAATAGGGATTGTTTCTTGAATCGGGTCCTTTCTCGAGGAAAAGTTTGTCTCGAAAAGTTGAGTGGGAGGATGGTGGAGACTTGATATGGTTATTGAACCATTACTACAACTAGTGTGTAGCAGGGCACAGGAAGTTGTTCCTGTGGCACCTACACCAATTGAAGTAGAAGCTTATGATAGTGATCATGAAACTTCGGATCAAGTCACTACCGTGCCTCGTAGGGTGACAAGGATGCATACTACTTTAGAGTGGTACAGTAATCCTGTCTTGAAGGTCGTGTTGCTAGACAACAATGAACCTACGAGCTATGGAGAAGAAATGGTGGGCCCAAATTCCGACAAATGGCTAGAAGCCATGAAATCCGAGATAGGATCCATGTATCAGAACAAAGCATGGACTTTGGTGGACTTGCCCGATGATCAGCAAGCCATTGAGATAAATGGATCTTTAAGAAGAAGACGGACATGGACGGTAATGTCACCGGCTGTGAAGCTCGACTTGTGGTAAAGAGTTTTTCACAAGTTCAAGGAATTGACTACGATGAGATTTTCTCATCCGTAGCGATGCTTAAGTCCGTCGGAATCATGTTAGCATTAGCTGCATTTATGAAATCTGGCAGATGGATGTCAAAATGAGTTTCCTTACCAGTTTTCGTAAGGAAAGGTTGTATGTGATACAAATCAGAAAAGTTTTGTCGATCCTAAGGATGCTAAAAGGTATGCTAGCTCCAGCGATCCTTGTAAGGACTGGAGTAAGCATCTCGGAGTTGGAATATGTACTTTGATAAGATGATCAAAGACTTTGGGTTTATACAAATTTATGAGAAACTTGTATTTCCAAAGAAGTGAGTGGGAGCACTATAAAATTTCTAGTGAGTATATGTTATTGACATATTGTTGATCAGAAATGATGTAGAATTTCTGGAAAGCATATAGGGTTATTTGAAAAGTGTTTTTCAATGGAAAACCTGGATTAAGCTACTTGAACATTGAGCATCAAGATCTATGAGGATAGATCAAAAACGCTTAATGGTACTTTCAAATGAGCATATACCTTAACATGATCTTGAAGGTGTTCAAGATGGATCAGTCAAAGAAGGAGTTCTTGCCTGACATGTAAGGTATGAAGTTAAGACTTAAAGCTCGACCACGACAGAAGAGAAAGGACGAAGGTCGTCCCCTATGCTTTATACATAGGCTCTACAGTATGCTATGCTGTGTACCGCACCGGAAGTGTGCCTTGCCATGAGTCAGTCAAGGGGTACAAGAATGATCCAGGAATGGATCATTGGACAGCGGTCAAAATTGTCCTTGGAGTAAATAAGGACATGTTTCTCGATTATGGAGGTGATAAAGAGTTCGGCGTAAAGGATTACGTCGATGCAAGCTTTAACGCCTATCCGAGTGACTCTGAGTAGCAAACCGGATACATATAGTGGAGCAACCATTTGGAATAGCTCCAAGTGGAGCGTGGAAGTAGCATTTACAGAATGACCTAAAGATTTGCAAAGTACATACGGATCTGAAAGTTGCAGACCCGTTGACTAAAACCTCTCTCACGAGCAAAACATGATCAAACCCCAGAACTCATTTGATGATGTTGGTCACATGGCGATGTGACCTGTCAATGTTAAATCACATGGCGATGTGAACTAGATTATTGACTCTAGTGCAAGTGGGAGACTGTTGGAAATATGCCCTAGAGGCAATAATAAAAGTATTATTATATTTCCTTGTTCATGATAATTGTCTTTTATTCATGCTATAACTGTATTATCCGGAAATCGTAATACACGTGTGAATACATAGACCACAATATGTCCCTAGTGAGCCTCTAGTTGACTAGCTCGTTGTGATCAACAGATAGTCATGGTTTCCTGGCTATGGACATTGGATGTCGTTGATAACGGGATCACATCATTAGGAGAATGATGTGATGGACAAGACCCAATCCTAAGCATAGCACAAAGATCGTGTAGTTCGTTTGCTAGAGCTTTTCCAATGTCAAGTATCTCTTCCTTAGACCATGAGATCGTGTAACTCCCGGATACCGTAGGAGTGCTTTGGGTGTATCAAACGTCACAACGTAACTGGGTGACTATAAAGGTGCACTACAGGTATCTCCGAAAGTGTCTTTTGGGTTGACACGGATCGAGACTGGGATTTGTCACTCCGTGCAAACGGAGAGGTATCTCTGGGCCCACTCGGTAGGACATCATCATAATGTGCACAATGTGATTAAGGGGTTGATCACGGGATGATGTGTTGCGGAACGAGTAAAGAGACTTGCCGGTAACGAGATTGAACAAGGTATCGGTATACCGACGATCGAATCTCGGGCAAGTAAAATACCGCTAGACAAAGGGAATTGTATACGGGATCGACTGAGTCCTTGACATCGTGGTTCATCCGATGAGATCATCGTGGAACATGTGGGAGCCAACATGGGTATCCAGATCCCGCTGTTGGTTATTGACTGGAGAACGTCTCGGTCATGTCTACATGTCTCCCGAACCCGTAGGGTCTACACACTTAAGGTTCGATGACGCTAGGGTTATAAAGGAAGCTTGTATGTGGTTACCGAATGTTGTTCGGAGTCCCGGATGAGATCCCGGACGTCACGAGGAGTTCCGGAATGGTCCGGAGGTAAAGATTTATATATGGGAAGTCCTGTTTTGGTCACCGGAAAAGTTTCGGGGTTTATCGGTAACGTACCGGGACCACCGGGAGGGTCCCGGGGGTCCACCAAGTGGGGCCACCTACCCCAGAAGGCTGTGTGGGCCAAGTGTGGGAGGGGACCAGCCCCTAGGTGGGCTGGGGCGCCCCCCACCAAGGCCCAAGGCGTGGGAAGAGTGGGAGGGGGCAAACCCTAGGGCAGATGGGCCCTAAGGCCCACCCTGGGTGCGCCTCCCCCTCTCTCCCCCTCTGGCCGCCACCCAGATTGGATCTGGAGGCTGGCCGCACCCCTTGGGGGTGGGAAACCCTAAAGGGGGCGCAGCCCCCTCTCCCCCTATAAATAGTGAGGCATAGGGCTGCCCAGAGAATACACAGAATACACATGATTCAATCTCTGCCTTTGGTTGCAGCCCTCTCCTCTCTCCCAAGTACTCCTCCTCTCCCGTGGTGCTTAGCGAAGCCCTGCTGGATTGCCACACTCATCCACCACCACCACGCCGTTGTGCTGCTGCTGGATGGAGTCTTCCTCAACCTCTCCCTCTCTCCTTGCTGGATCAAGGCGTGGGAGACATCGTCGGGCTGTACGTGTGTTGAACGCGGAGGTGCCGTGCGTTCGGCACTTGATCATCGGTGATTTGAATCACGACGAGTACGACTCCATCAACCCCGTTCACTTGAACGCTTCCGCTTAGCGATCTACAAGGGTATGTAGATGCACTCTCTTTCTACTCGTTGCTGGTCTCTCCATAGATAGATCTTGGTGACACGTAGGAAAATTTTTGAATTTCTGCTACGTTCCCCAACAACATCTTCCCGGCCAAGAGCCAAGGCGCCACCATAGGGTTATGCCAAGATACATGTGGACGCTGCTGTCAGGCATGAGCGAGGTGGAGCTGCAGCAGCGGTCTGCAGGGATGACAGAGGAAATTATCTGGGTAGCTCGGCGCTGGTCGTTTATGGTGCGAGTAACCCAACCACGCTGGAGGCAGTAGCATGCAGGGAGGCGTTAGCCCTTGCGGAGGATCTAAACCTGACGAACTGTGTCATCTCCAGCGACTGTAAGCAAGTGGTGTCCGACATCTCTAAAGGAACCCTAGGGGCTCATGGGGCAATCATTGCCGAGATCAGGGCAAAAACCTCTTTATTTAATTCGCAGTTCATTTTCGAGGGACGTGCTGTTAATTATAAAGCATATAGATTAGCTCGTTTTTCTCTTTCTCAGGGTTTGGACCGCCACGTCTGGTTTGGCACCCCTCATGACCCTCGTTGTATCCCACATCATATGGAATTTGGTGATGAATAAAAGTTTTTTTCACCCCTAAAAAACCCATTCTTCAAAAGTATTCTTTTTTTGCCATTTTTGGAACATGGTTGGAATGCTATAACAATGCAGTGTGTATACTGTTGCAACTCTATTTTCATTATTGTCAGTTTTCTTGTCTGAAGACGAGTTAAACCCTGTGTTTTTCCCCGGTCAATGTATATTGCTCGGCACATGGGCAAGCTGGAGGCTGAAACATTTTTTTTTTCAAAACGAAGGCAATTTTTTTGCCTCATCGATTAATTAAGAAGAAGAAAATTACCCAATTTATTTAAGGAAAACTGGGCGAAAACCTACACAAACGGAGCACGGACTAACTACTCACATGACAAGAAACCTCACAACCGCACAGCCGGCCCTTGCCGAACTCTTCGAATGCACAACATCCACAAACCCCGACACTGCTACTATGCCAAGTGTATCCCGACAGGAACATCTCGACACAAGACATCATGCACCTCTCAATCCAAGTGGATAGGCTAAGAGACCAAAGATCATCCATCAAGCAATCAAAGACGCCTTGCCTATGACGCCACTCTTGCATTTGCGCACCTTCTTTTGTTTGCCCCTTATTGGCGTCCCCGTCAGAAGGCAAGCAATCGACCTACCCAAATCAGGTCTAGCAACCTCCACGCTAGCGAGCAAGTAACAAATTTCCTTCACAAAGAGAGCATTTGGATTTGAAGTAGGTGCCAACACACTTGGCTCAATGGCCATGCCACTCACAGGCATCACCTGCTTGATGGTCACAGATGAGGAAAGGGCAGCAACATCTGAAATTCCACGCTCCATGGCCAACTCCTGACTCCCAATGGACTTATTAGGCGAAACAAATATAGGTTGCCTATCTGAATCAGTTAAGTCAGTCAGTATGGTACTCCCTCCGATTCATACAAACTTATCGCTAGTTTAGTGCAAGGTTCCTAGCACAAAGTTGCACAAACTTTGTACTCAAGTAATATGGATCAGAGGGAGTAGCTTTTTTTATTGGAGCCAAGCTGACACGTGATGCGGAAATTAATCAGTGCTTGATTATCTTCGTTCTCATTATTTGGAGTAGACTAGTTCAGAGTTCAGTTGCCGTACTTATACACTAGATTAAATTATGTATGATCAGAGAGAAAACAGAGCATATGCCTTGGAAGTGTTGGTTCTACACACACTCCACAGACTTTTGTTTCAGTTGCTATGAGCCTCCGACCCAGTCTCTGAAGTGCCCTGTCAGTAGTTGAACCTTGTAGGCGTGTACCATGTCCAACTTTGAATGTCGAAACCACATGCAACACAGGAGACCTTGCGTCTCGATGCATTTCTTTTTATGGAAAAAGAGATCGGGGTACGTGACGCCGGCCGGCATAGAGGTACGGTACGACACCGTACTCCCACGAACGAATTAGAGCAAGTATAATAGGTTGAGTCAGCAGGCTATAAGATGTCCAGGTCAGCAAAAATACTAGTTGAAGGAGAGAGAAGAAAGGAAAAAGAAGGAAGCAGGCGCTTCAGCAAGCGCCATGCTCTAGCACTATACACGAGGGAAAAGGATGCATGCAGCCCATGTAAAGCACTAAAAGCTGGGCGCTGCTTTCTCACTTCCAATCAAATGCATCTGCCTTCTTACCCATGCATGCAAACATTAATTGCTACAGCCAACTTACAGCCAGGCTTATTATATGAGAACCTTTTTTACAAAGGCTATATATGACATGGCATGAGTATAGAGCCAGCAAGCGGCTCTTCTATTAACCATGCTCTTAGGCACCGCCGGACGTAGCCGCCTGCGGGCGGTCCTCGGCCCTGGCCGGTCATGAAATGCGACATGGTCAAGGTGAACCGCATGAATGAAACCAGTGGCGGAGCTTCATGGGGGCCAACCTGGGCGGTGGCCCCCCAAGCTCAAAGAAAAAATTGCATATATACCTATGTATTTGACCAATTTTTGCACTAAAAATCAGCATATTGTGATTTCGTTTGCCCCCCCTAGCCAATGGCCCCTCCATGAATTGAGCCCAAGCTCCGCCACGGAATGAAACCATGCCATGTTGGTATACAATATATGATTCTCATGTTTGAAAATGCCATCTTTGAGCAACTGGATGGGGCCACTGTTGTTATACTACCATCCATCATTCACCTTTGAAGTTTGAAAAATGCTATGTTGATAGTAATTTATATATTTTATCCGCAAAAAAAATATTTGACTTGCGGTCAGGCTGGTGGTAACCGCCGGCACCTACTGCTCCAAGTGATATATACTATGTATGTGTGATCCAGCCAGCCTCACCTCCATCCAAGCGTCTCTACTTTTTACTACTCACTTGTGAGTTGTGACCCTGCGACTGCGGGAGCAATCTTCTTTCAAGTCGTGTGTGCTGTGCTCCCTTGTCCGAGCTCGCCAGCATTGGTTGACTGAGCTACGTCCATCGTCGGCCGGTCTCCACGTACTATGTATCTGCCATGCATGGTGACGCCGTGACGGACTACAATCCATCAGCCCGGCCACGAAGGTAAAGGAAAGAAGGTTACACCACCCATGGCCGCGCGCACCGGACCCGCGGTGTCCTCCCCCTCCGCGGCCGTCGCCGATGAGGCCGCGACCCGCCGCGGCGCCGGCGAAGGGAAGGCGGCGGCGGGGGACGCGGGGGCGGCGTTCGTGCTGGAGTCCAAGGGCACGTGGTGGCACGCGGGGTTCCACCTCACCACGGCCATGGTGGGGCCGGCGGTGCTGTCGCTGCCGTACGCGCTGCGGGGGATCGGCTGGGCGCTGGGCCTCGCCACGCTCTCCGCGCTCGCCGCCGTCTCCTTCTACACCTACTACGTCATGTCCCGGGTGCTCGACCACTGCGAGGCCGCCGGCCGCCGCCACATCCGTTTCCGCGACCTTGCCGCAGACGTCCTCGGTATGCACCATGGTCCACGTAGCTGCTTCATCATCATTGCTCCCTCTCTTCAGCTTACTAGGCACAAGCATTTCTAGATCACCAATTTGATCGATAGAATATAAGTAACTTTAGTATCGTTACATTGGAAATTTTATCTAAATACGATTTGATGATATGTTTTTAGCATATAATACTCCCTCCGTTCATAAATGTTAAATGTTCAACTAGTAATTTTTTTGTTAATCGGATGTGCACGTTTTAGTGTGTTTGTTCACTTATTTCAGTTCATATGTATGTAAGCTAAAACCACGATATTTATTTTGGATCGAGGGTGTAGCTCATATTAAAATATCTAACACATTTTATATGTGTGAACGGAGGGAGTACGTGTTTTATTTATCCTTGATGATCTGGAAATATCCGTATGTACCTTAAAGGCTTAAATACAACTGAAGTGAGGTAGTACTGTAGTGTATCACTCATCAGTAGTTGATATGAACCGACTGATGAACGGTATGATTTTTGGTAGGTTCTGGATGGGCGTTCTACCTAATGGTGGCCGTGCAGGGTGCTATCAACGTCGGGGTCACCATTGGCAGTATCTTGCTCGCTGGCAACTCTCTACAGGTAATCAGTCGATTATGTTCTAAGCGTTAGGATGATCTGTGCTCATAATATTAGCGAGCGTCCTTTTTTTTTGCAAAAATATATGCTGAATATATTGATATTGATTTGGTATTGTTCTCCTTCGTTTTGAAGAACTCATTAGCACAGTGATGTCACTTGTGAGATACTCCTTCGTTCCTAAATAAATGGTGTATATCTTCAGTTAAAAAGTCAACCATTTCCAAGTTTGACCAAGTATATAGAAGAAACTATTAACCACTATATATGTATCTAATGGTGACCTTGCAAAATATATATTTAATGGTGGATATATTGATATTGATATTGTTTATCTTCATATTTCTGTATATGTGCTTGGTCAAACCTAAAAATCTTTGACTTTTTGACTCAGTTTACATACACCATCTATTAAGGGACGGATGGGATCTTGTATATAACCAAAACTGTGATTTTGGAGTGATGTAGAATGCAACATTAAATGGCTAGTATTAGTTGCTTGATTTATTATGTACATTACCTTTGTAATTCAATTCAAAATGTACTATGCTGTGGGGAAACCTACGGCTTCCCTACAAAGCATTAAATGGCAAAGATTTAGTAAAAATTCATCCGGTTTATAAAACGTAAAGCGGAATAATAGTCATGTAGTCCTCAGAGAATGTATTTGATCACACGAAAATTGTGTTTTGATTTCACAAACATGTCATCCCCCTGCCCCCAACCCACTATTTGTTTTTATTCACGGTCAAATAATTGGTCTTTGTTGCGTTGGTCACTGATGTTTTGGAATGGCACCAATGGTCAATGGTCATCTTTGTCTTTTTTGCCTTAATATCTACAAAATCTTGGCTAGCTAAATCGAAATCAAAACGTCACTCCAATTAAGTATCTAAGCTTAATTGATCTTTCTCTGACAAGTGTATAACTGTGCAGATTATGTACACGAGCTTGGTGCCAGATGGCCCTTTGAAGCTGTACCATTTCATCATCGCCGTCGCCTCCGTGCTGGCTCTCTTGTCCCAGATGCCGTCATTCCACTCGCTGCGGTACATTAACCTCGGCTCGTTGGTCCTTAGCGTCGGCTACACCATCCTCGTCTCCGCCGCTTGCATTCGGGCAGGTATGCACAAACATCAACAATGATGGATATACGCTTCTATACCTATGCTGTAGTTGGTGTTTTCGAAGAAAAAACAACCAAAAATAATAATATCATTGTCTATCCCTGCCTGATAGGTCTCTCGAGCAATGCTCCGGCGAAAGATTACTCGCTGAGCACATCCAAGTCGGAGAAGACTTTCGACGCCTTCCTCTCCGTCTCCATCCTAGCCGCTGCGTTCGGCAACGGCATCCTGCCCGAGATCCAGGCCACGCTGGTGCCTCCGGCAGCCGGGAAGATGGTGAAGGCGCTGGTGATCAACTACTCGGTGGCCTTCTTCACCTTCTACCCGCCGGCCATCACCGGCTATTGGGCCTTTGGCAAAACGGTCCGATCCAACGCCATACAAAGCCTGATGCCAGACACGGGACCCTCGCTGGCGCCAAGGTGGCTGCTTTGCCTCACCGTCGTGCTCGTCCTCTTCCAGCTCCTGGCCATCGCGCTTCTCTATGCGCAAGTGGTGTATGAGGTGATGGAGAAAAGGGTGGCGGACGCGACGCGGGGGAGGTTCTCGTGGCAGAACCTGTTGCCGCGGGTGGCGATGCGGACCTTGTACGTGGCGCTCTGCGCGTTTGTGGCGGCGGCGCTGCCGTTTTTCGGTGAGATCGTGGGCGTGATCGGCGCCGTGGGGTACATCCCGCTCGACTTTATACTCCCCGTCGTCATGTACAACATGGTAGTGTCGCCGCCTAGGAGGTCGGTGGTGTATGTGACCAACGTGGCCATCATGGTCTTGTTCACCGGCCTCGGGGTCATTGGCGCCGTCGCATCCGTGAGGAAGCTCGTGCTCAATGCCGGGCGTTTCAAGCTCTTCAACAACCACGTCGTCAAATGAATTAATTTCTTGCTCCTATCACGCGACCTCTCTCGTCGGATATCTAGTTATGTATTGTTAGGTGCTCAATTTTTTTTTACTAAAAGAAGAGCTCTGAATGTGATTTCTACTAACTAGAAGATAACCACGCACGTTGTGGTAAGAAATTGTTGGAAGAATCCCATCTCCGACTTTTTTTTAACAAGAGTATCAGACTTATTCAGTAGGTCAAAATGTGGGGCTAGATGGCTGCAAACAGCTAGAGAATCGCAAGCTCAAATAATCTTGTGTTGAGACACTTCACCACAAATATATAATAAAAAACATAATCTAACTCTGGGGACAAACTCAATATGATAATAATATTCGCAAAAAAAAAACTCAACACATAATACGAGCACCTACGACGTACAGGAAGAAAAACACCGAAATCACTAGTTACGCTCTGGCTGTCTGCTGGTTTGGGCCACGCAATGGGATGCAGCCCACGTCTAGTCTACCGATGGGCTTTTGGGCCTGAAGGATCGGGCTCCTTCGCTCACGCGGGCGCGGCCGGGGAGAGAGCAAAACACAGCAGTGTAAGGTTGTTTAGTCCCACCTTGGCAACGCAAGAACGATTGGACCGGTTTATAAGCTCGAGTGCGACTGCTAGACTCGTCCCTTCGGGGACATCCGATAAAATTGGAACGATACAGAGAAGATTAGCATGGCCCCTGCGCAAGGATGACACGCACAAATCGAGAAATGGTCCAATTTTTTGGTAAGATTTTGCGCGCCGGTCCCTGGGACGTTCTTTTTCCATTGCATCTATGCCCCTGGAGCCTTCTTTCAGCGGCCTTCCCTTATCGTAATTACATCGAGACCCTTCTCTCCGCCAGTATTCCCTCTGCCACACCATTCAGTCAATACTAGTTGCTGATCCCAAGGAAATCCTCTGTTTTCTGAGAGAGAGATCCCTGCAGTTTCCACTCACTGTTTTGCACCCCTTTTTTCAAGCCACGTGCAGATCGGAACCTTACCTAAATCTCAATCTCAACTGTAGGATATGTTGAGAATTATACCCCGGAGAATGAATTCATAGGGTTTCCTTGTCAAAGACAAACAACATAAACCTTTGGTGATCTTTACGCAAAATACATTAGATTTGAACATTTTGGTGATCCTACATTTGGTCATCAGGATAACCAAAGATACCAATACAAAGTTAAGGCGTCGTTTGGATTATCGTTTCCATTACAAATACCCCTGTAAAACTAATACAGACCACAGCCCGTCGTTTTGTTTTTGACCTGGAAATAGCTCTTGGCATGTAAGTTACACGTGTAAATAAATTACACCCGTATTCAGTTACATCCATACCAAGCGCGGCCTAAAGGAAAAATTAACATTAATCGTACATGACAACTCGTATTCACATATTGACTCACATCACTCACGTAAAAAGAGGTAACTGGTTTATCTAAGGTTATTAGTAACACGGCAGATTGTCAAAGCATGATACATGTAATGCCCATGATAGAAGTTTCTTGACCCCTCTCATCTTAGGACGACCTCAACGCATGACCATCATGAATGTAGTTGCGGCATGCCATTGCACGGAGGCAAATAGATGATGGCAAACTTGCAGAAGATGAGGGGAATATATGAGTAGTTGGCAGGGAGGGAAGAAAACTCTACATTAAACATGGGCACAAGCTCTTGATTACATTAGTGGGAACTAGTGACACGAGTTGATGCATGAGTTACAGATGTGAAAAACCTTCATGGTTAGGAAAAAAATAGATAGTGGGTTGTAAGTATTTAGAAAGAATGGATTTTCTCAAAATCTTGTTTTGATAGCCCTAAATACCCCCCCCCCCCTCCGCCCCCTCAAAAGCATTCTACACATGAGTTTATATACCATTGCGGTGGTCCTTTGTAATTCCGGCAAAGTGGTAGGAGCATCGGAGTGCGGAATTATTGTTCGTCTTTTACAAAACTTGTAGTTCTTCAGAATACGAGGAAAAGCTATCGAAAGACCATGTTGTAGTGAAGAAAAAAATCAAGAAAAGATGCAAAGATAAAAATTGTTGACACTCGTGTGGTTGGTGATCGTATAGATTTGCTTCATTGACGAGAATCAAGTCCCTTGACAGATACCCTAGTGTGTCAATAAAGTAAAATAGACAAAAAAAGTGTTACAAGATGCCTAATATTTCTCTCAAAAAGGAGCTCCAATGTTTGTGATTTCCATACTTTGCTCATCATATTGACTTGACAATCCCAAATGTTCCATTCCCCTTAGCAAATATTACATGTACGGGTTTATATATCATGGTGTCACTTCTCCAATGAAGTGATAGAGGCATGGGGGCGTGGGATTTGTCGGGCTCCTTTTCCATCCTATTTACTATTCGAGAACACGAGAAAAAGCCAATCGAAAGGCTACCATGTAGTTTAGGAAATTCAAACAAAAAGTATGACGATTACGTAGATAAGAGCCATCGAAAGCAACATCTCATGCTCTTAGTAGTTACTCCCTATATTCACAAATTCAAAATGTTTTAGATATTTTAATATGGACTACATACATCTAACTCAGAAAGAGATTAGAACATCTTATATGTATGAACATAGGGAGTAGTAATGAAACCGATTTGCTCCATTCACAGGCACACAACTCATGATATTATGCTATAAAACTAGCAACTAACTCCTAGAACAAGTAGTAAAAACTTTTTTTGCGGGGGCAGGTAATAAAAACTTATACCTCTCTCCAACCCTCGGAATACAACACTACCAAGCAAACAGTGCCAAAATCATACGAAACTGTCATATATCGTTTTCGTATCTTTAAAATAGCTTTGACCGGCCACACACAATGGCTATTTTAACGACGCCATACAAGATAATTTGGTAAGGTGTAGAAACGAAAAAGAAGATGTACCATCTTTTAATATGAAGGACAAAACATCATTCTCCCTCGTACGAGATGACTTTCCCCTATTCACATGTTTTCTACTCCCATCCGATGCATTTTAATTTGTCGCTGATTTAGTACAAAGTTTTAGTACTATAAATCATCGACAATTAATATGGACCAGGGGGGGGGGGGGGTAGTTTAATCATAATCAAATCACCCTAAAATTTCAGAATTACACAAACATTAATTGGCAGAGATAACCATATTCTTTGCAGCTTGTATGAATAATAAGAAATGCATTGAAGAATATCCCCTAATGCTCTTCTTATTTTAGTACAGTTTTGGTACTAGCTAGCCAAGAAAGGAAGCATTCATTTACGTCAGTACCATATACTCCTACAAATAGCCAGAGAAACAACTTATGCATATCCCACCAAATGCGTGTATTTATACTACTTGTACGTATGGGGCTCACCAAGTGTTGTCGTCTTGCTCCCCGATCCCGGAGAGGATTGGTCACTGGTGGATAGATAGATATGGGCAGAGAGTTGCGTGGCACGGCACGCATGCAGATGCCCCTTGGGTGCACTCCACATCTGGTAGTACTATATATCTATTTTACCTGGATCTGGACGAATTGGCAGCTCCGTTTAGTTTGACCTTCTTCTTCCTCCGTCTCCACTGCAAAATTGAGCTGAGAAAAGTAAACAATAGAAGGGGGAGCTCCCCGGCGTTGACTTGGCGTCTGCCGGCCTGTCCGTCCGGATCTGTGGTAGGTATCCCGCGGGTCAAAGCCTCGCCCAGCTGGAGTCCAGCAAGAACACGACATGGCGGATTAATCGGTACGAGTAGCAGCAGCCACGCACGATCTATCTCCCAGATCTCCCTCCCTCTCCTCGTCTCCATCGACGGACCATCGTCCCCGTGCGTAGCGCCAACGCCCAACGCTTTGACGGCGCCGGCCGCGGCGAGCTGATCAAAGCCGGCGCGCCGGTCGGTCGCCATGGCCATGGACGGGCACACCGGGAGCAGCCCCTTCCTGGTCTCGCCGGCGACGGGGCGCGCCATGACCCCCTCCGCCTCCTACGAAGGCAAGCCGGCGGCGGCGGAGGCGGGGGACGCCGGGGCGGAGTTCGTGCTGGAGTCCAAGGGCACGTGGTGGCACGCGGGGTTCCACCTCACCACGGCCATGGTGGGCCCCACGGTGCTCACGCTGCCGTACGCGCTGCGCGGCATGGGCTGGGCGCTCGGGCTATCGGCGCTCACCGCCGTCGCCGCCGTCACCTTCTACACCTACTACCTCATGTCCCGCGTGCTCGACCACTGCGAGGCCGCCGGCCGCCGCCACATCCGCTTCCGCGAGCTCGCCGCCGACGTCCTCGGTACGTGCCTTCCGTGTTTGTACATACTTTAATTGTCTGCTGGTGCTTTGATTGCCGCCATTAATTATGCAGTAATAATCGTGGACCAAGTATAATGAGCGGCGTGAATGATGTGCTGTTTTGGATCGGTGTGGTGTGGGCAGGGTCCGGGTGGGTGTTCTACGCGGTGGTCACCGTGCAGACCGCCATCAACGCCGGCATCACCATCGGCAGCATCCTCATCGCCGGCAACTGCCTCCAGGTAAACCACTATATTTCACAATTTTTATTCTATGAAACTCTTACCATGCGACATGTCAAAAGCACACCAGAATGTTAACATTGCCTGAGGCATTATGATAGTTTTATTATCTGTGGACGGTTTTTCCCCCCTCATTCAATGGCCTTTTAAAACGGTCTCGGAGATAGAAAATTTCCAATCTTTCTTTGGTTAAATGGCATGGCACGATTATGATCCCCCATGTTTTGTTGTAAAATCTTTGGTACTACTCCCTCCGTCCGGAAATACTTGTCATCAAAATGAATAAAAGGGGATGTATCTAGATGTATTTTAGTTTATAGATACATCCTTTTTTGTTTATTTTGATGACAAGTATTTTCGGACGGAGGGAGTACCATAAACTGCTGTTGCTTGCTAATAAAGTAAATGTTCAATGTAAACTAAAAGCATTGCACAACTAACAATGGTGGCAGGAATAGATCGTGTCAAAAAGCACAATAAAATGTTGTAGAGAAACAAAATGTTTACCAAGCTATGTGCCTAACTGATATGTCTGTTGCACCTTGGCTATACGTGCACATATCAACGGGTGCAGATTATGTACGAGAGCTTGGCGCCGAATGGTACCCTGAAGCTGTACCACTTCATCATCATCGTCGCCGTTGTGTTGTCGCTCTTCTCACAGATGCCGTCATTCCACTCGCTGCGGTATATCAACCTCGGGTCCCTAGTCCTAGCCTTCGGCTACACCATCCTCGTCTCCGGTGCGTGCATTCGAGCAGGTATGTGCAAACGCCGACCGATGATCGTGTGTGTGTTACATGTTTTTACGTCTATGTTATACTTGGTGTTCTGAGATGAAAAGGAGCTAGGAACAAAAGAGTCAATCTTAGATATGAATTTTTGACAGGTATGATGAGCAATGCTCCGGTGAAAGATTACTCGCTGAGCCCATCAAAGTCCGGGAAGATGTATGACGCCTTCCTCTCCATCTCGATCCTGGCCACTGTGTTCGGCAACGGCATCCTGCCTGAGATCCAAGCCACCCTGGCTCCACCAGCGGCGGGGAAGATGGTGAAGGCGTTGGTGCTATGCTACACCGTGGTCTTCTTCACCTTCTACATGTCGGCCATCTCTGGCTACTGGGCCTTCGGCAACAAGGTGCAGTCCAACGCGCTGCAGAGCCTGATGCCGGACTCGGGGCCCTCTCTAGCACCGACATGGCTCCTTGGCCTCGCCGTCGTGCTCGTCCTCCTCCAGCTCCTAGCCATTGCGTTGGTGTACTCGCAAGTGGCCTACGAGATTATGGAGAAAGGGTCGGCAGATGCGGGCCATGGAAGGTTCTCATGGCGGAACCTGGCGCCGCGGGTGGCGCTGCGGACCTTGTACGTTGCGGCGTGCGCATTTGTGGCGGCGGCGCTGCCGTTCTTCGGTGACATCGTGGGTGTGGTCGGCGCCTTGGGGTTCATCCCGCTCGACTTCGTGCTCCCCGTCGTCATGTACAACATTGCGTTGGCCCCGCCTAAGAGGTCGGCGGTGTATGTAATCAACGTGGCGATCATGGCCTTGTTCACCGGTGTTGGGATCATTGGCGCCATTGCGTCCGTGCGGAAGCTTGTGCTCGACGCCGGACAGTTCCAGCTGTTCAGTGACCATGTCATCAGCTGAATTAATTTCTTTTTTTTTGCGAGAAAGCTGAATTAATTTCTTGCCGCATATGTAGAACATTTTATCATTTTTAGGGGAATTTCTTGTTATAGCTCAGGTAAAGTAGGCCGGTCAAAGCCCATCAACTACACAAACTGTGTCATCAAATATATGGTTCCGTGTTACAATATGCCGAATATTTGTCTGATTAACACCGAAAGAAATTCTGGTATATTTGTGTTTCTGTAATTGGCTCAAAAAATGATTTGACAACTATAAATATTCATGGTCTCTCAGCAAATAACCTAAAAAAGGCAGCAAATCACGTGGTTCTATTTTGTTTTTGTTTTTATTAGGTATTTTTGTTGCATCCCTGATCAGATCTAGCTACACAGACTCGTTTCGAAACAATGGAATAATTACTAAGCATCATAATATCACATCACATCACAATCTACGCAGGGGCAAAAGACCTTGCACCAGTTGCAGACAATAACGACATGAATCATGATGAATTTCACTGCACATAAAGAACACATGAATAACTACATATGTTGGAAATGGGTCCAGCTTACAGTATCGAAAAATTATTTTTGGTCTAGGATTCATGGCGCCCTGATTTGCGAAAACACAAAAGCAATATTTTGAAATAAAAAAAACTCTGGAAAGAAAACCCTAGTGATGTACACCACATCTCCATCATTTTTCATGATGAAAGTACGTTTTGGTTTACCCCCAAAAATCATGTATTTCTAGCTCATGCACTATTTACTACTCCCTCCGTCTTTCAAAGAGTGTACTTCCAATTTGGTTGGAGGGTCAAAATATCTTAAAGTTTGACCGACTTTGTGCAAACATATATCAATGTTTGTGAAACCAAATAGATATATGATGAAAATATATTTTATCATGAATCTAATGCTACTATTTGATGGCATAAATATTGATGTATTATTGTATAAATACGGCCAAACATTAAATTTTCTGACTTTTCAACAAAGTTGAAAGTACACTTTTTCAAAGACGGAGGGAGTACACCATATTATTTTGTGCAGCTCACACCAAAGCATATTTCATCATGAGATTTTAAATAAATTTAGTATACATTTATATGTTCATGCATAATGTTTTTTTAAATCTTTTGAAACTTTAAAAATAGGATTTGGTATTTTCAAAAGACAGACTCCATGGAGCTCAGGAGCAAGAAACCCACGCTCAATTGGCACTTCTTCAAGATAACAAAAATGGTGGACCAAACGGTTTATATATATGGCGAGCAGCCATGAACACATAAAATTGTTGGATTAATGCTCTGATGCTATTGATAGGAGTAAAATTATTTAATGGTCTGATGTTGAAAAACTGCACTTCTAAGGTCAAGTTTCAGTGGAATAAACTTTTAAAGTAATAGTTTAATTCGGAGCTCAGGCTCATCTACGTTCGGTGAACAGTACAATCAAAGCAAATATGAAAAATATAAAAAAAATTGGAACTTTTTTGCATGAAAGTTGCTTGAGTGCGCCAGGTGCATGCAAAAATTCGGGGGCAAACAACATTCGAGGAGCTCATGCAAAAAAGACAAAATGGGCTATGAACGGTGCGTTTTTAAAACTTTCTCACAGGCCCAAAAATTGTCTTTTTTGCCACGAGCTCCTCGAATGTCCAAATTAAACCAAATTTGGCATATGAATCACGCATTCGACTATCTTGCACCCAAATAAATATATCATATTTTTTGATTTTTTTTCTATTTTATTAACGATTTTATTGTCCACACCCGGGAGCATCTGGACCTGGGTGCAGAAACGCAGTGTACCTTTTAAAGTGGCATCACCTAGTAATGACATAAGTAAATACTCCTACCACTCATGTAGGTTGGATTAGTTCAATATAAAGTCCAGTGATGTCGTTGCCAGTTTCATCGCGGAATGAAGAAGTGCAACCTTTTGAAACATGGCGACCACAAAAAATTATAGTTCCGCCCCATTTAGCAAATAAAATTTGCATTAAAAAAACATTCAGAAACATATAAATTCATGACATTGTGCTTGATTGTAGAGACTAAGTCCGAGCGAAAACTGTCACAATGTCCATATGGCGAACAACATAGGCATTCCATATACCACACAATTATTGATTGTTCTCTTACTTGATAAATGACATCTACAAGGAAAAATGGGATCATAAAGAATAACACATAAATATAGATAAGTTAAGCATCACATACCAACAAATGAGCAATGCCAAAATATCCGAGAGAACACTAGTAGACACCTCTTGTACTCTAGAATCTTATATTTATTTAGACCTATGATGCACTCTATAAATATTTTGTCGAGATATTTGATATATAAATATTTTATAGGGTTGTGTTAACGTATTAATGTATATTACCAAGGAACATAATATATACATATAAAATATAATTCATTCATACATGCTTGTTGTCTTAATTTTAATCTGGGGCGGGGGGGGGGGGGGGGGGCTTATTGAAAGTTTTATAGAGCAAAAGAGTGAGCCCGACAGTCGGGTCAAGGTTCTTATGAACTCAAGTTTTAGGTGTTTTCCTTACAGTTTTTCTTAACAATATTTTAAATAGGTTTTGTTTTTCAGTTGAACAACCAACCTTTCTTTGTAAACGTTATTTTACAAAGTTTGTTCCATAGAAAACTGGGCAATTGTATAACATGTAACATTATGTCATAATCTTTATTAATGAAGATATGTTGTTAATTTTGCCAAGTGTAAAAATCACACAATAAAACTTCCATATATATCAAACATCAATACAATTTGCATATGCTCACGAAATAACATTATCTCAATCCATGTCATGAGGTCTTTCGGAATGAATCATATTTGAAACAAGTATTAAGTTGGATTAATAAGTAAGAATAACCAGATTTTATGTAGTGCTTTGCTAAAACTAAAATAATTTGCCACTTGTTCAGATTAACAATAATCGTGACAGAGTGACCACGGTGCCTAATCAGGGCAATTAAAGGGCGTGTGTGAGTTGTGCGCTCGCACATCAACCACACAAACTCTATCGTCGAATATATGGTTCTGTGTCACAACATGCCGAATATTTCTCTGAGCAACACCGAAAGAATATTGATATATTTGTTTTTCTGTAATTTACTCACAATTTTAATTTGTCAGCTATAAATATTCATGGCCTCTCAGCAAATAACCTAAAATGGCAACACTTCACATGGTTCAATTTTGTTTTTGTTTTCATTAGGTACTCCCTCCGTGCCAAATTACTCGTCACAGAAATGAATAGAAATGGATGTATCTAGAACTAAAATACATCTAGATACATCCATACATGCGACAAGTAATTCAGGACGGAGGGAGTATATTTGTTGCATCCCTGATCAGATCCAGCTACACAGACTCGTTTCAAAACAATGGAGTATTTGCTAAGCATCATAATATCACATCACATCACAACCTACGCAGGGGCAAAGACCTTGCACCAGTTGCAGACAATAATGACATGATGAACTTCACTGCGCATAAAGAATACATGAATAACTACATATGTTGGAAACAGTTTCAGCCTGCAGTATCCAAATAATTTTCAGAAATTGGTTTTGGTCCGAGACTCCATGGAACCCGGATTTGTGAAAAATACAAAAAGAAACATATTTTCAAGTTTGAAACATTCTGGAAAAATAAAATAAACCTAGGGATGTAGACTACATCTTCATCAATTTTCACGATGAAATAAGTTTTGGTGAAACCTACAAAAAAAACATGTATTTCTAGCACATGCACTACTACACCTTGATTTGTGTTTTTTTGCAGCGCACACCAGAAGCATGTTTTGTCATCAAATTTTACAAAAATGCAGTCGACATTTGTATGTTCATGAGTATTGTTTTTCAGAATTTTATGAAACACTAAAAATATGATTGTTGTTCTTTTTCAAAAGATGGACACCATGGAGCTCGGGAGCAAGAAACCCACTCTCAATCATTTGCCACTTCTTTAAAATGATCCAGGTGGCATAGATTATATGCAAAATGGCATGGTTGAAAATATTTTCACTCAAATGAAACAATTAATGATCCAGGTGGCATAGATTATATGAGCATAGCTGTGGATATATGAATATAAGAATACACAGACACTAGCAACCTAACCCAGTAGGTTACTAAGCAAGACGAAATTAGGCAGTAGGTTACACTGCACCATCACATTTGTCGCATCATGAGGAGGACTACAGGGAGAAAATTAGAAGAACATTACTGCAATACAAATCCAGTACGTACTTAGAGTAACTCTAGCAGACCCTGCATAAATTTGACCCACAAAACGCGTTTGCGGTTCCACGAAGATTGCGTTTGCGGCTCGAAAACTAGCGCGCCCGAACAGACCCCATATCTAAACCTGCATATTTTGAAAAAAAACACTTTCGTGGGAGAAAATTGCACAAACATAGTTCATCACATGATCAATAAACTACAAGCATAGTTATACACATACTAAGTTAAACTAGTACTAGAGGGGTCGGATCTGACGGCGGCGAGGTCGCGGCAAAATGGACGACGCCGTGGAGGAGCCGGACGCTCAATCCTCCTCGCCGGAGCTGCACAGGACGACGTACACAACCGCCTGCTTCGCGCGGATGCGGAGCCACTCCTCGGCCTTATCCTTGGTGGCAAGGTTGGCGGCGACCGCCTCCCGCCACTGGAGGGCTTCGAGCTCCTCGGCGTGGCGCTGGCGTTCCGCCTCCTCGCGCACGCTCCGCTCGGCGATGGCGGCCGCAACGGCGTCGATGTCGGCGACTTAGTCTTCCGGCCCGATGACTCCGCGGTGGCCAAGCGGAGCGGGCTCCTCGGGCTCCTCCTTCACGGGGATGAAGGCGAACGCGTCCGGCTCCTCTGGCTCCTCATCGTCCTCCTACCACTCCCTCTTCACGGGGAGAAGGCCCGCACCGGAGGAGGAGGAGCTCCCGGCGTACGAAAAACTCGCGGAGGAGAAGGACGCGCGCCAGCGGTCGTACTCCTCCGTCTCGCTCTGCCGGAAGCTCGCCGGCGGCGACATGCCATGGTCGGTCCACCTCCGGGCCCCGCGCTTTCGCGTGCCGTCGGACCGGACGCGCCGCTCACGCTCCGGGTCCCTTCCGCCGCCGGATCTGCTGCTGGAGTCGCGTCCGGAGCTCCACATTCGGCCCCACATGGCGGCTGGAGGCGGGGCGGGTGGTCGCCGGCGGCGAGAAATGCGGAGAGGGGAAAGGAGAATCGTGTGGCTCGGCGGCGGCGAGGGATAGGGTTTGGACCCGCAAACGAGTCGCGGAACCACAGTTATAGCGGTCGGGGCGTGCAGTTTGCGGGCCACGGCAAAAAAATTGCGGGCCGGACGAGTGTGCGAGCTCTGTTCTGGCCGAAAAAATGGGCCGAGCCCGCATATTTGCCGGAATTTTGCGGGTTTGCGATTTATGCGGGTCTGCTAGAGTTGCTCTTATAGAACTTGAGTGGAGGGGAGATGTGTCGATTGTTGCCTTGTTGAACACCACCTTGGTCAAGCGGTGTTGTAGAGGGAGAGGGTCGGCGACACCACAGGGAGCACGTACGGTGGTCGCGCATGGAGGGCCGGCGCTTCGGAGCTAACCTCCTCGCTGGGCGACAGCTAGTTCGTCGGCTTGCGGAACTACAGACGAGAGATGTGGATGGCAGGCGATGGCGACGGCGAGCGACAACAGGAGAGGACAGAGGGCTGCCGGTGCCTGGTAGGCCGTTCTGTGTGTGTGAGGTCGAGTGGCTTCCGTTCTGCTCTTTTGATATTTTCTTTTAACACATTACAAATGCAAGCACTCATATACATCTCTATGAACGCACACCCTACGCCTATGATCACTTTCAAAAGACCGTGCCGACATATCATTTTGAAATTTACAAAGTCACCGTAGCCACCTCATTATCGGAACGTCTCCTCCCACCGGAAATCATAAAATAAATCCTGGAATAAATGCGAGCACCAGGCCTTGAACCCTGGTGGGTTGGGGATACCACAGTCCCTCTAACCATCCAACCACAGGTTGACTCGCTCTTTTGATATCTTTTTTGAAGACAGTACAAACGCAAGCACTCATTTACACGCGCATACACTCACCCCTATGAACACACACCCTATTCTTATGAGCACCTCCGAAAGACTGAGCCCGCATATCATCTTGAAATTTATGAAGTCACCATAGCCACCTTGTCGTCGATGGGAACGTCTCCTCCCACTGAATGCGCATCGCCGGAAATCCTAAAATTCAGAAATAAATGCGAGCACCAGGACTTGACCCTGATGGGCTGGGGATACCATAATCCCTCTAACCATCCAACCATAGGTTGGCTCGCTCTTTTGATATCTTTTTTGAACACAGTACAAACACAAGCGCTCATGTACACGCGCATACACTCACCTCTATGAACGCACACCCTACCCCTATGAGCACTTCCGAAAGACTGAGCCGGCATATCATCTTGAAATTTACGAAGTCACCGTAGCCACCTCATCATCGATAGGAACGTCTCCTCCCACTGAATCCGCATCGCCAGAAATCCTAAAATAAATCCAGGAATAAATGCGAGCACCAGTACTTGAACCCTGGTGGGCTGGGGATACCACATTCCCTCTAACCATCCAACCAAGTTCTAACCCTGGTGGGCTGGGGAACACAACGGCCGGGCAAGCGGCACTCCGGCACTCCGGCATTTTGATCGAATCCGCCTTCTTAGCTAGGGGCGTCATGGGCGGGGCACGCCCCATCCCCTTTGATGGCGGTGGAGGATCGGCACAGACACATGAGGGGGGGGGGGGGGGCTCAGCGCGGGGAGCGGGGGTGGTTGGTGGGGCACTTCTTCTTGGTTGTCCACCAGTCCATGGGAAGTATGATGTGAAGAGATTGTGCCATGGCAAAGGTGAGGTGGGCGTCATCCGATTTTAAAGAAGGGGTCTCCAGCGAGAAATATCCCACTATGGCGAGAAACCGAGCGGGAAGGGGAATGTCCGACATGAAAAGGAAGGATGCATCGTGCGGTGCGGTTTTTGTGTTGGACAACGTGTTGGAGATAACATGACGGACAGTCCGAACAACCACATCCTCCCCTCCCCCCCCCCCCCCCACACACACACATGGGCTCGAACTGGGTAGCCCGTGCTATCCAAACGGTTGGATGTTAGGGAGCCCGTTGGATGCCCATTTGATACTCGAACACACCCGGACATATGAACGAGTAATGAGCTTCGACTTTGAAGATGGACTTAATCATTGTTGACTCATTTATGTACATTGTAGCATGTAGCGACGCACAAGCGTTCTACTTTAATTATTTATTAACTTGCTCAAATGTATGGAAGCTGTTTTTATTATATTTGCTCAAACATCGTGCGAATGAAGCTAACGACAACTTTTTTGATATTATGCGAGAATTTCTTAAGTGCATCAAGTAGATCTTAATAATTTATAATAGATTTTTTTGTTGGACCATCGCTTTATATGTCCATCGTCAATTTGCCATTTTGTTATCAGTTTACATTACAAGTGAATTGGACTCAACTATTATGCAATCGTGACCGTGTTATATTGTCTCTACCTGTGAAATTTAACATGCATTATCTATATGTAAGTTTAGAAAATTATTTCAGAAGCCCGTAGCAACACACGTGCATTCTACTAGTTAGTAGTAGATGATCTCTTAGCAACAATACTCTCACCATAAATCTAGGAATTTCTAGTACTAGTGGTAAGACTAAGATATAGCCCATTGTACACCTCTTTTTTTGCTATATCTAAATTATGTGGCAACACTAAGATAAGAGAGCATTATCAACCATTGTACATGCCCTAAGGCATCCTTTGACAGCGAATTTGGCATATCTTGTTGAGCTTTGAGGATATCTAGGATCTGCTTTTTATTTACTACTACCTCCCTTTTTAAATATACGACGTTTATGACAACAACAATCTTAGTTCAAAATGAACTATTTTTTTGGTCCTAAACGTCACATATTAAAAAAAACTGAGGGAGTATTTGATTCTAACAAAAAGGTGCGGAGTGTCGGTTCATGTTTTAGACCCCAGATGATGTGAAAACAAAGGTACATACATGCATGGTCCAGAGTGAAGGAAATGAGATTCTGTCCAAAAAAGAAAAAGATAAAGGAAATGCAAAAAAAAAAGTAAAAACAAATCACAGTTCATGTCCATGTTTCTCTTTAACGAAAAAGCCCGCCCGGTGTCAGTTCACGTTGTAGACCCAGATAACGTAAAAGCAAAGATACATGAGGTAGAGAGAAGGAAACGATATTCTGTCCAAAAATAAAAAGATAAAGATGAAGCAAAAGGCAAGAAACAACTCAGGATGGTTAGCCAAATTAAAGCGGGATGTGTGTGCTGGTGGCCTCAACCAGATCCTTGCCCTAGCTTCATGTGCTCGCTGTCTTATAAATGGATGTTTCATTTCACTGTGAATACAGTTGCATATATACTTCTACTTGCATTGCCAGCATTCATAGTCCAGTACTATGAATTTATAAGGTACTCCCTCCGTCTCATAATGTTAGACGTTTTTTGACACTACATTAGAGTCAAAAAACATCTTACATTATGAAACGAAGGGAGTACTTATTATTTTTAAAAGTTTGGTACTCCCTCCGTCCCATAATATAAGACACTTTTTGACACTATAATAGTGTTAAAAAACGTTTTACATTATGGGACCAAGGGAGTAGTAGAATTGAGTTGCAACATGAATCGCTGCTGCTTCCTGCTTCAGCGCTGTAATAAGCACGCTCTCTCTCGCTCAGCTACGCGTGGAGCAGAGCAGAGCAAGTGGGAGAGAGGAGCAGAGCAGAGGAAGTAGAGGGGAGAGGAGCACCGTGGCGCCGTGCAACTTGGGCATCGGCCTTGTCGCCGGCTTCTCCTCGGCACCTGCGTCTACTCCTCCACATCCAAGCTCGACGCCATGCACATCGCCCCGCTCAGTAAGCAAGCACCTCCCCCTACGCGCATCTGCATTCGCCTCTCTCTCCCACGCCTCTGACTAATCCCGATGTGTGCGTGCGCAGTCGGTCCCTCGGACAACCGGATTGGCTCGCTGGTATTAGGTGATGAATCCCTCCTCGGCGCTGGCATTTCCGCGGAGTCCCCTGCGCGAATCCAAGAGGCTGCCTGACTGACGCCGACGCCCTGTTCGTTCCTCCTCTTCTCTTCAGATTTGGGCGTCCAAGGAGGGGAGCAAGGGCGGGCGAGGTGCTGCTGGACACCGGACGGTGACGACGACTGAAGCAACCCCTCCTCCCTCCTTGGCGCAAGGTAAGCAACACATCATTTGCTTATTACTACTGTCATGCGCCGGCCATGGTCATGGCCGCCCTCTCCCCTGCACTTTGGGGAAAACAGAGAGAGCAACTGTATACTGACTCACATAGACAAACATAGCAAGAATGAAAATTAATCGGAAGCCTCAACACTCACCCCGATAGAGCTTCAATCCTTCAAACCTACTTTCAGTTGTAGTATAATATTCCTCATTTTGGAGGGACAATGAAATACTTCCTCCGTCCGGAAATACTTGTCATTAAAATGGATGAAAATGAATGTATGTACAACTAAAATACATATAGATATATCCATTTTAATGACTATTTTCGGACGGAGGGAGTATATCTCAGATCACGCACAGTTTCTTTCTTTTTTGCCAAGAATGTACATGCTTTTACATGAAAATGAACTAATGGAACAATACAGCGCGCGCTCGCACACACACACACACAATATATAGGTGCAACTCGTGAAAGTTATGCTTCCACTGGGGAAAAGTTTTTTTTTTAGAACATCAACCGTGGAAAAAGCTTGAACGTCAACAGCATATGGTAGGGGTAAAGAATGGTACAATACACACGAATCAACAACATCGGCAGTGACATAGATCTCGACATGTGTGCATAGTTGCCCTGACTTCCAGCTCCTCGAGTGAGGGCAAGGCTTCCAGAACAAATCCATTCTCTGGTAAAGCTGAAGTCATAGACGTTTGAACATATGCCTTTACTGAATGGATGAACTCTATCCGGAATTACCCTGCAAGTAGTACAACTCCAGTGTTTCAGACAGTGATTAAATCATAAAATCAAACCAAGCTGGAATTTGAGTAGCTTCGAAAACCACATACCTTAAGTAGAATGGAAAAAAAAAAGTAAAGGCACGTATAGTGTACTCCCTTCGTCCGGAAATACTTGTCCTAGGAGTGGATGTATCTAGACTTATTTTAGTTATAGATACATCTATTTTATCCATTTCTATGACAAGTATTTCCGGACAGAGGGGTACTTGTGAAACTATTCTCAGCTCATCTTTCTTACCTTATAGGTAAACCACAAATGGAAAAATGTAATGACCATCCACCTTCCATTAGAAAGAATGATAGGATGTGGATGAAAAATTCTAAATCTATAGTGAAAACATAAATAGACAAAAGTTCCTCACAACAACCGAGCAAGATTGCAAGTATGCATCATGAAATTTTCAGCTTGCGGACTTGTGCCACAAATAAACTACAATATGCAACAAAATCTTGGACAATAATTTACCATGTTGATGCAGAATTGCATCAATTAGTCTAGACTAGATAACCAGAAGTAACAATAGATGTAACTGTGTTCTGCATGTATGGAAGTAATTCACTTATAAAGTTGTAGCACATCTCGTAAATTTTTAGTCACTTGGTTAAGCTATGTAGACAGGGCATTTTCATTGCCAATTTCTAGCAAGAGATAGCAAGCTTGAGTAACTGTAACAATCAGGCTGGCAATATCTGGAAATTCACACAACAATTAATATTCAGTTTATGCAAGCAAGTACCTAATTTAGATTATGTATAGCTAGGCTATTAGCACGTGGCCTAACCTTACAGCATACTCCCTCCATTCCTAAATATTTGTCTCTCTAGAGATTTCAACAAGTGATTACATACGGAACAAAATGAGTGAATCTACACTCTAAAATATGTCTATATACATCCGTATGTGGTAGTCCATTTTTTCAAATCTCTAAAAAGACAAATATTTAGGAATGGAGGGAGTGGTATTTTGGTCAGTGTGAGTGCTTTCTTAGTTTCTCTGGTGAAGCTCAAGTCATAGACGTTTGAACATATGCCTATAAAGTTTGGGTGATCAGTTACTCTATATATAACCATTTGTGTCATACACACCCCTTTCATAATCTATATTGATAGGTATAAGCCTTTGATTTTTTTACCACTCATTAGTTCCTATTCATGCTGTACAATCAATTTAGTATTGTTCACACCGGCCATATGTAAGAACTCTTTTCACCATTGAATCCTTGCCCTATAGGAATTCATTTTAAAGAGAATAACTTAATTAGCATCTACTTCCTCCGTTCCCAAATATTTGTCTTTCTAGATGTTTTAAATGGACTACAATATACGATTGTATGCAGACATATTTTAGAATGTAGATTCACTCATTTGCTTCGTATATAGTCACTTGTTGAAATATTTAGAAAGATAAATATTTGAGAACGTAGGGAGTATCCTCTAGCGCAGCGCTACTTGCTAGTTTCTTTAGAAGGGATCCGGCCAATTGCTTGTTTAGCTTGAGCTACCATGCATGGACACTTCTCCGTTGATTGGCGAGTACGGAGTACTTCTCAGTACTTTCGAGTACTCCCGCCAAAACTATTTCTGTCGGTTTGATCAAGCACACAGCTAAATCAAATAAATTAATATTTTATTACTGGTAAATCAATACTTTCAGTACTTTTCAATACTTTTTTAGTACTCCCTCCTTTTTAAAATAGATGACTCAACTTTGTACCAACTTTAGTACAAAGATAGTATAAAGTTGGGTCATCTATTTTGGAACGGAAGGAATACTTCTTAATACTTATTTTATTTTCACCATTAGATTGACTTGATTCAACGGCTCCTAAAATTCCCAACCATGATAAAAGTTATACTCCCTCCGTCCCAAAATTCTTGTCTAGATTAGTCTAGATACGGATGTATCTAATACTAAAACGTTACTTGATACATCCGTATTTAGACTAAGATAAGAATTTTGGGACGGAGGGAGTACTATTTTGCTATATATCTCAGCTTGTGATTGTGGGCACGCAGGCTGTTAACATAGCTAGACTAGTATTGTAGCACTTGTCTCTGGCAAATTTTTGCCCGTAACTCTTACTCCATGAATCCATCCATTCCAGACGGGACATCGATGGCAGGGGCAGGGGCAGGGACAGGGCAAGTACTGCATCTATGGAAAGAATGGGGCATCCAGGTGCTGGTGCTGCTCAGCTTCTCCCTCCAGATCATGCTCCTCATCATGGCGGAGCTCCGCCGGCGCATCGACTCCGGCGTGCTAAGGGCCTTTGTGTGGTCAGCGTACATGATGGCCGATGCTACGGCAATCTACGTGCTGGGACACATGTCTGTGATGAGCAGATCGCCGGAGCATGAGCTGGTGGCGTTTTGGGCGCCTTTCCTCCTTCTGCACCTGGGTGGGCAAGATAACATCACCGCCTACAGCATCGAAGACAACAAGCTCTGGCTGCGCCACCTACAGACTCTTGCCGTGCAGGTGGCTGCAGCTACTTATGTCGTCTATGCGTCTTCCATCCTTACCAGCGGGCTCCTCCGGGCAGCCACCATCTTGATGTTTGTGGTTGGTGTTGCCAAGTATGGAGAGAGAGTGTGGGCACTCAAGTGCGCTGGTAGTACATCAGAGCAGGGCCAGGGCGGCAACTATCAACCTCTATTTTACGCCTCGGGATCCCATTACCGGACCATACCGTCCAAAAGTTGCAGCCCGAATAAGGAAGATTACCTGTTGGATGCTCACCTCTTCCTGGCTGTTCCAAAGAAATTCCTTATGAGCATACTGCAGGATGAAGAGCTGCGGTTTCATGATGTAGATGAGCATGCTTTGAAGGAGGTGGTTGAGATGCAACTCTCCTTGATGCACGATGCCTTGTTTACAAAGACTGGGGTGGTGCACAGTTGGTGTGGCCTTTGCGTCCGTGTCATCTCGTTGCCGGGCACAGCCGTGGCATTGTTGTTGTTTTATTTTTCGGGTGATCATCATCATCATCATCATATGGCTGGGAGTTATAGTAAAGTAGACATTGCTATCAGTTATGTCCTGCTTACTGGGGCTCTTGTTTTGGAGGTCATGTCAAGTATTAAGGCAATGTTGTCGAGCTGGACAAGTTCGTTCCTGCTAGAGCCGAGGAAGGATTTCACTAGGCCAGGAGAGGAAGAAAGAAATATGAGGATCTTGCTTGGTCGTGGGATTACATCTGTCCGCCGGTTCGTGCATGCAGCAGAATGGAGAGGAAGGTACTGGTCCGGCTCCATGGGGCAGCACAACCTGCTTCAGTTGTGCGTTGGTAGTAGGGTGAGCCGGATCAGCAAAATCGCGAGATGGATGGGATTTGAGGACCCGTGGAATACGCTGGCATACTGCTCCTCCATCCCCGTCTCGGCATTCATCAAGCAGCTGCTGGTCAACCATGTGTTGAGTCGCAGCGTCCTTCCAACAGATGAAGATCACATCGCTAACTCAAGGGGTCTGGCGGCCCTGAAGAGCAAGGGGCTGTATGAGGAGCTGGAATGGAGCTTGGACCCCAAAAGGTCCTTGGAGCAGACCATCCTTACATGGCACATCGGCACTAGCATCTATCTCTTTTGGTACAAGAAAGAGAAGCTGGAGCAAGCAAATGCCGACGCACAGAGGCAGCAGCAGCAGCAGCAGGTTGATCTCGTCGAGGCGGTGGAGGCGCTCTCCAATTTGACACTAGTCTGGGTGATGCACAAGACAGGCAAAAGGCCTATCGGCTGGACCTTACATTGCACCGCGGATGTAGGCTTGCCGCAGAGCTGATCCACAACGGGATGCCAGACATGCCTTCTGCTGCAACAATGCCGGAGCTCATCGCCCAGGTGTGGATCGAGATACTATGCTACGCAGGCCACCGGTGCAGCGCGTATTCTCATGCCAAGCAGCTTGGCGGCGGCGGTGAGCTCATCACTATCGCTGCCCTTCTAGTGGAATATGTCAGCGTGCAAGCCCTTGCGATGCAACCACCACTGCCATCATCACTATCGCTACCCTTCTAGTAGTGGAACATGCATCATTTATATATTTGTCTACTTATATATTTGGTACTATAGATACTCCCTCCGTTGTAAAGTAAGTGTAGTAGTGTACTCTTGCCGTCCCAAAATACAAGGCATGCATGTGTTCCACATGGTGTTCATTTTTTTAATCAATGTTTCCCCAAATAATACATCATTTACAACTATATACAGTATAAGACTAATATAGTCTGAATGAACTTTCAAATATGAATCTTGATACGGAGTACATAATTTTCTATTCTGATTTATCAATGAAACAAATCTGTTCGTTGCGGGCTTACTGCGGTTCCATTCACAATCTCTGAACCTCAGCGCTGCTCAGTCCCCACGTCCATGTTGTGCTCTCCTTCATCGCCGGCGGCTGAACCCATCTCTAGCCTCCTATGGATCATCAGACATGGAAATTTAACACTATTTTTGTGAGAATCATATTACACCAACAAAATCACTAAAATTTCTAGGTACCGAAACTGGTTATCGGATAAGAAAAAAAATGTACGCAAAGCGTTAAGTTAAGCTTACCAAAATTCAACACAAAATGCACGGCAGTTTAATTGTATACCAAGCACACAACACACCTAACCTCCGTGTGATATTAAGAAGAGCTTTATAGATCTAGCGCAGGTCCCTTGCCGCTTGCAAATCAGAAGCTTATCTATGGGCTGCTCGACTGCTGCGTGAAGATGCAGCTATTGCTTCTAGCTGGTGCTCCATTTTGGCCAATGTTATGTAATAAGTAATTAGGCTAAAACTGAAATGCTTGTAATCCATCTGGCCATTTCTGGTCCACACATATATGCAAACACAAGGTTGATATATGCCCTTGTGGTTCTTTTTTTTTGAACATCAGTACAGACACAAGCGCTCATATACACGCGCATACACTCACCCCTATGAACACACACACGCATACCCTACCCCTATGAGCACCTCCGAAAGACTGAGCCGGCATATCATCTTGAGATTTACGAAGTCACCGTAGGCGCCTCGTTGTCGACGGGAACGTCTCCTCCCACCGAATGCGCATCGCCGGAAATCCTGAAATAAATCCAGGAATAAATGCGAGCACCAGGATTTGAACTCTGGTGAGCTGGGATACCACAGTCCCTCTAACCATCCAACCACATGTTAGTTCGCTTTGGGATGTGGATCTGATGGCTTTTGTTCGAAGGGAGGAGGGATCGAACGAGGTCGAACCATCACGACGTTCGATTGGCCACATCAAGTACATGTGGTCTTTGTGGTGCAGAATATTCATGGCGTCATTCGTTGTTGGAATGTTCTATGGCCAGATGCGTTTGGGCCCTAGTTGATGGAGAGTTAGCGGAGCACTTGTGTGAGACAATAGAACCAGATGCAAAGCAGTGACATTATGGGCAATATGGTGGGCACGGCTATTCATGAGGAAGTTTTTCAAAGTCCGCGGGAAACGTTTGGTTTCATCACTCGCTTCATTGCTGATCTTGCAGCGGTTCCAGCGAGTAGCAACATGACCATTGCGGTGCAAGCTCCTCCTGCAGGTTTTGATGAGTGATAGATAGAGACATATTGGAGCATCTCCATTCGTTTGGCCCTCCAGCGTACTCGGCGAAGCCCTTTGTGCATTTGTGCCGGCGATTTTTTCGGCTCGGGGGGCACACGTTTCCAGCCGCGCCCCCAGGTTTCAGCCCCCAAGCGTATAAAAATTCAAAGTTTTCTTTCCCGCTACAAAAAAACGACACAGGGTCGGCGATCATCATGCCACAGGTCGGCGATCGAACGTAGCAAAAGTCCGCGATCAAAAGGGTAGGAACCATAGACATGAAAATCCTCAAATGGCATGCTCTGTGGGAGAGCTCGGCGTAGTCGTGGGCGGGTCTTCCATGCTCGCCGTAGGCATGAGCACAGTTGCAGTGTCCGTCGTTGGCGTGGGCGCAGTTGCAGTGCTCGACGTTGGCGTGGGCGTGGTCACCGCCGGTCCTGGCATCTGGTTCAAGATGAGGTCGCGCTCCGCCAGGTACCACGCCTTCACCTGCGGGTCCATCGTCGACATGTCTGCTCCCATCAGGAGCGTCAGGTCAGTGTTCCTCTTCTTCGCGTCGACGTTGGTCTTGAGAAGGTCGAGCTTGACGTCCTGCTCCGTCAACAACGCCGACCACCTCGCCTCGGACTTCTCCTCCCGCCAGGGAGTGAAGTATTTTTTAAACCCTAAGAACGCAGAGCTCGTCGGAAGCAAACCCTATCCTCCATATCCCTGAAATGTGTGTCCCGTCCTTTCTAATCCCGGTCTCTTTTAACCTTTTGCGCGCATCCAAACGGTGGATTCCCATGTGACTTAGGATTTGCTAGGGATCGGGCTGAGTCAGCCGCCTGCAGGTGGTGACTTAGGATTTGCTAGGGATCGGGCTGAGTCAGCCTGTGCTCGTTCGAGGCGCTGGTACTGGTCGAGCCGGACCGGGTTGCTCATCTCCCTAGACCAGTTCGCCTCGACCCTTCCTCTCCTTTCTCTCCTGCGACGCCTGGGCTCCTGGCTATCGACGGTGACGGCGGCCTGGATGATCACGTTGGCGTTGGGCGACAACTCGGGCGGTGAACAGCAAGGTACTAAATGGCCCATCTCCTCTGTTAGTCGCCGCACCCATGGTCGTTCATATCTGCCATTTGTTTCGGGTTTTAGGATGGATTTGGGGATGAGACAGGGATTTGCTTTTAATTGATTTTTTTATTCTAGCTTGTTAATGAGTTCAAATGGTTGCAATGTAGGAGCTTTTTTTTGAATCCATGGATCCGGGAGATATTTTAAAAGTCAGGTTTCATATAGGGGGGAATTTATCAGAATTGGGCCATCTCTGGATTATGTTGGTGGAGATGGAGGCAAATGCAAGCCCTCCCGCATGGCCCAGCCCATTCCAGCCCAATAGAAGCCCTGGAGGCAGACCAAAACCCTCGTCCCCGACCACTCTCCCCACCCTATTCCACCGCCCCCTTCCTCCCACCACCACACCAACCTCGTCGCCGGCCTCACTCTCCCTCTCTTCTCCGCCCCCACCCCCGTCCTCCCGCCACCGGAGTGCGCCACTCACCCGCGTCCACAGAGCCAGAACCCCTCACGGATGGGCTGTCGGCATTGCTGCAGAAGGAAATTAATGATGGCACCATTTCCCCCCTAAAGGTGTGTCGTGGTGCCCCTGGTATTTCTCACATGTTATTCGCTGACCACACACTTCTCTTCTTTAAAGCAAATGCAGAACAAGCTACTAGAATGCAGCAAGTCATCACCTCATATGCCCAAGGTACAGGGCAGCTTGTAAACTTTGATAAGTGCTCTCTCATGTTTGGGAAATCTTGTTCTGCCGAGATACAAGAGGAGGTTAAATCTGTCCTTCAAGTGTCACAAGTGGAATTTGAGCCCAAGTACCTTCGCCTTCCGACGCCAGAAGGAAGAATGCACCGGGGTAAATTCCAATGGATGCAGGCTAAAATGCTCAAGAAACTTTGTGTTGTGTGGTGAGTCTTCACAGGGGGAAAGGAGGTGCTCGTCAAGGCAGTTGCCCAAGCGCTGCCCACATATCTTATGGGTGTATTTAAGCTACCTGATGGGCTGTGTGGGGAGTTGACAAAGATTATACGAAACTTTTGGTGGGGAGGGGCACAAGGACAGCGGCGTACCCATTGGGTGTCATGGGACATTATGCTTAGGCATAAATCTCATGGTGGCATGGGATTCCATGACATGAAACTGTTTAATCAAGCGCTGCTAGCTAAGCAGGCTTGGAGGCTGATTGTTAATCCTCAAAGCTTATGTGCACAGGTGCTCAAGGCGAAGTACTACCCCAACAGGTTCTTGGTGGATACAATATTCACTGGCAATGCATCCTCGACGTGGAAAGCTATCGAATACGGGTTGGAGCTTCTTAAGAAATGGATTATTTGGCGCATCGGCAATGGCTCTCAAGTCCGTATATGGCGTGACCCTTGGATCCCTCGTGATCATTCCCGACGACCAATGACTCCGAAGAGACGCTGCCGTCTTAAATGGGTCTCTAGTCTTCTCAATCTGGATGGTACGTGGAACAATACCTTGCTGCGTCAACATTTCTATCAGCCAGATATCGATAGTATCATGCAGATCAGGACTTCGAGTAGACTCGAAGCTGACTTCCTTGCATGGCACCCGGACAAGCGCGGATGCTTCTCAGTACGCAGTGCCTACTATCTGGGGCTGCAGGAATACATGGAGGCGCAGGACGTTGGTGCATCGAGTACGCGGCCGGATGGGCGACGGTCGTTGTGGAACCTTATTTGAAAGAATGGGGCGCCGGCTAAAGTAGGTGTGTTCGCATGGACTGCAGCCCAGGAGGCCCTTGCAACGCAAGCTAGTAAGACCCATAGACACATGGAAGAGGATCCTACGTGCTTGCTTTGTGGCCATGCCATGGAGGATGTGCACCACGCCCTCGTCCAGTGTCCCCATGCAGCTGCGCTCTAGGCAGCCATGCGAGAAGACTGGGACTTGCCGACCACTGCCGAGCTACGTGACGCCGAACCCGAGTGGATGCTCCGCCTGCTTGAAAAACTGTCGGATGTTCAGAAGTTGGCTTCCTTGATGATCATGTGGAGGATTTGGTATGCAAGGAATGAAATTACGCATAACAAACTGCCGGTCCCGATCCAGGCCTCGCGCAGATTCCTCACGAGCTACATTACGTCCTTGCTCGCAATACAACAACATCCGTCGACAGACCTCACCAAGGGAAAGCAGGTGGTTGCTCTATCAGGAAGCATGCAAAAATACGCACATACAATAACAGACACGCCACGCTGGGAGACGCCTAATGCACATCATGCTAAACTGAATGTCGATGGTGCTTTTGTGAAAGAAAATGGTACGGCTGGGGCTGGGATGATCTTGCGGGATCATGAAGGTGATGTTATCTTCGCCGTGACTCACGCTATTTAATTGTGGTGACCCCTTAGAAGCTGAGATGCCGGCTATGGAGGAAGGATTACAACTTTCTCTACACTGGATGAACCTGCCGCTGATTGTGGAAACGGATTGTGCCGAGTTGCTGAAGTTGGTTCAATCCAAAGACGACGATCGATCGAGGTATGCATACCAGGTTAATGAGATCAGACGAATTCTGGCTCAAGAAAGGAACATTAGTCTAGCTAAGATTAGTAGGCACGCGAATGTGGCGAGTCACACCCTTGCTTGTATGGGTCGATCGCAACAGCCCACAACATGCTGGCTCCGAAACTCCCTTATGGAGATAGCTAGCATTGTTGATTCTGAATGTAATCATCATGGCTGATTAATGAAAAGTTCTTTTCCCGCAAAAAAAAAAAGAATCCATGGATCCGGGAGATATTTTAAAAGTCAGGTTTCACATAGCGGGGGAATTAATCAGAATTGGGCCATCTCTGGATTATGTTGGTGGAGATGGAGGCAAAGGCAAGCCCTCCCGCATGGCCCAGCCCATTCCAGCCCAATAGAAGCCCTGGAGGCAGACCAAAACCCTCGTCCTCGACCACTCCCCCCACCCTATCCCACCGCCCCCCTTCCTCCCGCCACCACACCAACCTCGCCGCCGGCCTCACTCTCCCCCATCTCTCCTCTCCGCCCCACCCCCCGTCCTCCCGCCGCCCAGCCCCGTCGGCACAGCCAGAACCCCTCTCCTCCCGCGTTTACTCGCCGCGATGATCTCCGCCATGTCCTGGGTGCCGAGGGGCGCCGCCAAGAGCGTCCCCATCGAGGCGGAGCCGCCCACGAAGGAGGAGATCGAGGAGGCCATGAAGAAAATCGCCCTCGGCAGGGAGTAAGCCCCCCGCAGCCGCTTTCCCCCTCCTCTTCCTCTGTTCCGCCCTTCTGAACCGTGTGGTGTCTGCTAAGCAGGGCCGGGAGCGACGCCGACGACGCGGACGGGGACGAGGACGACGACGCCGTGATGGAGGTCGACGGCGCCGAGGACGAGGAGGTCGACGAGGTCGCCCAGGCCAAGGCCGCCGCCAAGGCGCTCGGGACCAAGAGCAGCTCGGGCTCCGGCGCCGTCGGCGACGTTTCCGACGGGCTCGCCGAGCTCAACATGGACGCCTACGACGACGAGGAGGATGGTAGGCGCTCGTGCTCCCGTGGCTCCTGCAGGTCTTGCGTGACTGCCTGATACTTGAGCTGTAACTTGTGTTGTGGTCAGGGCTCGAGCTTTTCAGCACCGGGCTGGGGGACTTGTACTACAAAAGCAACGAAGAGGACCCCTATATCATCAAGAACGATGACGATGTGAGTATGCTTTCCCTTGGCATTATAGAAATATGCTAGTATTGGCTATCCAGTTTGAGGTGAATGACGCCCCTTCGCTGGCTGCCTTATTAGGACGATGGCGAGGACGACGATGAGGAGATTGAGGACATGACTATCAAACCTACTGATATAGTGATTGTTTGTGCTCATAACGAGGATGAGTTCAATTCTCTCCAGGCAAGTGTCGAGTAACATTTTCTTATCGCATCTTGTAAAAATGATGCCATGCTTCCTTTTTTCATACTTATACAAGAATGTAAAGACCAAACTCTTATGTGGAGCAATTGAATTCTGGGCTTAATGCTGGTTGTATTGAGTAAATATGTAAGATTGATTAAGGCAGAATATACTTAGTTCACATTAGTCTCCATATATTACTCCGTGCCTCTCTTTGCTGGGGGTTACTAGCTCATATAGCCTCTGTTTTCGGTTGGACTGCATGAAGATGTGACCAGTGGCCTTATTATGTATGACAGGTTAGTATAGTGGAAGAATTGGAAGATGGGGATCCTAATATGTTTGTGCACCATGAGGTCCCTCTCTCAGACTTCCCACTCTGCACGGCGTGGATGGATTTTAACCGTCAGGATGGCGAACAGAAAGGTTAAATTGTGGTTTCACTTGAGTTTTGACAAGTAAAGAGTGCCAAATTGTTTCTGCAGAAGAAAGCTATATGCTAAGGCTTTACTCTATTTCTCATCTTGTGTTGCAGGGAATTTCATAGCTGTTGGCACCATGGATCCTACAATTGAAGTATGGAACTTGGATGTTGTAAGTTTTCAGAAACACAGAAGACTATTATTTCATATGGCCATGAATTGCTTTGCTTCAAAGAATTTATGTACTGTTTTGTGGACTTTGATGTTATTTAACAGGTTGATGAAGTCGAACCACATTTTGTGCTAGGAGGAGTTTCAAAAAAGAAGAAAAAGGCTAAGGGGAAAAAGGTATGCTACTAATATTTCATTGTTGAACTACTTTGAAGTTTTTGATTGCTTCTCGTGACTCCTTTTCTTGCTCTATTGCAAAGTCACACTCGACAATCTCGCCCCCACACCCCCTCCCACCCCCAATTTTATGCTGTTTCCCCCTTTGATTTCCATGGCAACCCCAGCAGGTTATCATGTGGGGGAATCTGCTATCTGGTCTCGTAATTTTTAAACTTTAGGCTAGATTGAGATTGACTGAGAGTCTTTGACCTAACGTTGCCAGTCTGTTGCCCGTGTAGCTTTCTAGCTTTGTATCCCCCTTAATGTGCTGAAATGGTGGTTAAGATCCAGGCTAACTCCACCTAAACAGAAGGCAGATGAAACGAGGTTGAATTGATCTCGATTGTTCATTGCTTAGTAAGTTACACAGGTCCTAGTAGGTTCAGTAAGTTAAGGTGCAGATTGGGTTGCTTTTTAGCTGCCAAATTGACTATGTTTGTGCAAAATGATGCTGATTGTATGAGGGTACAATGTGTGTAGAGCAAATGTCGGTACTTGTTTTCATGATATTATGATTCACGTATGCATGTGCGCAGTTGATCATTCATTCCTTTCTTAAAACCTGAGCTTCATTATTCATACTGCATGTCATGTGCAGGGAAAAACATACAAGAAGGGTAGCCATAGAAGTTCTGTGCTTGGTCTTGCATGGAACACGGTGGTGAGGTGTGTTTTGGTTTCAGCTCAAGCGATTGCGTCCCCTGCTCTCTCTTCACTTATTGCCCCCTGCTGATGACTCCTTTACTTCAGGAACGCTCTAGCCAGTGCAAGTGCAGACAAAACTGTGAAAGTTTGGGACATGAGTGCTGGTAAATGTTTAGTCACATTGCAACATCATGATGACAAGGTAATGGTTGATAGTACATTCTTCTTATTGACTTATGTATGTATTGGCCCGAAAGATTCTTATGGCATATCAAGTTAATTTTCCTTCTGCCCAACATGTAGGTTCAATCAGTTGCCTGGAGGTCACCTGAAGTTCTTCTCAGTGGATCTTTTGATAGAACAATTGCCTTGGTAATGGATGTCCTTGGCCATCATGTGAATTATTTTCTCCTGAAATTTCTGCTGCTGCTTATTACGTATTCTGGTTGTTAGTCACTTGCCAGATTGTATCAGCATGCTGATCTCTAGCATGTCAGCAAATAATAATCTCGTCCGCATTGTGTAATTGAGCTGTGGATACTAGCCAGTTTTGGATGAGTAGCCACTAATTAAAGGCGATCATACTAGTTATATAACGTACTGCTTACTGCTACCTTCTTCTTTTGGTTCTGGGAGTTCACCTTCATAGGTGAAGATAATTTGATTTGCCATTCTTGTGGAGCGACCTGTTGCGTTACCGTAGATATTTTGAGATGCAGTTCAGTGTTTATTTGACATTCTTGTTGAGAAGGTTGTTGCATATTTTTATATATTTTGTGCTTATATCCACTGAACTTATATTGGTAACATTTTACAGACAGATATGAAAGACACTGAACAGTGTTGTCATAAATGGCCTGTCGAAGCAGATGTAGAGAGCTTAGTTTGTGATCCACACAATGAACACTCCTTTGTGGTAAGTGATTTCATTGTATTTTACCGTTCAACTCAGTTATCTGTCGTTTTATAGAACGATTGGAAATTTCTGACAGACAACAACTTTCTGCTGAACTTTAGTGAAGTTTCCATTAGAAACAGTATAATTGAAATCCAGATGAATACAGTTCTGCTCTTCCATGAAGCAAGTCTATAGTTATCATCTTTGGATCCCTGCACTTAATTATTTAAGGCATACTAAGTCATAATCTCAGAATGAATTTGTTTGTGATTTTCTTTTTGGTGCATGTCTATTATATACTCGATGGTATGATAATGTGGCAGCTGTGTCTTGCAGGTTAGTCTTGAAAATGGGATGGTTCAAGCATTTGATATTCGGACAGCCTCGTCAAATTCAAATCCTGGACAGCCGATGTTTACTCTGCATGCACATGAAAAGGCCGTTTCTTCCATATCCTTCGCCCCATCTACCCCTAACGTATGTTACATTTTCATTCTAGTGTGCTAAATAAAGGGAGATGCAGCCACATGGACCCAATTACTAACCCTGCCTTTTTTTTGCAGTTCTTTGCGACTGGTTCAACTGACAAAATGGTGCGTTTATTAACTTTGTGCTGAAGAAGCTATTAACACTTGTGGTATTGATCCAACCAGTTGCTTACATATCTATCTGTAAACACAGGTGAAGCTCTGGGATCTATCGAACAACCAGCCTTCGTGCGTCTCGTCGCTGAATCCTAAGCTTGTATGTACTCTGACCGAATTCCATCCCTTGTCCATATGTATATTAAAAGGAAAGAATTACTGCAATGTGGAGCTATACCATGTTGCTCATCCATCTGTTTTGTTATTTCCAGGGAGCTATATTCTCGGTGTCGTTTTCGAACGACAACCCCTTCCTGTTAGCGTGCGGAGGATCGAAAGGCAAACTAAAGGTAAGCAGCACACCCTCTGTATACGTGGTCTGTTGAAGCTTCCGTGGTGTGGCTGTTCCACTGACAGACGCTCTTCTCGCATACGTGTTTGGCAGGTCTGGAACACGCTGTCGGAACCCGCAGTGGCGAACAAATTTGGGAAGGGGCGGCAAAATGCACCAGCTCTGCGAAACAACCCCCCCACAGAATGATGGGCTCGACGCTATGTGATAGGATAGGTTTTTCCGCGTTTCAGTTTTGTTACTGGGTGAAATGTAATGGGAGCATGGATTTATTTATATATGTACAACCAAACGACAGCAGAAATGGATCTGTAGTGAGAGAGTTCGCAGTTTATAATGGAATCCGTTTTATTTGGACCCTAGAAAAAGGAGGAAGTCAAGTTAGCTGTTTTATACTCCCTCTGTTTCAAAATGTAAGGGGTATTAGTTTTCAGAGAATTCAGGTTAGCTGTTTTATACCCCCTCTGTTTCAAAGCACCATTGACCAGTTCATGGGCATTCAGTTGAATATAATTCATACTACCTGTCATTCAAAATTTAGACCTAATTAATACTATTGCTAATAGAAGTAGAACTATACCATACTCCCTTCGTTCCCAAATATTTGTCTTTCTAGTAACTACATACGGAGTAAAATGAGTGAATCTTCACTCTAAAATATGTCTACAAAGATCCATATGTTGTAGTCCATTTGAAATTTCTAGAAAGACAAATATTTAGGAACGGAGGGAGTACATGGCAATAAACATTGGAGAATTACAATTCGGACATATATAGAAATGTATAAACATAGGAGATAATTCCGACAAACAATAGTTTCTTAATCTGTTCGTATTTTGCCACCAAGTTTTTGGAAACTTGTACTCCCTCAGTAAAGAAATATAAGAGTGTTTAGATCACTAAAATAGTGATCTAAACGCTCTTATATTTGTTTACAGAGGAAGTACAAAAAAGGAGAAAAATAATCTTGATTTATGCGCCTGGGGACTTCAGTGAGGGTACATACTATGGAATAATTCCAAATTTATTGCTTGGTGTTTACTGCACGGGATCGGGATGAGTTATAACACCGGATCTCTATTCTCTCAGTCTCCTATATATACGAGATTGCGAGCAAAATATTCTAGAACAAGTAAATATTTCTCATTGACAACCAAAGTGAGTGCCTGCCTAGCTACTGCTGTATCGGCCGGGGTATGGACACATACACGATTCGCATCCTTGCACTAGCCCTACTGTCTCTATATCTCGTATGCTCTGCTACCGTCGCTCAGTGTAAGCACACCAATCAGGTTATGCACACTAAATTTGTCCAGTTCCCCTACCAGTATGTAGTATAGCTACTAAAGGCCGTTTTCATTTGTTTCTTGTCTAATATGTTGCGCGGTTATTTATTCACTCTAAAATAATATTTTTGCATAACAGTTGTTCGTTTGTTATCCCATAGGCCGAATCATAGATAACATCGAAAGCGAGAAGATCGATTTACCAAACGGGCTATGCGTTAAGAGTAAATGCCGCAGTACTCCAGAAGATTGCTTCTGTTGTTTGGCAGATAACAACTGCCACTGGACTATGGCCGAATGCAAGGCAGCGTGTAAAAAATCCTCGTCTTCACAAGACATGCTACTGGCGACGACAACCCCTCCTCCTTTACCTGCTCCTTAGTTTTCCAGCCTAGTCAAATTAGCTTACATATTTACTTGTCGCAAGAGAGAAATAATGACTGATATATGTGTGGAAATACAATTGTGCAATAAGATCAAGTAATACTCTAGCAAATGTTGTTATTTGGTTCGGCAAATTGCATTTAAACTTTTAACAATTATGCCGGTTCAGTTCTAGCTAGTAAGATCGTGGTATATAATGCTCTTATCCTTCTTTGCCAGCCGGTTGTGGCTTTTCCTTTTCAGCTCTGGTGGAGCTTTATACCTTTTTATTCCAGACTTGGAGACCTCTGTTGGATATTTTGATTTTTAATAATATTAGCCGTATGCATCATTCAGATGCAGAGGCTGGGGCTTACCCCCTTTTCGAAAAAAAGCTAGTAAGATCGTGGTATGAAGGACCTGCACACTTTGCTACTTCTTGTTGTCTGGAAATTGTGGAAGCACCGAAATGATATGCTACTGCCATGGAGTACATCCCTCATGGTTCAAGATCGTGGTATGAAGGGCCTGCACACTGCTATTTTCTCGTCGTCTGGTAATTATGGAAGCACTAAAATGCGGTGGTTTTCGATGGAGGTACTCTGTCGATGCATGGGGTAATCAGAAAGATAGGCAAAGAGGGGCGATCTTGGATGGTGGCCGGGCTACTCCAAGGGGATCTCTAGAGTTTATCTATGAGTGTTTAGGCGGGTGAGTAGTGAGTAGTTCACTTGTATGACGGAGTCACATGCGCTTGTGCACGAGTTGTAATTTTGTGGACAAGGTTCTATCCTTCTTGTCTCATATGAGGCCTACATACAGGTACAACAACACTGCAATGGCCTCCTCCCGCCCAAGGGAAAGTATGAGATTGAGTCTATCTACTATACCTACATATGTGTGCAAAGACCACATGGCGAGAAGATCCTCCTTCCAGTTCCGCTTGCACCAACACTTGTATGACGGAGTCACATGCGCTTATTTCTCCAACCCAAAGTGCCTTTGTTCCTGGGAGGCTCATTACCGATAACATTCTCATCGCTTATGAATGTATTCATAAAATAAAAAATAAAAGAGTGGGCCAATGTGCAGTCAAGTTGGATATGCATAAAGCATATGATCGAGTAGAATGGGTGTTTCTGAGGAATATGATGTTGAAGCTGGGATTTCATGAAAGTTTTATGGAAATGATGATGGCTTGTGTTGGATCCGTAAGATACAAAGTAAGGTACAATTCACAAGAAACTGAGATATTCATACCTACTAGAGGAATTAGGCAGGGAGACCCCCTTTCTCCCTATCTATTTCTCCTTTGTCCAGAAGGTCTTTCTAGTCTATTGCAGTATGAAGAAGAAGCTGGTGACATTGAGGGAATTAAAGTGTGCAGGAATGCACCGTCAATCTCACACCTTTTATTTGCTGACGATTCTTTGATTCTCATGAGCGCGGATGTTTTAAATGCAGCTTCCTTACAGCAAGTGCTAGATACCTATTGCCAAAATTCTGGACAATTGGTAAGTTTGGCAAAGTCTAGTGTTTTTTTTCAGTCCTAATACCAGTGCAGTTTCAAGATCTGAAGTTTGCCAACAATTACATATTGATACTGAGGCATTATCTGATAAGTACCTAGGCCTTCCGGCTATGGTAGGAGCTGATCGTAGTGACTGTTTCAAGCACTTCATTGAAAGGATTAAACAAAGAATCCAAGGATGGATGGAAAAACAATTATCAGTTGGAGGTAAAGAAATTCTTCTTAAAGCTGTGGCACAAGCTATTCCTGTTTTTGCTATGTCTGTCTTTTGTCTACCAAAAGGTATTTGCAAGGAAATCACAGATATTATTGCTAGTTTCTGGTGGGGAGATGATGAGGAAAATAAGAAAATGCATTGGTATTCTTGGTGGAAATTATGTTATCCAAAGAGTGAAGGTGGTATGGGCTTCAGAGATCTATACTCGTTTAATTTGGCATTGCTAGCTAAGCAATGTTGGAGACTTATTACTTCACCTGAGTCACTTTGTGCACGAGTTCTTTGAAGGAAATATGCCCTAGAGGCAATAATAAAGTTATTATTTATTTCCTTATTTCATGATAAATGTTTATTATTCATGCTAGAATTGTATTAACCGGAAACATGATACATGTGTGAATACATAGACAAACATAACGTCACTAGTATGCCTCTACTTGACTAGCTCCTTAATCAAAGATGGTTATGTTTCCTAACCATAGACATGTGTTGTCATTTGATTAATGGGATCACATCATTAGGAGAACGATGTGATTGACATGACCCATTCCGTTAGCCTAGCACTTGATCGTTTAGTATATTGCTATTGCTTTCTTCATGACTTATACATGTTCCTGTAACTATGAGATTATGCAACTCCCGTTTACCGGAGGAACACTTTGGGTGCTACCAAACGTCACAACGTAACTGGGTGATTATAAAGGAGTACAACAGGTGTCTCCGAAGGTACATGTTGGGTTGGCGTATTTTGAGATTAGGTTTTGTCACTCCGATTGTCGGAGAGGTATCTCTGGGCCCTCTCGGTAATGCACATCACTATAAGCCTTGCAAGCAATGTAGCTAATGAGTTAGTTACGGAATGATGCATTACGTAATGAGTAAAGAGACTTGCCGGTAACGAGATTGAACTAGGTATTGGATACCGACGATCGAATCTCGGGCAAGTAACATGCCGATGACAAAGGGAACAACGTATGTTGTTATGCGGTTTGACCGATAAAGATCTTCGTAGAATATGTAGGAGCCAATATGGGCATCCAGGTTCCGCTATTGGTTATTGATCAAGAATAGTTCTAGGTCATGTCTACATAGTTCTCGAACCCGTAGGGTCCGCACGCTTAAGGCTTCGATGACAATTTTATTATGAGTTTATGAGTTTTGATGTACCGAAGGAGTTCGGAATCCCGGATGAGATCGGGGACATGACAAGGAGTCTCGAAATGGTCGAGATGTAAAGATCGATATATTGGACGACTATATTCGGAGTTCGGAAAGGTTCCGAGTGATTCGGGTATTTTTCGGAGTACCGGAGAGTTACGGGAATTCGCCGGGGAGTATATGGGCCTTATTGGGCCATACGGGAATAGAGGAGAGAGGCCAAAAGGAAGGAGGCCTGCGCCCCCCCCTTTGGTCCGAATTGGACAAGGGGCGCAGCCCCCCTTTCCTTCTTCCTCTCCCCTTCTTTCCCCTTCTCCTACTCCAACAAGGGAGGTGGAATCCTACTAGGACTAGGGAGTCCTAGTAGGACTCCACACTTGGCGCGCCCCCTCCTAGGACCGGCCTCCTCCCCGCTTGCTCCTTTATATACGGGGGCAGGGGGGCACCCCATGACACACAAGTTGATCATTGTGATCGTTCCTTAGCCTTGTGCGGTGCCCCCCCTCCACCATATTCCACCTCGGTCAAATCGTAGCGGTGCTTAGGCGAAGCCCTGCGTCGGTATAACATCATCATCGTCACCACGCCGTCGTGCTGACGGAACTCATCCCCGACACCCTGCTGGATCGGAGTCCGGGGATTGTCATCGAGCTGAACGTGTGTTGAACTCGGAGGTGCCGTACGTTCGGTACTTGGATCGGTCGGATCGTGAAGACGTATGACTACATCAACCACGTTGTCATAACGGTTCCGCTTACGGTCTATGAGGATACGTGGACAACACTCTCCCCTCTCGTTGCTATGCATCACCATGATCTTGCGTGTGCGTAGGAATTTTTTTTGAAATTACTACGTTCCCCAACAGTGGCATCCGAGCCAGGTTTTATGCGTAGATGTTATATGCACGAGTAGAACACAAGTGAGTTGTGGGCGATACAAGTCATACTGCTTACCAGCATGTCATACTTTGGTTCAGCGGTATTGTTGGATGAAGCGGCCCGGACCGACATTACGCGTACGCTTATGCAAGACTGGTTTTGCCGCCGTGCTTTGCACACAGGTGAGTAGCGGGTGTCAGTTTCTCCAACTTTAGTTGAACCGAGGGTGGCTACGCCCGGTCCTTGCGAAGGTTAAAACAGCACCAACTTGATGAACTATCGTTGTGGTTTTGATGCGTAGGTAAGAACGATTCTTGCTCAGCCCGTAGCAGCCACGTAAAACTTGCAACAACAAAGTAGATGACGTCTAACTTGTTTTTGCAGGGCATGTTGTGATGTGATATGGTAAAGACATGATGAGATATAAGTTGTTGTATGAGATGATCATGTTTTGTTGAAGTTATCGGCAACTGGCAGAAGCTCTATGGTTGTCTCTTTGTTGCAGAAGATGCAAGTGCCAAATAATTGCTTTACTTTATCGCTATGCGATAGCAATAGTTGCAAGAGCAATAGTTGGCAAGACGATCATATGACGACACATTGATATAGATCAAGATGATGAAGATCATGGTGTCGTGCCTGTGACGATAGAGATCATGGAGTATTTTGGAGATGGAGATCAAAGGCGCAAGATGATCATGGCCATATCATGTCACATATTTTGATTGCATATGATGTTTATCTTTTATACATCTTTTTTTGCTTAGTTTGACGGTAGCATTTTAAGATGATCTCTCACTAATTATCAAGAAGTGTTCTCCCTGAGTATGCACCGTTGCGAAAGTTCTTCGTGCTGAGACACCACGTGATGATCGGGTGTGATAGGCTCTACGTTCAAATACAACGGGTGCAAAACAGTTGCACACGCGGAATACTCAGGTTAAACTTGACGAGCCTAGCATATACAAATATGGCCTCGGAACACGGAGACCGAAAGGTTGAGCGTGAATCATATAGTAGATATGATCAACATAGTGATGTTCACCATTGAAAACTACTCCATCTCACGTGATGATTGGACATGGTTTAGTTGATTTGGATCACGTGATCACTTAGATGACTAGAGAGATGTCTGTCGAAGTGGGAGTTCTTAAGTAATATGATTAATTGAACTTAAATTTATCATGAACTTAGTCCTGGTAGTATTTTGCAAATTATGTTATAGATCAATAGCTCGCGTTGTTGCTTTCATATGTTTATTTTGATATGTTCCTAGAGAAAACTGTGTTGAAAGATGTTAGTAGCAATGATGCGGATTGGATCCGTGATCTGAGGTTTATCCTCATTGCTGCACAGAAGAATTATGTCCTTGATGTACCGCTAGGTGACAAACCTATTACAGGAGCAGATGCAAACGTTATGAACGTTTGGCTAGCTCAATATGATGACTACTTGATAGTTTAGTGCACCATGCTTAACGGCTTAGAATCGGGACTTCAAAGATGTTTTGAACGTCATGGACCATATGAGATGTTCCAGGAATTGAAGTTAATATTTCAAGAAAATACCCGAGTTGAGAGATATGAAGTCTCCAACAAGTTCTATAGCTGAAAGATGGAGGAGAATCGCTCAACTAGTGAGCATGTGCTCAGATTGTCTGGGTACTTCAATCGCTTGAATCAAGTGGGAGTTAATCTTCCAGATAAGATAGTGATTGACAGAATTCTCTAGTCACCATCACTAAGTTACTAGAACTTCGTGATGAACTATAGTATGCAAGGGATGACGAAAACGATTCCCGAGCTCTTCGTGATGTTGAAATCGACGAAGGTAGAAATCAAGAAAGAGCATCAAGTGTTGATGATTGACAAGACCACTAGTTTCAAGAAAAGGGCAAGGGAAAGAAAGGGAAACTTCAAGTAGAATGGCAAACAAGTTGTCACTCCCGTGAAGAAGACCAAAGCTGGACCAAAGCCTGAAACTGAGTGCTTACACTGCAAAGAGTTGGATCTACGGCAGCAATTATTAGAGATGAACGAGGTATTTTCCTTGCAGCTCAATGTAAGTTTATCCCATATGCAGCGGACGCAATGACATCAGAGGCAATGGCAATGAGAGACGGACTGAACTTGGCAAATAGCCTAGGGTTCCAGCGAGTTGAAGCGGAATCCGACTCTCTAACGGTGATCAACTGCTGCTCCGGTCAGAGTACTTGGTGGGGCGCGGCGGCAGCGATATTCGCGGAATGTGTGGACATCTCTACCTCGATTGGGAAGGTCAACTTTAAGCATTGTTTTCGATCAGCAAATCAAGCGGCGCATGTGCTAGCTAATTTTAGTTATTGTAATAAACTTTCTTCTAGTTGGACTGACGAGCCTCCAGATTGTCTGGTGAGCAAGCTCGTAGACGATGTATCTTTATGCATTAATCAATAAAGCTAGCCATGATGGCCTTCCCTAAAAAAACGATGTGGAGGTAGGACGAGGCGTGTCCCTCGTCTTTGATCCAGTCGTGTTGCGATATCAAGAGGTGCTCCTCTTTCTGAAAGAAAGATTTCTTCCGCCCTCACGGGACATCCATATATATACACTCAACGGAGCCTTGGTGTGGATCGACGATGAGGACTTGATTGTTTGGAGAAGAGCAACAGGAAATGCACTCAAAAAGTGTGATCCGTTCGCTTGTCTTCTCGTCATGGACTGTCAATGGGAGAGCCGGAAATTCTTGCCGAGGCGTTGTTCATCTCGGCGTTTCAATGACCTAGTGAAAGAGCCATCGTTGTGGCTGAGCGGACATTGTGGTCAGCCAAGTATTAGAGTAGGTCGCTTTATATTCATTGTCATAGCGGTTTCCTCATGATCTTGGGTTACTCAGAAGAAACTTAATTATGACATAGTGGAGGTACCAAGCAATCCAGATCTCGATGATGGAGTTGATGATGATGAGGAGCTGTTGAGGAATGTGTGCAGACTGCCCAAGTGGTCCATCTTAGCAAGCTACGAGACATGGATTTATTATGCGGTGTTGAACAAGTTGTGGCCTCATGTATGGGTGTTCACAGAAACGACCGACATATGCTACCAGGGTGGATACTGACACACAAGGGCACAAGGCTGACCTTCTGATGCACGATCATGTATTGGATTTGGTGACAACTGCAACCAAGGATGAGACGGGAACGGGAGATGGTCGGATGTAGTAAAAGGAGCTTATATGGTATTATTATGAACATGGAGATAATGAAAAACTTAAAGGAAGTCTACACCGGAATCGGCAAATTAAAATCAGTGAAGATAGCAGTCATACATTTTTGACAACACCTCCACGACCACATCGCGCGCAGACCGCTATCCTGGCCAAGCCAGCAGAGCTGAGTCCTATCTAGTTAATCTTTGCACCTTTTCAAGCATGGAGGGAGTACTATTCAACGTGGGCGTGCTCTATTTTGGCCTGATTTGATTTTAAAAAGTTAATCCAATCCTTTTCACAACTGTATGGCCTGGATTTTCCGGCCTGCGCCCGTGTCATAATTTCGTCGTGCGATTTGTGTTGTCTGCGTTTTGACAAGCAATATCCAAAGAGTTATCAAATTTAAAAGAAAGGTAGCTTTCAAATATAGGAGTATAAGAAAATCACACTTCTTGTTCAAAAAGAAGGAAAAAAAAAGCAATCTTGTAAACCGCAGCTAGCTCATCAATAGAATTATGCACCAACAGCATGCAAATGGCTTGTTTGAACGTACGTCCGGCTCTATCTGCATAACAGAGACGATATCCAGGGAATGTACTCTTTCTCGACGTAGGAATCTTTTCTACGTAGTAGGAGTAGATTCTAGAGTCAGATAGGTATCCCAACATTCAAACCTCTCTATCTCTAACGTACACTGCCAGCCAGCCGGAGCTCTATATATAGTTGGGCATCCTCTCCACGACTATCCCATCCTCCTCTCCAGCCCGTCCCTTCCCCTCACGCCCACGATGGCGCTCTCCAAGCACACCGTCGCCGTGCTCTTTGCCCTGCTGGCCATCGCCGCGACGCTGCAGCCGTCCGACGCGAGGCTCCGGTCCGCCGCCGCCGCAAACCAAGAAGAAGCCAAAGCCGCCACCACGGCCGATGGAGGCTCCCCGTCTCTTCCCAGCCTGCCATTGCCTCAGATCCCCGGTATGCCCAGCCTGCCACCAATATTCCGCTCCCTTTTCCCGCCACTGCCCCAGATCCCCGGCCTGCCCCCGCTCTTTGGTGCACCGCCGTCCCAAGGGTTGCCTCCGATCCCCGGCATGCCACACATCCCACTTCCCAGCCGCTCGCCACCACCGCCACCGCCTAAGGAGTGCCTGACGCCATTGACGGCCATGATACCGTGCATGGACTACCTCACCAACATCACTGTCTTCTCGCCGCCGGCTGCGTGCTGCGATGGACTCAAGTCGGTCATCAGCAGCGCGCCGATCTGCCTGTGCCACGGCCTGAACAACAACGGCGGCATGAGCAAGCTGTTCCCCAAGCCCATCGATCCCATCCGCATGCTCATCCTTCCGGCTAGGTGCGGCGCCATGATACCCTTCCAGACGATCTTCTCCTGTGGCAGTAAGTTGCACCAACTCTTTCTGTCTTTTGTTTTTTGTTTTCTTATACTATATCCTTCTTTGAAGGAGATTGATTAACTTGTGATGATCTGACAGCCCAACCATTGCCGCCGCTGACGCCTCCAGCCACGTCTCCGGCGCCTCCTGCTGCTTCTTCTCCCGCGCCATCACCATCACCTTGAGGTGATCTTGATTTCTCATATATACCTTGAACAACAGCCTTAAATTATTTTTGTATTATATTTAGCCTCTGACATTATTTTCGACTTTGCGTTTGTGTGTTGCAGAATCAACCTAGCTAGAGTGGCAAAAGGATGGATGCATGGATCGAAGATGGTTTCGTCAGGATTAGATATATGTTTATCTGGATATAGAGTCAAATTCTCGCTTTAGTTCGTTTTGCTTAGGTGCAGAGAAAAATATCGATCAGCTAGCGTTTAGGGGTTCAGAGCGTACGTTATACGTAGTTCCTAGTGCTACTTAGTTACATTATTAGAGTCATCAATCATGTACTCCCTCCGTTCCTAAATATAAGTCTTTGTAGAGATTTCACTATGGACCACATACGGATGTATCTAGATGCATTTTAGAGTATAGATTCACTCATTTTGCTTCGTATGTGGTCCATAGTGAAATCTCTCCAAAGACTTATATTTAGGAACGGAGGGAGTAATCGATATTGGATAATATATAAACTAGATGCATATTATGTTATTGCTGCCCATAATTGTGCTATTTGTGTGATGGCCCAGAGTTAACGCTGGGTTGATGTGATCTACTGTATATGCTTGCATGTTGGTTCGGTTCATACACGGAAGTCTTTGGATCGTACTACAGATGAAACGAGACAATTATTTTGACCAATTCCCCAAGCTATCAAGAGCAAAAACATGTGACCTTGTTCTAAAAAAGATAAACATATGCCACCCAATTGGTTAGCCGATCAGAAAGAACAGAGCAAAGGAGAGGAGGGAAAAACTTCAGAAAGAACAGAGCAAAGCAGAGGAGGGAGCACATTCAGCAAGAACAGAGCAACGTTCAAGTCACGCACAAGCCACAAATACGGTACATAAAGGCAAGAAATAAGCGGTGGACTATGCCGCATTTTATTTATCAAAATTCAAGGTAAATGTGGCCTTCATACTTTCTGTAACAGCCATTTGCCGATACAAAATTCTAGTTCACATCTTCATATGGTTTTTCCGTCCCGGTAGCCAGCGTTCGGTTAGATAGATAAATGGCTTTCATGATGTAGGCCACAACAAAATACCGAGAGATGCATTCATAATCTGTCACTGTTATACCTGCAGAACAATGGTACACATGCTTATTACACAGGTCCAGTAAACTGAAGATGTCCTCATGATGATTATGCAAAACTCGGTGCTAGTTATTTGAAAAGGGTAACATATGACAGTGCACGAAGTATTAGGTAAAGGGAACCGAATATCTGTTGTACGTCAGATTTGGTGAGATTTTGAGCGAAGAGTTTTCTTTTTTTGAATTTTTTTGAGCGAAAAGTTAGTTCGCCCGGAATGGTAGAAGCTAGCTAACGATTGTTTTCGTTATTATTACGAAAAAACTAACGCCCACACGTGTGACATCTTGCACATTGCCCACACGCCTTCAACACCACTCATTTTGCCACGTATGAAAAGATGACATCAACAGGAATCTTTTTGGTTTCCGGCTTAAATTTTTTTATCTCCTAATTAAAAATCTGTTTTCACCATTAAATCCGTCTCGACGAGATCTTCAAAACTAGACACCATGTTGATATGTTTCGACGAATTTTTTTTTCCAAAGGTTGCCACGACGTTTACACTATAGTTGTCATAGTGCTTAAGCTAAAGTTGCAATGTGGCAATTTTAGTTTGTAGAGCATGCAATTTTAGTTTTTCGATGATGGCAATTCCAGTATTTTGACCATAAAATTTATTTTTTGTATGAACCATGGCTATTTTAAGTGCATGTATCATGGCAATTTTAGTTTATGGTTCATGGCAAGTCTAGTTTCTTACTTCTTATAATATTTCAAATTGTACTTTTAAATGTAAAAGAAAATAGCTGAAAGATATCATGGCAATTCATGTGCAATAGACATGACAACTTTTAACCCACAAAAATTTCGTCGAAATATATTGATATGAGATCTTGTTTCGAAGATCTCGTCGTGAGGGATTTAGTGGTGAAAACGGATCTTCAATCGGATTTTTCATTTAAGAGATAAAACATTTTAAAAACTGAAAATCCAAAAAGATTCTCACATGCATGCATGTGGTGACATGACGCAGTCTGTCTGTTATATGGCGTGTGTGCGGGACGAGACTTGTCTACTCCCCGCGTATGTGCCCATCTGTGCTCCCGCATACGTGGCATGATTTCATTGGAACAAAATAAGGCTCGGCCCCACCCCGTTAAAATCAGGGGGGGAGATGATTAGATTAGAAAGGAAAAAGAAAAAAAAGACAACCGTAGGATGAAGTGGGAGCACGGATGGGAGCATGGGGAGGGAGCAGGCAAGCCGGATCCGTGTGTGCGGGTTTGGCTCCCACCACACGTGTGGGCATTAGCGTTGTCCTATTATTATCTTCCAAAGAGCAAACCCCTTTTGACCCACTGGCCACCGGAAGGCCTAGAAAAAAAAAATCTCAACATAAAAAAAAGAGGGAAAGAAGCTTTCGGCCAAAAGAATACCTTGAAATCTAGGAACTAGTAAATGTATGGCTACCCGATTTATTTATTTATTTTATTCTCTGGTGAATAAAACTATCACATATTTTTGGAAAAAAAATCATAATCTACCATAATGAATGCAAAGAATGCCATGCTTCTACAAAGGTTATGCTACACCAAGTTCGGAACTAAAGAAAAAAGACATACTCAAATTTGCAAAGCATTTTAATTTGCATCAAAGAATTCTTTGTCAAATTCAAAGATTTACCTTCACTCTATAAATTCAAAGATTTGCCACGAAGACAAGTTTAAAAATTTGCCATGTGAAAAGTTAAAAAATTCATAGATTTGACATGTGACAATAATAAAAGATAAACAATTTGGTAAATTTATATACTGTTGGGAAATATTCCAAATTATTGTGATGAAGAATTCTTTCGATTTTTCCATGCCTGTTTACATACAAAAAAATATTTGAAAAATTTATATATTCTTGGGCATTATTGCAATTTCTTATGACAAAGAATCATTGGCAAAATTCATAGATTTGCCATTAATGTCAACATATAAACAATCATTTAGATATATTCTTGGGCAATACTGCAAATTTTAATGACAAAGAATTCTTTGGCCGAATTCATAGATTTGCCATGAATGTCTACATCCAAAATATCCTTTGAAAAATGTGTATATTCTTGAGAAAATCTAGACCTGGCATAATTTAATGAACATTTGCCAAGCATGGCAAACCAAAAAAATTGTCATTGTAAAACGATGCAATTAGCCATCTTCTTGGAATTCAAGTTGTCATGGATGTAAAACTTGCCATGAATTTAATGTTTTCTTGTGAGAAAGACAGAAATTTGCCATGGCAATAAATCTGATAGTATATAAAACATAATTTACCATGGCATGTTAATTTTTTTTGCCATGGTAACTCCAATAACTTTTTCATGGTCTAATTAATAAAGTTGCCATCATCTAATTAATAAAACTGCCATGCTACCTACAATATATTTGTCATGGTAAGTCTACTAAATTTGACATGGTAGTAAGTCTAATAAACTTTCCATGATCCGAAAACCCAAATGAAAAATTATAATTTGTCTATATTTGCGATGATGCTATAAGATTCTAAGTTTGTCATGGTTTGGAAAAAGAAGTGTTTTGAAATTGCCATGTAATCATAACAAAAAAGTTCAAAAAGATTTGGGTGTGTGCAAAATTCCTAGAGTTTCCATGTGAACATTAACTATATTACTCTAAATTTGCCATGTTTTGGAAAAGAAAATGTTTCTAAAATTTCATTTGACCAGAAGAAAGATTTTTCAAAACTAGCGATGTGTGGGTAACAAAAATCAAGATTTTCCATGTGAGCATTAATGTTTTTTTATTAAATTTGCCATGTGACTCATAGCAACAATTGAAAAAAAACAATCATGTCTTATATACTAATAAAAAAAATTGAGATGTAAAAGTTAGTCTGTTGCCATGTGGACAACACGAAAAAAATGTAAAACAATTGCCATTTGACAAATTTACCAAGTGCAATGTCAGGATTTTAGAAAAAATGTTGACTAAAAAATCATGGCAAAAACCTTTTGGGAAAAAGAAAAAAGACATGTTTTTGTAAAAGTCAGGTGGCAACAAAATATAAAAATATAAGGTTTCTACCGTATGCTATGTATAGAAAAAGAATTTACAAAAAAATGCCATGGTGAATACAATGAATACTCCATGATATGTACAACAAAGTTTTACAAGTAATTTCAACAATTTTTTTGCCAAGGTAGAAACACGATGGTAAATATAGTAAATTTGACAAGGTCTGACTCAAAAAAGAATACCTATTTTTCTTTTTCTTCTTGAATATGCACGAGTGTGCGTACTATATATTGAAGAAGAGGAACGGGTAAAGAGCCCTCCATGTTGATGTTTACACAATACATTACATGCAACAGCGACTCCACCCTAACTAAAGCGAGTAGTCCTAACTTCTTGTTGTAGCCAACGTGGACAGCACCGCAAAGAAAGTCGTGGTGTCACTTTTGAGTAGGCTGGCCTTCTTCCATATCCTCCCCTCTCTCTCCACTCTCTCTAATACATGGTTGAGACTTGAGAGATAATGTTGCAGCATCAAATGCAATGGCATTACAGTGTTTTCAAAGTTCCCACATGACCAGTAGAAGAGTGTCCGCGCGTCGTTGTTGGATGCACCGTTACTCGTTCTTTTAATGCATCGATCTTGCAATGTAGCTCCCCTAGGTGGTGGCCACTCCGGCTTGCTGAGTGCTCGACATATTTCTGTCCAGACGCCTCTCGACAATACACAATCTATCTATTGACAATTGTTATTAACCTTGCCGTGGTCAAACAATTGTACAAATTGACATGGCCAAATGTAAAAAGAACTTTGATGTTTGTAAAAATTGACATGTCAATTGATGATAATCGGTCTAAGACATGGCAAATGTAGAAGTTTTTTCCTTGAAGACTATTTAGAACTGGCATGGAGATACATGTTAAGCTGGCATCGCAAATTTTTTTTTTTCTACCATGAAAAATTTGTTTGTATCATGGAAAAATAGCTTTTGAAACCTATGCACCGTAAATAAAGTTGTCCCAAATTATAGATGGTAAAATGATGGACATGAAAATCATGTGCTAATTTGTATGATAGTTTTTATAAGAACATAAAATTTCCCATGCCAAATTTATTTTAGCACAAATATGTAATTATATAGTGTAAGGGCGTCAACCACAAGGTTAAAGAGGAGGGGAGAAATAGGATCTCCCTGCCTCACCCCTCGGGAAGACCTAAAAAGGTGGCCACTTTAACACTAGGTACAGTGTTGCAGTCACATTTAGCTCTCGGCACCACTCTTCTTAGCATTCTCCATGATCCTTATAGGTTCGACCACTAGTGGAATAGCTTTCTGCATAAATCTAATATAACTTGAATTAGCATGAGTTAAGTATTTCTATTTAACTGCAAAAACTAAAGTAATGCAAAAATTGTAATTTTATGTATAAATTTTATTTTTTCCCAATAATTTATTTGTTTTTGTTTTGTTATGCTAAAATCTGGGACAAAGCCCGTATGAGGTAGAGGCTAAAAAACTCAATGCAAACTACAAGAAAAGAAAGCAGAGGCAATGCACCACTCTATAGAATTGGTCTCCATGCCTCCACAGGTGATCACAATGCCACCGGCGGTGAATGGTACGCATTCACAGTGAATTCCCACACCTCCACAGGTGATCCCTACAACTCTACATGTGAACACACCAAACCGATTGATTCCAAGTATCAAGCTAGTATAAATATTGAGTTGTTATGTGACTTTTTGGTGGTTTTTGGAATGTAGAAGCTTGTCCTCTGTGTGAGCCACCCTTTATTGGCTTAAGGGTTCAACGACGCCTCTACAGGTAAACGCCCAAACGAATTGATGCCAACCTTATTTTGTCCCGGCTTGTTATAAATATCGAGAGACATGCCTAGATGGTTCAAAGAAATTTGGGACCTCGGGCAAAGTCAAATAAATAATTTTTATACCATACTTTTATACTTATTGTTTTCATATTACAATATTAAGCAGTGTAGATTTTATTATTGGCATAATTAACCACATAATTTAGTTAGTGTACTTAACTAGTGCTCTTTGTTATGGGATGTAACATATATTACCGATCAATTTGTTTATACTATATATTAAGCAATGTAACATAAATTATCTTTGAATTTTTGTGTGTGAAAATTTCAATAAATATATAATGCACACATACATATTTGTATGTATGTGCATATCTTCATGTTTAGTTTAGTTTCATTAAATATCATGTTTGAGATCTCTAAAGAATCATATCCAACTAATATTTTAATAGTTGTTTCTAGTGTATTATTAGATGTGCATATTTATAGAACCTTATAGAGTAGACATTATACCATTTAAAAATGTGTCGCAAGTAAGATTCACTAATCAGTTCAACATATGCATGGTACTGATATCACTGGTCATCCATGAAATAAACATATCACCAATTCAGTTATGTCTACAATTTAATTATTTGGTATGCTCATCTGAATGGTTGGTTTCATCAGATGTATCCAAGAGTTCTTGCCTATTATAAACAATTTTATACGTAGTAGTGGAGGATATTTTTTTAGTGCCAACTACTGCTATTTTGTTTTTGATTTTTTTGGTAAATGTGAATGTTTATCATTTTATATTCGAAGTCCTGGTCTAATATATTTATCACGTTTGATAGAAATTGCTTTAAGTATCATGTTTAGGTTTCAGATGTTTTTGAGCTCGTTAACTATATTTGATTCATTAAATGAATTTATTGCTAATTAATGTCGGTCATTCATATATTACTTGAAAGAAAATGCAACTTTAGTCTGGAAACGATGAAGCTTGGTATGATGTCATTTTATGACCTCTGTTTGATGTGATAAAATATTAGGAGAGTTACAGAGTAATTGTGTTGTACTTCACATACAAACTGACTAGGTGTCTAGGTATGTCCCTCAGTTTTGGAGGAAATGTGCACATGAGGACGATCTATCTCTTAATTAGTAATACATAATTAATTTAGTTCGAAATACAAAATAAGCTCATGAACACATATCATGTCACCCGTGGACAGTTTTCAAAGACACTTTCTTGATCCTCTTCCTAGTATGGACTATTGTCTTCGTGTGGCACCGTCTTAACCATGGTGCAATGTCTTCATTGGGAAATGTTGATATTTTTCTTTCGTGGACATAAATTTTGTGCATATCTTCTTTTGTTGGGTCATCGAATTTGGTCAAAGTCCTCCTCGTCGGCCACTTCGTCCATTCCCACGATACTCTTCTTTCATCACCAGTAGATCACACGGGTAGGTCTAATTGGGTTGGTTACATTGAAGCATTGGAATAGACTGCTGGCCATTACCCAATGCTCATTTAAGCTACTGATTGCTTGCACGTTCGCAAACTTCTTTCGTGTGGTATAAAGATGGTAGTGAAATATTCATCTTCTTGAAGTACTTGTTTTGCCCATTTGACACAAAACATGGGAAATGTCCCCACATCCACGTACTTAAGTTCCCAAATCTCTTAGATCCTACAGTAGTGCTTGTTCTTTACTTTATCAGTGAAGGTCTGTTGCGTCACCCCCATTTTTTGGTACACTCCTTTCAGCTTGCCTTTGGCCTCCGTACACTACTAGAGAAAAGCTTACCAGTAGCGCTGGTTTTTGTGCTACCAGTAGCGCGGACACCAGCGCTACTGCTATGGTGCTACAGCTATTTTGTAGCAGTAGCGCGTTTCTAGACCAGCGCTACTGGTAAGTTCAAGTACTAGTAGCACGTTTTTAGGCCAGCGCTACTGCTAACATTTATGTTTTTTAGTATTTTGGCGTTGTACATATTTAAACAGATATATCTTTTATACAATAACAACTCATCATGAACTAGTCTGTTTAAATAGCATATTCGTTAGCACTAGTCATCACCACCAAACAATGTTCGTCAATGAGACATCATATATATAACAAGTTGGTCAGTAGTCATAATCACAACTCCTCATCCTCCTCATCAACTCTAACACATTGTAACACATAATAACACATTCTACCTAGGACCTACTCCTCTCATAGGACCTACTCTACCCTCTCTTAGGTAAAATATCATAAAACAAGATAGGCATTGACTCTTCATTAAGTAAACTGGACTCTCCATAATGAAGAACGGAGATCATCCTGTCTCCAAGTCTTGGCCTACGCACAATGTTGCTTCCAAGTAGCTCTCTACGATGGTCGAAACATTTTTTCCAATCATTTATTATCATGGCTTCCACGCTTTTAGAAATCCGGTATGGACAGGAGTGATGTGGATACTGCGGCTGACCTGGCCGTGGTGGCCGTAAGCTCATAACATCAACGCGACCTCTTGGCAACATCAGATGAGGCACACAATCCATCGGGATTTTCTATTCAAAAACATAGTAATAACTTTGTAGTTCGCAATGTAGTTTAGTTTTAGAAAAATTTATGCAAAAGACGTACGGATGTCGCAATAGTAGAAAATCTTACCATGCTATCTCCATTGATGTTACCGTAGCACACCGCGTGCACTAATGGCACATATTGACCATAATTTTGAGGAATTAGATAATAGCTATTGTAATTCTCAAGATCAGTAAAAAATGCGATAAGACCATCTTTCTCCTTATAAGTTAATTGTGCTTCATCATTGTAGTAGTAGGTTCTGTCTACCATCTTTCGTACATTTTTCGAAGAATGAAAATAAGCTGTCAATGGAAATAAGCTGTCAAATATTTTGAAATAAACAATATAAATTACTTAGTAAATATGTTTAAGAAACTCACACAGCGGTAGAACTGGAAGCGTGTCAACAAGGACCCAAATGGTCATATCATTTTCGTCGATGTCGGGATCACCAAGATCGAAGGTGAGAAGCATACCCTCATGAAAATCATACGCCTTGGAAAGGGCTTCCCAATTCGGGCAACCAAAATTGGATGAGTTCACAGAATTGTATAGTTTTACAGCAAAATCATAACCATGATGGGTCCTTAGTTGAATTATCTTTGTCTCCATGCTTTCATGATCTTCAAAACCCATCTTCTCCAAGACATATTGTCTTGCATGGCATGGGATAAGCTAGTCGAATTGTAAAATACGGAAATTACACGTTGAAGAAGCAGGGAAGTTGTGCAAAAATAACAAAAAACACTTGTCATCGTTGCGTACCGTATCAACATCGAAGGTCTCTTGGAGCTTGATGCTGAAGCGCCGACCTTCTACCAGGTGAGGCCTATCGCACAGACCGCGCTCATCTTCGCAGTAATTGCACAGAGTGAATTCTCTTTCGTCGTCAGACATTTCCTAATAGGTAATTAATAATCCATCAACGAATACATATATTGTAGTTTGTAGCAAAGATCATCATATAACAACTCAAACACCTAAAGTTTGTAGGTTGTAGTAGTTTGTAGCAAAGATCATCATATAATCCATCATGAATACATATATAGTAGTTTGTAGCACAAACCGCGCTCATCTTTTGCATTCAATAAGCAAATAACTAATAGGTAATTAATAATCCATCATCGAATACATATATAGTAGTTTGTAGCAAAGATCATCATATAATATCACTAATACATCTCGAATAATAGCTCCTCTAGGTTCAGTGGGCCGCGGTGGACACCCAAAGAGAAGGAACCATCACCGGGTCATAGCTCCGGTGAGATCCCCAAAGAATCTGCCAGGTATTGGAGAACCGGCCGTTCGCCAACGCAACCAAGTAGCGCTGGACGTGCGTGTTCTCCTCCGTGACACGGTGTTGTACCACCTGCGCGGGGGACTCAAGCCTCTCCACCGATGCAGGCCCACGTCACCGCCACCAAAGAAGCTCCGGGTCGACGACAGGCTGGCTCCTCACTAAGGTGCGCTCACCATAAGGTAGCACAACCCAGTACCAGCCCGGCGGAGCCTAGTCCCGGACATGGCCCCTCAGCTCAACCAGGAGTCCTCCGCCGAGTCGTCGACAAGGATGCGGGATAGGAATCGTCGACGTCGAGAACAAAATGCTTAATTATGAAAACAAAATTAATAAACACTTAGCAAAATTTGGCATGACCTTTGCTAAAAACAGGACCAATCGAGCGCCTAAAATTTGCCAGAACGTAAACAAATCGACATTTCTGGCAAAACATAGGCCACTCGGAAAAATATGACATGTCCAAAATGTGACATGTTCAAAATATGACATGTCCACTGCAAATTTGCATATAACAGGAAAAATTGCTTTAACTAAAAAAAATAACAACAATTGCTTTAACTAAAAAAATACCTAGAATTCTGTTAACTACACCTAAAACAACTAAGGCTGTGTTTGATAGCAAATGGTGAAATAAACTGAAGTATCGAAAACTCAAGTAATTTTGCTAGTAGGTATGAGATACCATGGTTTCATCAAAACACAATATTTTGGAGTATTCACAATACATAGAACCTGTTTGGTTGTTGTTGCACACTGCTATAAATTTTGCTGCCTAGCCATTGTGTTAGCAGTGCAAACAGACGCAGCTAGCTGGCCGTTTGAATATTTTTTCTGTTGCATTCAACTAATCTGCCATGCACATACAGCTACCTAGCATATAGCTTACCGTTAGCAGGGTAAACACGCCTAGCTGGCTTCTTTACAATTTCCGGTGCGTTATTCCCGGCAGCTAGCTAGGTAGCCCTTACCTTACCATACACACGCATAAGAACAGGAGAATGCAAAAACTGAACAGCAAGGTACGTACTAACCATCCACCACAAGGTACGTACCCAGCCTAGCTAGCTCGTTTCTTTCCCTTGCTCTGTTTTAAAAAAAGAGGTCCAAGGTTCTTTTTTATATGCAGAGAAATTACTACAGTTTTAAGAATACTCTAGTTTTAATAACACAATATTTAGTGCTAACCAAACAGGTCACAGTAAATAAAACTATGATATTTGAAAAAACTGCAGTATTCTTGGAATACTTAGAAAATACTTTACTATCAAACAGGGCCTAAAACACCTAAAATTCTGTTAACCACATCTAAAACAACTAAACCACCTAAAATTCTGTTAACTACACCTAAAACAACTAAAACACCTAAAACTCTTTTAAATACACTTAAAACAAATTCAACATTATTCTAAGAACACCCACATTATTCTAAGAACCTACATTTTTAACTAAAACACCTACAGATTTAACTAAAACACCTACATTATTCTAAGAACCTACATTTTTTAACTAGGATTCAAAATAATTAACTACTCTCTAATAACTATAACTAGGGAGGGAGGGAGGAGGAGGAAGGAGGGAGGAGTACCTCTCGATGGAGGAGGGCCGGCGCGGGGGGCGACCGGCTGGGGAGGATGGCCGGTGCGGGGGGGGGGGGGGGGGGGGCAGGGGAGGAGGGCCGGTGCGGGGGGGGGGGGGGGCAGGGGAGGAGGGCCAGCGCGGGGAAGGGCGGCCGATGGAGGTAGAGGGGCCTGCGCGGGGGAGGGCGGCCGGAGTAGGACGCGGGGGCGGCGGCCGGATCGGGGGACGATTGAGGGATTCGATCTGGTGTGAGCGTGTGAGTGTGAGTGAGGGGAGAGGGGGGTAGTGCGCGGGCCGGCGCGGGAGCAAGCAGAGGTGGGCTTAGCGGCAACGCGGGGGAGGAGGCCCAGCGCTATAGCTAAAGCTGCAATGGGGGGCCGAGAGCGTGGCCCATTAGCAGTAGCGCTGGCCGTGAAATCCAGTGCTACTGCTAACGTGCGCTTGTAGCGCTGGTGCTGGCCGGCGCTACTGCTAAATAGCAGTAGCGAGGGGTATCTAACCAACACTACTGCTAAATGTCTACCTATAAGCATTTTCCTAGTAGTGGTATAGAATGCCATATGCTTGGTATGTGGTGATGGTTGGGGAACGTTGTATAGAAAACAATTTTTTTTCTATGCACATGCAATGATCTATCCATGGAGATGCATAACAACGAGGGGGTGAGTGTGTCTGCGTACCCTCATAGACCATAAGCGGAAGCGTTTGACAACGCGGTTGATGTAGTCGAACTTCTTCGTGATCCAACCGATCGAGTACCGAAGGTACGACACCTCCGAGTTTAGCACACGTTCAGCTCGATGACATCCACGCCTTCTTGATCCAGCAAGATGGCGAGGTAGTGGATAAGTTCTGGAAGCACACTAATGTGGTGACGGTGATGGTGAAGTGATCTCCGCAGGGCTTCGTCTAAGCGCTACGAAAATATGACCGAGGCTGTAAACAGTGGAGGGCGGGAGGGGGGGCGCCGCACACGGCTAAGCAATTGTCGTAGTTGTGGTAGGCGCTCCCCTCCCACATATATATAGGTAGGGGGAGGGCGCCCCAACTAGGCCGAATCCTACTTGGGCTCCTACCCTAGGTCGCCCCCTTTCCTTCTTTTGGCACCAAGGGAAAGGAAGGATGAGGTGGCGCCCCCCTTTCCTTTCTCCCACATGGAGGGGAAAGCAGGAGGAGGTGGCGCCCCTCCCCTTCCTTCTACTAGGGCTGGCGGCCAGCGAGAGGGCGCGCCAGCCACCTTGCGGGCCGGTGTGTGCCACCCCGTCCCATTAGGCCCAAAGACCTCCCGGGGCCTCCCGGAACCCCTTCCGGTGATCCGATGATTACCCGGTACACCCGAAACTCTTCCGGTGTGCAAATAGTATCGTCCTATTGTTGGAAATATGCCCTAGAGGCAATAATAAAATGGTTATTATTATATTTCCGTGTTCATGATAATTGTCTATTGTTCATTGATAACCCACAAGTATAGGGGATCGCAACAGCTTTCGAGGGTAGAGTATTCAACCCAAATTTATTGATTCGACACAAGGGGAGCCAAAGAATATTCTTGAGTATTAGCAGTTGAGTTGTCAGTTCAACCACACCTGGATAACTTAGTATCTACAACAAAGTATTTAGTAGCAAAAGTGGTATGATAATAAAGGTAGCAGTAGCAGAAGTAAAGATAAATGTTTTTGGTTTTTTTAGTAGTTGTAACAGTAGCAACGGAAAAGTAAATAAGCGAAGAACAATATGTGAAAAGCTCGTAGGCAATGGATCAGTGATGGATAATTATGCCGAATGCAATTCCTCATGCAATAGTTATAACATAGGGTGATATAGAACTAGCTCCAGTTCATCAATGTAATGTAGGCATGTATTCCGTAAATAGTCATACGTGCTTATGGAAAAGAACTTGCATGACACCTTTTGTCCTACCCTCCCGTTTTCAGCGGGGTCCTTACGGAAACTAAGGGATATTAAGGCCTCCTTTTAATAGAGAACCGGAACAAAGCATTAGCACATAGTGAATACATGAACTCCTCAAACTACGGTCATCACTGAGAAGTATCCCGATTATTGTCACTTCGGAGTTGTCAGATCATAACACATAATAGGTGACTACAGACTTGCAAGATAGGATCAAGAACACACATATATTCATGAAAACATAATAGGTTCAGATCTGAAATCATCGCACTCGGGCCCTAGTGACAAGCATTAAGCATAGCAAAGTCATAGCAACATCAATCTCAGAACATAGTGGATACTAGGGATCAAACCCTAACAAAACTAACTTAATTACATGGTAAATCTCATCCAACCCATCACCGTCCAGCAAGCCTACGATGGAATTACTCACGCACGGCGGTGAGCATCATGAAATTGGTGATGGAGGATGGTTGATGATGATGACGGCGACGAATCCCCCTCTTTGGAGCCCCGAACGGACTCTAGATCAGCCCACCCGAGAGAGATTAGGGCTTGGCGGCGGCTCCGTGTCGTAAAACGCGATGAGACTTTTCTCTCTGATTTTTTTCTCCCTGAGACGGTATATATGGAGTTGGAGTTGAGGTCGGGAGGTGTCCAGGGGGCCCACGAGATAGGAGGGCGCGCCCTAGGGGGGGCGCCCCCTGTCTCGTGGACAGCCCGTGGGCCCCCTGGCCTTGATTCTGTCGCCAAAAATTCTTATTAATTCTGAAAAGTGCCTCCGTGGATTTCCAGGACATTCCGAGAACTTTTCTTTTCTACACATAAAACAACATCATGGCAGTTCTGCTGAAAACAGCGTCAGTCCGGGTTAGTTTCATTCAAATCATGCAAGTTAGAGTCCAAAACAAGGGCAAAAGTGTTTGGAAAAGTAGATACGTTGGAGACGTATCAACTCCCCCAAGCTTAAACCTTTGCTTGTCCTCAAGCAATTCAGTTGATAAACTGAAAGTGATAAAGAAAAACTTTTACAAACTCTGTTTGCTCTTGTTGTTGTAACATGAAAAGCCAGCATTCAAGTTTCAACAAATATTGTGAACTAACCATACTAACAATAACACATAGGTATCGCAATTACTCATATCAATAACATAATCAACTAGCGAGCCATAATAATAAAACTCGGATGACAACACTTTCTCAAAATAATCATAACATGATATAACAAAATGGTATCTCGCTAGCCCTTTCTGAGACCGCAAAACATAAATGCAGAGCACCTTTAAAGATCAAGGACTGACTAAACATTGTAATTCATGGTAAAAGAGATCCAATCAAGTCATACCCAATATAAACCAATAATAATGAATGCAAATGACAGTGTGCTCTCCAGTGGGTGGTTTTAATAAGAAGGGATGATGACTCAACATAAAAGTAAATAGATAGGCCCTTCACAGAGGGAAGCAGGGATTTGTAGAGGTGTCAGAGCTCGATTTTAAAATAGAGATTGAATAACATTTTTAGCGACATACTTTTGCTGTCAACGCAACAACTATGAGATGGCTGTATCTTCCATACTACATGCATTATAGGCAGTTCCCAAACAGAATGGTAAAGGTTTATACTCCCCCAACCACCATCAAGCATCAATCCATGGCTTGCTCGAAACAACGAGTGCCTCCAACATACAACAACCCTGGGGGAGCTTTGTTTAATTATTTTGATTTGCTTTGATCTTTTTGGATCATGGGACTGGGCATCCCGGTTACCGGCCCTTTCTCGTGAATGGGGAGCGGAGTCCACTCCTCTTGAGAATAACCCACCTAGCATGGAAGATATAGGCAGCCCTAGTTGAAACATGAGCTGCTCGAGCATACAAAACAGAATTTCATTTGAAGATTTGGAGTTTGGCACATACAAATTTACTTGGAATGGCAGGTAAATACCGCATATAGGATGGTATAGTGGACTCATATGGAACAACTTTGGGGTTTAAGGAGTTTGGATGCACAAGCAGTATTCCCGCTTAGTACATGTGAATGCTAGCAAAAGACTGAGAAGCAACCAACTAAGAGAGAGACAACAGTCGTTAACATGCATTAAAATTAATTTACACCGAGTACAAGCACTACCATGAACATAAATATCATGAAGGCTATGTTGATTTGATTCAACTACATGCGTGAACATGTGCCAAGTCGAGTCACTAAATACATCGAAAGGAGGATACCATCCCATCATACCACATCATAATCATTCTAATAACATGTTGGCACGTAAGGTAAACCATTATAACTCATAGCTAATCAAGCATGGCAAAACAACTATAATCTCTAAATGTCATTGCAAATATGTTTACTTCATAATAGCAGACTCAGGAACGATGAATCATCATATTTACAAAAACAAAAGAGGTCGAGTTCATACCAGCTTTTCTCATCCCAATAAGTCCATCATATATCGTCATTATTGCCTTTCACTTGCACGACCGAACGATGTGTATAATAATAAGAGTGCACGTGCATTGGACTAAGCTGGAATCTGCAAGCATTCAACTCAAGAGAGAAGACAAGTAATATGGGCTCTAAGTTAAATAAACAATCATGCATATAAGAGCCACTAAGCAATTTCAATATGGTCTCCTCGACCCCCAAAAGAAAGAAAAGAAAATAAAACTATTTACACGGGAAAGCTCCCAACAAGTAAAAGAAGAACGAGAAATCTTTTTGGGTTTTCATTTTAATTTCTACTACAAGAAAGGAAATTAAACTAACTAATTTTTTTTGGTTTTTCTAAAGGTTTATCAAACACACAAGAAGAAAACTAGAAAAAGAAATTTAAACTAGCATGGATAATACAATGAAAGAGTATGAGCACCGACGACTAGTGTGTGAACATGAATGTAAAGTCGGTGAGAAATACGTACTCCCCCAAGCTTAGGATTTTGGCCTAAGTTGGTTTAATACCAAGGACCGCCGCTACTCTCCCCGGTGTAGTGGGAGGTGTAATCAGGATACCACTGGTTGGTCATCTCCGGATCCCACTAGACAGATGATGCACGATAAGGGTCCAATTCAGGTTCCGACTCAGGTTCAAGTTCCGGAGTAAAAGCTTGGGCTAGATGGTTGTTCACCGCTTCCGGCGTAACAAGGAGATTTTCTGCAAGCAAGTCAAATAACAGAGGTGCAGGCAAAATAATAAACTCAAAGTGTTTCTTATTGAATCTAAGTCTATACAAGAGCATCTTCTCTTCATTGTCAACAACAAACTTGTGTGATACCATGCTCTTGTAATCTAAAATGTGAGGAGGTAATTTTGTCTCATCCTCCTCATAGTGCCAAATGGGTATATGAAAATGTTCAGCAAGACGTGCAACATAGATACCTCCAAATATGGAGCCTTTTGTACGATTCAGGGATAGCCGTTTAGCAATGACGGAACCCATACTAAAAGTATTGTCTCCCAGCAAAGCATGTTGAAGAATAATAATATCTGAAACGCTCAAGTTTCCACTATTCCCACGACCAATCAAGCATCTACTAGCAAATATGGCAAAGTAGCGTAAAACAGGAAAGTGTATGCTAGAGACTTTTACCTCAGAGCCCTTCTTTGGCTCTTCTACAGCAATAGTTTTAACGAAACCATCCACATCTTCACGATGGGGTTCCTCTAATTCTCCCTCATAAGGTATCCTACATACTACGCAAAAATCACGTAAAGGCATTTCTCTGAATTCATCATATAAATGAAATGATACTGCAGGCGGTGACTTCTTAGGATAATAATAAAAGTTTTGCACGAAAGTATTGGTAAGTAAGATATACTGATCGATTCGGTCGTTCATGAAACCGTGAGGCCTGCAGTCCCGATTAAAGCATAAAAGTCTTCATGAATTCCGGCTTCTTTCAAGAAATCCTCACACAACCATTCACATGACCGTACTTCCGCTAAGCAAGGAAGATTATACTTGGGTTTTTCCTTCTCTTTGTCTTGTTTTTCCTTAGAGCTTTGGCTAGAAGAGCCTTTAAAGAGCCTCCTTAACATTTTCTGAAAATTTCTGAAATTTTAGTAACTTCAAAATAAAAGTGAATAAAACTAAACAAGATTGATAGCAACCACTCCTACAAGTGCCTAGAGCCTATATCATGCATTGGAATTGCTTGGGACCTCAAAAATTTAACATGCAAGCTCAAGAACATGGTCACCTATGCAGCAAAAATTTGCAATGAATAAAGCACTAGAACAAAAACTAATTGGACCAATGGAGGAGTCACATACCAAGCAACAATCTCCCAAAGCAGTTTTGCGAATGGAGTTTTGAGCTAAGAGATAGAAAATCGCAGCAAAACGAGCTAGAACTCGGGCTTGAGCTGGATGGGGATTTTTTGGGTAGAAGATGAAGTGTGTGGGTGCTGGCATAAGTGGAGGGGATCCACCAGGGGCCCATGAGACATGGGGCGCGCCTTAAAGGGGGGGGGGGAGCGCGCCCTCCTCTCTCATGGCCTGGTGCTTGCCCCTCTTGCAGTGTTTTCAGTGCCTAAAATCCTCAAATATTCCAGAAAAAATCACACTAAATTTGCAGGGCATTTGGAGCACTTTTATTTTCGGACTATTTTTTAATGCACGGATAATTCAGAAAATAGACAGATAATACTATTTTTGCTTTATTTATTCTAAATAACAGAAAGTAAAAAGAGGGTACAGAAGGTTGTGCCTTCTAGTTTCATCCATCTCGTGATCATCAAAATGAACCCACTAACAAGGTTGATCAAGTCTTGTTAACAAACTCATTCCGAATAACACGGAACTGGAGAAATTTCGAATAACACTAAGTTACCTCAACGGGGATATGAAAGTCCCCAACAATAAGAATATCATACTTTTTCTTGACAGTAGGGAGAGGAAATTCAAAACCTCCAAAAATGATAGTTGGAACTTTTTCAATGGAATTGATGCTATGAACTTGAGATTGTTTCCTCAGAATGTGTACCGTATGCTCATTACCATTAACATGAAAAGTGACATTGCCTTTGTTGCAATCAATAACAGCCCCTGTAGTATTAAGAAAAGGTCTACCAAGGATAATAGACATACTATCGTCCTCAGGAATATCAAGAATAACAAAGTCCGTTAAGATAGTGACATTTGCAACCACAACAGGCAGATCCTCACAAATACCGACAGGTATAGCAGTTGATTTATCAGCCATTTGCAAAGATATTTCAGTAGGTGTCAACTTATTCAATTCAAGTCTACGATATAAAGAGAGAGGCATAACACTAACACCGGCTCCAAGATCACATAAAGCAGTTCTAACATAATTTCTTTTAATAGAGCATGGTATAGTTGGTACACCTGGATCTCCAAATTTCTTTGGTATTCCACCCTTAAAAGTGTAATTAGCAAGCATGGTGGAAATTTCAGCTTCCAGTATCTTTCTTTTATTTGTGATGATATCCTTCATATATTTAGCATAAGGATTTACTTTAAGCATATCAGTTAAGCGCATACGGAAGAAAATAGGTCTAATCATTTCAGCAAAGCGCTCGAAATCCTCATCATCCTTTGACTTGGATGGTTTAGGAGGAAAGGGCATGGGTTTCTGAACCCATGGTTCTCTTTCTTTACCGTGCTTCCTAGAAACAAAATCTCTCTTATCATAACGTTGATTCTTTGATTGTGGGTTATCAAGATCAACAGTAGGTTCAATCTCTACATCACTGTCTTTGCTAGGTTGAGTATCAACATGAAGATTATCATTAACATTATCACTAGGTTCATGTTCATCACTTGATTGAGTTTCAACATCAGAAATAGAAATATCATTGGGATTCTCAGGTGTGTCTACAGTAGGTTCACTAGCATGCAAAGTTCTATCGTTTTTCTTCTTCTTCTTTTTAGAAGAACTAGGTGCCTCTAAATTATTTCTCTGAGAATCTTTCTCAATTCTCTTAGGGTGGCCTTCAGGATACAAAGGTTCCTGAGTCATTCTACCAGTTCTAGTAGCCACTCTAACAGCAAAGTCATTTTTATTATTTAACTCATCAAGCAAATCATTTTGAGCTTTAAGTACTTGCTCAGCTTGGGTAGCAACCGTAGAAGCATACTTGCTAACGCAGTGAAGTTCATCTTTAACTCTAGCAAGATTATCACCTACGCATCCTATCTCCAAAGCATTATTCTTTAAGTCTCTACCAACATAAGCATTAAAACTTTCTTGTCTAGCCATAAAGTCATCAAATTCATCTAAGCATGGGCTATGAAATTTAGTAGAGGGTACTTCAACTTGATCATATCTATAGAGAGAATTTACCTTTACTACCTGTGTCGGGTTATCAAGACAATAAGGTTCTTCAGGCGGTAAATTAAGACCATGTATTTCTTCAATAGGAGGTAAATTCTTAACATCTTCAGCTTTAATACCTTTTTATTTCATTGATTTCTTTGCCTCTTGCATATCTTCAGGACTGAGAAATAAAACACCTCTCTTCTTCGGAGTGGGTTTAGGAATAGGTTCAGGAGTTGGCTCAATTGGTTCAGGAATTACTTCAGGAACTGGGTCTAGAAGAGTCCAATTATTTTCATTAGTCAACATATTATTCAATAGTATTTCAGCTTCGTCGACTGTTCTTTCCTTGAAAACACAACCATCACAACTATCCAAGTAGTCCTTGGAAAGCATCGGTTAGTCCATTATAAAAGATATCAAGTATTTCGTTTTTCTTAAGAGGATGATCAGGCAAAGCATTAAGTAACCGGAGAAGCCTCCCCAAGCTTGTGGGAGACTCTCGTCTTTGATTTGCACAAAATTATATATTTCCGCAAGGCAGCTTGTTTCTTATGAGCAGGGAAATATTTAGCAGAGAAGTAATAAATCATATTGTGGGGACAACACACACAACCAGGAGCAAGAGAATTATACCAAGTCTTAGCATCACCTTTTAATGAGAACGGAAATATCTTAAGGATATATAAATAGCGAGACTTCTCATCATTAGTAAATAGGGTAGCTATATCATTTAGCTTGGTAAGATGTGCCACAACAGTTTCAGATTCAAGGCCATAAAAAGGATCAGATTCAACTAAAGTAATAATATCAGGATCAACAGAGAATTCATAATCCTTATCAGTAACACAAATAGGTGAAGTAGCAAAAGCAGGACCGGGTTTCATTCTAGCATTAAGAGACTGCTGCTTCCATTTAGCTAATAATTTCTTAAGATCATTTCTATCATTGCAAGCAAGAATTTCCATAGCAGCTGTTTCATGCATAACATAACCCTTAGGAACAACAGGTAATACATAATCATTGGGGGGACCTTCATCATCACTATCATCAATAATAGGATCTTCAGTAATTTCATCCCCCCTAAATCTAGCAAGTTGTTCATCTAGAAATTCACCTAAGGGCAAAGTAGTATCACACACAGAAGTAGTTTCATCATGCATAGCAGAAGTGGCACAATCAATAACAAGCGACATATTAGAATTCATAGCAGTAGCAGGTTTAGGTGTCGCAAGCTTACTTATAACGGAAGGAGAATCTAGTGCAGAGCTAGATGTCAGTTCCTTACCTCCCCTCATAGTTGAGGGCAAAATCTTGGTCTTAGCATCTTTCAAGTTCTTCATAGTGATCAACAAATATAAATCCCAAGTGACTCAGAGAATAGAGCTATGCTCCCCGGCAACGGCGCCAGAAATTAGTCTTGATAACCCACAAGTATAGGGGATCGCAACAGCTTTCGAGGGTAGAGTATTCAACCCAAATTTATTGATTCGACACAAGGGGAGCCAAAGAATATTCTTGAGTATTAGTAGTTGAGTTGTCAATTCAACCACACCTGGATAACTTAGTATCTGCAGCAAAGTATTTAGTAGCAAAAGTGGTATGATAATAAAGGTAGCGGTAGAAAAAGTAAAGATAATTTTTTTGGGTTTTTGTGGTAGTTGTAACAGTAGCAACGGAAAAGTAAATAAGCGAAGAACAATATGTGAAAAGCTCGTAGGCAATGGATCAGTGATGGATAATTATGCCGGATGCGATTCCTCATGCAATAGTTATAACATAGGGTGATATAGAACTAGGTCCAGTTCATCAATGTAATGTAGGCATGTATTCCGTAAATAGTCATACGTGCTTATGGAAAAGAACTTGCATGACATCATTTGTCCTACCCTCCCATTTTCAGCGGGGTCCTTACGGAAACTAAGGGATATTAAGGCTCCTTTTAATAGAGAACCGGAACAAAGCATTAGCACACAGTGAACACACGAACTCCTCAAACTACGGTCATCACCGAGAAGTATCCCGATTATTGTCACTTCGGGGTTGTCGGATCATAAAACATAATAGGTGACTAAAGACTTGCAAGATAGGATCAAGAACACACATATATTCATGAAAACATAATAGGTTCAGATCTAAAATCATGGCACTCGGGCCCTAGTGACAAGCATTAAGCATAGCAAAGTCATAGCAACATCAATCTCAGAACATAGTGGATACTAGGGATCAAACCCTAACAAAACTAAATTAATTACATGGTAAATCTCATCCAACCCATCACCGTCCAGCAAGCCTACGATGGAATTACTCACGCACAGCGGTGAGCATCATGAAATTGGTGATGGAGGATGGTTGATGATGACGACGGCGACGAATCCCCCTCTCTGGAGCCCCGAACGGACTCCAGATCAGCCCTCCCGAGAGATATTAGGGCTTGGCTGCGGCTCCGTTTCGTAAAACGCGATGAAACTTTTCTCTCTGATTTTTTTCTCACCGAGACGGTATATATGGAGTTGGAGTTGAGGTCGGGAGGTGTCCAGGGGGCCCACGAGATAGGAGGGCGCGCCCTAGGGGGGGCGCCCCCTATCTTGTGGACAGCCCGTGGGCCCCCTGGCCTTGATTCTTTCGCCAAAAATTCTTATTAATTCTGAAAAGTGCCTCCGTGGATTTCCGGGACATTCCGAGAACTTTTGTTTTCTACACATAAACAACATCATGGCAATTCTGCTGAAAACATCGTCAGTCCAGGTTAGTTTCATTCAAATCATGCAAGTTAGAGTCCAAAACAAGGGCAAAAGTGTTTGGAAAAGTAGATACGTTGGAGACGTATCATTCGTGCTATAATTATATTAACCGGAGACCGTAATGCATGTGTGAATACATAGACCACAACATGTCCCTAGTGAGCCTCTAGTTGACTAGCTCGTTGATCAATAGATGGTTATGGTTTCCTGACAATGGACATTGGATGTCATTGATAACGAAATCACATCATTAGGAGAATGATGTGATGGACGAGACCCAATCCTAAGCATAGCACAAGATCATGTAGTTCATTTGCTAGAGCTTTTCTAATGTCAAGCATCTTTCCTTAGACCATGAGATTGTGCAACTCCCGGATACCGTAGGAATGCTTTGGGTGTATCAAATTTCACATCGTAACTGGGTGACCATAAAGGTGCACTACAGGTATCTCCGAAAGTATATGTTGGGTTGGCACGAATCGAGACTGGGATTTATCACTCCATATGACGGAGAGGTATCTCTGGGCCCACTCGGTAATGCATCATCACAATGAGCTCAATGTGACTAAGGAGTTAGCCACGGGATCATGCGTTATAGAATGACTAAAAAGACTTGCTGGTAACGAGATTGAACGAGGTACGGGGATACCGACGATCGAATCTCGAGCAAGTAACATACCGATAGACAAAGGGAATTGTATACGGGATTGATTGAATCCTCGACATCGTGGTTCATCCGAAGAGATCATCGTGGAACATGTGGGAACCAATATGGGTATCCAGATCGTGCTATTGGTTATTGGCCGGAGAGATGTCTTGGTCATGTCTGCATGGTTCCCGAACTAGTAGAGTCTATACACTTAAGGTTCGGTGACACTAGAGTTGTAATAGGAAATTGTATGTGGTTACCAAAAGTTGTTCGGAGTCCTAGATGAGATCTCGGACGTCACGAGGAGTTCCGGAATGGTCCGGAGGTGAAGATTTATATATGGGAAGTCCAGTTTCAGTCGTTGGAAAGGTTTTGGGGGTTATCGGTATTGTAACGGGGCCACCGTATGGAGTCCGGGGGTCCACTGTTGGAGAACGATGCAGAAAATAAAAATTTTCTATGCTTCACCAAGATCAATCTATGGAGTCATCTAGCAACGAGAGAGAGGAGTGCATCTACATACCCTTGTAGATCGCGTGCGGAAGCATTCAAGAGAACGGGGTTGAGGGAGTCGTACTCGTCGTGATCCAAATCACCGGAGATCCTAGCGCCGAACGGACGACACCTCCGCGTTCAACACACATACGGTTGGAAAGACGTATCCTACTTCTTAATCCAGCAAGGGGGAAGGAGAGGTTGATGGAGATCCAGCAGCACGACGGCGTGGTGGTGGATGCAGCAGCGATCTCGGCAGGGCTTCGCCAAGCACTTGCGAGAGGGAGAGGTGTAGCAGGGAAGAGGGAGGCGCCAGAGACTTGAGTTGCGGCTGCCCTCCCTCCCCCTCTTTATATAGGGCCCCTAAGGGGGGGCGCCGGCCCTAGGAGATCCAATCTCCAAGGGGGGCGGCGGCCAAGGGGGTGGCTTGCCCCCCAAGGCAAGTGAGGCGCCCCCACCCCTAGGGTTTCCAACCCTAGGCGCAGGGGGGCCCAAGGGGGGGCGCACCAGCCCACCAGGGGCTGGTTCCCCTCCCACTTCAGCCCATGGGGCCCTCCAGGATAGGTGGCCCCACCCGGTGGATCCCTGGGACCCTTCCGGTGGTCCCGGTACAATACCGGTGACCCTCGAAACTTTCCCGATGGCCGAAACTGACTTTCCTATATATAAATATTCACCTCCGGACCATTCCGGAACTCCTCCTGACATCTGGGATCTCATCCCCGAACAACTTTCGGGTTACTGCATACTAATATCTCAACAACCCTAGTGTCACCAACCTTAAGTGTGTAGACCCTACGGGTTCGGGAGACATGCAGACATGACCGAGACGCCTCTCCGGTCAATAACCAACATCGGGATCTGCATACCCATGTTGGCTCCCACATGCTCCTCGATGATCTCATCGAATGAACCACGATGTCGAGGATTCAATCAATCACGTATACAATTCCCTTTGTCAATCGGTACATTACTTGCCCGAGATTCGATCGTCGGTATCCCAATACCTCATTTAATCTCGTTACCGGCAAGTCACTTTACTCGTACCGTAATGCATGATCCCGTGACCAGACACTTGGCCACATTGAGCTCATTATGATGATGCATTACTGAGTGGGCCCAGAGATACCTCTCTGTCATACGGAGTGACAAATCCCAGTCTCGATTCGTGCCAACCCAACAGACAGTTTCGGAGATACCCGCAGTGCACCTTTATGGTCACCCAGTTACGTTGTGACGTTTGGTACACCCAAAGCACTCCTACGGTATCCGAGAGTTGCACAATCTCATGGTCTAAGGAAATGAAACTTTACATTTGGAAAAGCTCTAGCGAAATGAACTATACGATCTTGTGCTATGCTTAGGATTGGGTCTTGTCCATCACATCATTCTCCTAATGATGTGATCCCGTTATCAATGACATCCAATGTCCATAGTCAGGAAACCATGACTATCTATTGATCAATGAGCTAGTCAACTAGAGGCTCACTAGGGACGTGTTGTGGTCTATATATTCACACATGTATTATGATTTCCGGATAACACAATTATAGCATGAACAATAGACAATTATCATGAACAAGGAAATATAATAATAATCATTTTATTATTGCTTCTAGGGCATATTTCCAACAGTCTCCCACTTGCACTAGAGGCAATAATCTAGTTACATTGTGATGAATCGAACACCCATTGCGTTCTGGTGTTGATGATGTTTTGCTCTAGGGAGAGGTTTAGTCAACGTATCTGCTATATTCAGGTCCGTATGTACTTTACAAATATCTATGTCTCCATCTTGAACATTTTGACGAATGGAGTTGAAGCCACGCTTGATGTGCCTGGTCTTCTTGTGAAACCTGGGCTCCTTGGCAAGTGCAATAGCTCCAGTGTTGTCACAGAAGAGTGTGATCGGCCCCGACGCATTGGGTATGACTCCTAGGTCGGTGATGAACTCCTTCACCCAGATTGCTTCATGCGCTGCCTCCGAGACTGCCATGTACTCCGCTTCACATGTAGATCCTGCCGCGACGCTCTGCTTGCAACTGCACCAGCTTACTGCCCCACCATTCAAAATATACACGTATCCGGTTTGTGACTTAGAGTCATCCAGATCTATGTCGAAGCTAGCGTCGACGTAACCCTTTACGACGAGCTCTTCGTCACCTCCATATACAAGAAACATATCCTTAGTCCTATTAAGGTACTTTAGGATGTTCTTGACCGCTGTACAATGTTCCATGCTGGGATTACTTTGGTACCTTCCTACCAAACTTACGGCAAGGTTTATATCAGGTCTGGTACAGGTCATGGCATACATGATAGACCCTATGGCTGAGGCATAGGGGACGACACTCATCTTTTCTCTATCTTCTGCCGTGGTTGGACATTGAACTGAGCTCAATTTCCCACCTTGCAACACAGGCAAGAACCCCTTCTTGGACTGATCCATATTGAACTTATTCAATATCTTATCAAGGTATGTGCTTTTTGAAAGACCTATGAGGCGTCTCGATCTATCTCTATAGATCTTGATGCCTAATATGTAAGCAGCTTCTCCAAGGTCCTTCATTGAAAAACACTTATTCAAGTAGGCCTTAATGCTGTCCAAAAGTTCTATATCATTTCCCATCAGAAGTATGTCATCCACATATAATATGAGAAATGCTACAGAGCTCCCACTCACTTTCTTGTAAACGCAGGCTTCTCCATAAGTCTGCATAAACCCAAACGCTTTGATCATTTCATTAAAGCGAATGTTCCAGAGATGCTTGCACCAGCCCATATATGGAGCGCTGGAGCTTGCATACCTTGTTAGCATTCTTAGGATCGACAAAACCCTCTGGCTGCATCATATACAGTTCTTCCTTAAGATGGCCATTAAGGAATGCCGTTTTGACGTCCATTTGCCAAATCTCATAATCATAGTATGTGGCAATTGCTAACATAATTTGGACGGACTTCAGCTTCGCTACGGGAGAGAAAGTCTCATTGTAGTAAACCCCTTGAACTTGTCGATAACCCTTAGCGACAAGTCGAGCTTTATAGATGGTAACATTACCATCCACGTCCGTCTTCTTCTTAAAGATCCATTTGTTTTCTATTGCTTGCCGATCATCGGGCAAGTCTGTCAAAGTCCACACTTTGTTTTCATACATGGATCCTATCTCGGATTGCATGGCTTCAAGCCATTTGTTGGAATCTATTCTCGCCATTGCTTCTTCATAGTTTGAAGGTTCACCATTTTCTAACAACATGATTTCCAGGACAGGGTTGCCATACCACTCTGGTGTGGAACGTGTCCTCGTGGACCTACGAAGTTCAGTAGTAACTTGATCCGAAGTACCTTGATCATCATCATTAATTTCCTCTCTAGTCGATGCCGGCACCACAGGAACATCTTCCTGAGCTGCACTACTTACCGGTTCAAGAGGTAGTACTTCATCAAGTTCCACTTTCCTCCCACTTACTTCTTTCGAGAGAAACTCTTTCTCCAGAAAGGACCCGTTCTTGGCAACAAAGATCTTGCCCTCGGATCTTAGGTAGAAGGTATACCCAATGGTTTCTTTAGGGTATCCTATGAAGACGCATTTTTCCGACTTGGGTTCGAGCTTTTCAGGTTGAAGTTTCTTGACATAAGCATCGCATCCCCAAACTTTTAGAAATGACAGCTTAGGTTTCTTCCCAAACCATAATTCATACGGTGTCGTTTCAACGGATTTAGACGGTGCCCTATTTAAAGTGAATGTAGCTGTCTCTAGAGCGTATCCCCAAAATGATAGTGGTAAATCGGTAAGTGACATCATAGATCGCACCATATCCAATAGAGTGCGATTACGACGCTCGGACACACCGTTACGCTGAGGTGTTCCAGGTGGCGTGAGTTGTGAAACGATTCCACATTTCCTTAAGTGGGTACCAAATTCGTGACTTAAATATTCTCCCCCACGATCTGATCGTAAGAACTTTATCTTTCGGTCACGTTGATTCTCTACCTCATTCTGAAATTCCTTGAACTTTTCAAAGGTCTTAGTGTTTCATCAAGTAGACATACCCATATCTACTCAAGTCGTCAGTGAGAGTGAGAACATAAAAATATCCTCCGCGAGCCTCAATGCTCATTGGACCGCACACATCAGTATGTATGATTTCCAATAAGTTGGTTGCTCGCTCCATTGTTCTGGAGAACGGAGTCTTGGTCATTTTGCCCATAAGGCATGGTTCGCTTGTGTCAAACGATTCATAATCGAGAGACTCTAAAAGTCCATCAGCATGGAGCTTCTTCATGCTCTTGACACTAATGTGACCAAGGCGGCAGTGCCACGAGTATGTGGGACTATCGTTATCAACCTTACATCTTTTGGTATTCACACTATGAATATGTGTAACATCACGTTCAAGATTCATTAAGAATAAACCATTGACCAGCGGGGCATGACCATAAAACATATCTCTCATATAAATAGAACAACCATTATTCTCGGATTTAAGTGAGTAGCCATCTCGTATGAAATGAGATCCAGATACAATGTTCATGCTCAAATCTGGCACTAAATAACAATTATTGAGGTTTAAAACTAATCCCGTAGGTAAATGTAGAGGTAGCGTGCCGACGGCGATCACATCGACCTTGGAACCATTCCCGACGCGCATCGTCACCTCGTCCTTCGCCAGTCTCCGCTTATTCCGCAGCTCTTGCTTTGAGTTACAAATATGAGCAACCGCACCGGTATCAAATACCCAAGAGCTACTACGAGTGCTGGTAAGGTACACATCAATAACATGTATATCACATATACCTTTGGTGTTGCCGGCGTTCTTGTCCGCTAAGTATTTTGGGCAGTTCCGCTTCCAGTGACCACTTCCCTTGCAATAAAAGCACTCAGTCTCAGGCTTGGGTCCATTCTTTGACTTCTTCCCGGCAACTGGCTTACCGGGCGCGGCAACTCCCTTGCCGTCCTTCTTGAAGTTCTTCTTACCCTTGCTTTCTTGAACTTAGTGGTTTTATTCACCATCAACACTTGATGTTCCTTTTTGATCTCTGCTGATTTCAGCATTGAATATACCTCAGGAATGGTCTTTTCCATCCCCTGCATATTGAAGTTCATCACAAAGCTCTTCTAGCTCGAAGGAAGCGACTGAAGGATTCTGTCAATAACCGCGTCATCCGGGAGATTAACTCCCAGCTGAGTCAAGCGGTTGTGCAACCCAGACATTTTGAGTATGTGCTCACTGACAGAACTATTTTCCTCCATCTTACAGCTGAAGAACTTGTCGGAGACTTCATATCTCTCGACCCGGGCATGAGTTTGGAAAACCATTTTCAGCTCTTCGAACATCTGATATGCTCCGTGTTGCTCAAAACGCTTTTGAGCCCCGGTTCTAAGCTGTAAAGCATGCCGCACTGAATGAGGGAGTAATCATCAGCACGAGACTCCCAAGCGTTCATAACGTCTTGGTTCTCTGGGATGGGTGCTTCACCTAGCAGTGCTTCTAGGACATAATCTTTCTTTGCAGCTATGAGGATGATCCTCAGGTTCCGGACCCAGTCCGTATAGTTGCTGCCATCATCTTTCAGCTTGGTTTTCTCTAGGGACGCGTTGAAGTTGAGGGCAACGTTAGCGTGGTCCATTTGATCGACAAGACATATTGTAAAGATTTTAGACTAAGTTCATGATAATTAAGTTCATCTAATCAAAGTATTCAATGAAGTCCCACTCAGACAGACATCCCTCTAGTCATCTAAGTGAAACATGATCCGAGTCAACTAGGCCGTGTCCGATCATCACGTGAGACGGACTAGTCATCATCGGTGAACATCTTCATGTTGATCGTATCTTCTATACTACTCATGCTCGACCTTTTGGTCTTCCGTGTTCCGAGGCCATGTCTGTACATGCTAGGCTCGTCAAGTCAACCTAAGTGTATTGCGTGTGTAAATCTGGCTTACACCCGTTGTATTCGAACATTAGGATCTATCACACCCAATCATCACGTGGTGCTTCGAAACAACGAACCTTCGCAACGGTGCACAGTTAGGGGGAACACTTTCTTGAAATTATTTCGAGGGATCATCTTATTTAAGCTACCATCGTTCTAAGCAAATAAGATGTAAAACATGATAAACATCACATGCAATCAAATAGTGACATGATATGGCCAATATCATATTGCTCCTTTGATCTCCATCTTCGGGGTGCCATGATCATCTTCGTCACCGGATGACACCATGATCTCCATCATCGTGTCTTCATGAAGTTGTCACGCCAACGATTACTTCTACTTCTATAGCTAACGCGTTTAGCAATAAAGTAAAGTAATTTACATGGCGTTATTCAATGACACGCAGGTCATACAAAAAATAAAGACAACTCCTATGGCTCCTACCGGTTTTCATACTCATCGACATGCAAGTCGTGATTCCTATTACAAGAACATGATCAATCTCATACATCACATATATCATTCATCACATCCTTTTGGCCATATCACATCACAAGGCACATGCTACAAAAACAAGTTAGACGTCCTCTAATTGTTGTTGCAAGTTTTTACGTGGCTTCTATAGGTTTCTAGCAAGAACGTTTCTTACCTATGTAAAACCACAACGTGATATGCCAATTTCTATTTACCCTTCATAAGGACCCTTTTCATCGAATCCGCTCCAACTAAAGTGGGAGAGACAGACACCCGCTAGCCACCTTATGCAACTAGTGCATGTCAGTCGGTGGAACCTGTCTCACGTAAGCGTACGTGTAAGGTCAGTCTGGGCCGCTTCATCCCACGATGCCGCCGAAGCAAGATAAGACTAGTAGTGGCAAGAAAATTGATAACATCTACGCCCGCAATAAGTTTGTGTTCTACTCATGCGTAGTAACTATGCATAAACCTGGCTCTGATACCACTGTTGGAGAACGATGCAGAAAATAAAAAATTTCTATGCTTCACCAAGGAAATAATACTTGACATTTGGAAAAGCTCTAGCAAAACGAACTATACGATCTTGTGCTATGCTTAGGATTGGGTCTTGTCCATCACATCTCCTAATGATGTGATCCCGTTATCAATGACATCCAATGTCCATAGTCAGGAAACCATGACTATCTGTTGATCAACGCGCTAGTCAACTAGAGGCTCACTAGGGACGTGTTGTGGTCTATATATTCACACATGTATTACGATTTCCGGATAACACAATTATAGCATGAACAATAGACAATTATCATGAACAAGGAAATATAATAATAAGCATTTTATTATTACCTCTAGGGCATATTTCCAACAATGTGATATGGCCAAAAGGATGTGATGAATTATATATGTGATGTATAAGATTGATCATGTTCTTGTAATAGGAATCACGACTTGGATGTCGATGAGTATGAAAACCGGCAGGAGCCATAGGAGTTGTCTTAATTTATTATATGACTTGCGAGTCAAAATAAGTGCCATGTAATTACTTTACTTTATTGCTAACCGTTATCCATAGTAGTAGAAGTAATAGTTGGTGAGACAACTTCATGATGACACGATGATGGAGATCATGGTGTCATGCCGGTGACAATGGTGATCATGCCGCGCCTCGAAGATGGAGATCAAAAGCGCAAGATGATATTGGCCATCATGTCACTTGATGATTTGCATGTAATGTTTGTCATGTTTACATCTTATTTGCTTAGAACGATGGTATTAAATAAAATGATCCCTCACTAAAATTTCAAGAAATGTGTTCCCCCTAACTATGCATCATTGCTAAGGTTCATTGTTTAGAAGCACCACGTGATGGTCGGGTGTGATAGATTCTAACGTTCCCGTACCCCAGGGTGTAAGCCAGATTTACACATGCAAAACACTTAGGTTGACTTGACGAGCCTAGCATGTACAGACATGGCCTCGGAACATGAGAGACCGAAAGGTCGAACATGAGTCGTATGGTAGATGCGATCAACATGGAGATGTTCACCGTTGATGACTAGTCCATCTCACGTGATGATCGGACACGGCCTAGTCGATTTGGCACTTAGATGACTAGAGGGATGTCTATCTGAGTGGGAGTTCATTAAATATTTTGATTAGATGAACTTAATTATCATGAACTTAGTCTAAAATTGTCTTTAGAATCTATCCTGTAGATCCAATGGCCCACGCTAATGTTGCCCTCAACTTCGACGCGTTCCTAGAGAAAACCAAGCTGAAAGACGATGGAAGAAACTATACGGACTGGGTCCATAACTTGAGGATCATCCTCATAGCTGCCAAGAAAGCATATGTCCTTGAAGCACCGCTAGGTGACACACCCATTTTCCCAGCAACTCAAGATGTTATGAACGCCTGGCAGACGCGTAGTGATGATTACTCCCTGGTTCAATGCGGCATGCTTTACAGCTTAGAATCGGGTCTCCAAAAGCATTTTGAGCAACACGGAGCATATGCAATGTTCCAAGAGCTAAAAATGGTTTTCCATGCTCATGCCCGGGTTGAGAGATAGATCTGACAAATTCTATAGTTGTAAGATGGAGGAAAACAGTTCTATCAACGAGCATATACTCAAAATGTCTGGGTTGCACAACCGTTTGTCTCAACTGGGAGTTAATCTTCTAGATGACTCGGTCATTGACAGAATCCTCCAGTCGCTTCCACCTAACTACAAGAGCTTTGTGATGAACTCCAATATGCAAGGGATGGAGAAGTTCATTCTAAGTTATATTCGATGCTGAAATCAGCAGAGGTGGAGATAAAAAGGAACATCAAGTGTTGATGGTGAATAAGACCACTAGTTTCAAGAAAGGCAAGGGAAAAGAAGAACTTCAAGAAGGACGGCAAGGGAGTTGCCGCGCCCGGTAAATCAGTTGCCGGGAAGAAGCCAAAGAATGGACCCAAGCCTGAGACTGAGTGCTTTTATTGCAAGGGAAATGGTGACTGGAAGCAGAACTGCCCCAAGTACTTAGCGGATAAGAAGGCCGGCAATGCCAAAGGTATATATGATATACATGTTATTGATGTGTACCTTACCAGCACTCGTAGTAGCTCCGGGGTATTTGATACCGGTGCGGTTGCTCACATTTGTAACTCAAAACAGTAGCTGCGGAATAAGCGGAGATGGCGAAGGATGAGGTGACGATGCGCGTCGAGAACGGTTCCAAGGTCGATGTGATCGCCGTCGGCACCCTACCTCTACATCTACCTTCAGGATTAGTTTTCAACCTCAATAATTGTTATTTAGTACCAGCTTTGAGCATGAACATTGTATCTGGATCTCGTTTGATGCGTGATGGCTACTCATTTAAATCCGAGAATAATGGTTGGTCTATTTATACGAGAGATATGTTTTATGGTCATGCCCCGCTGGTCAATGGTTTATTTTTATTAAATATCGAATGTGATGTTACACATATTCATAGTGTGAATACCAAAGATATAAGATTGATAATGATAGTCCCACATACTTGTGGGACTGCCGCCTTGGTCACATTAGTGTCAAACGCATGAAGAAACTCTATGCAGATGGACTTTTGGAGTCCCTTGATTATGAATCATTTGACACGTGCAAACCATGCCTCATGGGCAAAATGACCAAGACTCCGTTCTCCGGAACAATGGAGCGAGCAACCAACTTGTTGGAAATAATACATACTGATGTATGCGGTCCAATGAGCGTTGAGGCTCGCGGTGGCTATCGTTATGTTCTCACCCTCAACGATGATTTAAGTAGATATGGGTATGTCTACTTAATGAAACACAAGTCTGAGACCTTTGAAAAGTTCAAGGAATTTCAGAACGAGGTAGAAAATCAACGTGACAGGAAAATAAAGTTCTTACGATCAAATCGTGGAGGAGAATATTTGAGTCACGAGTTTGACACGCACTTAAGGAAATGGGGAATTATTTCACAACTCACGCCGCCTGGAACACCTCAACGAAATGGTGTGCCTGAACGTCTTAATCGCACTCTATTGGATATGGTGCGATCTATGATGTCTCTTATCGATCTACCGCTATCATTTTGGGGTTATGCTTTAAAGACCGACGCATTCACTTTAAATAGGGCACCGTCTAAATCCGTTGAGATGACACCGTATGAGTTATGGTTTGGGAAGAAACCTAAGCTGTCATTTCTGAAAGTTTGGGGATGCGATGCTTATGTCAAGAAACTTCAACCTGAAAAGCTCGAACCCAAATTGGAAAAATGTGTCGTCATAAGATACCCTAAGGAAACTATTGGGTATACCATCTACCTCAGATCTGAGGGCAAGGTCTTTGTTGTCAAGAATGGATCCTTTCCAGAGAAAGAGTTTCTCTCGAAAGAAGTAAGTGGGTGGAAAGTGTTGGGGAACGTAGTAATTTCAAAAAATTTCCTACGCACACGCAAGATCATGGTGATGTATAGCAAAGAGAGAGGAGAGTGTTGTCTACGTACCCTCGTAGACCCGAAGCGGAAGCAATCACAACGTAGAGGAAGTAGTCGTACGTTCTCCTCGCGATCCGACCGATCCCGGCGCCGTTACTCCGGCGCCCCCGAGTTCTTGACACACGTACAGCTCGATGACGTCCCTCGTACTCCGATCCAGCCGAGTGTCGAGGGAGAGTTCCGTCAGTACGACGGCGTGGTGACGATCTTGATGTTCTACCGGCGCAGGGCTTCGCCTAAGCTTCGCAACGATATGACCGAGGTGGAATATGGTGGAGGGGGGCACCGCACATGGCTAAGGAACGATCCGTAGATCAAACTTGTGTGTTCTAGGGTGCCCCCCTGCCTCCGTATATAAAGGAGGGAGGGGGGAGGTGCGGCCGGCCTAGAGGAGGCGCGCCGGAGGAGTCCTACTCCCACCGGGAGTAGGACTTCCCCCCTTTCCTAGTTGGAGTAGGATTGGGGGAGGGGGAAGAGGAAAGGGGGGGCGCCGCCCCCCCCCCCTCCTTGTCCTATTCGGACTAGGGGGGAGGGGGCGCGCGGCCTGCCCTGGCCGGCCCCTCCTCTTCTCCCTCGAGGCCCACTAAGGCCCATTTAGTTCCCGGGGGGTTCCGGTAACCTCCCGGTACTCCGGTAAATTCCCGATTTCACCCGGAACCATTCCGGACTCCAAATATAGGCTTCCAATATATCAATCTTTATGTCTCGACCATTTCGAGACTCCTCGTCATGTCCGTGATCACATCCGGGACTTCGAACTTCTTCGGTACATCAAAATACATAAACTCATAATAACTGTCATCGAAACCTTAAGCGTGCGGACCCTACGGTTCGAGAACAATGTAGACATGACCGAGACACGTCTCCGGTCAATAACCAACAGCGGGACATGGATTCCCATATTGGTTCCTACATATTGTACGAAGATCTTTATCGGTCAGACCGCATAACAACATACGTTGTTCCCTTTGTCATCGGTATGTTACTTGCCCGAGATTCGATCGTCGGTATCCAATACCTAGTTCAATCTCGTTACCGGCAAGTCTCTTTACTCGTTCCGTAATACATCATCTCACAGCTAACTCATTAGTTGTATTGCTTGCAAGGCTTCAGTGATGTGTATTACCGAGAGGGCCCAGAGATACCTCTCCGACAATCGGAGTGACAAAACCTAATCTCGAAATACGCCAACCCAACATCTGCCTTTGGAGACACCTGTAGTACTCCTTTATAATCACCCAATTACGTTGTGACGTTTGGTAGCACCCAAAGTGTTCCTCAGGTAAACGGGAGTTGCATAATCTCATAGTTACAGGAACATATATAAGTCATGGATAAAAGCAGTAGCAACATACTAAACGATCGAGTGCTAAGCTAATGGAATGGGTCATGTCAATCAGATCATTCTACTAATGATGTGACCTTGTTAATCAAATAACAACTCTTTGTTCATGGTTAGGAAACATAACCATCTTTGATTAACAAGCTAGTCTAGTAGAGGCATACTAGTGACATGTTGTTTGTTTATGCATTCACACATGTATCATGTTTCCGGTTAATACAATTCTAGCATGAATGATAAACATTTATCATGAAATAAGGAAATAAATAATAACTTTATTATTGCCTCGAGGGCATATTTCCTTCAGTCTCCCACTTGCACTAGAGTCAATAATCTAGATTACATAGTAATGATTCTAACACCCATGGAGTCTTGGTGCTGATCATGTTTTGCTCGTGGAAGAGGCTTAGTCAACGGGTCTGCAACATTCAGATCCGTATGTATCTTGCAAATCTCTATGTCTCCCACCTGGACTAAGTCCCGGATGGAATTGAAGCGTCTCTTGATGTGTTTGGTCCTCTTGTGAAATCTGGATTCCTTCGCTAAGGCAATTGCTCCAGTATTGTCACAGAAGATTTTCATTGGACCCGATGCACTAGGTATGACACCTAGATCGGATATGAACTCCTTCATCCAGACTCCTTCATTAGCTGCTTCCGAAGCTGCTATGTACTCCACTTCACATGTAGATCCCGCTACGACGCTTTGTTTAGAACTGCACCAACTGACAGCTCCTCCGTTTAGTGTAAATACGTATCCGGTCTGCGATTTAGAATCGTCCGGATCAGTGTCAAAGCTTGCATCAACGTAACCACTTACGATGAGCTCTTTGTCACCTCCATATACGAGAAACATATCCTTAGTCCTTTTCAGGTATTTCAGGATGTTCTTGACCGCTGTCCAGTGATCCACTCCTGGATTACTTTGGTACCTCCCTGCTAGGCTTATAGCAAGGCACACATCAGGTCTGGTACACAGCATTGCATACATGATAGAGCCTATGGCTGAAGCATAGGGAACATCTTTCATTTTCTCTCTATCTTCTGCAGTGGTCGGGCATTGAGTCTTACTCAACTTCACACCTTGTAACACAGGCAAGAACCCTTTCTTTGCTTGATCCATTTTGAACTTCTTCAAAATTTTGTCAAGGTATGTGCTTTGTGAAAGTCCAATTAAGCGTCTTGATCTATCTCTATAGATCTTAATGCCCAATATGTAAGCAGCTTCACCGAGGTCTTTCGTTGAAAAACTCTTATTCAAGTATCCCTTTATGCTATCCAGAAATTCTATATCATTTCCGATCAGCAATATGTCATCTACATATAATATCAGAAATGCTACAGAGCTCCCACTCACTTTCTTGTAAATACAGGCTTCTCCAAAAGTCTGTATAAACCCAAATGCTTTGATCACACTATCAAAGCGTTTATTCCAACTCCGAGATGCTTGCACCAGTCCATAGATGGATCGCTGGAGCTTGCATACTTTGTTAGCTCCCTTTGGATCGATAAAACCTTCTGGTTGCATCATATACAACTCTTCTTCCAGAAATCCATTCAGGAATGCAGTCTTTACATCCATTTGCCAAATTTCATAATCATAAAATGCGGCAATTGCTAACATGATTCGGACAGACTTAAGCATCGCTACGGGTGAGAAGGTCTCATCGTAGTCAATCCCTTGAACTTGTCGAAAACCCTTTGCGACAAGTCGAGCTTTGTAGACAGTAACATTACCGTCAGCGTCAGTCTTCTTCTTGAAAATCCACTTGTTTTCTATTGCTTGCCTACCCTCGGGCAAGTCAACCAAAGTCCATACTTTGTTTTCATACATGGATCCCATCTCAGATTTCATGGCCTCAAGCCATTTTGCGGAATCTGGGCTCACCATCGCTTCTTCATAGTTCGTAGGTTCATCATGATCTAGTAGCATGATTTCCAGAACAGGATTACCGTACCACTCTGGTGCGGATCTTACTCTGGTTGATCTACGAGGTTCTGTAGCAACTTGATCTGAAGTTTCATGATCAACATCATCAACTTCCTCACTACTTGGTGTAGGTGTCTCAGAAACCGGTTTCTGCGACAAACTACTTTCAAGTAAGGGAGAAGGTACAATTACCTCATCAAGTTCTACTTTCCTCCCACTCACTTCTTTCGAGAGAAACTCCTTCTCTAGAAAGGATCCATTCTTAGCAACGAATGTCTTGCCTTCGGATCTGTGATAGAAGGTATACCCAACTGTCTCCTTTGGGTATCCTATGAAGACACATTTCTCCGATTTGGGTTCGAGCTTACCAGGTTGAAGCTTTTTCACATAAGCATCGCATCCCCAAACTTTAAGAAACGACAACTTTGGTTTCTTGCTAAACCACAGTTCATAAGGTGTCGTCTCAACGGATTTCGACGGTGTTCTATTCAGTGTGAATGCGGCCGTCTCTAGAGCATAACCCCAAAACGATAGCGGTAAATCTGTAAGAGACATCATAGATCGCACCATATCTAGTAAAGTGCGATTACGACGTTCGGACACACCATTACGCTGTGGTGTTCCGGGTGGCGTGAGTTGCGAAACTATTCCGCATTGTTTCAAATGTAGACCAAACTCGTAACTCAAATATTCACCTCCACGATCAAATCGTAGAAATTTAATTTTCTTGTTACGATGATTTTCAACTTCACTCTGAAATTCTTTGAACTTTTCAAATGTTTCAGACTTATGTTTCATTAAGTAGATATACCCATATCTGCTTAAGTCATCTGTGAAGGTGAGAAAATAACGATATCCGCCACGAGCCTCAACATTCATCGGACCACATACATCTGTATGTATGATTTCCAACAAATCTGTTGCTCTCTCCATAGTACCGGAGAACGGGGTTTTAGTCATCTTGCCCATGAGACACGGTTCGCAAGTGCCAAGTGATTCATAATCAAGTGACTCCAAAAGTCCATCAGTATGGAGTTTCTTCATGCGCTTTACACCGATATGACCTAAACGGCAGTGCCACAAATAAGTTGCACTATCATTTTCAACTCTGCATCTTTTGGTTTCAACATTATGAATATGTGTATCACTACTATCGAGATTCATCAAAAATAGACCACTCTTCAAGGGTGCATGACCATAAAAGATATTACTCATATAAATAGAACAACCATTATTCTCTGATTTAAATGAATAACCGTCTCGCATCAAACAAGATCCAGATATAATGTTCATGCTCAACGCAGGCACCGAATAACAATTATTTAGGTCTAAAACTAATCCCGAAGGTAGATGTAGAGGTAGCGTGCCGACCGCGATCACATCGACTTTGGAACCATTTCCCACGCGCATCGTCACCTCGTCCTTTGCCAGAGTTCGCTTAATCCGTAGTCCCTGTTTCGAGTTGCAAATATTAGCAACAGAACCAGTATCAAATACCCAGGTGCTACTACGAGCTCTAGTAAGGTACACATCAATAACATGTATATCACATATACCTTTGTTCACCTTGCCATCCTTCTTATCCGCCAAATACTTGGGGCAGTTCCGCTTCCAGTGACCAGTCTGCTTGCAGTAAAAGCACTCAGTTTCAGGCTTAGGTCCAGACTTGGGTTTCTTCTCCTGAGCAGCAACTTGCTTGCTGTTCTTCTTGAAGTTCCCCTTTTTCTTCCCTTTGCCTTTCTTCTTGAAACTAGTGGTCTTATTGACCATCAACACTTGATGCTCCTTCTTGATTTCTACCTCCGCAGCCTTTAGCATTGCGAAGAGCTCAGGTATAGTCTTTACTAACCCTTGCATATTATAGTTCATCACGAAGCCTTTGTAGCTTGGTGGCAGTGATTGAAGAATTATTTCAATGACACAATCATCCGGAAGATTAACTCCCAATTGCGTCAAGTGATTGTAGTACCCAGACATTCTGAGTATGTGCTCACTAACAGAACTATTCTCCTCCATCTTGCAGCTATAGAACTTATTGGAGACTTCATATCTCTCAATCCGGGCATTCTGTTGGAATATTAACTTCAACTCCTGGAACATCTCATATGCTCCATGACGTTCAAAACGTCGTTGAAGTCCCGGTTCTAAGCCGTAAAGCATGGCACACTGAACTATAGAGTAGTCATCAGCTTTGCTCTGCCAGACGTTCACAACATCTGGTGTTGCTCCAGCAGCAGGCCTGGCACCTAGCGGTGCATCCAGGACGTAACTCTTCTGTGCAGCAATGAGGATAATCCTCAGGTTACGGACCCAGTCCGTGTAATTGCTACCATCATCTTTCAACTTTGCTTTCTCAAGGAACGCATTAAAATTCAATGGAACAACAGCACGAGCCATCTATCTACAAACAAACATAAACAAGCAAGATACTATCAGGTACTAAGTTCATGATAAATTTAAGTTCAATTAATCATATTACTTAAGAACTCCCACTTAGACAGACATCCCTCTAGTCATCTTAAGTGATCACGTGATCCAAATCAACTAAACCATAACCGATCATCACGTGAAATGGAGTAGTTTTCAATGGTGAACATCTTATGCTGATCATATCTACTATATGATTCACGCTCGACCTTTCGGTCTCCGTGTTCCGAGGCCATATCTGCATATGCTAGGCTCGTCAAGTATAACCCGAGTATTCTGCGTGTGCAAAACTGGCTTGCACCCGTTGTAGATGGACGTAGAGCTTATCACACCCGATCATCACGTGGTGTCTGGGCACGACGAACTTTGGCAACGGTGCATACTCGGGGAGAACACTTCTTGATAATTTAGTGAGAGATCATCTTATAATGCTACCGTCAATCAAAGCAAGATAAGATGCATAAAGGATAAACATCACATGCAAATCAATATAAGTGATATGATATGGTCATCATCATCTTGTGCTTCGTGATCTTCATCTCCGCAGCACCACCATGATCACCATCGTCACCGGCGCGACACCTTGATCTCCATCGTAGCATCATTGTCGTCTCACCAAACTTATGCTTCTACGACTATCGCTACCGCTTAGTGATAAAGTAAAGCATTACAGGGCGATTGCATTGCATACAATAAAGCGACAACCATATGGCTCCTGCCAGTTGCCGATAACTTTGGTTACAAAACATGATCATCTCATACAATAAAATATAGCATCACGTCTTGACCATATCACATCACAACATGCCCTGCAAAAACAAGTTAGACGTCCTCTACTTTGTTGTTGCAAATTTTACGTGGCTGCTACGGGCTTAAGCAAGAACCAGTCTCACCTACGCATCAAAACCACAACGATACTTCATCAAATAGACTCCGTTTTAACCTTCTCAAGGACCGGGCGTAGCCACACTCGGTTCAACTAAAGTGAGAGAGACAGACACCCGCCAGTCACCTTTAAGCAACGAGTGCTCGTAGCGGTGAAACCAGTCTCGCGTAAGCGTACGCGTAATGTCGGTCCGGGCCGCTTCATCTCACAATACCGCTGAACCAAAGTATGACATGCTGCTAGGTAGTATGACTTGTATCGCCCACAACTCACTTGTGTTCTACTCGTGCAAAACATCAAACCATAGAAAAAACTTAGGCTCGGATGCCACTGTTGGGGAACGTAGTAATTTCAAAAAATTTCCTACGCACACGCAAGATCATGGTGATGTATAGCAACGAGAGAGGAGAGTGTTGTCTACGTACCCTCGTAGACCCGAAGCGGAAGCGATCACAACGTAGAGGAAGTAGTCGTACGTTCTCCTCGCGATCCGACCGATCCCGGCGCCGTTACTCCGGCGCCCCCGAGTTCTTGACACACGTACAGCTCGATGACGTCCCTCGTACTCCGATCCAGCCGAGTGTCGAGGGAGAGTTCCGTCAGTACGACGGCGTGGTGACGATCTTGATGTTCTACCGGCGCAGGGCTTCGCCTAAGCTTCGCAACGATATGACCGAGGTGGAATATGGTGGAGGGGGGCACCGCACATGGCTAAGGAACGATCCGTAGATCAAACTTGTGTGTTCTAGGGTGCCCCCCTGCCTCCGTATATAAAGGAGGGAGGGGGGAGGTGCGGCCGGCCTAGAGGAGGCGCGCCGGAGGAGTCCTACTCCCACCGGGAGTAGGACTTCCCCCCTTTCCTAGTTGGAGTAGGATTGGGGGAGGGGGAAGAGGAAAGGGGGGGCGCCGCCCCCCCTCCTTGTCCTATTCGGACTAGGGGGGGAGGGGGCGCGTGGCCTGCCCTGGCCGGCCCCTCCTCTTCTCCCTCGAGGCCCACTAAGGCCCATTTAGTTCCCGGGGGGTTCCGGTAACCTCCCGGTACTCCGGTAAATTCCCGATTTCACCCGGAACCATTCCGGACTCCAAATATAGGCTTCCAATATATCAATCTTTATGTCTCGACCATTTCGAGACTCCTCGTCATGTCCGTGATCACATCCGGGACTCCGAACTTCTTCGGTACATCAAAATACATAAACTCATAATAACTGTCATCGAAACCTTAAGCGTGCGGACCCTACGGTTCGAGAACAATGTAGACATGACCAAGACACGTCTCCGGTCAATAACCAACAGCGGGACCTGGATGCCCATATTGGTTCCTACATATTCTACGAAGATCTTTATCGGTCAGACCGCATAACAACATACGTTGTTCCCTTTGTCATCGGTATGTTACTTGCCCGAGATTCGATCGTCGGTATCCAATACCTAGTTCAATCTCGTTACCGGCAAGTCTCTTTACTCGTTCCGTAATACATCATCTCACAGCTAACTCATTAGTTGTATTGCTTGCAAGGCTTTAGTGATGTGTATTACCGAGAGGGCCCAGAGATACCTCTCCGACAATCGGAGTGGCAAAACCTAATCTCGAAATACGCCAACCCAACATCTGCCTTTGGAGACACCTGTAGTACTCCTTTATAATCACCCAGTTACGTTGTGACGTTTGGTAGCACCCAAAGTGTTCCTCGGGTAAACGGGAGTTGCATAATCTCATAGTTACAGGAACATATATAAGTCATGGATAAAAGCAGTAGCAACATACTAAACGATCGAGTGCTAAGCTAATGGAATGGGTCATGTCAATCAGATCATTCTACTAATGATGTGACCTTGTTAATCAAATAACAACTCTTTGTTCATGGTTAGGAAACATAACCATCTTTGATTAACAAGCTAGTCTAGTAGAGGCATACTAGTGACATGTTGTTTGTTTATGCATTCACACATGTATCATGTTTCCGGTTAATACAATTCTAGCATGAATGATAAACATTTATCATGAAATAAGGAAATAAATAATAACTTTATTATTGCCTCTAGGGCATATTTCCTTCAGAAAGTAGAACTTGATGAGGTAACCCCTCTTGAACCAGAAATTAGCGTAGCTCAGGAAGATGTTTCTGTGGTGCTTGCACCGACTAGAGAGGAAGTTAATCATGAGAATCATGAAACTTCGGATCAAGTTGCTACTGAACTTCGTATGTCCACAAGGACACATTCCACACTTGGTAAAAATTTGAAACTAACATTAAGAAAACAGATAGGCCTGAACTGCTCAATACAAACGACCTCTGTTTTCTTGGGGAGTAGAGTACTCGTTCCAAAATTAAGTTGAAACAACTGAAGCTGTCCAGAGAAAAGATCATGGAACATTGGAAGCAAATCCCCTGTTGACACCAGATTTTGGCATGACATAAAAGAAAACGAGATGGCTTCGAGTGAAAGGGTTTTCAGCATTGAAAGTTTCACATCGCCGAGAGGAACAACTTTGATGTTTAATTCATAGCCATCCGACCTCATCTCTAAGGCCGAAGTTGTGCTCAAATTACTGGATTTTGTATTCAGAACACTGTTAGGCTGATTACACCCCCAATACGGCTACATATGGAAACATTATCTACATGAATTGTCTTCGTCTCGTCGAAACGATCGATTTTGATATAAAGATCATCGCAATCCGAGGTCGTATGCAAAAGTTAGAGTCCGCACAACGAGATCCTCCAGCGAGCAAAATATGACGCCCGGAATCAGACACATATGTGGGTATGTCTGATGAGATGCGTGAATAATTTGCTGTTTTGCACGAGCAATTTGACCCTCGGGATGACCTCTAATGAAAAAACGTTCAACATGTAAGATGTTCGTCTTGTCGAAACTGTCAAGATTGCTTTTGGACTCGTTTCCATCCGAGGTTGTTTGCCATCACAAAAAAGACCCACAAGGTACAGTCAGTTTAAACCGAACAGTTTTGGAAAGTTCGAATAAAACCAGTCCGAATTTGACTAGGGTTTTGGACGTGAATTGATGTAATTTTCTTGTAAGAAAAGCCTAGATGAATCCTTTTCTTGTACGGGAAGTCCATCTGCCTCTTATATATGTTGGGGTGACGGCCGATTGAACAACACCCAATTGAACAAACACATCTACTACTTTTTCGTGTTCATCTACTTTTTATCTCTCCCTTATATCTTTCTTCTCGTTCTTCGCTAGTTCTTCATGCTGGAGGGTTGCGGATCCACGAGGCTCTAGGGGCGAGTGAATCGACCTGGAGCAGCCCATAGCCATCGCGCCCTGACGGGGTCCCTCCCAGGCAAGTGGGGCTTCGGGTCTACAAAAGCGCCCGCCGACTGTCTTGCGTATCGCGCTGTCGGTCGGGTCTCTTTCGACGTGAGCTGCGATGCATCACCCCCCGGTGTTGAGGGTACATGTGACATGTTCGTGTGTCAACACACTTTTTGGCGACTCCGCTGGGGACGAAGCTTTGAACGGTCTGCAGCCCGTTCTTGCTACGAAGAGATCGTCATCAAGTTGCTGCAATCTACAAAGGTAATATGAATACCCAATTCCCCTTTGTAGATGCAAATAATCCATATGTTATTGCTGGATCACCAAAGGAGCATAATGTATCGGCTAGCCCTAGTTTTATCAATCATGCATCTAATTCTGTGCAAAGGTCGATGCAAAACAATCTTCATGCTTCAAATTCCTATGATTTTAGCAACATACAACATATGATCCAAACTCTCATGCATCGGCAATCCCACAAATCCATATGCCGATGAACAACATGATGGGTTTGGTTAATAAATTTGAAACACCTCATATTAAAATTTCCAATAGCATACAAGAAAGTGTTTCACCTTTTTATTCATCAGCAACTAATTTGCAATATGTGAATCCAACCTTGCAGATGGATCGGAGAATTGGCCATGCTACTACAAGCTATTCGGCCAGTTACTCTCAACCATCATATGCTACAACTCATGTTAGTAATTTTTCAGCACCGTATGCAACTGTAGATGTTCATAATTCGGCCCCGCATCTTCATTGTCATAGCCGAATAACTGAAAATTTTACAGGAACACATGTGCTGTCATCAAATATTGTAGCATATAATGCATACGCTACGCAATTTAAGAATTTCGGCAACACTCACAAATCACTGCCAAAAGAATCTGAAAGCATTGCGGAGCAATCCCTTCCAGAAGCGGTTGTGGCTGCATTAAAAAAGAGCTTGGCACAAAACAAGAGGATTAGTGCTCTTTGCCTTGAGCAATATGAAAAGGGGTTGTTTCCTGATTATGCTGCAATAAAGGCTAGAGTTTTGCAAGAAAATGAATCTTTGCTAATTGATAACATTGGTGAGCAAAAATATGGTTCTACAACAATGCATGTGCCTTCACCTAGTACTACATCATATTAAACACCCCCTACACAATTGCAAAGTTTCGGCAACACCTATGTGCCATTGCCGAAAGAATCTAAATGCATTGGGGGGCAATCGTATCCAGAGTGGGCTGAAATAGAGAAAAAGATTCAAGCCAATTTTGCCGCTCGCCGCCAAAAACATAAAGAAACAGAATTGGTTCAAGTAAAAGAAACAGTGCCAATTGATATAACCGGTGAAAAGAAATATGATTCGGAAACTAAAAGTGCTTCGGTTGAAAAATCCGAATCAAGTAGTATATATTCCAAATCCATCAAATCCAAATAGGCAAGCATTATTGAGAAAGGGCATGGCAAGCATAGCAAAATAACCATGCTTGATTTTTCTGAAGTTAATGGAACCTACTTCCTGCCCTATGAGTTCCGTGCCGTAGAAATTAACAAGCCTCAAGGACAAGAGCAAGTAGCCAAACAAAGTTCGGCTGATAAGGATCTTCAAGGTAATTATGCACGGAATAAAGAAAAAGATGATGAAAAGGCGTTGTAGAGTCATCCAAAGACGAAGCTAGATATTGTTCAAGTCACACCACCATCATGCTTTCCCAACGTATTTGAAGAGATATGCATAGCGAGTAATTTACCTATTTTCAGATTTGGTCACAACTTTATTGTTGATGCATCTATTAGAAAGTTCCTCATAAGTAACTTTGAAAGACCAATGAAGAAGGGTAATTTACTTGTTAGCAATAAAATTGTTTTAGAACATGTCGGTCAACCAATTGTGCCATTTATAAAGACCGATAATGACTTATTATTGCAGCCAAAGCTTTCCCGGTTGCTTTATCTAAAGTTCATATCTATTTGGGTAGCTTTGCTTATTTTGTACTTGGCTTGCACCTGGTCTCAATTGAGACATGTATGTTCTAACTATTTTTGTTTTAGAAATTTAAAGCCAAGGTTAAATTCTGTTGAGAAAACCGATGCTAGTATAATATCTTACCCAAAGACATCGGAGATAGCGTGCAAAACACAATGCATAGCCGAATGGTGTGATGCAAAATCTGAACTATTCGATTGCTTAACTCCAAAGTCGTTCTCACAACAAGATCGGCTAGATAATGAATAGTTTACCTTCAATTCAAGCATGTGTGATCAAATATTTGATTTGTTGCTGCGAAATAATTATATTAGAATTCTTGATCACCATGTTGAACCATCTGTCCAGGGACGAATGTATTGTAAGTTGCATGATTCATCCAAGCATAATTTTGAGGATTGCAACATGTTTCGTCAAATAGTTAAATCGGCCATTGATAAAGGAAAATTGAAATTTGTTGAGACACCAAGAGATGACCAGTCTATTCCGATTGGTCCCGATGGTAGAAAGTTTTTGCATCGGCTGCTTCAAGCCGATCCATTTGAAGAGAAGGTAAAAACTGCATGTGATGGGATCAAGCTATCAAGTAAAGAAGTTGTTAAAGAGCATAATGAACATAATCTTGAGGGAGAGAATTCCATCGAAGCTACAATGGAGACGCCAAAGACTGGGGGGCAGCAAGCAAATCCAATGATCGATGGAAGTAAACCAAAATAAAACAAAGGCCAAAATAAGCGCAAGTGTAAGAGATCAAAAATCACCTTCGCTGAACTATTGGATAAATATCAAAAGAAGAGTGAAGAGAACAATGTTTATCGGCCAAATCATGCAAATAAATCAAGATCACCCCCAAGGCGCAAATATGAGGATCGGTATTGGCAAAGTGATAATTTTAATGCAACATATTCATATCCTTGTTTTGGGCCGCCAATGCCAAAGCCGTGGATGCCTCCCTATGCTCATACAGATCCATATTCATCATGGGACAGGTATGATACAAGGGCACATTCTCCATATTATTTTAGACCATCTCACCAATACTATGCAGCTCCAAGAAGATCAACATTTGAACAATCACGCGTCAAAGAACGTTTCAATCATAAGGAATCGGTCCAGGGCTCAAGGAGGAAGAAAGAGGTGGTAAAGCAAGTTTACCGCGTGAAAAGAGATGGTCGTAGGTGTGCTACTTCAGATTTGATCTCAAATAACAAAGAGCCAATTAAAGTGTTGACATTGGCTACAAAAGGCAAAGAAGTGAAACAATCAATTGATAAAAATCAGAGTGCCAAATCTGAAGAAAAGAAGTTGAGGGTGCACAAGGCCCAAAAAGAGTTGTCATTGGTTGAAACAAAATCACAGTCGAGGTGCTCACTCGGTTTATCATATTGGCAAAAGAAGAAATTACAAAAACTTGGTGCACAAGAACTTGAAGATAGGAACATGGCATGGGTTCCCAAAGGAAGTGCTCAAAATAAGAATTATGTGCAAGCTTTCATTACAAGAAGTGCGACAAAGGTGAAGAATGGAAAGAGTGAAAACTATGAAGGACCAAGCCGAAGGTTTCAGCATCTTCGATCTACACATTATCCATATTCTTCAACTATGCCATTAACGCTTATGCCATGGAATTCATCATCAGGTATGATTGGCAACCCTCAATGGGCTTATTTTAATCCATGGATGCAATATAATTTCTTACATCATGAAAGGGTATTACCAAGTCACTATACATTTGGTTAGCTATAAGTTTGTTGCTGATCCAAAGGGCCGAAATACTTGATTTGAGATTTCGTTTGTTTGTTTCGGCTATATGTGCTTTGAACGAAGTTTACATGGTAATGGCCGATATTCACCTATTGTCCTAAGAGTATGTCAATGCATGGCCGGTGTAGCATTCTAACATCGTCCTTAGTTCGATTGGAGAGCAAGACAAGTACTATGGAGATTATGTTTTGATAGTTGAATTCATAACAATGACCACAGTGTTGGTGTTGTTTATATATCTCCATATAGTGATGTTCTGTGAAGCCTCATGCCTCTTAAAATATTTATTGCACAATAAGCAAAGCCGAATATGTAATGTTATTCCGTTTGGAACTTTTGCCATATGTGCCATACATATTGAGGCTTCCGGTGATTTGTTATTAGTAGTGCAACAAATATCCAAAGTCTTTCAATGCTTTGACGAATCACTTAATGTTTATCTTGATAAATGTCTAGATATAATTTCTACTTTGGATTATTTTAGCATTGCTCATATATCTAGACATGACAATTGGAAAGCAAATGATTTGGCACAACAAGCATCCGGCTATCATGTTGATCGTGGCATGTTTCATATTTCTGAAAAGCCGATGTCTAGTCTTGCCAACCTAGGGGAGGCCGAACCGGAGCCCACCATTTCGGCCACTAATGAAATATTCAATGCAGAAGAAAATCAAGACTGGAGGAAACCCATCATTGATTATTTGTGTGATCCTAGTAGAAGGGTGGACAGGGCTGTTCGGCATATGGCTTTCAAGTACACAATGAGAGATGATGGTCTCTATCGCCGAACGGTTGATGATGTTCTTTTAAAGTGCTTGGACGAATACCAAGCGAGAATCTCTATGGGAGAGGTCCATGAAGGTATTTGTGGCACTCATCAGTCGGCTCCCAAGATGAAATGGTTACGACGATGTGCTGGGTTTTATTGGCCGACCATGATTAATGATTGCTTCAGATATTATAAAGGGTGTAAAGCTTGTCAAAAATTTGGTGATATTCAGTTGGCTCCTGCTGCTATGTTACATCCCATTATCAAGACATGGCCTTTCAGAGGATGGGGTTTAGACTTTATTGGACAAATTCATCCGTCTTCATCAAAGGGGCATCGGTTCGTATTAGTAGCAATCGATTATTTCACTAAATGGTCTGAAGCAATGCCTCTCAAGAACATGACACATACAGAGGTAATTAAGTTCATAACCGAGCACATTATTCATAGATTCGGCATTCCTCAAATGTTGACTATAGATCAAGGCCCATCTTTCATGTCACACCAAGTCAGAGAATTTGCCGAATCTTATAACATAAAGTTGCTCAATTCCTCTCCATATTATGCCCAAGCCAATGGACAAGTTGTGTCTAGCAATAAAAATTTAATCAAACTCATCAAGAAGAAAATCCAGGATAATCCGAGGAGATGGCATGAGTTGTTGTCTGAAGCATTATGGGCACATAGAATCTCAAGGCATGGTGCTACGAAAGTGACTCCATATGAGCTAGTATATGGTCAAGAGGCTGTTTTACCAGTGGAAGTAAATTTGAATGCTTTGAGAATAGCCAAACAAAATGATTTATCGGCAGTAGACTTTTATAACTTGATGATGGACAATATTGACGAGGTTGCCGATAAACGTTTGGCTGCTTTGAAGGCCATAGAGAGCGACAAGTTGAGGGTAGCAAGAGCTTACAATAAGAAAGTTAAGTTGAAGAATTTTCAAGTTGGTGATCTCGTCTGGAAAGTGATTCTGCTGATTGGTTCAAGAGATAAAAAATTCGGGAAGTGGTCTCCAAGTTGGGAAGGTCCTTTTAGGATTACAAGAGTAGTTCCCGGAAACTCATATTTGGTGGAATCCGTACAAGGGGCATGTTACCTCGAGCTCTCAATGGCAAGTACTTGAAGAAATACCATCTGAGTGTGTGGCAAGAAGCCTGAGTAGGCAATGGCCGATGTACGATTATCGCCCTTAGCACAAACATGGCCGATACATAATTATCGCCCTAAGAAAAATAAATGGCCGATGGCGTGTTGACATCGTCCTTAGAACAAACACCGTGCATATTATTTTTCGGCGTGCAAGCTTTGCCGAAAAACAGGGGGGCATGTGTTGACACCAGATTTTGGCATGACATAAAAAGAAAATGAGATGGCTCCGAGTGAAAGGGTTTTCAGCATGGAAAGTTTCACATCGCCGAGAGGAACAACTTTGATGTTTAAGTCATAGCCATCCGACCTCATCATTAAGGCCGAAGTTGTGCTCAAAGTACTGGATTTTGTATTCAAAACACTGTTCGGCTGATTACGCCCCCAAGAGGGACTCGTATGGAAAAAATTACCTACATGAATTGTCTTCATCTCGTCGAAACAATCGATTTTGATATAACGATCGTCGCAATCCGAGGTCTTATGCAAAAGTTAGAGCCCGCACAACGAGACCCTCCAGCGAGCAAAATATGACGCCCGGAACCAGACACACGTGGGTATGTCTGATGAGATGCGTGAACAATTTGCTATTTTGCACGAGCGATTTGACCCTCGGGATGACCTCTAATGAAAAAACATTCAACATGAAAGATGTTCGTCTCATCGAAACTGTCAAGACTGTTTTTGGACTCGTTTCCATCCGAGGTTGTTTGCCATCACAAAAAAGACCTGCAAGGTACAGCCAGTTTAAACCGAACAGTTTTGGAAAGTTCGGATAAAACCAGTCCGAATTTGACTAGGGTTTTGGACGTGAATTAATGTAATTTTCTTGTAAGGAAAGCCTAGATGAATCCTTTTCTTGTACGAGAAGTCCATCCGCCTCTTATATATGTTGGGGGTGATGGCCGATTGAACAACACCCAATCGAACAAACACATCTAGTACTTTTTCGTGTTCATCTACTTTTTATCTCTCCCTTGTATCTTTCTTCTCGTTCTTCGCTAGTTCTTCATGCTGGAGGGTTGCGGATCCACGAGGCTCTAGGGGCGAGCGAATTGACCTGGAGCAGCCCATAGCTGCCGCGAGCCCTGACGGGGTCCCTCCCGGGCAAGTGGGGCTTCGGGTCTACAAAAGCGCTCGCCGACTATCTTGCGTATCGCGCTGTCGGTCGGGTCTCCTTCGACGTGAGCTGTGGTGCATCACCCCCGGCGTTGAGGGTACACGTGACGTGTTCGTGTGTCAACATCCCCTTTGATAATATGCCAACAATTTTTATAAAACTCTGCCAGAAAATCATCCGGCCCGGGAGCCTTATTGTTCTTCATTTGTGAAATAGCCTCAAACACCTCTTTCTCCGTAAATGGGGCGGTCAAGACCTCATTCTCGTCCGACGCAAGTTGAGGGACATCCTCAACCCTGGACTCATCTAAGGACACAACGTTATCTTCCGGCGGCCCAAACAGCTGCTTATAGTAGTTGGTAATATGGACTTTTAGATTTTCTTGACCTAAAATTGTCCCTTCTTCCTACTCAAGCTCAAATATCCTCTTCTTGCGGTGTTTGCCATTTGCAATCATGTGAAAGAATTGAGTGTTATCATCCCCTTGGACGATTTTGCGAACCTTAGCTCGCAATGCCCACTTCAATTCCTCCTCTCGAAAAAGATCTTTCAGTCTCAACTCCGCCTCTACCTTAGTTTCCAGCTCTCTGGTATCTAAAATAGTGGATTTGGCTTTTAAGTCTAGGGATTGAATAAGTAAAAGGAGTCTTTCCTTCTCAGCCTTATAAATTCCATGCGTATGTTTAGCCCATCCACGAAGGAATCTTTGCAGATCTGCCATCTCTCAACAGGAGACCTTCCTCCAGAATCTTTAGCCCATTCTCCAGCGATCAGCTCAAGGAACCCTTCTCTATCAAACCACGATAGCTGGAAAGAAAAGGTGTTTTTATTTCCCACATGGGTTGGATCACCAGAGTCAACAAGCAACGGGGTATGATCCGAAATTGCGCGTGATAACGCCTGAACTGTTACGAGGGGGAACTTCTGCTCCCATTCGACACTAGTGAGGACACGGTCCAGCTTCTCAATAGTCGGGTTAGGTAGCGAATTAGCCCAAGTGAGTTTCCTACCAGATAGATCTATCTCTCTAAGATCCAAGCTTTCGATTATGGTGTTGAACATAAACGACCATCTGCCGTCAAAATTCTCATTATTCTTCTCCTCCCTCCTTTGAATAATGTTGAAATCGCCCCCAACTAGGATTGGGAGCTGCTCGCTACCACAAATACGAACCAGATCAGCCAGAAAATTTGGTTTGAGTTCTGGCTGCGCGGCCCCATATACCGCCACCAAAGCCCAATTAAACCCATCGGCCTTAGATCTGACCCGAAATTTTACCGCAAAATATCCCATGACCACACTCCGCACTTCCAACGAGTCACACCTAACCCCGAGTAGGACCCTGCCGGACCTTCCCCTTGGAGGTAGGCAGTGCCAGTCAAAGTCGACACCCCCCGATAAAGTGCTAAGAATTGGGGGGGGGGGGGGGTTGAAATTATCCGTTCCAGTCTCGGACATGGCAATAAAATCCAACTGGTAGTCAATAGATGCTTCCGCTAGAAACCTTCTTTTAGCCAAGTCTTTAAGACCTCTGTTATTCCAAAAAATTCCTCTCATATCTCAACATTAAATGTTTTAGAGGTGCGGAGCCTAACACTTCTACGCACAGCCAAAACTGGATAAACCTTCCGTTTCCACTTCCGCTTAGGCTTATATTGATCCTCCTACCGGTCCTCACAACCGGGCTCTGAGGATTTAGCCTCTGAAATATCTACATGGATCAAGGCCATAGGGGAATCGAGTCCCTCATCCTCCTCTGTCTCAGGGGCCAGATCCGAACAAAAAACTATTAAGAGCCTTGACTCCCAACGCATCTATGTCAGAATCATTCATGGATTTAACAGCCGCTATGTTACGAATCATTTCCAAAGTGCGCTCCGCTTCGAGATCGAGAATATCACTAATGATTTATTGATTTCACTACCATTACTACCTAGTGAAACCCCTAATTGATTTGCATTGTGAACAATATCATCATTGGAAAAATGTAAAATCGAATTTGACATATTGACAGACATGCCGGTAGTGACCTCAATGTCACGAAGCTTGGCCGCCCGCATAGCGCACCTTAGCTGCATGTCGTCCACGTCCGGCTGCTCCTGGAAACGACTGCTTATCCGCCGCCCCTTAGAAACAGGATCCGGGATCCCGCCAAAAGCTATGACCTCCTTCCTCGTGCAGCTAGTTTATATGGTTGGGGGTCAGGCAGGAGGAGTGGGGCCTCCAGCCTGACCCCCAACCATATAAACTAGATGCATACTATTATGTTATTGTTGCCCATAATTGTGTTGTTTGGGTGATGGCCCAGAACTAATGCTGGGTTGACGTGATCTAATGTAATATATGCGCGTGCAGTGCATTGTCCAGATGCAGAGGCCGGGGTTCTTCCTCCATTTCTAAAAAAAAAAAATATGCGCGTGCATGCTGGTTCAGTGGTTCTGTTCATTCAAACGAGATAATTAAGTATGAACTTCCGAAAATTTCAAGAGCAAAAGTATATGTCACTCTAACCGGACAGTGGACAGCGAAGTTTCTCTGTTTCGTGGCTTGTAATCGTGGGCATTAGATGAACTCGGAACGGTCGTCAGAGCAGTGTAGTTGATTTTCCTGAACGTGAACCACGGCGCCCCGGCACGCGCAACAGCAGCGCTAGCTCCGTCAGGACAGGGCAGCATGTCACACGCGTGCATGCAGCTTGTGTCGTCGCGTACGTACGGTCTACAGTCTTGATTTGTAACAGGACGTGCCACGGCAAAGAAGGCAGAAGCAGAGCAAAACTTGAGAAAGAACAGAGCAAACCAGAAGGGGGAACAAGTCCAGAAGGAACAGAGCAAAGCTGAGCCGTACAAAGTTATCAGGGTATATTTTCAACAGCCTTTTTCCCACTAGTACGAAGTTATCGGAATGTTTGTATCAAAGTCATCAGGTCTATGGTTCATATATTACTAGCACAAATGCCCGTGCGTTGCAACGGGAGAAAAAAAACTTATAAACCCTGTATCCCAATAAGCATTGTTCAATAACAAACCTCCTCTTCAATCCCCCACAAGCCAGCATCATTATTTCAACACGGTGCCCCACACATGTCTGCTAATCTTCCTTCCAGTAGTCGCCAACGGTGGCCAGGTTGCGAAAGATAGTGCTTCGCTATGGAGAAAGGCGAGTTGCACCGCTAGTAAAACAAAAAGAATAGTAGGCGGTCATTTTCATACATATCTCTACGAGTATAAGATTCCTCAACTAAACAACAATAAATTTAAGAAGAAAAGAAATATAGTACTCCCTCTGTAAACAAATATAAGAGTGTTTAGATCACTATTTTAGTGATCTAAACGCTCTTATATTTCTTTACGAATGGAGTAATTCACTGCCCACGCGCTACACCACGAGAAGCCATGCTTACCCAATCAGGAACACTGACTACGCGGAGGTGTCTCGGCGCATGCTGGAGAAGGATGGGTTCCGCGTCGAGTCATCCCTACTCTTCCTCTATCTCTCCACTCTTCCTTTAGTATTAGTGGACTATTAATATATAATACAGAGAAAATTCTGGCCTAGGAGCTTGATCGCACAAAGTTTCCCAGCCTTTTACACTCACCGGTCTATTCACCATCCATGGTAAATCCACCACATGCTTGGTTTCACCTTGAGATGGTTCACCACCTTCACCTGACATGACATGTCACACTGGATTAATGAATCAATACAGATAATGCTCAACGACTGGATTTTTTTATAGTAAATCCATTGATGCATGTATGGGCCAATTGTTCAATCAGAACGATTAGCAGATGGTACGCAGCTTGTGCCGACCTTTCGATGTGTAACAGTCCTGAGTGCCTCCTCCAACGACGCTGCAACATGAATATGATCATGGAGAATAGCGAACTTCTGTGCGCTTCTGACTCGACCTCGTTGTAATCCTAGAGCACGACCGCCATGCCGCCGCCTGGAATATGGAAGCATTTAGTTGCTCCGCCGGTAGCATATACCTCGACCACGCCGGCCAACGGGCGCTGTTCGCCACTGTCGTCTGTTGGCTGTTCTGACATCGCCATCTGCTGGCTTTTTTTTTATGAAAGTATGCTGGCTGTTTTGGTGTCATAGCTATCGTCCTGGTTTTCGGGAACCAACAATTTGTAGAGCAACTGCAGGCTGGAGCAGATTCACCTGAAATTCAAATAGCCTCCTTGCACAGATCCTATCTAACGTCCTGCATATTGCCTAATGCCTATACAACAAGAAGACATCAGCGCTTGCAATTGCATTAGCCAGAAAGCCACACCGAGCAATCGAGTTGAGTCGATCTACCTGCGTATATACATAGGTACAGATCTAAGCTAATTACACAGGTGCAATGGCGGCCGGCACAATTTCCTTAATCTGCTTGACCAATTTTCTTCTGATTCCAGACAATTCTATCTTAATCAGGTCGACCAATTTCCTTCTGAATCTAGGAAAATTGATTCCTGCACCGCTAGAGTTGTATAGAAGCAATCCTTCTCCTTGCAAAAGCGGCTGCTGATGAGATTAGAACAACATGGATGGTGCAATCCCGGCCGGAACGAGGCCAGGCTGGCGTGCAATTCGTCGGACGCACCTCCTGCGAGCGTCATGAGCTGGAACGATCTCTTCCCGGGGTCACCTTCGGCAAGGCGCGAGCAGCGACGACCAGAAATCACGGAACAACGCCGCGACAGGGTGCCCAGCGCTGAAGCTCCTGCAGAGATCGCAGCCGTACGACGCACGCCTCCTCACCCCTCGCCGCCTTACGGTTGTCATCTTCCGTCATCATCGTCTTGTCGTCGCCGTGGACGTTGCGGTGACATGAGGCGGCGGACCGGCGAGGCTGATACCTGACGCCTCCTCCCTAATACCGGGCACTAAAGACAAAACCGAGGGAGCATAGACGTGTGCCTGCCTGTAAAAAAAATAGCCAAGAGACGTGCGCTGGCAGGAGACGGGTTGACGGACAAAATAGCTGGGCATGTTGATACTTGAAGCCCACTTAGGCATTGGGAGCTGGATGAGGCAAAGCGAGGCGTGTGCGTGTCTGCGGGCGAGCGAATCGTTTCGGATAGACTAAAATAGAACTGCGGGTTCAATAAAGAAAAAGCAAAAGGACTTTTTTTGTAAAAAGCCCGTGACAGTGAACCCGAAGACCCAATCCGTGCTTTATTATTAGGGAGAGATAATGTTTTATTTATACACACAAGTTTCCGGGGTATGTTTTAATAACTTATTCCAGTTTATTTCATGTTTATACCTTTTCGTTTGTAGTCTAGTTAAAATCCTTTTTTACTCGTTTCCCTAGCAACTTATAGAGTAGATTATTTTAAACTCCGGTTCGGGTGCCTGTGAAACTACATAAGTGATAGCCTAGTTGTAGGTTTGTAGTACCTTCCTTATCGCTCTATGTGGATCTTTTTTGAAAGATCCAGCAAATTGCTGGCTCAATTAGATTTAACAGAAAGCAGCGAAAGAACAACATGAGGAGGATCCGAAGATGAAAGAAAAACGAAAAATGGCAACCCTATTGGCCGCAGAACAACACCTATACTTACATGGCGGAACACCATCCACCCACAGCAAGGCAACGCAACTCCGACTCCGAAGAACTTCGGAGAACAAAGCAAGGTTGGCGTCACAAAAGATCGTCGAACGAACCACCTGTTGCCTGTCATCGTACACCACCGGTGCACCGCACCGCAGTTCAACTTCACGACAACAAGTAGCCGAGGTAATCTTACAGACATGTCGGAGAAGAGCCGACTACCACGACCAATGCAACGCCTCCGACAATGCTCACCACCATCATCGTTGTCACAGAAGCCAAACCGCCCTCTTTGCCAGACGGACATGACCAAGCAGCACGAACGACATTCCCCACCTATCACAGGTCCTTCCCGCCGGTAAGGAGCTCCTGAAACGATGCCCCAAGAGGTGCGACACACATCGCCATCATCGTCCGATCACAGGGGATCTAGGGTTTCCCCCGAGCATTCTTGCATAGTGGAGCGAGCAGGAACGCCTCAGCGACGCCTTCAAGAAGGAAGCAGCGCCCGCAGGCATCGCCGTCGCCGGCCCTGGCCCAAAAACCGGCAGCACGGTCTTCACCCGACGCTGCACCTCCAACCACCAACCCGAGCTAGACCACCATCGGAGGAGCCAGACCAACCATGACTGGTAAGATCCGGCACCCCGTGTATCAGCTGCAGCCACCCTCGCACCATCGGCCGTGTACCGCCGTCCGCAGGGCCAGCACACCGCCCAACACCACCTCGTCCCGGAGCCACCGCTTCGGCAACCTGCAACTACTCTATGGATTTGACACTTTACTTATCACGAAAGTGCTACAACAGTCACGTGCTCTTGCAGGACATTAGAGTACTTGGGCAACCAACTGCAGAAGACACTACACAGCTCATTGCACTGTCAAAAGCAAGAGTGTGGCCAGGTATGCTCGGATCCTTGGATTGCATGCAGTGGCAATGAAAGAATTGCACATATGCTCTACAAGGACAATATTAGGGCCACCATAAGAAGCACATCATCATTTTTGAAGTAGTTGCAGCATAAGACATTTGAATTTGGCTCTCTTTATTTGAGATGCGTGGGTCTCACAATGACATTAGCGTACTTTAGCGGTATCCACTGTTTGCAATGTTGTGTACGAGAGAAGCTCCTCTGTGCAACTATAGCGTCAATGGTCCTAGCTACAACATGTACTATTATCGTTGTCATGCTATCAATCCTCGTGGGCAACTTTAGGTCGTCTCTGATCCAAGGGGTGAGTTGCGCAAAGACAAGGAATTAGAAAAGATGTCAGAGAGCATTTGAGTGCTCCAAGCCTATTTTGTACACCCTCCGTTCCTAAATATTTGTCTTTCTAGAGATTTTAACAAGTGACTACGTACGAAACAAAATGAGTGAATCTACACTTTAAAATATATCTACATACATCCGTATGTGGTAGTCCATTTGAAATGTCTAGAAAGACAAATATTTAGGAACGGAGGGAGTAGTTGTTTGAGAACTTGCAAAAGTATGAGGTACAAAGACATTGTGGGAGGTTATGACAGTGCACAGCATGATTTTGGAGGATGAGGGCGACAGAATTCACCATGGGTTATAATTTCAATGCAAGGGCAATCATATCCAACTTGTAGAGCAGAATCCAACAATATTTGAGGATTTTATCCCAGTGCATCAACAAATTTGCAATCGAGCAACTCATGAGCAGCTTCGCAATGATCTAGTCGAACATTTTACACAGAACTATATGAAGTTACACAAGTGACCAGTTGAAAGCATGTATACTATCATAAATAGTTCCGTACTTCATTGCTAGTAGTACAAGGTAAATTAGTGAAGGGATCATCGAAGTTACACATAAGTGGCCAGTTGAAAGACTGCATCGGTTGTCATTGTCAAGGAAGGACGATAAAGGAAGGACGGCTCGGGTGCAGCTGTGTACAGTTCATGAACGCGGAGTTTGCTTCTTGGCGCACTTTTCTGGAGCAGCTGGTGACACGTACAGCGATATTCTCGAGCCTCAACAGGTGCTCCAAGCCAACTGGTGTAGCGCCGCCCCAGTGACGCCTCTCGAATTGCAGTTCGAGCCTACGAAGTTTGGGCATAGCCCCTGCCTCAAAGGCTAGGTATGCGGTAACATCATACATTGATGAGCATCTGAAGTCCTCCAGAACTGGAAATGACCTCGTGGAGAAAGTGACAGCCTTGTCTTTAGGGGCACTCCACAACCATAACCTGAGGTGGACGAGAGAAGGCAGCTTTCCAAGATCATGAAACTCGTCAGTGCACGTGTTAACAAACAACTCTAGGCAGGAGAGGCATTCGAGACCATAAATCCATCTGGGAACTCTAGGCATCATCAATCCATACATTTTAAGTATCTTCATATGACCAAAAGGATCTGATAATGACTCCAGAATGTTGCGCATATTAAACAAATTACCATCAATGCGGAGAGATCTGAGGTAATGTAACCTCTTAATGGAGGACACCAAAGCACCAGCCTCTGCTGTCCCAAATTTGTGCATGTGAGGATTGCCCATGCGACTCTTTGAGAGCCCCAGGCAACTCAGATTGGTCAGCTCACCGAGTCCCTCGATATCCTGCAAGGAGCTACACCCTATTTCAAACCCATCCAAGGTGTGCAGTGACTTCATGTTTCTGATCCCTTTAGGCAGCCTTGCCCATGTTCGAACTATCAAGTGGGATAAGCGGGGCAAGTGGACGATATCTGATGGGATTTCTAACCTTCCATGGCAATCTAAATCTAGTGTCTCCAAATGCACAAGCCCTTGCATTTCAGTAGGGAGTTCGATGTGTCCGTAAACTGAAACCTTTAAATACTTCAGTTGGAATAACTGGCTAATAGCAGTGAGATCTATTGTCATGTCAAACAGTTCCTCCCAAATTTGAATCACCCTAAGATACTTAAAATGCAAAAGGGGAGGCATGTACTTAGATCTTCCAAAATGTGCAAGTGATCGAACTTGTGACAGGCTAGAAGGAATGGTCCCTGATGCTGCCTCATCTGCTGCGCCACAACCACTAAAGTTCATGAATATACGACGGGCCTTCCATTTCCAGCCATCAGCTCTTGACATGTCTTCAGAATTGCATACAACACTGAAAAGATTGTGCTCCGCGCACTTGGTTAGGATCAAATCGAGCATCATAGCATGTACACTGCATGATACCACCTCCCCGTACTCAGTACGTCCTGGCTGAATAAGGCTTCTGTTGACAAGCTCATTAAAATAGCTTTCCGCAACAACCTCCATATCTTGCCCATGCAAATTACTGACAAATCCTTCAGCTGACCACTGGCGAACTAAATCATCCCTCTCAATCTCACGGTCTTCTGGATATATACCAAGGTGCAGAAAACATGCCCGGAGATGAAGAGGAAGATGCATGTAGCTAAGGTCTAACATGCTCCAAATCCTTTCCAGTGTTGGACTAGCGGCAAACTGGGTGTCAAGAGAATTCCAGGTGCTCTCCCACTCATCCCTTGACCTTTCAGGATGACTAGCTAATAGGTTAGCTGTAGTAATGATTGCAAGTGGGAGTCCAGCACACTTCTTTAGAATTTTAGCTGAGATATCTTCAAATCGGGATGGATGGTCATCTTGGGACCCATATACTCTATGAAAAAATAACTTTTTTGAGTCTTGCTCGTCGAGGGGCTTCATTCTGTAAATGCAGTCTGGGCGACTGTAACATCCTCTACAAGCCACATCTTCCACTCGTGTGGTTACTATCACTCTACTACCATTATCATATTCTGGAAAGGCGACCCTGATAAAATCCCATACTGACTGGTCCCACAAGTCATCAACTACAATAAGGTACCTGTAAATAGTATTCACATGTTATATACATACAATTGGATATGATTATAAGTTGCGGATGGAAGCTTCAAAATATTCTATCAAACTAGAACAACAAAATAATGCAAATTGGATTCAAGCAAATCTGCTATTCGTTGGGATAAATTAGCAGGCTCATATAATATGTCAAGACTAAATCACATCAAATGATTTCATGATGTGTTAAAAGTTAAAACTCAATAAAATATAAGATAATTAGCTTACAAATGCTTAGCAACCAAAATATATATGCTACTATTGCATTTTTTATTTTATTTTACTTTTTGGAGATGGAAATAATTAACTTGATATTTTAATTACTAAATGTAGTATTCCAAAAAACAAACAAACAAGGAAGCTTGCATTATGATGGACCGTCTTCCCATAGCAGCAATCAGTTGCACGGACATGAGTGTAAGCATAGTACAAATATACGCTTTTGTAAATATATGTACTTTATTCTGGTAAGAATTTAATCCCTAGTATTCCTAAGAATAAGTTAGCTCTTTAGTTTACAATATTTGAGTTCAGTGGCCAACCTACATGTAGGATCATGTGCATCTGCAAATCTCATGTAAAAATATGCAAAGTACAGAAAAGACAAAAGGTACAATTTCTTGTTTGCATGAGCACACCTTCTGAAAGATTACAAAATTTCGGTGTCAAGTGCACAAGTGCACAGTTTGGGGGCTCTTTTGTGGTGCACAAGTGCATGGTTTGGGGTCTCTTTTGTGGCGCATAAGCGCACAGTTTGGAAACATAAACAAGTCTAATATCAATCCTAATATTTCGGTGTAATAGGTGGGGATTGTTATGGACTCATACATTACTACAAAAACTTCACACAAAAATATCTAAAGAAACTTTTTAATCTGTCGTAGAAAAACTTTTTGCAGCCTTTGGAAAGTGTTTTAGTAGTGGAGACACAATTGGAGACACTTCCAAATTCCAATAAAGGACATGGAATGGGCGGGTACTATGATGGAGTCACTTTTTTAGACATTATGCAGGTTCGAATTGGTTTAGCCATATTTTTAACACATCGGAATTGGACTTGGAATTCATGATTTCAATTCTTGTAAACAAGATGATTAGAATGTAGTCGGTTTGACTGTAGTAACATTGCATATTAGTGCATTTTGAAAGATGCCTTTAAAATCAAGTGAGCAGAAACTAAAACTTATGCCTCTACTGTGCAGCAAAAAGCCTCTATATGATAGAACAGCTATGTGTGATTCTCACAAGCCCTGCGAGCCACAAACATTTTTAATGAACATTCATTAAATCAAACAATCATTCAAATTTAACAGAACTTGCACATGTAAAAGCATGGGTGACTATTGAAGTAAATAGTACCTCTTGTGTGCGAGACATTTTCTAATGTCATGAATGAGGTCTTGCACCTCACGGGCATGAGAAGACCCATCAATCTCAAGTTCTAGTTGTGTACGGAAACAATAAAGCAGTCCTGTCATAAACTCTGTCATATTAGGCCTTTGGGATACATGAACAAAGGCTGTACAGTCAAACTGCCCTTCGATCTCATCATACACCTGTCTGGCAAGTGTAGTTTTACCCAGACCTCCGAATCCCACAATGGACACCACCTTAAGCTTCTCCTCAGTATCTGTCAACAAACTGACAAGCTCCTCTGTTGGACCATCAATACCCACAAGCCCAACTGCCTCTACGTATATCGCTGATGTCCGAGGATCAATAGTAACTAAGCTAGAACTAGCATTGCATTCGCCAATCTTGTACCTAGAAAAAGATGGTAAGGGAGGGAGTCAACACTTCTGTCTTTCAGAAACAATTGCTTCCAACATTTTCCTTTTTGAATTATGATAACATAAAGCTACAGACTGATTAGAACATGTGGTACACATAATTCCCTATGTGGTTTGTGGTACACATAACATGTAACAAAGATACACATCTGCTATTATTCTCGAAAACAAATTGAGCTGTACCTGAGGCGTCGTTCATTCGCCTCGAGCGCAAGAACCTTGAGCTCCTCCATCCGGTCAGCGATCCGTTGTTCCACCATCTTGAGACGTTGAGTAGTCTTCTTGATAAACCCTACCTTGGCATGACTAGCTCCGAGCTGGCGCATGAAGTCGTCGATGCAGTTCTCCATGTCGTAGGACATCTCCCTGACATGGTCCCTCCAGTCCCTGACCATCGGATCGAGCTCATCCATGAGTTCCACCTTCTCGACGTCGGCGCTCATGGCACGGAGCTCTCTCCCGAGGAGGGACGCCTGCTTCCTCACCCCTTTGAGGTTGTTGTACTCGTCGCTCGCCAGCGCGGCGAGTTTGCTAAGGAGGGGCTGCATCACCCCCATCGTCACGCTCACCGCCATCTCGACCCCAGCGACGGAGAAGAGATGTGGTATTGCAGTGGTGCGGCGGCGAAGTCAAACAGCTGAAATGTAACTGGAGAGGTGGTCGGGGCAAGATGGGTGGGTGGGTGCGTGCGCTGGATCCGCGGCCGGAGGTGGATGGACGTGCCGGATCTGCAGCGGGAGGCGAGGTGGAGTATGAGTACGGGGTGGTGCCGCGGGAAATGGAGGAGGCGGACGCCGCTGGTGAATGAGGAGGGCAAGAAGTAACCAAGTGATTCGGAGCGACGCGGTGCTGCAGTGGAGCGGCGGCGAAGTCGAGCCGGTGGTGTGGCTGCAGCCGGATCCGCGGCCGGAAATGGATGGATGTGCCGGATCTGCGGCGGGAGGGGGGCTACAGTACTCAGTACAGGGTGGTGCGGCGGCGAAGTCGAACGGAGGAGGCGTAGCTCGAGAGGTGGTCGGGCGCAGTGTCGGTGGGTAGCTGCGCCGGATCTGCTACCGGAGGTGGAGTATAGGAGCACGGAGCGGAAGGGGACGAGACAGTCGCCGCTGGTCAACGAGCAAGAGGAGAAGTAGCAGTGGAGTGGAGCACCAGTTTGCGCGATACTCCTAGACGCACGGATTTTTCTTTCTAAAATAACCAATCACTCTTCCCCCTGAATTTCAGCCGGGGTGGGGCCCATCTTCCCACCTTCCCACCATTTGCGGATAACGTGACGACTAGACGACTGGAGCTTGTCAACCAAGTGAAGGACAAAAACATGTGTGGGACTAGGGCATCAACGCAGACCGGCAAATCGGACATGCATCCGTCCGCAGACCCGGATACGGGAGCCCAAATCTCTCTGCATACATTTTGAACACTATTTGAACTAACCACACGAATTACATGCAAACCGGACAAAAACATTTACATTTCGGATATATTTTAACTAAACTATACCGGATTACGATAAAACTAGTCTATGGCCGGCCGCGGTGGATCTCCACTCCTAGGACATGTCTTCCCTATGTCCGGTAACCCGATCGTTGAACTGTCGGGAGCCCCGGAGGGATATGCTTCTGCGGGAGGGAAAGACTTGCCTCCCTCTACCGTCACAAAGCCCGAACCAAGGTCAGTTTTTGGGCAGGGGAAAACGGTCGGCGTGGCCTACGCCCCCGCGAAGAGGGCAAGTCACCGGTTGTGCAACCCAGCGACGTGGTGGCGATGGCCTTCGTGGAACCCAAGCGGCGGCGGCGACCCATGATCTACTTTTCCTCACAGTCCATTGTGGCCTTGGACGTTCCGGCCTCCGCATATATGGCCTCTTTCCCCACGTGCCTGACGCATTGCCGCCATTGTTAGCAGTGGGTTTTGCAGGGAGAAGGCGTTGGCCAGCCTATATGGGCGAGGAGGTGTTAGCGATGGCGATGGCGCTTGATCCAGAGGGTTTTCCGGCAAGCCAATCTGTATCGGATTGGCCCGTCGGGCAACCCAGGCCACTGTGATGCCAAAGAACTGATGGCTCGAGAATTTATGATTATTTGCAAGGAGTTTTCATTCGATTTTCACCGGATTTATACCATCTCTCGATTTTTTCTAACTTTAATCCTGTGAGAGAGAAGAAAAATCATTTTTCTCTTGTTTGGCAGGAAATATCATATATGGAAGGAAATCAAGGAGAATTACTGCAAATCAAGCCAAATTGAGCAACTTCCTTATTGGGGGCTCAGCCACCAGAGGCAACAGAATGAAAGACGACCTTCCATACGAGTGGTCGCACTAATACGGATGGTCGTATGAAGTACCAGGGACTCCACCTTATTATTACAAGACACTTTCGTGAGGGGGAGACCACCATCCGAGAACCCTACCCGTTGTCACCACATCCAGAACAGAGAGAGAAGAGATCCGGAGAACAACCATAGAACTTCTTAGTTTTGGTCATTTCATCTCCGTCATCATTTCCACCTTCACTATTATAAGAGAAATTCCAGGTTGTAAGATCAGGGAGTAAACTCTATTAATACTCATCTGGAGATTGAGACTTGTTTGATCATTCATCTTATTGTGGATCTTCATGGTATTATTGATATCGTTTTCATGGGTTTATTCTTTGAGATGGTTGGTTATTCTATTTTGATGTGTGAGTAATTCCCCCTAGGCGTGGGAGATGTAGATGAGTGGTAAGATTCATTTGTGCCTATTCTATATGTCTTCATTCGTGTGTTGTAGTCTTATGATCTGTCTAGTAAGTTATTATTCTATGGTGAACTCTATTTGTGTTGTCCAATTTAAGAGCCCAAGCAACATGATTTCAAGACCTACACAAGTAACAAATATTGTTTAGGAAATCTGCCACGTCTGAAGTTACAGGTAAAGACATCTATGAGGACCGAAGAGTGAGATAACGATGATACATTAAATTTAATGCATGATTTCGGTCCAATGACCTTAATTGTGGAGACAACCATGCTACGACAACGAAAAACAAGGACCACATAATGGAATATAATCCGGCGAGGAGTTCCATAACCCTAGGGCGATCCGCCTACCGAACAAACAAATCAAATACTAAACTCATGATACAAGGTAACTGGTATTACCGTTGCACTAGAACAGTTGATGTATACCATGAACTGAATTATGTCTGCGCCTAATCTCTCAATATAGGAAAAACATCCCTACTTTTCAGTTTTATTTATGTTTTTTTACTTTCCAGTGTTATTACTCTTGCTGCCACAAACTCATCATATTCAGTATCCTGGTCCATTTGCCTCTTGGGACACTAACAACTTCTGCAGTATCACAAGCAGTTACATCACATAATAGTTGTGACAGCTTGTGTGTGACAGAAACATTGCTCATAAATACTCTCCTCCGCTCTTTGTTGGGACGATTACTATTTGGGATACTCACGCAGAAGTGTTACACCACCCTATTTGGCTTGCAAGTTATCAAGCATTTTCTGGCGCTATTACCGAGGAGCTAAGTGCAGAGTATTTGTTTTGTAACTATTTTTGCAGGTGATGTTATTGTAGATGCTTCCTGTTGGCTATAGGGGATCTACTCGTTCTGGGAAGACTTATCTACCCGAATATATTTCCTGTTTTCCTCAGGAGCAACAAGCTTCATAAATAGAAAAATACAAAAAAAATCAAACTAATGAGCCCAACACTTTGTTTGCAGAGATGTTGATTACTCGGCAACAAGAGAAATCTGTGAGAGACTACTTTTCTCCATTTTTGGGCTTGAGATTTTCCATAGTCTATCCTACTAATTATGCAACTGAGTATTTGATTGACTATGATCTTATTCAGGAAGTTAAAAGGCATGCCTATGTAGGAACTAAAGAGGAAGACTTCAAGCACATCTTACGTTCTTTGATACTTTATATGGGACTTCTAAAATGAAATATGTGTCTCGGGCATTTTTTTTATTAAGGCTCTTCAAGTTTTCTCTCAAGGAGTATGCAAAAATATGATTTAATCGATCACCATATGGCAGGATAACCAGCTAGAAAATTTGTGGAGAGAGATTCATGGCTAAATTCTTCCCTGACTCTGAGATTACCAAACTATGAAGAAATCTTACTTCCTTTGCTCAATGTTAGAAGGGATAGAGAGGGATTGGTGGAATAGATTGTTTTATTACTTGAGCCTCATGGGATATATATATATATATATATATATATATATATATATATATATATATATATATATATATATATATATATATATATATATAGGAGTACATGGCCATCTTGGAGTACAAGGCAAGGTTGAATAAATCCTGCGCTATCCTACATTTCCTAAATAAGTGTGATATTTAACACCCCCCGTAGTCACAACAGTAGCAACGCGGACGGCGAGACTGCAGAAGAATCCGAAGGTAAGCCGGCGGACATCCCTCCCACAGTTGTAACGGCCGATGCATCACGAAAGTTATGGATGGAGTGGAAATTGATAACCCACAAGTATAGGGGATCACAACAGTTTTCGAGGGTACAGTATTCAACCCAAATTTATTGATTCGACACAAGGGGAGCCAAAGAATATTGTCAAGTATTAGCAGTTGAGTTTTCAATTCAACCACACCTGGATAACTTAGTATCTACAGCAAAGTATTTAGTAGCAAAGTAGTATGGAAGTAACGGTAACAGTGGCAAAAGTAACAGTAGCATTTTTGTAGTAATTGTAACAGTGGCAACGGTAAAGTAACTAAGCAAAGAGCAATATGTGAAAAGCTCGTAGGCATTGGATCAGTGATGGATAATTATGTCGGATGCGATTCCTCATGTAAAATAGTTATAACATAGGGTGACACAGAACTAGCTCCAGTTCATCAATGTAATGTAGGCATGTATTCCGAATATAGTCATATGTGCTTATGGAAAAGAACTTGCATGGCATCTTTTGTCCTACCCTCCCGTGGCAGCAGGGTCCTATTGAAAACTAAGGGATATTAAGGCCTCCTTTTAATAGAGTACCGGACAAAAGCATTAACACTTAGTGAATACATGAACTCCTCAAACTACGGTCATCACCGGTAAGTATCTCGATTATTGTCACTTTGGGGTTAACGGATCATAACACATAATAGGTAACTATAGACTTGCAAAATAGGATCAAGAACTCACATATATTCATGAAAACATAATAGTTCAGATCTGAAATCATGGCACTCGGTTCCTAGTGACAAGCATTAAGCATAGCAAAGTCATAGCAACATCAATCTCAGAACATAAAGGATACTGATACGTCTCCAACGTATCTATAATTTTTGATTGTTCCATGCTATTGTATTACCCCTTTTGGATATTTATGGGCTTTATTTTACACATTTATATCATTTTTGGGACTAACCTACTAACCGGAGGGCCAGCCCATATTGCTGTTTTTTTGCCTGTTTCAGTATTTCAAAGAAAAGGAATATCAAACGGAGTCCAAACAGAATGAAACCTTCGGGAGCATGATTTTTGGAACGAACGTGATCCGGAGAGCTTGGAGTGCAAGTCAAGAAGCAGCCGAGGGCTCCACGAGATAGGAGGGCCCCCCTGTAGGGCGCGCCCCCTGTCTCGTGGGCCCCTCAGGCGGCCACCGACGTATTTCTTCCGCCTATTTATACCTACGTACCCCGAAAACATCCATGGGCACCGCGAAACACAATTTCCACCGCCGTAACCTTCTGTATCCGCGAGATCTCATCTTGGAGCCTTCGCCGGCACTCTGCCGGAGGGGAAATCGACCACGAAGGGCTTCTACATCAACATCCTTGCCCCTCCGATGAGTTGTGAGTAGTTTATCACAGACCTACGGGTCTATAGTTATTAGCTAGATGGCTTCTTCTCTCTTTTGGATCTCAATACAATGTTCTCCCCCTCTCTTGTGGAGATCTATTCGGTGTAAAATCGTTTTGCGGCGTGTTTGTCGAGATCCGATGAATTGTGGGTTTATGATCAAGTTTATCTATGAATAATATTTGAATCTTCTCTGAATTCTTTTATGTATGATTGAGTTATCTTTGCAAGTCTCTTCGAAATATCAGTTTGGTTTGGCCTACTAGATTGGTCTTTCTTGCCATGGGAGAAGTGCTTTGCTTTGGGTTCAATCTTGCGGTGTCCTTACCCAGTGACAGAAAGGGTTGCAAGGCACGTATTGTATTGTTGCCATCGAGGATAACAAGATGGGGTTTATATCATATTGCTTGAGTTTATCCCTCTACATCATGTCATCTTGCTTAATGCGTTACTCTGTTCTTATGAACTTACTCTAGATGCATGCTGGATAGCAGTCGATGTGTGGAGTAATAGTAGTAGATGCAGGCAGGAGTTGGTCTACTTGTTATGGAGGTGATGCCTATATACATGATCATGCCTAGATAATCTCATAACTATGCGCTTTTCTATCAATTGCTCGACAGTAATTTGTTCACCCACCGTAATACTTATGCTATCTTGAGAGAAGCCTCTAGTGAAACCTATGGCCCCCAGGTCTATCTCTTATCATATTTGCTTTCAATCTACTTTTATTTGCATCTTTACTTTTTGCATCTATATTATAAAATGCCAAAAATATATTTATCTTATTATACTATCTTTATTAGATCTCACTTTCGCAAGTGGCCTTGAAGGGATTGACAACCCCTTTATTGCGTTGGTTGCGAGTTCTCGGTTTGTTTGTGTAGGTGCGTGGGACTTTTGAGGAGCCTCCTACTGGATTGATACCTTGGTTCTCAAAAACTGAGGGAAATACTTACGCTATTATTGATGCATCACCCTCTCCTCTTCGAGAAAACCAACGCAAGCTCAAGACGTAGCAAGAAGGATTTCTGGCGCCATTGCTGGGGAGGTCTTCGCTCAAGTCAAGACATACCAAGTACCCATCACAAACCCATCTCCTCCGCATTTACATTATTTGCCATTTGCCTCTCGTGTTCCTCTCCCCCACTTCACCCTTGTCGTTTTATTCGCCCTCCGTCGGTGTCAAAACCGGCGGATCTCGGATAGGGGGTCCCGAACTGTGCGTCTAGGCGGATGGTAACAGGAGACAAGGGACACGATGTTTTTACCCAGGTTCGGGCCCTCTCGGTGGAGGTAAAACCCTACTCCTACTTGATTAATATTGATGATATGGGTAGTACAAGAGTAGATCTACCACGAGATCAAGGAGGCTAAACCCTAGAAGCTAGCCTATGGTATGATTGTTGTCCGTCCTACGGACTAAAACCCTCCGATTTATATAGACACCGGAGAGGGCTAGGGTTACACAGAGTCGGTTACAACGGTAGGAGATCTACATATCCGTATCGCCAAGCTTGCCTTCCACGCCAAGGAAAGTCCCATCCAGACACGGGACGAAGTCTTCAATCTTGTATCTTCATAGTCTTGGAGTCCGGCCGATGGTGATAGTTCGGCTATCCGGACACCCCCTAGTCCAGGACTCCCTCAGTAGCCCCCGAACCAGGCTTCAATGACGATGAGTCCGGCGCGCATATTGTCTTCGGCATTGCAAGGCGGGTTCTTCTCCAAATTCCATGTACTCGCCGAATGGTGTCCGGCTTCTTATAAATGCTGCGCTCCTTGGCTTCCACGTCCAATAATGGCCATCTTCCACGTGTCGTACGAATGCGAAAAGCCAGGGATTTTTTACATTCTACCCCCTGGCTGCGCGAATGAGCTGCCTATAAAGAGAGGCGAGGATCCAGATCCGAATCACACCATCCTCCTTCCGCGAGTATTCATCGGAGCGCCTCTGACCAAAAATCCATTCCATCATGGACAGTCAACGCGGATCCTCCTCTCGCGCTCCCAGCCCTCAGCCAAGAGATTGGGGAAGATGCTCGGTCCCGCATAGTGAGCTAGTGACGCTCCAAGCCGAGGGATTTCTTCCCCCAGCCTTTATGGTTCCAGTTCGAGCCGGACTTGCCACCTACAAGGGTGGAAAGCAGGCGGAGAGTGTCCCCAATCCCTCCAAAGAAGAGCGGGTATGCTTCGTGTTGGGGAACGTAGTAATTTCAAAAAATTTCCTACGCACACGCAAGATCATGGTGATGATATAGCAACGAGGGGAGAGTGTTGTCTACGTACCCTCGTAGACCGAAGCGGAAGCGTTGACGCAACGTAGAGGAAGTGGTCATACGTCCTCCCGGTCCGACCGATCCAAGCACCGTTACTCCGGCACCTCCGAGTTCTTGACACGCGTACAGCTCGATGACGCACCCTCGATCTCCAATCTAGTAGAGGCTCCGAGGGGGAGTTCCGTCAGCAGGACGGCGTGGTGACGATCTTGATGTTCTCCTGTCGCAGGGCTTCGCCTAAGCACCGCTACAATATGATCGAGGTGTAATATCGTGGAGGGGGGCACCGCACACGGCTAAGGAACGATCAATGATCAACTTGTGTGTCTATGGGGTAACCCCTGCCCCCGTATATAAAGGAGGGAGGGAGGAGGAGGCCGGCCTAGGGAGGAGGCGCGCCATAGGGGAGTCCTACTCCCACCGGGAGTAGGATTCCCCCTTTCCTAGTCCAACTAGGGATCCTTCCATGTAATAGGAGTAGGAGACTAGGAAGGGGAAGAGAGAAGGGAAGGAAGGAGGGGGTGCGGCCCCTCCCCCTAGTCCAATTCGGACTAGGCCTTGGGGGGGCGCGCGGCCTGCCCTAGGCAGCCCCTCTCTCTTTCCCGCAGGGCCCAGTAAGGCCCAATACTTCTCCCCGGCGAATTCCCGTAACTCTTCGGTACTCCGATAAATACCCGAATGACTCGGAACCTTTCCGAACTCCGAATATAGTCGTCCAATATATCGATCTTTACGTCTCGACCATTTCGAGACTCCTCGTCATGTCCCCGATCTCATCCGGGACTCCGAACTCCTTCGGTACATCAAAACTCATAAACTCATAATATAACTGTCATCGAAACCTTAAGCGTGCGGACCCTACGGTTCGAGAACAATGTAGACATGACCGAGACACGTCTCCGGTCAATAACCAATAGCGGGACCTGGATGCCCATATTGGTTCCTACATATTCTACGAAGATCTTTATCGGTCAGACCGCATAACAACATACGTTGTTCCCTTTGTCATCGGTATGTTACTTGCCCGAGATTCGATCGTCGGTATCCAATACCTAGTTCAATATCGTTACCGGCAAGTCTCTTTACTCGTTCCGTAATACATCATCTCATAACTAACTCATTAGTTACATGCTTGCAAGGCTTAGGTGATGTGTATTACCGAGAGGGCCCAGAGATACCTCTCCGACAATCGGAGTGACAAATCCTAATCTCGAATTATGCCAACCCAGCATGTACCTTCGGAAACACCTGTAGAGCACCTTTATAATCACCCAGTTACGTTGTGACGTTTGGTAGCACACAAAGTGTTCTTCCGGTAAACGGGAGTTGCACAATCTCATAGTTGCAGGAACTTTGTATAAGTCATGAAGAAAGCAATAGCAACATACTAAACGGTCAAGTGCTAAGCTAACGGAATGGGTCATGTCAATCACATCATTCTCCTAATGATGTGATCCCGTTAATCAAATGACAACTCTTTTGTCCGTGGATAGGAAACATAACCATCTCTGATAAACGAGCTAGTCAAGTAGAGGCATACTAGTGACACTATGTTTGTCTATGTATTCACACATGTATTATGTTTCCGGTTAATACAATTCTAGCATGAATAATAAACATTTATCATGAAATAAGGAAATAAATAATAACTTTATTATTGCCTCTAGGGCATATTTCCTTTAGTCTCCCACTTGCACTAGAGTCAATAATCTAGTTCATATCGCCATGTGATTTAACACCAATAATCATATCTGTATATGATTAACACCCATAGTTCACATCGTCATGTGACCAACACCCAAAGGGTTTACTAGAGTCAATAATCTAGTTCACATTGCTATGTGATTAACACCCAAAGAGTATAAAGGTATGATCATGTTTTGCTCGTGAGAGAAGCTTAGTCAACGGGTCTGTCACATTCAGAGCCGTATGTATTTTGCAAATATTTTATGTCCACAATGCTCTGCACGGAGCTACTCTAGCTAATTGCTCCCACTTTCAATATGTATCCAGATTGAGACTTAGAGTCATCTGGATCAGTGTAAAAGTTTGCACTGATGTAACTTTTACAACAAACTCTTTTATCACCTCCATAATCGAGAAACATCTCCTTAGTCCTTACTAAGGATATTCTTGACCAATGTCCAGTGATCTACTCCTAGATCACTATTGTACTCCCTTGCCAAATTCAGAGCAAGGTATACAATAGGTCTGGTACATAGCATAGCATACTTTATAGAACCTATGACTGAGGCATAGGGAATGACTTTTCATTCTCTTTCTATTTTCTGCTGTGGTCGGGGTTTGAGTCTTACTCAATTTCATACTTTTGCAACACAGGCAAGAACTCTTTCTTTGACTGTTCCATTTTGAACTATTTCAAAATCTTGCCAAGGTATGTACTCATTGAAAATCTTATCAAGCGTCTTGATCTATCTCAATAGATCTTTATGCTCAATATGTAAGTAGCTTTTACTGAGGTCTTTATTTTAAAGAACTCTTTTCAAACACTCCTTTATGCTTTGCAGAATAATTCTACATTATTTCCGATCAAGAATATGTCATTCACATATACTTATCAGAAATGCTGTAGTGCTCCCACTCACTTTCTTGTAAATACAGGCTTCACCGTAAGTCTATACAAAACTATATGCTTTGATCAACTCATCAAAGCGTATATTCCAACTCCGAGATGCTTGCACCAGTCCATAGATGGATTGCTGGAGCATGCACACTTTGTTAGCACCTTTAGGATTGACAAAACCTTCTGGTTGTATCATATACAACTCTTCTTTAACAAATCTATTAAGGAATGTAGTTTTGACATCCATTTGCCAAATTTCATAAAATGTGGCAATTGCTAACATGATTCGGACAGACTTTTAAGCATCGATACAAGTGAGAAAATCTCATTGTATTCAACACCTTGAACTTTGTCAAAAACCTTTTTCGACAAGTCTAGCTTTGTAGATAGTAACACTACTATCAGCATATGTCTTCCTCTTGAAGATCCATTTATTTAACATGGCTTGCTGATCATCGAGCAAGTCAATCAAAGTCCATACTTTGTTCTCATACATGGATCATATCTTAGATTTTATGGCCTCAAGCCATTTCGTGGAATCTGGGCTCATCATCGCTTCCTCATAGTTCGTAGGTTCATCATGGTCTAGTAACATGACTTCCAGAATATGATTACCTTACCACTCTGGTGCGGATCTTACTCTGGAAGACCTACGAGGTTTGGTAGCAACTTGATCTGAAGTTTCATGATCATCATCATTAACTTCCTCACTAATTGGTGTAGGAATCACTGGAACTGATTTCTGTGATGAACTACTTTCCAATAAGGGAGAAGGTACAATTACCTCATCAAGTTCTACTTTCCTCCCACTCACTTCTTTCGAGAGAAACTCCTTCTCTAGAAAGGATCCATTCGTGGCAACGAATATCTTGCCTTCGGATCTGTGATAGAAGGTGTACCCAATAGTTTCCTTTGGGTATTCTATGAAGACGCACTTCTCCGATTTGGGTTCGAGCTTATCAGCTCGAAACTTTTTCGCACAAGCATCGCAGCCCCAAACTTTAAGAAATGACAACTTGGGTTTCTTGCTAAACCACAGTTCATATGTTGTCGTCTCAACGGATTTAGATGGTGCCCTTTTAATGTGAATGCAGCTGTCTCTAATGCATAACCCCAAAACAATATTGGTAAATCAGTAAGAGACATCATAGATCGCACCATATCCAATAAAGTGCGGTTACGACGATCGGACACACCATAACGTTGTGGTGTTCTAGGTGGCGTGAGTTGTGAAACTATTCCACATTGTTTTAATTGAAGACCAAACTCGTAACTCAAATATTTGTCTCCGCGATCAGATCGTAGAAACCTTATTTTCTTGTCACGATGATTTTTCCACTTCACTCTGAAATTCTTTGAACCTTTCAACTATTTCATACTTATGTTTCATCAAGTAGATATACCCATATCTGCTCAAATCATCTGTGAAGGTCAGAAAATAACGATACCTGCAGCGAGCCTTAACACTCATTGGATCGCATACATTAGTATGTATTATTTCCAATAAGTCAGTTGCTCGCTCCACTGTTCTGGAGAACGGAGTCTTAGTCATCTTGCCCATGAGGCATGGTTCGCAGGCATCAAGTGATTCATAATCAAGTGATTCCAAAATCCCATCAGCATGGAGTTTCTTCATGCGCTTTACACCAATATGACCTAAACGGCAGTGCCACAAATAAGTTGCACTATCATTATTAACTTTGCATCTTTTGGTTTCAATATTATGAATATGTGTATCACTACGATCGAGATCTAATGAACCATTTTCATTGGGTGTGTAACCATATAAGGTTTTATTCATGTAAACAGAACAACAGTTTATTCTCTTACTTAAATGAATAACCGTATTGCAATAAACATGATCAATTCATATTCATGCTCAACACAAACACCAAATAACATTTATTTAGGTTCAACACTAATCCCGAAAGTATAGGGAGTGTGCGATGATGATCATATCAATCTTGAAACTACTTTCAACACACATCGTCACTTCACCCTTAACTAGTTTCTGTTTATTCTGCAACTCCCGTTTCGAGTTACTACTCTTAGCAACCGAACAAGTATCAAATACTCAGGGGCTACTATAAACACTAGTAAAGCACACATCAATAACCTGTATATCAAATATACCCTTGTTCACTTTGCCATCCTTCTTATCCACCAAATATTCAGGGCATTTCCGCTTCCAGTGACCATTTCCTTTGCAGTGTAAACACTCAGTTTCAGGCTATGGTCCAGCTTTGAGCTTCTTCGCAGGAGTGACAACTTGCTTGTCTTTCCACTTGAAGTTCCCTCTCTTTCCCTTTGCCCTTCTCTTGAAACTAGTGGTCTTGTCAATCATCAACACTTGATGCTCTTTCTTGATTCTACCTTCGTCGATTTCAACATCACGAAGAGCTCGGGAATTGTTTTCGTCATCCCTTGCATACTATAGTTCATCATGAAGTTCTAGTAACTTAGTGATGGTGACTAGAGAAATCTGTCAATCACTATCTTATCTGGAAGATTAACTCCCACTTGATTCAAGCGATTGTAGTACCCAGACAATCTGAGCACTTGCTCACTAGTTGAGCGATTCTCCTCCATCTATTAGCTATAGAACTTGTTGGAGACTTCATATCTCTCAACTCGGGTATTTGCTTGAAATATTAACTTCAATTCCTGGAACATCTCATATGGTCCATGACGTTCAAAACGTCTTTGAAGTCCCGATTCTAAGCCGTTAAGCATGGTGCACTAAACTATCAAGTAGTCATCATATTGAGCTAGCCAAACGTTCATAACGTCTACATCTGCTCTTGCAATAGGTTTGTCACCTAGCGGTGCATCAAGGACATAATTCTTCTGTGCAGCAATGAGGATTAACCTCAGATCACGGATCAAATCCGCAACATTGGTACTAACATTTTTCAACACAGTTTTCTCTAGGAACATATCAAAATAAACATATGAAAGCAACAATGCGAGCTATTGATCTACAACATAATTTGCAAAACACTACTAGGACTAAGTTCATGATAAATTAAAGTTCAATTAATCATATTACTTAAGAACTCCCACTTAGACAGACATCTCTCTAGTCATCTAAGTGATCACGTGATCCAAATCAACTAAACCATGACCGATCATCACGTGAGATGGAGTAGTTTTCAATGGTGAACATCACTATGTTGATCATATCTACTATATGATTCACGCTCGACCTTTCGGTCTCCGTGCTCCGAGGCCATATCTGCATATGCTAGGCTCGTCAAGTTTAACCTAAGTATTCTGCGTGTGCAAAACTGGCTTGCACCCGTTGTAGATGGACGTAGAGCTTATCACACCCGATCATCACGTGGTGTCTCGGCACGACGAACTTTGGCAACGGTGCATACTCAGGGAGAACACTTCTTGATAATTTTAGTGAGAGATCATCTTAAAATGCTACCGTCAATCAAAGCAAGATAAGATGCATAAAGGATAAACATCACATGCAATCAATATAAGTGATATGATATGGCCATCATCATCTTGTGCTTGTGATCTCCATCTTCGAAGCACCGTCATGACCACCATCGTCACCGGCGCGACACCTTGATCTCCATCGTAGCATCGTTGTCATTTACGCCATCTATTGCTTCTACGACTATCGCTACCGCTTAGTGATAAAGTAAAGCAATTACAGGGCGTTTGCATTTCATACAATAAAGCGACAACCATATGGCTCCAGCCAGTTGCCGATAACTTCGGTTACAAAACATGATAATCTCATACAATAAAATATAGCATCACGTCTTGACCATATCACATCACAACATGCCCTGCAAAAACAAGTTAGACGTCCTCTACTTTGTTGTTGCAAATTTTACGTGGCTGCTACGGGCTTAGCAAGAACCGTTCTTACCTACGCATCAAAACCACAACGATAGTTTGTCAAATAGACTCCGTTTTAACCTTCACAAGGACCGGGCGTAGCCACACTCGGTTCAACTAAAGTTGGAGAAACTGACACCCGCTAGTCACCTGTGTGCAAAGCACGGCGGTAAAACCAGTCTCGCGTAAGCGTACGCGTAATGTCGGTCTGGGCCGCTTCATCCAACAATACTGCTGAACCAAAGTATGACATGCTGGTAGGCAGTATGACTTATATCGTCCACAACTCACTTGTGTTCTACTCGTGCATATAACATCAACGCATAAAACCTAGGCTCGGATGCCACTGTTGGGGAACGTAGTAATTTCAAAAAATTTCCTACGCACACGCAAGATCATGGTGATGATATAGCAACGAGGGAAGAGTGTTGTCTACGTACCCTCGTAGACCGAAGCGGAAGCGTTGACGCAACGTAGAGGAAGTAGTCATACGTCCTCCCGGTCCGACCGATCCAAGCGCCGTTACTCCGGCACCTCCGAGTTCTTGACACGCGTACAGCTCGATGACGCACCCTCGATCTCCAATCCAGTAGAGGCTCCGAGGGGGAGTTCCGTCAGCACGACGGCGTGGTGACGATCTTGATGTTCTCCTGTCGCAGGGCTTCGCCTAAGCACCGCTACAATATGATCGAGGTGTAATATCGTGGAGGGGGGCACCGCACACGGCTAAGGAACGATCAATGATCAACTTGTGTGTCTATGGGGTGCCCCCTGCCCCCGTATATAAAGGAGGGAGGGAGGAGGAGGCCGGCCTAGGGAGGAGGCGCGCCATAGGGGAGTCCTACTCCCACCGGGAGTAGGATTCCCCCTTTCCTAGTCCAACTAGGGATCCTTCCATGTAATAGGAGTAGGAGACTAGGAAGGGGAAGAGAGAAGGGAAGGAAGGAGGGGGTGCGGCCCCTCCCCCTAGTCCAATTCGGACTAGGCCTTGGGGGGGCGCGCGGCCTGCCCTAGGCAGCCCCTCTCTCTTTCCCGCAGGGCCCAATAAGGCCCAATACTTCTCCCCGGCGAATTCCCGTAACTCTCCGGTACTCCGATAAATACCCGAATGACTCGGAACCTTTCCGAACTCCGAATATAGTCGTCCAATATATCGATCTTTACGTCTCGACCATTTCGAGACTCCTCGTCATGTCCCCGATCTCATCCGGGACTCCGAACTCCTTCGGTACATCAAAACTCATAAACTCATAATATAACTGTCATCGAAACCTTAAGCGTGCGGACCCTACGGTTCGAGAACAATGTAGACATGACCGAGACACGTCTCCGGTCAATAACCAATAGCGGGACCTGGATGCCCATATTGGTTCCTACATATTCTACGAAGATCTTTATCGGTCAGACCGCATAACAACATACGTTGTTCCCTTTGTCATCGGTATGTTACTTGCCCGAGATTCGATCATCGGTATCCAATACCTAGTTCAATATCGTTACCGGCAAGTCTCTTTACTCGTTCCGTAATCATCATCTCATAACTAACTCATTAGTTACATGCTTGCAAGGCTTAGGTGATGTGTATTACCGAGAGGGCCTAGAGATACCTCTCCAACAATCGGAGTGACAAATCCTAATCTCGAATTATGCCAACCCAACATGTACCTTCGGAAACACCTGTAGAGCACCTTTATAATCACCCAGTTACGTTGTGACGTTTGGTAGCACACAAAGTGTTCTTCCGGTAAACGGGAGTTGCACAATCTCATAGTTGCAGGAACTTTGTATAAGTCATGAAGAAAGCAATAGCAACATACTAAACGATCAAGTGCTAAGCTAACGGAATGGGTCATGTCAATCACATCATTCTCCTAATGATGTGATCCCGTTAATCAAATGACAACTCTTTTGTCCATGGCTAGGAAACATAACCATCTCTGATAAACGAGCTAGTCAAGTAGAGGCATACTAGTGACACTATGTTTGTGTATGTATTCACACATGTATTATGTTTCCGGTTAATACAATTCTAGCATGAATAATAAACATTTATCATGAAATAAGGAAATAAATAATAACTTTATTATTGCCTCTAGGGCATATTTCCTTCACTTCGTCCCTTATCTAATAAGAGGACTCGGATTTCCCATACATCCGTTTCTCCGGGGGCTCCTGGAGTTCTATGGGCTCCAGCTTCACCACCTTATGCCTGCCTCCATCCTGCACATCGCGGGCTTCGTGGCCCTTTGCGAGATGTTCTTGGGCGTCGAGGCCCATTTTGCGCTGTGGAAGAGATTATTCTGCCTCGTACCCCGTTCTCATGAGGGGTCGATATATCAAGTGGGCGGAGCCGAACTATGGCGCATCGCCGGGATCGGATATCTATCCGGAACCCCGAAGAAGGCTTCCAAAGACTAGCCTTCAGAATGGTTTTATATGGAAGACGCCCCGCTACCGGACCCAGTTTGGATCGGCCTCCCGGAGTTCAGCAACGCTCCTCTCAAGAAACGCCTGAGTTGGCGCCCGCGGAGCTCTCAACGGGAGAATGATAGGGACGTCCAATATCTGATGGGCCGAATAAGGTTATTGGCTCATTCCGGATTGACCATGATTGGGGTCATGGCCACATGCATTATGCGAGGGGTGCAGTCGCTCCAGTATAGGGCCACCCCATGTGGGATTTCAACGGGGTGGACGATGCCACCCGTCATGGCCGCAAGGGGCCAGGATCTGTCGCCGATCTGGTGAAGATCCTGTCTGGCCTGTACAAAGGGGAGAAGGAGGACTTCCTCCGTGCTAGTCCATTGAAAGGATTTTCCATGAACAACCCTCGGAGCTGGGTAAGCGGACGTTTGTCTATCCGATCCATATTCCCAAAGTTAAGTGTTTCACTTTGTGATTTTGACGCAGGAACTGCGCCGGGCCGTAGAGGATATAAACAGCCTGGCTCCACAACCCGAGGATCCGGAACGATCCCTCGATTCGGCCTCCGAAGTGGATCCGGACATAAAGGTGGAGCTGATCGATGGGTTTTTCCACCAACTTAGCATCGACAATGCTTTGGTCGCCATTACGGCCGACTACCCCGGAATATCTCCGATTTCCCAGGTAACTGTGACCGGAGTCCTAATACAATTACTCATCCATGCTTATCTCTGACCACCTTATACCAATGGTGTTCCGCAGGAGGTGCCTTTGAGGCGGGAAGCCGAACCCGCGGCGGCTGGCCAACAAGGGGCAGCTCGGCCCAGCAGGTGGAAAAGAAGTGCGGCGCGGATCAAGACGTCGCCGCAACGGTATGGCGCGCCACCACGTTTCCAGGAAAGATTCCTGGAAGGCATATTAACGCTCGTGGTTTTTTTAGGAGAAAGAGCGCTCGCCGGACTGTGTCCGGAGAGATTGCCAATCAAGCCTCCGCCAGCCAGGCTCCAACGCCAGGTCCGGAGGGGGAGGCGAATGCAAGGCGCGCGTCGGGTGCTCCTCCAACGGAGGACGCCGACCGGTTGTCCGCCACCAGATCTAAGGTGGAGAGCGCCATGAATCATAGGCGCCGCCGGACAGTTCTTCGTGACGCATGCTTCTCCCCGGAGGCGTTAAATGCCTTTAATTCGGGAGATGCGCACCTCCGTGCCGCTCAAGATGGTCTTGCCAGAGCCACGGAGCAGTATGTGAAAGACATACGGGTGAGGAATTTTGACAGTTATATATGCCAGTAGCCCTCGAGACTTAAAATAGTTAGAATAACTGATTTAAGGATCATTTGTTATGCAGGATCTTACGGAGAAGAATACCCACATGTCCCAGGAGCTTCAAAAGTGAAGGCCCAACTTGAGGCCGCACTAGCCGCCACAGGAGGAGCCACAGAGACCCCCTCCGATAATATATACTTTTGAAAGATAAGTAGTTTGTGAAGTGCGGCGTGTGCATGCGTCTGACAATAATATTGCAGATGGTGCCGGACTAGATCTGGACAGGTAGCAGCTACTACGCCAGCTAAAGGCCGGCGAGAAGGTGCTTACAAGGGTGCGGTAGGAGAAAAACTAACCTCCAAGATGCTAACACTCAGCTGGGCGAGGAACTAAAAGATGTTCGGGCCCAGCTGTCTGACTCCGTGAAGGAGAATCGGCGGCTTCGTAGCAGCATTTATAGTAAGTGCTTGAACGAACTTTTGAAAAGAAGAGTTCGGCGAGGAAGTCGATTAACAGGAATATGTCTGTAGGTATGCTCACAGGCCGTCCTGCAGAGGAAATGCCCGGTTCAATGGGTGACCTACTTCCCGAGCTGCTGCAACTGCACGAACGAGTTCGGCAGGTGATGAGTGGCGTCGCCCAGGCCTTATGACCGTCCGTCTCCCTACCCGAATGTCTCGGAGGGCTTGCGGAGAAGCTTCAGGGAGCACGGTGGCGCTTCCGTCTGTGGAAGATATCGGCCTGCCGTCAAGGCGCCAGGGAGGCCTGGGCCATGGTGAAGACGCGGTACACGAAGGCTGACCCAAACCACATGGCCGAGGTCGGACCTGTGGGGCCCGATGGGAAGGAGATCCCTGTGAGCTTAATGTACGGCAAAGTAGAGTTGGCCACAAAGTATTCCCAGCGGGACTGTAAACTAGACAGCCTGTTAGATGGTATTGAAGAGGAATACAATCAATCAATTTGACTATGTAATTTAAAATGACATGTAAAATGCCTTCTAGCCGGATTGTAGATCGTTTGTCATTGCGGACCTTTTCGCTTCAACCTCGGGACCCGACAGTCTGGAGTGTGTCCGAATACCCTCGCGATTATAAAAAAACCGGGGCATGCGTGGAGGCCAGGCGTAGGGGTCATTAGTGCTTTATTAGACAAGTGCCCAACTAGTTATGTTATATTACATGGTTAGTAAGAAACATCTTCTAGGGATAATAGTTCCGTTAGGGGTTCCTTTCCCTGGGAGGCATGCCCTAAAGTGCATGTCCGGACTGCGAAAAAAGCAGGAAAGCATCTGGGGGCAGATAAATAAATAGGTAAGAAATCATCTTTCAATTCACCGACCGAATATTCCCTTAAGAACGCTAGCTTTCGGCTTCACCCAGTCTGAGGTACACATCCGGCTGACCCGGCAGTAACAATCGCAGAGGTGCTCCTTTTACCTCCTAGCCGAACGATCGGGAATGTAGGGGTAAGCACAGGAGCCAGGCAACCCAGCTTGGCCAAAACTTAAGTCATATCGATGCATATAATGGTGAATAAAAGGTACATGCGGAAGTGTGACACATGTGTTGGGTATAAAGCCCGTATAAATAAGCTTCTGTTAAAGAAGCCCCCAGGTATAATGAGTGCGAGTAGCACATCAAGTGTGTGCGAACAATGCGCAGGCGAGCCACGGAAGGCCCGTGAGAAAAAGGGGGGGATAAAAATAAAAGACAGTTAAAGTATAAAATATAGACGGGGGAAGGAGACGAACTCAGAGTCCGGCGCTAGACGTAGAATCTTCGGAGACGGGCTGCGTTCCATGGATTTGGCTCGAGTCGGTTATCCGATGCGTTTCGCAGACGGTACACTCCGCCGGTCAGGACTTGGTCGATAATGAAGGGACCTTCCCATTTGGGCTTGAGTTTGTCCTTTTTATTGTCCGGCAGGCGTAGAACTAGTTCGCCAACATTGTAAGTTTTGGCCCGTACTTCTCTGCTTTGATATCTTCGAGCCTGCTGTTGATAGAATGCGGAACGAGCTTTTGCCACGTCACGCTCCTCCTCTAAGGCCTTCAAACTGTCCTGCCGATCCAGCTCGGCTTCTCTTTCTTCGTACATGCGCACGCGAGGTGAGTCATGAATTATGTCGCAGGGCAAAACTGCCTCTGCGCCGTATACCATAAAAAATGGTGTGAATCCGGTAGTGCGATTCGGCGTGGTCCGCAGCCCCCAGAGCACGGAGTCGAGCTCCTCTACCCAGTGTGTGTTAGATTCCTTAAGGGACCGCGCTAGCCTGGGTTTGATGCCGCTCATGATTAGACCATTTGCTCGTTCGACTTGACCGTTAGTTTGAGGGTGATAGACTGAAGCGTAGTCGAGCTTAATGCCCATGTTTTTGCACCAGAGTTTAACCTCGTCGGCCGTGAAGTTCGTGCCGTTGTCAGTGATGATGTTGTGGGGGACACCGTAACGGTGTACTACCCCTGATATGAAGTCTATCACGGGTCCGGATTCGGCCATCTTAACTGGCTTGGCCTCTATCCACCTGGTGAATTTATCCACCATGACCAATAGGTATTTTTGCTTGTGGGTTCCTCCTTTAAGGGGTCCAACCATGTCAAGCCCCCAGACCGCGAACGGCCAGGTGATGGGTATAGTTTTCAGGGCGGTGGGTGACATGTGGCTTTGATTAGCAAAGAGCTGGCAACCGACGCATCGTTGGACTAAATCCTGAGCGTCTGCCCGTTGGCCAATAAAATCCTGTACGGAAGGCCTTGCTTACAAGGACCCGAGCTGCGGCGTGGTTCCCACCGAGTCCGGCATGAATTTCAGCCAGAAGATTTTGCCCTTCCTCTTCGGAGATACACCTTTGAAGGACTCCGGTTGTGCTTTTCTTATAGAGCTCTCCCTCATGGACCTTATAGGCTTTAGATCGCCGTGCTATGCAGCGGGCCTCGTTTTGGTCCTCGGGAAGTTCCTGCCTAGTTAAGTAAGCTGGGAATGGCTCGGTCCACGGGGCAATGACTGCCATTATTTTGTGGGCTGACGGTGTTGTTTCATTGGCAGAACCACCGATTGTGTCAGAATGTGCGGTGTCGGGCAGTGCGGTTGGGTCCGGATTGTTGTTTCCGGACTCTCCTTCCCATAGTACGGATGGCTTGAAAAGCTGTTCCAGGAAGATGTTGGGAGGGACGGCATCGCACTTTGCGCCGATGCGTGCCAATACGTCCACCGCTTGATTATTATCCCTGGCTATATGGTGAAATTCGAGCCCTTCAAACCGAGCTGACATTTTCAGAACGGCGTTACGGTAAGATGCCATTTTCGGATCCTTGGCATCGAAGTCTCCATTTATTTGGGATATCGCGAGGTTCGAATCCCCTCGCACCTCTAGGCGTTTAATGCCCATGGAGACCGCCATCCGGAGGCCATGTAGAAGGGCCTCGTATTCGGCTGCGTTGTTGCAGTCCGTGTACATTATCTGGAGTACGTATTGGACTGTGTCTCCGGTTGGGGACGTCAGGACGATGCCAGCCCCCAGGCCGGCCAACATTTTGGAGCCGTCGAAGTGCATGATCCAATTAGAATATGCGCCGTACTCCTTAGGGAGTTCGGCTTCAGTCCATTCGGCGATGAAGTCGGCCAAAACTTGCAACTTGATAGCTCGCCGTGGTTTATAGGTTATGTCAAATGGTAGGAGCTCGATGGCCCATTTTGCAATCCTGCCAGTCGCGTCGCGGTTGTTTATAATGTCATTGAGAGGTACTTTGGAGGCTACTGTTATCGAACACGATTGAAAGTAGTGTCGGAGCTTCCGGGATGCCATGAACACTGCGTATGCTATCTTTTGATAATGTGGATACCGGGACTTGCATGGAGTTAGGACAGTGGATACGTAGTACATTGGTTTTTGAAGAGGGAACTTGTGTCCGTCCGTTTCTCGTTCGACGACGAGCACCGCGCTTACAACTTGATGTGTTGCCGCGATATATAATAGCATTGGTTCGCCCAAGTTGGGCACGGCCAGGACCGGATTTGTTGCCAATATGGCCTTTATTTCTTCGAGTCCGCCCGTGGCGGCATCCGTCCACTCGAAGTGTTTGGTGCGCCGGAGGAGGTGATAAAGGGGTAATGCCTTTTCTCCTAAGCGGGAGATGAAGCGGCTTAGAGCCGCCACGCATCCAGTCAATTTTTGTATTTGCTTGAGGTCTTTTGGGATGTCCAATTGTGACAGAGCTCGGATCTTGGCTGGGTTTGCTTCAATTCCTCTACCGGATACAATGAAGCCCAAGAGCTTTTCGGCTGGTACGCCGAAAATGCATTTTTCCGGGTTGAGCTTAATGTCATATGCTCGGAGATTGTCGAATGTGAGCCTCAAGTCATCTATTAGAGTTTCGACGAGTTTGGATTTGACGACCACATCGTCTACGTATGCCTCCACTATTTTGCCGATCTGGTTCGCCAGACATGTCTGAATCATGCGCTGGTATGTTGCGCCGGTGTTTTTGAGCCCGAAGGGCATTGTGTTGAAGCAGAATGGTCCATATGGAGTAATGAATGCCGTTGCGGCTTGGTCTGGCTCCGCCATCTTGATTTGAGGGTAGCCGGAGTATGCGTCGAGGAAGCACAATGAATCATGCCCTGCGGTAGCGTCGATAATTTGATCGATGCGGGGCAGGGGGAAGGGATCCTTTGGGCAAGCCTTGTTAAGGTCCTTGAAATCGACACACAGGCGCCAGGATTTGTCCTTCTTTGGTACCATTACCAGGTTTGCTAGCCAGTCCGGATGTTTTATATCTCTGATGAATCCGACTTCTAATAGTTTGGCTAGCTCCTCTCCCATTGCCTGTCTTTTGGGTTCAGAAAATCGTCGAAGAGCCTGTTTGACTGGCTTGAATCCTTTTAGAATATTTAGGATGTGCTCTGCCAGCAGGCGTGGGATTCCTGGCATGTCTGAAGGGTGCCAGGCAAAAATATCCCAATTTTCCCGTAGGAATTCTCGTAGTGCGGCGTCTACCTCGGGGTTTAATTGTGCCCCAATGGAGGCCGTCTTTGTAGGGTCCGTTGGATGGACTTGGAATTTGACTATTTCGTCCGCTGGCTTAAAAGAGGTGGACTTGGATCTTTTGTCCAGTATCACGTCATCCCTGTTCACCGTGGAGCGCAGCACTGTGAGTTCTTCGGCCGCTAGGGCTTCGGATAGCGCCTCTAGGGCTAGTGCGACTGTCTTATTTTCGGCGCGGAGCGCTACGTCCGGATTACTGGCAAGGGTGATGATTCCGTTGGGCCCGGGCATTTTGAGCTTCATGTACCCGTAATGGGGTATAGCTTGAAAAATTGTGAATGCCTCTCGTCCTAACAAAGCGTGATATTCGCTGCTGAACAGGGCCACATGGAACGTGATCTCCTCGGACCCGTAGTTGACCGACGAGCCGATTACCACATCCAGTGTGATTTTTCCTGTGCAGCATGCTTCCCGACTAGGGATTATTCCTCTGAAGGTTGTGTTGCTTCGCTCAATACGGCTCCAGTCTACTTCCATTTTTTGAAGGGTTTCCTCGTAGATGAGGTTTAATCCGCTGCCGCCGTCCATGAGTACCTTAGTAAGGCGAAAGCCGTCCACTGTTGGACTGAGGACCAATGCGGCTGGTGCTCAGGCTGTTCGGAATGTAGGTTCGTCACTGGCGTTAAAGGTAATAGCCGTGTCACTCGATGGATTTATTATTGCTACTTGGTAGACTTCGGCAAGGCTGCGGAGTGTTCGTTTCTGCATATTATTTGATGCGAAAGTCTCGAAGACTGTTAATACCGTATTGGTACTGCTAGGCTGGTTCTCTAGGGCTAGAAGCTCTTCGCCACTTTTGGCCACCTGCCGTAATATCCAACATGCTCGAAGGCTATGTGTTGGAGTGGCGCCCTCTGTACTATGGATTTTGCAGGGTCCGCTGAGCCATCCCTCCAATACGGTTCCGGGCCCTTTAGGGGTTTTTTGCTTTTTGGTTTTTAACCCGGGTGCCTGAATATGATGCACCCTTTTAGTTCGGACTAGGGTTGTGTTCGGAGCCGGATTGTCCCAAAATTTGGTTTCGGTTTTCTAGGCACTCTCCATCGCACAGTACTTTCGTACTATGGACGCCAGGTCGGCGAAGCGTGTAATTTCACGACGACTTATGGCGTTCATGATTCCCTTGTCCGTGCAATTATTGCAGAAAATTGAGATTGCGCTTTCCTCACGGCAGTCCTTTATCCTGTCCATAACCAGGAGGAATCTGGCCCAGTAATGATGTACTGTTTCAGCGGGATCTTGCCGGATTCGGGATAGATCGCTTGTGTTTGGGTGGGCGGGTGGAATAAAATTCGGAACCCCGTCCAATCTAAGACTCAAGGGCCAAAAAGTTTCCGAACTTGGAAGCTTGGGTTGTTGGATGTTGTCCAGCAAATCTGGCCCGCTGCCTGACTTTAGGTTCAGGGCTTGATCGACGTCCGTCCCTCCACGGGAATCCGGCATGGAGGGGTCGGAAATTCGGACATAGCTTGTCCTTAATGTAGAAGAAGAGTCGTCGTGCTGTTCCTCCACCACAGCAACGTGGTGGGTAGCCTAGGGAGAGTTGATCTCTCTCAGATCGGTTTTAGGCCCAATCTGATCGTAGTCTATAGCGACTCCCAGGGCGGCGATGCGATCCAAGAGCTCGTTTAAGGAGGAGAGCTCCATCGGATCTAGCTGCTCGGCGAGTTCCGAGTTGATGTGAAGATCGCTTTTGATGACCCGAGAGGTCATCGTCGGCGCGGCGGCCGAATAGGCGGTCATAAGAAAACCGCCTAGCCGGATAGTTTGGCCGATGGCCAAAGCTCCTTTGGCAATGGTGCCGTCTTTAAAGACGGGACGAGGCATCCTTCCTGATTGCGACGGCACAGAGGAACTCTCAATTAAAGCACCAATGTCGCTGTCAAAACCGGCGGATCTCGGGTAGGGGGTCTTGAACTGTGCGTCTAGGCGGATGGTAACAGGAGACAAGGGACACGATGTTTTTACCCAGGTTCGGGCCCTCTCGGTGGAGGTAAAACCCTACTCCTGCTTGATTAATATTGATGATATGGGTAGTACAAGAGTAGATCTACCACGAGATCAAGGAGGCTAAACTCTAGAAGCTAGCCTATGGTATGATTGTTGTCCGTCCTACGGACTAAAACCCTCCGGTTTATATAGACACCGGAGAGGGCTAGGGTTACACAGAGTCGGTTACAACGGTAGGAGATCTACATATCCATATCACCAAGCTTGCCTTCCACGCCAAGGAAAGTCCCATCCGGACACGGGACGAAGTCTTCAATCTTGTATCTTCATAGTCTTGGGGTCCGGCCGATGGTGATAGTTCGGCTATCCGGACACCCCCTAGTCCAGGACTCCCTCACCCTCTCTTTCCCAATCTCCTCCTCTCTTTCGCTCGCTTTCTTCACCTTGCTTTTGTTTTCTGTTATGTCTGAAAATGGGGAGATTATCGTCAATATGGACAACCATGATAATATGGAAAATTCTGATGCTCCGGCTGAAGAACCCCCTATCTTGCATACTAAAAAGTTTCAAATCGGTAGTGGTAATATCATTGGAAAGGGTGTTATTCAGGATTTCTTTACTTGAGCCGGTGCTTTACCTTCCATGGGTGCTTCTATCCTTCATAAAACTAGTAGTCTTGCGGATGCCATTGCTATGCTAGTGGTTGAACTTGAAAGACAATTTATGCATATGCATCCTTGCATACAAAGAATTTTTCTAGAATTTTCCAATATTGAACATTCTTCTGTTAAACGCGTTGTTATTATCTTTTTGGCTCATGAGTTTTGATTTATCATAAGAGAGGCCAAAGAAATCTTTGCACACTATAGGGTGGACGCCGGTCGTCCTCCCATAGAGGCGATCCTCTATGATCAAGAGGAATTTAGGCGTTTTCAATCTTCGGACTATATTGCTTTTAATGAAAACCTTAGGAAAAAGGTTCCTACCAATGTCTTGGTTGATTGCATTAACGAGCTTAATAATGATTTTGCCCTTCGAAACAATGAGCTAGGATACTCGCTTGAGTATAGGCTCACAAGATTTTGCCAAAAGAATGCTTTTAGTGATGAAATAGTTGTGCACTATGAAGGGCCAAAGGAGGAACCCGTTCCTCCTGTGATTGATCTTGGGGACCTTTGTCCCACTAAATTTAGCCCTTTTGATTACTTTTGCTTGCCTCAAAGAAAATTTGCTGCCGAACGTAGAGAATATGAGATGAGCTTTCAAGATCTATCTTGTTATTATGGCACTCGTTAGATCTATCCTTGCTTTTATGCCTAGTTGGGAGGCAACCCAATTTTCTTTATGTTTTTTGTTTTTGCTCCTGTTTAGTAATAAATCTTGCATCTACCTTCCGTTTAGATGTATTTTTATCTTTTAATTAGTGTTTTTGCCAAGAAGAACCTATAGGATAACCTACGATGATAGTTGATTTGATTCTGCTGAAAAACAGAAACTTTACGCGCACGAATATAATTTTGTTAAATCACAGGAACGTTCTTTTGCGTTGATTCTTTTTGCTGCTGTTCAATAAACAAATCGTCCAGGACTTCCTATTTTTTTAGGATTATTAGAGTTCCAGAAGTTTGCGTTAGTTACAGAATGCTATAGACTGTTCTGTTTTTGACAGATTCCATTTTTCATGTGTTGTTTGCTTATTTCAATGCATCTATGGCTAGTAAATTAGTTTATAAACTATAAGGAAGTTGGAATACAGTAGGTTTAACACCAAAATAAATAAATAATGAGTTGATTACTGTACCTTATGTGGTGGTTTTGTTTTCTTTCACTAACGGAGCTTATAAGATTTTCTGTTGAGTTTTGTGTTGTGAAGTTTTCAAGTTTTGGGTAAAGCTTTTATGGACTATGGAATAAAGGGTGGCAAGAGCCTAAGCTTGGGGATGCCCAAGGAACCCCAAGATATTGAAGAATAGCCAACAGCCTAAGCTTGGGGATGCCCCGGGAAGGCATCCCCTCTTTCGTCTTCGTTCATTGGTAACTTTACATGGAGCTATATTTTTATTCGCCACATGATATGTGTTTTGCTTGGAGCGTCGTGTATTATATTATTCTTTGATTTTTAGTTTACTACAATCATCCTTGCTGTACACACCTTTTGGGAGAAATCTATTTGATTCAAATTTGCTAGAATACTCTATGTGCTTCACTTTTATCTTTTGAGCTTGATAATTTTTGCTCTAGTGCTTCACTTATATCTTTTAGAGCACGGTGGTGTCTTAATTTTGAAGAAATTGCTATTGTCTCATGCTTCACTTATATATTTTTGAGAGTCTTTTAGAACAGCATGGTATTTGCTATGGTCATGAAGTTGGTCCTAGAATGATGAGCATCCAAGTTGGGTATAATAAAAACTATCATAGGAAGTGAATTGGATGCTATGATCAATTTGATACTTGATAATTGTTTTGAGATATGGAGGTAGTGATATTAAGGTCATGCTAGTTGGGTGATTATGAATTTAAAGAATGCTTGTGTTGAAGTTAGCAAGTCCCGTAGCATGCACGTATGGTTAAAGTTGTGTAACAAATTTGAAACATGAAGTGTACCTGGCTTGTGCATCCTTATGAGTGGCGGTCGGGGACGAGCGATGGTCTTTTCCTACCAATCTATCCCCCTAGGAGCATGCACGTAGTACTTGGTTTTTGATGACTTCTAAATTTTTGCAATAAGTATATGAGTTCTTTTGACTAATGTTGAGTCCATGGATTATACACACTTTTACCTTTCCGCCTTTGCTAGCCTCTTCGGTACCATGCATTGCCCTTTCTCACCTTGAGAGTCGGTGCAAACTTTGCCGGTGCATCCAAACCCCGTGATACGATACGCTCTATCACACATAAACCTCCCTATATCTTCCTCAAAACAGCAACCATACCTACCTATTATGGCATTTACATAGCCATTCCGAGATATATTGCCATGCAACTTTCCACCGTTCCGTTCATCATCATCATGACATACTTTACCTTTGTCATATTGCCATTGCATGATCACGTAGTTGACATCGTATTTGTGGCAAAGCCACCAAGCATTATTTTTCATACATGTCACTCTTGATTCATTGCACATCCCGGTACACCGCCGGAGGCATTCATATAGAGTCATATCTTGTTCTAGTTTCGAATTGTAATTCTTATGTTGTAATCAATAGAAGTGTGATGATCATCATTATTAGAGCATTGCCGAAAAAAAGGCAAAAAAAAGGCCCCAAAAAAGAAAAATAAATAAATAAATAAAAAGGGCAATGTTACTATCTCTTTTTTCATACGTGTGCTTCAAAGTAGCACCTTGTTTTTCATGTAGTGAGTCTCATATATTGTGCTTCAAAGTAGCACCATGTTTTTCATATAGTGAGTCTCATAAGTTGTCTTTTTCATACTAGTGGGAATTTTTCATTATAGAACTTGGCTTGTATATTCCTACGATGGGCTTCCTCAAATGCCCTAGGTCTTCGTGAGCAAGCAAGTTGGATGCACACCCACTAGTTTTCTTTTGTTGAGCATTCATTTATAGCTCTAGTGCATCCGTTGCATGGCAAACCCTACTCCTCATGTTGACATCAATTGATGGGCATCTCCATAGCCCGTTGATTATCCTCGTCAATGTGAGACTTTCTCCTTTTTTATCTTCTCCATACAATCCCCATCATCATATTCTATTCCACCCATAGAGCTATATCCATGGCTCACGCTCATGTATTGCGTGAAGGTTGAAAAAGTTTGAGATTATTTAAGTATGAAACAATTGCTTGGCTTGTCATCGGGGGTATAGAAGTTGGGAACATCTTTGTGTGACAAAAATGAAGCATAACCTAACTATATGATTTTGTAGGGATGAACTTTCTGTTACCATGTTATTTTGAGAAGACATGATTACTTTGATTAGTATGCTTGAAGTGTTACTATTTATTTTATCAATATGAAATTTTATTTTGAATCATTTGGATCTAAACATTCATGCCACAATAAAGAAAATTACATTATGAATTATGCTAGGTAGCATTCCACATCAAAAATTCTCTTTTTATCATTTACCTACTCGAGGACGAGCAGGAATTAAGCTTGGGGATGCTTGATATGTCTCCAACATATCTATAATTTTTGATTGTTCCATGCTATTATATTACCCCTTTTGGATGTTTGTGGGCTTTATTTTACACATTTATAACATTTTTGGGACTAACCTACTAACCGGAGGCCCAGCCCATATTGCTTTTTTTTTGCCTATTTCAGTATTTCGAAGAAAAGGAATATCAAACGGAGTCCAAACGAAATGAAACCTTTGGGAGCGTGATTTTTGGAACGAATGTGATCCGGAGAGCTTGGAGTGCAAGTCAAGAAGCAGCCGAGGGCTCCATGAGATAGGAGGCCGCGCCCCCCCTTAGGGCGCGCCCCCTGTCTTGTGGGCCCCTCGGGCGGCCACCGACGTACTTCTTCCTCCTATATATACCTACGTACCCCGAAAACATCCAAGGGCACCACGAAACACAATTTCCACCGCCGTTACCTTCTGTATCCGCGAGTTCTCATCTTGGAGCCTTCGCCGGCACTCTGCCGGAGGGGGAGTTGACCACGGAGGGCTTCTACATCAACATCTTTGCCCCTCCGATGAGTTGTGAGTAGTTTACCACAGACCTACGGGTCCATAGTTATTAGCTAGATGGCTTCTTCTCTCTTTTTGGATCTCAATACAATGTCCCCCCTCACTTGTGGAGATCTATTTGATGTAAACTCTTTTTGCGGTGTGTTTGTCGAGATCCGATGAATTGTGGGTTTATAATCAAGTTTATCTATGAATAATATTTGAATCTTCTCTGAATTCTTTTAGGTATGATTGATTTATCTTTGCAAGTCTCTTCGAATTATCAGTTTGGTTTGGCCTACTAGATTGGTCTTTCTTGCCATGGGAGAAGTGCTTAGCTTTGGGTTCAATCTTGCCTTGTCCTTACCCAGTGACTGAAAGGGTTGCAAGGAAGGTATTGTATTGTTGCCATCGAGGATAACAAGATGGGGTTTATATCATATTGCTTGAGTTTATCCCTCTACATCATGTCATCTTGCTTAATGCGTTACTCTGTTCTTATGAACTTAATACTCTAGATGCATGCTGGATAGCGGTCGATGTGTGGAGTAATAGTAGTAGATGCAGGCAGGAGTCGGTCTACGTGTTATGGATGTGATGCCTATATACATGATCATGCCTAGATAATCTCATAACTATGCGCTTTTCTATCAACTGCTCGACAGTAATTTGTTCACCCACCGTAATACTTATGCTATCTTGAGAGAAGCCTCTAGTGAAACCTATGGCCCCTGGGTCTATCTCTTATCATATTTGCTTTCAATCTACTTTTATTTGCATATTTACTTTTTGCATCTATATTATAAAATACCAAAAATATATTTATCTTATCATACTATCTTTATTAGATCTCAGTTTCGCAAGTGGCCGTGAAGGGATTGACAACCCCTTTATTGCGTTGGTTGCGAGTTCTCAGTTTGTTTGCGTAGGTGCGTGGGACTTTTGAGGAGCCTCCTACTGGATTGATACCTTGGTTCTCAAAAACTGAGGGAAATACTTACGCTACTATTGCTGCATCACCCTCTCCTCTTCGAGGAAAACCAACGCAAGCTCAAGACGTAGCAGATACTAGGGATCAAAGCCTAACAAAACTAACTTGATTACATGGTAAATCTCATCCAACCCATCACCGTCCAGCAAGCCTACGATGGAATTACTCACGCACGACGATGAGCATCATGAAATTGGTGATGGAGGATGGCTGATGATGACGACGGCGACGGATCCCCCTCTCCGGAGCCCCGAACGGACTCGAGATCAGCCCTCCCGAGAGAGTTTGGGGCTTGGCGGTGGCTCCGTATCGTAAAACGCAATGAATCCTTCTCTCTGATTTTTTTTCTCCCAGAACGTGAATATATGGAGTTGGAGTTGAGGTCGGTGGAGCATCAGGGGGCCCACGAGGCAGGGGGGTGCGCCCGAGGGGGGCGCCCCCACCCTCGTGGACAGGGTGTGGGCCCCCTAACGTTGATTCTTTCGCTAATATTTTTTATTAAATCCAGAAAGTTGCTCCGTGGATTTTCAGGTCATTCCGAGAACTTTTATTTCTGCACAAAAATAACACCATGGCAGTTCTGCTGAAAACAGCGTCAGTCCAGGTTAGTTCCATTCAAATCATGCAAGTTAGAGTCCAAAATAAGGGCAAAAGTGTTTGGAAAAGTAGATACGACGGAGGCGTATCAACTCCCCCAAGCTTAAACGTTTGCTTGTCCTCAAGCAATTCAGTTGACAAACTGAAAGTGATAAAAAAAAACTTTTACAAACTCTGTTTGCTCTTGTTGTTACAAATATGTAAAGCCAACATTTAGGTTTTCAGCAAAGATTACGAACTAAACATATTCACAATAACACTTAGGTCTCATGTTTACTCATATCAATGGCATAATCAACTAGCGAGCAATAATAATAAATCTCAGATGACAACACTTTCTCAAAACAATCATAATATGATATAACAAGATGGTATCTCGCTAGCCCTTTCTGAGACCGCAAAACATAAATGCAGAGCACCTCTGAAGACCAAGGGCTGACTAGACATTGTAATTCATGGTAAAAGAGATCCAGTCATAGTCATACTCAATATAAATTAATAGTAATGCATGCAAATGACAGCGGTGCTCTCCAACGGGTGCTTTTAATAAGAGGATGATGACTCAACATAAAAGTAAATAGATAGGCCCTTCACAGAGGGAAACAGGGATTTGTAGAGGTGCCAGAGCTCGATTTTGAAATAGAGATAAATAATATTTTGAGCGGTATACTTTCATTGTCAACATAACAACAAAGAGATCTCAATATCTTCCATGCTACACACATTATAGGTGGTTCCCGAACAGAATGGTAAAGTTTATACTCCCCCTCCACCAATAAGCATCAATCCATGGCTTGCCCGAAACAACGGGTGCCTCCAACTAACAACAATCCCGGAGGAGTTTTGTTTGCAATTATTTTGATTTGATTTGAGCATGGGACTGGGCATCCCGGTGACTGATGTGAACTGGGGCCCGGTCTTTCGATGAGAGGGAGATAACTACGATTTTGGGTGGGACTTGACCCTCACGATCTGGCTACCAACCGTACAGGGAGAACCGTACGCAACTGATATCCACAGCAATCGCTGAACCAACTCCACGGCGTTATCTACCGAGCCAACGGCGCGATCGACCTATCCACAAAGGATTTTTCCTGCAAGCAAATCGAAGAACATGCAAGAAAATAATAGCCAAGCAATCTGAAATTGCGGATATGCTAGATGAATAAATCTCACAAGTTGGGGTTCCGATAGGATGTCTTACGGTCGCACTAGCCGCTACGAGCGAAGACAAATAAAAGTAGCAATATAGCTAAACTTCTCTGAACAAAACCCGAGTCTAAACCTAATAGATGACGACTATTTATTAACAGTCAATACGGCCGAGTACGTCGGCGGAACGATCGGCGGCCGAGTACGTCGTTACACGGCAGAATTCCAGGCCTTGTACGCTTCATGAGAAATACTTGGTGCAGCCCAAAATCATACAGCCCACGTGGCTGATCTTGAACCATTGAGTAAAAAGAAGTTCCTTTGGCCCATGTGCACGTGACATGGTGTTGGGTTGAAAAGTGTGATTTTCTTCTAGGATCTGTCAATGGTTGCATATACTTCATCTTCACACGTGCCTTGAAAAAATATTGGATGATTCTGCATATAATAAAACAAAGTGTTGTACTTTCTTCTTGAATAACAAAATTATATAAATTATTATTATTATTTGAAATCACCTGGAAAATATATATTCTTGAAATACTTTGGGTCACATCCGCAATAGTCATGTCCATATCAGTGACCAGCCATTTTCGCGTGAATGAGCGGAGTCCACTCCTCTTGAGAATAACCCGCCTAACATGGAAGATACAGACAGCCCTAGTTGATACATGAGCTGTTCGAGCATACAAAACAGAATTTCATTTCAAGGTTTGGAGTTTGGCACATACAAATTTACTTGGAATGGCAGGTAGATATCGCATATAGGAAGGTTTGGTGGACTCATACGGAATAACTTTGGGGTTTTATGAATTTTGGATGCACAAGCAGTATTCCAGTTTAGTACAAGTGAAGGCTAGAAAGAGACTGGGAAGCGACCAACTAGAGAGCGACAACAGTCATGAACATGCATTAAAATTAATCAACACTGAGTGCAAGCATGAGTAGGATATAATCCACCACGAACATAAATATCGTGGAGACTATGTTGATTTTGTTTCAACTACATGTGTGAACATGTGCCAAGTCAAGTCACTCAAATCATTCAAAGGAGGATACCACCCTATCATACCACATCACAACCATTTTAATAGCATGTTGGCACGCAAGGTAAACCATTATAAACTCCTAGCTAATTAAGCATGTCATAAGAAACTATAATCTCTAATTGTCATTGCAAACATGTTTATTCATAATAGGTTGAATCAGGAACGATAAACTAATCATATTTACAAAAACAAGAGAGGTCGAGTTCATACCAGCTTCTCTCATCTCAATCATTTCATCATATATCATCATTATTGCCTTTCACTTGCACGATTGAACGGTGTGGATAATAATAATAGTGCACGTGCATTGGACTAAGCTGGAGTCTGCAAGCATTCAATTCAAGGGAGAAGACAAGGTAATATGGGCTCCTAGTTAAATCAACAATAATGCATATGAGAGCCACTCAACATTTTCATCATGGTCTTCTCCTCTCGACCCCCAAAGTAAAGAAAAGAAATAAAACTATTTACACGGGAAAGCTCCCAACAAGCAAAAGAAGAACGAGAAATCTTTTTGGGTTTTCTTTTAATTACTACTACAAGCAAGGAAGGTAAACTAGCTAATTGCTACAACTATTTTTTTTGTTTTTTCTTAAGGTTATTCAAACACACAAGAAGAAAGCAAAAAAAGAAAATAAACTAGCATGGATAGTACAATGAAAACGTATGAGCACTGACAACTAGGATGAGTGTGTGAACATGAATGTAATGTCGGTGAGAAATACGTACTCCCCCAAGCTTAGGCTTTTGGCCTAAGTTGGTCTATGCTCAAGGATCGTGGCTACTCTCTCCGGTGTACTGAGGAGTGTCATCAGAGTACCACTGGCTGGCGATCTCATCTGGATCCCACTGATAACAAGACGGTCAATAAGGGTCAAGTGGTAGTTCCGGCTCAGGCTCTGGAGCTGGTGTCTGGCTCCGGTATGCATGAACTGCCTCCGGCAAGATGAGGTATGTGCCTGCAGATAAATCAAACAAAGAGGGAGCAGGCAAGATAATAGTCTCACTGTGAGTTTTATGAAATCTCAAATTATACTTAAGCATCTTCTCATCATTTTTAACAGTAAACTCATGTGCTACCATACTCTTATAATCTAGAAAAGTAGGGGGCAATATCTTTTCCTCTTTCTCACAATGCCTAATAGGTATCCTAAAGTGTTTAGCAAGGCGAGAAGCATAGATGCCTCCAAAGATGGGGCCCTTTGTATGATTCAGACTTAGTCGTTTAGCAGCAATATCGCCTAAACTAACAGTGTTATCACGAAATAAAGCATGGCACAGAATAACAATATCAGGAACAATAAGTTTTCCACAGTTCCCGCGACCAATTAAGCATCTACTAGCAAATATTGCAAAGTAATGTAGAACAGGAAAGTGTATGCTAGTAATTCTTGCACCAAAAACCTTCCTCGTTTCCCCTACAGTAATCATATCAATAAATCCATCCACATCTCCACGATGTGGTTCCTCTATGCTGCCCTCGAAGGGTATCTTGCAAACCGCACAAAATTCACATAGTGACATTGATACGTCTCCAACGTATCTATAATTTTTGATTGCTCCATGCTACTTTATCTACTGTTTTAGGCAATATTGGGCTTTATTATCCACTTTTATATTATTTTTGGGACTAAACTATTAACTAGAGGCCCAGCCCAGATTTGCTGTTTTATGCCTATTTTAGTGTTTCGAGGAAAAGGAATATCAGACGGAGTCAAAACGGCACGAAATCAACTAGAGAAGTTATTTTTGGAAGGAAACCCACCTCATGGACTTGGACTCCACGTCAGAAGATACGGGAGGTGCTCACGAGGGTGGGGGCGCGCCCACCCCCCTGGGCGCGCCCCCTTCCTCATGGGGCCCCCGTAGCTCCACCGACGTACTCCTTGCACCCATATATACCTACGTACCCTAAAACTTCCAGAACAGAAGATAGATCGGGAGTTCCGCCGCCGCAAGCCTCTGTAGCCACCAAAACCAATCGGCACCCTGTTCCGGCACCCTGCCGGAGGGGGATCCCATCACCGGAGGCCATCTTCATCATCCCGGCGCTATCCATGACGAGGAGGGAGTAGTTCACCCTCGGGGCTGAGGGTATGTACCAGTAGCTATGTGTTTGATCTCTCCCTCTCTCGTGTTCTCTCTCGTGTTCCTCTATGGCACGGTCTTGATGTATCCCGAGCTTTGCTATTGTAGTTGGATCTTATGATGTTTCTCCCCCTCTACTCTCTTGTGATGAATTGAGTTTCCCCTTTGAAGTTATCTTATCGGATTGAGTCTTTATGAGAACACTTGATGTATGTCTTGCCGTGATTATCTGTGGTGACAATGGGATATCATGTGCCACTTGATGTATGTTTTGGTGATCAACTTGCGGGTTTCGTGACATTGGGAACCTATGCATAGGGGTTGGCACACGTTCTTGACTCTCCGGTAGAAACTTTGGGGCATTCTTTGAAGTACTTTTATGTTGGTTGGATGAATATGAGATTGTGTGATGCATATCGTATAATCATGCCCACGGATACTTGAGGTGACAATGGAGTATCTAGGTGACATTAGGGTTTTGGTTGATTTGTATCTTAAGGTGTTATTCTAGTACGAACTCTTTTATAGATTGATCCGAAAGAATAGCTTTGTGGTGGTTTCATACCCGACCATAATCTCTACGTTTGTTCTCCACTATTAGTGGCTTCGGAGTGACTCTTTGTTGCATGTTGAGGGCTTGTCATATTATCTATCAATGTTATTATTGTTGAGAGAACTTACACTAGTGAAAGTATGAACCCTAGGCCTTGTTTCCTATCATTGCAATACCGTTTACGCTCACTTTTATTACTTGTTACCTTGCTGTTTTTATAATTTCAGATTACAAAAACCCATATCTACTATCTATTTTGCACTTGTATCACCATCTCTTCGCCGAACTAGTGCACCTATACAATTTACCATTGTATTGGGTGTGTTGGGGACACAAGAGACTCTTTGTTATTTGGTTGCAGGGTTGTTTGAGAGAGACCATCTTCATCCTACACCTCCCACGGATTGATAAACCTTAGGTCATCCACTTGAGGGAAATTTGCTACTGTCCTACAGACCTGTGCACTTGCAGGCCCAACAACGTCTACAAGAAGAAGGTTGTGTAGTAGACATCAAGCTCTTTTCTGGTGCCGTTGCCGGGGAGGCTAGGTAAGTGAAGGTACATCTTTAGATCTTGCAATCGAATCTTTTTGTTTCTTGTTTTAGCACTAGTTAGTCTATAAAATAAAATTACAAAAAAATGGACTTGAGTTTGTCTCATACGCTTCACCTTTTTAATATCTTTCGTGAGTATGATGGGAAGGAAAATTGTGCTCAAGTACTAGAAGAAGAATTACATAGAATTCTTGGGATGAAATATGTGAATGATGAGCATGATTGCAATGTTGTTAGTATGAATTCCTTGAATTTCCGTGATGCTAATGATATGCAAAGCCACAAGCTTGGGGAAGCTATGTTTGATGAAGATGATATTTTTTGTCCCCCAAGCTTTGATGAGCAAATTTACTATGATGAAAGCATGCCTCCTATCTATGATGATTATTGTGATGATACGTATGCCATAAAGAAGAATTTTGCTTATGTGGAGAGTAGTAAATTTTCTATGCTTGTAGGTCATGAAAATAATGCTTTAGGTGTATTTTTGAATTTATTCATGATGCTACTGAAAATTATTATGAGGGAGGAACATATGCTTGTAGGAGTTGCAATAATGTCAAGTTTCCTCTCTATGTGCTTAAAATCTTGAAGTTATGTTTGTTTTACCTTCCTATGCAAGTTGATTATTGCTCCCCTAAGTTGTTTGCTCACAAAATCCCTATGCATAGGAAGTGGTTAGACTTAAATGTGCTAGTCATATGCTTCATGATGCTCCCATTACGTTTCAATTCTTATCTTTTTTTGTGAGCATCATTGTCATCATCATGCCTAGCTAGAAAGGCATTAAAGAAAAGCGCTTGTTGGGAGACAACCCAATATTTAACCTTACTGTTTTTGTGTGTCCACATGATTATGCTACTGTAGTAATCATGTTTTATAGCTTTTGTTTCAATAAAGTACCAAGTAGAACCTTTGGGAAGACTTGGGTGAAGTTTATGTGATCTTGCTGAGCGCTCACGAGTTTAGCTGCCATTTTCTAATGGAGAGTGATTTTAGGTTGATTATTTTTGCAGATTATTAATAGACAAATTTATCAGGACCAGCAATTTATTTCATAATTTTTGGGGTTCCATAAGTATTCGTTTGATACATATTACTACAGACTGTTCTGTTTTTGACAGATTCTGTTTTCTATGTGTTGTTTGCTTATTTTGATGAATCTATGAGTAGTATCGGAGGGTATGAACCATAGATAAGTTGGTGTACAGTAGATATTACACCAATATGAATTTATAATGAGTTCATTACAGTACCTAAGTGGTGGTTTTATTTTCTTACACTAACGGAGCTTACGAGTTTTGTGTTGAGTTTTGTGTGGTTGAAGTTTTCAAGTTTTGGGTAAAGATTCGATGGACTATGGAATAAGGAGTGGCAAGAGCCTAAGCTTGGGGATGCCCAAGGCACCCCAAGGTAATATTCAAGGACAACCAAGAGCCTAAGCTTGGGTATGCCCCGGAAGGCATCCCCTCTTTCGTCTTCGTTCATCGGTAACTTTACTTGGAGCTATATTTTTATTCACCACATGATATGTGTTTTGCTTGGAGCGTCATTTTCTCTTGTTAGTATTTGCTTGCTATTAGTTAGAATAATGTTTTGCATCTTTAGTTTCAATAAAAAAAAGTCAAGGATAGCCTTTGCCATGCTTATTTTGCTAGTTTGCATGTTGCTGTTTGAAAACAGAAAGTTCACCGCTGTTGCAAAAATTGGCTAGAAAAGTCAGAGCATGGTCTAATGTTGAATATTTTTGCATATTGAGCTCTGATAAATTTATTACAGTGGGAATTTTAGTTCATAATTTTTGGAGTCAGGGAAGTATTGATACTCTTGCATTCTTTACAGACTGTACTGTTTTGACAGATTGCTGTTATGTTTGCGTTGTTTGCATATGTTTGTTTGTTTAATGATTCTATTTGAGGATAGGAGTATTAAATATGCAGAGGCATTTAGTATTCAATGTTGAATAATAATTTTAGTGATTTGTTACAGTAGAAAATGATAAGGTTTTGCATTGGTTTATACTAACCTATCTCACGAGTTCTTGTTGAGTTTGTTGTGAATGAAGCTTTTGATAAAAAGAGAAACTATGATATGAGAGGAATTAAGGAGAAACAAAAGCTCAAGCTTGGGGATGCCCAAGGCATCCCAAGATAATATTTCAAGAAGTCTCAAGCATCTAAGCTTGGGGATGCCCCGGTAGGCATCCCACCTTTCTTCTTCAACAACTATCGGTTAGTATCGGTTGAGCCTAAGTTTTTGCTTCTTCACATGAGTTGTGCTATCCTTGCACTGTAGTTTTCTTTAGCTTTGCTCGCTGTTTGAATAATGTACCAAGATCTGAATTATTTATTGAGAGAGAGCCATACATGAATTGGAATTTGCTAGAATACTCTATGTGCTTCACTTATATCTTTTGAGCGTGATATTTTTTGCTCTAGTACTTCACTTAGATCTTTTAGAGCACGGTGGTGGATTTGTTTTAAAGAAACTATTGATCTCTCATGCTTCACTTAGATTATTTTGAGAGTCGTTAATAGCATGTTAATTTGCTTAATATTAATATATTTGGTATTCAAGATATGTGAAACTTTCTTTTGAGTGAATTGAATACGAAGATAAGTTTGATGCTTGATAATTGTTTTGAGATATGGAGGTGATAATATCAAAGTCGTGCTAGTTGGGTAATTATGAATTCAAAGAATGCTTGTGTTGAATTTAGCAAGTCCCGTTGCATGCACGTATGGTTAAAGTTGTGTAACAAATTTGAAACATGAAGTGTACCTGGCTTGTGCATCCTTATGAGTGGCGGTCGGGGACGAGCGATGGCCTTTTCCTACCAATCTATCCCCCTAGGAGCATGCGCGTAGTACTTGATTTTTGATGGCTTCTAAATTTTTGCAATAAGTATATGAGTTCTTTTGACTAATGTTGAGTCCATGGATTATACACACTCTTATATCTTCCTCAAAACAGCCACCATACCTACCTATCATGGCATTTCCCTAGCCATTCCAAGATATATTGCCATGCAACTTCCATCATCATCATCATGACATACTTTACTTTTGTCATATTGCCATTGCATGATCATGTAGTTGACATCATATTTGTGGCAAAGCCACCATGCATTATTTTTCTTACATGTCACTCTTGATTCATTGCACCATCCCAGTACACCGCCGGAGGCATTCATATAGAGTCATATCTTGTTCTAGTTTCGAGTTGTAATCCTTATGTTGTAATCAATAGAAGTGTGATGATCATAATTATTAGAGCATTGCCCAAAAAAAAGAAGAGAAAGGCCAAAAAAAGGCCCAAAAAAGGCCAAAATAAAAAAAGAAAGGCCCAAAAAAATTTAAAAAAAGGGCAATGCTACTATCTCTTTTTCCACAAAGTAGCACCTTGTTCCTCATGTAGTGAGTCTCATATATTGTGCTTCAAAGTAGCACCTTGTTCTTCATGTATTGAGTCTCATAAGTTGTCTTTTTATACTAGTGGGAATTTTTCATTATAGAACTTGGCTTGTATATTCCTACGATGGGCTTCCTTCAAATGCCCTAAGTCTTCATGAGCAAGCGAGTTGGATGCACACCCACTAGTTTTCTTTTGTTGAGCATTCCTAGCTCTAGTGCATCCATTGCATGGCAATCCCTACTCCTCATGTTGACATCAATTATGGGCATCTCCATAGCCCGTTGATTATCCTCGTCAATGTGAGACTTTCTCCTTTTTGTCTTCTCCACACAACCCCCATCATCATATTCTATTCCACCCATAGTGCTATATCCATGGCTCACGCTCATGTATTGCGTGAAGGTTGAAAAAGTTTGAGATTATTTAAGTATGAAACAATTGCTTGGCTTGTCATCGGGGGTATAGAAGTTGGGAACATCTTTGTGTGACGAAAATGAAGCATAGCCTAACTATATGATTTTGTAGGGATGAACTTTCTTTTGCCATGTTATTTTGAGAAGACATGATTGCTTTGATTAGTATGCTTGAAGTATTATTATTTTTGTGTCAATATGAACTTTTGTCTTGAAACTTTCGGATCTGAATATTCATATCACAATTAAGGAGATTTACATTGAAATTGTGCCAAAGTATCACTCCGCATCAAAAATTCTTTTTTACCATTTACCTACTCGAGGACAAGCAGGAATTAAGCTTGGGGATGCTTGATACGTCTCCAACGTATCTATAATTTTTGATTGCTCCATGCTACTTTATCTACTGTTTTAGGCAATATTGGGCTTTATTATCCACTTTTATATTATTTTTTGGGACTAACCTATTAACCGGAGGCCTAGCCCAGATTTGTTGTTTTATGCCTATTTCAGCGTTTCGAGGAAAAGGAATATCAGACGGAGTCAAAACGGAATGAAATCAAATGGAGAAGTTATTTTTGGAAGGAAACCCACCTGATGGACATGGACTCCATGTTAGAAGATACGGGAGGTGCTCACGAGGGTGGGGGGTGCGCCCACCCCCCTGGGCTCACCCCCTGCCTCGTGGGGCCCTCGTAGCTCCACCGACGTACTCCTTGTACCCATATATACCTACGTACCCTAAAACTTCCAGAACAGAAGATAGATCGGGACTTCCGCCGCCGCAAGCCTCTGTACCCACCAAAAACCAATCGGGACCCTGTTCCGGCACCCTGCCGGAGAGGGATCCCATCACCGGAGGCCATCTTCATCATCCCGGCGCTATCCATGACGAGGAGGGAGTAGTTCACCCTCGGGGCCGAGGGTATGTACTAGTAGCTATGTGTTTGATCTCTCTCTCTCTCTCTCTCTCTCTCTCTCGTGTTCTCTCTCGTGTTCCTCTATGGCACGATCTTGATGTATCCCGAGCTTTGCTATTGTAGTTGGATCTTATGATGTTTCTCCCCCTCTACTCTCTTGTGATGAATTGAGTTTCCCCTTTGAAGTTATCTTATCGGATTGAGTCTTTATGAGAACACTTGACGTATGTCTTGCTGTGATTATCTGTGGTGACAATGGGATATCATGTGCCACTTGATGTATGTTTTGGTGATCAACTTGCGGGTTTCGTGACATTGGGAACTATGCATAGGGGTTGGCACACGTTCTTGACTCTCCGGTAGAAACTTTGGGGCATTCTTTGAAGTACTTTTATGTTGGTTGGATGAATCTGAGATTGTGTGATGCATATCGTATAATCATGCCAACGGATACTTGAGGTGACAATGGAGTATCTACGTGACATTAGGGTTTTGGTTGATTTGTATCTTAAGGTGTTATTCTAGTACGAACTCTTTTATAGATTGATCCGAAAGAATAGCTTTGTGGTGGTTTCGTACCCGACCATAATCTCTATGTTTGTTCTCCGCTATTAGTGGCTTCGGAGTGACTCTTTGTTGCATGTCGAGGGCTTGTCATATTATCTATCTATGTTATTATTGTTGAGAGAACTTACACTAGTGAAATTATGAACCCTAGGCCTTGTTTTCTATCATTGCAATACCGTTTACGCTCACTTTTATTACTTGTTACCTTGCTGTTTTTATAATTTCAGATTATAAAAACCCATATCTACTATCTATTTTGCACTTGTATCACCATCTCTTCGCCGAACTAGTGCACCTATATAATTTATCATTGTATTGTTTGTGTTGGGGACACAAGAGACTCTTTGTTATTTGGTTGCAGAGTTGTTTGAGAGAGACCATCTTCATCCTACGCCTCCCACGGATTGATAAACCTTAGGTCATCCACTTGAGGGAAATTTGCTACTGTCCTACAAACATGTGCACTTGCAGGCCCAACAACGTCTACAAGAAGAAGGTTGTGTAGTAGACATCAGACATCTCCCTGACCTCATCATATAAATGAAACTCCACTGAAGGTGGTGATTTCTTAGAGTGAAAGTAAAATTTTTGCACGAAAGTATTAGTGAGTAGGAGATACTGTTCGAGCTGGTCGTGGAGGAAGTCGGTGAGGCCCGCATTATCAGCCAAAGAATAAAAATCATCATGAATTCTGGCTGCTCTTAAGAACTCATCACAAGGCCATTCACACGGCCGAACTTCCGCGACGTGAGGGAGATTATACTTGGGCTTTTTATTCTCCTTAATTTGTTTATCCTTCGAGCCTTGGCTAGAAGAGTCCCTCAAAAATCTCTTCATCATTTTCTGAAATTTTCTGAAATTTTTAGTAAATCAAAATAAAAGTGAACCAAAGTCAACAAAATTGATAGCAACTACTCCCACAAGTGCCTGGAGACTATATCATGCATTAGAACTACTTGGGACCATATAAATTTGACATGCAAGCTCAGGAACAGGGTCACCTTAGCAGCAAGAATTTGCAATGAATAAAGCACTAGAACTAAAACTAATTGGATCATTAGAGGAGTCACATACCAAAGAACAATCCCCCAAAGCAGTTTTGTGAATGGAGCTTTGAGCAAGGAGATCGAAAATGGCAGCAAGATGAGCTAGAACTCATGCTTGAGCTGGTTGGTGATTTTTTTGGGAGGAAGAAGAAGAGTGTGGGTGCAGGAATAAGTGGAGGGGTGCCACCGTGGGCTCATGAGGCAGGGGCGCGCCCCAGGGGGGTGGGTGCACCCTGGACCCTCGTGGCCAGGTGCTTGCTCCCCCAGCTGTGTTCTCAGTGCCAGATATTCTCAAATATTCTAGAAAAAAACATATTTAATTTTCATGGCATTTGGAGAACTTTTATTTTTGGGGTATTTTTTATTGCATGGATAATTCAGAAAACAGACAGAAAATACTATTTTTGCTTTATTTAATATAAATAACAGAACGAAAAAGGAGGGTATAGAAGGTCGTGCCTTCTAACTTCATCCATCTCATGCTTATCAAAAGGAATCCACTAACAAGGTTGATCAAGTGTTGTTAACAAACTCATTCTGAATCGCCTGAAACCGGAGAAATTTTGAATAACACTAGGTTACCTCAACGGGGATATGCACGACCCCAATAATAAGAATATCATATTTCTTCTTGACAGTAGGAAGAGGAAATTGAAAACCTCCAATAATAATTGATGGAATTTTTCCAATAGAATTGATACTATGAACTTGAGGTTGTTTCCTCGGAAAGTGTACCGTATGCTCATTACCATTAACATGAAACGTGACATTGCCTTTGTTGCAATCAATAACATCCCCTGCAGTATTCAAAAAGGGTCTACCAAGGATAATCGACATACTATCGTCCTCGGGAATATCAAGAATAACAAAGTCCATTAAGATAGTGACGTTTGCAACCACAACAGGCACATCCTCACAGATACCAACAGGTACAACAGTTGATTTATCGGCCATTTGCAAAGATATTTCAGTAGGTGTCAACTTATTCAATTCAAGTCTATGATATAAAGAGAGAGGCATAACACTAACACCGGCTCCAAGATCACATAAAGCAGTTTTAACATAGTTTCTTTTAATGGAGCATGGTATAGTTGGTACTGCTGGATCTCCAAGTTTCTTTGGTATTCCACCCTTAAAAGTATAATTAGCAAGCATGGTGGAATTTCAGCTTCCGGTATCTTTCTTTTATTTGTAATAATATCTTTCATGTACTTAGCATAAGGATTCACTTTAAGCATATCAGTCAAACGCATATGCAAAAAGATAGGTCTAATCATTTCAGCAAAGCGCTCGAAATCCTCATCATCCTTTTTCTTGGATGGTTTAGGAGGAAAAGCCATGGGTTTCTGAACCTATGGTTCTCTTTCTTTACCACATGCTTCCTAGCAACGAAGTCTCTCTTATCATAACGTTGATTCTTTGATTGTGGGTTATTAAGATCAACAGCAGGTTCAACCTCTACATCATTCTTATTGCCAGGTTGAGCATTAACATGAACATTATCATTAACATTATCACTAGGTTCATGTTCATCACCAGATTGTGTCTCAGCATCAGAAGTAGAAATATCATTGGGATTCTCAGGTGTGTCAATAACAGGTTCACTAGAAGCATGCAAAGTCCTATCATTTTTCTTGTTCTTTTTAGGAGGACTAGGTGCATCAACATTATTTTTCTGAGAATCTTGCTCAATTCTCTTAGGGTGGCCCTCAGGATACAAAGGTTCCTGAGTCATTTTACCCGTTCTAGTTGCTACTCTAACAACAAAGTCATGTTTATTATCATTTAATTCATTGAGCAAATCATTTTGTGCCTTAAGCACTTGTTCTACTTGAGTGGTAAGCACAGAAGCATGTTTACTAATAAGTTTAAGTTCATTCTTAACTCTAGACATAAAATCACTCAAGTGTCTGATACGTCTCCAACGTATGTATAATTTATGAAGCATTCATGCTTTTTTATTATCTGTTTTGAATGTTTACGGGGTTTATTACACACTTTTATATTACTTTTGGGACTAACCTATTAACCGGAGGCCCAGCCCATATTGTTGTTTTATTGCCTATTTTAGTATTTCGAAGAAAAGGAATATCAAACGGAGTCCAAACGGAATGAAACCTTCGGGAGCATTATTTTTGGAACGGACGCGATCCAGGAGACTTGGAGTTCAAGTCAAGGAAGCTTCAAGGTGGCCACGAGGGTGGGGGGCGCGCCCCCTCTAGTGGGTGCGCCCCCTGTCTCGTGGGCCCTCGAGGCTCCCCCGACCTACTTCTTTCGCCTATATATATTCCCATATACCCTAAAAACATCGGAGAGAACAATAGATCGGGAGTTCCGCCGCCGCAAGCCTCTGTAGCCACCAAAAACCTCTCGGGAGCACGTTCCGGCACCCTGCCGGAGGGGGAATCCCTCACCGGTGGCCATCTTCATCATCCCGGCGCTCTCCATGACGAGAAGGGAGTAGTTCACCCTCGGGGCTGAGGGTATGTACCAGTAGCTATGTGTTTAATATCTCTCTCGTGTTCTCTCTATGGCACGATCTTGATGTATCGCGAGCTTTGTTATTATAGTTGGATCTTATGATGTTTCTCCCCCTCTACTCTCTTGTAATGGATTGAGTTTTCCCTTTGAAGTTATTTTCGGATTGAGTCTTTAAGGATTTGAGAACACTTGATGTATGTCTTGCCGTGCTTATCTGTGGTGACAATGGGATACTCACGTGATTCACTTGATGTATGTTTTGGTGATCAGCTTGCGGGTTCCGCCCATGAACCTATGCATAGGGGTTGGCACACGTTTTCTTCTTGACTCTCCGGTAGAAACTTTGGGGCACTCTTTGAAGTACTTTGTGTTGGTTGAATAGATGAATCTGAGATTGTGTGATGTATATCATATAATCTTGCCCACGGATACTTGAGGTGATAATGGAGTATCTAGGTGACATTAGGGTTTTGGTTGATTTGTGTCTTAAGGTGTTATTCTAGTATGAACTCTATGATAGATTGAACGAAAAGAATAGCTTTATGTTATTTTACTACAGACTCTTGAATAGATCGAGCAGAAAGAATAACTTTGAGGTGGTTTCGTACCCTACCATAATCTCTTCATTTGTTCTCCGATATTAGTGACTTTGGAGTGACTCTTTGTTGCATGTTGAGGGATAGTTATATGATTCAACTATGTTATTATTGTTGAGAGAACTTGCACTAGTGAAAGTATGAACCTTAGGCCTTGTTTCCTACCATTGCAATACCGTTTACGCTCACTTTTATCATTAGTTACCTTGCTGTTTTTATATTTTCAGATTACAAATACTTATATCTACCATCCATATTGCACTTATATCACCATCTCTTCGACGAACTAGTGCGCCTATACAATTTACCATTGTATTGGGTGTGTTGGGGACACAAGAGACTCTTTGTTATTTAGTTGCAGGGTTGCTTGAGAGAGACCATCTTCATCCTACGCCTCCCACGGATTGATAAACCTTAGGTCATCCACTTGAGGGAAATTTGCTACTGTCCTACAAACCTCTGCACTTGGAGGCCCAACAACATCGAAGAAGGTTGTGTAGTAGACATCAGTGTCCAATCATATAAGCATTTTGTTTCAATTGTCTACCAACATAAGCATTGAAATTTTCTTGTTTAGCCATAAATTCATCAAATTCATCCAAGCATTGTCTAGCAAACTTAGTAGATGGGATTTCAACTTTATCATATCTATAGAGAGAATTTACCTTTACTACCTGTGTCGGGTTATCAAGACCATGTAATCCTTCAATAGGTGGTATATTAAGGCCATGTATTTCTTCAACATGAGGTAAATTCTTAACATCTTTCATAGATTTCTTTGCCTCTTGTATATCTTCTGGACTGAGAAATAGAACACCTCTTTTCTTCGGAGTTGGCTTAGGAGTTGGTTCAGGAAGTGTCCAATTATTTTCATTAGTCAACATATTATTCAATAACAATTCAGCTTGATCAACAGTTCTTTCCCTGAAAACACAACCAGCACAACTATCCAGGTGGTCTCTGGAAGCATCGGTTAGTCCATTATAAAAGATATCAAGTATTTCATTTTTCTTAAGAGGATGATCAGGCAAAGCATTAAGTAATCGGAGAAGCCTCCCCCAAGCTTGTGGGAGACTCTCTTCTTCAATTTGCACAAAATTATATATTTCCCTTAAAGCAGCTTGTTTCTTATGAGCAGGGAAATATTTAGCAGAGAAGTAATAAATCATATCCTGGGGACTACGCACACAACCAGGATCAAGAAAATTAAACCAAGTTTTAGCATCAACCTTTAATGAGAACAGAAATATCTTAAGGATATAGTAGTAACGAGTTCCCTCATCATTAGTGAATAGGGTGGCTATATCATTTAACTTAGTAAGATATGCCACAACAGTTTCAGATTCATAGCCATAAAAAGGATCAGATTCAACCAAACTAATTATCTCAGGATCGACAGAGAAATCATAATCCTTATCAGTAACACAGATACGTGAAGTAGCAAAAGCAGGGTCATATTTCATTCTAGCATTCAGAGACTTTTCTTTAAGCTTAGCTAATAACTTCTTAAGATCAGATCTATCATTGCAAGCAAGAAAATCTCTAGCAGTTTCTTCATCCATAACATAACCCTCAGGCATGACAGGCAATTCATATTTACGGGGAGAATCTTCATCATCACTTTCATCAATATTATTAGTTTCTATTATTTCATTCTCTCTAGCCCTAGCAAGTTGTTCATCAAGAAATTCACCTTATGGCACAGTAGTATCAAGCATAGAAGTAATTTCATCATAAGTATCATGCATAGCAGAAGTGGCATCAGCAATAACATGCGACTTATCAGAATTAATAGCAGAAGCAGGTTTAGGTGTCGCAAGCTTACTCAAAACAGATGGAGAATCAAGTACAGAGCTAGATGGCAGTTCCTTACCTCCCCTCGTAGTTGAGGAAAAAATCTTAGTTCTTTCGTCTTTCAAGTTCCTCATAGTGACCAGCAGATATAAATCCCAAGTGACTCAAAGAATAGAGCTATGCTCCCCGGCAACGGCGCCAGAAAATAGTCTTGATAACCCACAAGTATAGGGGATCACAACCGTTTTCGAGGGTAGAGTATTTAATCCAAATTTATTGATTCGACACAAGGGGAGCCAAAGAATATTCTCAAGTATTAGCAGTTGAGTTTTCAGTTCAATCACATCTGGATAACTTAGTAACTACAGCAAAGTATTTAGTAGCAAAGTAGTACGGAAGTAGCGGTAACAGTGGCAAAAGTAACAGTCGCATTTTTCTAGCAATTGTAACAGTGGCAACGGTAAAGTAACTAAGCAAAGAGCAATATGTGAAAAGCTCATAGGCATTGGATCAGTGATGGATAATTATGTCGGATGTGATTCCTCATGTAATAGTTATAACATAGGGTGACACAGAACTAGCTCCAGTTCATCAATGTAATGTAGGCATGTATTTCGAATATAGTCATACGTGCTTATGGAAAAGAACTTGCATGACATCTTTTGTCCTACCCTCCCGTGGCCGCGGGGTCCTATTGGAAACCAAGGGATATTAAGGCCTCCTTTTAATAGAGTACCAGGCCAAAGCATTAACACTTAGTGAATACATGAACTCCTCAAACTACGGTCATCACCGGTAAGTATCCTATTTATTGTCACTTCGGGGTTAACGGATCATAACACATAATAGGTGACTATAGACTTGCAAGATAGGATCAAGAACTCACATATATTCATGAAAACATAATAGGTTCAGGTCTGAAATCATGGCACTCGGGCCCTAGTGACAAGCATTAAGAATAGCAAAGTCATAGCAACATCAATATCAGAACATAGTGGATACTAGGGATCAAACCCTAATAAAACTAACTTGATTACATGGTAAATCGCATCCAACCCATCACCGTCTAGCAAGCCTACGATGGAATTACTCACGCACGATGGTGAGCATCATGACATTGGTGATGGAGGATGGTTGATGATGACGATGGCGACGGAGCCCCCTCTCCGGAGCCTCGAACAGACTCTAGATCAGCCCTCCCGAGAGAGTTTAGGGCTTGGCGGCGGCTTTGTATTGTAAAACGCGATGAATCCTTCTCTTTGATTTTTTTCTCCCCGAACATGAATATATGGAGTTGGAGTTGAGGTCGGTGGAGCATCAGGGGGCGCACGAGGCAGGGGCGCGTCCTAGGGGGGAGGGCGCCCCCCACCCTCGTGGATTGGGTGTGGCCCCCCTGACGTTGATTCTTTCGCCAATATTTTTTATTAAATCCAAAGAGTTGCTCCGTGGATTTTCAGGTCATTCCGAGAACTTTTATTTTTGCACAAAAATAACACCATGGCAGTTCTGCTGAAAACAACGTCAGTCCGGGTTAGTTCCATTCAAATCACGCAACTTAGAGTCCAAAACAAGGGCAAAAGTGTTTGGAGAAGTAGATACAATGGAGGCGTATCAGAAATCGACAAGGTTGCTCAAGCAAGGCGGTAGCCCTTTATGCTGTTGTTGAGGTAACCAAGAGCATAGGGTGGTGTAGCCGTGGTCGAGGTAGACGTGCGAAGGATGCCGTGGTCGATGTCGAGTCGGGGTAGCCTGTGTCGAGGAAGTCATCATGAAGCCGCGGGTGCAAGGAGGCGCCGAGTTAGTCATGGGCGCAGTGGTGTCGAAGTAGTGGAGTGCCAGCAAGAAGATGTTGTTGACGAGGCGTCACGCCAGGTTTGCCAGTACCGGGCATGCACAAACGAGGGACCTGCACGAGATGTACGCCATGTCGAGGAGTCGGAGGGGACATCAGAGAAGAAAACTCAACAAAGGTTGTGACTCCAATCAACATTGGGCCGACGTCACCAACGATGGTCAGAGTAGACGAAGTGGTCGGGAAAGACGACAGCGATGCTAGCGACGAGCTGGTGCTGGACAAAGACGAATGGGGTGGATGGGCAGCGACGGCGGTTACAAGGGTAGCAACGGCGGCGACCGAAGAAGGCGATGGTGGCGGATAGGTTAGGACCGCGGCGGCAGTGCTCGAAGTAGGCAAGGAACCCAACAACGTGATGAAGACCGACACGAACGGTGGCATTACCACGCCAAGGAAAGTGGCGCAGCGCATACCACGGGAAGTCGACGTGCGGGGACGACGGAGTGGACCGCAGGCCGCAGCACTATGGCCCAAAGGAGCGACATAGTGGCGGCGGGCGGGTCGGGTGCAACGATGGGAAGACCTCAGGGCAGGGGGCGTGGACCGCGGACCATGGCGCTACGGCTCAAAAGGGCGGCGCAACGGCAAAGCACGGGTCGGTGCAACCACGGGAACGGCCTTGAGCGGCGGTTGGGACCGTGTGTCGCAGCCTTACGACCCAAACGGGTGGTGTAGCAGTGGCTCGTGGGTCAGGGTGGCCGCGGGGAGAACCACTGGCCGGTGACGATGGCCCGACGGGCGACGGCGAAGGTAGCCATCGGGAGGATCGCGGGACGGCGGCGTGAACCGTGTGTCATAGCGCGACGGCCTGAAGGGGCGTTGGCAGGAGTGGCGCATGGATCGGGGCAGCCAACGGGATAGCCTCGGGGTGGAGACACAGTGATCCGAAGGGACGGCGTGATGGCAACCTGTTGCTCGAAGGGCGGTAAGCGCATGCTCGGGGACGGCTTGGCGAAGATAGGTGCTTGATCGTTTGATCAGACCGGTGGTGGCACTATACGCGACATGGCGGGGGCGACGCGCAGATCAGAGTCGATGGATGTTGTCGGTGATGTCCCAGGCGATGACGATGAAGATGGACTGGCAATGAAGACCACACGGACGAGCGGCCGGCAGCGACGCAGGAAGGCATCCCTTGGGCGGCGTGTCCAGCCTTACCGTGCGGTTGATGACTGAAAGGACATGTAGCCCCTAAGTGTGATTTTGGTGATTAATGAGAATCTCTATGGACTAATGTTTTCACTGAGATATATTTGAAGGTTTTGTCCATAGATGGTGCATCAAGGATATTCGATGGAATCAAGGATGAAGTCCATATATATGAAATATATATTTGCTCTAAGCTTTGGTATTCATGAACAATTCCTATGGCGCATCAAGTTCATTGAATCCTATATGAAGAAATGTTCCATAGTGATGCTTGAAGCATGTGTTGGAAATATGCCCTAGAGGCAATAATAAATGGTTATTATTATATTTCTGTGTTCATGATAATTGTCTATTATTCATGCTATAACTGTGTTATCCAGAAATCGTAATACACGTGTGAATACATAGACCACAACAAGTCCCTAGTGAGCCTCTAGTTGACTAGCTCGTTGATCAACAGATAGTCATGGTTTCCTGACTATGGGCATTGGATGTCATTGATAACGGGATCACATCATTAGGAGAATGATGTGATGGACAAGACCCAATCCTAAGCACAGCTCAAAGATCGTGTAGTTCGTTTAGCTAGAGCTTTTCCAAGTATCAAGTATCATTTCCTTAGACCATGAGATTGTACAACTCCCGGATACCGTAGGAGTACTTTGGGTGTGCCAAACGTCACAACGTAACTGGGTGACTATAAAGGTGCACTACGGGTATCTCCGAAAGTGTTTGTTGGGTTGGCACGGATCGAGACTGGGATTTGTCACTCCGTATGACGGAGAGGTATCTCTGGGCCCACTCGGTAATGCATTGCATCATCATAATGATCTCAATGTGACCAAGTGTCTGGTCACGGGATCATGCATTATGGTACGAGTAAAGTGACTTGCCGGTAACGAGACTGAACGAGGTATTGGGATACCAACGATCGAGTCTCGGGCAAGTAACATAACGATTGACAAATGGAATTGTATACGGGATTGATTGAATCCTCGACATCGTGGTTCATCCGATGAGATCATCGAGGAGCATGTGGGAGCCAACATGGGTATCCAGATCCCGCTGTTGTTTATTGACTGGAGAGGCGTCTCGATCATGTCTGCATGTCTCCCGAACCCGTAGGGTCTACACACTTAAGATTCGGTGATGCTAGGGTTGTAGAGATATGAATATGCAGTAACCCGAAAGTTGTTCGGAGTCCCGGATGAGATCCTGGACGTCACAAGGAGTTTCGCAATGGTTCGGAGGTGAAGAATTATATATAGGAAGTGCTGTTTCGGCCATCGGGAAAGTTTCAGGGGTCACCAGTATTGTACCGGGACCACTGGAAGGTTCCCGGGGGTCCACCGGGTGGGGCCACCTATCCCGGAGGGCCCCGTGGGCTGAAGTGGGGAGGGGACCAGCCCCTGGTGGGCTGGTGCGCCCCCCCCCTTGGCCCCCCCTGCGCCTAGGGTTAGGAACCCTAGGGGAGGAGGCGCCTCCACTTGCCTTGGGGGGCAAGTCTCCCCCCTTGGCCGCCGCCCCCCCTAGGAGATCCCATCTCCTAGGGCCGGCGCCCCCCTGGGGACCCTATATAAAGAGGGGGAGGGAGGGCAGCCGCACCCTTGCATCTGGCGCCTCCCTTCCCCTTGCTACACCTCTCCCTCCCGCAGACGCTTGGCGAAGCCCTGCCGGATCCCTACTGCATCCACCACCACACCGTCGTGCTGCTGGATCTTCATCAACCTCTCCTTCCCCCTTGCTGGATCAAGAAGGAGGAGATGTCACGCTGACCGTACGTGTGTTGAACGCGGAGGTGCCGTCCGTTCGGCGCTATGATCTCCGGTGATTTGGATCACGACGAGTACGACTCCCTCAACCCCGTTCTCTTGAACGCTTCTGCTCACGATCTACAAGGTTATGTAGATGCACTCCTCTCTCTCGTTGCTGGACGAACTCCTATATTGATCTTGGTGAACGTACGAATTTTTTTATTTTATGCAACGTTCCCCAACAATGGCATCATGAGCTAGGTCTTTGCGTAGTTCTCTTTGCACGAGTAGAACACAATTTGTTGTCGGCGTAGATGTTGTCAACTTTCTTGCCACTACTAGTCCTATTTTGCTTTACCGGTATTGTGGGATGAAGCGGCCCGGACCGACCTTACACGTACGCTTACGTGAGACAGGTTCCACCGACTGACATGCACTAGTTGCATAAGGTGGCTAGCGGGTCTCTGTCTCTCCCACTTTAGTTGGAGCGGATTCGATGAAAAGGGTCCTTATGAAGGGTAAATAGAAGTTGGCAAATCATGTTGTGGCTTGTACGTAGGTAAGAAAACGTTCTTGCTGATCACCTATAGAAGCCACCTAAAACTTGCAACAACAATTAGAGGATGTCTAACTTGTTTTTGCAGCAAGTGTTTTGTGATGTGATATGGCCAAAGTTGTGATGAATGATGAATTATATATGTGATGTATGAGATCATGTTCTTGTAATAGGAATCACAACTTGCATGTCGATGAGTATGACAACCGGCAGGAGCCATAGGAGTTGTCTTTATTTTTTGTATGACCTGCGTGTCATTGAAGAACGCCATGTAAACTACTTTACTTTATTGCTAAACGCGTTAGCCATAGAAGTAGAAGTAGTCATTGGCGTGACAACTTCATGAAGACACGATGATGGAGATCATGGTGTCATGCCGGTGACGAAGATGATCATGGCGCCCCGAAGATGGAGATCAAAGGAGCAATATGATATTGGCCATATCATGTCACTATTTGATTGCATGTGATGTTTATCATGTTTTTCATCTTGTTTACTTCGAACGACGGTAGTAAATAAGATGATCCCTCGTAATAATTTCAAGAAAAGTGTTCCCCCCTAACTGTGCAATGTTGCGAAGGTTCGTTGTTTCGAAGCACCACGTGATGATCGGGTGTGATAGATCCTAACGTTCGAATACAACGGGTGTAAGCCAGATTTACACACGCATTACACTTAGGTTAACTTGACGAGCCTAGCATGTACAGACATGGCCTCGGAGCACGGAAGACCGAAAGGTCGAACATGAGTCGTATAGACGATACGATCAACATGAAGATGTTCACCGATGATAACTAGTCCGACTCACGTGATGATCGGACACGGGCTAGTTGACTCGGATCATGGATCACTTAGATGACTAGAGGGATGTCTATCTGAGTGGGAGTTCATTATTTGATTAGATGAACTTAATTATCATGAACTTAGTCTAAAATCTTTGCAATATGTCTTGTAGATCAAATGGCCCACGCTAGTGTTGCCCTCAACTTCAACGCGTTCCTAGAGAAAACCAAGCTGAAAGACGATGGCAGCAATTATACGGACTAGGTCCGGAACTTGAGGATCATCCTCATAGCTGCCAAGAAAGCATATGTCCTAGATGCACCGCTAGGTGAAGCACCCATTTTCCTAGCAACTCAAGACGTTATGAACGCCTGGCAGTCGCGTAGTGATGATTACTCCCTGGTTCAGTGCGGCATGCTTTACAGCTTAGAATCAGGGCTCCAAAAGCGTTTTGACCAGCACAGAGCATATGAGATGTTCCAAGAGCTGAGAATGGTTTTCCAAGCTCACGCCCGGGTCGAGAGATATGAAGTCTCCGACAAGTTCTACAGTTTTAAGATGGAGGAGAATGGTTCTGTCAGCGAGCACATACTCAAAATGTCTGGGTTGCACAACCGCTTATCTCAACTGGGAGTTAATCTCCCGGATGACGCGGTGGTCGACAGAATCCTCCAGTCGCTCCCACCAAGCTACAAGAGCTTTGTGATGAACTTCAATATGTAGGGGATGGAAAAGACCATTCCTGAAGTATATTCAATGCTGAAATCAGCGGAGGTGGAGATCAAAAAGGAACATCAAGTATTGATGGTGAATAAAACCACTAAGTTCAAGAAAGGAAAGGGTAAGAAGAACATCAAGAAGGACGACAAGGGAGTTGCCGCGCCCGGTAAGCCAGTTGCCGGGAAGAAGTCAAGTAATGGACCCAAGCCTAAAACTGAGTGCTTTTATTGCAAGGGAAGCGGACGCTGGAAGCGGAACTGCCCCAAGTACTTAGCGGACATGAAGGTCGGCAAAACCAAAGGTATATGTGATATACATGTAATTGATGTGTACCTTACCAGTGCTCGTAGTAGCTCCTGGGTATTTGATACCGGTGCGGTTGCTCATATTTGTAACTCAAAGCAGGAGCTGCGGAATAAGCAGAGGCTGGCGAAGGACGAGGTGACGATGCACATCGGGAATGGTTCCAAGGTTGATGTGATCGCCGTCGGCACGCTACCTCTACATTTACCTACGGGATTAGTTTTGAACCTCAATAATTGTTATTTAGTACCAGCTTTGAGCATGAACATTGTATTAGGATCTCGTTTAATTCGAGATGGCTACTCATTTAAATCCGAGAATAATGGTTGTTCTATTTATATGAGTGATATGTTTTATGGTCATGCCCCGCTGGTGAATGGTTTATTCTTGATGAATCTCGAGCGTAATGTTACACATATTCATAGTTTGAATACTAAAAGATGTAAAGTTGATAACGATAGTCCCACATACTTGTGGCACTGCCGCCTTGGTCACATTGGTGTCAAGCGCATGAAGAAGCTCCATGCTGATGGACTTTTAGAGTCTCTAGATTATGAATCGTTTGACACATGCAAGCCATGCCTCATGGGCAAGATGACCAAGACTCCGTTCTCCGGAACAATGGAGAGAGCAACCAACTTATTGGAAATCATACATACTGATGTGTGCGGTCCAATGAGCATTGAGGCTCGCAGAGGATATCGTAATGTTCTCACTCTCACTGATGACTTGAGTAGATATGGGTATGTCTACTTGATGAAGCCCAAGTCTAAGACCTTTGAAAAGTTCAAGGAATTTCAGAATGAGGTAGAGAATCAGCGTGACAGAAAGATAAAGTTCTTACGATCACATCGTGGGGGTGAATATTTAAGTCACGAATTTGGTACACACTTAAGGAAATGTGGAATCGTTTCACAACTCACGCCGCCTGGAACACCTCAACGAAATGGTGTGCCCGAACGTCGTAACCGCACTCTATTGGATATGGTGCGATCTATGATGTCACTTACCGATTTACCGCTATCATTTTGGGGATACGCTCTAGAGACAGCTACATTCACTTTAAATAGGGCACCGTCTAAATCCGTTGAGACGACACCGTATGAATTATGGTTTGGGAAGAAACCTAAGCTGTCGTTTCTAAAAGTTTGGGGATGTGATGCTTATGTCAAGAAACTTCAACCTGAGAAGCTCGAACCCAAGTCGGAAAAATGCGTCTTCATAGGATACCCTAAGGAAACCATTGGGTATACTTTCTACTTAAGATCCGAGGGCAAGATCTTTGTTGCCAAGAACGGGTCCTTTCTAGAGAAAGAGTTTCTCTCGAAAGAATTAAATGGGAGGAAAGTGGAACTTGATGAAGTACTGCCTCTTGAACCGGTGAGTAGCGCAGCTCAGGAAGATGTTCCTGTGGTGCCTGCAACGACAAGAGAGGAGGTTAATGATGATGATCAAGATACTTCGGATCAAGCTCTTACTGAACTTCGAAGGTCCACAAGGACACGTTCCGCACCAGAGTGGTACGGCAACCCTGTCTAAGAAATCATGTTGTTAGACAATGGTGAACCTTCGAACTATGAAGAAGCGATGGCGGGCCTAGATTCCAACAAATGGCTTGAGGCCATGCAATCCGAGATAGGATCCATGTATGAAAACAAAGTGTGGACTTTGACAGACTTGCCCAATGATCGTCGAGCAATAGAAAACAAATGGATCTTTAGGAAGAAGACGGACGCGGATGGTAATGTTACCATATATAAAGCTCAACTTGTCGCTAAGGGTTGTCGACAAGTTCAAGGGATTGACTACGATGAGACATTCTCTCCCGTAGCGAAGCTGAAGTCCGTCCGAATTATATTAGCAATTGCCGCATACTATGATTATGAGATATGGCAAATGGACGTCAAAACGGCATTCCTTAACGGTCACCTTAAGGAAGAACTGTATATGATGCAGCCAGAAGGTTTTGTCGACCCTAAGAATGCTAACAAGGTATGCAAGCTCCAGCGCTCCATCTATGGGCTGGTGCAAGCATCTCGGAGTTGGAACATTCGCTTTAATGAGATGATTAAAGCGTTTGGGTTTATGCAGACTTATCGAGAAGCCTGTGTTTACAAGAAAGTGAGTGGGAGCTCTGTAGCATTTCTCATATTATATGTGGATGACATACTCTTGATGGGAAATGATATAGAACTTTTGGACAGCATAAAGGCCTACTTGAATAAGTGTTTTTCAATGAAGGACCTTGGAGAAGCTGCTTACATATTAGGCATCAAAATCTATAGAGATAGATCGAGACGCCTCATAGGTCTTTCAAAAAGCACATACCTTGATAAGATATTGAAGAAGTTCAATATGGATCAGTCCAAGAAGGGGTTGTTGCCTGTGTTGCAAGGTGTGAAATTGAGCTCGGCTCAATGCCCGACCACGACAGAAGATAAAGAAGAGATGAGTGTCATCCCCTATGCATCAGCCATAGGGTCTATCATTTATGCCATGACCTGTACCAGACCTGATATAAACCTTGCCGTAAGTTTGGTAGGAAGGTACCAAAGTAATCCCGGCAAGGAACACTGGACAACGGTCAAGAACATCCTTAAGTACCTGAAAAGGACTAAGGACATGTTTCTCGTATATGGAGGTGACGAAGAGCTCGTTGTAAAGGGTTACGTCGACGCTAGCTTCGACACAGATCTGGATGACTCTAAGTCACAAACCGGATACGTGTATATTTTGAATGGTGGGGCAGTAAGCTGGTGCAGTTGCAAGCAGAGCGTCATGGCGGGATCTGCATGTGAAGCGGAGTACATGGCAGCCTTGGAGGCAGCACATGAAGCAATCTGGGTGAAGGAGTTCATCATCGACCTAGGAGTCATACCCAATACGTCGGGGCCGATTACACTCTTCTGTGACAACACTGGAGCTATTGCACTTGCCAAGGAGCCCAGGTTTCACAAGAAGACCAGGCACATCAAGCGTCGCTTCAACTCCATCTGTGAAAATGTTCAAGATGGAGACATAGATATTTGTAAAGTACATACGTACCTGAATGTAGCAGATCCGTTGACTAAACCTCTCGCTAGAGCAAAACATGATCAACACCAGGACGCAATGGGTGTTCGATACATCACAATTTAACTAGATTATTGACTCTAGTGCAAGTGGGAGACTGTTGGAAATATGCCCTAGAGGCAATAATAAATGGTTATTATTATATTATTTGTGTTCATGATAATTGTCTATTATTCATGCTATAACTGTGTTATTCGGAAATCGTAATACACGTGTGAATACATAGACCACAACAAGTCCCTAGTGAGCCTCTAGTTGGCTAGCTCGTTGATCAACAGATAGTCATGGTTTCCTGACTATGGGCATTGGATGTCACTGATAACGGAATCACATCATTAGGAGAATGATGTGATGGATAAGACCCAATCCTAAGCATAGCTCAAAGATCGTGTAGTTCGTTTAGCTAGAGCTTTTCCAAGTATCAAGTATCATTTCCTTAGACCATGAGATTGTACAACTCCCGGATACCGTAGGAGTACTTTGGGTGTGCCAAACGTCACAACGTAACTGGGTGACTATAAAGGTGCACTACTGGTATCTCCGAAAGTGTCTGTTGGGTTGGCACGAATCGAGACTGGGATTTGTCACTCCGTATGACGGAGAGGTATCTCTGGGCCCACTCGGTAATGCATCATCATAATGAGCTCAATGTGACTGTCGGTGTCAAAACCGGCGGATCTCGGGTAGGGGGTCCCGAACTGTGCGTCTAGGCGGATGGTAACAGGAGACAAGGGACACGATGTTTTTACCCAGGTTCGGGCCCTCTCGATGGAGGTAAAACCCTACTCCTGCTTGATTGATATTGATGATATGGGTAGTACAAGAGTGGATCTACCACGAGATCAAGGAGGCTAAACCCTAGAAGCTAGCCTATGGTATGATTGTTGTTGTGTCCTATGGACTAAAACCCTCTGGTTTATATAGACATTGGAGAGGGCTAGGGTTACATAGAGTCGGCTACAATGGTAGGAGATCTACATATCCGTATCGCCAAGCTTGCCTTCCACGCCAAGGAAAGTCCCATCCGGACACGGGACGAAGTCTTCAATCTTGTATCTTCATAGTCTTGGAGTCCGACCGATGATGATAGTTCGGCTATCCGGACACCCCCTAGTCCGGGACTCCCTCAGTAGCCCCTGAACCAGGCTTCAATGACGACAAGTCCGGCGCGCATATTGTCTTCGGCATTGCAAGGCGGGTTCCTCCTCCGAATAATTCATAGAAGATTGTGAACACCAGGATAGTGTCCGGCTCTACAAAATAAATTCCACATACCGCCGTAGAGAGAATAATATTTACACAAGTTCAATCTGCTGACGTATTTTGTGGCGTGACGTCACACCACTACCAAGCCTTTACTCGAATTGTTTTTATTATACCACCTCAGCGCGTTTAGCGAAGCGGTTTCCTTGGCACGTCTTGTCGAAGCAGAGATCGTGTTCCCCTTATTCCGGGATTCCCATCAATACGGACGTGGGTAACCCAACCGCGCCATTGATTGCGGCGCTTGGGAGATAAGCGAGTTTTACCAGGCCGGTGGGGACGCATAGTTTCGTCCGCCCATATATAACGGGATAAGGATCTACCTTTTTTACCTACGCCTTCTTCCTCCTTTGCTTATCCATCTCCGCGCACTCGAGCTCCAGCGCCCAAGTCCGCGCATCTCACCTCGACCTTCTCCAGCCATATCCGGAGCGGGAGGCAAGTGGATGGCCTCCTCCGTTACGGAGGGGCACATCAAGAAGCTGTGCAGCGTCGGATATCTGTCCAGCGACATCGCGTACCGGCTCCCCGACGAGGGGCAACTCATCCCCACCCCCGGGCCCCATGAGAGGCTGGTATTTCTTCCCCATTTCCTCCACGGACTGGGCTTCCCACTCCACCCCTTTGTCCGGGGACTCATGTTCTACTACGGCCTGGATTTCCACGATCTGGCCCCGAATTTCATCCTCAACATCTCGGCGTTTATCGTCGTGTGCGAGGCCTTCCTCTGCATCCAGCCCCACTTCGGCTTGTGGCTAAAGACCTTCAATGTCAAGCCGAAGGTTGTGAAGGGAAGCCAAGCGGAGTGCAGAGGCGCCATCGTGGGCAAGATGCCCAACGTCACTTGGCTCGAGGGCGCCTTTGTGGAAACCATCAAAGGGTGGCAATCGGGGTGGTTCTACATCACTGAGCCGCGTGACCCTGAATGGGCAGCGGCCCCCGAATTCAGATCTGGCATCCCCATGCGGCTCACTTCCTGGAAAGAGAAGGGCCTGCAGTGGGGCGATTCGGAAGAGCTGACTGGACTCCAATCCTGTCTCCAAACCCTGGTGAACAAGAAGCTCAAGCTTGTCAATGTAATCCAGGTCATGCTCATCCGCCGGATTCTCCCCTGCCAACAGCGGGACTTCAATTTGTGGGAGTTCGATCCGGCACAGCACCAAACCCTGAGCGGCCTCTTCGACACTACATACGAAGATGCCTGGAGGGTGCTGTTCAAGGGCGGCGAGGCCCCCGCATCCGCTACTAAAGATCACGGATTTAGCTCGCAGCGTCCAGCTGGCGAGGTAAGCCATGTTATCCTTTATGGGACACTTGCTTTTCATAGTTTGACCCTATGCGGGATCTAAACTCCCGATACCTTTAACAGGCCTGGCAGAAGACGTCCGGACAGGTTAACTGTCCGGCTCCCCTTCCAGAAGACCCAACGGGTGCCCGTCTAACAGGGCTGCTGGTTCCGACACTTTACGTGGTGCCGGAGAAGAAGGCCAAGAAGAAGGCCACGGGAACCCGAAGGAGTTCCCGGCGTCAGGTGGTATCGGACTCATCGTCCTATGACTCCGAGGCGGACTCCTCCCACGAGGATGAGGAGGAGAAGAAAGAGGCCTCTCCCCTAGCGGGGGGAGAGAAGAAGAGGAAGGCCTCCCCAACGAGGGAGGCCGAAGGGTCCAAGAAGGGAAGGACCCTTCCCCCGGACTGTTCCGCCAACATCGGCGACGGCGACGAGGAGTGGCCCTCAAGGGCCAAGCCCCTGGCGAGATCGTAAGTATCCGGACTCCCGAATAACTTCATGATTTTTCTTTTCGCCACACGGTGTCTTTCTAATGCCGCATACAACCCTACAGTCCGCCCAAGGACGATCTTCCCGCTTCGTCGAGCGGGTCCTTGGGTACGTCGGATGTGGATAGTACTTCACTTCCGACCGCCTCCACCCCCCCGTGACGCCGATGACGCCGAGGTGGGATCCCAGAGAGGGACCCACCCGGAGGAGGAGGCCCCGGAGATGCCATAGGGAAACCTCCCGGACTTCGTACCGGACTCCGCACCGGAACCTGCAGTGGTTCCGGAGTCCGGCGGGCGGCCCCTTCGTAAGAAGGGCAAGACTGTGACGCCAGCGGCCTCCGTCTAGACGGAGGCGCCGGATAACTTGCTGGAGGCGCTCAACGGCGCTTCCATCAAAGAGGAACACCGCACTGTCATGAGTGCGGTGATTCAGAAGGTTCAGCTCGCCAAAAACGGGCTGACCGAGGCCTGCAGCAGCCTTCTAACATGCTTTGAGGTAAGAGTTTTAAGATATGTAATATAATACCGCATAGACAGTAGCCCCTGATGCTCGGTTCGGTGTTCGGAAAGAAAAGCCGGACTGAGGATCTAAGAAGATATATGCAGGAGTCATAAAAAATATGTCAATATGGGATTGCAGGCTCCGTTGTTGACCTCTGCCGCACTGACTACGGAGGTCAATGATTTGAAGCAAAGCCTCGAGCGGTCCGAGAGCGAGCTCGGCCATGCCAAGAAGCAGCTCGAGGACAAGGAAGGTGAGTAACACCTTATTAAAGCTGTACCTTACAGAAAAGGATTTGTTTGCAAGAGGAATGACAAGGATAACGTGGGTACTCCAGGGGCCACGAACGTGGTGGCGACCCTGAAGGAGGCGGTGTCTGCGGCCGAACGTAATGCGGCCGCGGAGCATGCTGGGCGAGAGAAACAGGAGGCGCGGGTGCACTAGTAGAAAAAGGGTCAAACGTGAAGCACATTAGTGCCGGTTTGTATTAGAGCCGGCACTAATGTATACATTAGTGCCGGTTCCAACGGCTAGCCGGGCCGCTCTCATTAGTACCAGTTCGTGGCTAACCTTTAGCACCGGTTCGTGCCACGAACCGGTACTAATGAGGGTGGTGGCAGGATGTTGTCAGTCTGGGCCCCCTCCAGCACCTTTAGTACCGGTTCGTGCCACGAACCGGTACTATAGGTGCTCCTGCATATAAACCCTTCGTCCAGCTTGCTCTGTTCTTCCCCCTTTCCCCTCTCCTCTCCTCTCTGTTCTTCCTCTTCCCCTCGAGCTCACCACAAATTTTGCCCAAAATTTGTCAATATTTGAAGGCCCCCATCCATTCAAATGATCACAAAGGTTAGCAACTTTGTCCTTTCATCTCTCATTGCTAGATTAGCTCTTGCAATGCTTTATATAGTTACTAATTTGTGAGTTTAGTAATTTGGGAGGAAATATATATATGTGCTAGTATTTGATTTATATGCAATTTGAGGTCAAAAATAACACTTAGTTTGCATATGTAGGTGTGGTTTACTTAGTGCCTTCTAAATCTCCGTCGTAACCACCGTCGATCGCCCGCACCGTCCCGTCACCGGCACCACCTTGTGGTGAGCCTCCTGTTCATGTAATTTTATATAAAAAATTGATGTTTGTGTGATTTGGATATATAGTTAATCATGTAATAATTATCTTACCCGTACGTTGTTTGTTATACATAGTGCCATGGTTTTGATATCCGTCCCCGTCGGCCCTCGTCCTTGTTATGATTCGGATGTGGTATATTCCCTTTTAAAACTATTAGTTGCATTTCATTTTTATGACAAATTATGCCCATCAAGTTGACATAGATATTTTTATCTAGGAGGTATGTGAACCGGAAATTCCAACCGACCCTATTGTCGAGAGGTTAAATTTAGTTGAAAGAGAAAACGAGTACTTGAAAGAAAAATTGAAAAGAATTGAGGGGGATAAGATGGAATTGGAGTTGCATGTTGCCGATGTCGTCGATGATCACAAGATCAAGATGGAGAAAATGCGCTTGAAGAATAGAAAGATTAGAAAATATGCCATCGATAGTGAGGCTTGGTATCATTATGCTGTTGGATCAATTGTTACCTTAGTTGCGATCTTGATCGCATTTGTTGTTGCATTTAAATGCTTTAGCTAGAGAGTTATTTGTTTGTTGCATTTAAGTGTTGTATGAACTTTATGTATGAACTTGTATTAATTTGGTCTATTCGGTGTTGTGTAATGAAGATGAGCCGGCAATGGATGTACGATGACCGATGCTCCCCCCAGTTTGTTGAGGGCGTGCATACTTTTCTGCTTGCGGCTGAGGCAAACAAGCAGGCGGATGGTTTTATGCCTTCTCCATGTGGTGTCTGTAAGAATGGTCACAATTACTCTACGTCAAGAACCATTCACGTCCACCTGTTTGAGTCCGGTTTCATGCCCCACTATAATGTTTGGACCAAGCACGGAGAAAGAGGGGTTATGATGGAAGACAATGAAGAAGAAGAGGACGACGACATCTATCCTGGCCATGGGTTCCCTGAATACGATGATACAACAATGGGGGAAGAAGCTGAGCCGGTAATGCGGGAAGAAGCTGAGCCGGCAATGCGGGAAGAAGCTGAAGAAGAGGCATCAGATGAGCCCATTGATGATCTAGGTCGGGCCATTGCTGATGCAAAGAGAAACTGCGCAAGTGATTTCGAGAAGAAGAAGTTGCAGCACATGTTAGAGGATCACAAAAAATTGTTGTACCCGAATTGCGTAGGTGACAAGAAAAAGCTGGGCACCACACTGGAATTGCTGCAATGGAAGGCAGAGAATGGTGTATCTGACAAGGGATTTGGAAAGTTGCTGGTAATGATAAAGGATATGCTTCCAAAGGACAACGAATTGCCCGAGAGTACGTACGAAGCAAAGAAGGTTGTCTGCCCTCTAGGGTTAGAGGTGCAAAAGATACATGCATGCCCTAATGATTGCATCCTGTACCGCGGTGAGTACGAGGATTTGAACGCTTGCCCGGTATGTGGTGCATTGCGCTATAAGATCAGCCGCGATGAGCCTGGTGATGTCGAGGGCGAGCGCCCCAGGAAGAAGATTCCTGCCAAGGTGATGTGGTATTCTCCTATAATACCACGGTTGAAACGTTTGTTCCAAAACAAAGAGCATGCCAAGGCGATGAGATGGCACAGAGAAGACCGTAAGAAAGACGGAAAGTTGAGAGTACCCGCTGACGGGTCGCAGTGGAGAAAAAATGAAAGAAAGTATGGGAAGGAGTTTGCAGATGACGCAAGGAGCGTATGGTTTGGTCTAAGCGCAGATGGCATTAATCCTTTTGGGGAGCAGAGCAGCAACCATAGCACCTGGCCTGTGACTCTATGTTTGTATAACCTTCCTCCTTGGTTGTGCATGAAGCGGAAGTTCATTATGATGCTAGTTCTCATCCAAGGCCCTAAGCAACCCAGCAACGACATTGATGTGTACCTAAGGCCATTAGTTGAAGAACTCTTACAGCTGTGGAATGGAACAGGTGTACGTGCGTGGGATGAGCACATGGGGGAAGAATTTGACCTCAAGGCGTTGCTGTTCGTGACCATCAATGATTGGCCTGCTCTCAGTAACCTTTCAGGACAGACAAACAAGGGATACCGCGGATGCACGCACTGTTTGGATGATACCGATAGTATATATTTGAATAGTTGTAAGAAGAATGTGTACCTGGGATATCGTCAATTTCTTCCGAGCAGGCATCCCGTAAGAAAGAAAGGCAAGCATTTCAAAGGTGAGGCGGATCACCGGACGAAGCCTCGCCATCGTACTGGTGCTGATGTACATGACATGGTCAAGGATTTGAAGGTGATATTTGGAAAGGGTCCTGGCGGACAACCTGTTCTGAAGGACGCGGACGGACGCGCACCCATGTGGAAGAAGAAATCTATATTTTGGGACCTGCCATATTGGAAAGACCTAGAGGTCCGCTCCGCAATCGACGTGATGCACGTCACGAAGAATCTTTGCGTGACCCTGCTTGGCTTCTTGGGCGTGTATGGGAAGACAAAAGATACACCTGAGGCACGGGAGGACCAGCAATGTATGCACGGAGAAGACGGCATACATCAGGGTCATGCAAGCTACGCTCTTACCAAAGAAGAGAAGGAAATCTTCTTTGAATGCCTGCTCAGTATTAAGGTACCGTCTGGATTCTTGTCGAATATAAAGGGAATAATAAACATGGCAGAGAAAAAGTTCCAGAACCTAAAGTCTCATGACTGCCACGTGATTATGACGCAACTGCTTCCGGTTGCATTGAGGGGGCTTCTACCGGAAAACGTTCGATTAGCCATTGTGAAGCTATGTGCATTTCTCAATGCAATCTCTCAGAAGGTAATCGATCCAGAAATCATACCAAGGTTACAGAATGATTTGGTGCAATGTCTTGTCAGTTTCGAGTTGGTGTTCCCACCATCCTTCTTCAACATCATGACGCACGTCCTAGTTCACCTATGCGAAGAGATTAATGTTTTGGGTCCGGTATTTCTACACAATATGTTCCCCTTTGAGAGGTTCATGGGAGTCTTAAAGAAATATGTTCATAACCGTGCTAGGCCAGAAGGAAGCATCTCCAAGGGCCATCAAAATGAGGAGGTCATTGAGTTTTGTATTGACTTTATTCCTGACCTTAAGCCGATTGGTGTTCCTGAATCGCGGCATAAGGGCAGACTGGATGGAAAAGGCACGCTAGGAGGGGAACAAATAATATGTATGGACGGACATTCTCTCACTGAAGCACACTACACAGTTCTACAGAATTCCACCTTGGTGGCTCCGTATATGGATGAACACAAGAATTTGCTACACTCCAAACACCCGGAGCGGTCTGATGAGTGGATTACACATGAACAAACCAGGAGTTTCGCCAACTGGTTGCAGACACGTACCATGCATGCCACCTCTATTGAAGATGACCTGTACTTGCTGTCCCAGTTACCATCTTCGAATATAATGACTTTCAAAGGGTACGAGATAAATGGTAATACATTTTACACGATTGCCCAAGATAAGAAGAGCACCAACCAAAACAGTGGTGTCCGCTTTGATGCAGAAACCAAGACGGGAAAGGAAACATATTATGGTTATATACAGGGCATATGGGAACTTGACTATCGACGTGGTTTAAAGGTCCCTTTGTTTCGGTGCAAATGGGTCAATATGACATGAGACGGGGTAACGGAAGACCCGCAGTACGGAATGACAACAGTGGATCTCAACAATCTTGCGTATGCAGACGAACCATTCGTCCTAGCCAATGCTGTGGCACAGGTTTTCTATGTGAAGGACATGTCTACCAAGCCAAGAAAAAGAAAAGATAAGGAAGCGAATGCATCATACGATGAGCCAAAGCGGCACATAGTTCTTTCTGGGAAGAGAAACATTGTGGGAGTGGATGACAAGACAGACAAGTCAGAAGATTATGAAAAGTTTGATGAAATTGCTCCATTCACAGTGAATATTGACCCGAGCATCCCGTTAAATGATGAAGATTTTCCATGGTTACGGCGCAAAGGGACACACGCGAAGAAAAAGTTTCACACCCAAAGATCTGGGATGTGATCGGCTTCACTATCATCACTTTCTTCTGTGTTTCACACCCAGGAGGGAATGTCTGTAATAGTTAGGGTAGTTATGTGTTTTGGCATTTGAAACGCGAAGAAATTTTATGTGCAAACAAATTCTTTTCATGCATTTACTGATTTTTTCCAGCTAAATGACCTTGAAATTGAAAAGCAATTCAAATGAACTCAGAAAAGGTTGAAAGTTGGCATGATATCATAATTTCATACAAATAGCATGTCCAAGAAAGTAGAGAGGGTTACGGCAAAAACTGGATGCACTTCGTGTACAAAATGGACAATCACTTTCGAAGTATCAGGGTTTCCGACGAAAACTGAACTGTTACAAAGGCATTTCATTTTTTAAATAACCTAAGCATTACTAAATTGAATATAATGATAAAACACACTAATATTGAACATAAGAAAAAAGAATCACTGGAAAAACTTTTTTCAAAGTTAAGTTATTCACAAACTAGTGATTCACACAAATTTCAAATAATTCAAAATTTAAACTATTCAAATTTGAAATCTACCGGCACTAAGAGAAAGTTTGTAATTTTTTGTACCTAAAGAAAAAATATTCACAAAGAAACTCTAAATACAACAAAAAACAACTCAAAAATAAATAAAACAAAAAAAATAAAGCAAAAAAAGCCCGCCTACTGGGCCAAAGCGGCCTGCATACGACTAGCGACACAACCTTTCATTGGGCCAGGATGCAGGCCCGCGAAGGCCCAGTAGGCCCACCAGGCGAGGAGGACAGGTAGGCCCAGTAGGCCTGATTAGGAGAGGAGCTCGAGAGAGCTACCGCACTGGGGCTTATAAACCAGTGCGGTAGCCCCTCGACTAGCGTGGTGGGACTAAACTTCCGCACCGCACCTACGCCAGCGCACCCCCTTTAGTACCGGGTGGTGGCACAAACCGGTACTAAAGGCCCCCCCCTTTAGTACCGGTTTGTGCCACGACCCGGTACTAAAGGGGGTCGCTTCCCGCCGCTTGGCCTGGCCAAAACAGACCTTTAGTACCGGTTGGTGGCTCCAACCGGTACTAAAGGTGCCTTCTATATAAGTAAACACTTCAAAATTTCGTCAGTTTCTCATCTCCCTCTGCTTCTTCTCCTCTGCACCGTCGCCGCCCCCGTCGCCGCCCCGTCCCCGTCGTCGCCGCCCCCATCGCCGCCCCGTCCCCGTCGTCGCCGCCCCGTCCCCGTCGTCGCCGCCCCGTCGCCGCGCGTCCCGTCGCCGCCCCCGTCGCCGCCCCGGCCCGTACGTCCCCGTCCCCGTCGTCGCCGCCCCATCGTCGCCGCGCCCGTTGCCGTCCCCGTCGCCGCGCGCCCCCCGTCGCCTCTCGCCTAGCCGGCCGGTGAGCGCACACACACACACACACATACATTTTTAGTTATAGATTTTTCTATTTTTAAGAAATTGTTAGATTTGTTAGAATTGTTAGATTTGTTAGAAATGTTTGAAATTGTAGAAATTTTTCTGTTTTTTAGTTATAGAAATATATAGTTATAAAAAAGTTAGAATTGTTAGAAATTTTTCTGTTTTTTAGTTATTGAAATAGTTATAAAAATGTTAGTTATATATATAGAAATGTTATAATTTTTTTCTGTTTTTTAGTTCTAAAATATTAGAAATGTTAGTTATATATAGCATTGTTAGAAATGTTATAGAAATGTTAGTTATATATATAGAAATGTTAGAAATTTTAGTTATCAAAATCCAATCATTAAAAAAGTGTTACTTTTTGCGGGCATATAGCTAGTATTTGTTCTCGACGATGCCCGGCCCGCATCCTCGCCATCGACCCGTCCGCGATGACGTCCAGCCGACCCATGTCCGGGACTGGGCTCCGCCGGGCTGGCACTGGGAGGTGCTGCTTGGAGGGGCGCGCCGCTTGACGAGGAACCCGGCCGCGGGTCCAGTCGTCGACCCTGATCTCGTTTGGTGGCGTTCGCGTGGGCCAGTTTCGGTGCGGAGGGACTCGGCCCCGCCGGAGGTGGTACGTCGCCGTGTCAGGGAGGAGGACGAGCACATCCATCGCTACATGGTTGCGTTAGAGGGCGGCAGGTTCTCCAATACGTGGCAGTATCTTCGGGGATCTCACTTCAGCTATGATCCTGTGAGGGTTCCTTCTCTTTGGGTGTCCACTGCCCGCGCCGGAGGAACCGCGAGTGTCCTAGATTCTTCTGTAGTAGTCGATCTTTATTAGCTAATAGCCAGTGATGTACTATTCAATATTATATATTATTCGAGACGATGTATTCGAGATTATATCTATTATTCTGGACGATGTATTCGAGATTATATCTATTATTCTGGACGATGTATTCGAGATTATATCTATTATTCTGGACGATGTATTCGAGATTATATCTATTCCTCGAGATTTGAATACTAAATTGTTTTATATTTCTTTTGGATTAGTTAAACAAAAGCTATGGCAGACAATACCAACAAAGAGGGAGAACAGACCATGTTCGATATGATACGCGGGGCAGATGATAATCAAAATGAAGAAGATTATGACGGCTCCGAATTTCTAAACAACACCGGAGAGGGTGATATGATATTCGATCACGACGAAGTCATGAATGATTATGACGATGACGAAGAACATGATCCTGAAACAACAAACACCGACGAGGTATATATATTTATATAAGCAGGCATCTGGTGATCATCACATGTTTTAAATGACTTGAAGATATATTAACGAATCGATCTTTGTTCTTTCAGCCATCCGGATCGAGCAAATCTTCAGACAAAAGGACGAAACGAGGCCCGAACAAAAAGTTGAAGCCGGGCGTAAAGTACAATATCGAGGCATGCGGCCCTACTGGCAAACCAATAGCGCCTAAGAAGATTGCGGACAAGTTCGTTCGTCAGTGCGGAGTTCTTGTGAAGGACCAACTCCCGATCAAACTTCAAGAATGGAGAGCGCCAGCAAAGCCACGTCCAGATGTTACTTATGTCGACAAGAATCAAAAAGATCTGCTTTGGGATACTCTCATGGAACATTTCACCCTACCAGATCATTTCACAGAAGCAGATGTGCAGAAAGTCAAAGAGGCTGCTCTTAAGATGATGGCGACTGCATTCAAGAACTACAAGAATGGTGAATGGAACAAGTACGTCAGCGGAGGAAGGAAGACTCCAATATTCAAGGGAACACTGGAGAACCAACGTGATCATTGGGCCGATTTCGTGAAATTCAAGGATTCGGAATTAGCTAAGGAACGGTCGAGAATAAACAAGAAGAATGCCGAAAAAAAGGATAAGTTCCATAAGCTGGGGCCAGGTGGCTATGCGGTGGCAATGCCTAAGTGGGATAAGTCTGAGAAAGAGATGGAGGATGCAGGTGTCACTCCGGCTACTAAGAGCTGGCCCGCCAGGGTCAGGACTTGGTTCTATGCGCATGGGGGGAGTTGGACCGGGAGACAGGAAATGTTTCAACGAGGGCAAGTCTGAAGGGAGCCGACGATGCGATACTTGTTGCAATAGAAGAGGCACGAACGGGGGTGTTCCAGCCCAACAGAGAGAACGACGAGCTTACGCGTGCCCTGGGAAATCCTGAACACCCGGGAAGAACACAAGGCAAGGGCGCTCTGCCGTGGTATGAGGGGTTTTCAGACTGGAACAACGACTACAGAACCCGTGCGAGAAAGAAGATTGCGAAGGAGAAGAAGAGGAAGATGGAGGAGGAGCAGAGGAAGCGGGACTATGAACGCCTTCAAGGCCTAGAAGCAAGTCAAGCGGAATTGGCAGTCAAATTCCAGCGGCAGCAGGAGCAGATCGACTCACTTACCCATCAAAGGGGGTCTCAGCAGCTGCAGCAGCTAGCGGATGATCCAGCATTGGATAGCACCGGCCCATCCATGCCGAGAAGCAGCGTGGGTTCCGTCCCGGACGACCCAATGCTGGGTAGATACCCCGTGGATGACATCACGGAGAACACTAACTGCGAGCTACACGTCAAAATGAAGAACATATCCATGAAGGTGGCGGACGGCTGTGCTTTCACAAATCCCCCCGAGGCAACCTTCCATTGCAACCCGATTCCAGCGGGCTTTGCTCGTGTCGTGGTTGATGAGGTGCTGGACCCATATTCGGGGCTACAGCTTGACATTGCTGGAGGTGACGGCGAGCGCTTTCTCGGAGAGGCCAAACATCGTATCATCCTATGGAAAAAGGATTGCATCATCTTTCCAAGGCCACCGACACCGCGTCACCCGAGTCCTCGTCGAAGTCTGCCACCGAGTCAGCAGACTCCCGCTCCTCCAAGTCCGGCAAAGTGTCAGGACAATCCTCCTCCTCCAAGTCCGGCAAAGTGTCAGGACAATCCTCCTCCAAGTCCGCCACAGCGTCAGACGTCCACTCCTCCTCCAAGTCCGGCACAACCTCAGGCCACTCCTCCTCATCCAACTCAGTCCCGTCAGCCATCTCCGCCGCCTCAGCAATCGCAGAGACACCCCGCAGCTCTGGTGCGTAGCCGTACGAGTCGAGGTAGTACAAGAAGTACAGGCGGAGGCAAGCGGTATAAATATGGTCCAAGCCTGAAGCCTCTTCCGCAGAGGTCTTATGACAAGTCCGAGGAGGAAATCACAACCATATTGAAGGCCGAGGTGGAAGCCCATTTTGCACCGAAACCGCCACCGCCGCCAAAGGAGAAAGTGCCTGAGGAAACGATTGACCACTTCATTCGTATGGCTCAACCACCAGCTTCCAAGCCTGTTGACACAGACTATGAGCGCCACATCAGGAAGTTAAATCGAGCACGTCTACAAAGGGAGGCGAGCACGTCTACATTGGGATCGAGCAAACAAGAAGCAGCTGCCAAAAATGCGGGAAAACCATTCCCCAGCTGGGAGAACAGGCGGCGCAATCGATCCCCTCGCTTGTTGTGCCAACAACAGGTGACAGTACGCGCTCCCAATATTATTGTGGGCAAACAGTGCATGTTCCCGAGGTGGGCAATGTGGTAATAACGGAGGAGCATATAATGCAGGCTGAAGTTCTCAACATCACTGTTGGACAACTCCTCGAGATTGAGCCCATGCCTTTGCTTAGAGAGGATGAAGTAAAACGGCAATATGTCCGGGGCCAACCTTTGGTCGCGCCAGACAAGGTCAAGAACCTCCCAACGAGAATGTATGAATTGCATCAATGGTACATGAACTTACCAAGATTTCAGATCGAGTGTCCCTCATGGTGAATGTCAAGGAGGACCATTACTACCATGAGAAAGCTGGGTCCATTGAGTATTTAGAACTATTTCAGTTATACAATAAGGAAGCACTCGACAAATCTATCGTCAGTTGCTATTGTCTGTAAGTGATTTCTTTCTATAATTTAAGTCTCAAGCTCGCTGTAGTGATCCTTTTGAGATCAATCATTACCTGTAATTATTCTCACTATATATATTCTTTTCTGTGGTATTATGCAGGATGAAGATATATGAAATGAGAAAAGGTGGACGCTATGGCATTGGGTTCATTGACACAAACACCGTTAATGAATTCACACGGAAGATAAATGAACATCATGCAAAGTAAGTAGAAAGCAGCATGCTAGAGTTCTTGAAGCGCCTCAAATACAATGAAGATATACTACTTCCTTACCACTTTGGGTGAGCCACACTGTCTTGTACTACAAATTCTCTGTTTTTGCCTACTAGCTATAGCTACATGTTTTTGCTAACATATGCTCGCTTAATTAAGACATGTAAACGTGTGTGCATATGCAGATTTCACTGGGTCATGTGTATCATTAAAGTTGACGCCGGAACAGTTGAAGTACTCGACTCACTAGTCTCAAAAAACACTGACTTTAACATCTTGTATGGGATAGTCAACAGGTAATTTCAATCATTATTAACTATATATCTCGGCCTATTTAGTTCGTCATTTCATGATATGAACTATTTAATAACCCCTTTATTCATTTTCTTTGTCGGCGCGCAGGGCTTGGGCAAGATTCATCAGCGTCACGCCCGGCCCGTGGAAACAAAAGCTTGAATGGTTTCGACCCAAGGTAAGTAATTAAGTAGTACTAGCTAGCTAGCTAGCTAGCTGCCATCTCTTTAATTATCATGCTTGATTAATTTTTATCTGATCAAATTCCATTCTCGTAAAGGCCCTGAAGCAGGCGCAGGGTACTGATCTGTGTGCATTCTGCGTTTGCGAGAATATTCGCATGATGGCGTCCGAAAGGAGCAGATCTCAAAGACAGCAATGGGTACGCTTGTCAGAACACTATTCACAATTTTTACACCATTATCGATATCTAGCTAGTCACACAACTAATACACATGCATATTGATCTCCTTAACAGTTCAAAGAGGTGCGGGAGAAGCTCATAGAAACGGAGCGCGTAGAAGCACTTCAAGAGGAAATAGCGGGATTTTTGCTCGACTAGGTCATAAATCCGAATGGAGAATTCTATTACCCGCTACCGCCCCAATGAAAACCACTTTCAATTGTCATCGTGCTCCGAAGGCACCAATTAGACTGGCTCTGAAGGCAACATTCATATGTAGGAGAAATTGTATATATCTGTACATGTGTGTATGTGTGAATTAATTAATATGGTGGTTTAATTTGTGAGACATTGATGTGATATATATATGCATGATTGGTTCTACTAGAAATTATATATATATATATATATATATATATATATATATATATATATGCATAACGTGTGCAATGTGTAGTATCGTAAAATACCAGCAAACGAAAAAGAATTAAAATGGAAACACAAAATTAAATGAAAAAGAAATCATAAAACTAAAAACCCTCCAAACCTTATAGTACCGGTTGGTCTTACAAACCGGTACTAAAGGGCTCCAGGTCCCCGGAGCTGGCTCGTGCCACGTGGTCGCCCTTTAGCACCGGTTTGTGCTGAACCGGTGCTAAAGGGGGGGGCCTTTAGTGACCACTAATTAGTGCCGGTTATGTAACCGGCACTATAGGGCCTTACGAACCGGTGCTAATGCCCGGTTCTGCACTAGTGGTGGCAGAGGTACAGCAAGAGCTCCAGGATCTCATGGAAAAACATGAGAGCTTGGAGCGCGACTCGAAGACTCGAGAGTTCGAGCTTGCATCGGCTCTTGAGAGTGACAAAGCCGCTAAGGCCGAAGCCCACAAGGCCCTCCAGGAAATCAAGGCGTTGAAGAAAATAGCGGCGGGTAAGGCATTTTTCATGCAAAGCAAGCATGTGAATGTGAATTACCTATTACTTACCCGAATTCGGAGCTCTCCAGGAGCATTCGCAGATCTGCCCCGCAGCGTGTTCAATGATGCCACTTTCTACAGGGCCGAGGAGGGGATCTCGACGGAGAAGGTCTTCTGGTCTCAGTATGCTGAGGCCGGACATCCGGTGCCCCTTAGCGATCAGCTGAAGCAGCTGGTCGAGCTCCACAAGGTGGCCGAACAGGCCATGAAGGGCCTCATAGTTCGGCTGTGGCCCAAGGAGGCCATGCCTGGGAGCTACTTCGGCCTGGTGCGGCGGCTGGTGGATGCTTGTCCATGGGTTGAAGTCATCAAGCACTCCGCCTGCATTGAAGGTGCCCGTCGGGCCCTTGCCCGTGCTAAAGTGCACTGGGGCAGGATGGATGCTGAGAAGCTTGTGACAGACGCGCCACCACCGGGCAAGGAGTATCGCACACCCGAGATGTATTATAAGGGTGTCCTGAAGGGTGCCCGCATTATTGCGGGTGAGTGCTCCAAAGATGTAATATTTGAGTAGACTCGCATTTTGTTATCTTGTGCGCTGAAAACTTTGTTCATATCCGCTAAGCAACGCTTGTTAATTTAAAATATTACCTTCTGTGCGGCCGTTTATCAAATATGAGAGATTGCAAGTCGTCGGCTTCAGCCCCCATGCCACGAGTGCTGGGGTGTTCGGGATAAACTTGAGCGCTCTTGTTCCCATTTTTGGGTCCATCTAGGGAGGCGCTCAACACAACGAACAAGGCAACCGGACTAGTAGTGCTTGAACACTCTCACTTAGCCATAGAATTCTATAATTTTAAATTTCGGCGAAGCCCCTAGTGTTCGGAAGGCCGAATTCGGGGCGCTATCGACGCCTGGGCCGGACAAAGCCGGTTCCTCGCTCTAAGCGGCATAAGTCTTTAGGGACTCGAAAAAACCTCTCGAACAGCGACCGGCTCTCGCCTCATCATGAGGGTCAGTTTTAGCTTTCTCCACTGAGGCGCTCGCCCAGCTCAACTGGGGCGCAATCGCAGTGGTTCTCCCAGCGCTACCTTAGCCGATACAACAGAACGTAAGGTACCAAAACATGGGAGCCGGGCAAACCCAACTATTGACCCAAGACATGATTCGGAGCCGATGCATATAATGCTATAAGTTCGGGGTGCCGCACTTGTGAAAGTGTTCGGACTTATCACACCATAATGTGGGGAACTTAAGCCCCTGGTGTATTTAGTCGTACCAAAGTGTGCGGATGCAACATGTCATAAATGAACATATGTATAAGAAAGGAATGCAATTATAAGCAAAAAAGCGTTGCATTGTTTATTCAAGAAATACTGCCGTGAATGCAGAACGATACAAATAGTGCGGTAAGCAAGGGATGGGACTATTAAACATGTCCCCCTCCAGGGGTAGGCTGCGGAATGGTGTATAAGACAGATTTAATGCTCGTAATGGAGACCACCTGGATACTCGTCGTAGCCTTTCTCCTTCCCTGGCTGTTGCATCATGAGTTCGGCAGGTCTACTGCCGGACAGGGCCTCTGGTAAACGGAGTCCTGTGGATAAGAAAAAAAGAAAAGGAAAAAAAGGATGACACACTTGGGAGCCCCTGGTGTGGTTAAGCCGCATTCTGGGCCTGTCGTGGTCGTGCCCCTCCCCCTATGCCCATGGTATCTCCAGAGCGTAATGATGTACGCGAAGGACCAGTCTTGCAATTTTGCAAGGGCTAAGGTTGGGGCCGCATTGCTACGCGTGCTCGGAACGTGCCGGGTGGTCTTGTTGTAGGTTACTCCCGGTGCGTTTAGCCGTGTCAGGTCGCTTAATGGCCGGACTCGAGAATTGCCTTAAGAGGCTGCACTGTACTTCTGCCGCGAGAGCCGCTGTATGTTCCTCCGTTCGGAGAGAGCGTTCAGTGTTTCCGTTGACCGTGATGACTCCTCGAGGGCCTAGCATCTTGAGCTTGAGGTATGCGTAGTGCGGCACCGCATTGAACTTTGCAAACATGGTCCGTCCGAGCAGAGCATGATAGCCGCTGCGGAACGGAACTAGGTCGAAGAATAACTCCTCGCTTCGGAAGTTATCCGGGGATCCGAAGACCACTTCCAGTGTAACTGAGCCTGTACAATTGGCCTCTACACCTGGTATGGCGCCTTTGAAGGTCGTCTTTGTGGGTTTAATCCTTGAGGGGTCTATGCTCATCCTGCGCACTGTATCCTGATAAAGCAGGTTCAGGCTGCTGCCGCCGTCCATCAGGACTCTGGTGAGGTGAAATCCATCGACGATTGGGTCTAAAACCAATGCGGCGAATCCGCCGTGGCGGATGCTGGTGGGGTGGTCCCTTCGATCAAAAGTGATCGGGCAGGAGGACCATGGGTTGAACTTCGGGGCGACTGACTCCATCGCGTATACGTCCCTGAGTGCACGCTTCCGCTCCCTCTTGGGTATGTGAGTTGCGTATGTCATGTTCACCGTCCGCACTTGTGGGGGGAAACCCTTCTGTCCTCTATTGTTCGGCGGTTGGGTCTCTTCCTCGTCATCGCTATGTAGCCCCTTGTCATTGTTTTTGGCAATTAGCTTGCATGCCTGCTTGAATACCCAACAGTCCCTGTTGGTGTGATTAGCTGGCTTTTCGGGGGTGCCGTGTATCTGGCACGAGCGGTCGAGTATTCGGTCCAAATTGGACGGACCCGGAGTAGTTCTTTTGAATGCCTTTTTCCGCTGACCGGGTTTGGAGCCTCTGAATCCGGCATTGACTGCCGTATCCTCAGTATCGTCGCCGATAATGCAGCGTTTGTGCTTGTTGCGACGCGACCTGCCGTTGCGGGTCCTTGGTATCCGGACTGCCAGAATTTTTGCTGAGGTTGTTGCTGCGGGCTAGCCAGCTGTCCTCTCCCACACAGAAGCGGGTCATGAGTGATGTGAGGGCTGCCATGGATTTCGGCTTTTCCTGTCCCAGGTTCGCGGATGTTATGTTTGAAGGCCGCGAGGGCCTCCGCATCCGAACAGTCGACAATTTGATTTTTCTTAGTTAAGAACCGTGTCCAGAATTGTCTGGCCGATTCGTCTGGCTGCTGAATTATATGGCTTAGGTCGTCAGCGTCTGGTGGTTGCACATACGTGCCCTGGAAGTTATCAAGGAATGCGGCTTCCAGGTCCTCCCAACACCCAATTGATTCTGCTGGCAAGCTATTAAGCCAATGCCGAGCTGGTCCTTTAAGCTTGAGTGGGAGGTATTTGATGGCGTGAAGATCATCACCGCGGGCCATGTGGATATGAAGGAGATAGTCTTCGATCCAAACCGCGGGGTGTGTTGTGCCATCATAGGATTCAATATTCATGGGTTTAAACTCTTCGGGGATTTGATGATCCATTACTTCATCTGTGAAGCATAGTGGGTGTGCGACGCCTCTGTATTGGGCTATATCTCGACGTAGCTCAAACGAGCTTTGTCTACTATGTTCCGCCCAGCCGGACTTGCTGTGTCCGGCGCGACGGATGTCGTCGCGTATCATGGGGCGCCCATGCGATCCATAGATCAATCTTGATTGTCTTGCCTTATCCTCCAATATATCTCGCAAGTCCGGAGCGTTCCCCTGTGGCTTTGTACTTTTCGAGCGATGCCGGGGTACGGTTCTAGTGGAGGGCCTAGAGGCCTCTCTGTCGCGGGCACGAGGTGGTCGGTCAGCCGTATTGTGCGCTGGTGATGCAGGTTTATATGCCTCCTCCTCTAATTGGGGAAGCAGTTTGCGTTTGGGGTAGCTTTTGGAGGGGCGTTCGAGTTCATGCTCTTCGGCCGCAAGGACTTCAGTCCATCTGTCGGCTAGCAGATCATGATCAGCTCTAAGCTGTTGCTGCTTTTTCTTGAGGTTGTTTGCCGTGGCCATAAGCCTGCGTTTAAAACACTCTTGTTCGACGGGATCCTCAGGCGCGACGAATTCGTCGTCGTCGAGGCTTGCCTCATCTTCAGAGGGAGGCATGCAATTATCATCCTCTACCTCTTCGTTTGCCGCTCTCTCATGAGGGCTGGCTTCTCCGTCCTCCTGTGCTGAATCTTGCTGGAAGGGGTTGTCTTCGGCACTGTCTGGGGTGTTATTATCTTCGGTGCCGGAATCTCCATTCTTGCTGTGGCAGGATTTAGAGCGGCGCCGCTGACGCCGGCGCTTAGGCTGTTTCTTGGAGGGGTCTTCCCCCGCTGTTCCCTCGCCATTCCCATCCTTTGGGATATCCACCATGTATATGTCATGTGACGAGGTGGCTTTCCAGTGCCCAGTAGGCGCTGGTGCTTGGTCGTCTCCGGCATCGTCGTCCATACCGTCGATGTCTTCGGAGTCGAAGTCTAGCATGTCGGTTAGATCGTCGACAGTGGCTACTAAGTGGGTGGTGGGTGGGCTTTGAATTTCTTCGTCGTCCGCATCCCAACCGTCCTGACCGCAGTTCGGCCAGGGCTCTCCTGATAACGAGAGATACTTTAGCGAATTCAGGATGTCGCCAAAAGGTGAGTGTTGAAAGATGTCCGCGGCGGTAAACTCCATGATCGGTGCCCAATCGGATTCGATTGGAGGGGGCGCGGGAGGTTCGGAGTCCGGCGAGGAGTCCGGCACCTCGGAGTCACGGGCTTCACAAGGTACAAGGTCAGTATTCGGCTCCATCGCCGTAGAGGTAGCAGCCCCCGAGGCGGTGTCTAGCCACCCGTCCTCGATCTGCGCAGCCGGCTCCGAATTGAGGATCAGAGCGGACTCGTGTGCGGCCTCTAGGGCACTGTACGGCAGCAGAGCTAAATCATGCCCATCGTGACAGTGCAGTGCGCTCGGCTGTGGCTCGAATCCATCGAAGATCAAGTCTCCACGGATGTCAGCCGTGAAGTTCAGACTTCCAAATCTGACTTGACGGCCAGGGGCGTAGCTTTCGATCTGCTCCAGATGGCCAAGCGAATTGGCCCGCAGTGCAAAGCCGCCGAATACGAAGATCTGTCCGGGGAGAAAAGTCTCACCCTGGACTGCATCGTTGTTGTTGATGATCGAAGGAGCCATCGAGCCTATCGGTGACGACACAGAGGAACTCTCAATGAAAGCACCAATGTCGGTGTCAAAACCGGCAAATCTCGGGTAGGGGGTCCCGAACTGTGCGTCTAGGCGGATGGTAACAGGAGACAAGGGACACGATGTTTTTACCCAGGTTCGGGCCCTCTCAATGGAGGTAAAACCCTACTCCTGCTTGATTGATATTGATGATATGGGTAGTACAAGAGTGGATCTATCACGAGATCAAGGAGGCTAAACCCTAGAAGCTAGCCTATGGTATGATTGTTGTTGTGTCCTATGGACTAAAACCCTCCGGTTTATATAGACAACGGAGAGGGCTAGGGTTACACAGAGTCAGTTACAATGGTAGTAGATCTACATATCCGTATCGCCAAGCTTGCCTTCCACGCTAAGGAAAGTCCCATCCGGACATGGGACGAAGTCTTCAATCTTGTATCTTCATAGTCTTGGAGTCCGGCCGATGATGATAGTTCGGCTATCCGGACACCCCCTAGTCTGAGACTCCCTCAGTGACCAAGTGTCTGGTCACGGGATCATGCATTACGGTACGAGTAAAGTGACTTGCCGATAACAAGACTAAAACGAGGTATTGGGATACCGACGATCGAGTCTCGGGCAAGTAACGTACTGATTGACAAAGGGAATTGTATACGAGATTGATTGAATCCTCGACATCATGGTTCATCCGATGAGATCATCGAGGAGCATGTGGGAGCCAACATGGGTATCCAGATCCCGCTGTTGGTTATTGACCGGAGAGGCGTCTCGATCATGTCTGCATGTCTCTTGAACCCGTAGGGTCTACACACTTAAGGTTCAGTGACGCTAGGGTTGTAGAGATATGAATATGCAGTAACCCAAAAGTTGTTCGGAGTCCCGGATGAGATCCTGGATGTCACGAGGAGTTTCGGAATGGTCCGGAGGTGAAGAATTATATATAGGAAGTTTTGTTTCGGCCATCGGGAAAGTTTCGGGGGTCACTGGTATTGTACCGGGACCACCGGAAGGTCCCGGGGGTCCACTGGGTGGGGCCACCTATCCCGGAGGGCCCCGTGGGCTGAAGTGGGGAGGGGACCAGCCCCTGGTGGGCTGGTGCGCCCCCCCTGGGCCCCCTGCGCCTAGGGTTGGGAACCCTAGGGGAGGGGGCGCCTCCACTTGCCTTGGGGGGCAAGTCTCCCCCCTTGGCCGCCGCCCCCCTAGGAGATCCCATCTCCTAGGGCCGGCGCCCCCCTGGGGACCCTATATAAAGAGGGGGGAGGGAGGGCAGCCGCACCCTTGCATCTGGCGCCTCCCTTCCCCCTTGCTACACCTCTCCCTCCCGCAGACGCTTGGTGAAGCCCTGCCGGATCCCTGCTGCATCGACCACCACGCCGTCGTGCTGCTGGATCTTCATCAACCTCTCCTTCCCCCTTGCTGGATGAAGAAGGAGGAGACGTCACGCTGACTGTACGTGTGTTGAACGCGGAGGTGCCGTCCGTTCGGCGCTAGGATCTCTGGTGATTTGGATCACGACGAGTACGACTCCCTCAACCCCGTTCTCTTGAACGCTTCCGCTCACGATCTACAAGGGTATGTAGATGCACTCCTCTCTCTCGTTGCTGGACGAACTCCTAGATTGATCTTGGTGAACGTGGGAAAATTTTTATTTTATGCAACGTTCCCCAACAGCATGTTGGATTTATGTGGGAAGAATGCCATCGAAACATTTGAAGAAGTCCTCATGGTATCCCTCTCTAGATACCCCATGCGCACGGTGTCCCTGACCCCCGTGCACACGGGGCCTAGGTTTTGGCACCAAGGTCCCATATCCAGTGAGGTTTCAAGTTGGTCTTTGGGGATTTATGTTGAAGCCATCAAGATTGACTTTAATGTCTAACCAAATATATTCAAGGCGGAGTTCGTTAGAGGATCTCAAAGATTGACATATGTGGGCTTTTAAGGATCAAGAGCTTGAGAGTATAAACAAATAGAAGAATTCAAGTTATGGTTTCAAGACAAGATCATGAGATTACGATGGAGTTCTAGAAGAGCATGTGATGACCAAGATGATATTGATAGTGGAACTTGATATGGTCATGAAAGAGTCTTTGGTGATATAGTCTTGGAGCAATGAAGGGAAATGAAGAGTTCATCGTGGCTTTCAAGAAACCAAGATGAGACATGAAGTAAAGATGTTGGTTGACCAAGATGAAGCTCGAAGATAATCTAGATGGTCAACTCTCAAAGTGCAATCTTTGTACCATGTGGGATCAAGTGATCTAGTGGTATGGTAAGTAATTGTATTGTGCTTTGCTACCTAACCCATGCTATGTGTTTGTTATGTCTATGTAGGTTAGGTGTTTCTCATGGGCTTGCATCAAAAGGAAAGATTTCAAGTAGCCTATGTGTGGATGACATCAAGTGGTGATGGTCATCGGGTTCGAGGAGTCCAAGTGCAAGATGAGAAGCCGGAGGTTATATGCTTTCAAGCTTGTGGTACCCATCATGATAGTGTGCATGTGAAGATGGGCTTAAGTTAAGGCTTCCCTTGTTGCAATATGCACTCGTACGCGTCGGTGCTATACAAACGGTTTTTAACCCTTTTTCGCGACGACATTTGGAACAGTCGCCAAGTGAGTGTGGACGATAGGGGGAGGGGGGTCCTTCCCACACGATCCAGAAACTGTCGGGGATAGACCCTTCTGGCACACAGGCTGGGGCAAAATGAGCTCGTGTGCAATCGGACGAGGCATCGAAACCCAATTGTTTCCATTCGTATGTACATCCCACACGGTGAATCCCAAGAAAATATTTCCATTCGTACGTATATTACACACAGTCAATCCAAGGAATACGTTTCCGTTCTTATGTACATCTCAAGAAGAAGAAGAAGAACCCCTCAACAATGACCCAAACCAAGAAGATCTAGTTCACCAAGACGCACAAGATAATGAAGCAGAAGGGAAGAATTACAAAGAGAGCTAATTCCGATTAGAAACCGTTGATGATAATAATAATAAGGCATTAGCTAATGCCACAACAGAGATCATCAAGGTTAGGTCCATGTTGAAAGAGCTTGGTGTGAAGTGCACTCAGGCTCCATGTTTATGATGTGGCAATCTTGGTGCCACATATTTGTCCGCTAACCCAGTGTTTCATTTAAGGACAAAACATATTTAGATTGATTTTCACCTTGTTAGAGAAAGAGTTGCAAATCGATTGTTGAAAATCCGTTTGTGCTTCCTAAAAAAAATCGTTTGTGCATTCACGAGACCAAATTGCAGATGACTTCACCAAGGCATTACCTACAAGGAACTTTGAAGAATTTAAGAGTAATATCAACTTAATGAAGTTGTGATTAAGGAAGAGTGTTAAACATCATTGGTTGTACATTGAAACGCGGCAGAATATAATGCACGTATCCATATTGGTTCGGTGTAGAGAAAGAAGAGGTTGGTAGCATCTTGTTATGTTATGTAACCGCATGCCTTATCTCTCTATTTTTTTTCCCTGTAATCCAAGATGTATGCCTTGCCAGGGAGTCGGCCCTTGTAATTTAACACGCAACCCGTCTGCTAGGAAGAGCACGGCGCTTCAAGCTTGTCTTTCAAAGATGTCAGATCCACTATGAAGCACGACGTCCCCCCCCCCCCCCCCCCCCCCCTCCCGCGCAGACGCCGAAAAAGCGCCGCCTGGGGATAAACATGCGCTAATTTAAGCGTGGGGGCGAACATGTTCCGAGTCGCCGGCCCCAGGTCGCCCCCAAATCGGCACAAACACGGCACAAACTAGATTTAAAAACAACTACGCGTCTAGCCCTACTACGCCGCCGCCGCCGCCCGCCGTCTACATGCCGAGGAGCCTGTAGAACCGGGTGTAGTCGCCGTCGTCATTGTCATCGTCGCCGCCACCCTGCGTCCCGCCGGCGCCGCTGCCGTCCCTACTGCACCCCTGACCAGAGTTGCCGACGCGCGGGGGGTTGGACTGCCCAGGGGCGTCCTCGCCGTCGCTGTCGAGGATGACGACGCCGCCCTTGTCGTGTCTGTGGCGCCGAGCTTTGATCTCATCATAGGCCCGGCGTTAGCGCTCCATCTGATCGCGAACTTAGTCCGCTTTCGCCCACTTCAGGGTGGTCTCGTCGTTGGCGGCCATCTCCTCGTGCTCCTTCTTCACAGGGAGCAACCCCGGCTCAGTCTTCGGCTGGACGAGGCAGAAGGAACAAGGGGAGGGGCCGCCTCGTTGATGACGAGGGCACCGCTGTGGGTGCGGCGCCGAATTGGCGTCTCCAGCGGCTCCGGCTTGACGGGCGCAGCGCCGGCGACCCGAAAAGTGAACCAGAGCCCAACGACGAGGACATCGCCGTCTCCATTCGCCGCGGTGTCCAGGAACTACTACGGCGGTGAGAGAAGGACTGGGGCGCTGGGTACTCGAGGCGCGGCGTGTTGCCGGTCTCGATGTGGTCGAGGACGGATTCGAGGGTGCGGCCGGGCACGCCCCACCATTCGCGCCGTGGGGCACGACGCCGTTTGCAGAGGCGACCTGGTCGGCGTGGCGGCGGTCAAAGTACATTGTCCACAGCGTGTGGCTGTCGGCGGCGTACCTCGGCTTGTTTCGCTGCGCCTCGGACAGCAACGAACGGATGCACGCTATCTCGGCGCGCCGTTCAGCCCCGGTGGGCACCGGGTGCACCGGGACGCCGCCGGCGCTCAGCCTCCACGAGTCCGGCACCCGCATGTCTGGGGGTACCGGGTAGTCAGCCTCGTAGAGGAGGCGCGCCTCATCCTCGCGTAGATGGCGTCGGCCGAAGCCGTTCGCCGCCGTGGCGTCGCCTGGGTACCGCTCGACCATTGCTCGTCGGCGGGGAATGGGAGGAAGTGGCTTCGGTTGCTAGATGGGGCGAGTTGTGGCGACTGTGGCGTTCACCGGTGGGGAGGTAGGCCTTTTATAGCTGAAGTGGGGGTGGTGACAAGCTGCCCGTCGGGTGCCGCGTGGCGGGAGCGGGAGGGACACGCGTCGTGGCGTCTTCACTGCGCTGCTCGGGAGGCATCAATGGAAGGCTGACCGGCGCGGCAGTGCGGCAGCCTTGGCATTGATTCCCGCGGGAACCGAGGCGATAAAAACGACGAAGGCAGCGAGTCGCTGACTCGGCGGACCCATTCCAGTTCGGGCCAAAATCAGTTTCCCCGGCGACCCCAGGCGCCTCCCAGCGCGCCGGGTTCGGCCTGCGTTCGCCGGCGCCAAAATCGGCCCGAACCGGCGAGAATTGAAATTCTGGGGGCGCTGTTGGGCCGAATTTTTGACGCCGGCGACAAAAAAGAGCCTAAGGGGGCCTGTTGGAGGCGCTGCTGGAGATGCTCTAACACGGCAACACTAGCTCCGTCGGGACAGAGCAACATGTCACGTACCCCAAAGCCCAACCCTGCGTGTCGTCGCACAAGTGCACTGCTCGTGTACGTACGTAAAGTGGGATTTGTAACACAAAGAGCACGCTTCCCATGGCCAAGTAGGCAGAAGCAGAGCAACTTGAGAAAAAACAGAGTAAAGCAGAGGAGGGAGCAACTTCAGATAGAAGAACAGAGCAATGCAGAAGAGGGATGAACTTCAGATACAAGAAGAGAGCAATGCAGAGGGGGGCGTTCGTGAAGGGCATAGACGCCCAACTGGCGCAAAAGATATGCTGGCAACGCTTGGAGCGATACATGAAGGCAAGAAACAAGCGGTAGACTGCATTACGGGTTCAGGCGGTCAGATATAATAACTGTAAAAGATCAATCTGTCACAACAATACGACTTTGGCATCGTAGGCCGCAACAAAATATTGGGAGATGCACTCATAATCTGTAGCTCTTCTGCATGCAGCACAATGGTACATGCTTATTATCTGAAGATGCCGTCAAAATTATTATGCAAAACACCGCACTTGTTGGAGGACGATGCCCATGATGAGACTGTAAAGGTCTGGTGCTTATGTGAAAATGAAGATGAGGATCATGCCCACCAACAGATTTCGTTGGTTCACATTCATTCACTTTGCAACCAAAATACTACACAAAAGATCAACATTAGATTCAACTGTGCGACCATAAACTAACTCCAAGATTAAAACTAAAAAGGTGCAAGGCGAAAATATATATCCAAATCATAAGTAAAAGTTTAAATGGCATACAAAGATCAGTACGTCATATCATATCGTCTGAAGGACAAATGTTATTGTTTCATTTCATATTCGAAAACTCATACATGCATGCGGGTTAGTTTTCTCATAATAATCTGAGCCACTGTATTCTACTTAAATGAATGAAGGACGAATCTCCGGACGATTTGTCGATAAAACAAGACATTGGAAGGTGCTCTACAATGTTGTCTGAAGACGTCACGTGCATCTGGAGTTCTGGACCAGCAGCTCCGTCTTGACTATTGAGTCCTGACCTACTCACTTTCATTGCCTTCTCCATATTGTCCACAAAAATAAGCAATTTCATAGATGGAGACGACGGAGGGAGCACTTTCAGGAGCCATTTCAAACATGTTTGCAGCTAGGTTTTTGTTTTGTCCCATCCACTTCAAAGGAAGATCTGATGAAGATAATACTGAAGTTAGTTCATCATGACAGTGTGGCCGTATGCATTGTTCTGATGCAGAGGCCGGGGAGTCCCCCCTTTTCGAAAAAAAAGTTCATCATGACAGTAGTCTAAGTAGCAGAATTGTGATAATATACAACAGCCCAAAGGAAAACCAAAACCGTTCAAGCTTAATTTGGCTTCAAAAATCTGCATTGCCTAATGCAAGAAACACCACAAGATTACAGCAAGTCCTAACTCTTTTGGAACTACATCATTCTAGAAAAATATGAATACGCAATTAAGTTTTGTACACGGTTGAGTAAGCATTGCCAATTTAATTTGTTTGTTCTCGATTCTTGAACAGAATTGTCAGCCAATGTTCCTACAAAAATAAGACTGGAACTGCAAAAAAAAAAAAAAACATGGTGGTGAGCAGCTAGCAATTACCTGACGAACTGTCGCGACGACTTCCGCTGAATAGAACTTCCCTCCACCTCGGCTTGCTGCAACTTTCGGCCACATTTTGGTTGATCCCATGATACAAACACTTAAGAATTGAGGCCAAATTGAAGAAGCTTCTAGTGCCACCTCACGTACCGGTGAAGGACTTCGGGAACGGCCTGCTGCAGCGCCTGCTTGGAGCCATTAAGCCCGGTGACGGCCGAGCGGAGCTTAGCCAGTTCCAAACCGCGCTCGTCGTCCACTCGTCCTCGTCGGCACTGCCGCTACCGTCGCCGTCCTATTTCCAGGTCTCCGCCGCCATGCCCTCGCCATCCTCCTGTAGCGCCCGCCGCAACAGGACCGCTATTCCGGCAGCGATGTGGTCCGCCGAGGAAGCAGAAGAATGGCCGCAGCCTCCACATCCAGAAGTTGCAGGAGGACCACAATCAACCCGCCGCACGCCGGAAGATGCTCCGGACTACTCAGGCGATGATGTATCTACCACGAGAAGAATAATCTCCGCCTCGTCCTCTTCCTCGGCCTCCACGAGAAGAATACCCAAGGAGGGCAGATAATAGACTCTGAGGGAGTATAAGGACGCCAGAAGGGGCGACTCTGAGGGCGACCTGGGCGACGCCGCTGGCCGGGCGGCGGCCGGCCGGATCATGTCCTCGGGTGCAGGGGCTCGGGTCGGCGGTCGGTTTTGGGCTTTGGCCGGAGCCGACGAGGAAGAGGCGGACGGCGACGACGAAGATCCACCAACGCCTACACCCTTCGACCTTTTCTGCGAGTTCTTTCACGCGGGTTATGATGAAGACGAGGTGGCCTCGACGGTAGATCGGGTGCTGCCGGTTGAAGATCCGGCAAGGGTGGGACTCCATGCGGGAGAGAGGAATGAGATGGTCCGGCGGGTGGTCCACCGTCGAACGGCGGCGACGGCGGTTCGTCCTTGGAAGGGTCCTTTGCCTAAGGTTAGTTTGCCGAACCTTACCTTGTTCGATTTGATTCATCCGGATTCGTGGGTTCAAGTTAAGCGGAAGAAGAGGCCGGTTCATAATGGCGGTGTGCCGGCGGCGGCCTTGGCGAGATCGCCGGCGAGGTGCCCGATCTCGATCTCGCAGCAGCGGGCGATGCGTTTGAACGCTCTCCTGGGCTGCGCGCTTGTGGGCCGGCATGACGGGCCGGTTCTAAGTGAACCGGGCCCTAGGTCTGTGGTTACCGGGTATGAGGCCCAGGTTAAACCTGTTTGTGCGTTCGGGCTGATAGACTCGCCCCCATGCACGTTCGAGGGGACTGCTGCGGTGTCTCGTACGAGGCGCGCTAGGGTTCGGCAACCTTGGGCGCGTTCGTTCGCCGATCGGGGTTTTGGACGTGCGCGCCGGATCCCGGGGCTTCTGTACATGGCGGGCAGCAGCCTGCCTCCGGCGAAGGCCGGCGCTCAGGCCGGCATCCCTAGCAGTGCGGGGCGCGGGGCCATGCCTCCGCCGGCGGCAGGTGGCAGAGGCGGCGACGCGGCCACGGGGCGGGGCCGCTCGGGCTTGCCGCTGGGGCCGGGCCGCGCGGCTGCTCCTCCGTTCCCGAGCCAAGGGGCGCACGGCGGCATACCCAGGCCGGGTGGTGTGGGCCGCGGAACACCAGCGGGTAGACCGCCGCACCCTGCAGCCGGTCGGGGCGGCCCTCGGCCACCGGTGCCCACACCCGCGGCTTCTGCTGGTCGGGGCACTCCGGCCCTACGACCGCTGGCTCCGGCGCTGGCTAGTCAGCCGCGACCCACGGCGGCACAGACCGGGGCTAGACCCCCGCACTTTGTGACTAGACAGACGCCAACTTCGTCTGCTCCGGCTCTGGAGCAGGCGCAGTTGCAGATGGCTACGGTGAGGGGGGCGACTCGTCGGCGCCTCGTGGTCAGTGGGGTGACGATGGTCTCAACGCGTATGGTGACGGACAGCACCGGGGATCCTCGTCCACAGGTGGTGGGCGGGGGTACGCATGGCAAAGTGATGGCTCGACCGAGCGACCTTTCTTGGGGCCCACGGGAGGTTTCGTCGAAGGGGCGTCAGGGCCAGCTAACAGGAACCGTGGTGGTTTTCGTGGTAACCGCGGTGGACGGGGCGGCCGTGGTGGTCGCTACCGCCCAAGGCAGCAGCATGTTGTTGTCGATCAGTTGCCGGGTGGTGTGGGGACTGATGAGACTGCGTTGACTAGTCAGGCTATGGAGGTTGTTACGGCTCTGGCAGAGGCGGTTCCTGCCAATAATGGTGAGGTTGAGGTTATGTCTGTGGAGGACTCTGAAAAGACAGAGTTGGACAGGGCGGCAAAGTATGCGCGAAAGAAAGAAAGAATGTTGTGTTATCGCTGTGGCAATAAAGGCCACTTCTTTGCGGAGTGTGTGGCAGCATTATGCGATACGTGTGGTAAGCCGGATCATGAGTCAGGGGTTTGTCCGCTTTTGAGAGAGCAGTTACCTAATCTTATGATGTATGGTGTGTTCTGCTCAGAGCTCATGTTTTTTGAGTCTCCGGTGGAGAAGGAGGTCTCGGATGAGGTGCGTAGTATGACTTCGGGTATCGTGAAAGTGACTAAAGGTGAAGTCTCTGAGGCCCAAATTGTTCAGCGGCTCCGGGAGCTGGCACCGGGGGACTTCATATGGGAGTTAGTCAGTCTCGAGCCAAATTCGTTCAGGGTAGAGTTTCCTTCAGAGGAAGATCTACAGAGGTTATTGAGTTTCGGGATGTGTAAGGTGCCAGGTACTAATGGTATTCTTGAGTTTCACGAGTGGAAGTTGAGTGAGCCTCAGGGTCAGCCACTTACACAGGCCTGGTTGCGGTTTTCGGGGGCTCCACACAGGCCCTTGCAGGATGCCAGGGTAGTTGCTAGTATGGCGGTTTTGGTGGGAAAGCCCGAGCGAGTGGATATGGCTTTCACTAGAGCTCAGGGTGTGGCTCGCATCCTTGTCAGTATCCTGGACATTGAGTATGTTCCGGACGTGGTGAAGTGGGCTTATCGCGGACAGGTGTATAACCTTCAGATTGAGTTCGAGGACGATAGTCTATTTGCCGACACACCTGCTACTGTGGATGTTGATATGCACGAGGGGGATGATGACAGGGGCCGAAAGGAGCCTCAGGTAGACGACCCTGGTCGAGAGGTCGAGAGACCGGGGTCCGTGGTGAAGGCTACCGGAGGGGAAACGGCGCCTCCATCTTCGGTGCCGACGACCACTCTGAGGTTTGGTACCTTTCAGCCAGCCTCGGCACCACCGAGACTTTGGAGTGAGCGGGTGGAGTCCTCAGAGGTGTTCGAGCACTCCTTACCTGCTTTGGACATTGAGGGTCCGTGGGTGGAGGTCTCTGGTGAGGAGGGAGGTCCGGAGATAGCGTACTCGCCTCCCTCTGATATTGGTGCTACGTCTGACATGCAGGCCGTGACTATGAGCTTGGAGGTGGATCGCAGGCAGGAGTCCTCGGTCCCTCCTCCTTCGATGACTTCGTTTAGGGCCCCGGAGAGGGAGGAGTCCTCTTCGGGAGGGCGGATCGCTGTTCCGTCTTCTATCGGGCGGGCGGGTGCTGGTCTGGGGCAGGTGGCCCCGGCGACGCTGGCTAACCTGGCGCTGATTGGTTCTGCGGGAGGATGTATGGGGCAGGAGGCCCCAAACTCCTCTCCTTCGGACTTGATGGAGGTGGCGTCGGCTGCATTGGTGGGAGGGGGGCCGGGGAAGGCGTCTCCGGGCCTCCCCTCATCCGCGGCTGGCGGGATGGCGACTCCACCAGCTTGGAGGGTCGGGGTGGAGGAGGTGACCGGACGGGTGGCCCCGGCACCTTCTGCACCTGGCCCTCATTCCGCGGGAGGTGGGAGTCAGCCGTCTCTTCCTCTCGCGGCTGGTGCCTCTCGGGAGGAGGTTATCGCTTTTGGCGGGATCCCTGATCCGGTCTCTGAGGGGCGGCGGATGAGTTCCCGCCTCCTCGATGATCCGGAGGTTGACAACATGCAGCAGAGGTGCGCTTCGAGGGCGGCCAAGCTTCATGGTATTGAGGCCACTACGGGTATGTCGGTCAATTTATCCAACTCTATTTTGCATTTTTCTTCGAATGAGATTATTCATAATGCGAATCAAGTTGGGATTTCTCTGGGGGATAATAATGCTGAAATTTCCAACTCGGTTAATGATCTTTTGGACCTGGAAGCGGACCGAGCATTAGAAACCATTCGCAACCTAGCGGCGGTTCGGCCTATGAATGACGCTGAGATAGATGCGTTGGGAGTGAGAGTGCTGGACACCTTGTGTGCGGACCTAGCACCATCCTATAATGAGTCAGACGAGGAGGAGGCCAACGTAGAGGTTGAGGTCCTTCCACCACCACAGCCCGGTTATGAGGACCGGATGGTGGACAATGACAAACCTAAACGTAAGTGGAAGCGGAAGGTATATCCAGCATCCGCTGTACGTAGAAGTGCTAGGATTCGTACGGCCAAAAAGTTTCACGATGAACAATGAAAGGTATCTTCTGGAATAGCAGAGGTCTTAAGGACTTGGCTAAAAGAAGGTTTCTTGCTGAGGCGTCTTTGGAGCATAGATTAGATTTTATTGCTCTCTCCGAAACTGGAAGAGATAACTTTGCTCCTCAATTTCTTTCCTCTCTTGTGGGTGGTATTGACTTCGATTGGCATTGCCTACCGCCACGAGGACGATCGGGGGGCATCCTCTTGGGAGTGAGATGCGATTCCCTTGAGGTCAGGAGTGTGGTAATGGGAGATTTTGCGGTTAAGTTTCGGGTCAGGACCAAAGTTGATGGGTTCGACTGGGCTTTGGTGGCAGTGTATGGAGCAGCACAGCCCGAACTTAAGCCGGAGTTTCTGGCGGATCTTGTTCGCATTTGTGGGTCCGAGCAGCTTCCAATGTTGGTTGGAGGTGATTTCAATATCATTCGGAGGAAAGAGGAGAAGAATAACGATAACTTTGACGGCAGATGGTCCTTTATGTTCAATACTATTATTGAGAGTTTGGATCTGAGGGAGATTGAACTCTCTGGTCGAAAGTTTACTTGGGCTAATGCGTTGCCTATTCCGACTTATGAGAAGCTTGACCGAGTTCTAGCCAGCGTAGAGTGGGAACAGAAGTTCCCTCTGGTGACGGTGCAAGCTTTAACTCGGGGCATATCTGATCACACACCACTGTTTGTGGACTCCGGGGAGTCAAACTATGTGGGAAACAAAAACAACTTCTCTTTCAAGATGGAGTGGTTCGAACGTGAAGGGTTCTTGGACCTAGTTGCCAGGGAATGGGCTAAGGGGGTAGGAGGTTCGACGGCGGTTGAACGCTGGCAGAATAAAATACGACACTTAAGAAGCTTCTTACGGGGGTGGGCTAAGCACCTAAGCGGGATGTATAAGATTGAGAAGGATAGACTCCTTTCTCTTATACAGGCCCTAGATACTAAAGCCGAATCTTTGATTCTGTTGCCTGCTGAGCTCCAGGTTAAACATGAGGCTGAAAAGCGGTTGAAAGAACTGCTCCGTGAGGAAGAGTTGAAGTGGGCGTTGAGAGCCAAGGTCCACAAGGTGACTCACGGGGACGCGAACACTAAATTCTTTCACCTCATTGCTAATGGCAAGCACCGTAAGAAACGAATCTTCCAACTTGAGCAGGATGAAGGTACTATTGTTGGGCAGGATAATCTTAAAACTTACATCACTGAGTATTATAGACAGCTATTCGGACCACCTGAGGTTAATTGTGTAACCTTGGATGAGTCTCGGACTGAGGATGTTCCTCAACTGTCGATGGCTGAGAATGATATCTTGCTTGCACCATTCACGGAGAAGGAAGTGTTTGATGCCATCGCACAAATGGAAAACAACAAAGCGCCCGGTCCGGATGGGTTTCCGGCGGAGTTTTATAAAAGGTGCTGGCACATTATTAAGGGGGATCTGTTACCTATGTTTCACGATCTTTTTGCGGGACAACTTCAATTATTCCAGTTGAATTTTGGAACTATCACATTACTTCCTAAGAAAACTGAGGCTGTGCGAATTGAGCAATTTAGGCCAATTTGCCTTCTCAATGTTAGTTTCAAAATCTTCGCCAAGGTCGGGACAAACAGGCTATCACAGATTGCGCTTTCTGTGGTGCAACAATCCCAAACTGCTTTCATGCCGGACAGAAACATACTCGAAGGAGTGGTTGTCCTTCATGAAACGCTCCATGAAATTCACTCTAAAAAATTAGATGGGGTAATTTTTAAAGTGGATTTTGAAAAGGCGTATGATAAGGTCAAGTGGCCGTTCCTTCAACAGGCATTGCGTATGAAAGGATTTCATGAGGCTTGGCGCCATCAGGTAGAATCTTTTACGCAAAAAGGGAGTGTGGGTATTAAGGTCAATGACGATATAGGTCATTACTTCCAGACTCATAAGGGCCTCAGACAAGGAGATCCTATGTCCCCTGTTTTGTTTAACATCGTAGTGGACATGTTAGCAATTTTGATCGGACGGGCTAAGGATCATGGTCAAGTGGGTGGTTTAGTACCTCATCTGGTTGATGGAGGTGTATCCATCCTCCAATACGCTGATGATACCATCATCTTCATGGAGCATGATTTGGCCAAGGCAAGGAATATGAAGTTGTTGTTATGCCTCTTTGAACAATTATCGGGGTTAAAGATTAACTTTCATAAGAGCGAATTGTTCTGCTTTGGGAGGGCCAAAGATGAACAAGACGCCTATAGGCAATTGTTTGGGTGCGAGTTGGGAAGTCTGCCCTTTTCCTACCTTGGCATTCCGATTCATCATCGTAGGCTAACAAACAGAGAGTGGAAGTGTATCGAGGATCGCTTTGAAAAGAAACTGAGCTGCTGGAAGGGCAAGCTAATGTCATATGGAGGACGGTTGGTACTGATAAACTCGGTCCTCACAAGTATGCCAATGTTTCTCTTATCATTCTTTGAGGTTCCAGTGGGAGTGAGGAAACGACTGGACTTCTATCGATCCCGCTTCTTTTGGCAGGGTGATGAGCTTAAAAGAAAATACCGGCTTACTAAGTGGGATATTATCTGTAGACCCAAAGACCAAGGCGGGCTTGGAATTGAGAATCTTGAGATTAAGAACAGATGCCTTCTTAGTAAGTGGTTATGGAAGCTCGCGAGTGGTGCGGAAGCTATGTGGGCGCAAATCATTCGCAACAAGTATCTCCAGACTAGGACGTTGTCCCAGGTAACAGTTAGGCCGATGGATTCGCCTTTCTGGAAAGGCCTCATGAAAGTTAAACAACTAATGTTCAATAGGACAAAAGTAGTCATTGGTAATGGGGCCAATACACGTTTCTGGGAAGACACTTGGCTGGGCGACTCACCCCTGGCCATTCAATACTCGTCTTTATATCGCATTGCCCAACGACGTGAGGTGTTCGTGGCAACGGTATTTCAATCTATCCCCCTTAATATTCAGTTTCGACGGTCTTTAGTGGGCAATCGTTGGGAGGTTTGGCTCCCGTTAGTACGGAGACTAATGGAGGTGCAACTTTCTGACCAACCGGATAAATTATGCTGGAAGTTGACTTCGTCTGGAGTTTTTACAGTACGGTCAATGTACATTGATGTTATTAATACAAGCTCCATTCCAACTTCCAAGAAAATCTGGGATGTAAAAGTTCCTTTGAAAATAAAGGTGTTTATGTGGTTTGTTCATAAACAAGTTATTCTAACAAAGGACAACTTATTAAAGCGTAATTGGACAGGACCTACTAGGTGTAGTTTCTGTGACCGAGATGAGACTATTAGACATCTCTTTTTTGATTGCCCGCTGGCCAAGGTTTTATGGCAGACGGTCCACATCGCTTTTAATATTACTCCTCCGAGTTCTATAAATGACTTGTTTGGGAATTGGCTATCTGGGATTGACTCTACAATAGCAAAACATATTCGGGTTGGGGTTTGTGCTTTTATGTGGACCGTCTGGCTGTGCAGAAATGATTTGGTTTTTAACAGAGCATCACGAATTCATTTTTTGCAGGTTATCTTCCGAGCTACGGCGTTGATCCGTTCATGGTCATTACTCACTCCGATGGAGGCCAGGGAGCATTTGGTTACTGGGTCTATCCGGTGGGAGATGGTTGCTCGGGATATCTTCAACCGGTTTGGATGGCGGTCATGTAATAGGATAGGCAATTAGTTTTCCTATCTATTTACCCAGCCGGTTGTGGCCCTTTTTTTGGCTAGCTCGTGTTTCTAGCCTGCTGCGCCCTGTGTGGGCCGCTTTTTTCCTTTAACATTGAGACTTTGGTACTCTGTACGCACTTTATGTTGCTTAGTTAATAAGGTGGCTGTATGCATCACTCCTGATGCAGAGGCCGGGGAGTCCCCCCTTTTCCAAAAAAAAAAAACCCAAGGAGGGCATGGCCTCTCTTCCGTCCTCTCCAGATCGCACTTGAGTGGCCACAAAAAGGAGGTGGTCTCAACCATCTGTTTGTATCGTCATATATTGAAGATGCGAAATAGAGGACGGTTTGGATGCAGCTCCGTACAGTTCCTGAAGGCAGACTCTGCTACTGCTTCATCCTTCACTTCTTCAGGGCCGTAGATGATGTATACAAGGATAAACTTGAGTCTCAACAGGTTATCCAAGCCAACAGGTGTAGCGCCGCCCCAGTTACTCTTGTCGAACTGTAGTTCAAGCCAACTTAGTTTGGGCATAGCCCCTGCCCCAAAGGCTAGGTATGAAGTAACATCATACTCGGATTCAAATGTACAGTACTTCAGAACCGGAAATGATCCCGCGGAGAAAATGACAATGGTGTCTTCAGGGATACTCCACATCTTTAAACTGAGGTGGACGAGAGAGGGCAGCTCTCCAAGAGCATGGAACTCGTCAGCGCATGTGTCAACATTCAGCTCTAGCCGGCAGAGGCATTGAAGACAACCAATCCATTTGGGAACTATAGGCATCCTAAAATCACCGAGTTCAAGTACCTTCATATGACGAGAAGGATTTGATAATGAGTCTAGCAGGTCACTCGCATAAGAGTAACCGCCAATGATCCTGAGATACCTGAGATCATGCAACATCTCAATAGAATGCGCCAAAGCAACCCATGCTGCTATCTCAAGTCGGTCTAGAAAAGACACTGAGAGCACCACGCGTCTCAGACTAGTAAGCTCACCGAGTCCCTCAATATCCTCCAACGAACTCGGGACCAGGTAAAACCCAATTAAGGTGTGCAATGATTTCATTTTCCTGATCCCTTTAGGCACTATGGGTCCGTATGGAACTTCCAAGTGGGATAAGCGGGGCAAGTTAACTATATCCGATGGGATTTGTTGTAAGCCCCCGTTGCAATGTAAATCTAGTGTCTCCAAATGCACAAGCCCTTCCATTTTAGTAGGGAGTTTGATTTTATCTTTACATGAAACCTTTAAATACCTCAGTTGCACCAATTGGCTAATGGCAGTAAGATCAGTTGGTTCGCCACCCAAACTTTTAATGAGAAACACCCTGAGATGCTTAAAATGCAAAAGAGGGGGCATATACTTGGAATCCCCGAAAAGTGCAAGTGATCGAACTTGTGATAGGCTAGAAGGAATGGTCCTTGTTGATGTCTCATCTGTTGCACCACCAGTACTAAAGTTCATGGATATACGACGGACCTTATATTTCTGGTCATGATCTCTTGCCATGTCTTCAGAATTGCATTCAACTCTCAGAAAATTATGCTCCGCACACTTGCTTAGGATCAAATCGAGCATCATATCATGTACTCTGCATGATACCAACTCCCCATACTCAGTACGTCCAGGCTGAATCAAGCTTCTATTGACAAGCTCATTAAAATAGCTCTTTGCAACAACTTCCATATCTTGTCCATGCAAATTACTGACAAATCCTTCAGCCAACCACTGACGAACCAAATCATCCCTCTCGATCTCACGGTCTTCAGGATATATACCAAGGTGCAGAAAGCATGCCCGGAGATGAAGAGGAAGATTGATGTAGCTAAGGTTTAATATATTCTTCACCCCTTCCAATGTAGGATTTCCTGGAAACTGGGCTCCAAGAGAGTTCCTGATGCCCTCCCACTCATCCCTTAGTCTTTCAGGACGACTAGCTAATATGCTAGCTATAGTAATGATTGCAAGTGGAAGTCCACCACATTTCTTCAGAATTTCAGCTGAGATTTCTTCAAATCGGGGTGGATGGTCATCTTCGGGCCCATATACTCGATGAAAGAACAACTTCTTTGAGTCTTGCTCATCGAGGGGCTTCATTTTGTAAATGCACTCAGGGTTACTGTAACATGCTCCACTAGCCACGCCTTCCACTCGTGTGGTTACTATTACTCTACTCCCATTAATATTTTCTGGAAAGGCGCGTCTGATAGTATTCCATGTTGGCTGGTCCCACAAGTCATCAGCTACAATAAGGTACCTGTAGAAGGTATCCACATGTTATATACGTACAGTTGCATATGATTATAAATTGCTGATGAAAGCTTCAAAAATTTCTATCAAACTAGAACAATAAAATAATACAAATTGAATTCAAGCAAATCCACTATTCAAGTATTCCAAAAAGTAAACAAGGAAGGAAGCTTGCATTTCAAGTCTTCCTGTAGCAGCAATCAGTTGCACGGAAACAACTGTAAGCAATGTACAAATATATGCTATTGTAAGCATATGTACTTAATTCTGGTAAGGATTTAATCCCCAGTATTCTGAGATTAGTTCTTTAGTTTACCATATTTGACTTCAGCGACCAATCTACATGTAAAAATCTACTGTATGAATATGCAAGGTCATACAAGACAAAAGGTACGGTTTCTTGTTTGCAACTAGTGAAAAGTGCTGCTACAACCTCTTTCTGTTTTTGTACAACACGCATCTGAGCATAGCATTGCACAATTTTTTGTTTGCAAGAGCACAACCTCTTTAGGTTTTTTTGGGGGCTCTTTTGCGGCGCACAAGTGCACAGTTTGGATACATCAACAAGTCAAATGTCAATCCTAAGATTTTGGTGTCATTTATGGGCATAAACATTACTAGTCCCTCCAATCTATAGTAGTTGTCGCTTAAACAGATGTATCTAGACGCTTTTCCTTTGCTAGATACATCCGTTTGAGTGACAACTAATCTGGATCGGAGGGAGTACAAAAACCTCACAAAAAGATATCTAAAGAAACCTTTTAATCTGTAGTTAAAACACCTTTTGCAGCATTAGGTAAGAGTTTATGTAGTGGAAACACAATTGGAGACATTTCGACAAAGGACATAGAATGGACGTGTACTATAATGAAGTCACTTTTTAGGTACTGTATTATGTAAGTTGCCGCAAAAAGAACATGTTTTCTCTGAGACTTTTAAAATCCAGTTTACCATGTACGAATACTATATAAGTGATACACGAATTCCACTGTTACTCTTGGCTGATAGTAAATAATCAGTTTAGCCATATTTCACACACTGGAAATGGACTGAGAATTTATGATTTCAATTCTTGCGGTAGTCAAACACCTCTAATGTCTAGAATCCTATTTTAATTTTTTAATTCTAGGCCTGGTTTTCTAATCAAATTACGCAAGCCAGAAGCATTTAAATGAATGTTGAGAAAATCAAAATATTATTAAAATTTAACAAAACTTGCCCATGCAAACACATGTGACGACTTACCTCTTGTTTGTGAGATATTTTCTAACGGCACTAACAATGTCTTGCAACTCAAAAGCCCGAGAAGACCCATCATCTCAAGTTTTAGTTGTGTACAAATACGATAGAGAAGCCCTGTCATATTAGGCCTTTGGGATACAGGAACAAAGGTTGTACAGTCAAACTGCCCTTCGATCTCATCGTATACCTGTCTGGCAAGTGTAGTTTTACCCAGTCTTCCAAATCTCACAATGGACACTACCTTGAGCTTCTCCTCGGTATCTGCCAACAAACTGACAAGCTCCTTCCTTGGACCATCAATACCCACAAGACTAGTTGCCTCCACGTATATCGCAGACATTCGAGGATCAATAGCAACAAAGCTAGAAGTAGGATTGCATTCGTCGACCTTGTACCTAGAATATGATGTTCAAGGAGAAGTTAACTTACGTCTTATCAGAAACATTATTAGGCAGAATCTTTCATATTGCTTTTAACATTTTTTCTCTGGATAATAGGAAACTAAAAGACAACTACACTATGCTTACAACATATATTATAGCTTAAAGTCGTATATGCTCTTTAATGACATCCACTATTTTTCTCAGAAACAAACTGAAATTTACCTGAGGCGTCGTTCATTTGCATCTAGCGCAAGAGCCTTGAGCTCTTCCATGCGGTCAGCAATCCGATGGCGTTGTCCCAGCATCTTGAGACGTCGGGCGGTCTTCTTGATGAATCCCAGCCTTGCATTACCACCTCCAAACTGGCGCACGAAGTCTTTTTTTCGCGAATACGCAAAAGGCTTGCGTATCATTGCATTGATAGGGGGAGAGTTAGCAAATACAAGGGTAGTCTTACAAGCACGTACACGGGAGGGCGTGAGTGAGAACTACGGTGGCGCATACAAGGGAGAGGGGTGCGCACGGCCCCAAGGAAAGGTAAGCTACGGCATGGGGAGTAGGCTACTGAGCCCTTTGGCTCCGGCGGCGGCCCAGCCGCGTGCATCTTCCTTGATGTCGTGGACAAGGAGAGCGATCGAGGGCACTGCATCGTTGAAGATGCAGTCGTTCCGTGCCTTCCAGATGCGCCAGGCCGTGAGGATGACCAGCGAGGCGAGGCCGCGGCGCAGCGAGGTCGGCGCGTTCTGCACCGCCAGGGAGAACCAGTCGTGGAAGTCCGAAGAAGAGTCCGGGAGCGGGGTGTCCGTGATGCGGTACCAAGAGAGGATCTCATGCCAGGTCTGCCGGGAGAAGCGGCAGCTAGCAAGGAGGTGCTCCATGGTCTCGGGCTCCTGGTCACAGAGAAGGCAAAGCGGCGCGTGGGCGAGGCCGCGGCGTGCGAGACGGTCGGCAGTCCAGCAGCGTCCCTGGAAAGCTAACCAGAGAAAGACCTTGACGCGAAGCGGGGCCCAAGACTTCCAAGTGAGCTTCCAGGAGGGCTCGATCGTGGACCCAGAGAAGAGGGCCTTGTAGCAGGATTTGGCGGAGTACACGCCATTCGAGGTCCAGCGCCAGGTGATGGTGTCTGGGTTGTCGGAGAGGGCGAACTGGCGGAGCCTAATCCAGAGGTGGATGTATTGCATAAGGGCCTCGGGCCCAAGCTGGCTCAGGATGTCGCGGATCCAGGCGCGGGAGTCAAGGGCCGCGGCCACCGTGCGCGTTTTGCGGCGCCGACGGGGCACCGTGGCGATGACAAGAGGCGCTACCTCAGCGATGGAGGCACCATCGATCCAGTGATCCTCCCAGAATATGCAGGAGTTGCCGTCGCCAACATTCCAGACGGTGGAGGCCCGGAAGATGGCCTGTACGGCCGGGCTGCTGGGGATATGGAGGTGGGTCCACGGGCGGGTGGGGTCGGTCTTGCGCAGCCAAAGCCAGCGGGTCTGGAGGGCGTGCGTGCAACGTTGGAGGTCCGGGATGCCGAGGCCGCCATAGGCGAGCGGTCGGCAGACCCTGCCCCAGCTGACAAGGCAGTGACCTCCATTGGCAGTTTTACGGCCCTGCCAGAGGAAAGCGCGGATGAGGCGGTTCACCTGTCGGAGGATGGAGCCATGCAATGACATGGCGATCAAGATGTGTGTCGGCATCGCGCAGAAGACATGTCGGACGAGGGCCAGACGCTCGCCGTGGGAGAGCAGGGATGCCCACCAGGGGGAGAGCTTCTTCTCTAACCTCTCCACAAAGGGCTGCAAAGCGGAGGAAGGCACCTTGTGGATGGAGAGCGGGAGGCCGAGGTACTTGACGGGGAACTCGCCAAGAGGGCACGGGAAGAGGCCGGGGAGGGGGTCACGGAGCTCGGGGCTGCACCGGATGGGAAGCGCAACGCACTTGTCCAAATTGGTGTGTAGTCCCGAGGCGGTGCCGAAGATCTGCAGTATACAGCGGGCCGCCGTAAGGTCATGCTCGTCGGGATGGCAGAACAGCACGACATCATCGGCGTAGAGCGAAAGGCTTGTGGACATGTGGCGAGGGGTGAGCCGCTGAAGCAGGCCGCAGCTAGTGGCGTGCTGGAAAAGGCGGTTCAGGACGTCGATGACGATGACGAAGAGCATAGGGGACCCAGGGTCGCCCTGCCGCAACCCTTTGTAGTGATGGATCGGCGGCCCTGGGGAGCCGTTAATAAGCACACGGGTGCTGGCTGTGGAAAGGAGGATGGAGATCCAGTTGCGCCAGCGCGGCCCAAAGCCCAAGTGTTGGAGCACCTCAAGGAGGAATGGCCAGGAGACGGAGTCGAAGGCGCGGGCGATGTCGAGCTTGTGCAGCTGTCTAGCGGTTTGCTGCACAAGCATGAAGTTGTCATGGATGGTTCGGCCGGTTATGAACGCGCTCTGGTTGGCGGAAATGAGCTCGCCAAGATGCGGAGCAAGCCGGAGCGAAAGGACCTTGGCAACAAGCTTGGCGAAGAGATGGATGAGGCTGATCGGTCTGTACTCTGAGAGCGTGGAGGCATCCGGTCCTTTGGGGATGAGCGTGAGGAGCGCATCGTTAAGCTTGTGGAAGCCACGACCGTTCAACTCGAAGAGCTTGCCGAACGCATCGACGAAGTCGTCGCGAATCATGTCCCAGGCGGCGAGCAAGAATTCGGAGGTGAAGCCGTTGGGGCCGGGGGCCTTGCCGTGGGGGAGCTGCCGAATGGCAGCCTAGATCTCATCGGCCGAGAAGAGATGGTCTAGCGTCGAGAGGTCAAAGTGGCGGTCGTCAATCTCCTCGAGGGCAAGGGAGTGCTCTCGGTGATCGGCAGTGCCAAGAAGGGCAGAGAAGTGGCTATAAGAGGCCTCGGCCAAGGCCGCCTGGTCGGTGCTCACGGTGTCATGAACGCGTAGCTCATGGATGCGGTTGCGGTTCTTGCGGTGGGCAGCACGCAAGCGCAGGTAGGCAATGTCGGTGTCGCCTGCGCGCAGCCAGGAGAGGCGGACGCGCTGGCGGGCAATGAACCGGTGGAGGGAGGCGAGCCCAAGGTAGGTCCGTTTGAGCTGGCGCCGCAGCCATGCCTCCGCCGGGGAGAGCTGCCTGAAGTCCTGGGCCTCATCAAGGCGCGCAATCAGCTCGCGCGAGACAGAAAGGCGGAGAGTAACGTGGCCAACGGAGCGCGCGCTCCAGCTCTGGAGACGGCGGGTGGTGGACTTGAGCCGAGAGAATATGCGTCGGAACGGGTCGGGGTTGCGGGGCGTCTGTTGCCACGCGGTCGCCACAGTCTGATGAAAGCCCTCGAGCTTGGGCCAGAAACGCTCGAAGTGAAAGCGCCGGGGGCCGGAAGGGGGGGGTGGCACAGTCGATGAGGAGGGGTGCGTGATCCGAGGCAGCTGAGGAGAGGCAGCGCAAGAGGCAGTTGGGGTGGGTGGTCTCCCAACTAGGAGAGCAAAGAACTCGATCAATCCGCACAAGGGTGGGGGGGTCCCGCTTGTTGGACCAGGTATAGCGCCTGCCATGAAGATAGATGTCACGCAGTTCGGCATCGGCCATGAAGTGCCGGAATCTACGCATAGATCTTTGGTTGAGCCTCCAATGTGCGTTCTCCACGTTTTCGCCTGCTCATCCACCCTTGGAGCCGCGCTGCCGGTGCCGAGCCCGTCACCCTCCGCTTTAGGGTCGACTTAGAGATCACCAGCGTGCCGGAGCACGCCTGGTCCCGCTCGTCCATTGACACGCTCCTGGTGCCGTTCTGCGAGATCGAGGACCTGGCGCCCGAGACGCGCTCTGGCGCCGACATGTCGACGTTTCGCCTCTCTGCCTGGGCTCCTAACCCCGACGCCATCCCTCACGCGGCAGACCTCTTCCTCCCCGTGCCGGATGCTGTGCTGCCGGAGGCCGCTCCCGCGTCCGCCGAGCGGCTTGCGCTGCACACCCTTCGCCACCCCGTCCAAATCTTCATCACCCACTGCGCCGACTTCCGCCGCCCCTCGCCCACAGCTCAGTCCGCCCCAGGCAGCGGCGAGGATGGGGCTGCGGACGCCTCCCCCCTCCCCCCGCCATGGCCGCAACACCATGACTTCCCGCGCCGTTCCGGGTCCAATGGTGGTGAGGTTCGCCGCGCGCCCTCCCCGCACGTCGGTCCTCGCCGGCGCCGCGGTGTCCCTCCCCCCGCGCGCGTTTGGCAGGGCGTGCTCGGGGCCCACCCAGCGGCGGGCCCTCCCGGCACTGCACGTAGCTGCGTGGCCTCACTGCGGATTGGTCAGTCGCCGCCACCTGATGTCACCGCGGGCCCGGCTGCTTCGCCTTTAATTCAAACGGCTACGCGCGAACCTTCGCCATCCTCCCTGCCCCTGCTGCTTGGGGCCCCTCCCGCGCCCCTACTCATATGCGACCGCGCTTTTGACCAGGCTGGCTCGAAAGTGCGGGAAATCCCCCACCCCGCTCGTGACAGGTGTCCCCCCGAGCCGGTGGCGAATCCCGCGCCCGACGCTGATCCCGAGCCTGCTGCTGATCCCGCGCCCGCTGCAGTCTCCCCCTGCCTGGGGCCACTACCCACTCCCGCAGCCTCATCCCCTACGTCGGCCGCCAGCCAGGCTGCCGCTTCGCGACGCGCCGATGAGATGGCCCCGCAGGCCGCCCCCACTCCATCCCCTGCATGCGCCTCTGTGTCCGCCCCGGAGATCTCCCTGGTCGGACACGTTGCTGTGCGGGCCCCGCAGATTACCCCCGCACCAATCGTTCGCCCTGGCCTTCCCGCGCCACCCCCTGCATGCACCCCTGCGCCCAACCTGGTCGGCCCCCCCTGCAACAACCCCTCGGCTGCCCTGGCCAGTTTCTCCCGGCAGGTCCAAGCCCCCGCCAGCTCGATCCTGCCCGCCCCAATGCCGCGTCGACGGAATGCGGTGCCCCCTAACTTGACCCCCCGTCGCAGCCACCGTCTGGCTCGTTCTAACCGCGGCCTAGACTCCGAGTCTAAGGCGCGTCGTGTCCTCCTACGCCGCCTCGGGCTGCTTGGTGACGACAAGCCCCTGTCGTCCGATATCATGGCTAAATACTCCAAGCTTTTCGAGGAGCCGCTCGCCGCTCAGACCGTGCAGGCTCTCGCCGATTTCTACGGTTGGGACGTCCCCGCTAGTTTTGCGTCGCTGCCCGCCACCTCCGGCTGGCTCATCGAGGCCTAGTGCCCTCTTTTGTACTATGTCCCCCCCCCCCCCCTCGTGTTTTTATGGATTGCAACCTTCGCATCATCTTCTGGAACGTGCGCGGGCTTAACTGCCCGGCTAAGCGTAGCGCTGTCAGATCCGTCATTGCGGCTGCCCGTCCCACCGTTGTCTGCTTGCAGGAGACGAAGCTCGCCGTCGTCACCCCTTCCCTCGTATCCGACTCCCTCGGGCCAGAGTTCTCCGCCTTCTTCCACCTGCCGGCCGAGAGTACGCGCGGTGGCATCATTCTCGCTTGGCGCCCCTCGGAGATTTCCCTGTCTAACCCGTACATCGGCGCTAACTTTGTCACTGCTTGTGCCACTCCCCACGGCACCGACTCCCACTGGTGGATCACGGGCGTTTACGGCCCCCAGGACGAGCCTGGCAAAGCTTCCTTCCTCGCCGACCTACACGACTTCCGTGCCTCGCGTATCGGTCCCTGGATCATTGCGGGGGGGGGGGGGGGGGGGGGGGGGACTTCAACATGATTGCCTCGGCGGCCGACAAGAGCAACGACTGGCGCACGAAGTCGTCGATGCAATTATTCATGTCATAGGACATCTCCCGGACATGGTCTCTCCAGTCCCTAGCCCCCGGATCGAGCTCGTCCATGAGCTCCATCTTCTCGAGGGCGGCGTTCATGGCGCTGAGCTCCTTCTCGAGGAAGGCCGCCTGCTTCTTCACCCCTTTGAGCTTGCTGTACTCGCCGCCAGCCAGCTCCGCGAGTTTGCCGAGGAGGGGCCTCATCACCCCAATTGTCACGCTAACGGACATCTCGACCCCAGCGACGGCTGCTGCAGAGAGGTCGAACGGACGAGGCGAGGTGTAGCTGCGCCGGAGCTGGATGAACGTGTCTGGAGATGGACTAGGAGTAACGGGTGGTGGAGGAGGCAGTCGTTCCTGGCAGCTGGCCAAGGATAGTAACTGGACAGTGATTTGTGGGTGGCGCACCGACGACTGGACTGGAGCGAGTCAACCAAACACACTGCCTTTTTCCTTCCCATCTCCTCACTGCTTTAATCTCCAGAGACGATTGGGCCTCGTGGGTACCAGAATAACCAGAGAATACCGATCGAGTCAGAGTTCCTGGAGCTAGACGGGAACATGTGTAGTGGAAACAATCAGTCGGCACTCGCAAGTTGCAACAATCTAACAAACAAGTATACTCCGTACATCTCAAGGATAGCCCAGATCAACACCGCATTGTGTATCAATTCTATCAGCAGCGACGTCCACAGTCCACTGCTATTTTTATCATGACAGCACGCAAATGTGCAGCCATGCGTATATGCATGCAGGCCCGTGCTGACCAACTAGTACATACTACGTGCTGATGAACTTCTCTTGTAGCAAATCCATCGAGCTAATACATAAGCAGCCTTTTTTATCATGTGTAGTCTGGACAATCCTGGAAGAGCTCCTTTACAGTACCCCTAAATGAATATGAATCCTCCATTTCTCTTGATCCAATGGTGGATGTCTATTGGTACTCCAACGTGTGTATGAGACATTACCTAGTGAAAAAGTGAGGGAGTACCTTGAGCTTGGGGGTAAAAAGGTAAACTGATTTCAGGTAAAAAAAAGGTAAACTGATTTTTATTATTATTCTCCCATCATCGCATCACGGCGGATACAGATTCGATTCGATCACTGGACCCTAATTATTCTCCTAAAAAAACCTAATTCTTCAATAGGATAGGCGTTGGCGGCCACTGTGGTCTGCGCGCGTACAAGGGACAGACGGCCTCTGGGCCACGGACTTGCCGGAATGGCATGGATTGGGAAGTGGGAATGGTCGACGACCAGGGCTATGCGGCGGAGCCGCCACCACCGTCACGGGCGTGTTTGCGAGAGCCATCTTTCTCGCGCAACTGGAATTCTGAAAACTCGCCCGCGCTGAAGCAGGATGATGACTAGGGCGAGGCAAGGTACTCAGGCTGGGTAGAGATCTACCACGTCAGCTCTCGAGCCTGATATCTCTTGCGGGCTGATTAAGTGATTTACTTCTTACGAGCCCTGATCTCTTGCGTGTATTCCACAACAATGTACATATCTGTGTTTTTATTTCCTTTGTACATGTTAGACATTTTGTGTGGATTTCCAGAACTTGTAGTCTGATCGGTAACTGTTATGCACTCGCTCTCGATCAGTGCAAGGAAGCAATGGCTCGTCATGAAGACATATAACAGCTCTAATGTGATGGCAGCTGCGTTGGTGATAGGAAGCGTGATCTGATTAGAAATCAGAGTTGAAAAGACTAAACTGCCCTTATAAGTAGAGGGTCAGATTTAAGTGGTACTCCATCTCTGCTGGAAGGAGTACCAGGGAAGGACATTGCCACCTTGTAGTGTCGTTGCCAAATACTCCGTTCCTAATAAGTCTTTTTATAGTACTCTTTAAAAAATCATTTTAGAAATTCCACTACAAACTATATACGGATGTATGTAGGGGCTGTTTGGTTGCTGCCCACAGCAGCCCTGCCAACCCATCGGCAGCCAAAATATTGGCGACCAATTCGGCCGCCAGCGTCTCGCCCAGGAATTGGCTATCGAATGCACTGGAAAGAGCCAATGGGCCTTGGCAAGCCAAAAATTTGGAGCCCAACCAAATGGATACCAACGCTGCGGTCAACGCCATATATTTGGCTGGGCGGCTCAGGGTAGCGATCCAAACAGCCCCGTAGACATATTTTATAGTGTAGGTTCACACATTTTGCTCTGTATGTAGTTCATAGTGTAATATCTAAAAAGACTTATATTTACGAACGGAGGGAGTATATTCAGATGGGTACCTTAGAGCATCTCTAACCGATCCCTTAACATGTGTGCTCTGAAAATTTGTCATGAACTCAGACTGGAAAGCTGCCCAAGTGTTGATCGAGCCCGGCAGGAGAGTGTGTAGCCAATGCCGAGCTGAACCCTTTAGCATTAGCAGAAGGTACTTGATGGCGTGCAGATTGTCACCATTAGCCACGTGGACCGCGAGGATGTAATCCTCGATCCAAAAGTAGCGATCCGTCGACCCGTCATATTTTTCGCACTTCACGAGCTTGAAGTTTGGCGGGAAGACATGAGACATCACTGATCCAAGAAGCAGGGAGGATACGTCACAGCTAGGTTCCTGCGACCACAAATAGCGTCCCCACTATGACACGTTTCATAGAAACCGTCCTCCGTATCGTATTTGGAATAAGCTAAGTCATCGGCTGCCGGGAAGGAGCACGCCAGGCCTAGGATATGCTCCAGACCGACCTCCCACACTCAATATCAAGTCTATCATCGAGGACTCTAACCTGATGTGCTACCCTTCGGATAAGAGTTCTTCTAACTTCTCGTGGCCGCTGGCCGACGCGTTTAATGCTTTCATCAGAGACACGGCAATACGTAAAATCCCTAGGGTTGGGGCCCGTTTCACCTGGATGAATCACCAAACCTCTCCCATTCGATCTGTCCTCGATCGGGTTTTCTTTTGTTCTAGATGGGATTCGATGTTTCCCCGTGCCATCCTCAGAGCCCTGGCCATAGTGGGCTCGGACCATTCCCCTCTGATTCTTGATGATGGCACTCATTCATTGTCCTTTCCGAGGTTTCATTTCGATGCTTCCTGGCTCCTAGTTGAGGGTTTTGCTAACTTGATTGCGCAAAAGATTTCAACTTTCCTGTCTTCTAACCGCCGTTCTTTTGGTCCGATGGACGACTGGCATCAGTGCTCCTACTTTCTTCGTGGTTGGTCTAAAAATCACTTTGCTGAATCACGGCGTGACAAAGCCAGGCTGGCTGCTCAAATAGGCGCTGAGGGAGTCCGGAAAAATAGCTCGTCCCTCGCGAACCTTGTCCCTCGCGAAGCTCGTGACTCCGAGGTGCCGGACTCCTTGCCGGACTCCGGACCTCCCACGCCCCTGCCAATCGAATCTGATTGGGCGCCGGTTATGGAATTCACCGCCGCGGACATCTTCCAACACTCGCCCTTTGGCGACATCCTAAATTCGAAGCAGCTCTCGCTATCCGGAGAGTCCTGGCCGGATTATGGCCAGGATGGTTGGGATACGGACGATGAAGAAATTCAGAGCCCACCCACCACCCACTTTGTAGCCACTGTCGACGATCTAATCGACATGCTAGACTACGACTCCGAAGACATCGACGCTATGGACGACTATGCCGGAGACGAACAGGAACCAGCGCCTACAGGGCACTGGAAGACCACCTCGTCATACGACATATACATGGTGGACACCCCAAAAGATGGGGACGGCGAAGAAGCAGCGAAGGCAGATTCCTTAAAGAAACAGCCCAAGCGCCGGCGTCAGCGGCGCCGCTCTAAATCCCGCCACAACAAGAATGGAGATTCCGGCACAGGAGATAATAATACCCCAGAGAGTGCCGAAGATAATCCCCTCCAGCAAGACTGAGCGCGAGGATGCAGAAGCAAGCCCTCACGAGAGGGCGGCAGACGAAGAGGTCGAGGACTATAACTATATACCTCCCTCCGAAGACGAGGCAACCCTCAACGACGACGAATTCGTCGTGCCCGAGGATCCCATCGAACAAGAGCGTTTTAAACACAGGCTTATCGCCACGGCAAATAGCCTAAAGAAAAAGCAGCAGCAGCTTCAAGCTGATCAGGACTTGCTGGCCGATCGATGGACCGAGGTCCTCGCGGCCGAAGAGTATAAACTCGAACGCCCCTCCAAAAGCTACCCAAGACGCAAGTTGCTCCCCCGATTAGAGGAGGAAGCATACATACCTTCATCACCAGCGCACGATACGGCCGACCGATCACCCCGTGGTCGCGACAGAGAGGCATCCAGGCCCTCCACCAAGACCGTACCCCGGCATCGCTCCAAAAGTACGAAGCCAAGAGGGAACGCGCCGGACTTGCGAGACGTATTGGAGGACAAAGCAAGGCAATGCAGATCCATCTACGGATCACGTGGGCGCCCCACGACCCACGACGGATACCGTCGCGCCGGATACAATAACCCCGGCCGGGCCGAACACAGCAGACAACGCTCTCTCGAGCTACGTCGTGACATTGCTCAATATAGAGGCGCTGCACACCCGCTCTGCTTCACTGACGAAGTAATGGATCATCAAATACCTAAAGGGTTCAAACCTGTAAACATCAAACCCTACGATGGCACAACAGACCCCGCGGTTTGGATCGAAGATTATCTCCTTCACATCCATATGGCCCGGGGCGACGATCTCCATGCCATCAAGTATCTCCCACTCAAGCTTAAAGGACCAGCTCGGCATTGGCTTAACAGCTTGCCTGCAGAGTCAATTGGGTGTTGGGAAGACCTGGAAGCCGCATTCCTCGACAACTTCCAGGGCACGTATGTGCGGCCACCAGACGCCGATGACCTAAGCCACATAATCCAGCAGCCAGACGAATCAGCCAGGCAATTCTGGACACGGTTCTTGACAAAGAAAAACCAAATCGTCGACTGTCCGGATGCAGAGGCCCTCGCAGCCTTCAAACATAACATCCGTGACGAATGGCTAGCCCGGCACCTGGGACAGGAAAAGCCGAAATCCATGGCAGCCCTCACATCATTAATGACCCGCTTTTGCGCGGGAGAGGACAGCTGGCTAGCTCGCAGCAACAACCTCAATAAAAATTCTGGCAGTCCGGATACTAAGGACCACAATGGCAGGTCGCGTCGAAGCAAAAATAAACGCCACATTAACGGCGACGACAAGGAGGATACGACAGTCAACGCCGGATTCCGAGGCTCTAAACCTGGTCAGCGGAAGAAGCCATTCAAAAGAACCACTCTGGGTCCGTCCAATTTGGACCGAATACTCGACCGCTTATGCCAGATACATGGCACCCCTGAAAAGCCAGCTAATCACACCAACAGAGATTGCTGGGTGTTCAAGCAGGCAGACAAGTTAATTGCCAAAAACAACGACAAGGGGCTAAACAACGACGACGAGGAAGAGACCCGACCGCCGAACAATAGAGGACAGAAGGGTTTCCGCCCACAAGTGCGGACGATGAACATGATTTACGCAACCCATATACCCAAGAGGGAGCGGAAGCGTGCACTAAGGGACGTATACGCGATGGAGCCAGTCGCCCCGAAGTTCAATCCATGGTCCTCTTGTCCGATCACTTTCGATCAAAGAGACCATCCGACCAGCATCCGCCATGGCGGATTCGCCGCATTGGTTTTAGACCCAATCGTCGATGGATTTCACCTCACGAAAGTCCTGATGGACGGCGGCAGTAGCCTGAACCTGCTTTACCAGGATACAGTGCGCAAGATGGGCATAGACCCCTCAAGGATTAAACATACAAAGACAACCTTTAAAGGCGTCATACCAGGTGTGGAGGCCAATTGTACAGGCTCAGTCACACTGGAAGTGGTCTTCGGATCCCCGGATAATTTCCGGAGCGAGGAGTTAATCTTCGACATAGTCCCATTTCGCAGCGGCTATCACGCTCTGCTCGGACGAACCGCGTTTGCAAAGTTCAACGCGGTGCCGCATTATGCATACCTCAAGCTCAAGATGCCAGGCCCTCGTGGAGTCATCACGGTCAAAGGAAATATGGACAGCTCCCTCCGAATGGAGGAGCATACAGCGGCTCTCGCGACAGAAGTACAGAGCAGCCTTTTAAGGCAATTTTCGAGTCCGGCCGTTAAACGGCCGGATACAGCCAAACGCGCCCGAAGCAACACCAACCAAGACTACCTGGCACGATCCGAGCACGCATAGCAATGCGGCCCTAACCCCCGCCCTTGCATGATTGCAAGAACAACCCTCCGCGTACATCATTACGCTTTGTAGATACCATGGGCGTAAGGGAAGGGTCACGACCACAATAGACCCAGAGTGCGGCTCGACCACACCAGGGGCTCGCAAGTGTGTCACTCTTTCTTATTATTATTTTCCTTCTTTGTATACACAGGACTCCGTTAGCCAGAGGCCCTGTCCGGCGGTGAACCCGCCGAACTCATGATGCAACAGCCGGGGAAGAAAGAACGCGGCGACGAACACTCAGGTGGTCTCAATTACGAGCATTAAATTTGATTATATACACCAAGTCCGCAGCCCATCCCTGGAGGGGGACATGTTTAAGTAGTCCAAAACCCTTGCTTACCGCACTATTTGTATCAGTCCGCACTCATAGTAGACTTCCTTTAATAAATGATGCAGCACTTTTTTTTGCCTGTTATTACATATATATGTTCATTACATAACATCTTGCATCCGTATATTTTGATACGGCCTAATACACTAGGGGCTTATGTTCCCCACATTATGGTGTGATAAGTCCGAACACTTTCACAAGTGCGGCACCCCGAACTTATAGCATTATATGAATCGGCTTCGAATCATGTCTTGGGTCAATAATTGGGTTTGCCCGGCTCCTACGTTTTGGTGCCTTACGTTCTGTTCCGTCGGCTAAGGTGGCACTGGGAGAACCACTGCGATTGCGCCCCGGTTGAGCTGGGCGAGCGCCTCAGTGGAGAAAGCTAAAACTGACCGGCATGATAAGGCGAGAGACTGGTCGCTGTTCGAGAGGTCTTTTCGGGTCCTTAAAGACTAACGCCGCTTCGAGCGAAGTTCCGGATAATGTCCGACGAAGGCGTGGATAGCGCCCCGAATTCGGTCTTCCGAATACTAGGGGCTTCACCGAAATTTAAAATTATAGAATTCTATGGCTACGTGAGAGTGTTCAAGCATTATAAGTCCGGTTGCCTTGTTCGTTGTGTTGAGCGCCTCCCTAGATGGACCCAAAAATGGGAACAAGAGTGCTCAAGTTATCCCGAACACCCCAGCACTTGCGGCTTGGGGGCTGAAGCCAACGACTTGCCATCTCTCAGATTTTATAAACGGCCGCACAGAAGGTAATATTTTAAATTAAACAAGCGTTCCTTAAAGCGCACATGAACAAAGTTTTCAGTGCACAGGATAATACACAGCGAGTTCACTCAAAAATTACATCTCTAGGGCATTCATCCGCAATGTTGCGGGCTCCCTTCAGGACAGTTTTATAATACATTTCGGGTGTACGATACTCCTTGCCCGGTGGCGGCGGGTCAGTAAGAAGCCTCTCCGCATCCAGCCTGCCCTAGTGCACCTTTGTGCGGGCAAGGGCCTGACGAGCACCTTCAATACAGGCGGAGCGCTTGATGACCTCCACCCAGGGGCACGCATCCACCAGCCGCCGCACGAGGCCGAAGTAGCTCCCAGGCATGGTCTGTCCAGGCCACAGCCGGACTATAAGGCCCTTCATGGCCTCCTTAGCTACCTTGTGGAGTTCGACCAGCTGCTTCAGCTGGTCGCTTGGGGGCACCGGATGGCCGGCCTCAGCGTACTGAGACCAGAAGACCTTCTTCGTTGAGCTCCCCTCCTCGCCATGGTAGAATGCGGCGGCATCGGACACACTACGCGGCAGATCTGTAAACGCCCCTAGAGAGCTCCGAATACGGGTAAGTGTCAGGTAGTTTACATTAACATGCTTGCTTTGCATGAAAAATGCCTTACCCGCCACTATCTTCTTCACATCTTCAACCTCCTGAAGGGCCTTACGGGCCTCGGCCTTGGCGGACTTGGCACTTTCGAGAGCCGAGGCAAGCTCAGACTCCCGAGTCTTGGAGTCGCGCTCCAAGCTCTCATGCTTCTCCATGAGAGCCTGGAGCTCTTGCCGCACTTCCGCCACCTGTGCCTCCTGCTTTTCTCGCTCTGCCCGTTTCGCGGCCACACTGCGTTTGGCCGCGGACACAGCCTCCTTCAGGGCTTCCACCTCGTTTGTGGCCCCTGCAATGCCCATATTATCCTTGTTAATTTTATTGCGACCAAAATCCTTTTCTGTAAGGTAACAATTCAAAGTGGTGTTACTCACCTTCTTTGTCCTCGAGCTGCCTCTTGGCATGGCCGAGCTCTCGCTCGGACCGCTCGAGATCTTGCTTTAATGTACCAACCTTCGCAGTCAGTGCGGCAGAGGTCAGCAGCACAGCCTGCAAACCCATATTGACATAATTTATTAGCAACCTGCGAATATCTTTTTAGATCCTCAGTCCGGCTTTTCTTTCCGAACACCGAACTGAGCATCAAGGGCTACTGTCTATGCGGTATTACATTACACAATTTTAACTTCTTACCTCAAAGCCTGTTAAAAGGCTACTGCAGGCTTCGGTCAGCCCGCTCTTGGCTGTAGGGGAACGTAGTAATTTCAAAAAATTTCCTACGCACACGCAAGATCATGGTGATGTATAGCAACGAGAGGGGAGAGTGTTGTCTACGTACCCTCGTAGACCCGAAGCGAAAGCGATCACAACGTAGAGGAAGTAGTCGTACGTTCTCCTCGCGATCCGACCGATCCCGGCGCCGTTACTCCGGCGCCCCCGAGTTCTTGACACACGTACAGCTCGATGACGTCCCTCGTACTCCGATCCAGCCGAGTGTCGAGGGAGAGTTCCGTCAGCACGACGGCGTGGTGACGATCTTGATGTTCTACCGGCGCAGGGCTTCACCTAAGCTTCGCGACGATATGACCGAGGTGGAATATGGTGGAGGGGGGCACCGCACACGGCTAAGGAACGATCCGTAGATCAAACTTGTGTGTTCTAGGGTGCCCCCCTGCCCCTGTATATGAAGGAGGGAGGGGGGAGGTGCGGCCGTCCCAAGGGAGGCGCGCCGGAGGAGTCCTACTCCCACCGGGAGTAGGACTCCCCCCCTTTTCCTAGTTGGAGTAGGATTGGGGGGAGGGGGAAGAAGGAAGGGGGGCGCCGCCCCCCCTCCTTGTCCTATTCGGACTAGGGGGGAGGGGGCGCGCGGCCTGCCCTGGCCGGCCCCTCCTCTTCTCCCTCGAGGCCCACTAAGGCCCAATAGCCTCCGGGAGGGTTCCGGTAACCCCCCCGGTTTTCCGGTAAAATCCCGATTTCACCCGGAACCATTCCGAACTCCAAATATAGGCTTCCAATATATCAATCTTTATGTCTCGACCATTTCGAGACTCCTCGTCATGTCCGTGATCACATCCGGGACTCCGAACTTCTTCGGTACATCAAAATACATAAACTCATAATATAACTGTCATCGAAACCTTAAGCGTGCGGACCCTACGGTTCGAGAACAATGTAGACATGACCGAGACACGTCTCCGGTCAATAACCAATAGCGGGACCTGGATGCCCATATTGGTTCCTACATATTCTACGAAGATCTTTATCGGTCAGACCGCATAACAACATACGTTGTTCCCTTTGTCATCGGTATGTTACTTGCCCGAGATTCGATCGTCGGTATCCAATACCTAGTTCAATCTCGTTACCGGCAAGTCTCTTTACTCGTTCCGTAATACATCATCTCACAACTAACTCATTAGTTGCAATGCTTGCAAGGCTTAAGTGATGTGTATTACCGAGAGGGCCCAGAGATACCTCTCCGACAATCGGAGTGACAAAACCTAATCTCGAAATACGCCAACCCAACATCTGCCTTTGGAGACACCTGTAGTACTCCTTTATAATCACCCAGTTACGTTGTGACGTTTGGTAGTACCCAAAGTGTTCCTCCGGTAAACGGGAGTTGCATAATCTCATAGTTACAGGAACATGTATATGTCATGGATAAAAGCAGTAGCAACATACTAAACGATCGTGTGCTAAGCTAATGGATTGGGTCATGTCAATCAGATCATTCTACTAATGATGTGACCTTGTTAATCAAATAACAACTCCTTGTTCATGGTCAGGAAACATAACCATCTTTGATTAACAAGCTAGTCTAGTAGAGGCATACTAGTGACATCTTTGTTTGTCTATGCATTCACACATGTATCATGTTTCCGGTTAATACAATTCTAGCATGAATGATAAACATTTATCATGAAATAGGGAAATAAATAATAACTTTATTATTGCCTCTAGGGCATATTTCCTTCAGTCTCCCACTTGCACTAGAGTCAATAATCTAGATTACATAGTAATGATTCTAACACCCATGGAGTCTTGGTGCTGATCATGTTTTGCTCGTGGAAGAGGCTTAGTCAACGGGTCTGCAACATTCAGATCCGTATGTATCTTGCAAATCTCTATGTCTCCCACCTGGACTAAGTCCCGGATGGAATTGAAGCGTCTCTTGATGTGCTTGGTCCTCTTGTGAAATCTGGATTCCTTTGCTAAGGCAATTGCTCCAGTATTGTCACAGAAGATTTTCATTGGACCCGATGCACTAGGTATGACACCTAGATCGGATATGAACTCCTTCATCCAGACTCCTTCATTAGCTGCTTCCGAAGCTGCTATGTACTCCGCTTCACATGTAGATCCCGCTACGACGCTTTGTTTAGAACTGCACCAACTGACAGCCCCTCCGTTTAGTGTAAATACGTATCCGGTCTGCGATTTAGAATCGTCCGGATCAGTGTCAAAGCTTGCATCAACGTAACCATTTACGATGAGCTCTTTGTCACCTCCATATACGAGAAACATATCCTTAGTCCTTTTCAGGTATTTCAGGATGTTCTTGACCGCTGTCCAGTGATCCACTCCTGGATTACTTTGGTACCTCCCTGCTAGGCTTATAGCAAGGCACACATCAGGTCTGGTACACAGCATTGCATACATGATAGAGCCTATGGCTGAAGCATAGGGAACATCTTTCATTTTCTCTCTATCTTCTGCAGTGGTCGGGCATTGAGTCTTACTCAACTTCACACCTTGTAACACAGGCAAGTACCCTTTCTTTGCTTGATCCATTTTGAACTTCTTCAAAATTTTGTCAAGGTATGTGCTTTGTGAAAGTCCAATTAAGCGTCTTGATCTATCTCTATAGATCTTAATGCCCAATATGTAAGCAGCTTCACCGAGGTCTTTCACTGAAAAACTCTTATTCAAGTATCCCTTTATGCTATCCAGAAATTCTATATCATTTCCGATCAGCAATATGTCATCTACATATAATATCAGAAATGCTACAGAGCTCCCACTCACTTTCTTGTAAATACAGGCTTCTCCAAAAGTCTGTATGAACCCAAATGCTTTGATCACACTATCAAAGCGTTTATTCCAACTCCGAGATGCTTGCACCAGTCCATAAATGGATCGCTGGAGCTTGCACACTTTGTTAGCTCCCTTTGGATCGATAAAACCTTCTGGTTGCATCATATACAACTCTTCTTCCAGAAATCCATTCAGGAATGCAGTCTTTACATCCATTTGCCAAATTTCATAATCATAAAATGCGGCAATCGCTAACATGATTCGGACAGACTTAAGCATCACTACGGGTGAGAAGGTCTCATCGTAGTCAATCCCTTGAACTTGTCGAAAACCCTTTGCGACAAGTCGAGCTTTGTAGACAGTAACATTACCGTCAGCGTTAGTCTTCTTCTTGAAGATCCACTTGTTTTCTATTGCTTGCCTACCCTCGGGCAAGTCAACCAAAGTCCATACTTTGTTTTCATACATGGATCCCATCTCAGATTTCATGGCCTCAAGCCATTTTGCAGAATCTGGGCTCACCATCGCTTCTTCATAGTTCGTAGGTTCATCATGATCTAGTAGCATGATTTCCAGAACAGGATTACCGTACCACTCTGGTGCGGATCTTACTCTGGTTGATCTACGAGGTTCTGTAGCAACTTGATCTGAAGTTTCATGATCAACATCATCAACTTCCTCACTACTTGGTGTAGGTGTCTCAGAAACCGGTTTCTGTGACAAACTACTTTCAAGTAAGGGAGAAGGTACAATTACCTCATCAAGTTCTACTTTCCTCCCACTCACTTCTTTCGAGAGAAACTCCTTCTCTAGAAAGGATCCATTCTTAGCAACAAATGTCTTGCCTTCGGATCTGTGGTAGAAGGTGTACCCAACTGTCTCCTTTGGGTATCCTATGAAGACACATTTCTCTGATTTGGGTTCGAGCTTATCAGGTTGAAGCTTTTTCACATAAGCATCGCATCCCCAAACTTTAAGAAACGACAACTTTGGTTTCTTGCTAAACCACAGTTCATAAGGTGTCGTCTCAACGGATTTCGACGGTGTTCTATTCAGTGTGAATGCGGCCGTCTCTAGAGCATAACCCCAAAACGATAGCGGTAAATCTGTAAGAGACATCATAGATCGCACCATATCTAGTAAAGTACGATTACGACGTTCGGACACACCATTATGCTGTGGTGTTCCGGGTGGCGTGAGTTGCGAAACTATTCCGCATTGTTTCAAATGTAGACCAAACTCGTAACTCAAATATTCACCTCCACGATCAGATCGCAGAAACTTAATTTTCTTGTTACGATGATTTTCAACTTCACTCTGAAATTCTTTGAACTTTTCAAATGTTTCAGACTTATGTTTCATTAAGTAGATATACCCATATCTGCTTAAGTCATCTGTGAAGGTGAGAAAATAACGATATTCGCCACGAGCCTCAACATTCATCGGACCACATACATCTGTATGTATGATTTCCAACAAATCTGTTGCTCTCTCCATAGTACCGGAGAACGGGGTTCTAGTCATCTTGCCCATGAGGCACGGTTCGCAAGTGCCAAGTGATTCATAATCAAGTGACTCCAAAAGTCCATCAGTATGGAGTTTCTTCATGCGCTTTACACCGATATGACCTAAACGGCAGTGCCACAAATAAGTTGCACTATCATTATCAACTTTGCATCTTTTGGTTTCAACATTATGAATATGTGTATCACTACTATCGAGATTCATCAAAAATAGACAACTCTTTAAGGGTGCATGACCATAAAAGATATTACTCATATAAATAGAACAACCATTATTCTCTGATTTAAATGAATAACCGTCTCGCATCAAACAAGATCCAGATATAATGTTCATGCTCAACGCAGGCACCAAATAACAATTATTTAGGTCTAAAACTAATCCCGAAGGTAGATGTAGAGGTAGCGTGCCGACCGCGATCACATCGACTTTGGAACCATTTCCCACGCGCATCGTCACCTCGTCCTTTGCCAGTGTTCGCTTAATCCGTAGTCCCTGTTTCGAGTTGCAAATATTAGCAACAGAACCAGTATCAAATACCCAGGTGCTACTGCGAGCTCTAGTAAGGTACACATCAATAACATGTATATCACATATACCTTTGTTCACCTTGCCATCCTTCTTATCCGCCAAATACTTGGGGCAGTTCGCTTCCAGTGACCAGTCTGCTTGCAGTAGAAGCACTCAGTTTCCGGCTTAGGTCCAGACTTGGGTTTCTTCTCCTGAGCAGCAACTTGCTTGCTGTTCTTCTTGAAGTTCCCCTTCTTCTTCCCTTTGCCTTTCTTCTTGAAATTAGTGGTCTTATTGACCATCAACACTTGATGCTCCTTTTTGATTTCTACCTCCGCAGCCTTTAGCATTGCAAAGAGCTCAGGTATAGTCTTTACTAACCCTTGCATATTATAGTTCATCACGAAGCCTTTGTAGCTTGGTGGCAGTGATTGAAGAATTCTGTCAATGACACAATCATCCGGAAGATTAACTCCCAATTGTGTCAAGTGATTGTAGTACCCAGACATTCTGAGTATGTGCTCACTAACAGAACTATTCTCCTCCATCTTGCAGCTGTAGAACTTATTGGAGACTTCATATCTCTCAATCCGGGCATTCTGTTGGAATATTAACTTCAACTCCTGGAACATCTCATATGCTCTATGACGTTCAAAACGTCGTTGAAGTCCCGGTTCTAAGCCGTAAAGCATGGCACACTGAACTATGGAGTAGTCATCAGCTTTGCTCTGCCAGACGTTCATAACATCTGGTGTTGCTCCAGCAGCAGGCCTGGCACCCAGCGGTGCATCCAGGACGTAACTCTTCTGTGCAGCAATGAGGATAATCCTCAGGTTACGGACCCAGTCCGTGTAATTGCTACCATCATCTTTCAACTTTGCTTTCTCAAGGAACGCATTAAAATTCAACGGAACAACAACACGAGCCATCTATCTACAATCAAACATAAACAAGCAAGATACTATCAGGTACTAAGTTCATGATAAATTTAAGTTCAATTAATCATATTACTTAAGAACTCCCACTTAGACAGACATCTCTCTAGTCATCTAAGTGATCACGTGATCCAAATCAACTAAACCATAACCGATCATCACGTCAAATGGAGTAGTTTTCAATGGTGAACATCTTATGTTGATCATATCTACTATATGATTCATGCTCGACCTTTCGGTCTCCGTGTTCCGAGGCCATATCTGCATATGCTAGGCTCGTCAAGTATAACCCGAGTATTCTGCGTGTGCAAAACTGGCTTGCACCCGTTGTAGATGGACGTAGAGCTTATCACACCCGATCATCACGTGGTGTCTGGGCACGACGAACTTTGGCAACGGTGCATACTCGGGGAGAACACTTCTTGATAATTTAGTGAGAGATCATCTTATAATGCTACCGTCAATCAAAGCAAGATAAGATGCATAAAAGATAAACATCACATGCAAATCAATATAAGTGATATGATATGGTCATCATCATCTTGTGCTTCGTGATCTCCATCTCTGCAGCACCACCATGATCACCATCGTCACCGGCGCGACACCTTGATCTCCATCGTAGCATCGTTGTCGTCTCGCCAAACTTATGCTTCTACGACTATCGCTACCGCTTAGTGATAAAGTAAAGCATTACAGGGCGATTGCATTGCATACAATAAAGCGACAACCATATGGCTCCTGCCAGTTGCCGATAACTTCGGTTACAAAACATGATCATCTCATACAACAAAATATAGCATCACGTCTTGACCATATCACATCACAACATGCCCTGCAAAAACAAGTTAGACGTCCTCTACTTTGTTGTTGCAAATTTTACGTGGCTGCTACGGGCTTAAGCAAGAACCAGTCTCACCTACGCATCAAAACCACAACGATACTTCGTCAAATAGACTCCGTTTTAACCTTCTCAAGGACCGGGCGTAGCCACACTCGGTTCAACTAAAGTGAGAGAGACAGACACCCGCCAGTCACCTTTAAGCAACGAGTGTTCGTAGCGGTGAAACCAGTCTCGCGTAAGCGTACGCGTAATGACGGTCCGGGCCGCTTCATCTCACAATACCGCTGAACCAAAGTATGACATGCTGGTAGGTAGTATGACTTGTATCGCCCACAACTCACTTGTGTTCTACTCGTGCAAAACATCAAACCATAGAAAAAACCTAGGCTCGGATGCCACTGTAGGGGAACGTAGTAATTTCAAAAAATTTCCTACGCACACGCAAGATCATGGTGATGTATAGCAACGAGAGGGGAGAGTGTTGTCTACGTACCCTCGTAGACCCGAAGCGGAAGCGATCACAACGTAGAGGAAGTAGTCGTACGTTCTCCTCGCGATCCGACCGATCCCGGCGCCGTTACTCCGGTGCCCCCGAGTTCTTGACACACGTACAGCTCGATGACGTCCCTCGTACTCCGATCCAGCCGAGTGTCGAGGGAGAGTTCCGTCAGCACGACGGCGTGGTGACGATCTTGATGTTCTACCGGCGCAGGGCTTCGCCTAAGCTTCGCGACGATATGACCGAGGTGGAATATGGTGGAGGGGGGCACCGCACACGGCTAAGGAACGATCCGTAGATCAAACTTGTGTGTTCTAGGGTGCCCCCTTGCCCCCGTATATAAAGGAGGGAGGGGGGAGGTGCGGCCGGCCCAAGGGAGGCGCGCCGGAGGAGTCCTACTCCCACCGGGAGTAGGACTCCCCCCCTTTTCCTAGTTGGAGTAGGATTGGGGGAGGGGGAAGAAGGAAGGGGGGCGCCGCCCCCCCTCCTTGTCCTATTCGGACTAGGGGGGAGGGGGCGCGCGGCCTGCCCTGGCCGGCCCCTCCTCTTCTCCCTCGAGGCCCACTAAGGCCCAATAGCCTCCGGGAGGGTTCCGGTAACCCCCCCGGTTTTCCGGTAAAATCCCGATTTCACCCGGAACCATTCCGAACTCCAAATATAGGCTTCCAATATATCAATCTTTATGTCTCGACCATTTCGAGACTCCTCGTCATGTCCGTGATCACATCCGGGACTCCGAACTTCTTCGGTACATCAAAATACATAAACTCATAATATAACTGTCATCGAAACCTTAAGCGTGCGGACCCTACGGTTCGAGAACAATGTAGACATGACCGAGACACGTCTCCGGTCAATAACCAATAGCGGGACCTGGATGCCCATATTGGTTCCTACATATTCTACGAAGATCTTTATCGGTCAGACCGCATAACAACATACGTTGTTCCCTTTGTCATCGGTATGTTACTTGCCCGAGATTCGATCGTCGGTATCCAATACCTAGTTCAATCTCGTTACCGGCAAGTCTCTTTACTCGTTCCGTAATACATCATCTCACAACTAACTCATTAGTTGCAATGCTTGCAAGGCTTAAGTGATGTGTATTACCGAGAGGGCCCAGAGATACCTCTCCGACAATCGGAGTGACAAAACCTAATCTCGAAATACGCCAACCCAACATCTGCCTTTGGAGACACCTGTAGTACTCCTTTATAATCACCCAGTTACGTTGTGACGTTTGGTAGTACCCAAAGTGTTCCTCCGGTAAACGGGAGTTGCATAATCTCATAGTTACAGGAACATGTATATGTCATGGATAAAAGCAGTAGCAACATACTAAACGATCGTGTGCTAAGCTAATGGATTGGGTCATGTCAATCAGATCATTCTACTAATGATGTGACCTTGTTAATCAAATAACAACTCCTTGTTCATGGTCAGGAAACATAACCATCTTTGATTAACAAGCTAGTCTAGTAGAGGCATACTAGTGACATCTTTGTTTGTCTATGCATTCACACATGTATCATGTTTCCGGTTAATACAATTCTAGCATGAATGATAAACATTTATCATGAAATAGGGAAATAAATAATAACTTTATTATTGCCTCTAGGGCATATTTCCTTCATTGGCAAGCTGGACCTTCTGAATCACCGCACTCATAACAGTGTGGTGTTCTTCCTCGATGGAAGCGCCTTTGAGCGCCTCCAGCAAGTTGTCCGGCGCCTCCGGTTGGACGGAGGCCGCCGGCGTCACGGTCTTGCCCTTCTTTCAAAGGGGCCGCCTGCCGGACTCTGGAACCACTGCAGGTTCCGACGTAGAGTCCGACGCAAAGTCCGGGAGGCTGCCTTGCGGCGCCTCCGGAGCCTCCTCCTGATGGGTCCCTTTCTGGGATCCCACCTCGGCGTCCTCATCGGCGCGGGGGGTAGAGGCAGTCGGAAGTGAATCCACATCCGACGAGGCCAACGATCCGCTCGATGAAGCGGGGAGATCATCATCGGCCGGACTGCGGGCAGTATGCGGCATTAGTAGGACACTGTGTGACACGAAAGAAATTGCATATCAGGGATCCGGATACTTACGATCTCACCGGAGGCCTGGCCCTTGAAGGCCACTCCTCGTCGCCAACGTCGGTGTTGGCGGAGCTGTCCGGGGGAATAGTTCTCCCCCTCTTGGACCCTTCGGCCTCCCCTGTTGGGGAAGCCTTCCTGTTCCTCTCTCCCCCCTCCGAGAGAGAGTCTTCTTCCGCCTCCTCATCTTCGGGGGAGGATTCCGCCTTGTCGTCGGACGCCTGATTACGAGATCTCTTTCGAGTGCCCGTGGCCACCTTCTTGGCCTTCTTCTCCGGCACCACGTGCGGTGCCGGAACCAGCAGCCCCGCTAGACGGGCATCCACTGGGTCTTCTGGCATGGGAGCCGGGCAGATGAGCTGCTCGGCCTTCTTCATCCATTCCTGTCAAAGGAAAAGGGAGATTGAAACCCTCTTAGAATCAATCTATTTACAACAAGTGTCCCGTAAAGGGGTAGAATCACTTACCTCGTCAGCCGGATGCTGCGAGTGAAATCTGTGATCTTCCGTCGCGGATGCGGGGGCTTCGGCACCCTTAAACAGCACCCTCCAGGCTCCTTCGTACGTCGTGTCAAAGAGCCCGCTTAGCGCCTGGTGCTGTTCCGGATCGAACTCCCACAGATTGAATGCCCGTTCTTGGCATGGGAGGATCCGGCGGACGAGCATGACTTGGACCACGTCAACGAGCCTGAGCTTCTTGTTCACCAGCTTCTGGATACAGGCTCGGAGTCCCGTCAGCTCCTTCGGATTACCCCACAGCAAGCCCTTCTCTTTCCAGGAGGTGAGCTGCGTAGGGATACCAGATCTAAACTCGGGGGCCGCCGCCAACGCAGGGTCGTGCGGCTCGGTGATATAGAACCACCCCGATTGCCACCCCTTGACGGAGTCCACGAAGGCCCCTTTGTAGGATCGAAAGTATGTCTAGAGGGGGGGGTGATTAGACTACTTGACAATATAAAAATTATGCCTTTTGACAAAGACAAGTTTTTGGCAGATTCACGATTATGATCAAGTCAAGCATCACCCTACACATGCAATTCTAGAGTATAGGCAGCGGAAAGTAAATTGCACATGTAGTAAAGAGAGGTGGAGAAGAGCAAACGCAATTTTGGAGACGCGGTGATTTTTCTCGTGGTTCCGATAGGTGGTGCTATCGTACTTCCACGTTGATGGAGACTTCAACCCACGGAGGGTAACGGCTGCGAGAGTCCACGGAGGGCTCCACCCACGAAGGGTCCACGAAGAAGCAACCTTGTCTATGCCATCATGGCTTACGCCCACGGAGGGCTAGCCTTACTCGAGGTAGATCTTCACGAAGTAGGCGATCTCCTTGCCCTTACAAACTTCTTGGTTCAACTCCACATCTCGACGGAGGCTCCCAAGCGACACCTAACCAATCTAGGAGGCACCACCCTCCAAAAGGTAATAGATGGTGTTGATGATGATGAACTCCTTGCTCTTGTGCTTCAAATGATAATCTCCCCAACACTCAACTCTCCTCACTGATTTGGCTATGGTGGAAGAAAGGATTGAGTGGAAAGCAGCTTGGGAAGGCTAGAGATCAAGCTTCATATGGTGGGAGTGGAGCAACTTGATCTCAACAAAAGGGTAGGTAGTTCTCTTCTCAGAAATGTAAGGTAGGAGTGGTAGTTCTTTCTGATGGCTCTCTCCACGAATGAAGAGGGGGTGGAGGGGTATTTATAGCCTCCACACAAAATCCAACCGTTACACACATTTGACCAATCTCGGTGGGACCGAAGTTGACAACTCGGTGAGACCGAAAGTTCAAATCATGTGAACGTTGGGATTTTCGGTGGGACCGAAAATACAATCTCGGTTAGTCCGATTCGTGCAAAGACAAGAGCTTGCCAATCTCGGTGGGACCGACTTCATCATCTCGGTGACACCGATTTGATGACAGAAGGTTACAGAAGCTTGGCAACTCAAGTTTCGGTGAGACCGAGTTCAGAATCGGAAAATCCGAAATTTCTAGGGTTTGGCTTTATGGCTGAGGTGGTTCATCTCGGTGTGACTGAGTTTGGAATATCGGTGGGACCGAGATTACTTATTAGTGTATATGGCAGTGAGAGTTGCTGATAGTTTAGGAGTTGTATCACTAAGCACTTTGAGCAACCAGATCATTATCATAACCTCATCCCCTTTTAATAGTATTGGCTTTCCTATGGACTCAATGTGATCTTGGATCACTAAACCAAAAATGGAGTCTTGAGCTTTTGCCAATGCTTGCCTTAGCATTTTGAGGGGTCCACTTCTTCAGTCCTTGCCATACCCATATCACTGAACTTTCTGAAATGATTCTCAAGTAACTATTAGTTCAATGATATATATGTTGTTATTAATTACCAAAACCACCCGGGGATTAGTTGCACTTTCACCCTTTGAACCAGAGGACGTTGGGCATCTTGCCCAACATGGCGCCTCCGCACTCCACCTGCGTGCCCTTCACTACCTTCGGCTTGACGTTGAAGGTTTTGAGCCACAAGCCGAAGTGAGGCCGGATGCAGAGGAGGGCCTCGCACACGACGATAAACACCGAGATGTTGAGGATGAAGTTCGGCGCCAGATCGTGGAAATCCAGACCGTAGTAGAACATGAGCCCCCGGACAAAGGGGTGAAGTGGAAAGCCCAGTCCGCGGAGGAAGTGGGGAAGGAAAACGGCCCTCTCATGGGGCCCGGGGGTAGGGATGAGCTGCCCCTCGTCGGGCAGCCGGTGCGCGATATCGCCGGAAAGGTATCCGGCGCTGCGCAGCTTGGTGATGTGCTCCTCCTTAACGGTGGAAGCCAACTATTTGCCTCCCCCTCCGGACATGGTCGGGGAAGGTTAAGACAAGATGCACGAGCTTGGGCGTTGGAGCTTGAGTGCGCGGAGGTAGATAAGCAAAGGAGGAAGAAGGCGTGGGTGAAAAGGTGAATCCTTATTCCTTATATATAGGCGGGCGAAGACTATACGCCCCCCACCAGCCTGGTAAAACTCGCTTATCTCCCAAGCGCCACCATCAATGGCGCGGTTGGGTTACCCACGTCCGTATTGATGAGAATCCCGGAATAAGGGGAACACGATCTCTGCTTCGACAAGACGTGCCAAGGAAACCGCTTCGCTAAACGTGCTGAGGTGGTATAATAAAAAACGATTCAAGTAAAGGCTTGGTAGCGGTGTGATGTCATGCCGCAAAATACGTTAGCAGATTGGGCTTGTGTACATTTTATTCTCTCTACGGTGGAATGTGTAATTTATTTTGCAGAGCCGGACACTGTCCTGGTGTTCCTGATCTTCTCTGGATTATTCAAAGGAGGAACCCGCCTTGCAATGCCGAACATTATGCGCGCCGGACTTATCATCATTGAAGCCTGGTTCAGGGGCTACTGAGGGAGTCCTGGACTAGGGGGTGTCCGGACAGCCGGACTATCATCGTCCGCCGGACTCCAAGACTACGAAGATACAAGATTGAAGACTTCGTCCCGTGTCCGGATGGGACTTTCCTTGGCGTGGAAGGCAAGCTTGGCGATACGGATATGTAGATCTCCTACCATTGTAACCGACTCTGTGTAACCCTAGCCTTCTCCGGTGTCTATATAAACCGGAGGGCTTTAGTCCGTAGGACACAACATACATTACAACAATCATACCATAGGCTAGCTTTAGGGTTTAGCCTCCTTGATCTCGTGGTAGATCCACTCTTGTACTACCCATATCATCAATATTAATCAAGCAGGACGTAGGGTTTTACCTTCATCAAGAGGGCCCGAACCTGGGTAAAACATCGTGTCCCTTGTCTCCTATTACCATCCGCCTCGACGCACAGTTTGGGACCCCCTACCCGAGATCCGCCGGTTTTAACACCGACAGGCGCGCTTGATGCTCGTGCGGTCGGCATGGGCCTCTCCCCCGCCGAGTGGCAGGTTCGGTACGGCCTTGAAGAGGCCCTTTTGGTTATCCATCGTCAGGAGGAAATGTATTGGAAGCAAAGAGGCACTATTAACTGGACTTTAAAGGGTGACTCGCCCACGTCCTACTTCTTTGCTATCGCGAATGGTAGGCGTCGGTGATGTTTGATTGATAGCCTCCTTATCGATGGTGTCAGGGTCTCTGACCAATCTGCGATTATGCAACATGTGGTCCACTTCTTCTCTACTCTCCTATCCGCTAAACCTGAGGTGGGTTTCAGGCTGGCTTCTACCTTGTGGTCCCCCCACGAGCAGATTTCGAGCGATGAGAACGAGGGATTGATGCTTCCTCTTTCTGAAGAGGAGATCTATGAAACGATCCGATCTGCCAACTCTAACGCGGCCTCATGGCCTGATGGCTTCTCCGTTCCTTTCTTTAGGCAATTCTGGCTGCAGTTAAAGGGCCTCATTTTGGCGATTATCCAAGGTTTTTGGCTGGGAACTGTTGACATATCTAGATTGAACTACGCGGTGCTCACTCTCTTTCCTAAAGTCAACGGGGTTCCCAATTTAGGCCCATTGCCTTTATCAATAATTTTGCGAAGCTCCCGGCTAAGGGACTGGCTACCAGGCTCTCTCAGATCGCCCATCATGTCATTAGTCCTTTCCAATCTACGTTTATAAAAGGTAGATTTATTCTAGATGGTGTTCTATGCTTGCATGAGATTGTCCATGACTTGCGATCCAAGGGAACTAAGGCAGTGGTTCTAAAACTTGACTTCAAGAAGGCTTACGATTCGGTGAGCTGGAACTTCCTTCGCCAAGTCCTTCTTGCTAAAGGTTTCGAGGGTGCGGTGGTTCATCGTCTGATGCAGCTGGTCTCGGGAGGCCATACAGCTATGTCGGTCAATGGGCAGATAAGTAATTTCTTTGCCAACCGCAGGGGCCTTAGGCAAGGAGACCTGGCTTCCCCCCTTCTATTTAATTTTGTAGCAGATGCTCTCTCTCATATCCTTTCTCTGGCAGCTCTTGCTGGACACATTACGCCTGTTAGTTCTCACCTGCTTCCCAATGGCATCACTCATCTTCAATACGCGGATGACACCATTATTATCGTTGAACTTGATGAGGCTAGTCTTAGGCATCTGAAATTCCTCCTTCTATGCTTTGAAGCGCTATCGGGTCTTAAAATCAACTTTTCGAAGAGCGAAGTTATTGTGATTGGGGTAACTGACTCTGAAGCTCAGAGGGTGGCGCATCTTCTGAAGTGCTCTCTTGGTTCATTCCCTTTCAAATACCTGGGTCTCCCAATCTCCCCTCTTAAGCTCTTGGCTAAAGACTTCGCCCCGACAGTGACCAAAGTAGGGAACAGGGTTTTGCTATGGAGAGGCCGCTATAATTCCCAGGCGGGTAAGGTTGCCCTTACTAATGCGTGCCTGTCTTCACTTCCTATGTTTCTAATGGGCTTTTATCTCCTGTCCAGAGGGATTCACGCTGGCTTTGACAAGCACATGGGTGCCTTTTACTGGAACTCCTCCGACAATAAGCGCAAATATAGGATGGTAAAGTGGGATCTCATCTGTAGGCCTAAGAGCATGGGCGGCTTAGGTATCATTAATACGGTGGTCATGAACAAGTGCCTCATGATAAAATGGTGGTGGAAAATAATGTCCCTCAAGGAGCGCCCCCTCTGGCTATCTCTTCTCAAAGCTAAATATTTCCCTTCCTCGAGCCCCCTGTTCGCTTCTTCCTCGGGTGGCTCTCAGTTTTGGCGTCAGCTTGTTAAAGTTCGCCCAATCTTCCAGTCCCTCGTTAAGTTTGAAGTTAGGAATGGTAAGTTCACACGCTTTTGGTTAGATTGGTGGGTAGGAGACACCACTCTCACGGTGGCCTTCCCGACCTTGTTTTCGTATTGCTCTGCTCCGGAGATCTCTATCTTTGAGCTCTCGGTTAACAACTGGGACCTTGACTTCCGGCGATCCCTTTCTCCTGCGGAGTTGGATGATTGGCAACGTCTTACTGCCTGCTTCCCCTTGCTCTCGGAGGAAGACAACTCGGTTGTCTGGCCTCACTCCTCTTCTGATCATTTTTAGTTAAGTCTGCGTACGCCAAACTTACCTCAGGTGCCCGTACAGTGAAATTCAAGGATATTTTGTTGGCCCGTATTCCTCCTAAGATCAAAATTTTCATGTGGCAAGCTTTCTGTCGTAAATTACCTGCGGCTGATCAAATTACGAAGAGGAACGGTCCGGGCTCTGATAGATGCGCTTTATGTGGGGCAGTTGAAAACACCGAGCACATATTTTTTCATTGCTCGCTGGCCAAATTTCTTTGAAGTTGTATTAGACATTGGCTTCATGTTAATTGGAATCCCTATTCCTTCGAGGACCTGCGGCGTTGTCTTAATTCTTTATCCGGTCGGACTAAGAGGCTGTTCTGGGTTGGTTGGGCAGCGATCTGTTGGTCGCTGTGGACTACTAGGAACAAGTTCACCGTTGAACACATCTTTCCGGCTAACCCTGTGAGTTGCTTATTTAATGCCAATGTCTTTTTGCAACAGTGGAGATTATTGACTAAGGAGGTGGACCTTGAGGCGTTCGACGACATGTTATCTAAGATGAGGTGTACGGCTTCTTCCCTGCTGCGGCGATCTAGGAGGATGGCTTAGTCTCCTGATTTTTTGGTTTCAAGGCTGGCCTGCGTGTCATGATTGGCTGGGTGCCATGTATTCGTACTTCCTAACTGTTGCTCTGCTCCTGTGATGTCTGGATGGTTGTGACGTTACTCTGCCTGTTGGTTTTATTTATAAAGTCGGGCGTATGCCTTTTCTCTAAAAGAAGGACTCGCCGATCTCCTCTTTCATGTCTTCGTACAACGGAAAGAGGTTTCCGTTGCTACGGTGTTGAGGTATGTGCCCCTTAACATTCATTCAGACGATCACTAATAGGTGAACGATGGGTTAGATGGCTGCATCTCGTGCTTAAGTTGATGGAGGTCAACCTGAATGATGCAACAGACTCCCTGTATTGGAAACTGTCCGCATCAGGGGTCTTCTCGGTTAAGTCCATGTACACATATTTGATTAACACTGCGACGATACCATGGTCCATCCACATTTGGAAAATTAAAGTGTCGTTGAAAATCAAAGTGTTTATGTGGTTTGTGCATAAGGGAGTCATTTTGACAAAGGATAACTTGGCAAAGCATAACTGGGAAGGTAGTAAACGGTGTTGTTTCTGTGATCAGGAAGAAACAATAGAACACATATTTCTACTCCGTCCTCTGGCTAAGTTATTGTGGCAGACCATTCATGTAGCATTTAACGTAACTCCACCCATCTCGGTTACACATCTTTTGGGGAATTGGTTAACTGGGATTGAGCCTAAAACTGCGATACATATTCGTGTAGGAGTATGTGCATTACTTTGGGCCATTTGAAATTGTGGGAATGATATTGTCTTTAACAGACAAACCGTCACAAATTTTTTGCAGGTTATCTTCAAGGCGTCTGCTTGGATCCGTATGTGGTCATTACTCAGCCATGTGGACAACAGGGGGTTTATGGATACTGAGTGGGAGATGGTCGCACAGGATACATACAACCGGTTTTGATGGCGATCCAGTCATAGGATAGGTATTTGGGCATCTTAACCTATTTTCGCTGGTTCTGGCATTTATTGTTTTAATATCAGTTTGTGTAAGACCTTTAGAGACCTTGTTTGGAACCTGGACCTTTAATAATATGGCTGTGTGGATCAACAGATGCAGAGCCCGGGGCCTTTCCACCATTTATTAAAGAAATGTCTCTAGTGTTGTCGGTGGCACCTCCGAACTGGCGCATGAAGTCATAGATGCAGTTCTTCATGTCGTACGACATCTCTCTGACGTGGTCTCTCTAGCCCTGGAAACTGGATGGAGCTCATTCATGAACTCCATCTTCTCGAGGGCGGCGTTCATGGCGCTGAGCTCCTTCTCGAGGAAGCATGCTTGCTTCTTCACCCCTTTTAGCTTGTTGTACTCTTCCCCCGCCAGGGCGGCAAACTTACCAATAAGGGGCCTCATCACCCCTATCGTCGCGCTCACGGGCATCTTGACCCGAGTGGCGACAAGTCGAACAGGCTGCAAGTGATTGAGAGCGATCGCTGTGTTGCAGTGGTGCGGCGGCGAAGTCGAACGGGTGAGGTGTAACTTGAGAGGTGGTCGGGGCAGGGTGGGTAGCTGCGCCGGATATCCGCGGGTCAGTATGTCACTCTTCAGTTAGTTATCCGAAACGAACAAATGTATTTATCTAGACATATACTAGTCAATTGTCAGCATGCTTCTCTCGTTCTCCGTTTCTGGTGGCTTGAAAATTGCGGCGCCGCTGACATGAGATGAACTCGGAACGATTCCTGGGCAGGAGATGTCGATTGATTGCACATGAATGTACCACAGCACCCGCTGGCACCCGCTGGACATTGCAGCATGTTCACTCATACGCCAAACAGCTAAACCATGCGTGTTGTCGCACAAATGCATGGCTCGCGTATGTACGTAAATTGGAATTTGTAACACGTCGCGCTCTGAAGAAGTGGCAGCGCGCCAGCGGCGCAAAGAGCACGCCACGGCGAAGAAGACAGAAGCAGAGCAAATTCAGAAAAAACAGAGCAACGCAGAGGGAGTAGCAGCTTGAGAAAAAACAGAGTAAAGCAGAGGAGGGCGTTCCTGAACTGGCGCACAAGCCACACCCACACGATATGCACGCAACGCTTAGACCGATACATAAATAAAGACAAGAAATAAGCGGTAGACTACATTACGAGTTCAGGCGGTCAGATACAAAAACTGTAAACGATCAATCGTCACAACGATATTGGGAGATGCATTCATAATCTGTAAATCTTCTGCATGCAGCACAATGGTAATACATGCTTATTATCTGAAGATGCCATCAAAATTATTATGCAAAACGACCGGGCTAGTTGGAGGATGATGCCCATGATGAGACTGTAAAGCTCTGGTGCTTATGTGAAAACAATGAAGATGTGGATCACGCCCACGAATAAAGTTGGTTGTTTCAGACTCATTTCACTTTACAACCAAAATACACAAAAGATCAACATTAGATTTAAGTAACTGTACGACCATAAACTAACTCCTAGGTTAAATTAAACTAAAAAGGTGTAAAGCAAAAACACATATCCAAATCATAAGTAAAAGTGCAAATGTCATACTACAAAGAGCAGTACATCATATGTCGTCTCAAGGACAAATGTCATTATTTCATTTCAAAGTTTGAAAACACTTACATGCATGCAGGTTAGTTTTTTTTTCATAATAATTACCCGCGAAAAAAAGCTTTCTCATAATAATCTGAGCCACTGTATTCTACTTAAGTGAATGAGGGACAAATTTCCGGCCGATTTGTCGATAAAAGAAGACATTGGAAGGTGCTCTACAATGTTGTCTGAAGACGTCAGCTGCATCTCGAGTTCTGGACGAGCAGCTCCGTCTTGAGTCTTGACCTACTCACTTTCATTGCCTTCTCCATGTTGGCCACACAAAGAATCAATTAAATCGAAGAAGATGACCAAGGGCACATTTTCCCATGCCCTTTCAAACATGCTTGCAGCTAGCTTTTGGCTTTCTCGCATCCACTTCGAAGGAACATCTGGTGAAGATATACTATATTGTTAGTTCATCATCAGACAGTAGTCTAAGTGGCAGAATGGTGATGATATACAAGAGCACAAGGGAAAACCAAAACTGTTCAAGCTTAATTTGACTCCACAAATCTGCATTGCCTAATGCAAGAAACACCACAAGATTACAGAAAGTCCTAACCTTTTGCATTGCAACAAAAACCACATCATTCTAAAAGAATATAAATACGTAATCTATCTTGTATAACTAATTGAGCAAGCATTGCTGATTTAACTTGTCTGGTCTGGATAAGAATTGTCAACCAATGTGCGTCTGTTGTTGAAACACAAGACTGGAACTGCAAAAAAATAAAAAGAAAAAAGTGAAGAGCTGCAAACCACCTGATGAAAGTAGATTCGTGACGACTTCCACCGAGTAAAACTTCCCACCCACGGCGGCCCGTACAGGAGAAGCACTCTTCCCCGCGTCCCCGCTGCCGCCATCCTTTTTCCGGTTCTCCGCCGCCGCAACCACCGCCGTCCTCCTGCACCGCCCGCCGCACCAGAGACGGCTATTCCGACAGCGATGTCGGGTGCCTGCTCCGGTCCGCCGGAAGCAGAAGAATGGCCGCAGCCCCCGCGTCCAGAAGGTGCAGGAGGATCCCAGCAGCAGCATCAGCACCCAGCCACACGCCGGAACCCTGCTCCGGACTCCTCCGGCGATGATTATGCCAACCACGAGAAGAATCTCCGCCTCGTCCTCGGCCTCCACGACGGATCTTCCACCCACCCAAAGAGGGCATCTCTTCCGCCCTCTGCAGACCCCACCACGATTTCCCCCGACACATCTGGCCGGTCTCGCATGGAATTTGGTTATAAGATCGCGCGAATGGCGATAAGAAGGAAGTGATTTCAGTGTGTCACGGCATACGATACGACCATCTATTTCTTTCCTCTACAAATATATCGCTCATTTTAAAGAGAAGACGGTTCTTGTGCAGATGTGCACACTTCCTGAACGCAGACTCTGCTTCACGGGACACATCTTCTTCGGGTCCGTGGATGATGACTGCATGGATATGCTTGAGGCTCAACAGGTGCTCCAAGCCAACTGGTGTAGCGCCGCCCCACTGATCTATCTTGAATCCTAGTTTGATACGACGTAGTTTGGGCATAGCCCCTGCCCCAAACGACAGGTATGCGGTAACATCGTTATCATTTGCTTGACATGCCAAGTGCTCAAGGACCGGAAATGACCCTGCAGAGAAAATGACAGCATTGTCTTCAGGGATACTCTGCATCCATAAATTGAGGTGGACGAGAGAGGGCAGCTCTCCTAGAGTGTGAAACTCGTCAGTGCACGTCTCAACATTCAGCTTTAGCCGGCAGAGGCATTGCAGATCACAAATCCATTTAGGAACTCTAGGCATCCTAGCAGGATGACGAGAATGATTTGATGATGAGCCAAGCAGTTCATTAGTATGAAAGTAATTGCCGTCGATGCTCAGATATCTGAGATCGCGCAACATCCCAATAGAGAGCCCCAAAGCAACGCCTGCCATTGATCCAAAATCTTGTACAACCACACAGAGCTCTAGGCGCCTCAGGTTGGTCAGCTCACGGAGTCCCTCAATATCCTCCAACGAGTTCCACCCGAAGCTAAGCCCATGCAAAGTGCGCAATGATTTCATGTTCAGGACCCCTTTAGGCAGCTTGCTATTGTATTGAACAATCAAGTGGGATAAGCGGGGCAAGTGAATTATATCTGATGGGATTTCTAACCCTACATTGCACTGTAAATGTAGTGTCTCCAAATGCACAAGCCCTTTCATTTCAGTAGGGAGTTTGATTTTTCCGTCAAATAAAACCTTTATAATCCTCAGTTCGAACAATTGGCTAATAGCAGCCAAATCAATTGTTTTGTTGCGCGGATATGAGATAACACTTCGATCTGAGCTGATTTCTTGCTCCTTGCTATGTAAATCTAGTGTCTCCAAATGCACAAGCCCTTGCAGTTCAGTAGGGAGTTTGATTCTCCCTTCAGACGAAACCTTCAAATATCTCAATTGGAAAGATTGGCTAATAGCACTGAGATCAATTTCTTTGCCTCCCAAACTTTTAAAGATAAACAACCTGAGATACTTAAAATGCAAAAGAGGGGGCATGTACTTGGATTCCCCCAAGAGTGCAAGTGATCGAACTTGTGATAGGCTACAAGGAATGGTCCCTGGCACTGTCTCATTTGCTGCACCACCATTAGTGAAGTTCATGGATATACGACGGACCTTATATTTTCGGCCATGGTCTCTTGCCATGACTTCAGAATTGCATTCAACTCTCAGAAAATTATGCTCTTCACACTTGCTTAGGATGAAATCGAGCATCATATCATGTACTCTGCACGATAACAACTCGCCATCTTCACTACGTCCAGGCTGAATCATGCTTCTGTTGACAAGGTCATTAAAATAGCTCTTCGCAACAGCCTCAGAATCTTTACCATGCAATTTACTGAAAAATCCTTCAGCCAACCATTGTCGAACCAAATCATCCCTCTGCAGCTCACTGTCTTCTGGATATATGCCAAGGTGCAGAAAACATGGCCGGAGATGAAGAGGAAGATGGATGTAGCTAAGGTTTAATATACTCCTCATCCCTTCTAATGTGAGATTTACTGCAAGCTGGGTTCCAAGAACATTCCTAATGATCTCCCACTCATCCCTTATCCTTTCAGGACGACTAGCTAATAGGCTAGCTATAGTAATTATTGCAAGCGGGAGTCCGCCACACTTTTTTAGGATTTCAGCCGAGATATCTTCAAACTTGGATGGATGATCATATTCAGACCCATATACCCTACGGAAAAACAACATTTTTGAGTCTTCCTCATCGAGGGGCTTCATTCTGTAAATGCACTCTGGGCGACTATGACATGCTCCACAAGCCACGTCTTCCACTCGTGTGGTTACAATTACTCTACTCCCATTAGCATTTTCTGGAAAGGCACGACTGATAGCATTCCATTTAGACTGGTCCCACAAGTCATCAATTACAATAAGGTACCTGCAAATAGTATCCACATATTACATACGTACAATTGGATATGGTTATTAGTGCAGATGAAAGCTTCAAAATATTCTATTGAACTACAATAAAAAATAATGCAAATTGGATTCCAGCAAATTCCCAATTCATTGGGATAATTAGCAGGCTCGAATAATATCACAAGATTAGATGAAATCACATGATTGCATGATGTGTTATAATTCAACAAAATCTAATTTAATTTAGCTTACAAATGTTTAGAAACCAAATAATACTCGTATATACTATATCCTCCTTATTACTTTTGAGAGATGGGAATAATTAACTTGATACTTTAACTATTAAATTTAGTATTTGAAATAACAAACAAGGAAGAAAGCTTGCATTATAATGGATCGGTTGCATGCATATGAGTGTAAGCATAGTGCAAATATATGCTATTGTAAATATATGCACTTTATTCTAGTAATAATTTAATCCCTTGTATTCGTCAGGCTAAATTTGTTCTTTAGTTTACAATATTTTACTTCAATTGACCTAAGATTTTGGTGTAATAGGTAAGGTTTTTTTGGGCTCAAATGTTACTTAGGAAACCTAACACGAAGATATCTAAAGAAGCTTTTCAATCTGTCGTCAAAACACCTTTTAGAACCTTTGGAAGTGTTTTAGTGGTGACAACACAACTGGGACATTTTCGATAAAGGACATGGAATGGGCGTGCACTATCATGGAGTCACTTTTTAGGCATTATGCAAGTTGCCACACAAAAATCATGTAAACACACTATATATGTGAGACAAAAATTCCGTTTATTCTTTGTTGGTAGTAGAGAATTGGTTTAACAATATTTTACCACACTAGAATTGGACTAAGGATTTATCATTTCAATTATTGTGATAGGCAAACACACCTAATGGATATAATCCAGTTTTCTTTTTGAGTTCTAGGCCTATCTTTTTAGTCAAATTACACAAGTCACAGGATAAATGAACGCTGATGAAATCAAACGATTATTCTAATTCAATATAACCTGCCCATGCAAAAACATGTGTGACGATTGAAGTAAACATCACCTCTTCTTGTCCTCTATGAGATATTCTCTAAGGTCGTCCATGATGTCCTCCACCACACAAGATTGAGAAGCCACCTTCATCCCAAGTTTTAGTTGTACACGCTTGAGAAGTTCTGTCATATTAGGCTTTTGGGACACGGGAACAAAGGCTTGACAGTCAAATTCCCATCGAATCTGAGCATACACCTCTTTGGCAAGCGTAGTTTTACCAAGTCCTCCGAATCCCACAATAGACACAACCTTGAGCATCTCCTCGGTATCTGTCAATAGATTGACAAGCTTCTCCTTTGGACCATCAATACCCACAAGGCCAGCTGCTTGTACATATATCGCCAACATCCGAGGATCAATAGGCACAAGGCTAGGATTAGGATTGAATTCGTCGAAATTGTACCTAAAAGAAAACATTTGGGGAGGGAGTCACATTTCTGTCTTTCCGAAACAATGTTAGACCGAAAACCTTCAATTGCTTCCAACTTTGTTCCTTTCGGTAACAGAAAGGCAGAAAGCCACATATAATTGTGATGTCATTCATGCTCTTATACTTCTCTGTGTGGTATACATAATATGTAAAACCCCTTCAATAAGAAAAAATAATGTGGGTATACATCGTCTATTATTGTTGGAAACAAATGAAAATGTACTTGATGTGTCGTTCATTTGCCTCTAGTGCAAGACGGGGAGAACAAATATAGCAGTGTTAGATAATTAATTGGTTCCAACTTTGTTTTTGGATGATAGAAAGCTAACTACAACATATATATAGCATAATTGTTGTGTCTTCTATGCTCTTATAATTCTCTATGTAGTCACATAACAGTGACAGAAATACATATACTGTGGGGCCTCTGCTATTATACTTACAAACGAATTGAAACGTACCTGATGCGGCGTTCATTTGCCTCTAACGCGAGAGTCTTGAGCTCCTCCATCCGGTCAGCAATACGGTGGCGCTGTCCCAACATCTTGAGGCTTCGAGCAGTCTTCTTGATGAATCCTATCTTTGCATTACCATCTCCAAACTGGCGCATGAAGTCGTCGATGCAGTTCTCCATGTCGTAGGACATCTCCCTGACATGGTCCCTCCAGTCCCTGGCAACCGGATCGAGCTCGTCCATGAGCTCCATCTTCTCGAGTGCGGCGTTCATGGCGCTGAGCTCCTTCTCGAGGAAGGACGCCTGCTTCTTCACCCCTTTGAGCTTACTGTACTCGCCGCCCGCCAGGGCGGCGAGCTTGCCGAGAAGGGGCCTCATAACACCAATCGTTACGCTCACTGCCAGTGCCATCTCTATCCGATCCACTCAGTGCAGTGGTGCGCCGGTGGAGTCGAACGGATGAGGTGTAACTCAAGAACGGCTATGTTGCTTCGCCGGATCCAAGGACTGGACACCTAGTGAACCCAGAGGTGGACGGGACAGGGTGGGTTGCTGCGTCGGATCCTTTGCCGGAGGTGGACGAACGTGCCCGAGCTGTGGCGGAGCTGGACAACGAGTACGGGTGGTGCAGCGGGAGGTGGAAGAGGCGGTCGTCGCGGGGCAAGGAAGACGGCGAGAAGTAGCAGCGTAGTGAATTGGGGATGATGAACCGAGGACTGTAGCTAGTCAACCGAACACACTGGTTCCTGTATATCTCCCCTCCCCTACCCTCTCCTCCCTCCTTTAACAATACTGTAGGCGTGTAGTGGTTTGGAGCGCACTATGCAGGGATTACGCGCTTGGATTTGTCCTATCTTGTGTCTAACTCGCTTGTTTGGTGCCTTGTACCTGTCTTCAACATTATTCGTTCGCTTTTTTAAGGACACTAACAGTAGGTGACTTACCTACTGCAAATTTTAATAGGATAAATAATCGTTTACAAATAACTACAAAGCAGATATACATATGCGAGAGACGCGGCCGCTAAAGCCAACGTAAGATGCTCCCCGGACTTGACGAAGAGTCTGTTTTAACTCATCCTCAAGGTTTTCCTGCATTTATAAACGCTAGATGTTATTTCCGTTGAAGATGAAATCATTTCTTCTAATCAAGATGCTCCACGCAACCATTATTTTGCGAATACACAAAGCATGCACATCTTTAAAAATCAAGGTCTTTGTGCACAAGTAAGTGATTTTAACTATGGACAACTTAGCGAAATGTAGGTGAGAGGATAGTAAACGATGTCGTTTTTGTGATAAGTAGGAAATGATTCAACATCTTTTTCTCAAATGTGCACTAGCCAGGTTATTGTAATGAACAATGCATGTGTCCTTTAATGTTTTTGCACCTAGTAGCATATTCAATTTTTTCGGTAACTAGTTAAATGGGGTGGAGTCTAATACAATGGAATGAATTCGCTGGGAGTTGGTGCATTATTTTAGGCTATTTTGGATTCTGGGAATAATGTTGTTATTCATCAACTCCGCCTATGTTGTCTCGGTCCCAAGTCCTGATAAAGGAGAAGGGTTGTGATAGGCTTGGCGAGCCAACGTAAAAACTCAGACACTCTTATGGAGATGAAACCCAAAAGATTTTTGTTGGGACGTAACCCTCTCAGTGACGCGCCACATCGAAAATGGGTTTCACCTCTAGCCTACCCCAACTTGCTTGGGACTAAAGGATTTGTTGCTGTTCTTGTTGTTGTTGTTGTTGTTGTTGTTGTTGTTGTTGTTGTTGTTGTTCACCGAGCCAATATCACAAACTTTTTGCAGGTTATCTTTCGGGCGTCTGGATGGACCTGTGGATGGTCATTACTTAGATGTGCGAAAGTTAGGAAGCTTATGGCCTTTAGATGCAACCGCTGGGAAACGTTAGCATGGACTACATACAATCGGTTTGGATGGCGGTCCAAGAATAAGATAGGTGTTTTGTTACCCTCTCCTATTTTTCCAATTAAGAAATGTTGTCTTATATTTTGCTTTTTGCTTCATTCCTGTGATAAATTCATATTATTTTTTTAATTATTTAATAAAGTGACCGTGTGCGATAGATGCAACACTGGGGGTAATTCTCCTTTTGGAAAGACAGAGGAAAATATCAATGAGCTAGTGTTCATGGGTTTCAGATGGACATCATATCTCATCTGTAGCTCCTTAGGGCAAGTCTAACTAACCCCCCAAAAATAGCGGAGGATTCGGCGAAGTAAATCCTCAGTGGAGTATGTTTACTCCACTAAATTTTTGCCGGAACTAACCGATCCCTTATATATAACGGAGTAAATATTTTTTATTTACATTTCATTTTCGACTACCCAAACACATTTCTTTGCTTCATTAGTTCATTCAACGACATTTTGATTCATTGGAGTACATAATTCATCAATTCTTCACTACGAGAGCCAAACCAAAGAAAATAAGAACCATCGTTAGACATTTATAAAATATTCAACTTTCATAACTGCTTCCACTAGTTGAATTAATATTTTCTCACACGGATTGACGACCGGGTCCCACACTAAATTGCCCGGAAAACCAACAGTCCGACAACCGTCTCCTTTGCTGGAGGTGTGAACGGCGTGTGGTGCCGCTCTGGCTCGCCCCCCGAGGCCAAAGACCGGCTATTTAAGCCGGACGGCGTCCTTAGCCCTAGCCACAACGTCTTTCTCCCTCTCCGCACCGCCAGCCCGAGCTCATCCACCTCTCTCACTCTCCGCCTCACTCATCAAAAGCCGGCCACTCGTCGTCCGCCACAACAATCAAGTAGTTGTGCCACCACGACGATGGGTGAGCTATCTAACTCCGCGTGCCGGCTGCAGCTCCTTGAGCAGACCCTGGCAAGGTGTGAAGCCTGGATCGCTGCAGGCTACCACCGGACACGGTGGATCCGGAATAGGAGTTCGAGGAGGAGGAGCAGCAGCAGCAGGAGAAGGAGTAGGAGCAGGAGGAGGAGGCGGATATTTGGGCGGAGCAGCAGCAGCAGGAGAAGGAGTAGGAGCAGGAGGAGGACGCGGATATTTGGGCGGAGCAGCAGGCAATCCTTGATTCGTTCCAGTCAAAGGCGAAGGCGAACCCCCATATCCTCCAGGCGGAGCAGGAAGCGCACATCGACGAGATGCTTGCCTACATAGATGAGGAGTAGGGGCCGGAGCCCTTCGACGCGCCCGTCTACCCAGCGCCCGGCACGGAGATAGTGGACATCTCCGACGAGGACAATGTGTAGTTTAGGTTAGTGTGATTTGCGTAGTACATAAGGTTTTTTCTACATGCTTTCATGGATCTAGGGGATGGAATATAAAGTACTCGGATGCATAACAAAAAATATGAGGTGTGCCAAATGACTTCTCGCGGACGCGTTTGAGGGGTTGGATTTGATGTGTACGGTTGTAGATGCTCTTAGTGCTACTTATTACTACAGGTAGAGTGGTGTAATCGCCAATGGATAGTATTTACTTTCTCTGTAATTTAATATAAGACGTAGTGCGGAGGGAGTATGTGAGACTAGATGCATATTATGTTATTGGTGCCATAATAGTAGTGTTATTTGTGTGACGGTCCAGTATGAATGCTGGGCTGACGTGATCTACTGTATATGCGTTCGTGCTGGTTCTGTTCAATTCAAACTGAGATGGTTAACTATCGACTTCCGAAGTTGTCAAGAGCAAAATACATACGTCACTCTAACCGGACACTGGACAGCCAAGTTTCACCGTTTCGTGGCTTGTAACCGTGGCATGAGATGAACTCGCAACGGTCATCAGCATCAGCAGTGCGTAGTTGATTTTCAATGGGCGGGAGAGGTCGATCGATCGATTGCAGGTGAACCCAGTCCCGTCGGGTGTGCGCGACTGGTGTCGTCGCGTACGTAGAGTCTAAGAAGGTGTGCAGAAGCAGAGCGACTTCAGAAAAGAGCAGAGCAAAGCAGAGAACAGAAGACAGCAGAGGAAGGAGCAACTTGGGAAAGAACAGAGCAAAGCAGAGCAGGGCAGAGATCAAGTGAACAGAACAAAGCAGAGGTGGGCGTTGCTCATGGACCAAGTCGCGCACAGGCCCCAGCCACACGATATGCAGGCAACGCTCGGATCTACACCTGATGATGCCAGTCACTGTTTTTTTTTTTTTTTTTTTTGTGTGGATAGTCACCGGGTTAACCTCCTGAGAGGCTGAACCCTCTGTCTGCGCGTGTGGTTTAAGCAGTTATTAATTTTGAAGAGTCTCTGAACTTACCTTTCTTCCCTCTCTCCTTACTCCTCTGATCCTGTTCCCAGATTCATTCAGCTACATGCAAACGTAATTCAGAGTGCGAGAGAACAATTGGACTGTTACAGAATTCTGCGACCTTTGATTTTCCGTGTCACTGTTTCGGCAAACAGTACCCCGTGAAGCACAATGCTCCGCAGCCAGGTTTGAGAGCACATTCACTCATGCATGCACGGGCCAACTACTCCCTCCGTTTCTAAATGTAAGTCTTTTTAAATTTTTTAATATGAATTACATACGGAGAAAAATAGGTGAATCTACGCTCTAAAATATGTCTATATACATCTGTACGTAATTCATATTGAAATCTGTAAAAAATGCTTATATTTAGAAACGGAGAGAGTAGTAGATAGGCGGAACTTTGATAAAATCTTATTGCTTTGTGACACAAATAATGATTTTGTTTAAGAAAAAGACACCAGGCATCACTTATGTTGTGTTCCTTTTCTTTCGAAGGTCAGTCATTCCCTGCACCCAAGAATTAATCAGCTACGTGCACTGTTTTTTTCCGTAATCCTGATGTTTACTAGCATGAAAAATAGCAATTCAGAACTTTGATCCTGACTTTTGTTCAGTAGGTCAAAACATAAGCCACGAGATTGTTTAAAATTAAAGCTCTTGGTCTGTCCTATTCCTTACCAATATGACGAAAACTGAAAAATGTGCCTTGCATCAGTTGTAATTCTCAATTTCTCAACATTGAACTAGACAAGGCAATATGCATAATCAGGCTGTGATCAGGGACCCAACTAGCCACCCTAATATGGGTAGACAAGTTTGTAATCCTGACGAGATTCTATGTCTAAGCAAATGACATTATCATTGTTTCTAGGTTGATTGATCTAAGCTACCAAAATATCCTAGTGTTATATAGCTAAAATACCATTTCTAACTCAAATCGCTCTAGGCCGAGATTAGGGACCAAACAAGGCAGCCCAGTGTGCTGAGAAAAGATAGGAGCGCACAAGCGTACGCCTCAAGAGGAGCGAAAGGCGCGCCCCATCCCTTAGTTACAGATTACATTGCACCACCTCCATCCCTAGTATAACCTCAAACCCTACTTTCGATGAACCCACCTATGTAGGTCTCCTAAGAAGTCATCAATATCCCCTTTTAGCAATCCATCAGCTCGCTAGGCCATCCCCTAGCTCTCTACTGTGCTCTCCACCTGTCTTGGATACAAGGTTGGCCCATCGAAGACAACTGCGTTCCTATGTTTCCACGGTTCGCATAGGCCTAGGAACAGAATGGCACGAGTGTCCTTTATGGGCAAACCTTCTTTGGTCTTGTTCATGCACCATGTCTGTAGCATGTCATCCGCTGTTGGCACCCAAGCCAACATTCCCAACGCTGAACATACCGAAAACCAAACAGATCGCGTCAACATGTAGCTAAATAAAATGTGATTGCTGGTTTCGTCTTCTTGGTTGCATAGAGGGCAAGTATCTTAGTGTGATAGAACCCTCCTAGCCAACCTGTCGGATGTCCAACATCGACTAAAAGCTAGGCATGAAAAAAAGCAGCATTGCAAAGGTGCAGGAGATCTCCACGTGAACTCCACAGTAGGCACAACATCATGGCCAGCAAATTTCATTACATAAGCTGAACGAACAGAGAAGTCTCCGTGTCGCTCCCAAGACCATCCTATTCTGCCAGGGATTCCATCCTCTAGCCTGATCTCAGCTATCCGTGGCCATAGAGTTAAATACTCCATCAGGGTATAGATCTCAAGGTCTAGCCCAAAATCCATTGCCCACGTATCATTTTCCAACGCCATGTAGACTGGACGTGAGATGTGCACTCTTGCCGGAACTCTTGCATATACCAGTGGTGCGAACTCCTCGATCCGGTTGCAATCAAGCCAGTAGCCCTCCCAAAACAAAGCTTCTTAACCATCTCCAAACGTGACCCTGGACGCTGCTTTGAATAGTTTCATCGATTCATCTGAAACCACTATCTGAAATTCATGCCATGATCTGGTCTGGTCGAAACGTTCTAACCATGGTCAACGTGATTGCATTGCTATATTCAGCCACCTTAAATCCAGGATCCAAAGTCCCCCTGCCCACTTTGGCGCAGACACGTCAGGCCACACAATTGCACAGTTGTCGCCATTCGCTTCCACTTTGATGCACGAAAGTCAGCCCCTTATAATTTTGTTTAGTGCCGCCATAGTTTTCAAAGGAAGATCCAAAGCCATCATTGCATGCAGTGGCGTCACACATAGCACCGACTAGATGGGCAGTAGACATCCACTCTTGGGCAACGTTGATGCCTGCTAGCTTGAAAGGCACTTAGTAAGTAGATCCACCAATCCTTGTAATTGTGCAGCTGATTGCTTCCTGATAGTTAATGGTAGTCCAAGGTACTTGAAAGGAAATCGAGCACTCCAACATAGTACTAACCATCTACATTTGTTCCGGAGAGCATCTAATGGGAATGGTGATAACCCACAAGTATAGGGAATCCCAATAGTTTTCGAGGGTAGAGTATTCAACCCAAATTTATAGATTCAACACAAGGGGAGCCAAAGAATATTTGCAAGTATTAGCAGTTGAGTTGTCAATTCAATCACACCCGGAGATTAATTATTTGCAGCAAAGAATCAGTAGCAAAGTAGTATGATAGTTTTGATAGAACAGGTAACATTAACAGTAACGGTAACAATGATAGCAATGAATTTATAGCAATTGTAACAACAACAACAACAACAGTAGTAACTTAGCAAGAACAATATGTAGGAAATTCATAGGCATTGGATCGGTGAATTCGTTGGATGATATTCATCATATAATAGTCATAACCTAGGACGATACAAAACTAGCTCCAGTTCATAAATATAATGTAGGCACGTATTCCATAAATAGTCATACGTGCTTATGGAAAGAACTTGTATGACGTCTTTTGTCCTACCCTCCCGTGGCAGCGGGGTCCATAAGGAAACTAAGGGACATTAAGGCCCCCTTTTAATAGGGAAACGGAACAAAGCATTAACATATAGTGAATACATGAACTCCTCAAACTACGGTCATCACCGGAAAGTATCCCAACTATTTTCACTCCGGGATTTACGGATTGTAACACGTAGTAGGTGAATATGACTTGCAAGATCGGATTTAGAACATAGATATAATGGTGAAAACATAAACGGTTCAGATCTGAAATCATGGCACCCGGGCCCAAAGTGACAAGCATTAAGCATGACAAAGTAATAACAACATCAATCTCAGAACATAATGGATACTAAGAATCAAGCCCTAACAAAACTAACTCGATTACATGATGAATCTCATCCAACTCCTCACCGACCAGCGAGCCTACGAAGGAATTACTCACTCCCGGTGGGGAGCATCATCATGGAATTGGCGATGAAGGAAGGTTGGTGATGAAGAAGATCGAAGATCCCCTCTCCGGAGCCCAAAACGAACTCTGGATCTGGCCTCCCGATGAAGTACAGAAGGTGGAGGCAGCTCCGTATCGTGAAACGAGATAATTCTTCCTCCCTGATTTTTCTCTCCAATATAGGTATTTATGGAGTCGGAGATAGGGTCTGCAGGACCACCAGATGGGAACAACCCACCTGGGCGCGCCTGGTGGGGGACCCTATGGGTTCGAGAACAATGTAGACATGACCGAGACACATCTCCGGTCAATAACCAATAGCGGAACCTGGATGCTCATATTGGCTCCTACATATTCTACGAAGATCTTTATCGGTCAGACCGCATAACAACATACGTTGTTCCCTTTGTCATCGGTATGTTACTTGCCCGAGATTCGATCGTCGGTATCTCAATACCTAGTTCAATCTCGTTACCGGCAAGTCTCTTTACTCGTTCCGTAATACATCATCCCGCAACTAACTCATTAGTTGCAATGCTTGCAAGGCTTAAGTGATGTGCATTACCGAGAGGGCCCAGAGATACATCTCTGACATTCGGAGTGACAAATCCTAATCTCGAAATACGCCAACCCAACAAGTACCTTTGGAGACACCTGTAGAGCACCTTTATAATCACCCAGTTACGTTGTGACGTTTGGTAGCACACAAAGTGTTCCTCCGGTAAACGGGAGTTGCATAATCTCATAGTCATAGGAACATGTATAAGTCATGAAGAAAGCAATAGCAACATACTTAAACGATCGAGTGCTAAGCTAACGGAATGGGTCATGTCAATCACATCATTCTTCTAATGATGTGATCCCGTTAATCAAATGACAACTCATGTCTATGGCTAGGAGACTTAACCATCTTTGATCAACGAGCTAGTCAAGTAGAGGCATACTAGTGACACTCTGTTTGTCTATGTATTCACACATGTATTATGTTTCCGGTTAATACAATGCTAGCATGAATAATAAACATTTATCATGAAATAAGGAAATAAATAATAACTTTATTATTGCCTCTAGGGCATATTTCCTTCAGTCTCCCACTTGCACTAGAGTCAATAATCTAGTTCACATTGCCATGTGATTTAACACCAATAGTTCACATCATCATGTGATTAACACCCATAGTTCACATCATCATGTGACCAACACCCAAAGGGTTTACTAGAGTCAATAATCTAGTTCACATCGCTATATGATTAACACCCAATAGTTCACATCACCATGTGATTAACACCCATAGTTCACATCATCATGTGACCAACACCCAAAGGGTTTACTAGAGTCAATAATCTAGTTCACATCGCTATGTGATTAATACCCAAAGAGTACTAAGGTGTGATTATGTTTTGCTTGTGAGATAATTTTAGTCAACGGGTCTTTTCAGATCCGTAAGTATTTTGCAAATTTCTATGTCAACAATACTCTGCACGGAGCTACTTTAGCTAATTGCTCCCACTTTCAATATGTATCTAGATTGAGACTTAGAGTCATCTAGATTAGTGTCAAAACTTGCATCGACGTAACCCTTTACGACGAACCTTTTTGTCACCTCCATAATTGAGAAAAATATCCTTATTCCACTAAGGATAATTTTGACCGCTGTCCAGTGATCTACTCATAGATCACTATTGTACTCCCTTGCCAAAATCAGTGTAGGGTATACAATAGATCTGGTACACAACATGGCATACTTTATAGAACCTATGGCCAAGGCATAGGGAATGACTTTCATTCTCTTTCTATCTTCTGCCGTGGTCGGGTTTTGAGTCTTACTCAATTTCACACCTTGTAACACACGCAAGAACTCTTTCTTTGACTGTTCCATTTTGAACTACTTCAAAATCTTGTCAAGGTATGTACTCATTGAAAAAACTTATCAAGCGTCTTGATCTATCTATATAGATCCTGATGCTCAATATGTAAGCAGCTTTACCGAGGTCTTTGTTTTAAAAAACTCCTTTCAAACACTCCTTTATGCTTTGCAGAATAATTCTACATTATTTCCGATCAACAATATGTCATTCACATATACTTATCAGAAATGCTGTAGTGCTCCCACTCACTTTCTTGTAAATACAGGCTTCACCGCAAGTCTGTATAAAACTATATGCTTTGATCATCTCATCAAAGCATATACTCCAACTCTGAGATGCTTGCACCAGTCCATAGATGGACCGCTGGAGCTTGCATATTTTGTTAGCACCTTTAGGATTGACAAAACCTTCTGGTTGCATCATATACAGCTCTTCTTTAATAAATCCATTAAGGAATGCAGTTTTGTTTATCCATTTGCCAGATTTCATAAAATGTGGCAATTGTTAACATGATTCGGACAGACTTAAGCATAGATACGATTGAGAAACTCTCATCATAGTCAACACCTTGAACTTTGTCAAAAACCTTTTTCGACAAGTCTAGCTTTGTAGATAGTAACACTACTATCAACGTCCGTCTTCCTCTTGAAGATCCATTTAATCTCAATGGCTTGCCGATCATTGGGCAAGTCAACCAAAGTCCATACTTTGTTCTCATACATGGATCCCATCTCAGATTTCATGGCCTCAAACCATTTTGCGGAGTCTGGGCTCATCATCGCTTCCTCATAGTTCGTAGGTTCGTCATGATCAAGTAGCATGACCTCCAGAACAGGATTATCGTACCACTCTGGTGCGGATCTCACTATGGTTTACCTACGAGGTTCGGTAGTAACTTGATCTGAAGTTACATGATCATCATCATTAGCTTCCTCACTAATTGGTGTAGTAGTCACAGGAACAGATTTTTGTGATGAACTACTTTCCAATAAGGGAGCAGGTACAGTTACCTCATCAAGTTCTACTTTCCTCCCACTCACTTCTTTCGAGAGAAACTCCTTCTCTAGAAAGGATCCATTATAAGCAACGAATGTCTTGCCTTAGGATCTGTGATAGAAGGTGTACCCAACAGTCTCCTTTGGGTATCCTATGAAGACATATTTCTCCGATTTGGGTTTGAGCTTATCAGGATGAAACTTTTTCATATAAGCATCACAACTCCAAATTTTAAGAAACGACAACTTTGGTTTCTTGCCAAACCATAGTTCATATTGTGTCGTCTCAACGGACTTAGATTGTGCCCCTTTTTAACGTGAATGCAGTTGTCTCTAATGCATGATCCCAAAACGATATTGGTAAATCGGTAAGAAACATCATAGATTGTACTATATCCAATAAAGTACGGTTATGACGTTCGGACACACCATTATGCTGTGGTGTTCCAGGTGGCATGAATATGTGAAACTATTCCACATTGTTTTAATTGAAGACCAAACTCGTAACTCAAATATTTGTCTCCGCGATCAGATCGTAGAAACCTTATTTTCTTGTCACGATGATTTTCCACTTCACTCTGAAATTCTTTGAACTTTTCAAATGTTTCAGACTTATGTTTCATCAAGTAGATATACCCATATCTGCTCAAATCATCTGTGAAGGTCAGAAAATAAAGATACCCGCCGCGAGCCTTAACACTCATCGGATCGCATACATCAGAATGTATTATTTCCAATAAGTCAGTTGCTCGCTCCATTGTTCCGGAGAATGGAGTCTTAGTCATATTTCCCATGAGGCATGGTTCGCAAGCATCAAGTGATTCATAATCAAGTGATTCCAAAACCCCATCAACATGGAGTTTCTTCATGCGCTTTACACCAATATGACCTAAACGGCAGTGCCATAAATAAGTTGCACTATCATTATTAACTTTGCATCTTTTGGTTTCAATATTATGAATATGTGTATCACTACGATCGAGATCCAATGAACTATTTTCATTGGGTGTGTAACCATATAAGGTTTTATTCATGTAAACAGAACAACAATTTATTCTCTTACTTAAATGAATAACAGTATTACAATAAACATGATCAAATCATATTCATGCTCAACGCAAACACCAAATAACACTTATTTAGGTTAACACTAATCCCGAAAGTATAGGGAGTGTGCGATGATGATCATATCAATCTTGGAACTACTTCCAACTTTCATCGTCACTTCACCCTTAACTAGTCTCTGTTCATTCTGCAACTCCTGTTTCGAGTTACTAATCTTAGCAACTGAACTAGTACCAAATACTGAGGGGTTGCTATGAACACTAGTAAAGTACACATCAATAACCTGTATATCAAATATACCTTTGTTTACTTTGCCATCCTTTCTTATCCACCAAATACTTGGGGTAGTTCCGCTTCAAGTGACCAATCCCTTTGCAGTAGAAGCACTTAGTCTCAGGCTTAGGACCAGACTTGGGTTTCTTCACTTGAGCAGCAACTTGCTTGCCGTTTTTCTTGAAGTTCCCCTTCTTCCTTTTGCCCTTTTCTTGAAACTAGTGGTCTTGTGTACCATCAACACTTGATGTTTTTCTTGATTTCTACCTTCGTCGATTTTTAGCATCACGAAGAGCTCGGGAATCGTTTCCGTTACCCCTTGCATATTATAGTTCATCACGAAGTTCTAATAACTTGGTGATGGTGACTAGAGAATTCTGTCAATCACTATTTTATCTGGAAGATTAACTCCCACTTGATTCAAGCGATTGTAGTACCCAGACAATCTGAGCACATGCTCACTAGTTGAGCGATTCTCCTCCATCTTTTAGCTATAGAACTTGTTGGAGACTTCATATCTCTCAACTCGGGTATTTGCTTGAAATATTAACTTCAACTCCTGGAACATCTCATATGTTCCATGATGTTTCAAAACATCTTTGAAGTCCCGATTCTAAGCCATTAAGCATGGTGCACTAAACTATCAAGTAATCATCATATTGAGCTAGCCAAACGTTCATAACGTCTGCATCTGCTCCTGCAATAGGTCTGTCACCTAGCGGTGCATCAAGGGCATAATTCTTCTGTGCAGCAATGAGAATAAACCTCAGATCACGGATCCAATCCGCATCATTGCTACTAACATCTTTCAACACAATTTTCTCTAGGAACATATCAAAATAAACATATGAAAGCAACAACGCGAGGTATTGATCTACAACATAGATATGCTAATACTACCGGGACTAAGTTCATGATAAATTAAAGTTCAATGAATCATATTACTTAAGAACTCCCACTTAGATAGACATCCCTCTAATCCTCTAAGTGATCACGTGATCCAAATCAACTAAACCATGTCCGATCATCACGTGAGATGGAGTAGTTTCAATGGTGAACATCACTATGTTGATCATATCTACTATATGATTCACGCTCGACCTTTCGGTCTCAGTGTTTCGAGGCCATATCTGTTATATGCTAGGCTCGTCAAGTTTAACCTGAGTATTCCGCGTGTGCAACTGTTTTGCACCCGTTGTATTTGAACGTAGAACCTATCACACCCGATCATCACGTGGTGTCTCAGCACGAAGAACTTTCGCAACGGTGCATACTCAGGGAGAACACTTATACCTTGATAATTTAGTGAGAGATCATCTTATAAAGCTACCGCCGAACTAAGCAAAATAAGATGTATAAAAGATAAACATCACATGCAATCATAATATGTGACATGATATGGCCATCATCATCTTGTGCCTTTGATGTCCATCTCCAAAGCATCGTCATGATATCCATCGTCAATGGCATGACACCATGATCTCCATCATCTTGATCTATATCAATGTGTCATCACATGGTCGTCTCGCCAACTATTGCTCTTGCAACTATTGCTATCGTATAGCGATAAAGCAAAGCAATTATCTGGCGCTTGCATCTTATGCAATAGACAGACAACCATAAGGCTTTTGCCAGTTGCCGATAACTTCAACAAAACATGATCATTTTATACAACAACTTATATCTCATGACATCTTGACCATATCACATCACAACATGCCCTGCAAAAACAAGTTAGACGTCCTCTACTTTGTTGTTGCAAGTTTTACGTGGTTGCTACTGGGCTTAGCAAGAACCGTTCTTACCTACGCATCAAAACCACAACGATATTTTGTCAAGTTGGTGTTGTTTTAACCTTCGCAAGGACCGTGCGTAGCCACACTCGGTTCAACTAAAGTTGGAGAAACTGACACCCGCCAGCCACCTGTGTGCATAGCACGGCGGTAAAACCAGTCTCGCGTAAGCGTACGCGTAATGTCGGTCCGGGCCGCTTCATCCAACAATACCGCCGAACTAAAGTATGACATGCTGGTAAGCAGTATGACTTATATCGCCCACAACTCACTTGTGTTCTACTCGTGCATGTAACATCAACACATAAAACCTAGGCTCGGATGCCACTGTTGGGGAGCGTAGTAATTTCAAAAAAATTCCTATGCACATGCAAGATCATGGTGATGCATAGCAATGAGAGGGGAGAGTGTTGTCTACGTACCCTCGTAGACCGAAGCGGAAGCGTTGACGCAACGTAGAGGAAGTAGTCGTACGTCTTCCCGATCCGACCGATCCAAGCACTGAAACTACGGCACCTTTGAGTTTTAGCACACGTTCAGCTCGATGAAGATCCCCGGACTCCGATCCAGCAAAGTGTCGGGGAAGAGTTCCGTCAGCATGACGACGTGGTGACGATCTTGATGTTCTACTGTCACAGGGCTTTGCCTAAGCACCGCTACAATATTATCGAGGAGTATGGTGGAGGAGGGCACCGCACACGGCTAAGAGAACAATCACGAAGATCAACTTGTGTGTCTATGGGGTGCCCCCCCTGCCCCTGTATATAAAGGAGCAAGGGGGGAGGAGGCCGGCCCTAGGAGGGGCGCGCCAGGGGAGTAGGATTCCTACTCCTAGTTGGAGTAGGTTTCCTTCTTTCCTAGTCCAACTAGGAGAAGGGGGGAAAGGGGGGAAGAGGGGAAGGAAGGAAGAGAGGGGCCGCGCCCCAAACCCCTTGTCCAATTCGGACTGGGCTTGGGAGGGGCGCGCGCCACCTCCTGGTCCTTCCACCTAAGGCCCATTAAGGCCCATTGCTTCTTCCTCGTATTCCCGTAACTCCCCGGTACCTCCGAAAATACCCGAATCACTCGGAACCTTTCCGATGTCCGAATATAGTCGTCCAATATATAGATCTTTACGTCTCGACCATTTCGAGACTCCTCGTCATGTCCCCGATCTCATCCTGGACTCTGAACTCCTTCGGTAAATCAAAACTCATAAACTCATAATATAACTGTCATCGAAACCTTAAGCGTGCGGACCCTACGGGTTCGAGAACAATGTAGACATGACCGAGACACATCTCCGGTCAATAACCAATAGCGGAACCTGGATGCTCATATTGGCTCCTACATATTCTAAGAAGATCTTTATCTGTCAGACCGCATAACAACATACGTTGTTCCCTTTGTCATCGGTATGTTACTTGCCCGAGATTCGATCATCGGTATCTCAATACCTAGTTCAATCTCGTTACCGGCAAGTCTCTTTACTCGTTCCGTAATACATCATCCCGCAACTAACTCATTAGTTGCAATGCTTGCAAGGCTTAAGTGATGTGCATTACCGAGAGGGCCCAGAGATACCTCTCTGACATTCGGAGTGACAAATCCTAGTCTCGAAATACGCCAACCCAACAAGTACCTTTGGAGACACCTGTAGAGCACCTTTATAATCACCCAGTTACGTTGTGATGTTTGGTAGCACACAAAGTGTTCTTCCGGTAAACAGGAGTTGCATAATCTCATAGTCATAGGAACATGTATAAGTCATGAAGAAAGCAATAGCAACATACTTAAACGATCGAGTGCTAAGCTAACGGAATGGGTCATGTCAATCACATCATTCTCCTAATGATGTGATCCCGTTAATCAAATGACAACTCATGTCTATGGCTAAGAAACTTAACCATCTTTGATCAACGAGCTAGTCAAGTAGAGGCATACTAGTGACACTCTGTTTGTCTATGTATTCACACATGTATTATGTTTCCGGTTAATACAATTCTAGCATGAATAATAAACATTTATCATGAAATAAGGAAATAAATAATAACTTTATTATTGCCTCTAGGGCATATTTCCTTCATATCAATGGCAGCACTTTTCTGAAAATTTACTCGCAACCCCGAGGCCGTGCCAAAGCTCTCTAATATTATGGAGCAGCCTCCCAAATCCATACTATTTGGCTTCAAAAATATTATCACATCATCGGTGAATATGGATTATCTTTGTTGCATACCCGTTCGTGCCAATGGGGAAAGAATACCACTTGATGCTTGGAGAGTTTTTGTAGTGGTTCCATAATCAATATAAAGAGCATTGGAGATAGAGGATCACCTTGGCTAAGCCCATGGAAGCTATAGAATTTTTTTCAGGAATGCCATTGACCATTATCCGGGTTGAAGAGCTTGCAAGTAATCCACTTATCCATGAGATCCACCGGTCACCCAAACCCATCCTTTGCATATCAAGAATGACCATCGAACCGAGTCAAAAGCTTTTGATATGTCCAATTTTAGCATCACTGTAGGGTCCTTTAGTGCGTGCAAACATCTAACCGTGCCTTGCACGAATATGAACTTGTCATGAAGAGAACGTCCTCACACAAATGCACTTTGGTGGTTGCCCACAAGTTTAAGTAGATCCTCCGCAAGCCTCACTGCCAAAACCTTGTCAAAAGTCTTTATGGCACCAGCATGAACAAGACTCGCCGGCCTAAAGTCTGGGAGCTCCTCAACTCAATCCATTTTGGGCAGCAACAATACTAATGCTTTGTTGATTAACGACATGCTTCTCATATCTCCACAATAGAATGGTTCTAAGGCGCGCATGAAATCCACCTTGGATGGAAAAACACGTTCGGACCACGCGGTCCGAACGGTTGCGGGTGGTTTGAGGGTTGGCGTTGGAGATGCCCTTACAAGCCAACTTGCTTAATGTTTTCAACTTTTCTTGCTTGTCTATCTCAAGATGACGAAGTCTAATATGACATGATGCATTTTTTCTATTTTCTATTTTGCATACACCATGAGAAGTTGAGGACATTGATGATCATTCATGACTTGGAAAGAGGCATGGAGACAACCAATGGGGCAATATTTTGATCCATCTCACACATTCTATTATATTTTGTCTTTATTACGTGTCATTTTATTAATTATTCATATATAGGCATCATGTCACCATATTGTTGTTTATAGAAATTGCCATGCCTTGTGCAGCCGTACTCGTATCGGTGTTGCCGTAACGGTGCTTCATAGATAAAAATAGGCCGAGAACCACACACCAACATGAACACAGGGTGCAAAATCGCAAGGACCTAGAGAATCGAAGAACTGGATCTAGAAATTGGACAGTTAGCTAAAAGGAAAACTATACCAACATACTATTTAGGAGGAACTCAAATCGAGGGTGGGGAGCAATCAGTCTTCCAGAAAGAAGGGATTGGGATCTCAGAGCTACGATGGGGTCAACGAAAAAAATCGAGGCCTCCTTTGGTTTGTAGAAATTTTGTAGCAATTCTATATGATAGGGGTTTCAAAGGAAATTTACCTTTGCAGCTCTTTATTTTGTAGGAATGGATTTCTATTCCTATGTAGGATAGAAACCAATGCTTCACATTTGAAACGAAGTCTAGACTCAATGAAAAAAATCATATCCAATGCATCACATGACATCCCTTTTCCTATTGAAATTAAGATACATGTCATCTCAATTTCTATGATATCCTATATATATATATATATATATATATATATATATATATATATATAATCGTTGCCCCCTCCCCCCCCCCCCCCCCCAACCCCCACTTTCCCCCTGCTCTATTAGTAAAATAATCAGGCACAAAAAGGAGAAGGGGCAAAAATGGCTCTGGAACCAAGCATGCAATCAAATGACACTGAGTCTATCTTATCGATGGTAGAGATGCAAGGCAACACTGGATGCTTTGCAAATTGAGAATTCACTTTCTCTGCTTTGGGTCCCTTGCTCTTATGATCTTGATCCGTGGAGTTGATGGCTTTTACGGGTGCCTCCAAAAGGAGATCTCGAAAGAAATCCTCTGTTTTTTTCTGGGATGCAATCAAACAAACAAACATAATGTAGAATTAGGGATGTGTGTGACATTTCAATCATGACATTTTCATATTCCCGTATTTTTAGAATCACACGAATCATATATGACTAAATAGGTGATCCCTACTAATCCATTTATCTTAACATGACACCTCAACACATAACTAACGAGTAATTTTAACATACTCCCTCTTACCACCTCTTTTGACATGAAAGGTAAGAATTAAGAGTTAATCAGACCACTACTTAATCAAATGAATGGCTTATATCTATCATGTACTCTTATCTTTCATGTGAAAAGATGAGGTAAGAGGAACCATGCTAAAATTTGCTGTAACTATAACCAAGCTACACCTCAACATGCAACCATGCATAAAAGAAATCTCAGCTCATGAGAAAAGTATAATCACAGGTGCAAAAAATGGGTCCAGTTAACATTGAATACATCATCAATCTCAAAAATGAAAATGAGCATCGGATACATCCGAACTACAGAATGCCATGAGATTGCCCATGGAGAACGTAACTGAAACACATGGAAGAAATCACACCAGCATATAAGCAATCGTGTATGCTACACTAACTAAAAACACGAACGCAAAGACCTATACCGACTGGCCGGCCGTTGTCAGCTGAATATGCCCAGCACGTGTCAGTCAGCCCACCGTAATGCGAGATTCAGCCGGTGCGTGCTGATATTCCGGCTTCAACGGCGGCACAGTTGGCGGCGATGAGGTGTCCGACTGCAGAATCTCCACGACGTCACCCATCTTGATCCGCTGCTTGGGGTCCGGATGGCTGCACGCGAGGGCGATGAGCAGGAGCTTCTTCGCCTCTTCGTCCTGCTGTAGCTCAACACCTGCCGTGCTCTGCAAAGATGGATCAACCGCGTCGATGATGCGCCCTTTCCCGTGGAGCGCCCACACCCAGTCCGCGAGGAATCTGAAGCTCGTATCGCCGTCCGTGATGTCGCCGCAGCAAGAGCGGCGGCCGCAGACGACCTCGAGCACCAGCGCGCCGAAGTAGAAGACGTCCAGCTCGCAGGTGGGGTTGGGGATGCCGCCGTTCGCGGCGCACTCTGGAGCTAGATAGGCTTGGCTGTTCCTCGGGGGCTTGGAGGGCTCCATCCTGGAGTAGCCCAGGTCGCCGAGCCGCGCCGTAAGGTCTTTCTCCAACATGACATTCGAGGCCTTGACGGATCCATGGACAGACTTGTTACAGTGGAGGTAGTTCAGGCCGAGGGCGACACCTCTGATGATGTTAGAGCGGCGAGCCCATGTCAGAGCCGATGAGCTCCCTGTTGCATCGAAGAGGTGCCGGTCGAGGCTGCCATTGGGCATGTAGTCGTACACCAGGTAAAGCTTCCCTTTTCTCAAGCAATACCCTGCAGGTAGAATTTGACGCTGGATCGTGTTACTAACATAGTACTACCATGTAATTCAGATTTCGGAATGCTGAATGTTTCCCTCGTATGTATTGTTTGTATCCTATCCTAACATTATTCAGTGCAAATACGAGAGTACTCCTAAGCGTTTACTTGGTGATGTAGGAAGTGATCGAGGAACAACAGCGAATGTATGTCGTACTATGGCTAGTAAGACACTGGAAAGGGAAAGAAAAAGAAGCCAGTAGTGGTTACTTACCAAGCAAGCGGACGATGTTCTTGTGCCGGAGAAAGCGGCCTCCGAGATCGCTGTGGACGTGCTTGCTGCTCTCCTTTGTGAGGGTGTTGTGGAACCTCTTGATGGCCACGAGCCTATCCAGACCATCATTCCCCAGCAGGGTGCCTTTGAACACCACCCCAGAGCTGCCTTGGCCTGGCCGGAGCTTCATCTTCTTGTGGAATTTGCTCGTGGCCGCCGCCAGCATGTCGTACTCATACTCCCATACGGTCGTTTCCCGGCGGCCAGTCAGCCGCCGACGATTGGGTGCCTGCCGGAGCTCCAGCCGCACCGGACTCCTCAGGACGCCCAGGCCCAGCCAATGGACCTGTCTGGCTGCGGCTGCCGCGCCGTCACCACTGCGCCTCCAAGGAAAGCTGCTTGTCCACAGGAAGGAGAAAGGGGAGCTTCTCTTTTGGGGGAGATCCAATTCTTTAGGCAGCTGATAAACATCTAGCTGTTCTTTCTTGTCATGGTCATGGGCGGACTGTCTGCGTCCGGGCCTAGGCCTATCTGATCGATCCGCTCCAGCGGCTGCTCTACCCCGGGATTTATTACCATCCGCCCGCACTTTAAGTCCCAAGAAAGATTGCAAGGACGCTGCGACTCCAAGACCAACCACGGTGGTCAACGCCAGCGCTCCCACGACCAGGGCGGCCGCGTTCCACGCCGGATCTGGGTGCTCAGAGTCGCTTGTTCCTGGCCGTTGACGAGCTCCAGATGAAGGCCTGGCTGAAAGGATCACCATCACCGCCCATGGCCATGGCCATGGCCATGAGAGCATGCCGCGGTAGACCGACCGGGCAAACCGTAGGATAAGCAGACTCTCATGGCTAATCCCCATCGCACGGCACCTACCACAGACAAGCAAGCACCACGACCCAACAGGTAGCCAAGTACACCTAGCTAGAACCAAGAGGAGGAGACGCACGGCTGCCGTGATGCGGGGCGGGCCTGCGAGACGATGGGGAGGGTGGGTGGGTGGGGGTATGCAGGAGCGATGCTAGACACACGAACCAAGAGGAGGCGCGTGTTGACCGACGGGGAGGGCTGGACCGCTGGAGACGCGGTTTCTTTGATTGATCTGGCTCACTGAGAGTACATACTATGCTGCTTACACGCTAAGTACACGGCGGAAGGCGGAAGCACGGCTATAAGTGAAAAAAGAAATGCGTGATGGCATGAGCTGTCGAGCAGAGCAGAGCCTCGCTCCAGGGGAAGGGCCGAGCCTATCTACTAGAGGGAGCTTGCGCAGGCCGCTTGGCGGAGGCAGCGGCGCGTGTGCACGTTGGGGCCACTGCTGGTGACGTGGTTTTGCCCGGTGGAGACGAGGCCGTGGCCCAGCCACCTCCCCTTGCTCGAGCGAAGGGCATTTTTTTTATTTTTTTGAAAGATCCAGCATTGCTGGCATTTCATTGATAATAGCAGGAAGGAGCGGAAAACAATAAGGTGGTGAAGGTCCTAGGACCAGATCCGAAGATCAAAGAAAAGAGAAAAGAAAAGAAAAAGAAACAGCAGCCCTAATAGCTGCAGCACAACACTCCATACAATCCATACTAGGCAACGCAGCTCCGACTCCGACGACGAAGGGCATTTTTTTATCGGTGCTGCTAAAAATCAGTGGCCAAGTTTCAGTCGACGCCTTGACCGTCAGATCTACTACGGCTTTTAGATGCGTACAACATGCGTTTAATTGTAAATTGGCCCTATGGATGAACAAACTGGGGTGGGCTGCTTTCGTCTTCTTTTTTCTGTTGGCGTTGGGCGGTGGGCTGGGCAGGGAAGTATCAGGCTTTGGGCGTTGTGTCTTTGTTTTTAGCCTGTAAATTTTACAATGTGTAAAAGAGATCCCTGACTAGGAAAAGAGCTGTATACTGGGAGCTCCTATTCGACGCATTTTGCGTCGAACAGCCAGCCGACGCACGCACAGACCCCGTGACTGGGCCGGCCCAATAGTGGGTGCTGTAGCAGAGCAGCTATGATGGAAAAAGAACAAAGCGTGAAAAGGGTGTCGAGTAGGATTCGAACATACGACCTCCATCTCGTGTACCTGAGCAGCTAACCAGTGGAACCAACAAATGTTAGTGTAAAAATGGGAGCGTACATGCATAAGAACTACTCGGACAGCTGTTTTGAATTTTTTGGAACTTTATCTGCAAATTCTGATTCTTTGTAAAAACAAACAATGTTTGAAAATCTAATAATTTCTTGAACAACTCGAATTTTTTTCAAATTTTGAAAAAATAAAATAGAAACGTGAACATGTTTCAACAGAAAACATTTTGAAATTCCAGGATATTTGATGAAAACCCAAATATTTATTGAAATTTGAGAAACAAAAATTTAATACTGGGAACAATTTTTGAACAGTGCAAACATTTTTTTAATTCCAGAATATTTTCAAAAACTAGAATATATATTGAATTTGAGAACAAAATTTGATAATGGGAACTGTTTTGAATTGCTGAACATTTCTCGTAATTCTCAAACATATTTTGCAATTCCCGAACATTCTTTGGAAACACGAACATCATTTGAAAACAGGGACAGTTTTTAATATTCTGAGCTTTTTTGTAAACATGAACATTTTTTGAATTTATGAGCAAAATTGTAAAAGAGGAACAATTTTTTAAATCACGAATTTATTGGAATTGTTAGAACAAATTTTGAAATGGAGAACAATTCAAAAATCCCAACAAAATTGAAACATGAACAAATTTTGAATACGTGACCAAAAATTTGGAAACGAGAACATTTTTTGAAATGCCGGTCGTTATTTGAAAATTCTAATAAATTTGAACAGAAACATTCCAAGAAAAAGAAATGCTATAAAATTTGTATAGCGCGAACTATAATTAACAGAAAGCAGCGGCAGATTTGAAACATTTATGATTTTTCTTATATTTCTTTGAAATAATGAACAGTTTTGAGATTGTCATTCTTTCTGAAAAGACAAACAAATTAAAAAAACGTGAATTTTTTCGTAATTCCAAACATATTTCATAAACAGAAAGAAACGGTGAACAAATTTTGAAATCTGGAACTTTTTTCTAAAATGCGAACAATTTTAGAAAGTTCTGAACATTTTGAGAAAACTCAAACAATTTTTCAACACACAAACGAATTTTGGAGACGCGAACGTATTTTTTTGGAACGGAAACATTTTCTAAACTACCCAAAAAACTGAACAGGAACAATTTTTCAAATTTCAAAACAAAATTTGGAAACACAAACAACTTTTGAGTTTCCCAAATATTCTTGGAATTTGTGCATTTCTTTAAAGCACAAACATTTTCTAAATCTTAAGAACAAATTTTGAAACAGAGAACAAATTTAGAAGCACGAACAATTTTTTAAAGCACGAACAATTTTTGAATGTTGAGAACAAATTTTGATATGGAGAACAAATTCGGAAGCTCGAACAATTTTTGAAAGCACGAACAATTTTTGAATCTTGAGAACAAATTTTGAAATGGAGAACAAATTTGGAAGCACGAGCAATTTCTGAATGTTGAGAACAAATTTTGAAATGGAGAACAATTTTTTTAAGCGCGAATAATTTTTGAATGTTGAGAACAAATTTTGAAATGGAGAACAAATTTAGAAGCGCGTACAATTTTTTAAAAGCACGAACAATTTTTGAATGTTGAAAACTAATTTTGAAATGGAGAAAAAATTTGGAAGCGCGAATTTGAAATGGGAAGATTTTTTGAAACTCCCAAACATAATTTGAAATGTGAACAAAAAGAAGACAAAAAGAGAAGAAAAAGGAAATGAAAAATGAAATAAAGCATGATTTTTTTTTAATCTTAAGAAGAAAATTTTGAAAATGAGAACCATTTAAAAAAACCGAACAAATTTGGAAGCACGAACAATTCTTTAAAAGCACGAACATTTTTTGAATCTTGAGAACAAACTTTGAAAATGAGAACCTTTTTAAAAAAATCCTGAACAAATTCATAAATGTGAACAATTTTCGAAAATACAAAACATTGTATGAATTTTGAGAACAAATTTCGAAAAATAAGAACATTTTTTGAAAACTCTGAACATTTTTTTTGCAAATACACCAAATTTTTCTAAAAGGCGAAAACATTTTTCGAATTTGAGGAACACATTTTGAAAATACCTAACATTTTTTGAAAATCCAGAACATTTTTTGAAAATCCAGAACATTTTTCTGAAAAGAAGCAGAAACATTTCCCTAATTTGAAGAACATTTTTTGAAATCTGAGAACATTTTCTGGAAATCAAGAACATTTTTCTAAAAAGAAAAATCATTTTCCAAATATCAAGAACATTTTCTGAAAATCCTGACCATTTTTTGTGAATTCAAAACATTTTTTAAAATAGAAACAGAAAGGAATAAAGAGAAGAGAAAATGAAAAAAAGAAAAAGAAAAAACGGTTCAGGGAACCGTCTAGAAGGTTCCCAAAACCGAAAAAACCGGCTGGGAAAGTCTAGAAGGTTCCAAAACCGGGATCTGTGAAACGTGTTAAACAGGCCGGCCCATTTAAATCGCTCGCCTCTGGTTCGCTGTGCGTTTGGCCGACATTTTGACGCAGCCAGCGTCAAATAAGATATTCCCTGTATACTTCCCTAATAAAAAGGAAAAAGAATTATATACTGTAGTAGCATTTTTTATGAGTATTTTACCTTTTGTTTTCTAGAATCCGGGTGCGCATGTGTAGCTATTGTTGATAGATTAGATCCCTATTGTATAGTTTTTGGATGTAGTTTTTCTAGTGCAGCATCCATGTCTTTCTAGTCTAGTTTTTCTAGTGCAGCATCTAATTTAAAAAGTATCTATTTTATATGGATTTTCTATTCTCAATCGGCCAAGAATTAGTCAAGTCTTAAAGTCTTAGTCGACTCAATAGCAATCGGACCACAACTGCAATTGTTGCCCGTTCTTTTGTTTGTATCTTTGTTTTTTTTTTTCTCTCTCATGTCCAATCAATTTGCTTCTAGTTTCCTTTGTGACGGGGTGTTTTAGGGTGTGGCTGGCCCACTCTTTCCTTCTTCTTTGTTTTATGTGTGGGCAGGGATATGTGTTGGCCTGGATTTTTATGGGTTTTTTTTGTGTTTTTTATTTACTTTCCTGCCTCTTCATTTATTTATTTATTTTTGTAAGTGATTTTTAATAACAAAAAAATGGTGTCCTCATGACATCGATTTTATTTTGCATTTGTAATTTTCTTGTTTCATTTATATATTTTTTCTTCTTCTTTTTATTTGCTTTCTAAGTAATTTCCTTTTTTCTTTTTAGTTATATTTTCTATTTTTGTTGCTTTGAAAACAATTTTCTTGTATGCATGCTATTAGGCGGAATTGTAAGTGTCACCATTGACTATAATTTATTAGTCTTTTGTCGAGAGAAGGGCATATGCATGTCTGTCACTAGGCTTCCAACTGCAAGTGTCACTCCGACTACAATTGCATGCCCACGCACGTGACTGGAACTAACATTTATTTTGTAAGTGGGTGGCGGGAGAGGGAGGGGGGATTGCTTGTGCGATACCAGGCTTGCAACTGCAAGCATCGCCCTCGACGGCAACTGCATGTCCCCCTCTCGACTGCAACTGGCCTTGTGTTTTTGTCAGAGAGGGGGGCAATTAATGCCCGACAGTAGCCTTGCAATTGCAAGTGTTGCCCCTCGGCTGGAATTGCATGCCTACACACCCGACCGCAACCGACATTTTTGATTTTTTAGTGGGTGGCGGGAGAGGGGGGGTTGCGTTCTATACTAGTCTTGCAACTGCAAGTCTCGCTTTCGACTGCAATTGCATGTCCACCTCTCGACTGCAACTGGCCTTGTGTTTTTGTCGTAGAGGGGGCCAATTGCATGTCCGACAGTAGTCTTGCAATTGCAAGTGTCGCCCCTCGGCTGGAACTGCATGCCTACACACCCGACTGCAATTGCATGCCCACACACACCCGACTGTAACGCCAACATTTTTGATTTGTTAGTGGGTGGCGGGAGAGGGGAGCTGCGTCCTATACTAGTCTTGCAACTAAAAGTCTCGCCCTCGACTGCAACTGCATGTCACCCTCTCGACGGCAACTGGCCTTGTGTTTTTGTCAGAGAAGGGGGCAATTGCATGTCCGACAGTAGTCTTGCAATTGCAAGTGTCGCCTCTCGGCTGGAACTGCATGCCTACACACCGACTGCAATTGCATGCCCACACACCCGACTGCAACCAACATTTTTGATTTGTTAGTGTGTGGCGGAAGAGGGGGTAGTTGCATGTCCTATACTAGGCTTGCAACTACAAGTCTCGCCCTCGACTGGAACTTCATGTCCCCTATCGACTGCAACTGGCCTTGTGTTTCTGTCGGAGAGGGGATGAATTGCATGTCCAACAATATGCCTGCAACTATCACTAGTAGAAAACAGGGCTTTGGTCCTGGGCAGATCAGAGCATTAGTCCCGGTTTGTTTATGAACCAGGACTAATGGGAGCATCAGTCCCGGCTCGAGAGGCTCAGACGCTGGCCGTGCCTCGGCAGGAAATTGTCCCGGTTCGGCTGGGACCTTTACTCCAGGTTCCAGCCACCAACCGGGACGAAAGGGGTTGCTGCACTTTAGTCCCGGTTGGTGGCTGGAACCGGGACTAAAGGGTAGGCCATTAGTCCCTGTTTGTGTATAAAACCGGGACTAAAATTTTGCCTATATATCCCCCCCATCTCCTCTGTTTTTTGGCCGTGGAAGGGTGAAGGTGAAGGAAATATGCCCTAGAGGCAATAATAAAGTTATTATTTATTTCCTTATTTCATGATAAATGTTTATCATTCATGCTAGAATTGTATTAACCGGAAACATGATACATGTGTGAATGCATAGACAAACAAAGATGTCACTAGTATGCCTCTACTAGACTAGCTTGTTAATCAAAGATGGTTATGTTTCCTGACCATGAACAAGGAGTTGTTATTTGATTAACAAGGTCACATCATTAGTAGAATGATCTGATTGACATGACCCAATCCATTAGCTTAGCACATGATCGTTTAGTATGTTGCTACTGCTTTTATCCATGACATATACATGTTCCTGTAACTATGAGATTATGCAACTCCCGTTTACCGGAGGAACACTTTGGGTACTACCAAACGTCACAACGTAACTGGGTGATTATAAAGGAGTACTACAGGTGTCTCCAAAGGCAGATGTTGGGTTGGCGTATTTCGAGATTAGGTTTTGTCACTCCGATTGTCGGAGAGGTATCTCTGGGCCCTCTCGGTAATACACATCACTTAAGCCTTGCAAGCATTACAACTAATGAGTTAGTTGTGAGATGATGTATTACGGAACGAGTAAAGAGACTTGCCGGTAACGAGATTAAACTAGGTATTGGATACCGACGATCGAATCTCGGGCAAGTAACATACCGATGACAAAAGGAACAACGTATGTTGTTATGCGGTCTGACCGATAAAGATCTTCGTAGAATATGTAGGAACCAATATGGGCATCCAGGTCCCGCTATTGGTTATTGACCGGAGACGTGTCTCGGTCATGTCTACATTGTTCTCGAACCGTAGGGTCCGCACGCTTAAGGTTTCGATGACAGTTATATTATGAGTTTATGTATTTTGATGTACCGAAGAAGTTCGGAGTCCCGGATGTGATCACGGACATGACGAGGAGTCTCGAAATGGTTGAGACATAAATATTGATATATTGGAAGCCTATATTTGGAGTTCGGAATGGTTCCGGGTGAAATCGGGATTTTACCGGAAAACCGGGGGGTTACCGGAACCCTCCCGGAGGCTATTGGGCCTTAGTGGGCCTCGAGGGAGAAGAGGAGGGGCCGGCCAGGGGTGGCCGCGCGCCCCCACCGGGAGTAGGACTCCCCCCAATCCTACTCCAACTAGGAAAAGGGGGGAGTCCTACTCCCGGTGGGAGTAGGACTCCTCCGGCGCGCCTCCCTTGGGCCGGCCGCACCTCCCCCCTCCCTCCTTTATATACGGGGGCAGGGGGGCACCCTAGAACACACAAGTTTGATCTACGGATTGTTCCTTAGCCGTGTGCGGTGCCCCCCTCCACCATATTCCACCTCGGTCATATCGTCGCGAAGCTTAGGCGAAGCCCTGCGCCGGTAGAACATCAAGATCGTCACCACGCCGTCGTGCTGACGGAACTCTCCCTCGACACTCGGCTGGATCGGAGTACGAGGGACGTCATCGAGCTGTACGTGTGTCAAGAACTCGGGGGCGCCGGAATAACGGCGCCGGGATCGGTCGGATCGCGAGGAGAACGTACGACTACTTCCTCTACGTTGTGATCGCTTCCGCTTCGGGTCTACGAGGGTACGTAGACAACACTCTCCCCTCTCGTTGCTATACATCACCATGATCTTGCGTGTGCGTAAGAAAATCTTGAAATTACTACGTTCCCTGACAGTGGCATCCGAGCCTAGTTTTTTTCTATGGTTTGATGTTTTGCACGAGTAGAACACAAGTGAGTTGTGGGCGATACAAGTCATACTACCTACCAGCATGTCATACTTTGGTTCAGCGGTATTGTGAGATGAAGCGGCCCGGACCGACATTACGCGTACGCTTACGTGAGACTGGTTTCACCGCTACGAGCACTCGTTGCTTAAAGGTGACTGGCGGGTGTCTGTCTCTCTCACTTTAGTTGAACCGAGTGTGGCTACGCCCGGTCCTTGAGAAGGTTAAAACGGAGTCTATTTGACGAAGTATCGTTGTGGTTTTGATGCGTAGGTGAGACTGGTTCTTGCTTAAGCCCGTAGCAGCCACGTAAAATTTGCAACAACAAAGTAGAGGACGTCTAACTTGTTTTTGCAGGGCATGTTGTGATGTGATATGGTCAAGACGTGATGCTATATTTTATTGTATGAGATGATCATGTTTTGTAACCGAAGTTATCGGCAACTGGCAGGAGCCATATGGTTGTCGCTTTATTGTATGCAATGCAATCGCCCTGTAATGCTTTACTTTATCACTAAGCGGTAGCGATAGTCGTAGAAGCATAAGTTTGGCGAGACGACAACGATGCTACGATGGAGATCAAGGTGTCGCGCCGGTGACGATGGTGATCATGGTGGTGCTGCAGAGATGGAGATCACGAAGCACAAGATGATGATGACCATATCATATCACTTATATTGATTTGCATGTGATGTTTATCTTTTATGCATCTTATCTTGCTTTGATTGACGGTAGCATTATAAGATGATCTCTCACTAAATTATCAAGAAGTGTTCTCCCCGAGTATGCACCGTTGCCAAAGTTCGTCGTGCCCAGACACCACGTGATGATCGGGTGTGATAAGCTCTACGTCCATCTACAACGGGTGCAAGCCAGTTTTGCACACGCAGAATACTCGGGTTATACTTGACGAGCCTAGCATATGCAGATATGGCCTCGGAACACGGAGACCGAAAGGTCGAGCGTGAATCATATAGTAGATATGATCAACATAAGATGTTCACCATTGAAAACTACTCCATTTCACGTGATGATCGGTTATGGTTTAGTTGATTTGGATCACGTGATCACTTAGATGACTAGAGAGATGTCTGTCTAAGTGGGAGTTCTTAAGTAATATGATTAATTGAACTTAAATTTATCATGAACTTAGTACCTGATAGTATCTTGCTTGTTTATGTTTGATTGTAGATAGATGGCTCGTGCTGTTGTTCCGTTGAATTTTAATGCGTTCCTTGGGAAAGCAAAGTTGAAAGATGATGGTAGCAATTACACGGACTGGGTCCGTAACCTGAGGATTATCGTCATTGCTGCACAGAAGAGTTACGTCCTGGATGCACCGCTGGGTGCCAGGCCTGCTGCTGGAGCAACACCAGATGTTACGAACGTCTGGCAGAGCAAAGCTGATGACTACTCCATAGTTCAGTGTGCCATGCTTTACGGCTTAGAACCGGGACTTCAACGACGTTTTGAACGTCATGGAGCATATGAGATGTTCCAGGAGTTGAAGTTAATATTCCAACAGAATGCCCGGATTGAGAGATATGAAGTCTCCAATAAGTTCTACAGCTGCAAGATGGAGGAGAATAGTTCTGTTAGTGAGCACATACTCAGAATGTCTGGGTACTACAATCACTTGACACAATTGGGAGTTAATCTTCCGGATGATTGTGTCATTGACAGAATTCTTCAATCACTGCCACCAAGCTACAAAGGCTTCGTGATGAACTATAATATGCAAGGGTTAGTAAAGACTATACCTGAGCTCTTCGCAATGCTAAAGGCTGCGGAGGTAGAAATCAAAAAGGAGCATCAAGTGTTGATGGTCAATAGGACCACTAGTTTCAAGAAGAAAGGCAAAGGGAAGAAGAAGGGGAACTTCAAGAAGAACAGCAAGCAAGTTGCTGCTCAGGAGAAGAAACCCAAGTCTGGACCTAAGCCTGAAACTGAGTGCTTCTACTGCAAGCAGACTGGTCACTGGAAGCGGAACTGCCCCAAGTATTTGGCGGATAAGAAGGATGGCAAGGTGAACAAAGGTATATGTGATATACATGTTATTGATGTGTACCTTACTAGAGCTCGCAGTAGCACCTGGGTATTTGATACTGGTTCTGTTGCTAATATTTGCAACTCGAAACAGGGACTACGGATTAAGCGAACACTGGCAAAGGACGAGGTGACGATGCGCGTGGGAAATGGTTCCAAAGTCGATGTGATCGCGGTCGGCACGCTACCTCTACATCTACCTTCGGGATTAGTTTTAGACCTAAATAATTGTTATTTGGTGCCTGCGTTGAGCATGAACATGATATCTGGATCTTGTTTGATGCGAGACGGTTATTCATTTAAATCAGAGAATAATGGTTGTTCTATTTATATGAGTAATATCTTTTATGGTCATGCACCCTTAAAGAGTGGTCTATTTTTGATGAATCTCGATAGTAGTGATACACATATTCATAATGTTGAAACCAAAAGATGCAGAGTTGATAATGATAGTGCAACTTATTTGTGGCACTGCCGTTTAGGTCATATCGGTGTAAAGCGCATGAAGAAACTCCATACTGATGGACTTTTGGAGTCACTTGATTATGAATCACTTGGCACTTGCGAACCGTGCCTCATGGGCAAGATGACTAGAACCCCGTTCTCCGGTACTATGGAGAGAGCAACAGATTTGTTGGAAATCATACATACAGATGTATGTGGTCCGATGAATGTTGAGGCTCGTGGCGGATATCGTTATTTTCTCACCTTCACAGATGACTTAAGCAGATATGGGTATATCTACTTAATGAAACATAAGTCTGAAACATTTGAAAAGTTCAAAGAATTTCAGAGTGAAGTTGAAAATCATCGTAACAAGAAAATTAAGTTTCTGCGATCTGATCGTGGAGGTGAATATTTGAGTTACGAGTTTGGTCTACATTTGAAACAATGCGGAATAGTTTCGCAACTCACGCCACCCGGAACACCACAGCGTAATGGTGTGTCCGAACGTCGTAATCGTACTTTACTAGATATGGTGCGATCTATGATGTCTCTTACAGATTTACCGCTATCGTTTTGGGGTTATGCTCTAGAGACGGCCGCATTCACACTGAATAGAACACCGTCGAAATCCGTTGAGACGACACCTTATGAACTGTGGTTTAGCAAGAAACCAAAGTTGTCGTTTCTTAAAGTTTGGGGATGCGATGCTTATGTGAAAAAGCTTCAACCTGATAAGCTCGAACCCAAATCGGAGAAATGTGTCTTCATAGGATACCCAAAGGAGACAGTTGGGTACACCTTCTATCACAGATCCGAAGGCAAGACATTTGTTGCTAAGAATGGATCCTTTCTAGAGAAGGAGTTTCTCTCGAAAGAAGTGAGTGGGAGGAAAGTAGAACTTGATGAGGTAATTGTACCTTCTCCATTACTTGAAAGTAGTTTGTCGCAGAAACCGGTTTCTGAGACACCTACACCAAGTAGTGAGGAAGTTGATGATGTTGATCATGAAACTTCAGATCAAGTTGCTACAGAACCTCGTAGATCAACCAGAGTAAGATCCGCACCAGAGTGGTACGGTAATCCTGTTCTGGAAATCATGCTACTAGATCATGATGAACCTACGAACTATGAAGAAGCGATGGTGAGCCCAGATTCTGCAAAATGGCTTGAGGCCATGAAATCTGAGATGGGATCCATGTATGAAAACAAAGTATGGACTTTGGTTGACTTGCCCGAGGGTAGGCAAGCAATAGAAAACAAGTGGATCTTCAAGAAGAAGACTGACGCTGACGGTAATGTTACTGTCTACAAAGCTCGACTTGTCGCAAAGGGTTTTCGACAAGTTCAAGGGATTGACTACGATGAGACCTTCTCACCCGTAGCGATGCTTAAGTCTGTCCGAATCATGTTAGCGATTGCCGCATTTTATGATTATGAAATTTGGCAAATGGATGTAAAGACTGCATTCCTGAATGGATTTCTGGAAGAAGAGTTGTATATGATGCAACCAGAAGGTTTTATCGATCCAAAGGGAGCTAACAAAGTGTGCAAGCTCCAGCGATCCATTTATGGACTGGTGCAAGCATCTCGGAGTTGGAATAAACGCTTTGATAGTGTGATCAAAGCATTTGGGTTCATACAGACTTTTGGAGAAGCCTGTATTTACAAGAAAGTGAGTGGGAGCTCTGTAGCATTTCTGATATTATATGTAGATGACATATTGCTGATCGGAAATGATATAGAATTTCTGGATAGCATAAAGGGATACTTGAATAAGAGTTTTTCAATGAAAGACCTCGGTGAAGCTGCTTACATATTGGGCATTAAGATCTATAGAGATAGATCAAGACGCTTAATTGGACTTTCACAAAGCACATACCTTGACAAAATTTTGAAGAAGTTCAAAATGGATCAAGCAAAGAAAGGGTTCTTGCCTGTGTTACAAGGTGTGAAGTTGAGTAAGACTCAATGCCCGACCACTGCAGAAGATAGAGAGAAAATGAAAGATGTTCCCTATGCTTCAGCCATAGGCTCTATCATGTATGCAATGCTGTGTACCAGACCTGATGTGTGCCTTGCTATAAGCCTAGCAGGGAGGTACCAAAGTAATCCAGGAGTGGATCACTGGACAGCGGTCAAGAACATCCTGAAATACCTGAAAAGGACTAAGGATATGTTTCTCGTATATGGAGGTGACAAAGAGCTCATCGTAAACGGTTACGTTGATGCAAGCTTTGACACTGATCCGGACGATTCTAAATCGCAGACCGGATACGTATTTACACTAAACGGAGGGGCTGTCAGTTGGTGCAGTTCTAAACAAAGCGTCGTAGCGGGATCTACATGTGAAGCGGAGTACATAGCAGCTTCGGAAGCAGCTAATGAAGGAGTCTGGATGAAGGAGTTCATATCCGATCTAGGTGTCATACCTAGTGCATCGGGTCCAATGAAAATCTTCTGTGACAATACTGGAGCAATTGCCTTAGCGAAGGAATCCAGATTTCACAAGAGGACCAAGCACATCAAGAGACGCTTCAATTCCATCCGGGACTTAGTCCAGGTTGGAGACATAGAGATTTGCAAGATACATACGGATCTGAATGTTGCAGACCCGTTGACTAAGCCTCTTCCACGAGCAAAACATGATCAGCACCAAGACTCCATGGGTGTTAGAATCATTACTATGTAATCTAGATTATTGACTCTAGTACAAGTGGGAGACTGAAGGAAATATGCCCTAGAGGCAATAATAAAGTTATTATTTATTTCCTTATTTCATGATAAATGTTTATCATTCATGCTAGAATTGTATTAACCGGAAACATGATACATGTGTGAATGCATAGACAAACAAAGATGTCACTAGTATGCCTCTACTAGACTAGCTTGTTAATCAAAGATGGTTATGTTTCCTGACCATGAACAAGGAGTTGTTATTTGATTAACAAGGTCACATCATTAGTAGAATGATCTGATTGACATGACCCAATCCATTAGCTTAGCACACGATCGTTTAGTATGTTGCTACTGCTTTTATCCATGACATATACATGTTCCTGTAACTATGAGATTATGCAACTCCCGTTTACCGGAGGAACACTTTGGGTACTACCAAACGTCACAACGTAACTGGGTGATTATAAAGGAGTACTACAGGTGTCTCCAAAGGCAGATGTTGGGTTGGCGTATTTCGAGATTAGGTTTTGTCACTCCGATTGTCGGAGAGGTATCTCTGGGCCCTCTCGGTAATACACATCACTTAAGCCTTGCAAGCATTACAACTAATGAGTTAGTTGTGAGATGATGTATTACGAAACGAGTAAAGAGACTTGCCGGTAATGGGATTGAACTAGGTATTGGATACCGACGATCGAATCTCGGGCAAGTAACATACCGATGACAAAAGGAACAACGTATGTTGTTATGCGGTCTGACCGATAAAGATCTTCGTAGAATATGTAGGAACCAATATGGGCATCCAGGTCCCGCTATTGGTTATTGACCGGAGACGTGTCTCGGTCATGTCTACATTGTTCTCGAACCGTAGGGTCCGCACGCTTAAGGTTTCGATGACAGTTATATTATGAGTTTATGTATTTTGATGTACCGAAGAAGTTCGGAGTCCCGGATGTGATCACGGACATGACGAGGAGTCTCGAAATGGTCGAGACATAAAGATTGATATATTGGAAGCCTATATTTGGAGTTCGGAATGGTTCCGGGTGAAATCGGGATTTTACCGGAAAACCGGGGGGTTACCGGAACCCTCCCGGAGGCTATTGGGCCTTAGTGGGCCTCGAGGGAGAAGAGGAGGGGCCGGCCAGGGGTGGCCGCGCGCCCCCTCCCCCCCTAGTCCGAATAGGACAAGGGGGGGGGCGGCGCCTCCCTTCCTTCTTCTCCCTCCCCCCAATCCTACTCCAACTAGGAAAAGGGGGGGAGTCCTACTCCCGGTGGGAGTAGGACTCCTCCGGCGCGCCTCCCTTGGGCCGGCCGCACCTCCCCCCTCCCTCCTTTATATACGGGGGCAGGGGGGCACCCTAGAACACACAAGTTTGATCTACGGATCGTTCCTTAGCCGTGTGCGGTGCCCCCCTCCACCATATTCCACCTCGGTCATATCGTCGCGAAGCTTAGGCGAAGCCCTGCGCCGGTAGAACATCAAGATCGTCACCACGCCGTCGTGCTGACGGAACTCTCCCTCGACACTCGGCTGGATCGAAGTACGAGGGACGTCATCGAGCTGTACGTGTGTCAAGAACTCGGGGGCGCCGGAATAACGGCGCCGGGATCGGTCGGATCGCGAGGAGAACGTACGACTACTTCCTCTACGTTGTGATCGCTTCCGCTTCGGGTCTACGAGGGTACGTAGACAACACTCTCCCCTCTCGTTGCTATACATCACCATGATCTTGCGTGTGCGTAGGAAAATTTTGAAATTACTACGTTCCCTGACAGAAGGTGTGGGCTACTCTGTTTTTCCCTGTATATGCACATTAGGTGTTCGATGAAATGCCGAAGCCACACTTAATCTTTCGCCTCTCCAAGCTCGACCTCCAAGCTACATTTTTTCCAAGATTTTTCTAGGTTTGGCGGTGCACCAACTGTTGGAAATATGCCCTAGAGGCAATAATAAAAGTATTATTATATTTCATTGTTCATGATAATTGTCTTTTGTTCATGCTATAACTGTATTATCCGGAAATCGTAATACACGTGTGAGCACATAGACCACAATATGTCCCTAGTGAGCCTCTAGTTGACTAGCTCGTTGTGATCAACAGATAGTCATGGTTTCCTGACTATGGACATTGGATGTCGTTGATAACGGGATCACATCATTAGGAGAATGATGTGATGGACAAGACCCAATACTAAGCATAGCATAAAAGATCGTGTAGTTCGTTTGCTAGAGCTTTACCAATGTCAAGTATCTCTTCCTTCGACCATGAGATCGTGTAACTCCCGGATACCGTAGGAGTGCCTTGGGTGTATCAAACGTCACAACGTAACTGGGTGACTATAAAGGTGCATTACAGGTATCTCCGAAAGTATCTATTGGGTTGACACGGATCGAGACTGGGATTTGTCACTCCGTATGACGGAGAGGTATCTCTGGGCCCACTCGGTAATGCATCATCATAATGAGCTCAAGGTGACCAAGGTGTTGGCCACGGGATCATGCATTGCGGTACGAGTAAAGTGACTTGCCGGTAACGAGACTGAACAAGGTATTGGGATACCGACGATCGAGTCTCGGGCAAGTAACGTACCGATTGACAAAGGGAATTGCATACAGGGTTTGATCGAATCCTCGACATCGTGGTTCAACCGATGAAATCATCGAGGAGCATGTGGGAGCCAACATGGGTATCCAGACCCCACTGTTGGTTATTGCCCGAGAGTCGTCTCGGTCATGTCTGCATGTCTCCCGAACCCGTAGGGTCTACACACTTAAGGTTCGGTGACGCTAGGGTTATTAGGAAGATTAGTATGTGACTACCGAATGTTGTTCGGAGTCCCGGATGAGATCCCGGACGTCACGAGGAGTTCCGGAAGGGTCCGGAGGTAAAGATTTATATATGGGAAGTCGTTAAAAGGACACCGGAAAGTTTCGGGGGCATACCGGTATTGTACCGGGGCCACCGGAAGGGTTTCGGGGGTCCACCGGGAGGGGCCACCCCTCCCGGGGGGCCACTTGGGCTGCGTGGGGGGTAAGCCAGCCCCTGGTGGGCTTGGCGCACCCCCTCCCCTGGGCCCTTGCGCCTAGGGTTGAGGGGGAACCCTAGAGGGGGCGCCCCCCCTTGCTTGGGGGGCAAGTTCCCCCTCCCCTTGGCCGCCGCCCCCCCTCTAGATGGATCTAGAGGGGCCGGTCCCCTTCTCCCTCCCCCCTATAAATAGAGGGGTGAGGGGAGGGTAGCCGCACCACAAGCCAAGGCGCAGCCCTCCCCTCCCCAACACCTCTCCTCCTCCGTTGTGTGCTCGGCGAAGCCCTGTCGGAGTACTGCTTCTCCACCATCACCACGCCGTCATGCTGCCGGTGGAGCTGTCTTCCTCAACCTCTCCTTCCTCCTTGCTGGATCAAGACGGAGGAGACGTCGCCCGTACCGTACGTGTGTTGAACGCGGAGGTGCTGTCCGTTCAGCACTTGGTCATCGGTGATTCGAATCACGTCGAGTACGACTACATCATCACCTTGCAAGCTTCCGCACGCGATCTACAAGTGGTATGTAGATGCAAACTCTCTCCCTAGACTCGTTGCTTAGATGAACTCATAGATGGATCTTGGTGAAACCGTAGGAAAAATTTTAATTTTCTGCAACGTTCCCCAACAGTGGCATCATGAGCTAGGTCTATGCGTAGTTCTCTAATGCACGAGTAGAACACAATTTGTTGTGGGCGTGGATCTTGTCAACTTACTTGCCTCTACTAGTCTTTTCTTGCTTCAACGGTATTGTGGGATGAAGCGTCCCTGACCAACCTTACACGTACGCTTACGTGAGACCGGTTCCACCGATTGACATGCACTAGTTGCATAAGGTGGCTGGCGGGTGTCTGTCTCTCCCACTTTAGTTGGAGCGGATTCGATGAACAGGGCCCTTATGAAGGGTAAATAGAAGTTGACAAAATCACGTTGTGGTTATTCGTAGGTAAGAAAACGTTCTTGCTAGAACCCAATCGCAGCCACGTAAAAGATGCAACAACAATTAGAGGACGTCTAACTTGCTTTTGCAGCGATTGATCATGTGATGTGATATGGCCAGAAGTTGTGATGAATGATGAATTTTGATGTATGAGATCATGTTCTTGTAATAGGATTCACGACTTGCATGTCGATGAGTATGACAACCGGCAGGAGCCATAGGAGTTGTCTTTATTTTTTGTATGACCTGCGTGTCATTGAAGAACGCCATGTAACTACTTTACTTCATTGCTAAACGCGTTAGTCATAGAAGTAGAAGTAGTCGTTGGCGTGACAACTTCATGAAGACACGATGATGGAGATCATGATGATGGAGATCATGGTGTCAAGCCGGTGACAAGATGATCATGGAGCCCCGAAGATGGAGATCAATGGAGCTTTATGATATTGGCCATATCATGTCACAACTATATAATTGCATGTGATGTTTATTATGTTTATGCATCTTGTTTACTTAGGACGACGGTAGTAAATAAGATGATCCCTTACAAAATTTCAAGAAGTGTTCTCCCCTAACTATGCACCGTTGCTACAGTTCGTCGCTTCTAAGCACCACGTGATGATCGGGTGTGATGGATTCTTACGTTCACATACAACGGGTGTAAGACAGTTTTACACAGCGAAAACACTTAGGGTTAACTTGACGAGCCTAGCATGTGCAGACATGGCCTCGGAACACGGAGACCGAAAGGTCGAACACGAGTCTTATGGAAGATACGATCAACATGAAGATGTTCACCGACGATGACTAGTCCGTCTCACGTGATGATCGGACACGGGCTAGTCGACTCGGATCGTGTAACACTTAGATGACTAGAGGGATGTCTAATCTAAGTGGGAGTTCATAGTTTGATTAGAACTTTATTATCATGAACTTAGTCTAAAACCTTTGCAAATATGTCTTGTCGATCAATGGCCAACGCTAATGTCAACATGAACTTCAACGCATTCCTAGAGAAAACCAAGCTGAAAGATGATGGCAGCAACTATACGGACTGGGTCCGGAACCTGAGGATCATCCTCATAGCTGCCAGGAAGCAATATGTCCTAGAAGGACCGCTAGGTGACGCTCCCGTCCCAGAGAACCAAGACGTTATGAACGCTTGGCAAGCTCGTGCTGATGATTACTCCCTCGTTCAGTGCGGCATGCTTTACAGCTTAGAACCAGGGCTCCAAAATCGTTTTGAGCACCACGGAGCATATGAGATGTTCGAAGAGCTGAAACTAGTTTTCCAAGCTCATGCCCGGGTCGAGAGATATGATGTCTCTGACAAGTTCTACAGTTGTAAGATGGAAGAAAACAGTTCTGTCAGTGAGCACATCCTCAAGATGTCTGGGTTGCACAACCGTATGACCCAGCTGAACGTTAACCTCCCAGATGAGGCGGTCATTCACAGAATCCTCCAGTCGCTCCCACCAAGCTACAAGAGCTTTGTGATGAACTACAACATGCAGGGGATGGTAAAGACCATTCCTGAAGTGTTCTCAATGCTGAAGTCAGCAGAGGCTGAAATCAAGAAAGAACATCAAGTGTTGATGGTCAATAAGACCACTAAGTTCAAGAAGGGCAAGGGTAAGAAGAACTTCAAGAAGGATGGCAAAGATGTTGCCGCGCCCGGTAAGCCAGTTGTCGGGAAGAAGTCAAAGAATGGACCCAAGCCTGAGACTGAGTGCTTTTATTGCAAGGGGAAGGGTCACTGGAAGCGGAACTGCCCCAAATACTTAGCGGATAAGAAGGCCGGAAACACCAAAGGTGTATTTGATATACATGTAATTGATGTGTACCTTACCAGTACTCGTAGTAACTCCTGGGTATTTGATACCGGTGCCGTTGCTCATATTTGTAACTCACAGCAGGAGCTGCGGAATAAAGGGAGACTGGCGAAGGACGAGGTGACGATGCGTGTCGGGAATGGTTCCAGAGTCGATGTGATCGCCGTCGGCACGCTACCTCTACATTTACCTACGGGATTAGTTTTGAACCTTAATAATTGTTATTTAGTGCCATGTTTGAGCATGAACATTGTATCTGGATCTCGTTTAATAAGAGATGGCTACTCATTTAAGTCTGAGAATAATGGTTGTTCGATTTATATGAGAGATATGTTTTATGGTCATGCTCCGATGGTCAATGGTTTATTCTTAATGAATCTCGAGCGTAATATTACACATGTTCATAGTGTGGATGCGAAAAGATGTAAAGTTGATAACGATAGTCCCACATACTTGTGGCACTGCCGCCTTGGTCACATTGGTGTCAAGCGCATGAAGAAGCTCCATGCTGATGGACTTTTAGAGTCTCTTGATTATGAATCGTTTGACACATGCGAACCATGCCTCTTAGGCAAAATGACCAAGACTCCGTTCTCCGGAACAATGGAGCGAGCAACCAACTTGTTGGAAATCATACATACCGGTGTGTGCGGTCCAATGAGCGTTGAGGCTCGCGGAGGATATCATTATGTTCTCACTCTCACTGATGACTTAAGTAGATATGGGTATGTCTACTTAATGAAACACAAGTCTGAGACCTTTGAAAAGTTCAAGGAATTTCAGAGTGAGGTAGAGAATCAACGTGACCGAAAGATAAAGTTCCTACGATCAGATCGTGGAGGAGAATATTTAAGTCACGAATTTGGCACACACTTAAGGAAATGTGGAATCGTTTCACAACTCACGCCGCCTGGAACACCTCAGCGAAACGGTGTGTCCGAACGTCGTAATCGCACTTTATTGGATATGGTGCGGTCTATGATGTCTCTTACCGATTTACCGCTATCATTTTGGGGATACGCTCTAGAGACAGCTACATTCACTTTAAATAGGGCACCGTCTAAATCCGTTGAGACGACACCGTATGAATTATGGTTTGGAAAGAAACCTAAGCTGTCGTTTCTAAAAGTTTGGGGATGCGATGCTTATGTCAAGAAACTTCAACCTGAAAAGCTCGAACCCAAGTCGGAAAAATGCGTATTCATAGGATACCCTAAGGAAACTGTCGGGTATACCTTCTACTTAAGATCCGAAGACAAGATCTTTGTTGCCAAGAACGGATGCTTTATGGAAAAAGAGTTTCTCTCGAAAGAAGTAAGTGGGAGGAAAGTAGAACTCGATGAAGTACTACCTCTCAAACGGGAAAGTGGTGCATCGCAGGAAACCGTTCCTGTGATGCCCACACCAACAGAAGAGGAAAACAATGATGATGATCAAGGTACTTCGGATCAAGTTACTACTGAACTTCGTAGGTCCATGAGGACACGTTCCGCACCATAGTGGTACGGCAACCCTGTCCTGGAAATCATGTTGTTAGACAACAATGAACCTTCGAACTATGAAGAAGCGATGGCGGGCCCGGATTCCAACAAATGGCTTGAGGCCATGAAATCCGAGATAGAATCCATGTATGAAAACAAAGTATGGACTTTGACAGACTTGCCCGATGATCGGCGAGCGATAGAAAACAAATGGATTTTTAAGAAGAAGACAGACGCGGATGGTAATGTTACCATCTATAAAGCTCGACTTGTCGCTAAGGGTTATCGACAAGTTCAAGGGATTGACTACGACGAGACTTTCTCTCCCGTAGCAAAGCTGAAGTCCGTCCGAATCATGTTAGCAATTGCCGCATACTATGATTATGAGATATGGCAGATGGACGTCAAAACGGCATTCCTTAACGGACATCTTAAGGAAGAACTGTATATGATGCAGCCGGAAGGTTTTGTCGATCCTAAAAACGCTAACAAAGTATGCAAGCTCCAGCGATCCATTTATGGACTGGTGCAAGCATCTCGGAGTTGGAACATTCGCTTTGATGAGATGATCAAAGCGTTTGGGTTTATGCAGACTTATGGAGAAGCCTGCGTTTACAAGAAAGTGAGTGGGAGCTCTGTAGCATTTCTCCTATTATATGTAGATGACATACTCTTGATGGGAAATGATACAAAACTTCTGGACAGCATTAAGGCCTACTTGAATAAGTGTTTTTCAATGAAGGACCTTGGAAAAGCTGCTTATATATTAGGCATCAAGATCTATAGAGATAGATCGAGACGCCTCATAGGTCTTTCACAAAGCACATACCTTGATAAGATTTTGAACAGGTTCAAAATGGATCAGTCCAAGAAGGGGTTCTTGCCTATGTTACAAGGTGTGAGATTGACCTCAGCTCAATCACCGACCACGGCAAAAGATAAAGAAGAGATGAGTGTCATCCCCTATGCTTCAGCCATAGGATCTATAATGTATGCCATGCTGTGTACCAGACCTGATGTAAACCTTGCCGTAAGTTTGGTAGCTAGATACCAAAGTAATCCCGGCAAGGAACACTGGACAGCGGTCAAGAATATCCTGAAGTACCTGAAAAGGACAAAGGACATGTTTCTCGTTTATGGAGGAGACGAAGAGCTCGTCGTAAAGGGTTACGTCGACGCTAGCTTCGACTCAGATCTGGATGACTCTAAGTCACAAACCGGATACGTGTATATGTTGAATGGTGGAGCAGTAAGCTGGTGCAGCTGCAAGCAGAGCGTCGTGGCGGGATCTACGTGTGAAGCGGAGTACATGGCAGCCTTGGAGGCAGCGCATGAAGCGATTTGGGTGAAGGAGTTCATCACCGACCTAGGAGTCATACCCAATGCGTCGGGGCCGATCAAACTCTTCTGTGACAACACCGGAGCTATTGCCCTTGCCAAGGAGCCCAGGTTTCACAAGAAGACCAGACACATCAAGCGTCGTTTCAACTCCATCCGTGAAAATGTTCAAGATGGAGACATAGAGATTTGCAAAGTGCACACGGATCTGAATGTCGCAGATCCGTTGACTAAACCTCTCTCGCGTGCAAAACATGATCAACACCAGAACTCTATGGGTGTTCGATTCATCACAATGTAACTAGATTGGTGACTCTAGTGCAAGTGGGAGACTGTTGGAAATATGCCCTAGAGGCAATAATAAAAGTATTATTATATTTCATTGTTCATGATAATTGTCTTTTGTTCATGCTATAACTGTATTATCTGGAAGTCGTAATACACGTGTGAGCACATAGACCACAATATGTCCCTAGTGAGCCTCTAGTTGACTAGCTCGTTGTGATCAACAGATAGTCATGGTTTCCTGACTATGGACATTGGATGTCGTTGATAACGGGATCACATCATTAGGAGAATGATGTGATAGACAAGACCCAATACTAAGCATAGCATAAAAGATCGTGTAGTTCGTTTGCTAGAGCTTTACCAATGTCAAGTATCTCTTCCTTCGACCATGAGATTGTGTAACTCCCGGATACCGTAGGAGTACCTTGGGTGTATCAAACGTCACAACGTAACTGGGTGACTATAAAGGTGCATTACAGGTATCTCTGAAAGTATCTGTTGGGTTGACACGGATCGAGACTGGGATTTTTGTCACTCCGTATGACGGAGAGGTATCTATGGGCCCACTCGGTAATGCATCATCATAATGAGCTCAAGGTGACCAAGGTGTCGGCCACGGTATCATGCATTGCGGTACGAGTAAAGCGACTTGCCGGTAACGAGACTAAACAAGGTATTGGGATACCGACGATTGAGTCTCGGGCAAGTAACGTACCGATTGACAAAGGGAATTGCATACAGGGTTTGATCGAATCCTCGACATCGTGGTTCAACCGATGAAATCATCGAGGAGCATGTGGGAGCCAACATGGGTATCCAGACCCCGCTGTTGGTTATTGCCCGAGAGTCGTCTCGGTCATGTCTGCGTGTCTCCCGAACCCGTAGGGTCTACACACTTAAGGTTCGGTGACGCTAGGGTTATTAGGAAGATTAGTATGTGACTACCGAATGTTGTTCGGAGTCCCGGATGAGATCCCGGACGTCACGAGGAGTTCCGGAAGGGTCCGGAGGTAAAGATTTATATATGGGAAGTCATTAAAAGGACACCGGAAAGTTTCAGGGGCATACCGGTATTGTACTGGGGCCACCGGAAGGGTTCCGGGGGTCCACCGGGAGGGGCCACCCCTCCCGGGGGGCCACTTGGGCTGCGTGGGGGGTAAGCCAGCCCCTGGTGGGCTTGGCGCACCCCCTCCCCTGGGCCCTTGCGCCTAGGGTTGAGGGGGAACCCTAGAGGGGGCGCCCTCCCTTGCTTGGGGGGCAAGTTCCCCCTCCCCTTGGCCGCCGCCCCCCCTCTAGATGGATCTAGAGGGGCCGGCCCCCTTCTCCCTTCCCCCTATAAATAGAGGGGTGAGGGGAGGGCAGCCGCACCACAAGCCAAGGCGCAGCCCTCCCCTCCCCAACACCTCTCCTCCTCCGTTGTGTGCTCGGCGAAGCCCTGTCGGAGTACTGCTTCTCCACCATCACCACGCCGTCGTGCTGCCGGTGGAGCTGTCTTCCTCAACCTCTCCTTCCTCCTTGCTGGACCAAGACGGAGGAGACGTCGCCCGTACCGTACGTGTGTTGAACGCGGAGGTGCTGTCCGTTCAGCACTTGGTCATCGGTGATTCGAATCACGTCGAGTACGACTACATCATCACCTTGCAAGCTTCCGCACGCGATCTACAAGTGGTATGTAGATGCAAACTCTCTCCCTAGACTCGTTGCTTAGATGAACTCATAGAGGATCTTGGTGAAACCGTAGGCAATTTTTTAATTTTCTGCAACGTTCCCCAACACCATCTACACAAGTGTTCTAAAACGTTAGCAACTTCATCGTTTGATCTCTCACTGCTAGCTCATTTCAATTGCTCTAGAAGTAGAGTAGTTTGTGGGTTTTAGTGGAGGAGTGTATGTGGGAGTTATTTTGATTTAGATGCACAATTTGAACTCAAATTAACTTCTTAGAGTCTGCACATGTGTAGGGTGCCATCCCCGTCCCCGTCCCCGTCGTCATCACCGTCAATCGCCCGCGCAGATCTCGTCACCGGCACCACCGTGGTGAGCCTCTTGTTCTTATCTTCTTTTTAAAAGAAAAACAAATCTTACTTGTATGATTTAGACAGCTACTTGTGTGATTTTCTTACTTTTATTACTGTTTATTATTATATAGTGCCATGGTTTAGGTATCCGCCCCCGTCAGCTCTCGTCCGGTCTATGATTCGGATGTGGTATATCTTCTTTTATAACTATTTGTTTCATTTAGTGTATATGACAATTATGCCGACCAACTTGACATAGATGTCTTTATCTAGGAGGTAGGTGAGCCAGAAATTCCAACCGACCCTCTTGTCGAGAGATTAAATTTAGTTAAAAAAGAAAACAATTATTTGAAAGAAAAATTGAAAAGAATTGAAGAGGAGAAGATGAAATTGAAGTTGCATGTTGCCGATGTCATCGACGATCACAAGATCCAGATGGATGCAATGCGCTTGAAGATTAGAAAGATTAGAAAATATGCCATTAATAAAGGGGATTTTTATTTCTGTGCCTCTGGTTCCTTAGCCACACTCATTCATCCCCACGCTCTTAACTTTTGCTCACTTTCCCCTCCCTTGCCCGAAACCCTCAGAACTGGTCACAAACGATGGATGCCGTCGGGTAAGTGCTTTGACCGTTAACTCTAACGAGTGGGGCCGCACTGACTGTGTCGCCCGTTGGACCTGATGAGTGGGGTCGCGGCAGACGGTGCCGCGGTTAGCCCATTGGGCCGTTGAGGGAGTCCTGGACTAGGGGGTGTCCGGATAGCCGAACTATCATTATTGGCCGGACTCCAAGACTATGAAGGTACAAGATTGAAGACTTTGTCCCGTGTCCGGATGGGACTTTCCTTGGCGTGGAAGGCAAGCTTGGCAATACGGATATGTAGATCTCCTACCATTGTAACCGAATCTGTGTAACCCTAGCCCTCTCCGGTGTCTATATAAACCGGAGGGTTTTAGTCCGTAGGACGAACAACAATCATACCATAGGCTAGCTTCTAGGGTTTAGCCTCCTTGATCTCGTGGTAGATCTACTCTTGTACTACCCATATCATCAATATCAATCAAGCAGGAGTAGGGTTTTACCTCCATCGAGAGGGCCCGAACCTGGGTAAAAACATCGTGTCCCTTGCTCCTGTTACCATCCGCCTAGACGCACAGTTCGGGACCCCCTACCCGAGATCCGCCGGTTTTGACACCGACATTGGTGCTTTCATTGAGAGTTCCTCTGTGTCGTCACCTATAGGCCCGATGGCTCCTTCGATCATCAACAACAACGCGGTCCAGGGTGAGACTTTTCTCCCCGGACAGATCTTCGTATTCGGTGGCTTCGCACTGCGGGCCAATTCACTTGGCCATATGGAGCAGATCGAAAGCTATGCCCCTGGCCATAAGGTCAGATTTGGTAGTTTGAACTATACGGCCGACATCCGCGGAGACTTGATCTTCGACGGATTCAAGCCACAGCCGAGCGTGCCGCACTATCCTGATGGGCATGATTCAGCCCTGCTGCCGGACAGTGCCCTGTCCCTTGTGAAGCTCGTGACTCCGAGGTGCCGGATTTCTCGCCGGACTCCGAACCTCCCGCGCCCCTACCAATCGAATCCGATTGGGCGCCGATCACTAATAGCAAAAGGAATCAATTAAAAAAGAATCAATTAAAAAATATTTTTATGATCAACTAAAACAAAACTATAAGATTCTTCAATAGCAAAAAGAATCAACTAAAAGCTTCTATAAACATCTAGTTATGATCAAAATAATATAAACTTTCAATTATATAAAATTTATGCAACTAAAATTATGAAAGTTCTTTTGTTAAAAACTTTAATAGCAAAAAGATTTTTCATAAAGAAGTTTTTGTTAAAAAATTTAATGGCAAACTAAAAAGCTTTTATAAAACTCTAAATACCAAAAAGAATCAACTAAAAAGAATCAATTAAAATATTTTGTTATGATCAACTAAAACAAAACTATAATACTCTTCATTAGCAAAAAGAATCAACTAAAAAGCTTTTATAAACCTCTAGTTATTATCAAAAAAAATTAACCTAAAATTATATAAAATTTATGCAACTAAAATTATCAAAGCATTTTTTGTTAAAAACTATAATAGCAAAAAGAATTTTCATAAAGTATTTTTTGTTAAAAACTTTAATAGCAAACTAAAATAACATTAAAAAATGCCGCCTACTAGGCCACCACGGCCTGCATACGACTAGAAACCCATCTGTACATGGGCTAGGATGCAGGCCCACGGGGCTAGCAGTCCAAACATGGTAGAGACAAACATTAGGCATGTACTACCTGCATTAGAGATGAGCTCGACAGCTTAGCCGCAGTGGGGCATATAAACTAGTGTGGGCGCCTCTCGCCAAGCGAAGTAGGACTAAACTTCCCCTGCCCCGCGGCTGTGCTAGCACCACGCCATTAGTCCCGATTGGTGGCTCCAACTGGGACTAAAGGCCCCCCTTTAGTCCCGATCCGAGCCACCAACCTTGACTAAAGGGCTGGGCTTCCCGCCCTTTCGCCTGGTGAAATTCACCTTTAGTCCCGGTTAGTGGCTCGCACCGGGACTAAAGGGGGCCTTTAGTCCCGGTTGGTGCGAGGACTTAGAAAATTTCCCCAACCTCTCCCATCCCCCCCCCCCGACGCCGATGCCCTGCCTCAATGCTGCTAGGCTGCTTCGCCCGCTCCTCGTCGTCGTCCCTGCCCTGACGCGGAGTCCCGGACGCCGGCCGCCGCTCCTTGCCCTGACGCCGAGCCCTGCCTCGAGCCGGCCGTTGCTCCCTGCCCCGATGTCGCTGAGCACTGCCCCGACATCGGATGCTGCTCCCTGCTGATACGTCTCTATCATATCTATAATTTTTGATTGTTTCATGCCAATATTATACAACTTTCACATACTTTTGGCCACTTTTTATTTGATTTATTGGAATAACCTATTGATCTAGTGCCCAGTGCCAGTTCCTGTTTGTTGCATGTTTTTTATTTCGCAGAAAATCCATATCAAACAAAGTCCAAACATGATAAAAATTTACGGACAATTATTTTGGAATATTTATGATTTTTGGTTGGTGGAATCAACGCAAACGGGGGCCCACAGTGAGCACAACCCAGCCCACAAGGGCTCACCAAGCACCCCCTGGCGCGCCAAGGTATCTTATGCCCTCATCAAAGGTCGGTTGGGGCCCTTCTTCTGGTGCAAGGAAGATAATTTATGGAAAAAAATCATGTAAAAATTTCAGCGCAATCGGAGTTACGGATCTCCGGGAATTTAAGAAACGGTGAAGGGCTAGATCGGGGGAGCGCGAAACAGAAGAGAATAGAGGGGGAGATCCAATCTCAGAGGGGCTCTCGCCCCTTCGCCGCCATGGAGGCCATGGACCAGAGGGGGAACTCTCCTCCTATCTAGGGGGAGGCCAAGGAAGAAGAAGAAGGAGGGGGCTCTCTCCCCCCTCTCTCTCTCGGTGGCACCGGAGTGCCGCCGGGGCAAGGATCGTGGCGGCAATCTACATCAACAATCTTGCTACCGTCAACACCAACTCTCTCCCCCTCTATGCAGCGGTGTAACAGCCCTTCTCCCCGCTGTAATCTGTACTTAAACATGGTTCTCAACTCCATATATTATTTCCCAATGATATGTGGCTATCCTATGATGTTTGAGTAGATCTGTTTTGTCCTATGGGTTAATCGTGATCTTGGTTGGTATGATTGTATATTTTATTTATGGTGCTGTCCTACGGAGCCCTCTGTCTCGTGCAAACATGAGGGGCCCCCACTGTAGGGTGTTGCAATACGTTCATAATTCGCTTATGGTGGGTTGCGAGAGTGACATGAGCTTAAACCCGAGTAGGTGGGTTGTTGCGTATGGGATATAGAGGAATTGATACTTAATGCTATGGTTGGGTTTCACGACCTTAATGATCTTTAGTAGTTGCGGATGCTTGCTAGAATTCCAATCATAAGTGCGTATGATCCAAGTAGAGAAAGTATGTTAGCTCATGCTTCTCCCTCATATAAAATTGCAAGAATGATTACCGGTACTTGTTATCGATTGCCTAGGGAAAAATGACTTTCTTATTGACAAAAGCTATCTACTTTTACTACCTTGCATTTTGTTCATAGTTTTATTCTCGCAAAGTACTTCTAATTTTATACTTGTTTTAGATAAAGCAAATGTCAAAGTGTGCGTAGAGTTGTATCGGTGGTTGATAGAACTTGAGGGAATATTTGTTCTACCTTTAGCTCCTCGTTGGGTTCGACACTCTTATTTATTGAAGAAAGATACAAATGATCTCCTATACTTGTGGGTTATCAAGACCTTTTTCTGGCGCCGTTGCCGGGGGGCAATAGCGTGGGGTGAATATTCTCGTGTGTGCTTGTTTGCTTTTATCACTAAGTAGATTTTATTTTTCTGTTCTAAGTTGTTCTCTATCTTTAGTCATGGATATGGAACACGAAATACCAAAAACATTAGTGGTACTTACTACTCATGGAGATGGGAACCTCCTAAAACCCTCCATGCTCATTATGTGAAATATATTATGCACTACTTTGATAATCCGGTGAAACCCCATTCAACATGATAATGGGAGACAAATTAGATCAACGTGAATACTTTAGGGATTATCGCTTGACGCAAAAAGGGAAACTGTTATGGGATCAAATCGATATGTTGCATTGGTATGCTTGGAATTTATGCCAAAGATATGATTTTACTTGTTGCTCTAGGATGAATGCTCCACACCTTCCCTTTTCATGCAAATTTAATGATAATGAAACCTTAGCTTCTTATGCTAAGGGTAGATATGATTACTATGATGTGGAACGAATAGAAGAATTTGTTGCTTTTAAGGGTGCTTATGAAATTGAATCTTTGTTTGAAAAGTATGAAGCTTTCGATGATGATGTTTATAGACCTGAAATTTTTTCCATCCTTAAATATTGCTATGATAATTACAAATACAATTCCGATATTGATGTATTTATTGAGAAAGTCTCAGTTCTCCAAGAAGAGACTAATATTTTGCAGGATTCTATGGAAGAAGAAATTGATGAAACTGTGAGCTCATTGGATGAAAAAGGTGATGAGGAGAGTGAAGAACAAAGGAGGAAGAGCGGATTAGCTACCTGCACCCACCTTCTAGTGAGAGTAACTCTTCAACTCATACATTGTTTAATTTCCCTTTGTTCTTATCGAAGGATGAATGCTATGATAATTGCTATGATCCCGTTGGTTCTTTTGAAATATACCTTTTTTGACGAACTTGATGCTTGTGGCCATGATGCCAATATGAATTATGCTTATGGAGATGAACTTGCTATGGTTCCTTATATTAAGAATGAAATTTTTGCTATTGCACCCACACATGATAGTCCTATTATCTTTTTGAATTCTCCAAACTACACTATATCGAAGAAGTTTGTTCTTTTTAAGGATTATGTTGATGGGTTGCATTTTACTGTTGCACATGATAATTTTCATTAACATGATATGCATGTGCTTGCTGGTCCTACTTGCAATTAGTATGAGAGAGGAACTACATCTTCGCCTCTCTATGTTTTCAACACGATAAAATTGCAAGAAACTGCTTACGTTATGTATTGGCCTTTAAGTGATGTGCATGAATTGTTCTTGTATGACATGCTGATGCATAGGAAAAGAGTTAGACTTCATCATTGCATGATATATGTTGCTTTGTGCTCACTACTAAATGTCAAATCATTGATAATTAAAATTGGCTTTGATATACCTTGGGATACGGGTGGATCTATTACTTGAGCACTTTATGCATAGCTTAATGGCTTTAAAGAAAGAGCTGCCGGGGAGACAACCCGGAAGTTTTAGAGAGTCATTTTATTCTGTTGAGTGCTTTTATAAAGTTTAAACAAAAAAATATAGAGGGGAACTTAAAACTTCACAAAAAGGAAAGTGAAAGCGAGAGAGACGAGCATTCTTGAAGTTGGGGAGCTCCTTGAACTTTGTTCATGCCCATGGAAACTTTGTGAATCTCGATTATAGAAACTTTTCAACAAAAATAATTATCCCCTTGTACAAATCCTTTGTATTGTAAAATTATTGTTCCAAGGTTTGCCTTTAGGATGATTAGATTGCTTGTTGGTATGTGCGGTGCAGAAACAGAAACTTTGGCTGTAGCGCATGAATTTTCATTTTTAACTGGAACGTTAAAAGGTTCTAAAACATTTTTCACACTATTGCTATACAAATTTTTTATTTCGTCCTAATTTTTCGGAATTTTTGGAGTAACAGAAGTATGGTAGATGTTCAGATTGCTACAGATTGTCCTGTTTAAGACAGATTCTGTTTTTGATGCATTGTTTTGCTTGTTCTGATGAAACTATCGATTCTATCGGTGGTATAAGCCATGGAAAAGTTATATTACAGTAGCTACAATGCAAAAACAGAATATGAATTTGTTTGCAACAGTATTTAGAGTAGTGATTTGCTTTGTTATACTAACGGGTCTTACCGAGCTTTCTGTTGAGTTTTGTGTGGATGAAGTGATCAAACATCGAGGAGGTCTCGATATGAGGAGAAGGAGGAGAGGCAAGAGCTCAAGCTTGGGGATTCCCAAGGCACCCCAAGTAAATATTCAAGGAGACTCAAGCGTCTATGCTTGGGGATGCCCCTGAAGGCATCCCATCTTTTTTCAACAAGTATCGGTATGTTTTCGTCTTTGTTTCGTTCATGTGATATGTAAATCTTGGAGCATCTTTTGTGTTTAGTTTTAACTTTTCTTTTATGAACCATGCTGGTATGAGATAGTCCATGGTTGATTTATAGAATGCTCATTGGACTTCACTTATATCTTTTGAGTGTGGCTTTACAGAATGCTTCATGTGCTTCACTTATATCATTTGAAGTTTGGATTGCCTGTTTCTCTTCACATAGAAAACCGTTATCTATAGAATGCTCTTTTGCTTCACTTATATTTGTTAGAGCATGGTCTTTTGTAGAAACACTTAAACTCTCATGCTTCACTTATATCTATTTAGAGAGACAAATGAAGTTGGTCAATTGCATGGTTAGTCATAAAATCCTACATAAAACTTATGGATCACTGAATATGATTTGTTTGATTCCTTGCAATAGTTTTGCGATATAGAGATGGAATATGTTGGAGGTGCTAGTAAACGGTTGTGGTTAGTAAGAATATTGGTGTTAAGGTTTATGATTCCCGAAGCATGCACGTATAGTCTCTCGTTATGCTATGAAGTTGGAGCATGATTTATTATTGATTTTCTTCCTTATGAGTGGCGGTCGGGGACAAGCGATGGTACATGGCTGGGTCGGAACGGAGAAAATGCATCGTCGTCGAGTTCATGGGGAGGCAACGGAATGCGTCGTGTTCATCGGGAGGCAATGAAACGCGTGCTGTTTATCGAGAGCCAGCCGGCTTGGACAGAACAGCCGATGGAAACGAGGCCTGGCGTACCGTAGAAAGGAGGAAACGGCCTTGTGTTCGACCGGCCACGGGTGAAATGGGATCCTGTTCATCGGGAGGGGTCTAGCGTACCGCAAAACAGAGGAAATGGACTTCTGTTGGACCTCCTACGGTCGAAACAGGGTCTTGTTGATCGGGAGGGGTGTGGCGTATCGCAAAACGGAGGAAACGGGCTTGTGTCGGAGCGCTACGGTCGAAACGGGGGTCCTGTTCATCGGGAGGGGTGTGCCTTCTCTCCTGTCCGGTCACTGACCGGGTGCGTCCGCGGGCGTATTAGAGAGGGTTTGAGACGTCCGGCTGTAGATGCTCTAAGTGTTCCTCCATGGCATAGAGGATCCAACCGTGCATGTTTCTTTCTCTACCATCAGAGCAGCCATCTTGAGTTCCTCATCTTGGAATGAGGAATCTTCGCAAAATTGTCAGGCAAACTACGGCGGCGACTCATTTTCTTGTGGGGAGATGGTACCGAGATTGGGAAAGAGAAGTAGAAGAGGAGGCAGAATCAGGATTGTGAAAGATATGAGAGATGGTCATGCATATATAGATCTGAATACTAGTCGTTGGAAAGAACAAAGCGGTACCCCTTCACCTCGTGATTAGGTGAACAAGAGACTAGGGTTTCATCTACGTCCCGTCGGCACCGCCGCTGGTCCGCCTCGTCTTCGGTGGCCTTAGGGCCATGGAGGCGCGGTGGACCCCAACCCTCCAACAAGAGGGTTTCTGCTATGTTTTTAGGTATTTTCTTGAGGTCGGTTAGGAGGCGTGGCAGCGGCAGCTCCTTGAAGATGGAGTAAGGTTTTCCCCGCCTAACCCCCGTCTCGGCGGTGTGTCTAGCATCCGCGAAGGGCATGTGGAGGTGCGTCTTTAGTAGATCTCGTGCGATTCAGTCAGCATTGGTCTTCGGTGGATCCCCTTGGATCCCGTCTTCGTTCATGTGTCTAAAGGTTGGATCCTTCCGATCTACATTTCTATTCATCGACGGCGGTTGCTATTCTGGTGTACTGATCTCATGGGGCCTTAGCATAATGACTTCCCGACTGTCTACTACAACAAGATTTGCCCGGCTATGGTGAGGGAGGGCGATGATGTCGCACCTTCGGCTCCCTCCAGTACTTGTAGTCGTCGCTAGGTGATCTATGGAGCTGGATGTAGTTTTTGTTACTTGTAGTGTTCTTTTGTGCCGACGTGACAGATGATTAATAGATTGGAAGTTTTTCTTAAAAAAAACAGTACAAGACAGGATAACCTATGCAAGTAGTCGAGTTCCAGTGGTACCATAAGACGATCATCACATAGCAAAATCGGTATGAGAACTGCAACGTCAATGAAGATATGTGCTTTCTCTAGTTACAACTCAGAGCGATAGATTACAGTAGTCCAGTAAAAAAAATAGAATAACCAAGGAGAAAAATGTTTATGTTACAAACTTGCAACAGATAGAAAGCTAAGCAATCTGTTCAACAAAACAAACATCAACGAGAAGTATAGTGCCTTCTTTCTTATTACAACCCAGAGGTCACTTGCTTCAAAGAAAATGAGACACGTAATTGGAAGAAAATGTAGTTTATTCATGAAGAAAAGAATCGGCCACTTTCACTTCAAATCAAATAGCAGCAGTCTTAGATGAGCAATATAATTTTGAACAAACCACACGGTCTCACACACATTCGATGCTACCAATGTGCTGAAGAAACCCGTTCCGATGTTCTTCCTCCAGCTTTCTTGTGAACAATTCTGGCATTTTATCTGCAACCAAGTGCTGAAGCTTCGGTAGATATGTAAGACCTTCTGGCAGATGTTCCAATTTTCCCAGGTCATGAAATTCTAGGTCAGTCAAATTCGCCATGCTGCCATTATTTATCTCAATTGAGCTCAAGTTTTCTAGCTTCTCCAGGCGAAGTTGTCTGAGCTTCAGGAACGATCCACAACAGAACACCAATGACTCCCCATCATAGGCACAAGTAAGCTCAAGGTAAACCAGATTTGTCATTTCAGACAAGGAACTCACAGGATCTTGCACTAGCCCAGATAACCGCATTGACAACCGCTTAAGGTTCTGAAAACGTCCAGATATGGGGAAAAGCACACCATCCGCCAATTTGCCATCCAAGTAGAACTTCTCCAGATATCGGGGTGCTCTGAAGTTTTTTATAGAAAGAACTTCATCATCAGCATCACTTGCAACGGCCAACCTAGTAAGAACAGTTAACTTTCCAACGGAGCTCCAAAGATCTTCGTTGTGGCTTGCCAATACATTTGTAATGCTCAAGGTTTTAAGCTGCGTCAAGAAGCTGAGATTCCGTACAAGATTTTTGCTGGCTTTTACATCTCGGAGAGTCTGCAGAGACTTGAGACCACAAATATTACCTAAAATCGATGTGCCATATAGGTCGCTACTCACAGACAAGTGGCGGAGATTTATGAGCAGTTTTATTTCACGTGGCAACTTCCTTACAAATGTACGCCTGAGATGCAGTGTCTGCAGGTTCTTGAGCCTTGCCACTGATTTTGGTATCTTCTTCACTTTTGTACGTGACAAATCAAGGTAGTACAGATTGAATAGACCAACTATGGCATTTGGGAAATCTTTAAGGAGGGAATATCTGAGGCACATGACCCTTAATAACCTGAAACTCGATGAAGCAGTGTGAATCCATGGAACCGAGACATGTTTATCAAATAATAAAAATGAGCGCAGCTGCTGCCAGGCTACACCAGGTTGAAAGTCTTGGCCTCCAGCATGCACAAACACACGGCGCTCGGTATCTCCAAGACTAGTAAGAACTGGGTTATCACATATAAGAGCAAACCTCTGTTTTTTTGATGATGTCCGAGTAATTTCTTTCACTATATTATGCACTTTAAACCTTCTTGGCCTTCCAAATTCATTTCTTTCAACAACTTGAATCAGTGACCGCTCAATTAGTTCCTTCAGATATTCCTCTGCCACTTCCTCCAGTGTTATCTCTGTACCTCGATCTTCCACAAACCCTTCAGCTATCCACATTCTGATTATCCACTTCCGCCTAATTTCACAATCTTCTGGGAATAATCCACAGTATAGGAAACAATTCTTCAAATGTGTTGGAAGATCGTTTAAGCTTGAGCTGAGAACATTTGAGACCCTGCTGAGCTCTGGATTATAAGTTAGTTGCCAGTTTAGCTGATTATAGAATGATTTCCACTCCCGCTCCTCCATACCTCTGTAAGACAGGAGGCTCCCAATAGCTGCAATAGCAAGAGGCAAACCTTGGCACTTCTCCAAAATTTCCTTAGCACAACTGATTAGACCTTTGGGGCATGTTGCCTCTGGCAGCTTCACGAATGCTTTTTTGCTGAAGAGGTCCCATGATTCTTCTTCTGAGAGATTGCCAAGCCTAATAGTATGTTTCTCCTCAGCTAACGACGCGACAGCTTCATTTCTAGTAGTAATGATGACTATACTTCCGTGGCTATTCTTTGGAAATGCATTATCAAAGCATGACCATGATTCTCTCTCCCACAAGTCATCTAAAACAATAAGATACTTTCTATTCTGAAGGTAAGTGTGGATTGTCTTCACCATTCCTTCACAATCACTGGTGTCATGTTCATTTGATCCAATGTCAAGCTTATCTATAATGTTGATAAGAATATCCTCAACTCGACGATTTCGCGACGTTGAGGTCCATGCATGACACAATGTGACATCTTGCTTCCTATAGATGCTTCTTGCAAGCGTAGATTTACCTGATCCACCCATTCCCTGGATCATGATAATAGCACGATCTGGACCTGCATCATTTAGGCAGCCTAACAACTTCTTCGAGTGATCTTTTTGCCCCACGATTGCATCATCATCATCATTTAAGTACGATGAATCAGAAAAGTAGAACTTGCGGGTAATACTATGGCTTGACGAGGTTTCATCATTGTCATATATCTTGATACCATATCTCTCTTTCATAGTTGTTAAGTTCTGAAGGCGACTCTTGACTTGTTTAAGCTGAGAAGAAACATTATACCATATCATGACATTTTTTGACTGATGGAATGTTTTCCTTAGGAAACTTTCTGTGCCATCCATCTTCCCAAGGAGAAATGCATATTCATCAATGATATCCTCAACTTCAAAGGCAACCTTCCTTATATGCTTCAGCCAACATTGGAAGATTTGGTTGTTTGTCAAGTATGGATCTACTTGACTTATAAACGCTTGCATTACATCAAATTCAATCTCAATTTCTTTCATGTTGTTTTCCACTTCAAGCAAAAAGATAGCTTCTTTCCCCAGTTGTGAGCCGAATACTTTCAGTGTAGCTCCTCCCAAGGTAGATGCAAGTTTCTGAAGCAAAACTAGTATAACAGCTTCCGCCATAGTTCCCTTTGTCGGCTATAAGGTTTCCTACAGACGTAGTAACACCACGTTGCAAAATTAGAAAATTTTAGCATTCTAGTAAATAAGGAAACAAACAATTGCAGGCACAAACATAAGTTGGAAAGCAAAAATAATGTGCAATTAATCAACATGTTCATCAGGAATCAGCTTATACTGACACCAACATTAAACCAAATATACTATAATTACTCTCTAAGGACCAACCGCATCGATCAATGCACACCGCCATTTCATTGCATTAAATTCTTTGCAAAGAAGATTAGTAAAAGGGCAACGCAACTAACAGTCCTAAAGGATAACAACTAACAAAAAAATTGTGTTGGCCAACTAATAAACTTAATCCCTGATTTAGGGGTATCTAATCTGATCGCAAGCAGCAGAGCATAATACAAACAAAGTGCAATGCCAGGCATGAGGCATGTTCCTCACAGGGTACCACACAGTGGGGAAAAGTCCATGCAATGGAAAACTTTCTCTTATACTGGTTACTGAACATAGATGTACTCCATAGAGACCAAAGAGCAATATACTGTATGTACGAGATATAGATGTAGCTGTAGGCGAAGCATGCTGGTACTACTAGAAGAGTATGCAGTGTGAAAGAAAATCGGCCAGCTAGTAATCGGCTCTGATAAGCCGATTAACTGCACAGCTTCCGATTAGAGCACTAGCAGGATTTATGTTGCTAACCTGTCGATTACTTGGTTCCGTGAACCCCTCCCAGCCGCTGCGCCCAAACCACCCACCAGATCGACTCGACTGGTCTGGGTGGCTTTGGTGCCGCTCCAACCCCGTGCTCGTCAGGCAACAGGATCAGAGGGGAGGGAGCAGGCAGGCGCTGCAGCTCCCTTCCATGGCTGCTTGACCGGAAGAGTAGATCAAGGAGAGCGAGGAGCGCTGAAGCAGCGCGGAAGAAAGAGACGGGGGGAGATAAGGTACACTGCATCTGTATTATCCGTAACGAATATCCTCTCCATGATTCCACACGATCAGCTTTTGACTTTTTTTTGGCACTGACACATGTGCTGCCTATGCAGCCACAAGAAGATCTTTTGTGCATCGAACTCAGTGATGTATCCATCTAATCTATAATACCTAAATAGTTCATCCACACTATCTTATTTCTCTTGGCATGCAAGCTGTCCACATCAGCAACAGTCCACCTTAGCAAATCAATCTAGCCACGTCAGCAATCCACTCACAAACCAGCGAAAAATTGATGCAATTTTTCAATTCTTTTTCATGCTTTAGCCGTCCCCTGGCCACTGAACCGAGACCTGTCGCTAGGGCTGGGCGTTCGGTTAGACCGAACCATTAGGTTCGGTTTTCTCGGTTAATAAAAAATTCGGTTTTCTAACTTTGTTGACCGATCGGTTTCTCAGAAAAACAGTAACCGATGATTTCGGTCCACCGTGTTGAATGTAAAAAGTGATTGAATGAAGGAAAGGCTACTGATTTCATTGATTCTCAAGATATATATACACTCTGAAGAGGCGCCTTGTAGAGGCGGTAGTTACAATAGAGATGGGAAGGGAAAGAACGTGTCCGTACGGACACATGCGTCCGTACGAGGTGTCTGTTCGGTGTTGGACACACCTATTCAACTAATGACGGTTCGTTAATTAAACCAATGTTAATTAACTAACATGTAAATCTATTCCTAACACTCCCCCTTGTACAACACCTCTTCTTGAATAATCCATTACGGAAGGCTTCTTGTATATTCGTCATTCATCTTGAGAAATCCTTGTATAGTCTTTAAAGTCTCCTCCAAAAACCCTGTGGGAAAAATATGAGGAGAATAGTGTAGATATGTTGCTAAAACTCCTTTAAACCCAGTGGGAAAAATAATAAGGAGAAAAATATGCAACATTAATGATTATTGTCTCTTGATAACCCATGTGAGAAAAACCTTTGGAGAAGGAGAAAACTCATCGACGAATTTAGAGAACAATTAATATGTCTTGAGTATACTTCCTTTAAAAAACGGTAGGGAAAATAGAAAGTATGACATATGATCTTTGAGAAGATATTGCCTCATTAAAAACCACTATGAGAAACTTTGAGATAAAACTCATAAGGGAAAAGAGTGTGATCTGATATGCCATTGAAAACTCCTTTAAAACCCAGTGGGAAAACATAAGGAGAAAATGACATGGCATATATGGACACTTGTGTTTATATTGTCTCGTTAAAAACCTTTTATGAGAAACCATTAGGGAAAAACTCATGAAGGGAAAAAGAGTACAATATATGTAATCTGATGATTGTTAACATGTTATATTGGGAGATTACTCCCCCTGAACTTTGCAAATCTAGAGGATATGTTATACCAGTTCCATTGACATGATCATGACAATGTGAATAATCTGTTGGATTTTCACAGTATTTTATTTGCAAACTGTTGTCTCACTTTTCTGTAATTCATGAGTATAAGAAATTCAAGCAATGTGATTTATGATATTGCTCTTCATATAACATGTAGGTATTGAGTAACACAAGTGGTAGTATCTTGATAAATCAAGTTATTTGATTCAAATGAATCTGAACCACATGACTTTTGAGTGTGGTTAATCATTCTGCTGAGTCATGCATATTTTGCAATGTTGTTAGATAAAGAAAATATGTCAGAATGATAAGTGAAAGTAGCCATTAAAGTCTATTTAGATGACTTCCATAAGAAGACTATTACAGTGAATTCAGTCATTGATATGGCATTATTGGGATCAAATAAAGAGCCAATATCATTACATCATCTCATGTCATATTCTAATTTTCCCGATGGAATTGTCCAAGATTTATTGTGAGCTTGAGATATAAGCTAATATTCCTTATATTGACCATATACGTTTTGTTGGTGTGATATATCCACATTGAACTTCTCATATATGTTTTGGATATATGTAGACTGATATGTATTCTTGAGAGAATGCTCAAGTTATAAACTTAAGCTAAATTTGGTTTAATCCAAATTTTCCGTCTTGAGATGATTTTGTGTATGTTTAGGTCTTGTATAGACATTGATGATGAAGCCATTGATATACACTAAGTGATATAAGGAAATAAAATTTGGGATTCCCTTATTAACACATAAGGAATCATCATTCTTTGAGTACTCCTTTTGAAGAAGGAACTCATTTAGTCGGTAGTACCATATGATTTCCGACTATTTCAAGTCAAAGAGTGACTTATGAAGTTTTACACAAAACTTGTTGCGATTTGCTTTTGGGTTCGGAAGTATAAGCCCTTCAGGGACTTCAATAGAGATTTCAAAAATGAGTGACTCATATGAGTGTGTAGCCACATCACCCATCAACTGCAAGGATGACATTATTATTTTTATCGCCAATGATATTTAGTATCGAAACATAATTCCACTCATACCAAGGGGGTATGTTACATCTTAATCGATGTCGGGTCTCTGCGTGAACCCTTTTGCTAGAAGCCTCGCTTTCTCACCACCTCATTGACTTTGTCTATGAATGAGAAGTTTTTAGTATTCCATGTGGAAGATACTTATGGGGAGTAGGTATTACTGCGGTAAATACCACTCGTTTGCAGAGCGAGTGCTATTCTTCATTACTTGCTTCCTTTTATGTGAACCAATATGAGTGCAAGAGGCACTCTACCATGGATTTTGGTTCAGGGCCCAAAAGGTTTTAGCAATTTGAGAAGAAGTATATGTCGACAAATGTAGTCTTTAGTTTATATGATTCTGATGGAGTCATTGAAGTTTGTGGATAAAATATTTATTCCTTTTTAACTCCTTGTGATTTCCTATAACAAATGGAGTCAAGGTGTTTCGATGTCCCGACACCAAAACATTTGTGCACATTTATGTCGGGCTTTGGATGATGAGCATCTAGTGAGGTGTCCTTCAACTTGATGTTGAACTACATTTACTGGTTGAGGATTTGATTTCCTCTATTTCCGCGGAAGCATATGAGAAATTGTATCTCGTCTTGTCAGATTTTCTCCCCCTCTTGCTCTCATTTGGGGAGAAGAGTGGTTTATCAGGTACCTCCACTCTTTCTGACACTTTACTGCAGGAATAATAGAATTTAGTAACACCTTGTTATCAGTAAATGTATGTGGCAAATTTGCAATGTTTTGCAAATATATGATTCTCTAAACTTCTAGTTCAGATTTTTTGAGTACGTGGATATAAGGATTGAATGTCAATAACATTTCTAATTTATTTCTCGGCATTCTTTGTGGTACTTATCTCCCCCTAATGCCAGAAAATATCCTTATTGCTGATGCAATCAGCATACGGGCTATGAATAATTTTGATTGACGGATAAGCCTCACATAGATCCCTAATTTTCTGTGAGTGCCCATTGATGTACGCTGGAGTGGTGATATCGGTATGTAACCGAAATATCGCAGATTGGAAATACTTTGTTGACTTCCACGTAATTACTACAAGGGGAAAGTAGTATGATATGCAGTTGGTATGATTTAAATTATACTTACGGTGTGTAAGGCCGTATCTGTCTAGCAAGAGGCTAGTAAATTACAATTCTTTAAGGTTGGTCATGTAATTAATTTCACTATCTTTGATAAGATATTTAACTAAACCATTATGGGTATGTACATAAGGTACTATTGCTCGTGAAATGAGTTCAACAACATTGTCCATTCGAACGGGTCTATCCCGTGTTTAGGATAATTTGCTCTCACTTTGATAAGTTGAGCGATTAATTTAGTAAGATCATTCATGGTTGTGTGTGACAAGAGACACACTTGAAATCATTTTATAAATGTTTATATGAGTACCATGAAGTATCTAAAATAATCCCGCATAATGATTAAGTAATCCACATATATCTTCTAAACATGCTCAAGAAGAATGAGTGGCTCATTTAGAATCTAGGTGAGAGTGCCTTAAAACTGATTTCCCCTATGGCACATGCGGTGCACATAAAATCTGATGATTTGGGATATTTTGCAACTTGTTAAGTTGTGACCAACAGAATTGTCAATAATTTTCTAATCATCTCCAAACCAGGATGATTAAGGCTCCAAGCCAAATATTTAATTTATTAAGATCTAGAAAATTATTGTGTATGCAACAATATTGAGTATGGCGTGATTCATACATCCAAAATTTATCGAATATCATGTTCGAGAAATAAGATATTGAACATCGCACTACTTGTAGTACAACAAGTATAGGCTAATAATATTTTGGGATAATTAAGAGATTATTGATGTCTCCAATATTATTGAAAATTTTATTACGCAAACATACCATCGTTACAATGGAATTCACCATCCCTTTATTGCACTATATTTTTGGTTCTCACCTTCTGATGAAGATTTGAGAACAATCATTTACCAGAATATTTTCTGGTTGTAAGTTTGCAAATTTTAAAATTTATCCCAAATATGTGGTGTGGTTTGACTATGTATTTGAGGGTTTGGTAATCATAAGTACGATGTTTGTATAACCACACATTTGACAAACTTAGAATTGTCTTTGTGATCGTTTGAAAACGATTTATTCCTACTAGAGGTAATTCTGTCTTCAGTTGCCTCCACTTTACTTTGAATTCCTCATGGTTCTATTTTGTGAGCACTAAGTTGCACAAAATACTAAATACTAACAAGAACTACAAATAATGGAATAGAACCCGTTGGGTGAATCTGATGATTTTAAGAAATTACATGTTTCCCCATCATGGAAAATGGTAATACCATCATATGAGGATGTAAAGGGTATTAAGGGCTTTTCAATCGGATTTACATACGAAAATATTTGATCATAGGATCTCAACATAAAGTTGATTAAATGACAGAATTGTGAGCTGCGATAGACTTGAGGTCTTAAAAATGAATGGATGATCATTCGCGATGTTCTCATGGCAGCATGTTTCTCTTAAGTAAAATATTCGAGATGAATAAATATTCATCCATTGTGTACTTAGTTTGAGAACTAAGTGAAGTTGGTGACTTATAAATTCCATATGTGCATATTTAGCTATCAATAGAATAGCCATGTGTTATATGAAATGATCATGCACTATTTAATTTACTTTTTGGAGTAAAAGATCTATATGGATGAAATGATCTTGTTGAGAACAATCCGCCAAGGTGATGCTTGGTGAACCTGGGTGTAGCCTTCAATGCAACGCATGTGATAAAATCGTTGCTAATGTTTTATACTTTATTCTTGACAAAATGTATGACTTTAAAGTCAATGTCAAAAACATATACTTTGCATGTTTAACATTGGTTAGTCACTATTAAAGTATAGTCACAATGTGATGTGGACCTTACAATAGGGCTTGAGAAACTCGAGAGTTGCTCTAAATTATGGTCTCCATCTTGATAGATGGACAACACTATAATTAGAAATAATGACATAGGCTTCACTGCCATGCATTTAACCAATGTAATTGAAGACCATCATTGGGGTATGCACATATCTGCATAATTTTCTACGACTTATTCAATCAAAATGAGGCTTAAATAATGATAGTAGTAGAAAAAAAATCAACATGTAATGACCATGCATTAATATTTGTTACAATGAGAGTAACCTTTTTTAGTGAACAACAACAATTGCTTCAGAGGAGCAAATTTTTAAGATAGCTGATGCTATATAGTCATATGTGTAGACCTCAATATATATAGAATAACACTTTGAAGATAATCACCGGATGCGGTGTAGATCTCGCAGTAATAGAAAACATAGTCTGACTTTTGTCAGTAGATGTTCATATCTCTATTACCTTATGTTATGCTATATTTAAGAAAATCACTTTGAAAGTAATCATCTGTCAGAGTGACATGATGTAGACCTTGTAGTAATAGTGGATAATCTGCAAAATTTTGCAGTAGATGCCAATATTACCATATGATATCTTGAGGTAGTCACATCTATTATTAATATTTGGAAGAGCACTTTGAAGGTAATCATCTTGTAAAATTGACAAGATGTAGACCTCACAATAGTGGTGGATAATCTGCAAATGGCGCAGTAGATGCCACCAGTACCTTGTGATTCACAAATAAAATTTGAGATAGTCATATTAAGTATGACACTTCGTAATCCTTAATTTGGATTTTCCAATTGCAAAGGCAGAAAAATGTTGTTCTAAAACTGATATTTACAATGAATGCTGAGGCAAACATATAAAAAAAATACTACAAATTTTAAAGAAATCATATCTAAAATGTAAGAATTTTTTTCATTTTGCAACTATATTTCTGTGGAAATACTTTTGCAATATGTGAAGACCTGCATGCTTCATACTTAAATTATGGGCGTAGAATGGAGTATCAACCAGACTACTTAGAGGGTTAAAGACTGAACTTAGCCTGACTAGAGAAGCCTAGGGATTTATATGTAAATAAATACGTCCACTGGGATTCAACTGCAAGATGGCCGAGAGGATAAGAATCCCCAATTTCTCTTGTGCGGTCAGGGATTAACTGCTGCCGCCGGAGAAGTATGCCTCAGGTGAGGGAGAGTCGCCGGGGAGCGTCGCCGCGGTTGGATGGACACCGCCCTTTCGCTCTGTGACGGAGGAAGCCCCGGATGAGGGCGCGTTGCGCCATGCGCGTGCGCCTGAGGGCGCTGCCGTCGCGTTGCCGCAGTGCCTCTTCCAGCCCCAGCCAGTCATCCGCGTCGCCGTGTGCGCTCTAGCCATTGCATCCCGTGGATGAGCAGCGAGGCGCATGGACGCGGGAGCCGCTAGCGATGTTGCAGATCGCTTGATCCAGTGCAAGAAAAACTGAAGTACGTATGGTACCTTTTTGCTCTTTGTATCACTAAATCGAAGAGATTTTCCTTGTATGTTTTCTCTTGTTCTTCGTTCTTTTTGTTGTTCTTGCTGACCGGATGGTTCTTTCTTGATTGAAGCTTTTCTTCCTTGGTCAAGGATCTCTTCCGGTTGATGCTTCAGCCATCTATTCATCTCACCATGTCCACAAACTATGTGCAGAAAAGCAGTTAATCTTCAGATCAAGGGAAGAACAAAAATTAAACGGAATTAGTGTTTCCTGATTGATTTCCATATGCTCGTTCAGGCGTTCGTGCTTGACTCGTTGGCTGCCGCCGCCGACTGGAAGGGTCCCGCTGATGGTGTCTGCGCCACCGGAAGGAGCGAGGGCCGCATCACCCCGCGCCGGAGGACGCCCCATGCACCAAAGGGCGCCTCGTGTGGTGCTTATGTGCGGGTGACCGCGCCGCCGGACGAGGGCTGCGGTGTCGCGCGCCCGCTGGTGGCCACCGTGCTGCAGGGCTAGAACAGAGGCGTCTCCTGTGCTTTTGTGGCCTTCTCGCTCTCGGTAGAGCCTCGTGCTGATTTCATTGATTCTCAAGATATATATACACTCTGAAGAGGCGCCTTGTAGAGGCGGTAGTTACAATAGAGATGGGAAGGGAAAGAACGTGTCCGTACGGACACATGCGTCCGTACGAGGTGTCTGTTCGGTGTTGGACACACCTATTCAACTAATGACGGTTCGTTAATTAAACCAATGTTAATTAACTAACATGTAAATCTATTCCTAACACACCGGTATTTCGGGTCGGGTCTCGGTTCAACCGAACAAAGCTACAGCAAAGCGCGACAATAGGAGTCTGTGGAGAGTTCCGTCTAAATTTGAGCAGCCCCTCACCAATCGAACAAGAAAGGAAACAAATCAGATGCAAGAGCATCGCCCACCAGCAGCCTATGCCTTGGACCCGCCGGATCTTGAACCTGTCTTTATTCCCCACTCCTCCATCGATCCCTCCAGCTTCATATCTCCGCGTCCTTTTCTGTTCTCATCGACGGGGTAGCACGACGCGGCCGTAGATACTACTAACCCCGCAGCAAGGCACACATGGGGCGATCTATCGCTGCAGAGCGGATCTTGGGCGCGCGGCCGCAACCTGCCTGGAGAACTGTCTGGCTGTGTCATCCTCTCGCCATCACCCTCGTGGAAGTTGGGAGGAGCCCAGGGGTCTGAAAGATGCGAGTCAGATTTGGATTTTTGATTTTTTGCCTTCATGATTTCCAATTCAACAGGTGAACGTTGAATCCTATTTCCTCTCAGTGAATCTTGCGATTGTCTGTTCAATAATAATCATTCACCATCAGATTGGATGTCACACCCTGACTCGCCACTGGTGACCGCGCCCAAGAATAAACACCCCCCGGCGGCGGCGAGGCACTGGAGGAAGCAGTCGCCGCACGAGTGGCTCAACGAGGCGAGACCAGTGGAGGATAAGCGGCAGCACATATTCCTTCTGTACTGGCAGGGGGTTTCTCACGGCCGCCGCAAATACGTCTCCATGTAAAGTGTCGTTACGGCTGCCAGAGTGAAGTCCAGGTTATGACTCCTGACCATCGTCCCGTGGACTCTCCTTTCCCCATCACAATCTTTTGTAGTAGTACTTCTTATGGAGATGTAGCTATTGACTAAAAATGGTGTTTTGCAGTATTGTACAAAATGTTTTGATGTGCTAAAACCTTATGCAATTGCTAAATGGACTGATTCGAGTAATAAGTCCACGGGAATTCATTTATGTGCATATATCCGACGTTCAATGGCACAATAAGAAAGATGTTCCCCTTGATTTTTAGCTTCAATGTGCCCTCTAGAGGCCCCATCTGTAGTCTGTTAAATATCTTTATGTATGCACAAGGCCTTATAAAATATCTTGATTCTTCCTGGAAAGTGGCACTAAAGTCACTGTCTTCTAATTTGGAAGTGCAAACAAAATAACTCAAGCAGTTTGGAAGTGATGTCTTGGTTGGTGCAGTCTAACTCTGAACTTTCTTTTAATTTTCTTACTGAATAGTGAATATAACTTCCCAGTCACGCAGCAATCTGAAGGTAGTCTCTGCTGCAGCCTATTTATGGATGCGTCTTTTATGAATAACAGAAGTATGTTCATGTTTACATATCACTTTTTCTTTATTCTGAAGTTTCCTTTATGTGAGTTTCATGTGTTAGTATACACTGTATTTGGCTTCAACATGTATGCATGCCGCTACTGACTCTCCTACTTACAGTGATGTCAAATATGAGGATAGGTAAAGATATTTTTCCCTACCATGGCTATATACACGGTGTCTGATGGTATTTCCATGTATCCCTATTTCTCCAACTGCTTTATCTTTTGAAGGCTATAAAACCAAACAGTTTATCACTACTTATTTATTACACACATGTCGTTTTATGCATTGAGGGATAACATAACAAATTGAATATGAAATGTTTAGTTTGCACTCCATATATTGGTAGGCAAGAATGTAGATAGAAATGGTTATACATATTATAAAATTAAAAATTGTAGAGAGTGCAGTATCTCGGTTCTTCTCTATATCGCACTCTGTCTCAAATCTCAACTACAAATTCTCCTGCATATGAATGGATGAACCTTGAGAGTTGATCTACTTTTTTTTGCAAGCTTGGCACCACCTTCACGATTACATTTTTGTAAAGGTAATCATCAATACTTTGATTTTTTTTCTGTAGGGTTATGCTATCCAGATATGTTTACAAGGTGAAGCATTATGACCCTATCAGGATAATAACATTTTTTTTACCTCCTCTGCTCCTCATGTGAGATGACTACAAGTAAATGAACATGGGAGCTCTATTGGAGATTGCGCATGGTCAAGACTTGGGTTTATATGTTATGCAAGGTAGTGATGTTTTAGTTGTAGCTTGAAAGTTTTTTTCCCCTTGCAGATGATGCGGATTTGGTAGCTTATAGTGAAGCTTTAAACCCAGTTGGTTCCATATATGGGCGATGACAATATAATCCTACATTCTGACTATTCATCTATTGTCCAAACTTTCAATGAAATAAGCAGAAGGATCAACCTTACTTACCTATGTACCATTACAGCCATGTATCAATCGTTAGCAAGGCAAAATCATCTTTTTCATTATTCTGCTGATCTTTTTAGGATTCAGTTTGTGTAGTATAAAAATCAATTTAGGCAATATTTTCCGCAACAACGTGCGGGAAATCATCTAGTTCAAATAGTATCAGCTCAAACAGCTCGATTTTTGTATGATGAATTATATACATGACCCCCGGAAATTCACTTTGGCACATGGAAGCATCTCAAAATGTCAAAATGTCAAAAAAATCCCGAACAAAAATTTGATGCGTACATCTCGGTATTATATGTGCGCACGCCAAGTTTTGTGGAAAACCGGCATTTTATGTGGCTTGTGTAAAAAAGACAAAGAAATGTCTCGTGAAAAGCCCTTTTTAACATTGAATTTTGTCTTTTTCACACGTGACACCAAAATTGTCGGTTTTTTCGTGAAACGACTTTGTGGGTACGTAAAATGTCGAGAAGTACACACAAAGCATTTTTTTTGAATTTTGTGACATTTCAACATATGTTTAGAGCACATTTTAAAAACCAGGAGCATATGCTCCTGGGTGCCAAAACGCCCCTCTGGGACCCGATGCCAAGTTTCATGTTGCTCAGACCTTTTCCAAACTATTCATCTTCAGTCATGGCAATACAACGAACATAAAAAATAATAAAAATATATATTCAGATCCGTAGACCACCTAACGACGACTACAACCACTGAAGCGACTTGAAGGCGTGCCGCCGTCATCGCCCGTCCCTCATCGAAACTGGACAAACCCTGTTGTAGTAAATAGTCGAGAAGTTTTCGTGCTAAGGCCACATAGAACCAGCACAAGAACAACAATCTTCGTGTATATTCGACGTGAAAACACACAAATGTTACTTCTCAAGAAACAATATACTTAGCCTCTATGCTATAGAGTTTGCTGCAGTAACTGTTTGGAACAATTTACTGCCCCATCACTTAATGTAGTACAGAAAAGCTTAATTGGAACCATAAATTCACTTGGACCACTGATGAAGACTGCATTGATGTGACTACTTACAACGAGTCTGAATCGGTGTAACTACTTGCAATGATCTCTTCATTTTCTTCATTTGCGAGAAATATGTCATCATTCCTATATTAGTACTTGACGACATTTTCACTGTTGTCCTAAGATCAACATCTTGATCACTTTGATAACTTACTTGCCACTTATTTGGAGTACTTGAGTATATCTGGTTGTTTACATATCATGGAAGTATATGATTAATTCAAACACAAATGTTAATGAAATCTCAATTATACAGTTTGCTCATTAGTATTCCAAGACACCGATTATTGCTTAAAATTCTTTCCATGTGACCTCAGCAGGAAAATCTTCTTAGTGTCTTCGATACCAAACCACTTTAGTTTCTTGTCAATATCTATATTTTGATGAGAGGGACAGTGATTGGAAAAAACTTATTTGCTTTAAATATGCGACTAACAAACCCAATGCATTATGGGCTAAACTTGGGGTTGGGTCTCCCTCCTGGAAGAGTATATCTTTGGCTTTTTCTATTGCTAAAACATTCTACAAGTAGCTTCCTGGCAATGGTCAAAATGTGGCCTTCTGCCACAATATTTGGATTACTAATTGTTCTCTTAAAACCCTATTTTGGGATCTCTTTGAGATCTGCCAGTAGCAAGATGCCACTATAGCATACGTTTGGGATGGAGAGGTTTTACATCTCACTTTTAGGAGATGTGTGGATTAACAAACTTTAGCTAGGTGGTTTGATCTAGTAGATATGGTTAAGAGTTTTACCTTTTCTAGTGGTAAAGATCAACCAGTTTGGATGCTGAAGTCTTCTGGCAAATATTCTGTGAAGTCTTTATATAAAATGATTAATTTTGGAGGTGTCATTTAAACTAAAAGACTACATTTGGAAAATCAAATCCCCCCCTAATATTCATGTGTTCCTTTGGCTCATTGTGCATAACAAATGTCTGACTAGAGATAATCCTGTTAAACGCCAACATGAAGATGACATGTCTTGTGTTTTTTTTTTGTGAATCTCAATCCAGTCAACACTTGTTTTTTGATTGCATTCTTGCATAGCATATCTGGGTTGTGATTGCTGAGAGTGTTAATATTCCAATTCCTAGTTCTTTCTCATCCTTGCTTTCCTTCTGGAAAAATCAAGAAGAAATATGATGTGGTGAATTTGGTGGTCACTTCTGCTACATTATGGGGCTTATGGCTCCTGCGCAATGATTTATTGTTCCCGGGTGAAAAATGGCGAAGCATGTGATGCATCCTGAATTTGGTAGGCTTGTTGATCAGGCAATGGAAGGTCTTGTGCTCCGACACTCAAGCTCCGTTACTTCTTGAATGCGTAAGGTTGCTTGATCGTCGGTGTGGGGAGCTGCTTAGGATTGCTTGGTCTAGTGATATGTCATTTTGTCATTCTGTTTTTCTGTGCTGAAAGTTGTTTCCTGTGAAATGCACGGCCTACGTGTAAAGTTAAACTCTTGTAATATTCTGCTGCAGCTACTTTTGGTTGCCGCTGAGAGCTGTGAATCGTCTGGTTGGTTTTCTGCATTGTCTTAATAAAGTTGGGGTGGGGGTGGGGGGGGGGGGGGTATGCTTTCTGAAAGGTGGAACCCTTATGTATTTAAACAAATATGGACCCGAAATTAATGGTGACCAGTACTTCAGTAGTGCGTACGGATTTTATTTTATTTTTTACTTTGTAGTGCGTACTGTAGTTGATTTTCCTGTGGGGGTGAGGTCGATGGATTGCACGTGAACCATGGCGCCCAGGCATGCGCAACAGCAGCCGCTAGCTTAAACAAAGGAAGCAGAGAACAGAGCAAAAAGCAAAGCAGAGGAGAGAGCAACTGAACAGAGTAAAGCAGAGGAGGGCGTTGCAAATGGACCAAGTCGCGCACAAGCCCGAGCCACACAATATGCAGGCAACGCTGGGATCTCCACCTGATGACGCCAGTCACGGGGTTAACCCCCTGAGACCCCTCTGTCTGTGCCTGTGGTTTACGCAGTAATTAACTTTGAAGAGTCTCAACTTACCTTCGTTCCCTATGTCCTTGCTCCTCTCATCCTCTACCCAGATTCATTGAACTGTATGCAAAGTACGTAGTACTCCCTCCGTTCGGAAATAATTATCGAAGGAGTTTTAGATACATTCATTTTTATCCATTTTCGTGACAAGTAATTCCGGACGGAGAGAGTGCGTAACCGAGAATGCGAGAGAACAATTGGACTGTTACAGAATTCTACGACCTTTGCTTTTCCGTGTCACTGTTTCGGCAAACAGTACCCCGTGAAGCACAATGCTCTACAGCCTGGTTTGAGAGCACATTCATTCATTCATGCACGGGCCAACTACTCCCTCCGTCCTAAAATAAATGTCTCAACTTTGTACTAAGTTCAGTGCAAAACTCCCTCATTTTCGGTTTATAGGGCTCAGTTTAAAAATCTCACCAACAAGCTAGATGGTGAGTGGTGGAATACTTTTTGTAGTTTGAAAAAGCATCCAATTAATGCTCTTGTTTCCTCAAAAAATTATGTTTACCAATACATTAATTGCAATGCATGCATGCATAAAGTACATGCATTGGTCAATTTTCTTTTAATACTTGCATGCAATGATTTAATGCACCTTGAAATCTGAACTTGTGATGGGGAACAACCAAATTGAGCCTTATAAAATGAAAAAAAACCTAAAATTTTAAGATAAGCCCTATAAACCAAAAAGGAGGGAGTACTAAGGTTGAGACACTTATTTTGGGACGGAGGGAGTACTAGATAGGCGGCAACTTTGTTAAATACAATCATCATCAACTGCTTAAGGATACCACACACAAAGATTAAACAGCCATCAGCGATTGCATGGCCGGGTAATCCTCCTTTTTTCCAATAAATAAATGAATCAAGTCTAGTATTACTCCTTTTATTGGTCTAAATAAAACGTTTTATATTAGTTTACCTAGTTTACAGAAAAAAGTATATATTTATACCCAGCAAAATCAGTGAGTTTTTTCAACCAGTCACCCTCCCCATCATCATGTTGGTCAGATACTTTTGGGGCAGGGTGGGTGGCTACACCGGATCCGTGGGCGAAGGTGGATGAACGTGCCGGTCTGTGGCGTGAGGTGGACTATGAGTACAGGGAGGAGTGTCTGGAGGTGGTGATCGTCGCTTGCCAAGGAGGGGGCGAGAAGTAGCTAGCAGCGTAGAAGTAAGAACATCCATAGCCTGCCTGGCTCCTCAAATTGACCGGACGGTCATCTAGTAAGGAAAAAAGTGAGGTACAATAGAGTAAAAAAGGACATGTCCGGACGCTGACCGGGCGCATCTGCGGATGTTTGAGGGGCCAAATTTGTTCCGTCTGGCTGTAGATGCCCTAAGTGGTTTGGGGTGACCAACCGGCGATTTTTTTTTTCGAAAAGGGGGGACTCCCCGGCCTCTGCATCAAGGGTGATGCATACGGCCATCTTTATTAACTAAAATGGTGCCAACAAAGTTCCAAGGTCTCAAATCTGAAAAAGAAAGGCAGCTCACACAGAGCGCAAAAATGCTAGAAACACAGACTAGCCATGAACAAGGTGCCATAACCGGCTGGCTAAATAAAGATAGGAAAACTAATTGCCTATCCTATTACATGACCGCCATCCAAACCGGCTGAAGATATCCCGAGCGACCACCTCCAACAACCGCTATTATTTCTAAGAAAGGATTGAAATGTACCTGATGCGTCGAGCATTAGCCTCTAGTGCAAGAACCTTGAGCTTTTCCATCCTGTCAGAAATCCGATGATACTGTCCCAACATTTTGAGACGTCGAGCAGTCTTCTTGATGAAGCCTAGCTTGGCATGACCAGCTCTGAACTGGCGCTCAAAGTCGTCGATGCAGTTTTCAATGTCGTAAGACATCTCCCTGACCTGGTCTCTCCACTCCTTGGCCACCGCGTCGAGCTCGTCCATGAGCTCCATCGTCTCAAGGGCAGCGTTCATAGCGCTGAGCTCCTTCTCGAGGAAGGACGCCTGGTTCTTCACTCCTTTGAGCTTCTTGTACTCCTCGCCGGCCAGAGCGGCAAGCTTGCCGAGCAGGGGTTTCATCACCCCCATTGTCGCGCTCACCGACATCTCGATCCGAGCGACGGCGAAGCGATGGGAGTGCTGCAGTGTTGCGCGGCGAAGTCAAACAGTTGAGGCGTAGATGCAAAGATGGTCTGTGCCGGATCCGCGGCCGGAGGTGGATGGACGTGCCGGATCTACAACAAAAGGTGGAGTATGAATGAGGAGGATGCGGGTCGTCGGTGGTGAATGAGGAGGGCAAGAGCCGAGAAGTAACCAAGTGATTCGGAGCGACGCGGTGCGGCAGTGGTGCAATGGTGCGGCGGCGAAGTCGAAGTGTCGAACAGGTGGTGGGTGGCTGTCGCCAGATCCGTGGCCGGAGGTGGATGGGCGTGCCGGATCTGCGCCGGGAGGGGACTACAGTACTCAGTACAGGGTGGTGCGGCGGGAGCTCGGGGAGAAAGGTGGTCGGCACTGGAAGGAGTAGCAGCCGAGTAGGAGTAGTAGTGATTTGGGGGTGACGACGACTGGAGTCACGGCTTTGCATGTAGATTTGGGGATATACTGTAATAATCAACAAAAAGATTCCCATCAACCGTGTGGACCTAGTGAAGCAGTGATTTGGAGACGACGACGACTGGGCTGTAGCGAGTCAACCAAAGGCACTGGTTCCTTTTTTCTTTACGGGTCAAATCATCAACAAACGCCGCAGTAAAACAGGAAATAATCAAGATAATTACACTTCCCAGACATGAATTTGTCCAGGATATGCAATTTAGGCTTTGTTCAGTAATCCTCCGCTCCTTCACCAGGGAGCGGAGGGAGCACCCTGTTGGCCGCTCCCCAAATTCCTACTGTATGCCGCTTCGCACGGAGCCTTAGTACAATAACAGTGCATATCGCAACATTTCATGTAAAATGTAGTATGCACGCCACTAGCATATTTTCCAGCCGAAAAAAATTATAGCACAATAACAGTGCATCTCGCATGGCAACAACACATATGAAATCTATATCTATATCTATATCTATTACCTACTATTAAAGGGAATAGGTATTCTTGGTTTGGTTTAGTCCTTTTCGTTTGATTTACACACGCTAAGCGATCTGGGCCAGGTACTTGTATGTTGATGGGCCTTTTATGGGCTTTCATAGAGACCGCAAAAAATAATTGGATCAAAATAAATCAACATTGTCAGAATTGAACATAGGACCTCTTGTCTAGCTCTTCGATGTAACAACCAACGACTTATGCGTCTTTCACATTTACTAATCCCAACTCACTCTAAATATATGAGTGACAGTCATCATGTTTAGGGCAAGCTAACTAAGCGAATGAGCTAATAAAAGAAGGATTGTGGGCTTAAATAGAATATTTAAAAGGATGTGACTAATTAAAGAAAGAATTATGGGTAAACCGGTGGCATAGCTAAAAGAAAGATTGTGGTCTTAATAAATTCTACATTGAGGATTTGAGGTAAATAGGTAGGATAATTAAAAGGAAGGATCCGTAGGCTTCAATGTGTTTGAGGCTACTAAATTAGAAAAGGAAGGTTTTGATTTCCGACTAAAACGGGTGAAGGACGTCATAGTAATTAATATAAGGATTATACTTAAATGTCATTAAAAAGATTATACTTAAATGAAATCAGTGGGAGATTATGCCAGCAAAGAAAATATGAACACGGCTAAATTGCAACGTATTTTTTATGTTTATTTTCTAGAAGGATGCTGCGTTGCAGTATGTTCTTCATAGTGAATCTGGTACTGTGGGACATTATGTTTGCACAAAATATCAATTTTTCCCATTGCAACGCACGGGCATACGTGCTAGTAGTATAAAACATACCAACATTAGGGGGCTGTTTCGTTGGAGGTCTGGCACTGTGCCTAAAAAAAATGTTGCCCGAGTTGGAGTAGCATGCATAGTATAAACATGTTTGGTTGTTGCCCTGGTTGGCACCCTACTTTTTTATTGCTTAAATACTCTTGCTGGCTTTTGTTTATGTCAGGCAGCAACTGCAACACGGCGCAACAAAAAATGGGGCCTGGGCCAGGCTAACCACAATGCCTATGCTAAGCAGGCCAAATTTCATGTTATGACCCTTTTGCAAAAGTTGAACGAGATTTGATCCTATTTTGATAAAATTTTAGGATCTGACCTTTTTCCTACCGGTGGGCCGATGACGGTATAGTAACATAGCCTACCGACAAGATCTCTGGCGGTAAGACTTAACGTCACCATCACGTTCATTTGATACAAAAACTATTCTACCGTTAAAGGCCTTGGCGATAAGTTGTGTTAGCCTACCGCCAAAAAGGCTGACGGTAGCCACAAATGAGCAGTGAACAGCCGCAGCCCGGCAACTGTTTCCGAACACATATAAGGGTTTAAAAAGGAGTTGCATGCATGCATCTCCTCTTCTCTCACAACGCACTTGGCTATCTAGCATGCATGCCTCCATCCAATAAAAGTGCAGCCTTCTGTTGCATGCATGCTAGCTCACTATAACATTCATTAGTTTTTGTCCTTTTGTTTTTGTTGCTGTGCAACATGCGTGCATGCAGTGACCTGTCCATCCATCCATCCATCCATCATGTACTGCATCATGATACACACAAACTAGAAAATGTGTGCAGCGTGAGATGTGGCTCCATGCCTACCGCCAGGCTCTTTGGCAGTAGGGTTAAGCGTCCTGGCGGTAGGGTATTTTTCACATTAAACAACTGCGACGGCACAACTAAGAACTACCGTCAAGACCCGTGAGGGTAGGTGGTTATACCCTACCGCCAAACACTATGACGGTAGGAAAAATGGTCAGATCTTGAAAAAATTTCAGAGCAGGGTCTAATCTCATTCAAGTTCTGCAATGGGTCAAAACATGAAATTTGGCCTACTAAACATACATTTTTTCTATATTTTATTTCTAGGCCAGGTTAACTACACTACTAGGACAGACCTCAGACAGGTTACAACCAAGTGCTCAGGCTAGGCAATTTCTGTCAGGGTGGCAAGCAAACAACCACTATATTTAGCAAAGGCAAAACCTACATATATAGAACAATCAGTTAACCAACAATCTCACAACTTCAAGGGCACTAGCTAATCATTGTCAACACAAGAGAATAGCAGTTTAATTATGAGAACTCACACACCTGCGACCTAGCCTCACACGCATGGCCTCAATCACATGTACGGAGCTTACTTAATCTTCATCCTTAAGTCGGGGCGCACGGTGTTCCTGATAGTAACTAGAACGGTCTACCCCAAGAGATTCTTCCCAACGAGGAAGTCAATCCACCCCTACGGGCTTAAGATAATGTGGTCATCTGTATCGGCCTTTATGGTATGCATAACCCAATCAATCCATTGAATTATCTGGGAAACCTTTAACTTTGAGCATTTATAGTACAAAAGGTCATTTTACTTTGTCATAGGATTGTTCAAAATCCACCTTGAAAAGCATAGGAGTTTGTTTCCTATGATGTATGCCATTCAAGGCCTAATGCAAAATAAGCACACCTTCCATAATATACCTACCCTTAATAAAGGCACCTTGTATTGGGAAACCACCTCCCCAGCAACCCTATTAAGTTTGTTCGTAAGTACTTAAGTAAAAATAATAAAGATCACATTTAGCATGGAAATAGGCCTTGTTGTGGTTCTAAGTCTGACAGTAGAATGGGGGGTAGATATGGAGAGGCAAGATCCTAGCTATGAAGCAGTTGTGAAGACAAGGGATGTACGAGTTCAGGCCCTTCTCGGAGGAAGTAACAGCCCTACGTCTCGGAGCCCGGAGGCGGTCGACTGGATTATGTGTGTATAGATTATAGGGGTGCGAACTCCTTACACTGAGGAGGGGGGTGGCTTATATAGTGGCTGCCAGACCCCTCCGGCCCACAGTTATGCAGGGTTAAAGTACATTAAGGTCAGGCGTTACTGGTAACGCCTTACATAAAGTGTCATCATGGCCATAAAGACTACTTAATTATAGACCGTTGGATGCAGAGTGGCTCTTGATCTCCAGGTGGTCGAGTGAGTCTTCATGGTCGAGTCCTTTGCGTCCGTCGAGTGAAGTCTCTCTTGGTCGACTGGAAGGCAACTTCTTCTGAGGATGTCCTTGGGGAGGGTACTTAAGACAGGTCTGTGACCCTACCCTAGGTACATGACTTCATCATTAGCCCCCGAATGGATCGAGGTTTGAGTGAGGAAGGAGTTGATAATATCTCCGACCTGTTTTTGTGCTCTGAACATGTCTCATTTCTGACCAATAATCTTTTTGTTGATGGCAGCAAATTTTCTTTCAGTCGCCTTGATCCATTCCTTTCTTCTGTCGAGTGAACTTTTGAACTTAGTAAACTTCCGAGCGACGGATCGCAGGAAATCTTCCGTCTGACAGATTGATCTGCTGTTAGCGGATTTTGTGGGATCCGAATTTTGGGAAGCGCGCGAAGCGGGGTGGATCGCGGCGCTCGGATGGGATAGGGCATAGACGCCTCGATTTCCGTGCCGCCTTTTTCGCCACGTATCACGTGCGCGTGACTGTTTCGGGATGTGATAGGATCGCCCGAGCCCACTCGTCAGCCACTCGGAAGCGTCCTTATAAAAGGCGTCGGGCGAGGTTTTTGAATAGTACCCTCCCATTTCTCCTTCTGCCCTCTCCATCTCCGCCCGCCGTGCCTGCTCTCGCCCCTGCCCATCCACTCCTCGTGCGCTTCGCCGGCGACAATGGTGAAGGAGAAGACGGCGGCCTTGGAGCGCGCAAAGAAGGCGAAAGCGACGGGGAAGGCGAAAGGGAGAGCGTCCAGTCGGGGCGGATCCTCGTCAAGGTCCCGCCTGCCGCAAGGTTGGGTCCAAGGGGATTGGATCCGCTCGACCATCACCGAGACGGATCTCAATGACCTGGCCAATGAGGGCCTGATCCCTCACGGGGCAGCGAGGCTCCCGGGGAACGAGTGGCAACCGCAGCCGCAGGAGGGTGAGTGCGTTCTTCTAGCTACTCACGTAGACCGTGGGTTCTCCCTGCCTCCGAGTGTTTTCTTCCGTGGGTTCTTGAATTTCTTCGGGGCGCAACTCCATCATTTCAATCCAAACTCCATTGCCTACCTTGCTGCCTTCGTGTCCATGTGCGAGAACTTCCTGGGTTGTCGACCACACTGGGGTCTCTTTAAGCACATATTCACTTGTCGCTCACAGACAGTGAAAAAGGCGAGTCCGGACGACGATAGAACTAAGGTTATTCAGATGTGCGGGGGTCTTGGGATTCAGATGAGGAGCAAGAGCACTTTTCCGGCCATGACCCTTCCTGAGTCGATCAGAGGATGGCAGTCGACTTGGTTCTACTGCCAAGACGAGTCGACATCGGGGCAGTCGACTGGTCTCCCTCCGTTTTCCATGGACCGAGTGAACAAGCCCTCTTCTCTGAAGGTGCTCCCTGAGGAGAAAGCCCAAGTAAAAATGTTGATGGAGCGTGTAGTCCAGCTAGTTCGGGAAGGAGTGACGGGTATGGACCTTCTGGAGGTCTTCCTTAGGCGGCGCATCCAACCACTTCAGTACGGAGGCCACCCGATGTGGCTGTACTGTGGAACCGAGGATGAAACTCAGGTCCATCCAGAAGCAGTTGACAACGCCACATTGGAGAGGTGGATGACCGCGATCACAGGAAATAAGGACAACCCTCAAGGGGCCCGGAGGATTCCGCCACTCGACCATTCCTACACTCCGGACACGGTATGCCCACTTTATCCTTAATTGTAATCTTGCTTTATCCATTCTGCTTTGTTGCAAATTGGTCGATTGACCTTTGTTTTGATGTCTGTCAGGCCACCACTGAATTATACTCGATGCCCAATGGAGCACAGACGCCGACTGAGGAGGAGGAAGGAAGTGGGGGCGAAAGTCAGGAGGAGTGGGATTCGGATGCTGTCGATGATGATGAAGGTGATGACTCTGGCGAAGAGGAAGAGGAGGAGGAGGAGGAGGAACTTGCGCCTCCTCACTTGGAAAGACGCTCGAAACTTGTCCATGATCCTGCGACCGAGCGTGGTAAGGGGGTCGCGACTGTCGCTCAGTCGACCAAGCGCCCTCGAACCACTTCTCCGGTGCCGACTGAGAAAGCTCCGAAGCAATCCAGAGTGGCGCCGTCGAGGCCGGCTAAGGTCTTGCCGAAGATGAAGATGGTGATCCCCACTATCTCAGGGTAATGATGCTACTTGAGTTTTTCTGTTCCACATGAACTTATTCTTGGTCGACTCATGAATCAACCGACTGACTTCTGGAGTTGCAGCGCTGCTACTTCTGATACCTCGGCCAGGGCTAAAGATCATGAGATGGAAGACGCTGCCACTTCAAAACCTGGTATGACTTTCATAGTTCCGTCTTCAGTCGATTGGCTCTTTGTCTCTAATTTTGATTCTTTTCTGTAGCTCCGTCTAATGTCGTTATTAACCTTCCTGACGACGACGATGAGGAACCACTGAGGCAAAGGAGGAGCAGGAAAGCGTCTGCTGGCAAGGTGACTCAAGACGTGCCAGCACCCGAGACACTGGTCGCGGAGGGAGAGAACATCACTCGGCCTACTGTATCTTTTGCGGTGCCGTTGACAAGTGCTCGCCCCTCGTCGTCGAGTGCTGCACAACCTTCACTTTTCTCGACCCACTACGTCCCAGAGGACCAAGCCAGTGCTGCGAAAGAAGCAATACGCCAGGCGGGAGTCATGATGGAGCATGTGAAGGCCATCCGAGAAGCTAGCCAGGCAGCCTACGACACCAGTTCAGCTCTTTAGAGTAACGTTCAGGTCAGTCGGTCATTGCCTGTTCTATTAGGATATGATGTCTGAAGATTCTTCTTTCTGAAATTCCTAGTGTTTGTCTTCTTACACCCACTGGGTGTGTCGATTGAAATTCCGAGTTAGTGGGGGCACGCTGAGTGCACCCACTGGGTGTAGTCCCCAAGGCTATGGTGGACTGCTGGCAGTCGACCATAGTCTTTATGTCTTAAGTTTTTCCTTTATTCGACGAGGTCGAATGGATTCATAAACCGGTGGGGGCACGCTGAGTGCAACCACTGGGTCTAGTCCCCGAGACTGTGGTCGACTGCTGGCAGTTGACTACAGTCTGAAGAACATCTCTCATTTTTTTTGTTGGTCGACTGGTTGACTCTAACTTGATAGAACTAGTGGGGGCACGCTGAGTGCACCCATTGGGTGTAGTCCCCGAGACTATGGTCGAATGTTTGTATTCGGACGTAGTCTTAGAAACGTATTATTTTTCCTTAGTCACTCGGAAGTGAATTGTCTTTAACATCTGTCGATTGATTCTTCGTAGAAATCCTGCGACCTTGCTGCTCGTTATACCGAGATGGAGAACAAACACATCCAGCTGGGGCTTGATCTGAAGCTGGCCCAGGAGAACTTAGCGAAGGCGAAGGAGGAAGCTAAAGGTATGTTTGGTGAGGTCTCCGACGATTGTCTTTGCCCCTCGTTTGTTTCAGAGTCTGACCTTGCTGTAACTTTGCAGGCAAAGTGAAGGACGCCCTGAAGAAGAAAGACCTTGAGTTCGCTGAAATGCAGAAAGCGGCTTTAGAGAAAACCAAGCTCGCAGATGAGAAGCTGGCTTCGGTCACCAAGCTTGAAGAAGAAAACACCAATCTGAAAGCTGCTCTTGATGCTGCCAACAAAGAGGGCAGTCGACTAAAAAGCGATAAGATTGCTCTGAGTGACAAGGCCAGTGAGTTGGTGGGGAAGAAGAACGATCTGGAGGCTTATCTGGGCGGACTCGCCAAGAAACTATTCCTCATGCTTGAAGGTAATCTTTTGCATCAAACAGACATTTTAACTGTGATCTTTCCATTCGACTGTTGTCTTGACTCGGTGGTTGTGCTTGCAGAATTTTGCCAGAACTTTGAAGAGGAAACTGGTCGACTGGAAGTAAACTTGGACCCCAGCAACTCTCCTGTGAAGGATGAAGCTGCCATGAACGTGCTCCGGCTCGAATCTCGTGTCGCTGCCGTCGTCGACTATCTCGCAAGGCTGAAGGTCGCCGCTTCTCGCATTGACGCCACACTCTGGCCCAGAGAGACGCTCCAGAATGATCTCGAGTCTCTGATGACTCGACTGAACATGGTCCCAAGTCGAGTGCAGGAGTGGAAGAAGTCTTCTGCCAGGTGTGGGGCAGATGTCGCTCTATCTCTGGCCCGAGTCCATTGCAAGGATGCACGAGAAGACAAGCTGGCGGCCCTTAGGGTGCCTAACACCAAGAAGCACGATTTCCGGTCTTTCATGGAGACCTTCATCGCCGCTGCCACTCGGATTGCTGATGGAATCGACCTTGACGAGTTTGTTGCACCTTCCAGCCCTCCACAGGAGGGGTAAAAAACTTCTGAGCTCCACACTTTAAATTTGCCTCGGTATGCCGAGTGATTTTTGTAACCGACAAACCTTAACAGGCCTAGCGCCTGAGCACTTTCGGTTCTGTTAGGTGTTTATCCGAACTTGGATTCGACGTTCAAATGTGTTTGCATTTGGTTTGAGGTCAGGTTAAAGCGGGGTGCTTATTGCAATTGACTTGTTCCCCAATACACTTAGGCAGGCACTGGGCTGCAGCTAAGCCTCCGAGTGAGAGGCCTGCTCTCCACTCGGTAGGATTTTCAAAACTTAGGCGAGCACTGGGCTGCAGCTAAGCCCCCGAGTGGGAGGTCTGCTCTCCACTCGGTAGGATTTTCAAAACTTAGGCGAGCACTGGGCTGCAGCTAAGCCCCCGAGTGGGAGGTCTGCTCTCCACTCAGTAGGATTTTCAAAACTTAGGTGAGCACTGAGCTGCAGCTAAGCCCCCGAGTGGGAAGTCTGCTCTCCACTCGGTAGGATTTTCAAAACTTAGGCGAGCACTGGGCTGCAGCTAAGCCCCCGAGTGGGAGGTCTACTCTCCACTCGGTAGGGTTTTTACGGCGTCTTTCTTATGGAGAACGCATTATACTTGTGGCGTAGCTCGGAGGAGGGGGTAGCAGTCGACTTGCACCTCGTCCTCCTTGCGGAGCGCACGTTGTACTTGTGGCGTAGCTCGGAGGAGAGGGTAGCAGTCGACCTGCACCTCGTCCTCCTTGCAGAGCGCACATTGTACTTGTGGCATAGCTCGGAGGAGAGGGTAGCAGTCAACTTGCACCTCGTCCTCTTTGCAGAGCGCACGTTGTACTTGTGGCGTAGCTCGGAGGAGAGGGTAGCAATCGACCTGCACCTCGTCCTCCTTGCAGAGCGCACGTTGTACTTGTGGCGTAGCTCGGAGGAGAGGGTAGCAATCGACCTGCACCTCGTCCTCCTTGCAGAACGCACGTTTGAGATTGAACTTAGGCGAGATTTAGACTGCAGCTAAGCCTCCGAGTGGGAGGCTGGCTCTCCACTCGGTAGGATTTTAATGGAACTTAGGCGAGTACTTGGACTACAGCTAAGCGTCCGAGTGGGAGGCTGGCTCTCCACTCGGTAGGATTTTCAAAACTTAGGCGAGTACTTGGACTGCAGCTAAGCCCCCGAGTGAGAGGCTGGCTCTCCACTCGGTAGGATTTTCAAAACTTAGGCGAGTACTTGGACTGCAGCTAAGCCCCCGAGTGGGAGGCTGGCTCACCACTCGGTAGGATTTCATTGGAACTTAGGCGAGTACTTGGACTGCAGCTAAGCCCCCGAGTGGGAGGTTGGCTCACCACTCGGTAGGATTTTATTAAAACTTAGGCGAAACAGATTCACAGCTAAGCCCCCGAGTGGGAGGCTGGCTCTTCACTCGGCAAGGATTTTTTTTTACAAACTTAGGCGAAACGGATTCGCAGCTAAGCCACCCACTAAGGGGGAATTTTATTGAACAAATAAAAATGACATCAACCATTGAGGGGAAATTATGACACTATTATCTTTGTGAAACGTGAACTACAGAAGTACTTTTATTACAACTCATCCGAGTGAATACTTAGGTGTAAAAGGGGCGGAGCAACTCCGCGTTCCAAGCTCGGGGCTCGTCGATGTTGTGCTCGACGTTGTAGAGACGGTACGCTCCATTGTGGAGAACCTTGGTGACGATGAAGGGACCCTCCCAAGAAGGAGCAAGCTTGTGTGGTTTCTGCTGATCCACTCGGAGAACCAAATCTCCTTCCTGGAAGGCTCGACTCTTCACATTTTTGGCATGGAAGCGACGCAAGTCTTGTTGGTAAATGGTCGATCGGATCAGAGCCATCTCCCTTTCTTCCTCTAAAAGGTCGACTGCATCCTGCCGCGCTTGTTCTGCTTCAGCTTCGGTGTAGAGCTCGACCCGAGGAGCGTTGTGGAGCAGGTCACTCGGCAAGACCACTTCAGCTCCATAGACCAAGAAGAATGGAGTTCTTCCAGTCGACCGGTTAGGCGTGGTCCTTAGACCCCAAAGCACCGAGGGAAGTTCGTCGACCCATGCTCCAGCCGCATGCTTGAGATCACGCATCAATCGGGGTTTCAACCCTTTGAGAATCAAGCCATTGGCCTGCTCCGCTTGTCCATTCGACTGGGGATGGGCGACCGAAGCATAGTCGACTCATGTGCCCTGAGATGTGCAGAACGCCCTGAATTCTTCAGAATCGAAGTTTGATCCATTGTCAGTGATGATGCTGTGTGGGACTCCATATCTGAATATCAGTTCTCTGATGAAGCTGACAGCAGTACAGGCATCAAGGTTCTTGATGGGTTTGGCCTCGATCCACTTGGTGAACTTGTCGACTGCTACCAGTACATGTGTGAAACCGCTTCGGCCTGTTCTCAAGGGTCCAACCATATCTAATCCGCATACTGCGAAGGGCCAGATGAGTGGTATGGTCTTCAGAGCTGATGCAGGCTTGTGTGACATGTTGGAGTAAAACTGACATCCCTCACACTTGTCGACTATCTCTTTTGCCATTTCATTCGCCCTGGGCCAGTAAAATCCGGCTCGGTATGCTTTGGCCACGATGGTCCGAGAGGACGCATGATGGCCACAGGTCCCTGAGTGGATGTCATCAAGGATTATCCGACCTACTTCTAGCGTTATGCACTTCTAACCAACTCCGGTCGCGCTCTCTCTGTACAGCTGTCCCTTGATCACAGTAAAGGCCTTGGATCGGCGGACGATCTGTCGAGCCTCCTCCTCATCCTCCAGGAGCTCTTTTCTCAAGATATACGCGATGTATGGTACTGTCAAATCGGGAGTGGTCACTAAAACCTCCATGACCAGGTCGACCACTGCCGGGACTTCAACCTCAGTCGGATCTGAGGCACTCTTAGGCTGCGGAGCTTCTTCGGTAAAAGGATCTTCTTTGACTGATGGAGTATGGATATGCTCCAAGAACACATCGCTGGGAATGGCTTCTCTCTTGGAACCTATCTTATCCAAATCATCAGCCGCTTGATTTTCAGTCGGGGTATATGATGGAGCTCTAACCCCTCAAACTTCTTTTCAAGTTTCCTCACTGCATTACAGTATACAGTCATGGCTGGGCTTCTAACGTCCCACTCCTTCATCACTTGGTTGACCACCAAATCTGAGTCGCCATAAACCATAAGGCGACGGACGCCGAGTGAAATGGCCATGTGCAACTGAAAGGATCGATATGGTTGACTAGAGGGGGGGGATAGGCAACTAACAATTTTTAAGCTTTTCTTTACCAAATTAAACTTTGCAATAAATAGGTTGTCTAGATATGCAACTAAGTGAGCAACCTATATGATGCAATAACAACTAGCAAGCAAGCAAGCAAGAGATGAAACAATAAGTAAGCTTGCGAAAGTAAAGGCACGAAATAACCAAGAGTGGAGACGGTGAAGACGAGGATGTGTTACCGGAGTTCCTTCCTTTTGAGGGGAAATACGTCTCCGTTAGAGCGGTGTGGAGGCACAATGCTCCCCAAGAAGCCACTAGGGCCACCGTATTCTCCTCACGCCCTCACACGATGCGAGATGCCGTGATTCCACTATTGGTGCCCTTGAAGGCGGCGACCGAACCTTTACAAGCAAGGTTGGGGCAATCTCCACAACAATCGGAGGCTCCCAACAACAACACCACCACAAAGCTTCACCACAATGGAGTATGGCTTCGAGGTGACCTCAACCGTCTAGGGTGCTCAACACCCAAGAGTAACAAGATCCGCAAGGGATAAGTGGGGGGAATCAAATATCCTTTGGTGGAAGTGTAGATCGGGCCCTTGTCACCCAATCCCGAGCAAATCAACAAGTTTGATTGGCTAGCGAGAGAGATCGAGCGAAAATGGAGCTTGGAGCAACAATGGAGCTTAGAGGTGGAAGAGGTAGTCCACTAGAGGTAGAAGACATCCCTTATATAGTTGGGGAAAAGATCCAACCGTTATCCACTAGTTCTGCCCGCGACTCACGGTACTACCGCTCCAAGGGAGCGGTACTACCGCGACGACGCGCGGTACTACCGTGAGCGACCACGGTACTACCGTGGCAGCTGCACAGGCCGAAACAAGCCTGAGGGAGAAGCAGTACTACCGCTGGCGCGGTACTACCGCTCCCCCTTGCGGTACTACCGCAAGGCAGGAGGGTCACGGCCTGGGAAGGGCACGGACGAAATAAATTTCATCCGTGCCTACTTCCGCAGAAACTAGGGTGGTGCAAAAACCCGACACGGTACTACCGCCTGCAAGGCGCGGTACTACCGTGGTAGGCACGGATGTAAAAAATTACATCCGCGCCTACTACCGTGACGCAGCGGTACTAGGCAGAAGGGCCACGGTACTACAACTCCAAGGGAGCGGTACTACCGTGGCCCCCAGTGGTACTACCGCGCTGGACGTGCGGTACTACCGTGGGTCCCGCGGATGTAAAAAATTACATCCGCCCCTACTACCGCACCGGAGCGGCACTAGGCCAGAGTGCGGCGGTACTACCGCACCAATGGAGCGGTACTACCGTGAGGGGCGCGGATGTAAAAAATTACATCCGCCCCTACTACCGCACCTGAGCGGCACTAGGCCAAGGTACCGCGGTACTACCGCTCCAGAGGAGCGGTACTACCGTGGCCTGTCGCGGTACTACCACTGGTACTTGCGGTACTACCGCAAGTACAGCAGTAGTCGTCAGTTTTTCGCACAACCACGATAACGATGGGTAGCTCCAAAGTGCAAGGAAAGGAGGGGCAAGTGTACGTGTGATTCCACCCTACCTTTCCGACGCGGACCCCCTCTTAATAGTACGGCTCTCCTACGACTCAACTCCACCAAAGAGAAACGTAGAACACCGCCGGCTTCATCAGTCTCCGAGGGGCACCGAATCGTCTTGTGCCTAATGATGAAGTATCTGTGAGACTCAAGGCACACGATTAGTCCGCACGAGTATTGTCATCAATCACCAAAACACTTAGGGATAAATATGCCCTTACAATCTCCCCCTTTTTGGTGTATTGATGACAACACGGGATTTGCACATAGATAAGATATGTTTTAAAGAAGTGGCAAACCCCACTCCTCTAAAATATAGACGGGGCTCCCCCTAGATGTGTGCACTATAGATGAATGCTTTGGACTGCATGGCACACAAACTAGGATCAACACTCCCCCTATATTTTAGAGACCAAGACATGATAATAAGCATAGCATAGCATAGCATGAAAGTAGCACAATATAACACAAGCTAGCTAGGATAGATAGAGTGCATATGTCTTACACCATATGAGATAAGATAACCAAGGTTCAAACGATAAAAGCAGCAGAGAGTTCAACTGGCAAACACACAAACTCGCAAGAATTCAACTGGCAAACACACAAACTCGCAAATCCAAATGCCTACACTCTCTCCCCCTTTGGCATCGAGACGCCAAAAAGGCAGAGAGGACACCTAAACACACAAGAGGTGGCTCAAGCAGAGAAGCGGTCCCACTCCTCTTCGTCAGACTCCTCCGCAGCTGGAATGGACTCCTCGGCCTCCTCCTCAGAATCAGTCCACTTGTATCCTTGCTTCTCCATCCACTCGGTCTCAGGAGTGATGCGCTCCTCAGACCCGCCAGACACATCCTCGCCATAGAGCTGCAAGATCTTGTTGTGCTGGCGACGACTCTCCTTGGACTCCACGTGAGCCCTGTACTGTCCCTTGGCTTGCATGCAGAAAAGAGACTTCATCTTATCCTTCAACCTCTTGGCCCAAGATGGCCTAGAGTCACTCTGAGAGGGCCTAGTAGAACGGCCCCCAGCAACATCCTCAGCTCCAGCAGCATCCTCATCAACAGCAGCAGCCCTAGCAGCAGACGCCTCAGCACGAGTAGCGGTGTTGGCCCAGTTGGGTTTGACCCTCAGACAAATGGGCTCATGGCGAATCCAATCTGGAGCCAGGAACTCCTCCTCAGGGTACATCTTCTCCCAAGTCTTCGAAATCAGCAGAAACAGGTAGGGTCCATAAATAGGCACCTTGCGGTTGAACACAGCAAACCGAAGCTCACACCACATGATGTGAGAGACATCAAGTGGCTGAGTCTGAGACGAGCGAGCCTCCTCGCACAGAAGCATCATGTCCACCATGTAGGCATGAACCTTGTCTTTGTCACCGATGCGTGGGAACAGAGAGTTGCGGAAGATGCGGTACATGATATCCAGAAACGGGTTGAGAACCAAGATTGTCTTGCCAGTGGCGAGCGTCTTCTCAACCATGAACGGGGTGAGCTTGTCCTTGTCAGCAGAGTCAGTATTGCCGTGAGGGCGAACACCAACTGGAGTGTCAAGTCCATCATCAGCAACGTGAAGCAAATCCATGAACTCCTTCCAGGTAGCAGAGAGCTGGCGGCCATTGGTCATCCATGTCATCCTCCTCTCATCATTGGTGTGAAAGTACACTGAGGCAAAGAACTGACAGATGATCTCAGGGTCATAGTCCATGTGGAACGAGATCACATGCTCAATTCCAAACTGCTCCACCAAGTCCAGAGCCTCCCCAAAGTAGTCACGAAACTTGTCCTTCCTCATGTGGTGCATCTCAATCCACTTCACCTCCACATAGGTATTCTGCTTGTTCTTGATGACATCCAAGTAGATCTGGGTTTGAGTCTTGTTCCAGAACAGTTCACACCCTATGACAGTGGAGCGAGGGGTCACATATGGGTGAAGCTGCCTGAGACGGACATACTCTTGAGCGCCTATCTCATCCATGCCCCTGGCGGGCTCCTTGTGCTTGCTGGCGGTGGACTTGACATTGCGCTTCGATGCAGATGACCCCTCGGGAACTTCTCCTGGGTTGCGCAGACGCTTGGAACCAGTGTCACGAACGGGATTGGCCCGGCGAGAGCCACCACCTAAAACACACACGCAAAGCACCAAAACAAGTCGAAAAGGATCAATGCAAAGGCTATAAGACAGCACATGAAACCCATAGAAGATAAACAAGAAAGTTGGCATGCGATAGATGTGAGCCACGGTAGAACTGCCATGGGGTGCGATACTAAAGTCTTAGTACAGCTCCAGACGCAGTAGTACCGTGAGGGGTCACGGTAGTACCGTGGCTGGGGCAGAAGTAAGGCTTTAGTACCACACGGCACGCGGTAGTACCGCTCCCTAGGGGCGGTAGTAGCGTGGGTGCGGTAGTACCGCTCCCTACGGGCGGTAGTACCGCGTCGCGTCGGATCTAGCAGGATTTGAATCTGAAAAAGACCCGCGAAGCCATGGCGGTGCTACGGTGATCAGATCTAGTGCAAGACAACAATACAAGTGTAAATCCTATGCAATACCACACTCCTTCATCCTACTCTTGCAGAGATCTAGACTAAGAACCTCAAGAACATACAAGCCTCCCCCAAAACCTAGAAGAACCAAATACAATCAAAACGGAGAAGGATTTGGGGAAAAACCTTGGTCCATAGCAAGAGCACGTGGTGGGGAACGATCCCACCGGACGGAATCACGGGAGGGCAGCCGGTGGAGGAGATCCGGCGACGAACGCCGGCTCCGTTCGTGAGCACGAGAGAGGAAAGGGCGATGTGGAGAGAAGGTGACGAATGGGTATGGGGGAGTTAGAACTCCCCCTGCCCGACCTTATCCCCACGCGCCCGAACCGGCGTGGTAGTACCGCGGGTCATCGCGGTAGTACCGCCCGGGCGGAAGTGCCGCGCCGTGGCGGTAGTACCGCTCAGCCAGGCGGCAGTAAAAAATTACTACCGCTTGGGGGCGGTAGTACCGTGCTCCCATAAGCGGTAGTACCGTGATTGGCCGCGGTAGTACCGTGGCCGGCCGCGGTAGTACCGTGAACTCACACCACCGAAGGTCTCGAACAAGAAAGAAACATGCCTTTGCACCGAGAAACAGACACAACCCAAAACATCACAAAAGCAAGCACATACCAAGGGAACAACAGGAAATCCCAAAGAGACAAAACCTCTCACGGAGAGAGGGCGGTGGCCGAAGCCACCTATGTTTGAGTTGGATGGTATGGCACCGCGAAGAATTATCCTTGGGCCCATGACCAAAACTTGTCTTTGAAGCACAAGTACCATAAAAAATGGCTAATGTGAAAGAGGTGATCTATTTATGCATAACGGGGGGAGGGAGAGTTCATTGAGAGAACAACACTCCCCCTATGTCCATGCCTACACCTAAACTAGACAACAAGTTGAGTGTGGTGGGGGGTGCACGGGTTCAAGTCACATTGCTCAAATCAATGATATTTAGCTCATGCCTTAACTTTCGAAATCTTGCTTCATCCAAGGGCTTCGTGAAAATATCTGCAAGGTTATCATGAGTGTTGACATACTTGAGCTCGATCTCCCCTCGCCTAACGTGATCCCGAATGAAGTGATACCGAATCTCAATGTGCTTCGTCTTGAAATGTTGCACCGGGTTGAGAGAAATCTTGATGGCACTTTCATTATCACACCAAAGAGGCACTTTGTCACAAATGACACCGTACTCCTTTAAAGTTTGCCTCATCCATAGGAGTTGAGCACAACAACTACCGGCCGCCACATACTCCGCTTCGGTGGACGAGAGAGACACACAACTTTGCTTCTTGGAAGACCAACTTACCAAAGAGCAACCAAGAAATTGGCACCCTCTGGAAGTGGACTTCCTATCCACTTTGTCTCCCGCCCAATCGGAATCCGTGAAACCTTCAAGCTTGAAGTTTGCTCCTCTTGGGTACCATAAGCCAAAGTTTGGGGTATGAGCCAAATATCGAAAGATTCGCTTGACCGCCACAAGGTGACTTTCCTTTGGTTCGGCTTGAAAACGTGCACACATCCCCACACTCAACATGATATCCGGTCTAGATGCACAAAGGTAAAGCAAGGAGCCAATCATGGAGCGATATACCTTTTGATCCACCGCTTTACCATTGGGCTCGATGTCAAGTTGGCACTTGGTAGGCATGGGTGTAGTAGCCGGCTTGACATCACTTAGCTTGAATCTTTTAAGCATGTCTTGAGTGTATTTGGCTTGGTTGATGAAGGTTCCTTCTCTTCTTTGCTTGATGTCGAAACCAAGGAAGAACTTCAACTCTCCCATCGAAGACATCTTAAACTCGGCAAATTCTTCATTGAAAGCTTTGTTAGGGGAACCAAAGATAATATCATCAACATATAGTTGGCATACAAACAACTCCCCGTTGACCTTCTTAGTAAAAAGAGTGGGGTCGATGAGCCCTACTTCAAAACCACGATCTTTTAGCAACTCGGTAAGGTGGTCATACCACGCACGTGGGGCTTGTTTAAGGCCATAGAGTGCCTTATCGAGTTGATACACATGATCCGGAAAGTAGGGATCCTCGAACCCGGGGGGTTGCTTGACATAGACCAACTCATTAATGGGACCATTAAGAAAAGCACTTTTCACATCCATTTGTTGCAACTTAAAGTTGTGATGGGAAGCATAAGCAATCAACAAACGAATGGATTCAAGACGAGCAACGGGAGCAAAGGTTTCACCGTAGTCGATACCCTCGACTTGGGAGTAGCCTTGTGCTACCAATCTTGCCTTGTTGCGAATGATGTTCCCATGGGCATCTTGCTTGTTCTTGAAGATCCACTTGGTCCCAATGACATTGTGGTTCCCGGATGGTCTCGGCACCAATCTCCACACCTTGTTGTACTCGAAGTTGTTGAGTTCTTCATGCATGGCGTTGAGCCAATCCGAGTCTTCGAGCGCCTCATAGACCTTTTGGGGTTCGACACAAGAGACAAACGCGTGATGTTCACAATAGTTTGCCAATTGTCTACGAGTGCTTACCCCCTTTCTTATGCTTCCAACCACATTTTCCATGAGATGGCCTTGGGCGGTGAGCTTGGAAGCAATCTTCACGGCACGACGCTCCAATTCCTCCTCGGGTGTGGAAGGAGGAGGGTTGACTTGATGATCTTGAGCGCCGTCTTGAGCTTGTTCTTGATCTCGAGGTTGCTCTTGATCGTGAACGTGCTCGAGGGGGAGAACTTGACCTTGGGCATCATTTAGTGGTTCATCACTGTCTTGAGGTAGATCTTGCCCTTGGTCTTGTTCACGAGGTTGAGGGCCTTCACTTTGTTCTTCGGAAGCGTGTGGGTCTTGATGAGGTGATGGCTCTACTTGAGTAGAGCATTGTCCTCGGCCACAAGGGGTTCCTCAATGGGTAGGATTTGACCAATACCCATTCTTCTTATGGATTGGGGAGGAATTTCATCACCTATATCACAAGTACCACTTTGCTCCACTTGGGAGCCGTTATTTTCGTCAAACTCCACGTTACATGTCTCATCAATGAGTCCGGTGGACTTGTTGAGGACACGGTAAGCATGAGAGTTTGTAGCATAACCAACAAATATGCCCTCATGAGCTCTAGCCTCAAATTTAGACAACCGAACACCTTTCTTGAGAATGAAACACTTACAACCGAACACCCGGAAGTACTTGAGGTTGGGCTTGTTGCCGGTGAGGATCTCATAAGGAGTCTTGTTCAAGCCTTTGTGAAGATAGAGCCGATTGGATGCATGACATGCGGTGTTGATGGCTTCGGCCCAAAAGTTGTATGGAGACTTGAACTCCGCCATCATGGTCCTTGCCGCATCCATCAACGTCCGGTTCTTCCTCTCCGCAACACCATTTTGTTGAGGGGTATAAGGTGCCGCATATTGATGCTTGATCCCCTCGTGACTAAGAAACTCATCCAAGGTGTAGTTCTTGAACTCGGTGCCGTTGTCGCTTCTTATTGTCAAGATCTTTGCATCATGTTGACGTTGAGCTTCATTTGCAAAGCTGATGACGGTTTGTTGGGTCTCACTCTTCCTCTTGAAGAAGTATACCCAAGTGTATCTTGAATAGTCATCCACAATCACCAAGCAATACTTTCTTCCTCCAAGACTATCAAAAGATGGAGGCCCAAAGAGATCCATGTGAAGGAGCTCCAAGAGTCTCTTCGAGTAGATGATGGTTGAGGGAGGGTGAGCCTTTTCATGAAGCTTTCCTTCGATACAAGCACTGCAAGCACGATCTTTGGCAAAACTCACATTTGTTAGTCCACGAACATGGTCCCCCTTGAGAAGACTTTGCAAATATCTCATATTGACGTGGGCTAAACGGCGATGCCAAAGCCATCCCACGTCAACTTTAGCCATTAGGCAAGTCGCGGTCTTAGTGGGTTGCTCCGAAAAGTTAACCACATAGAGACCGTTCTCGACATGCCCAACAAAGGCTACTTTAAGAGTCTTGCTCCACAAGAGGGCCACGGTATCAATATCAAAGAATGTGGCAAAGCCCATGAGTGCAAGTTGACGAACGGAAAGTAAATTGAATGCAAGGGACTCAACAAGCATGACTTTCTCGATCGTTAGATCATGAGAAATGACAACCTTGCCGAGACCCAATACCTTAGAATGTGATGCATCACCCCACTCGACATTGGTGGGCATAGATGGAATCTCTTGCACATCCACCACCAAGTCCTTGCTCCCGGTCATATGATTTGTTGCTCCACTATCGAGCAACCATGATCCCCCACCGGAAGCAAACACCTACACGAGATCAATGCTTGGTTTTAGGTACCCATTTAGTAATGGGTCCTTTGATGTTAGTAACAAGGGTCTTGGGAACCCAAATAGACCATTCAATGTACTCATAAGGAGAACCAACAAATTTAGCATAAACATGTCCATCGCTAGCACGACACAACACATATGAAGGGTTAAAGTCGCCGACTTTGTTTGAGGAAATGTTCTTGCCCTTTTGGACATCAACTTCCTTCACTTTCTCCTTCTTATTCCTAGAAGCACCCTCTCCCTCTTTCACGAACGTTTGTTTGAGGGGAGGAGGACGATTGGCCTTGTTGTTCTTCTTCTTCTTGCTCTTGGACTTGGGTGCAAACCCAATTCCTTCTTTGCCCACAACTTCCTTTTGATTGTTCAAAAGGTCATTGAGATTTTTCTCACCTTGAATGCAAGTCACAAGGCCCTTCTCAAGTTGATCTTTCAACTTGGCATTTTCCTCCACAAGATGCACATGCTCACAACAAGGGTTAGTAGCACATGCATTATCAATTAATACCATATGAGGAAAGGTGGCCTTTTCCTTGATTAGATTAACTTGGAGTTGAGCATGAGACTCTTTGAGGCTAGCATGAGCACCCTTCAAGGCCTTGTGGGCCTTGTCAAGTATCTCAAACTCCTCTTTGAGTCTAGCATGATCAACCCCAAGTTTAGCCTTCTCGGAGGTTAGCACACGCGACATAACAAGAGCATGATCAAGATCTTTCTTTAACTTAGCATGGTCATCATTGTGTGACTCCTCAAGAGTCAAACGATGCACACGCTCTTCCTCAAGAGCATTAGAGAGGTCCGATATCTCATCGGCATAGTCACGACTATGACCTTCCATCTTGGAGATGGTTTCTTCGTGAGCCTCGATCATGTCATTGGCCTCACCAAGTTGTTCCAAGAGAGCAACAAAGTGCTTCTTGGACTTTCCCTTGAGCTTACTCATAAAGGACTCAAATTCATTCACTTCCTCATTAGGCTCAACATGTCCATCAATGCAATCCTCCACGGAGGGATTAGTAATGATGGTGGTTGTGATGTTGGGGGTTACCTTGTTTGAAGCTTTAGCCATGAGGCATCTAGCGGTGATGTTTTCGTTGGGTGATTCGAAGAGAGACACCCGGGGAGTAGCAATGGCAATGGATGCCATGGCCGTTGCTTCTTCATTCTCATCATCATCGTCGTCCTCTTGGTATTCTTCTTGAACCACCAACCCATGAGTGGGAGTCTTCTTGGCGAAGTTGTTCTTGTTGGGGACGGACTTGGCTTTGTCTTTCCGAATGAACTTGCCACCATTGTCTTCCCGCTTCTCGTAAGGACAATCCGCAACGAAATGACTCACATTGCCACAGTTGAAGCAAGTTCTAACTCGTTGCTTGCCCTTGACGCCACTTGAGTTGTTCTTGTTGAAGTTGGGTCTTGAGCTCTTCTTGCTCCAAAATTGTCTTGAAGCAAGGGCCATGTGCTCATGGTAGTCAAACTTGGTGTCTTCGGGGTTGCTTTCCTCATCTTCCACTTCTTCCTCTTCTTCGACAATGACCTTGGCCTTCAACGCAAGGTTAGGCTTCTTAGCTCTTTGAGAACGGAGCACCGCATTGTCGGCGGTCTTGTCCAAGATGCTCATTGCAACGAACTCATCCAACACTTCACTTGAGGTCATGGTGTGGAAGTCCGGTCGTTGACGAATGACGGAGGACATGGCTTTGTTGTAGGGCATCATGGCCTTGGGGAACTTCCGCTTGATCCAATTGTCATCCGTGTCCTTGCTTCCATGATCTCGAAGTGCCACCGCGAGTTTGGTCACTCTTCGAAAGAGCTCACGAGGTTCTTCATCTTCTTTCATTGCAAACTCGTCGGCTTCATCTTGTACCACTTCGTAGTTGGACCGTTGGATGCTAGCACTTCCACGATAGAGACCCTCGACACATTTCCATGCTTCTTTAGCCACGACATGGGGTCGAAGGTGAGGGAGATCTTTGGGAAGGATTGCATCTTGGATGATGAAGAGAGCACACTCATTGAATTGATTGTCCACGGCTTCTCGAGGGGTGAAGTTGCTTGGGTCATGAGGATAGAAACCTTCTTCAATAACTCTCCAAAGGTTAGTGTTCACATGTTTCAAATGACGCTTAAAGCGATAGACCCAATTATCAAAATCTGCATGTTTTTCATACTTAGGAGGTGGACCGGCATGATTCAAATGAGTGGAGGGGATTGGCCCTCCATAAACTGGGGGTTCCACATGGGCAAAGATGCCGGTGCCATTTCGACCACTAGTAGAAGGACTCTTTTCATTGTTAGCTTCCCCCTTGTCGGAGAAAGCATCCGTCACCTTGTTAGTAGGATCACCCACTTTCATAGGTGCGGTGGATAGTTTAAGTCCCTCTAAGAAATCATTAAACATGCTTTTAACCTCGGCCGTCATGGAGGTTTTCAATGTGTCTAGAGCCACATTGAACTCCTCACGAGAGACCGAGGTTCCCCCTTCGGCCGAAGATGAGATGGGATTCACACCGGAGTGTTCCTCCACACCATCGTTGGTGTCAACCATACTCTTCGGACGGTAAAGTCCTTAATAAAGAGACGAGGCTTTGATACCAATTGAAAGGATCGATATGGTTGACTAGAGGGGGGGGAATAGGCAACTAACAATTTTTAAGCTTTTCTTTACCAAATTAAACTTTGCAATAAATAGGTTGTCTAGATATGCAACTAAGTGAGCAACCTATATGATTCAATAACAACTAGCAAGCAAGCAAGCAAGAGATGAAACAATAAGTAAGCTTGCGAAAGTAAAGGCACGAAATAACCAAGAGTGGAGACGGTGAAGACGAGGATGTGTTACCGGAGTTCCTTCCTTTTGAGGGGAAGTACGTCTCCGTTAGAGCGGTGTGGAGGCACAATGCTCCCCAAGAAGCCACTAGGGCCACCGTATTCTCCTCACGCCCTCACACGATGCGAGATGCCGTGATTCCACTATTGGTGCCCTTGAAGGCGGCGACCGAACCTTTACAAGCAAGGTTGGGGCAATCTCCACAACAATCGGAGGCTCCCAACAACAACACCACCACGAAGCTTCACCACAATGGAGTATGGCTTCGAGGTGACCTCAACCGTCTAGGGTGCTCAACACCCAAGAGTAACAAGATCCGCAAGGGATAAGTGGGGGGGATCAAATATCCTTTGGTGGAAGTGTAGATCGGGCCCTTGTCACCCAATCCCGAGCAAATCAACAAGTTTGATTGGCTAGGGAGAGAGATCGAGCGAAAATGGAGCTTGGAGCAACAATGGAGCTTAGAGGTGGAAGAGGTAGTCCACTAGAGGTAGAAGACATCCCTTATATAGTTGGGGAAAAGATCCAACCGTTATCCACTAGTTTTGCCCGCGACTCACGGTACTACCGCTCCAAGGGAGCGGTACTACCGCGACGACGCGCGGTACTACCGTGAGCGACCACGGTACTACCGTGGCAGCTGCACAGGCCGGAACAAGCCTGAGGGAGAAGCAGTACTACCGCTGGCGCGGTACTACCGCTCCCCCTTGCGGTACTACCGCAAGGCAGGAGGGTCACGGCCTGGGAAGGGCGCGGACGAAATAAATTTCATCCGTGCCTACTTCCGCAGAAACTAGGGTGGTGCAAAAACCCGACGCGCTACTACCGCCTGCAAGGCGCGGTACTACCGTGGTAGGCACGGATGTAAAAAATTACATCCGCGCCTACTACCGTGACGCAGCGGTACTAGGCAGAAGGGTCACGGTACTACAACTCCAAGGGAGCGGTACTACCGTGGGCCCCAGCGGTACTACCGCGCTGGACGTGCGGTACTACCGTGGGTGCCGCGGATGTAAAAAATTACATCCGCCCCTACTACCGCACCGGAGTGGCACTAGGCCAGAGTGCGGCGGTACTACCGCACCAATGGAGCGGTACTACCGTGAGGGGCGCGGATGTAAAAATTTACATCCGCCCCTACTACCGCACCTGAGCGGCACTAGGCCAAGGTACCGCGGTACTACCGCTCCAGAGGGGCGGTACTACCGTGGCCTGTCGCGGTACTACCACTGGTACTTGCGGTACTACCGGAAGTACAGCAGTAGTCGTCAGTTTTTCGCACAACCACGATAACGATGGGTAGGTCCAAAGTGCAAGGAAAGGAGGGGCAAGTGTACGTGTGATTCCAACCTACCTTTCCGACGCGGACCCCCTCTTAATAGTACGGCTCTCCTACGACTCAACTCCACCAAAGAGAAACGTAGAACACCGCCGGCTTCATCATTCTCCGAGGGGCACCGAATCGTCTTGTGCCTAATGATGAAGTATCTGTGAGACTCAAGGCACACGATTAGTCCGCACGAGTATTGTCATCAATCACCAAAACACTTGGGGATAAATATGCCCTTACAGCAACCCATACAAAAGGGCCTTGTATTCTGCCTCATTGTTGGAGGAATCAAAGTGAATCTGGAGCACATATCTGAGCTTATCTCCTCTGGGGGAAACCAATACTACCCCAGCACCGGAACCATTTAACATCTTAGAGCCATCAAAGAACATGGTCCAATGCTCCGAGTGAACTTGAGTCGGCTGCTGCTGTTCAATCCACTCGGCAATGAAATCTGCTATCGCTTGGGACTTAATGGCTTTCTTTGCCTCAAACTTGATATCAAGGGGAAGGAGTTCAATCGACCATTTCGCCACTCGACCAGTTGCATCTCTGTTGTGCAGAATCTCCGAAAGTGGAGCGTCGCTGACGACTGTAATGGAATGACCAGAGAAATAATGAGCAAGCTTCTTTGTGGTCATGTAGATCGCATACACAAGCTTCTGATAATGAGGATATCTTTGCTTTGTTGGAGTCAAAACTTCAGAAAGATAATACACTGGGCGCTGAACTTTGAAGGCTTTCCCTTCTTCTTCCCGCTCGACCGTAAGCACTGTACTGACGACTTGTCCTGTGGCTGCAATATAAAGCAACAGAGGCTCTTTGCTGATTGGAGCAGCAAGCACCGGTTGGGTGGAGAGCAGAGCTTTTAGCTCGGCAAACGCTGCATCCGCTTCTGGAGTCCACTCGAACTTGTCTGCCTTCTTCATCAGTCGGTAAAGAGGCAATGCCTTTTCACCGAGTCGAGAGATGAATCGACTTAATGCGGCCAAGCATCTAGTAAGCTTGTGGACATCGTGCACCCGCACAGGGCGTTTCATTCGGAGTATAGTGCCAACTTTTTCTGGGTTGGCGTCGATTCCTCGTTCGAAAACGAGAAAACCGAGTAACTTTCCACCAGGAACTCCGAATGTGCACTTTGATGGATTGAGCTTGATATCATACCTCCTGAGATTGGCAAATGTTTCAGTGAGGTCAGTCAACAGGTCGGAACCCTTTCGCGATTTGACCACAATATGATCCATGTATGCTTCCACGTTCCGACTGATTTGAGTGAGTAGACACTTCTGAATCATCCTCATGAACATGGCTCCGGCATTCTTGAGGCTGAATGGCATGGTGACATAACAGAAGCACCCGAATGGAGTGATGAAAGCTGTTTTTATATCATCGGGTCCATACAGACGGATCTGATGGTATCCGGAATAAGCGTCCAGAAAGGACAATCTCTCACATCCCGCAGTCGAGTCGACAATTTGGTCGATGCGAGGGAGAGGAAAATGATCTTTTGGGCTGGCCCGATTGATGTGCCTGAAATCAATACACATGCAGAGTGACTTGTCCTTCTTAGGAACCATGACGACATTGGCGAGCCACTCGGAGTGGTATATCTCTCAGATAAACTCTGCCGCCAATAGTCAAGCCACCTCCTCGCCAATGGCCTTTCTCTTCTGGACGGCGGACCGTCGAAGATGTTCTTTGACAGGTTTTGCTGTTGAGTCGACTCTAAGGCAATGCTCAGCCAGCCCCCTGGGAACACCCGGCATGTCAACAGGCTTCCATGCGAAGATGTCCCAGTTCTCACGGAGGATCTGGATGAGCGCTTCTTCCTATTTAGGGTCGAGCGTTGTGGAAATATGGGTCGGAGCTGCATTGGGGTCGGTCGGGTGCATGTGAATGGGCTTTGTCTCACCGAACGACTGAAACGCTGATTCTATGGCAGGCTTCTTAGCCCGCAACAAATCACTCGGATCTGCATTTTTCTTGTACCCCTCCAGCTCTACCATTGTTATCTGGGAATCGGCAATTTTCGAGCCTTTCTGGAAACACTCTTCTGCCTTCTTCTGATTGCCAGTGATAGTGATCACGCCCTTGGGGCCGGGCATCTTCAGTTTGAGGTATACGTAACATGGTCGAGCCATGAACCGTGCGTAAGCTGGTCGCCCCAAAATGGCGTGGTAAGCGCTATGAAAATCCACGACTTCAAATGTCAGCTTCTCCTTGCGGAAATGCTTTGAGTCACCGAACACCACGTCTAGAGCTATTTGGCCGAGTGACTCAGCCTTCTTTGCAAGTATAACTCCATGAAAACTCATGTTGCTGGCGCTCAGTCTGGACATCGGAATGCCCATTCCTTTCAGCGTCTCTGCATACAATATGTTCAGTCCGCTACCACCATCCATTAGCACTTTCGTCAGTCGAGTGCCCTTAACGACCGGGTCGACCACCAAAGCTTGCCTCCCAGGAGTGGCTATATGAGTCGGGTGATCAGACTGGTCGAATGTAATGGGAGTTTGGGACCATCTTAGATAACTTGGCGTCGCCGGGGCGACCATATTGACCTCTCGGTTGATAACCTTCAATCGGCTTTTGGTTTCCACATTAGCAAAGATCATCAGAGTGGAATTAACATGAGGATATCCTCCATCACTGTCCTCCTTGTCCTCAGCTTTGTCCGACTCCTTTTCCTTGTCCTTGGGCTGTTTTCCTTGGAACTGCTGGATCAAGAGCCGGCACTGGCGAGTGGTATGCTTCGGGTAGATGAAATTACCCTCTTCGTCTTTCTTCGTGTGGATGTGACATGGCAGATCCATCACGTAATTCCCTTCTTTATCCTTCACCTTCTTGGGGTTCCAGGATCCTTTGGGTTTTCCTTTGAACTTGCCCTGAGTCATGGCCAGAGCCTCTCCAGGAGCCGCTGGCTTGGCCTTCCGCTTCTGCTTCCGACTGGAGTTTCCTTTCTCCGACTAACTCGGCTTGTACTTGCCGCTCCGGAGTCGGTCCTCCTCTTCACCATTGGCGTACTTGGTGGCAATTTCCATCATTCGACTCACGGTCATATCTCCGGTCCACCCAAACTTCAAACTTAACTCTCTGTTCTTTACACCATCCTTGAAGGCGCAGACTGCCTGATGATCAGACACGTTCTCCACCGTATGATGCAAAGTAATCCATCTCTGAATGTAATCTCTTAAGGTTTCATTCGACTTCTGCACGCAGACTTGCAGCTCTGTCAATCCAGCTGGTCGCTTGCAGGTTCCCTCAAATGTCCTGACAAACACTCGGGAAAGATCTTCCCAAGTGTAAATGCTGCTTGGAGCTAACTGATTCAACCATGCCCTGGCCGAACCTTCCAACATGAGTGGTAAATGCTTCATAGCCACTTCATCATTTCCGTCGCCAATCTGCACCGCCACTTGGTAGTCTTCAAGCCAAGTTTCAGGCTTAGACTCACCGGTGAACTTACTTACTCCAGTCGCCAACCTGAAGTTGGGGGGAATCACCGCGGCTCTGATAGCCCTGCTGAAACATTCTGGACCTGAAACATGTACTCGGCTGCTAGTGGGCGCATATCTGTCGTGGCCACCTCGATGAGCCCTGTTCCGATCGACCAGGCCTTGCATGATGATGGATCGCGCGTCAAAGCCTGGTTCCCTGGGGTCGACCGGAGCTCTTCGCCCCACACTGAGCTGGCGCCTGTCATCTTGCTGCCGATGAGCGTAAGACCCACCTCTTGGGGGAGAAGTGGGCACTCGATGCCTGTCATCACGATCGTATCGGTCACCATATTGGTCACGTCGATTCTCGCGCCCTTCACGCCGCAGAGGCGATCTAGGGCTGTGAGCCGACTGAACCGTATTCGCAGCGACGGATCGACTGTGAATCCTGTTGCGCGACTGTGACACGGCTGAATTCTGATCTCCTGCTGCTCGGAGCAAGTCCCTGATCTGCATCAAGCCTCTGCCAGCCTCCGACTGAGAGGGCTGAATTGACTCTGCTATACGGGCTGCAGCTGCTAAATTCTGAATCGGGGTTCGATATACCTGAGTCGGTTGCGGGAAGAGTTGACGTCGACTGGAGTTGGGTACTCGTTGCCGCGCGCGCTCGTCGAGTGCTCGCTGGAGGTTCTCCAGACGAGTGCGTTCAGCCAAGTTGGCCAAACGTGCCTCCTCCAAGGCTCGAGCCTCGGGGGTTTCTCCTGCGATGGGAGTATGCAGGGCATCCATGTTCCTGCGGCAAAGTTCTTCCCTTTGCAGGGAATTAAGTGGCTCGGGTTGATATTCCTCATGGGCTTGAGCGGGGTCGCCTCCACCGTCCATCCCGTCGTCGCGGGGGAAGCCCGGAGGGCTACGAGGCCCGTTGACCATCAAAACCTCCGCCGCCGGATCACTGCTGTCGCACTTGGATGCGGTCTCTACGGAGCCAGTCGACAGGTCGAACAGGCCGTAGAGAGATTCGTCGGGCTCGATCGCCGCGACTTGGGTGGTGGCCGACTGGCGAGCCACCGCGTGCCTCACCCACCGCTGGAGCCTCGACCGACCAGAGCGCTTGCGCTGGCGGGAGACAGGGAGGGAGGACGACAGGGGAGTCGACCGATATGGAGTCGACGGTTGCCGCAGCAGAACGCCGCGGACACACACCCGAAAATGCGTCGCACCGCGGACGGGGAGCGCGTCGATGTTGAGTGGAGCCTCCTGGAGCCAAGCGGAGTCGTCGGCGATGAAGGTAAGCGCGCCGAGACAGATCTCGCGGCCCTCAACCAAAACTCCACCAGAAACCATGATGAAGGCAATCGGAACAATTGCAACTTCTCCAAAAATCGCTAAGAAACCGGCCTCACGGTGGGCGCCAACTGTCGTGGTTCTAAGTCTGACAGTAGAATGGGGGTAGGTATGGAGAGGCAAGATCCTAGCTATGTAGAAGTTGTGAATACAAGGGATGTACGAGTTCAGGCCCTTCTCGGAGGAAGTAACAGCCCTACGTCTCGGAGCCCGGAGGCGGTCGACTGGATTATGTGTGTATAGATTACAGGGGTGCGAACCCCTTACACTGAGGAGGGGGTGGCTTATATAGTGGCTGCCAGACCCCTCCGGCCCTCAGTTATGCAGGGTTAAAGTACATTAAGGTCAGGCATTACTGGTAACGCCTTACATAAAGTGTCATCATGGCCATAAAGACTACTTAATTACAGACTATTGGATGCAGAGTGGCTCTTGATCTCCAGGTGGTCGAGTGAGTCTTCATGGTCGAGTCCTTCGCGTCCGTCGAGTGAAGTCTCTCTTGGTCGACTGGAAGGCAGCTTCTTCTGAGGATGTCCTTGGGGAGGGTACTTAAGACAGGTCTGTGACCCTACCCTAGGTACATGACTTCATCAGGCCTAAACTTCTGAATTTGATTTGCATATTTAGTTTTAGGGACTAAAGTAATAGTCCCACAATTAAGTCTGGATATGTCTAAGGGGCCATTATGAATATCATCAAACAGAGTTTTAATATCTCATTCCTAACCAAGTCCCAAAAGTGCTGATAAAACTCAGCAGTAAGCCAATTAGGGTCTGGTGATTTATTATGATCCATACCAGACACTACATTTTGAATTTCCTCTAAGAAAAATCCTGTTGCTAGCTTATCAACAACATTAGTAAGAATAGCCCTAGGATTATTAGTATTTAGAGATATGGTGGATATCTCGAGGTGGTGACAGCCTTTCTAAGGCTGGTGGCGGTATGGGATGTCCTCTCCATTAACAGATCGGGTTCGATGCGGCTCGGCAAGTGACACATATGCCTCTTTGGGAGTTGTTGGGCAATGCCTGTCGGTGGCAGGTGAAGCCACAAGTTGATGCACTACCGGCGGACGCTACGCACGACGTCTGACGCGGAGGCGTCAAGTCATGTCTGCTACCGGCAGGTGATGCACGGTGGCTCTAACGGAAGTGTCATGTTTAACTTGTTGCTGTTTTATCGAAAGTGGGACGATAGTAGCAGGAGGCAGGCGGTATGAGACGTCTTTGTCTATCATTGTCTTTTCCAGAGGTATCCGGCTATCGAGGCATCGGTAGACGGATAAGGACGAATGGTACAGACGGCTTCACTGATGAGTTTATGCACTCCGGTGAAAACACAAGATCTCTGATCAGCCTATGTCGACGTGTGACAGTGTCGTGTTCTTACTGATGGTGGTGGATGGAATGCTTGGCTTTGGGGATGAGAAGCCGGAGTTCAACCTTGTGGTGGGCTCGCCATCATCGATGCACGTTCGGCGATTCCTTCTTGAAGGCATAGCCTAGGAGTTGTGTTTTTTTTTGTTTCTGATGTGTCTTGTAACAGATATTTAGTGGCTATCTGGGGGAGTTACTGTTGTGAGGTATCCGGCCTCAGGGTTTGTTTTCTACTTTATTTCTTGGTCGAGATTGTTCGGCTGTTGGAGTTTGCATTTTAATAATATACGGTTGCATGCATCGTCCTGATGCAGAGGCGGCAGTTATCCTCCTTTTTTTTAAATCGGTACCTAGCCGAACTCCTAAAATCTATAAGGGAGTAAAATTTTACTCCGGCGCCGACCCCCCCTTGATGCTTGAATATACTCGTCACGCGCGCGGCCGAGTAAAATCTTGCCAGCCTTTTCCTCCCTTCCTCGTGGCTGCCTCCTTCCCGCCGCCGCCGTCCCACGCCCATCACCACCAATGACGGCCCCTATCGCTGGAATGAGTAGCCAAGAGCCTTCCACCACCCCTCTGACCACTGCCGCTTGTCCCCGCCGGAAAGCACCACCGCGCCTCCGCTGGCACGGAAGAAGAGGTTAGGGATGAAACATCTTTACCGGCCGCAAGCACCGGTTAATCGCGGCCATCAAAGCCAGGGTGGCCACTTCCTCTCCAGCGATGGTCGACCACCCTCTCGTAGCTCCCGCCAATGGAAAGAGAGCTAAGAAACCGATGGCCGCGGCATCGGCCATCACCGAGGAGGCCGTGAAGAAGAAGAAAAGAAGGCCACTCCGGTCCCCCATTCATGTCTCTCATCGTGCATCATCTCCGGCCACCCCTACAGCCACTTGAAGGAAATATGGAGGCAATAATAAAGTTGTTATTTTATATTTCCTTATTTCATGATAAATGTTTATTATTCATATTATAATTTTCTTAAACGGAAACTTGATACATGTGTGGATGCATAGACAAAACACCGTGTACCTAGTAAGCCTCTACTAGACTAGCTCGTTAATCAAAGATGGTTAAGTTTCCTAACCATATACATGTGTTGTCATTTGATGAACGGGATCACATCATTAGGAGAATGATGTGATGGACAAGACCCATCCGATAGCATAGCATATTGATCGTTAAGTTTTATTGCTATTGCTCTCTTCATGTCAAATACATATTCCTTCGACTATGAGATTATGCAACTCCCGGATACCGGAGGAATGCATTGTGTGCTATCAAATGTCACAACGTAACTGGGTGACTATAAAGATGCTCTACAGGTATCTCCAAAGGTGTTTGTTGGGTTGGTATAGATCGAGCTTAGGATTTGTCACTCCGAGTATCGGAGAGGTATCTCTGGGCCCTCTCGATAATGCACATCATAAGAAGTCTTGCAAGCAAAGTGACTAATGAGTTAGTTGCAGGATGATGCATTACGGAATGTGAGTAAAGAGACTTGCCAGTAATGAAATTGAACTAGGTATGAAGATACCGACGATCAAATCTCTGGCAAGTAACATACCAATGGACAAAGGGAATAACGTATGTTGTCATAACAGTTCGATCGATAAAGATCTTCGTAGAATATGTGGGGGCCAATATGAGCATCCAGGTTCCGCTATTGGTTATTGACCGGAGAAGTGTCTCGGTCATGTCTACATAGTTCACAAACCCGTAGGGTCGCATGCTTAACGTTCTTTGATGCTAGAGTTGTATTGGGATATTTGATGAGTGGTAACCAAATGTTATTCAGAGTCCCGGATGATATCCCAGACGTCACAAGGAGTCTCGCAATGGTCGAGAGGTAATTTATATATGGGAAGTCATATTTTGGTGTCCAGAAAAAGGTGCAGTTTTTTCAGTATTGTACCGGAAGCTTCCAAAAGGTGCCGGAAGATTTTGGAGGGGTCCGCAAGTTCGCAAGTGGGTTCACCACGACCCAAGGGCTAGCATGGGCTGCGGGGAGGTTCCCTGGCCTTATTGGGCTAGGCGCACCAAGTCTTCAAAAGCCCATGTGGCTAGGGAAGGCAAAAAAGGAAGGAGTCCTAGTAGGAATAGGATTGGACTTGGATTTCAAGTCCTCTCCCCCTTAGCTGCACCCTAGGGCTTGGAGAGGCTATTTGCCATGCCCATCCACCTATACATAGAGAGGAGGGGGCGCTCCAAGAGGACACACCAAGCCCTTGGCGTGTTGGAAATATGCCCTAGAGGCAATACTAAAAGGATTATTATTATATTTCCTTGTTCACGATAATTGTCTGTATTCATGCTATAATTGTATTATCCGGAAATCATAATACACGTGTGAATACATAGACCATAATATGTCCCTAGTAAGCCTCTAGTTGACTAGCTCGTTGACCAACAGATAGTCATGGTTTCCTGACTATGGACATTAGATGTCGTTGATAACGGGATCACATCATTAGGAGAATAATGTGATGGACAAGACCCAATCCTAAGCATAGCACAAGATCGTGTAGTTCGTTTGCTAGTGCTTTTCCAATGTCAAGTATCTTTTCCTTAGACCATGAGATCGTGTAACTCCCGGATACCGTAGGAGTGCTTTGGGTGTACCAAACGTCACAACGTAACTGGGTGACTATAAATGTGCACTACAGGTATCTCCGAAAGTATCTGTTGGGTTGACACAGATCGAGACTGGGATTTGTCACTCCGTATGATGGAGAGGTATCTCTGGGCTCACTCGGTAATGCATCATCATAATGAGCTCAAAGTGACCAAGTGTTTGGTCACGGGATCATGCATTACGGTACGAGTAAAGTGACTTGCCGGTAACGAGACTGAACGAGGTATTGGGATACCGACGATCGAGTCTCGGGCAAGTAACGTACCGATTGACAAAGGGAATTGTATACGGGGTTGCTTAAATCCTCGACATCATGGTTCATCCAATGAGATCATCGTGGAACATGTGGGAGCCAACATGGGTATCCAGATCCCGCTGTTGGTTATTGGCTGGAGAGCTGTCTCGGTCATGTCTGCATGATTCCCGAACCCGTAGGGTCTACACACTTAAGGTTCGGTGACGCTAGGGTTATTAGGAAGACTTGTATGTGATTACCGAATGTTGTTCGGAGTCCCGGATGAGATCCCGGACGTCACGAGGAGTTCCGGAATGGTCCGGAGGTGAAGATTTATATATGGGAAGTTGTCATACGGTCACCGGAAAGTTTCGGGGGCATATCGGTATTGTATCGTGGCCACCGGAGGGATTCCGGGGGTCCACCGGGAGGGGTCACCTCTCTCGGAGGGCCTCATGGGCCGTAGTGGGCAGGGAACCAGCCCCTGGAGGGCTGGGCGCGCCCCCCCTTGGGCCCATGCGCCTAGGATTGGGGGAAAACCCTAGTGGGGCCCCCCCCCTTGCTTGGGGGGCAAGCCCCTCAATTGGCCGCCCTCCCTCTAGATCTCATCTAGAGGGGGCCGGCCCCCTTCCCCCTTCCCCTATAAATAGAGGGGCGAGGGGAGGGCTGCACACCATATCCAAGGCACAGCCCCTCCCCTCCCCAACACCTCTCCTCCTCCGTTAAGAGCTTGGCGAAGCCCTGCCGGAGTACTGCATCTCCACCACCACCACGCCGTCGTGCTGCTGCTAGAGCCTTCTTCCTCAACCTCTGCTCCCCCTTGCTGGATCAAGAAGGAGGAGGCGTCATCCGCTCCGTACGTGTGTTGAACGTGGAGGTGCTGTCCGTTCGGCACTTGGTCATCGGTGATTTGGATCACGGCGAGTACGACTCCATCATCCCCGTTCTCTTGAACGCTTCCGCTCGCGATCTACAAGGGTATGTAGATGCACTCCTATCACTCGTTGCTTAGATGAACTCATAGATGGATCTTGGTGAAACCGTAAGAAAATTTTTATTTTCTGCAATGTTCCCCAACGGTGGCATCACCTAGGTCTATCCGTAGTTCTCTACTGCACGAGTAGAACACAAATTTGTTGTGGGCGTAGATGTTGTCAACTTTCTTGCCGCTACTAGTCTTATTTTGCTTCGGCGGTGTTGTGGGATGAAGCGGCCCGGACCGAGCTTACACATACGCTTACGTGAGATAGGTTCCACCGACTGGCATGCACTAGTTGCATAAGGTGGCTAGCGGGTGTCTGTCTCGCCCACTTCAGTTGGAGAGGATTCGATGAAAAGGGTCCTTATGAAGGGTAAATAGAAGTTGACAAATCACGTTGTGGCTTTTTCATAGGTAAGAAAACGTTCTTGCTAGAACCCTATTGCAGCCACGTAAAAGATGCAACAACAATTAGAGGACGTCTAACTTGTTTTTGCAGCAATTGCTTTGTGATGTGATATGGCCAAAAGTTGTGATGAATGATGAATGATATATTGTGATCTATGAGATCATGTTCTTGTAATAGGAATCACGACTTGCATGTCGATGAGTATGACAACCGGCAGGAGCCATAGGAGTTGTCTTAATTATTGTATGACCTGCGTGTCAATGATTTAACGCCATGTAATTACTTTACTTTATTGCTGAACCGTTAGCCATAGTAGTAGAAGTAATAGTTGGCGAGCAACTTCATGGAGACACGATGATGGAGATCATGATGATGGAGATCATGGTGTCATGCCGGTGACGAAGATGATCATGGAGCCCCGAAGATGGAGATCAAAGGAGCTATATGATATTGGCCATATCATGTCACTACTATATAATTGCATGTGATGTTTATTATGTTTATGCATCTTGTTTACTTAGAACGACGGTAGTAAATAAGATGATCCCTTATAATAATTTCAAGAAAGTGTTCTCCCCTAACTGTGCGCCGTTGCTAAAGTTCGTCGTTTCGAAGCACCACGTGATGATCGGGTGTGATAGATTCTTACGTTCACATACAACGGGTGTAAGACAGTTTTACACATGCAAAAAACACTTAGGGTTAACTTGTCGAGCCTAGCATGTTCATACATGGCCTCGGAACACGGAGACCAAAAGGTCGAACATGAGTCGTATGGAAGATATGATCAACATGGAGATGTTCACCGATGATGACTAGTCCGTCTCACGTGATGATCAGACACGGCCTAGTCGACTCGGATCGTGTAACACTTAGATGACTAGAGGGATGTCTAATCTGAGTGGGAGTTCATTAGATAATTTGATTAGATGAACTTAATTATCATGAACTTAGTCTAAAACCTTTGCAAATATGTCTTGTGGATCCAATGGCCAACATTCATGTCAACATGAACTTCAACGCGTTCCTAGAGAAAACCAAGCTGAAAGATGATGGCAGCAACTATACGGACTAGGTCCGGAACCTGAGGATCATCCTCATAGCTGCCAAGAAAGCATAAGTCCTAGATGGACCGCTAGGTGAATCACCCATCCCAGAGAACCAAGACGTTATGAACGCTTGGCAGTCACGTGCTGATGATTACTCCCTCGTTCAGTGCGGCATGCTTTACAGCCTAGAACCGGGGCTCCAAAAGCGTTTTGAGCAACACAGAGCATATGAGATGTTCGAGGAGCTGAAAATGGTTTTCCAAGCTCATGCCCGGGTCGAGAGATATGAAGTCTCCGACAAGTTCTATAGTTGTAAGATGGAGGAAAATAGTTCTGTCAGTGAACACATACTCAAAATGTCTGGGTTGCACAACCGCCTGTCCCAGCTGGACATTAACCTCCCGGACGAGGCGGTCATTGACAGAATCCTTCAGTCGCTCCCACCAAGCTACAAGAGCTTTGTGATGAACTACAATATGCAGGGGATGGTGAAAACTATTCCTGAGGTATTTTCAATGCTGAAGTTGGCAGAGGTAGAAATCAAGAAAGAACATCAAGTGTTGATGGTCAATAAAACCACCAAGTTCAAGAAGGGCAAGGGTAAGAAGAACTTCAAGAAGGACGGCAAGGATGTTGCCGCACCTGGTAAGCCAGTTGCCGGGAAGAAGTCAAAGAATGGACCCAAGCCTGAGACTGAGTGCTTTTATTGCAAAGGGAAGGGTCTCTGGAAGCGGAACTGCCCCAAATACTTAGCGGACAAGAAGGCCGACAACACTAAAGGCATATTTGATATACATGTAATTGATGTGTACCTTACCAGTACTCGTAGTAACTCCTGGGTATTTGATACCGGTGCCGTTGCTCATATTTGTAACTCACAGCAGGAGCTGCGGAATAAGCGGAGACTGGCGAAGGATGAGGTGACGATGCGCGTCGGGAATGGTTCCAAGGTCGATGTGATCGCTATCGGCAGGCTACCTCTACATTTACCTACGGGATTAGTTTTAAACCTTAATAATTGTTATTTAGTGCCAAGTTTGAGCATGAACATTGTATCTGGATCTCGTTTGATACGAGATGGCTACTCATTTAAATCCGAGAATAATGGTTGTTCTATTTATATGAGAGATATGTTTTATGGTCATGCCCCGATGGTCAATGGTTTATTCTTAATGAATCTCGAACATAATGTTACACATATTCATAGTGTGAATACCAAAAGATGTAAAGTTGATAACGATAGTCCCACATACTTGTGGCACTGCCGCCTTGGTCACATTGGTGTCAAGCGCATGAAGAAGCTCCATGCTGATGGACTTTTGGAGTCTCTCGATTATGAATCATTTGACACATGCGGACCATGCCTCATGGGTAAAATGACCAAGACTCCGTTCTCCGGAACAATGGAGCGAGCGACCAACTTGTTGGAAATCATACATATCGATGTGTGCGGTCCAATGAGCGTTGAGGCTCGTGGAGGATATCGTTATGTTCTCACTCTCACTGATGACTTGAGTAGATATGGTACGTCTACTTAATGAAACACAAGTCTGAGACCTTTGGAAAGTTCAAGGAATTTCAGAATGAGGTAGAGAATCAACGTGACCGAAAGATAAAGTTCGTGGAGGAGAATATTTAAGTCACGAATTTGGTACGTACTTAAGGAAATGTGGAATCGTTTCACAAATCACGCCGCCTGGAACACCTCAACGTAATGGTGTGTCCGAACGTCATAATCGCACTCTATTGGATATGGTGCGGTCTATGATGTCTCTTACCGATTTACCACTATCATTTTGGGGATACGCTCTAGAGACAGCTACATTCACTTTAAATAGGTCTCCGTCTAAATCCGTTGAGACGACACCGTATGAATTATGGTTTGGGAAGAAACCTAAGCTGTCGTTTCTAAAAGTTTGGGGATGCGATGCTTATGTCAAGAAACTTCAACCTGAAAAGCTCGAACCCAAGTCGGAAAAATGCGTCTTCATAGGATACCCTAAGGAAACGATTGGGTATACCTTCAACTTAAGATCCGAGCGCAAGATCTTTGTTGCCAAGAATGGATCCTTTCTGGAAAAAGAGTTTCTCTCGAAAGAAGTAAGTGGGAGGAAAGTTGAACTCGATGAAGCACTACCTCTTGAACCGGAAAGTAGTGCAGCTCAGGAAAATGTTCCTGTGGTGCCTACACCGACTGGAGAGGAAATTGATGATGATGATCAAGGTACTTCGGATCAAGTTGCTACTGAACTTCGTAGGTCCACAAGGACACGTTCCACACCAGAGTGGTATGGCAACCCAGTCCTGGAAATAATGTTGTTAGACAACGGTGAACCTTCGAACTATGAAGAAGCGATGGCGGGCCCAAATTCCAACAAATGGCTTGAAGCCATGCAATCCGAGATAGAATCCATGTATGAAAACAAAGTATGGATTTTGACAGACTTTCCCGATGATCGGCGAGCGATAGAAAACAAATGGATCTTTAAGAAGAAGACGGACGCGGATGGTAATGTGACCATCTATAAAGCTCGACTTGTCGCTAAGGGTTATCGGCAAGTTCAAGGGGTTGACTACGATGAGACATTCTCTCCCATAGCGAAGCTGAAGTCCGTCCGAATCATGTTAGCAACTGCCGCATACTATGATTATGAGATATGGCAGATGGACGTCAAAACGGCATTCCTTAACGGACATCTTAAGGAAGAACTATATATGATGCAGCCGGAAGGTTTTGTCGATCCTAAGAATGCTAACAAAGTATGCAAGCTCCAGCGATCCATTTATGGGCTGGTGCAAGCATCTCGGAGTTGGAACATTCGCTTTGATGAGATGATCAAAGCGTTTGGGTTTATGCAGACTTATGGAGAAGCCTGCGTTTACAAGAAAGTGAGTGGGAGCTCTGTAGCATTTCTCATATTATATGTAGATGACATACTCTTGATGGGAAATGATATAGAACTTTTGGACAGCATTAAGGCCTACTTGAATAAGTGTTTTTCAATGAAGGACCTTGGAGAAGCTGCTTACATATTAGGCATCAAGATCTATAGGGATAGATCGAGACGCCTCATAGGTCTTTCACAAAGCACATACCTTGATAAGATTTTGAAGAAGTTCAAAATGGACCAGTCCAAGAAAGGGTTCTTGCCTGTATTGCAAGGTGTGAGATTGAGCTCGGCTCAATGCTCGACCACGGCAAAAGATAAAGAAGAGATGAGTGTCACCCCCTATGCTTCAGCCATAGGATCTATTATGTATGCCATGCTGTGTACCAGACCTGATGTAAACCTTGCCGTAAGTTTGGTAGGAAGGTACCAAAGTAATCCCGGCAAGGAACACTGGACAGCGGTCAAGAATATCCTGAAGTACCTAAAAAGGACAAAGGACATGTTTCTCGTTTATGGAGGTGACGAAGAGCTCGTCGTAAAGGGTTATGTCGACGCTAGCTTCGACACAGATCTGGATGACTCTAAGTCACAAACCGAATACGTGTATATGTTGAATGGTGGAGCAGTGAGCTGGTGCAGCTGCAAGCAGAGCGTCGTGGTGGGATCTACATGTGAAGCAGAGTACATGGCAGCCTCGGAGGCGGCGCATGAAGCAATTTGGGTGAAGGAGTTCATCACCGACCTAGGAGTCATACCCAATGCGTCGGGGCTGATCAAACTCTTCTGTGACAACACTGGAGCTATTGCCCTTGCCAAGGAGCCCAGGTTTCACAAGAAGACCAGGCACATCAAGCGTCGTTTCAACTCCATCCGTGAAAATGTTCAAGATGGAGACATAGATATTTGCAAAGTATATAAGGATCTGAATGTCGCAGATCCGTTGACTAAACCTCTCTCGCGAGCAAAACATGATCAACACCAGAACTCAATGGGTGTTCGATTCATCACAATGTGACTAGATTATTGACTCTAGTGCAAGTGGGAGACTGTTGGAAATATGCCCTAGAGGCAATAATAAAAGGATTATTATTATATTTCCTTGTTCATGATAATTGTATTTATTCATGCTATAATTGTATTATCTGGAAATCGTAATACACGTGTGAATACATAGACCATAATATGTCCCTAGTAAGCCTCTAGTTGACTAGCTCGTTGATCAACAGATAGTCATGGTTTCCTGACTATGGACATTAGGTGTCGTTGATAACGGGATCACATCATTTGGAGTATGATGTGATGGACAAGACCCAATCCTAAGCATAGCACAAGATCGTGTAGTTCCTTTGCTAGAGCTTTTCCAATGTCAAGTATCTTTTCCTTAGACCATGAGATCGTGTAACTCCTGGATACCGTAGGAGTGCTTTGGGTGTACCAAACGTCACAACGTAACTGGGTGACTATAAAGGTGCACTACAGGTATCTCCGAAAGTATCTGTTGGGTTGACACGGATTGAGACTGGGATTTGTCACTCCGTATGACAGAGAGGTATCTCTGGGCTCACTCGGTAATGCATCATCGTAATGAGCTCAAAGTGACCAAGTGTTTGGTCACAGGATCATGCATTACGGTACGAGTAAAGTGACTTGCTGGTAACGAGACTGAACGAGGTATTGGGATACCGACGATCGAGTCTTGGGCAAGTAACGTACCGATTGACAAAGGGAATTGTATATGGGGTTGCTTAAATCCTCGACATCGTGGTTCAGTCGATGAGATCATCGTGGAACATGTGGGAGCCAACATGGGTATCCAGATCCCGCTGTTGGTTATTGGCCGGAGAGCTGTCTCGGTCATGTCTGCATGATTCCCAAACCCATAGGGTCTACACACTTAAGGTTCGGTGACGCTAGGGTTATTAGGAAGACTTGTATGTGATTACCGAATGTTGTTCGGAGTCCCAGATGAGATCCCGGACGTCACGAGGAGTTCCAGAATGGTCCGGAGGTGAAGATTTATATATGGGAAGTTGTCATACGGTCACCGGAAAGTTTTGGGGGCATATCGGTATTGTACCGGGGCCACCGGAGGGGTTCCGGGGGTCCACCAGGAGGGGCCACCTCTCTCGGAGGGCCTCATGGGCTGTAGTGGGCAGGGAACCAGCCCCTGGAGGGCTGGGCGCCCCCCCCCCCCCTTGGGCCCATGCGCCTAGGGTTGGGGGGGAAACCCTAGTGGGGGCGCCCCCCTTGCTTGGGGGGCAAGCCCCTCCCTTGGCCGCCGCCCCCCTCTAGATCTGATCTAGAGGGGGCTGGCCCCTTCCCCCTTCCCGTTTAAATATAGGGGCGAGGGGAGGGCTGCACACCATATCCAAGGCGCAGCCCCTCCCCTCCCCAACACCTCTCCTCCTCCGTTAAGAGCTTGGCGAAGCCCTGCCGGAGTACTGCATCTCCACCACCACCACGCCGTCGTGCTGCTGCTGGAGCCTTCTTCCTCAACCTCTGCTCCCCCCTTGCTGGATCAAGAAGGAGGAGACGTCATCCGCTCCGTACGTGTGTTGAACGTGGAGGTGCTGTCCGTTCGGCACTTGGTCATCGGTGATTTGGATCACGGCGAGTACGACTCCATCATCCCCGTTCTCTTGAACGCTTCCGCTCGCGATCTACAAGGGTATGTAGATGCACTCCTATCACTCGTTGCTTAGATGAACTCATAGATGGATCTTGGTGAAACCGTAAGAAATTTTTTATTTTCTGCAACGTTCCCCAACATGGCGCCCCTCTCTCTCTCTCTCGTTACTCCATAGTTCCACCGCCTCGTCCCGGCGACGCTTAGCGAAGTGCTGCCGGTGCTCCACCACCACCATCACCACCATGCCGTCATGTTGGTTGTGATCCCATCTACTTCTCCTATCCTGTTTGCTGTATCAAGAAGGAGGAGACATCATCTAGCCGCACGTGTTCTAAACTCAGAGGTGCCGTCCGTTCGGCACTAGATCGGTTGGATCGTGATCAGATCGCGAAGAGTACGACTACATCAACCGCGTGATAAACACTTCCTCTTTCGGTCTACGAGGTTACGTAAACACACTCTCCTCCTCTTGCATGAGCGTAGGATTTTTTTTGAAATTGCATGCTACATTCCCCAACAGTAGCATCCGAGCCAGGTCTATGCGTGGATGATATGCACGAGTATAACACAAAGAGTTATGGGTGGTATTCGTCATACTGCTTACCACCAATGTCTTATTTTGATTCGGCGGTATTGTTGGATGAAGCGGCTCGGACCAACCTTACATGACCACGTTCATGAGGCCGGTTCCACGGAAATACATGCAACTAGTTTTGCATAAAGGTGTCTGGCGGGTGTCTGTTTCTCCAACTTTAGTTGAATCGAATTTGACTACGGCCGGTCCTTGTTGAAGGTTAAAACAGCAAACTTGATAAATCACCGTTATTGTTTTGTGCCGTGGGTAAGAACGGTTCTTGCTAAGCCCGTATAACTTGCAACAACAAAGTAGAGGATGTCTAACTTGTTTTTGTAGGGCATGTTGTGATGTGATATGGTCAAGACATGATGTGACGCCAACTGACAGGAGCCTTATGGTTACCGCTTTATTGTATGAAATGCAAACGCCATATAATTGCTTTACTTTATCACTAAGCAGTAGCGATAGTTGTAGAAGCAATAGTTGGCGAGACGACCACGACGCTATGATGGAGATCAAGGTGTTGAGTCGGTGATGATGGAGATCATGACGTTGCGTTGGAGATGGAGATCAAAAGCACAAGATGATGATGGACATATCATGTCACATATTTTGATTCCATGTGATGTTTATCTTTATGCATCTTATTTTCCTTAGTACGGCGGTAGCATTATAAGATGATCTCTTAACTAAATTTCAAGGTATAAGTGTTCTCCCCGAGTATGCACCGTTGTGACAGTTCTTCGTGCCGAGACACCAAGTGATGATTTGGGTGTGATAGGCTCTACGTTCACATACAACGAGTGCAAGCCAGTTTTGCACATGTAGAATACCTAGGTTAAACTTGATGAGCCTAGCATGTACGGACATGGCCTCGGAACACTGGAGACCGAAAGGTGGAACGTGAAACATATAGTAGATATGATCGACATACAGATGTTCACCATTGATGACTACTCCATCTCACGTGATGATCGGACAAGGTTTAGTTGATTTGGATCACGTATCATTTAGATGACTTGAGGGATGTCTATATAAGTGGGAGTTCTTAAGTAATATGATTAAGTGAATTTAATTTATCATGAACTTAGTCCTGATAGTATTTGCAAATTATGTTGTATATCAATAGTTTGCGTTGTAGCTCCCCTATATTTTTTGGTATGTTCCTAGAGAAAACTAAGTTGAAAGATGATAGTACCAATGATGCGGACTGGGTCCATGATCTGAGGATTATCCTCATTGTTGTACAGAAGAATTATGTCCTTGATGCACCGCTAGGTGACAGACCTATTGCAGGAGCGGATGCAGATGTTATGAACGTTTGGCAAGCTCGATATGATGAATACTTGATAGTTTAGTGCACCATGCTTTATGGCTTAGAACCGGGACTTCAAAAATGTTTTGAACGCCACAGAGCATATGAGATGTTCCAAGAGCAGAAATTGGTATTTCAGACTTATGCCCATGTCGAGAGGTATGAGACCTCTGACAAGTACTTTGCCTAGAAGATGGAGGAGAACACCTCAGCTAGTGAGCATGTGCTCATAATGTATGGGTACTACAATCGCTTGAATCAAGTGGGAATTAATCTTCCAGATAAGATAGTGATTGACATAGTTCTCTAGTCACTATCAACAAGAACTTCATGATGAACTATAATATGCAAGGGATGACAAAAACGATTCCCGAGATTTTCGCGATGCTGAAATTGGCAAAGGTAGAAATCAAGAAAGAGCATCAAGTGTTGATGGTTAAACACGACTACTAGTTTCAAGGAAAAGGGCAAGGGAAAGAAAGGGAACTTCAAGAAGAATGTCAACCAAGTTATCGCTCCCGTGAAGAAGCCCAAAGCTGGACCTAAGCGTGAAACTGGGTGCTTCTACTACAAATGAAATGATCACTGGAAGCGGAACTACCCCAAATATTTGGCGGATAAGAAGGATGGCAAAGTGAACAACGGTATATTTGATATACATGTTATTGATATGTACCTTACTAGTGCTCATAGTAGCCCCGGGGTATTTGATACTTGTTCGGTTGCTAAGATTAGTAACTCGAAATAGGAGTTGCAGAATAAATGGAGACTAGTTGAGGGTCAAGTGATGATGTGTGTTGGCAGTGGTTCCAAGATTGATATTGTCGTGGAATTAACACGTCAGATGTCCTCAAGGAAGGACTTAGTCGCAGAGCCATCGCAACGGGTTAGCTTGAAGGGCTTAAACCGGACAAGGGACACAGGAGTTTATACTAGTTCGGCCCCTTCGATGAAGGTAAAAGCCTACGTCTAGTTGTGATGGGATTGATTGGATTTCGATGACCAGGGAGCAAATATGCTTTGCCTGAGTCTCGAGTTGTTGTTTCTTGTCCCTGAACCGCCGCTAGGTCGTCCCTTTATATACATAGGTTGACGCCCGGCCGATCTATAGAGTCCCGAGGCCGACTCATACAAGTGTTTGGCTCGGCCTCTCCTTTCCTAACTTACAATACAAGTTACACAACCATGGCGGTTTATCACTATGGGCCCTAATCCGCCTTTGGGCTCTGGGCCTCTAAGCTTCATTAGTAAAACGCCATCTTCTGGATCTTCGTGGGCTTCCACATAGTTGAGGGTGAACCGGGCCCTCCTGGCCGGTTTACACTCAATAGTTATATCTCCAACATTAGGCCCCAGATTGATTTGAACCTGTTCATGTCAATCTTCAATACTTAAAGAAATCTTGTGAACATCTCCTTATATTCTCGTAAACCGCCATGTTATCTTCTCCTGTAAACTTTGTTAAACCGCCATGACGTCATCCTCTAGACACAGCAACGGACCATCATGACATCATCTCTGTATAAAAAGATTAAAAAGATTTCCTTCATTAATGGTATCCCGAAGATCGAGGCGACAGGCTCGCCCTCTTTACCGCTTCAGGCTCCTCGATTCTTGCGCCTGCCACTTATCCCTTTCTCCTTATAAATAAAGCCGACAGGTCTTTCCATTCTTTCCCCTTGCCTATTCTTCTTCCTCTCGCGAACCCCTACTACTCGAGCTCCGCCGCCGCCACAGAGCGCACCGTCGTCTTCGTCTCTGGCCGCTGCAGCACCCTGAATCAAACCAGAGTTTCGCGGCATCCCTCCGCAGTAGATATGCACTGGTAAGTTTTCCCTTTCCCGCATCTTTAGATCTGTGCTAGGGTTAATGAGTTCATCCGTGTTCATAAGTGTTCATCCCAGTTCTTCGTATTTTGCTTCTGCCATAGTTTCTTTGATCCAATCAGTAACGTAGATCTCGTGCGGTAGTTGCTCCAAGTCCATTTTCAGTACTAGTAGATCTTCCTTCTTTGTGTAGAATCCTCAGTAGAACGTAGGACCTTCTCTGCTCTGCTTAACGCCATTATAGATCGCAGAAATTTTTCTTTATCGAAGCATGGTAGATCCAAATAAATTTCATCATTGTGTGAAACCTGTTTCTGTCTACACTTAGAAGATTTTCATCTCTGGCTCCTCCACCTAAGGGCGGTTTAAACTTTTAGCAGTTGGTAATCCACCTTATATCATTAGCCCTCACTTTGAACCGCCATTTTGATCTGAATAGCAATTTCCGGTTTATCTCACAAATATGCATTGATCAAATTTTCCGGTTTAACACCAACTAATACTTCTTAGAACCGTCAATCATAAACCGGCCTTCATTTTATCTTTATAGTTTCCTGTCCAAGATGACCAAGCAATTCGCCGCTTGCAACTGGGTTCCGTCCCGGATTACAGAAACGCGAACCAATGGCTACATTGTAACCGGCGCTTTAGCCTCGAAAAATGTCCTTCACTGGCGAGTTCCTGGCCCTGAGTGCCCTCCTGAGCCCCAAGATGGAGAAGTTATTGCTTTTATGTAGCACCTAGATCGGGGCTTTAGCCCTCCCGGATCAAAAAATTTCTGGGATGTCCTTGCTAGCTTTCAACTCCATCCACAAGATATCGGGCCAAACTCCGTATCAAATATATGCAACTTCCAAGTATTTTGTGAAGTTTACCTTCAAGAGGAGCCATCCGTTGAGCTCTTCCGGGACTTTTCCATCTAAACCGCCGAACTGAGTTTTCTGATGGTCCTAACACGGAACTTGGCGGGGTATCAATCCAGAAGAGGAAGGAAGTTGATTTCCCACATGCATCACACCACAGTCATCCCAAAGACTGGAACCAAACTTGGTTTTATTGTCAGAACACAGCCCCTGCTGAAGAAAATCCTTTGCCGGGTTACCGCCCTCACCGGCTTAGCAATGGCCACCCGTTACCTCGTCGGTTAACTGCCAATGAACAGCAGACTTACGCACCTCAACTCGCCAAGCTCCGGGCTCTCTTGGCCAACGGTTTGACTGGTGTTGATCTCATTCGCTGTTGGGTTAAATGGCACATCCTGCCCTTAAGTCGCCGCTCCGGATTAATGCATGAGTATACCGGCGACGCCAAAGACCCTCAACGGTTCAATGAAATAGAAATGACTGATGATGAAGTTACCGAATCGGTGAAGAAGATGTTAGACGAACCAATCGCCACATGCAGTCAAACCGGGCTGGCTCCCTTTTACGCCGCCAACAAACCGCCAGCAGTAAGATTTTAACCTTGTACTTTCTTGATCCGCCTCCGCTTTAACATTTGTTTTAATAATCTTTTGTTTAATTTTCCAGGCCAATAGCTCCGTTTGGAAAAGGAAGGCTTCAGATAAACCAGCCAGAGCTCCTTGTGCCAAGAGCAAAGCTATCAAGAAAGCAGCCAAGAAGAAGACCGGCGAAGCTGCTGATCCGCCCGAAGATGTTGAAGATTCAGATCAAGAGGTAGAACTTTACTCCCTTGGCTCCTTTTTCATACATCTTATTAACAATGACCATCATCAAGATGATGCAGAGGTCAGCCGTGCGGACCATGTTGAGGTAATCTCTCTTTCCTCCGATTCAAATCTCGTGCCGGTTCAAAGATTTCACCGTGCAGTTCGGAAAGTGAAATGCTCTCACCCTCTTGCTTATTTGGATCCAAAATTTTCTTTAAAGACACATCAACCTGAAGGGCGTCGCACAACCCGACATAGTGGCCAGCAAGTCACCTCTTCCGGTTTACCGGATACTCCAACCCGGAAGCGTCGTCCAGAGGTTATTTGTTCTCCCGAAAAACATTATCCTTTGAAGGGTTTCTTTTGATACCCACTTAATCCGTCTGATCCAAATTACCAGGCGTCTACCTCGTCTGGAGGTTCATCAACCACTCAGCTGCCTCCCCTCAAGACCGTCGTTGGGTAAGTGTATTGCTTTTCGGTTTGTTTCTTCATGCATCGGTTTATCATACTAATCTTTATTTTGATGTCGCAGTGCCAAGGCCCGATTGGGCAAGAAAGCCAAGACCAGCGGCCCCACTGACGATGTGGAACCAGAGAAGAGCCCAGACAATGCTGGTGAACATCCTGATATTTTCATGGATGACTCTGCCCCGCAAGACCCAACTACTGAAGATTTATATATGGGAAGTCCAGTTTCAGTCGCCGGAAAGGTTTCGGGGATTATCAGTATTATACCGGGGCCACCGAAAGGTGTCTGAGGGTCCACCGGGTGGGGCCACCTACCCCCGGGGGACCAAGTGGGCTGAATATGGGTGGAAACCAGCCCCCTAGTGGTGTGGTGCCCCCCCCCCAGGGCCCAAGGCGCCTAGGGTTGGAAACCCTAGGGGGTGGGGGCGCCTCCCACATGCTTGGGGGACAAGTCTTCCTGCCATTGGCCGCCGCCCCCTCAAGATGCATCTAGGAAGGCTGGGCCCCTCTCCCCTTCACCCTATAAATAGAGGGGGGCTGGGAGGGCAGCCGCACCCCTTCCCCTGGCGTAGCCCTTCCCCCTCCTACACCTCCTCCTCCTCCACGCCTGGGGGCCCAGGTGCCCCAGGTGGGTTATGCCCACCTCAGTGGCCTCCCGCATCGCCTCTTTGCTCTAAAATACCCCAATATTCCAGAAACCCTAGGGGAGTCGACGAAAATCAATTCCAGCCGCCGCAAGTTCCAGAACCACCAGATCCAATCTAAACACCATCACAGAGGGGTTCATCATCCTCATTGATGCCTCTCCGATGATGCGTGAGTAGTTCATTGTAGACCTACGAGTCTGTAGTTAGTAGCTAGATGGCTTCCTCTCTCTCGTTTCATTCTCAATACAATGGTCTCTTGGAGATCCATATGGTGTTACTCTTTTTGCGATGTTTGTTGGGATCCGATGAACTTTGAGTTTATGATCAGATCAATGTTTTTATCCATGGAGGTTATTTGAGTCTTCTTTGATCTCTTATATGCATGATTTCTTATAGCCTCGTATTTCTTCTCCTTTATTTGGGTTTTGTTTGGCCAACTTGATCTATTTATCTTGCAATGGGAAGAGGTGCTTTGTGATGGGTTCGATCTTACGGTGCTTGATCCCAGTGACAGCAGGGGAACCGACACGTATGTATCGTTGCTATTAAGGATAACAAGATGGGGTCTATTTCTACATAAATAGATCTTGTCTACGTCATGTCATCGTTATTATTGCATTACTCCGTTTTCCCAAGAATTTAATACACTAGATGCATGCTGGATAGTGGTCGATGTGTGGAGTAATAGTAGTAGATGCAGGCAGGAATCGGTCTACTAATCTTGGACGTGATGCCTATATAATGATCATTGTCTGGATATCGTCATGACTATTTGAAGTTCTATCAATTGCCCAACAGTAATTTGCTTCCCCACCATTTACTATTTTTCTAGAGAGAAACCACTAGTGAAACCTACGGCGCCCGAGTCTCTTCTTTAATATATTTGCCTTCATGATCTATTTTCATTTGATTTTATTTTCAGATCTATTAAACCAAAAATACAAAAATACCTTGCTGCAATTTTTAGTAACTTTTTTATTTCGTGTTCCCGCGAGATCTATTTATCCAATCTACTACAATTTTATCTATCTTTTTACCCGTGAGGGATTGACAACCCCTCTCTTACGTCGGGTTGCAAGTATTTGTTCTGTGTAGGCAGGAGTTTTTTACGTGGTGTTGCGTGGTTCTCCTATTGGTTCGATAACCTTGGTCTCATCACTGAGGGAAATACCTACCATTATTGTGTTGCATCATTCCTTCCACTTTGGGGAAATACCAACGTAGTTGAAGCAAACATCAGTGTGTTTCCCCTCCTGGCCCATAAGGCCCATATCGTTTGTCGGGGGTGCCCGAAACCCCTTCCGATGACCCGATAAGTACCCCGTAACCCCCGAAACACTTCTGGTGTCTGAATACCATCGTCCTATATATCAATCTTTACCTCTCGGACATTTTGAGACTCCTCTTCATGTCCGTGATCTCATCCGGGGCTCCGAACAACATTCGGTCACGAAATCACATAACTCACGTAATATTATATCGTCATCGAACGCTAAGTGTGCGGACCCTACGGGTTCGAGAACTATGTAGACATAACCGAGCCACCTCTCCGGTCAATAACCAATAGCTGAACCTGGATGCTCATATTGGCTCCTACATATTTTATGAAGATCTTTATCGGTCGAACCGTTATGACAACATACGTAATTCCCTTTGTCCATCGGTATGTTACTTGCCCGAGATTCGATCGTCAGTATCTTTATACCTAGTTCAATCTCATTACCGGCAAGCCTCTTTACTCGATCCATAATACATCACCTCATGAATAACTCCTTAGTCGTTTGCTTGCAAGCTTATGATGTGTAGTACCGAGAGGGCCCAAAGATACCTCCCCGATACTCGGAGTGACAAATCCTAATCTTGATCTATGCCAACTCAACAAACACCTTTGGAGATACCTGTAGAGCATCTTTATAACCGCCCAGTTATGTTGTGACGTTTGATAGCACACAAGGCATTCCTCCGGTATCCGGGAGTTGCATAATCTCATAGTCAAAGGAATATGTATTTGACATGAAGAAAGCAATAGCAATAAAATTGAACGATCATTATGCTAAGCTAACGGATGGGTCTTGTCCATCACATCATTCTCCTAATGATGTGATTCCGTTCTCAAATGACAACTCATGTCCATGGTTAGGAAATCTTAACCATCTTTGATCGGCGAGCTAGTCAAGTTGAGGCTCACTAGGGACACGGTGGTTGTTTATGTATTCACACATGTATTTAGGTTTCTGATCAATACAATTCTAGCATGAATAATAAACCTTTATCATAAATAAGGAAATATAAAATAACAAATTTATTATTGCCTCTAGGGCATATTTCCTTCAGCTGGGTCTCACCCTGACGGCCTCCGCCTCCACCGACCTGGTCGCCTACTCGGACGCCGACTGGGCAGGCTGCCCCGACACCCGGCGCTCTATGTCCGGCTATTGCGTCTACCTTGGTCCGTTTGATCTCTTGGTCCTCGAAGCAACAGCCCACGGTCTCCCGCTCCAGCACCGTGGCAGAGTATCAGGCCGTCGCTAATGTCGTGGTGGAATGCTCTTGGATTCGCCAGCTGCTCCAGGAGTTGCTTTGTCATGTTCACAAGGCCACACTTGTCTACTACGACAACATCAGCGCGGTCTACCTCTCCGCCAACCCGGTGCACCATCGTCGTATGAAGCATATTGAGCTTGATATTCACTTTGTTCGTGAGCAGGTTGCACTTGGCCGTGTTCGGGTTCTCCGCGTTCCGACAATGCAATAGTTTGCTGACGTGATGACTAAGGGATTGCCTACTCCCGTCTTCGAGGAGTTTCAGTCCATTCTCTGTGTCTCCGGCGACGCTTCGACTGCGGGGGGTGTGTTGAATACATATGTGTTTCATGTATTTGTGTATATCCTGGCCCACCTCGTAGTTGTACATAATTGAGGTTGAGGCCTACTTGCACTCTATATATACGTGCACCCGCACCCAATCAATACAACGAGAATTGCATTGCCAAACCGTCTCTCTACAGGATAAACTAAGCATGTTTCAATTTGAAAATCTGGATCGATGAAACTATATGCTTGTTAACGTTTATGTTATGCATGTTTTAATTTGAATGTTTTATGATATATATTGTGAGGTGTTTGAAGTTCATGTGGCTAGGACAAAAAACCTATGGAAATTATTTTTACTCCACCAAATTTAGGAGATCGGCTAAGTGCGGCCATTTAGAGGAGTAAAAACTTACTCCACTGTGAACCAAACCTGTGGTTGGGATGGTTAGGTGGACAGTGGTATTCCAGCCCATCAGGGTTCAAGTCTTGGTGCTCACATTTATCCTGAATTTGACGTTCCCGTCGACTACGAGGCGTCTACGGTGACTTCGTAAAATCTCAAGATGATATGCTGGCTCAATCTCTCGGAGGTGTTCACAGAGGTAGGGTGTGCGTGTGTGCGTTCACAAGGTGATTGTATGCACGTTTATATGAGCGCTTGCGTTTGTATTGTGTTAAAAAATTACTCCACTAACTTTAGTCCGTCGTTTACTCCACTATTTTTTCGAGGATCGGCTATAGTTGCTCTTATGTAGTGCTCAAAAATTCCAAATCAACTCCGATCCCTGTCGTGCGGTTTTTGTGTCGTCGGCGCTTTAGCAAACAATATCACGCGGCATCTAAATTAGAGTAACAAACGAAAATAAGATCAATTACTACTTGAAAATTAACATAAAAAGATTACTAGTTGAAAAATGGAAGAAAAGAAAATCTTATCCACCGCAACGGTAATAGGTAGGCGAGACCAATACAATCATGCAAACGGTCTTGTTTGAACTGCCAGCTCTATCTGCATAAAGACGATGTGAATGGACTCTACTCCATCCATGCGGACGCCAGCTGCATCCGTTTCTAGACATATCAACCACAACCGAAACAACCTCAATCTTTCTTAGATATAAAGGATTGAAATGGTTTGCCCAAACATTCAAACTTTTCTATCCCGAACGCACCCTACCAACCAGCCGGAGCTCTATATATAGCTGGGCATCCTCTCCACGATTATACCACCCACGTATTCTCCTCTTCAATCTGTCCCTTCTCGAACGCAAACGATGGCGTGCTCCAAGTACACCGTCGCCGCGTTCTTTGCCCTCCTCGCCATTGCAGCGATGCTGCAGCCGTCTGAGGCGAGGGTGCAGCCCGCCTTTGCAAGCCAAGAAGAAGCCACATCCACCACCACAGCCAATGGAGGGTCCCCGTCTCTTCCTGGCCTGCCGTTGCCTCAGATTCCCGGTATTCCAAGCTTACCGCCGATATTCCGCTCCCTTTTCCCACCACTTCCTCAGATCCCCGGCTTGCCGCCGCTGTTCGGGCCGCTCCCTGGTGGTGCACCGGGCGCCCCTCCATCCCATGCACTGCCTAGCCTCCCACACTTGCCACTTCCCACCGGCTCGCCAAGCCCGCCGCCGCCGAAGGAGTGCCTGACACCATTGACGCCCATGATACCGTGCATGGACTACCTCACCAACATCACCGTGTTCTCGCCCCCCAGCGCTTGCTGCGACGGCCTCAAGTCGGTCGTAAGCACCGCGCCGATCTGCCTTTGCCACGGCCTCAATAACAACGGCGGCATGAGCAAGCTCTTCCCCAAGCCCATAGACCCGATCCGCATGATCATCCTCCCGGTTAGGTGTGGCGCCATGATACCCATCCAGACGATCTTCTCCTGCGGCAGTAAGTTAATTATTAACCTTGTTCTGTGTGTTTTCCTTCATATGTGCTGCTTCTTTGAAGGAGATTGATTAACTTGCATTGGTGATGATTTGACAGCCCAACCCTTGCCGCCGTTGACGCCTCCTGCCACGACTCCGGCGCCTCACGCTGCTTCTCCCGCACCATCACCATAGGAGCAAAATGATGCGCAGATCGCCCATGCTTTCGTCAGGATTATATATCGTTTAAGTTGGTTTTATTTAGGTAGTACTATATCAGAGAAAGATATCGGCTAGCGTTTAGGGGTTTAGGATGTCTCTCATATGCAGCTCCTAGTGCTACGTAGTTATACAGTCATGTAAGATCTGCGTCACATGATGTAATCGTTGTCAATGGATAATATTATACTAGATCGATGCAAGCTTGATTCATGTCGTTATTGCTGTAGTGTTTACTTGTGTGATCTATGATGGCCCAGAATTAACGCTGGGTCCATCTGATCTATATGCGTGCGTGCTTGCTGACTCCGTTGGTAGTTGGTACATAAGCCTTGGTAGATGTATCTGAACTTTTGCTACATCTGTTATCCCGGCAGCTCGATTAAATCCGTTGCCATCAGGTTCTCTAAATGCTTTGATAATCATGCATGCCACCACTTAACACAAAACAAGATTTTTATAGGAGTTTTGGGGATGAGACACACACATTCCTAAGTAGACAATAATTGCTACATAACACAGCTGAACTCCATTAGTTGTACATGCTTGATCATGAGAGCAGAGGGACACAAAGCAGAGCAAGAGAGGGAAAGAGCAGAGGGACCCAAAGCAGAGCAGGACGGGGAAAGGAAAAAAACTAGAGGGGTAAAGAGAGTAAGGCAGACAGCCACCCTCCCTAACCTAGCAAAAACCTTCGTAGTGCCTCTTTGTCATCGGCATCAATCGATGTAGAGCCTGGGGGTTTACTCTCATTTTCGAAAAGAAAACAAGGAACCAGAACGGGAAGAGGAACATCGTCGACTGACCCCAAAGGATGAAGTTTACTTAATTTTCTTTGAGTCGGAAAATGCGAAAGAAGAGCACATCCAAATTGAGGATATGTATGTAATGATTTGTGCTACTACTGTGTTTCCTAGCAATTGTTGCACAATCAGTGTCAGTTATGGACTCACGGTATGGGGATTCAGGTGCTAGGAATATGCATAAAAGAGCCCAATTCAAAACAATAACGGCATGCTGAATGTCATTGCATATAAGCAATGGTTGAATAACTTAACCGGTAATTTGATGAAAAAGAAACACGGACTATTACAACATCCAAATAATTTTTTTTAGATAACCACTCCCTTCTTTAAGATAACAAACAGGACGAACCGAAGACGAGCAACAATCTGAACACAACACTACTACTCATGCTTTTGAATGTGCTAGCATTGGTAAGACGACTAAATTTCTTTAAAATTAACACTTTCAATTGGACAAATGCCGAGAAAACTTCCCACTGAAACAAGTCTCGCTAACAAAGGAAAAATACAGTTCCAAAGATTTAGCCACTAAAAAGTGGCATAAAAGTCCCTCCCATCACAACACCATCCTGAATTGCCGGGTTCCAGACTCATGACATCATAGTTGAAGAAAACTAGTGACCAATCCAAGAATAAAAGCAAACGTATGTCTCCAAGCCTCCCAATCCAAATGCATCCAAGTGGCAAACATGCTAGACTTTCCATATACCGCAATCTTTCATTCTTTTGATTCCTCGCCATTGCCACCACTGTAACTCGGCCATTGTCCCCAACCCACAATGCCGCCGACCATGCCGCCACCGGACGCCGCCCCGGTACATGCAACTCATCCGGACATACACATCACATTTTATGTGTTCAATGAAATGCCCAAGTAATTTTTTATTCTTTAACTCCTTTGTAGGCAAACGATGGATTTGCCGTCGGATGATTAATATGAAAACAAGGACCTTAACGAATTCATAGAAGCATGTGTTGAACTTCAAGGGTAAGAGAGTTGTTCCTCGGGATAGGATCACCGGTGCAAAGCTTCTCTACAAGGGGTTACTTCAAACTGGACCCAACATACCATGAAGGGTATTTTCGACGTCACTTGCAAATGAGCAAAGATTTGCTCATGGGTGTAGTGGATGCCGTAGAGGAGGCTGATGACTATTTCAAGTTGAGGAAGGATTGTTGCGGGCAACTTTCCTTCTCTCCTCTATGGAAATGCACGGCTGCCCTTAGGATGCTTGCTTATGATAAGGCTGCAGATGCCATTGATGCTAAAATCCGGGTGAGAGAGACCACATGCCTGAATACCATGGTGCAATTTGCATGCAACTTGGTGAAGGTGTTTGGAGCGGATATTATCTGAGAGAACCAAATATTGAGGACACAAAAAGGTTGATAGCAACAACTGGAGCGGCAAGATGTTTTCCAAGTATGCTCGGTTTGGTTGATTGCATGCATTTTCAATGTAATTACTACCCCCAGGTTTGTGCGGGCGGTACCAAGGTCACACCAAAGATGCCACCATCATACTTGCAGTGGCATCGAAGAACTTGTGGATTTGGCATGTCTGGTTCTAACAATGACATCAATCTGCTACAACGATCTCCTTTGTCAAGACACTTTATGATGGGGAGACTCCGCAGTGCAACAACATTGTCAACAGGCACAACTACACCATGGGGTACTACCTTGCCGATGGTATCTATCCTCAATGGCGGCGTTTGTGAAGACCATATCTGAATCTCAATGGTAGGAAACAATTTTTCTTTGCATAAATTCAAGAATGTGCTACGAAGGATGTGGAGAGGGAATTCAGAGTGCTCCAAGCCCGTCGGGGTATTGTTCGTGGACCTGTAATGATGTGGGAACCGAAGACACTTTGGCAGCTCATGACATGTTGTGTAATCTTGCACAACATGATTGTGGAGGATGAGTACGAAGGGGCAGCCTGCACACATGATTTTGAGAAGCCCGGAGCACGGGTCTGCTTCCCGGAACAAGTGGTAGAGCATGTTTTCAACTTTCTTGAGATGCATCAACAACTTCGAGATCAACAGATGCACATGCAAGTTCTCAATGATCTTGTGGAGAATATGTGGATCCACGTTGGAAACCAATGAACTATGTATTTTATGTTTCCATTATGGATGGTAAAAAAAAATTATGTTTGAACTATGTATTTCTATGTATGAATAATTTTTATTTGTGTGAGCTATTCATTGTGTGTAATGATCGACATGCATGTGTCTGCATGGATTTGAGATTTCAAAAGTGTTGGTTGTGGTTATAAATGAGGACAAAGTGGGGCGGATTGGTGCTATTCTCAGACACAGTAATGATCGGCATGCATGTCTTTGCATGGTTTTGAGGTTTCAAAAGTGGTGGTTGTGGTTACAAAGGAGGACAAAGTGGGGGCGGACCGTACCGGTGCTGTGCGGAAGCATGGAAAACTTCGTTGGAGACTTCTATTGCAACTTGTTTGGAGACTAAACTTCTATTGCAACTTGTTTGGAGACTAAACTTCTATTGCAACTTGTTTGGAAAACGACACCTTTTAGCTCTACATCTGAATTTGCATCCAGGTTCCACCTTGCAGCGACACAGCGAAGTAGCATGGAAGCATCCATGACCAGTTCAACAAAAAGCACCAACAAAGATTCAAAGAAGTGTAGGCTCACTTCGTTAACAAGATGTAGCCTTTTGAAACAATAACAGTTGACGATGAGTAGTATCTAAGTTACATGGAAATCTTGCACACATAACTTTTGCTTAACCCCGAGCAAATAAGCAAACATAACTCTCCATCCAACCCTCCCAATCCAGATACATCCAAATCGCAAACAACGTAGGCACTCCATATGTATGTACCACGCAGTTACTGATCTTTTCTTTTACTCGACATTGGCATCTACAATTAATTAGGACGAGAGATTATAAACAAAATCACTCCACACCAATGTAGATAGATAGAAAAAATGAAGGTGGGGAGATCAGTATGTGCTACAGTAGTTCTTTGGGATGATGATCGTACCAGAAGGGGTGATCGGGATTAGCACCGGCGTGTCCGAAGAGGCGGTGGGGTTAGGATTAGCCTCGTATACATCCGCCGTGCACGTGTACGTCCTAGGACGTGGGCGCCTCATGTCCATGTCGGCGAGCAGGTTGAAGAGCTGCTGCTTCCTGCTGTCCATCTCCGCCATCAGACGGGCTGTCTCGGGGTCGGGCTGTGGCTTAGCTTCGACGTACACTGGCTCGCTGTCGGCGGAAGATGAGTTGCGGGTGCGGGTGCGGGTTTGGGCGGCGCCATTGGAGGAGGAGGACAGAGATCGCAGCAGAGGGAACGAGGCTGTTCGGCCGCCGTGGGCGAGCAGCGGCGAGGCGACGGCCTTGCAGGCCGCCTGCGCTTGGCCGCCGATGAGCCCCCTCGCCGCGTGTCGGAGCGCGGCCATGATCGAGGCGATCGCTTTCTACGGGCGCCCACGCTAATCGTATCCGGGGCTAGGGGTAAACGTGTACCGTGCACGTGATAAGGCGTCTCGCTGCTTTCTCCTGCGGAGTTGGACGCTAGGCATCTATTAAAAGTTGGTTGCTGGCCCCCCTCCGGCTCCAACACGGCTGATTCTATATTTTTGCTTTTATCCCAGCCTATTATATGTCCCACATCATTTTTCCCAAAGAAAAAAAGAACATTGCCAAACTCACATTTGTATGTAGGCATATAACACCATGTTGCCCCGGTCTGATTCTTTCAATGGCTATGGTTTTGCTTCTGGCAAACTACTTTGGAGGTCCGTAAAGCTGCTGATCAGCGATGGAGCCGCGTCAAGCTTGGGTGAAGAGGTGATCTTGTCTTTTTACCCTTTGGTGGCCACTTCGGTGGTGCCGAAGGAAAAGGGCAGACGCTGGTATTTTGCATAGGATTTTCCTATCTTTTCAGTCATGTATGGTTGGTGCTTACGTGTCTTGCAACATGATCTTTATTTTATATAAATGAGACGCGTATTACCATGCAAAAAAATATATAACACCATGTAAATGCTCGTCCGGCCAAACAATTTGGTAAGCATAGTGAATGCATTTGTATGTAGGCATTATGATAAAATAAACTCCCCGTTTCGAAAAAGGAGAGGATAAGTAAGCGTCATGTCACAAGTTCATGTTTCATACTAATTTGTCCTTCTAATAAACAAATATCCATTGTTCTCTGTCTGTATCCTAAGATTACATCAGCCCACTTTCTAAGTCAATTATTATATACTCTCCCCGTTCCTAAATATAAGTCTTTTTAGAGATTCTAATATGGACTACATACGGAGCAAAATGAGTGGATCTACACTCTAAAACATGTCTATATACATTAGTATGTAAGTCCATATTGAAATCTCGTATATACAGACACGGAACCAATAATTCTAAGTTATCTTGCATATATATGCAGCATGATAAGAACTTCTTAGGACAAAACTAAAATGACGTACAGTATAGTATAATTTACAAGGGAGGGATGGCACTGATAAACTATAGAACAGGCCATCCGCATCCGCCCTACAGCATGAAGGTGCTCATCGGATTAGCGAAGTAGCGCCGCCTTGCAGACTTGGAGCGTTCTTCATCATAGCGGCCTTGCTTCAAAAGACCCTGCAGCATGGTGGGAGCACTAGGCACATCTTCATCAAACACCCCAACATGAACATATAGGTGTTTGTCAATTGTCAGCTTCCCCAGCAAGGTCCTGCATGTCTGCCCATGGACAGGGTAAAGTAGTTACTAACATTTGATTATCGAATGTGTTGTGCAAACATGATATAATGTAGCCAACATACATACCTGAGGATTCAGTACATCCATCTGACGGATTACGTCCTCCTGATGCACGTAACAACAGAGCAGAGCAACTTTTAATTCAACAATATTGACAATTATAGGTAGAATCATAACTCCATATGGAAATGCAAACATCTTTCAGTAACTAATACTCCCTCCGTCCCAAAATAAGTGACTCAAAAATGAGTCAGCTTTGTACTAACTTTAGTACAAAGTTTAGTCACTTTTGAGTCACTTATTTTGGGACGGAGGGAGTAACATTCAGAATAACTGTCTGATGGATTTACAAAACCTTAAATATGAGTGGTTCAAGTGATATCATGATATGAAGTTTAGAGTTGCAACACCCATAAATAAGATCTTCCTACAAGGTTACCTATTTTGAAAGTCAATACGAGCGGACTTTCTTCATAACATTAATACGACTGACCCAACAACTCACAAATCTAATTGCATGCATAGAACTTCCCAGCACAAAATAAGCAGGTCTAAATAACACACTCACCTCCGAAATTCCTGGATATTGCATGACATATCCAATAATACGACGGCTTAAACCTTCATAGACAGTGCTATTCATGCTGCCATCACCGTTTATCCACGGTAATATTGGGTGATAAATACGACTTCTGCAAACATGACAGCAAGTAGATGGTCTTTCATCATCTCCAGGACTTTCACTCTGCAAATGAGAGCTTGACTTCCTTTCAACATCAACAACTGTGACAGTGTGCCCCTCGCCAAGCTTCCTTACAGTTCCATGCAAATTAAGAGGCATCGTCGAGTGCTTCTCTTTCAGTACATTTCTGGTGTCTCCAGTTGATGCCATTTCAGAACCTGGCGCTCGCAAACAGCTGCAATGGCTGTACTCGGCGAGTGTGGTTATATGATACTTTGGCTTATGTAATGAGTCAACAATCTGCACACCATCATATGCATTGACCTGCATTGACAAAATTCAGCCTCCTATATGTTAATTGATGTGGAAATAAAAAATGCAATCTTCAGAATACTTGATTTTCTACAACTTCCACACAATTTTGGTCAATTTTTTACAATCTTATCCTTCCTTAATTGCATCACTAAGTTCCTCCACCATATGCAGGCCTTAGAGAGGACAAATTGAGGGTCAGATGGCATTTTATTTACCTTCTTAGTTCTTGTGGCCAACTCTAAAACAAGTATTGTGAAGCAGAGGAGTACATATTTAACAATGTTGATGCCAATTTTAAGTGTACAATACTCGATATAGAAAGAAAGGGAATATCACTATCTATCTGTTGAATTTATGCAGAACTAGAGAAAAGAAACATAAAAGGAAATAAAAGAAAAATGTAAAACAACAGAAGTAAATTTTAATCAATCCATCGATAGACAGTAATAAATAATAAAAACAGGTACACCAATCTACTATATACATATTCACAGATCTACCTTAATGGCCAGCTGAAATCTCTCAAGCATATCAACAACCAAATTGATAGATTGCATGCCTGCATCCAGGGGATAAAACCAAATAGATGAATCCTAGCAAAAAAAGATGTAGCTTTATGCAAGTTCTACAAAAATTACACCAGTTTTTATTCACGAGGATAAAGAGTACCTAGTGGATGCAGTGCCTGTGACATTTCCCTCAGATTAACTCCTTGTTCACCAGTTTGATGAATAATACAAAATGCATTTCTGAACAGGTCAGATGAAAGAACGATCGGTTCATTTTTATTACAACATAATGATGGTAACTGTTCGGCATATAATTTCATAGCATCCCAAGGCCATCCTCTATAAGAATTCTCCAAATGAAATGCAGACAATAAACAGCGACATGAATTCAGATCGTTTAAGTCTGGCAACATGTCATGGCTTTCTACCTGGGAATCAACATCCTTGCTGCCCATTTCCCTAGCTAAAATAAACATAAGGCAATCTTTATGATGTAACACCTGCATGGGATTGTTTGTTTGGATCATCTCTTGATTCAAAGCCACTTGGATACCAGGGAAACCTTTCTCTCGGCGGCTATCTGTATGGGGAAAAGGTTTGTGTCTCTTAGTCCTACTACTTTCCAACTCTGTACCCTTGCGTTTGTAAGTACAGTCCTCCAAATCACTGGTATACTCGATTGAAGGACTGAAGCCGTTAGGTTCATCAGCCTCACCAACTCCTTCACTTGGCAAGGAAGGTGAAATGAGTAGCTCTCCTGACAACACAAGAGAAAAGAGGTGAACAATTTCCCCGCATTGTGGATCTGGATGCAAATAAACTGTACTGTCCACAAAATTCTTTCGTTGCCCTATAAGCCATTTCAAAAATTCAGAAGCCTTTTTCCCTGAACCATATGGGAAGGGTGAATAAGAAGCATCAAAGAAGAATTTTCCAGAAAGGGTTACAGGTTTCATTCCATTTCCAGTAACCTGCAAAACAGGGGGCAGTATGTAGAAGTCAAGAGACAGTGGTGCAGGAATGTAACTACACACATTTATACTTTGGCTTAACATAGTTCTAGGCATACACATCAGAACCCAACATCGACATCCACCATAGGCAAGCTTACATTAGTGCATCTAAGTTGTACAAAGCTAATCTCCTATTGTGGTTTGTGATACGACCACGTTTCAGATATATATTATGTTTAATCCTATGAAAATGCAACCTAAATGTAGAAATAGGCCTCTCACGCAAAAAGAACAATCTTCTTTTTCAACTAATGAAACTCAACATTGCATGTAAGATACTAAGATATTAAATTTTAATGATATTAACAATACATTTGATTTTTCAGATGCAGGTCCCAGCAAGGGAAGCTACTACGGATCAAAACATATAGAGCATAGTGAAGAAATAAATAAGAGATTTGATATACTGATGGATAAATTACACATACTAACCAAGAAGTTCTTCCCTCTCAGAAAGGAAAGGGCAGTAAAAATTTCACTCTCTGAATAAAGCTGAAAGGTGGCTTTTAATGCAGCTTGTGCTTCTGAAGCCGATAATGAACTGAGAAGAAACACCTTCAGGAGCTCTGATGCATTGGCAATTGCCAAGGATTTGCATACACCTCTTTTAGTAATTTCAGCTTTGTTGGGTCTAATGTTGTTTTCATGAACACTGCAGGGAATTGCCATGTTTTTACTTGGATGCATTGAATTGGAACATGTACACAATTCCACGTTCTCTGGAGCTACAGTGCTTGTGCTGGTTGGACATTGCATAACCTGATTATTTGAAGGTGAAAAGTCAATATTAAATAGTATATATTGTCTGAGGAGAAATATAAAATTACTGACCGGTCATACCTGCTCAGTTGGAATTTCCTCAGCGACATCATCATTCCTCCTTTCATTCTCTGGACTAATCCGATTGGTCTGGCCTATGTTTCCTAGACGAATGAATTCAAGGATTTCATCAAGTGCATTTCTTATTTCCGGATCATTGAAATTATCCCAATTGAATACCTCAGAATCTGAATCTGCAGAATTCTCATAACTAGAATTTGATAATTCTTTTGCTTTTGATCTCTTGTATCGTATTGCAAGAATGTTGCAGATTCTATTCACAGCTGTTCTTATGTTTGTTTTAGCTCTTAAACTTGACATCCTTTTACGACATGCAGCTGGTAGAGCTGGAAGATCAGAAATAGAGTTCCAAGCTACACGGGATATTTTTGCTCCACGTCTTGTGCGGTATCTAGTGTATGCCATGAGCAATTTTCTGAAAGTAATAAAAACAGATCAGGCACCAAGCATCATGGAAAACTTCACATCATTATTAAGTGTAACTGAATTATTTTAATATATAAGAATATGGATAGTCAATCAAGGAATACCTGTCAGATTCGGATGTCCAAAAGAAAATTTTCTTCACCAAGCGTCTGCTGCCCCTCTTGTCTTTATTTGTATGCAAGAAAGTATCAACAATGTTGTGTGTGGGAGTAATGCCAGCTCGATGACGTTGTTCTGGTAGGCCAGTGAGTGATGGAGAGATTTTCTCTGTTATTTCTCCATCCAGAATAGACTTGACTAACCTCTGTGAGGACGATCCACTAGCTTCAACTTTTTGCTTAATAAACTTCATGGCAATCTCATTAGCCGATCTTTTCCTTTTCTGAGAGGTTGATCTAGAATTAGATTTTTGTTGATGTTGCGTATCAGAAATGCTTGCCTGTCCATGAAGCTGTTTATTCTTGGAGGAAGCATAAAGCACCTACATCAGCAAAACAAATCCGTCCAGTGAGTGACATTGAACAGCAACCATACAGATAGTATGCAAAACTAAAAATACTATTCAAATAAAAAAGATTAAAACAACTCAGCCACAAAATAATGAAAATGGGATGTTGTTCTTAATTACAAAAGAATGATGTAAGCAGACGTTATAAATAGCTCTTGCATTATGTTACGGAACCAACTTTATTGTATTGCAAGGCCTATGGGGCAAATATATAGTATACAAGACTTGAGGTGCAAGAAAGGAAATATAGCCTAATAAGGACATAGCATTTGAAGAAGTGTAACATCAGGGGAGGGGGGGGGGGGGTGATAATCCAAAATCCACAACCAAGTCCCTCAGCTCTCCCAACTGGACACTCCTTCTCTCCACAGGAGATCCAGGATGCCTTCTTTCAAATGAACCTTCACGTTAGCCCTGGTCCAGACAGGCTGGGGCCAGGGTTCTATCGCAGATTCTGGCACTAAACACTCCATCCTTTCCTTTTTAATGATTTCACCAACCTGCAGATCGATGTTGAACGCTTCAGCCGGGCTCACATGGTCCTTCTGCCTAAGAATGATTCTGCCAGAAGTCCCGACGCTTTCCGCCCTATCTCTCTGCAAAACTGCCCCCCTAAAGCTATTGCTAACGCCATCACCATTAGCTCAAACCCTTTATCCCTCTGCTAGTGCATGACAACCAAACCGGCTTCATCTCTAGCAGAAATATCGCAGAAAACTTTATCTACGCCGCAGACATCCTTAGTGTCTGCCACATCAGAAAGGCCCCCGCGATGATTTTCAAGCTCGACTTTGGAAAAGCTTTTTGACTCCATCTGCTGGGACTCCCTGCTGCTCATCCTCACGGCACGGGGTTTCCCACCTACGTGCGTATCCTGGATCAGGACTCTCCTCATCTCCAGCAAAACTGTTATTCCTCTCAATGGTATCCCCCTCTCCCCCTACCTCTTTATCATTGTGGCAGACCTGCTGCAACGTATGATCCTGCAGGCTTTCAAACCAAATGATTTCTGCCACCTGATCTACCCTGACCGACTCCCACTGTTCTGCAATATGCTGATGACACTCTTCATTGCTCAGGCCTCAACCTCGGCCGCCACGAATATAAAATCCATCTTGGACGACTTCGCCCTGGCTACAGGCCTACCCATCAACTTCCACAAAACAACTTCCCTTCCCACCCATACCGAGTCGACGCTTGCTCAAAATACCGCACAAACGTTTGGCCGCGACCTTTCTTGCTTTCCTCAGATTTACCTAGGACCCCCTGTCTCAAACTCGTCTCCCCTCATCTGCCTTCAAACAGCTGGTACAACGCTTTCTAAAGTACCTCGCCGGCTGGGCCACCCGCCTACTCTCTTGGGGTGGCCACCTAACCTGAATCTCCACCACTCTCGACGCTCTTGCCACTCACTTCATGTCTGTCTTCAAACTCCCTAAGAAAATTATCAAACGTTTAGACCCGATTCGCTGGTCCTTCTTTTGGGTTGCCGAGGAAACCTGCTCGCGCGCCTAGTGTCTTATCCCTTGGAAAAATGTTGCCTTCTCCTAAAATTTGCCTTCAAACTTTTTCAAAAACTAGACTTACATATGGCTAGATGGTTCCTTCAACACTACTCGCTTAATTTTTCTTTTACACCCTGAAACCCCTCCTTC